>JBAMMX010000010.1:4131923-5441923 GCA_037126225.1 Dillenia turbinata | reverse complement strand
AAGGCTATATTCAATGTTGACGCTTATCATTTGTGGTCAGTAAATATGATAGAGTTTTAGGAATGGTTTGAAAACAATCTCGATACGATTATTTTTACTGTTTACTTAAGCATACCGTTTTCAAAAGATCAAAGAAATTCGAATGGTTATTATTTATGATCAATAAATATGACAAAATTTTATAAATATTAGAGAAGTGTCTCTATATGACTATTCTTTATTATCTAGTTAACTATACCGTCTGTATAAGTTCAAAATCTATACTAACCCTTATATTGTATAGTTTTTAAAAGATATATTCAATTCTGATATTTATCATTTGTGATCAGTAAATATTGTAGAGTTTTATAGACAGTTTGAAAATAGTCTCAATTTGACTCTTTTTACTGTCTACTTAGACTGTGAGCCCTAGCCATCGGATCAATACTTATGTGACACTCAAGCAACCATAACTATTAGATAAGCCAGTATCTGTGCCATATATTATTATAATTATATACAATCTTATATTCATTTAATTATTATTTAATTAATGTTACATTTATTTTTATAATCATACATATTATTACAGATATATGTAATATAAGTATTATATATGTATATATTACATAGTACTATTTGTTACAATATATTACTACTATATATTAATATATATAGATATTATAACATATATTTTTGTTTATATATTAATATATCAATTATTACTATTAACATTATATATTACTACTATGTACTATTATATATTAATATTATATTTTACAATTATAAATTAATATTATATATTATTATACATTAAAGAATTATATTATATATTATTGTATTATATTATATATTATTTTATTATTGTAAAATATATTATATATATTATATTATACAGTTATATATTAATACTAAATATTAAAACTATTTATTATTATATATTATTATTAATATTACTAATTGTGATATATTACTTTAATATTAAATATTATTACAATTACTTTTTTTATTACTATATATTATTATATACAAATATATAAATTTTATTACTATATACAAATATATAAATATTATTTATATACAAATATATAAATATATAAATTAATATCAGACAGTAAGCAAGAAGGTTGGTGCCCGCCGCCATGCGCGGGCGCTTGTGCACGGGAGGGGCTGGCGCCCGGCCCCAAGGCAAGGGCGCCCCCAAGCAGGCTGAATATATATATATATATATTATAATACTAAAATAGTATATATTACAAACAACTATATATATTTTTCTAATTACTTAATTAAATTATATTATATATTTTAAATTGTTTATTAAATTATAACTATATATTACATCACTATATATTATTACATATAATTATATATTACTATATTCTACTATATTATATATATATTACTATATATTACTAATATATAATTATTATATATCATTAAATTATATTACAACAAATATTATTATGCAATAATATTATATTATATACTATATATTAATATTATATATTATTTGTATTTTATATTATTATATTATTATATTAGTATTGTTACTATATAATATATATTAATTCAATATATTTTTTAATTCCTCGTATATATTTTTATAATTATTTATTAAATTATAACTAGTACTATACATATACATATGTAACTGTAGATCACTATATATTATTATATATTACTATATATTACTATATACTATTATATTTTATATTATATTTTATTACATATTATTATATTATATTTTAACACATTAGTATTAGATTATATACTACTATATATTAATATTACATACTATATATAATTATTATATATCATATTAGTATATTTGTTGTATTAGTATTATATTATGACAAACTATAATATATTTTTTAAATTAGTTATTAAATTATAATATAGTTTTAATTATATTATATGTTCTACAAATTCATAGATTTAATATTTCATTTTTTTGAATCCAAAATAATTAAAAAAAGCAAATAATAATAGAAAAAAAGACGGCGGGCGCCCGCCCTGGGGTTGCCTGGCACCCGCCCCTGGGTAGAGCCACAAGTGCCATCATAATTATCTAATCTAGAACCACAATATAAATAATTATATTAGTATTGTTGCTATATAATATATATTAATTCAATATATTTTTAAAGGTAAAATAGTTTAGTAAATAATTATATTTAATTACATAAATTAATTATTTTTAATTATTTTATCTTTAAAGGTCATTTGATAATAATTATTATATTTAAACAATTATTATATTACAACATAGTATTATATTTAAACAATTATTATACAATATATATTACATAATTAACTAATAATTATTTACCTTTAATTATATATTATTTTGGATCTCTTTCTATGTAGAGCATGTTTAGTTAAGATTGTAAAATTAAAAAAGAAAATAATAAAAAGAAAAAGTAAACAGAGGGCGGGCACTAGGCTGTCTGGCACCCAAGCCTGGGGCAGCTTGGCACCCGCCCTCTTTTTTTTTATATATATATATATATATATCATAATACTAATATTATATAATTTATCAATATTATATAATTTTATATAAATTGAAAATTTTCATTAAAAAATGGAAGAATTCATATTATTTATCAATATTATATAATTTTATATAAATTAAAAAATGGTAACATTAATATTAATTTGAATATCAAACTTGATATTTAGTTTAAAGAAATATTAATTAATTAATTAATTAATTAGTAAGTTTAATTAGCTCTTACGTATTTTGCTTATGCAAAACCAATTATTTTGTTTGTCAAAATGTATTTGATCTGAAAATAATCTAATTATAAATCTTAAATTTTAATAGTAAAAATTGAAAAAACATATATGAAATTACATATTATAAAATCAACTTAAGGAAAGACATGTGAATGACTAAAAATATATAAAAAATATGAAATGATTACGACAATGGTAAGGATTGTAATATAAAAAAGGCGGGTAAAATATGAAAAAAGCACTCATAAAAGAAAGAGCAGGCAAAAAATGTGAAAAAAATTGGAAAAAATAGGTGGGCTTTGAAATTAGTAACTTCAAAACTTTCTTTCTCACAAAACTTTTCTCTCAATGCCCTCCTCAAAACCCTCAATGTCAATACAAATTTTTCAAAACTCTTAAAATCAATAGAAATTTTAACTTATTCAAAAAATTTTCATCCCTCATTTTTATGTCGGATGAGCATTGTTATGAGTATTGTCGTAACAAGTGATAAAGCATAATAACAAATGATAGATGCTAAATACTAAAATTGCATTACATGAAATGTAAAAATATATAGTTTAGATAATGATATATTATTAATTACATTATTAGTAATTATGAATATTATATAATATAAGTTAGTTAATATTAATTATTAATGAAAAATTAAAAAAAATAAAAATTCATATGAATTATCCAACCACACTAGCGTCCGCCCCCATCAGCAGGCGCCCACGCATGTAGAGCCTGGCACCTACCTCCATCCACGGACGCCTGCGCATGCAGGTGCCTGGCACCCGCCCCCATCAGCGGGCACCCGCGCACGCAATTGCCTGGCACCCCCCCCCATCGAGGGGCGCCTGCCTGCGAATGGGCACTAGCCCTATATGTATATATTATTACAATCTATTATTATATTATATTATATTATATTATATTATATTATATTATGTATTACTGTATTAATAATATATATTTGTATTATATAATTATTAGTACATTAGCATATTATAATGATATATATTTTTTTAATTAGAATTATTATATAATATACATTAGTATTAAATTACTATTATCATTATATAGACACTTTTGATGATTGTAATATTAATTATCATTCAAAAAAAAGTGAATGAGAAAATATATTTTATGATATGTAGTAATTTTGCAAGAATATAATACTAATTAATAATCTTTCAAGAAAAATTATTATATATTATATAAATTCCTAGAAAAAAATACAAGAAAAAAGATAAATGAGAATATGTTGTAATTTTGCGATAATAAATGATAATAAGTTGTAAGTTCATGATAACATAAAGTAATTTTATGATAAAAAGTAGAAAGTTCTGATAACTAATGGTAATTTGTGGTAACTTTAAAGAATGTAAGTATAAATTATATTTAAATGTAAATCCAAATCTCTTTATGGTCGTAGCGCAAAACTGATAGTTTTGTTTGTAACCACTCATCGCCAACATTACCTTCTTATATTGTACAAGCAAATATTGTTAATGGATATATATGTTTGCAAAATATTAAATTGTAGACAACCACCAATTCCTCTCTTCTCCCTCCCTTCCTCCTTTCTTCACAACAAGACCTTTAACTTGGTACACCTCCTAACCTTTATATGTACACATGCACACCTATGCCACCACAGTTCATTATTGGGCGAAACCACAAAGCCCCCAATTCAGTTCATCTCCCCTCCCATTACACCTCTCATTGGACTAGCATTGTACAAAGTTAATGAAATATAATGTGGTAAGTGATATTTTTAGTATTGAGTAAAAATATGAAAAAAAAAATTCAAGAACAACGCAGTAAAAAAAAAAGTAAAGAATAAAAATGTGAAAAAAGCGGTAAAGAGTAAAATTATGAAAAAAAAATGGAAAAGAAACGCGAGATTTTGAAATTTTGTATGTGAAAATGACAATCATATGATTAAATCGCGAGCTTCTCCTTCCCTCCAAAAAGCTTTCCTCTCAAAATCTATAAAAACTTGACTAAAGGCTCATTCCATCGAATATTTTCAACCAAAAATTAAAAGTTTTTCTTCTCCTAATCCATCTAAACCTCTCACTCAAGCTTTCACCACAACAAATCTAAAATACTAATAACTTTGCAAATTTTTATAAAAAGGTAATCGTTTTTTTGTTAAAAAAAAGTTATTTTGGGTTCTACTACATTTTACTACATTCTTCTTCTAAAAGATTTTGAATTTTTCTAGTTATGATTATGAGATGAAGTAAACGACAGCTAACCATGAAGAATCACAACCATGAAGAATCATAATTATCCATTTTTAGGTTTCTTCAATACCTGGGAGTGCACATAAAAGCCAACCATCATCATCACCATTTGAATTCATCCAAAAGGTAATATTTTTATTTACAACCATTTCTTACAATGTACTACGTAATTATATTCATTTCACTATTAATGTTTACTGACTTTTATTAACAGATTGACATGAAGGATTGTGAATAAAGTTGGTCACCTGCATAGATTTTATGCTAAGATTATGCCTTCAAATTGTGATTGAATTTTTGGTGATCTAAGTGATTATTTTTTTGTTTCAACATCTCAAAAGAGACACGCAGTTGTAATTGTGGGACATGTAATCTTTTTTTTGGTCTTATATGTATCTCTCATTTTACTCAATGTATCAATCATTCTCATATATATGAATAAACATTTATATTATTTTTGTAAATGTGTCATCCCAATAGGTGGGCGCTAGTACAAGAGGGGGTTGGCACCTGCCCCCATATGCGGGCGCCTGCACAAAGGGAGGCTTGGCGCCCGCCTCCTATATGCGGGCATCGGGCCATGTAGGGTATTGGCACCCGCATCTCAGTAATCACTGATAAAATAGTAATATCTCGTAACACATAATAACCAATAATAAAATCAGTAATATTTCCTAACTCAATGTAACCGATGATGAAAAAAATAACATCTCATAACATATGATAACCGATGATAAAATTTGCATTTTCTAATTAAATGGTAATCGACGATGAAAGTAATAACATCTCGTAACATATGGTAACCGATGATAAAATCAATAATATTTCCTAACTAAATAGTAACTGATTATAAACGTTGTAACATCTCGTAATATATGATAACCGATGATAAAATCAGTGATATTTCCTAACACAATGGTAACTGTCGATAAAAGTAGTAACATCTCGTAACACATGATAACCGATGATAATATTAGTGACATTTCCTAACTCAATGGTAACTCAACGATAAAAGTAGTAACATCTTCTAACATATGATAACCGATCATAAAATGTCTACTTTTTTCTAAGACCCTATTAGCTGACGATACAACCATTAATTTTACCAACACTTTTCAATCATCACAATACATACATGACATGCTACAACGGTAACTCAAACCATCAGGATACACCTATCTCGACTGGTGTATACCTAACCGATGGTCCATCCGTTAGAGAAAGTTTTGCTGACGGCTTTTATGTCTTTTGCTGACGGCTTTTGACTATCTAAATAGTGCCCTTATTTTATAGTACGCATAGTAAGAAACTTTAGATAAAAAGGTCATATTCACCCGATCAGTAGGACAAGGGCGTCTAAAGCCCAACATTCGATTGGAAATCTTAGAGACTAGGACCGCATTCACCTATTCAGGGGGTTTTATTCCACCTTGATGACATATTCGACCAATAGGATTAGGGCATCTAAAGCCCGAGGTTCGACAGAAGTTAGGGCCTTATCTACCCGTTCGGAGAGTTCCATCCCATTTTGTTGACATGTTCGATTGATAGGATCAGGGCGTCTAAGACCCGACGTTCGATAGAAGTTAGGGCATTATCCATCCGTTCAGGGAGTTCCATCCCATTTTGACGACATGTCCGATTGATAGGATCAGAGCGTCTAAGGCCCGATGATCAATAGAGGTTAGGGCCGTGTCCACCCGTTCGGGGAGTTCCATCCATTTTGATGACACATTCGATCGATAGGATCAGGGCGTTTAAAGCCCGACGTTCGATAGAGGTTAGGGCCGTGTTTACCTGTTTATGGAGTTCCATCTCATTTTGATGACACGTTCGATCGATAGGATCAGGGCATCTAAGGCCCAACGTTCGATACAGGTTAGAGCCGTGTCCACCCGTTCGAGGAGTTTCATCCCATTTTAATGACACGTTCGATCGATAAGATCAAGACATCTAAGGCTCGACGTTTGATAGAGTTTAGGGCTGTGTCCACCCGTTCGAGAAGTTCCATACCATTTTGACGACTCGTTCGATCAATAGGATTTGGTATCTAAGATCCGACGTTCGATAGAAAACTATAGATAAAAGATGATCCCTTGATAAGCCATAAGAAATCCCTTGTCGCGAAACACCATGTTATATGCCGGGAATGATCACTAAGTAAAGAGAGAGTGCCAAAATTTTTCTCAAGGGAAGAGTGCAGGGAACTCCGGGTTATATGCTGGGAAAACGTTAGTGGAAACATAAGGCTCATGCCAGACGTCTTTGCCACGGATCTGGAGTATCACCCCCTTTATTCATCATGTGGCATCCAGGGATCCGGTCTGTTAGGCGGGTCATTCTCTCGTGGAGCATTACATCTGTTAGGAGAAGGTAAATTCCTTCCTTTCATACTGATAAACTTTTGCAGTTTACCACTGCGAACCAAAAACTCCAACTCGTCTTTGAGAGTTTTGCACTCATCGGTCATGTGACCGTAGTCCCGATGGAAGTGGCAGTACTTGGACTTATCTTTCTTATGATTTTCCTTTGTGGGACGAGGGGGCCACCTGATGTATGATTTGTTTTGATTTGATATAAAACCCGGCTCAGGGTCTCGTTCAATAGAGCGTAGACACTGAACCTTTGTGAGGGCAGAGCTCCTAGTTTACTCCTCTTCGGAGAGGACTGGTGAGATGATCGACTGCATTCATTTCTGTTAGGACGGTTCCTTCATTGGTCGAATGCCTCCGCTTCTTCTACCGCAATATACTTCTCGTCTCGAGAGTAAATTCTTGAATGGTTGTCGGGGTTTTCTTCGTGATTGAGACTTTCATGTCGGAGGAGCGCAAGCTCGCTAAGAGAGTAGCCAATGCGATAGAATGGTCCAAAGCAAGGACCTTTAGCATCTCTGTCTTAAATCTTTCCTGGAAATCTCTCAGAGACTCGTCTTCCGCCTGCCACAACGATAGCAAGGAAGTGGACTTTCGTATGACTCCTCGGTTGATTATAAAATGAGGCTTTGCTGTCAGAGTTGAGTGAAACTCTTGATACTGAAAGGCAAAAGAGAGTTAAACAATGCTAAGGCATTACCCTCGAGAGTAGTGGAGAAGTGTTTGCACATCGTAGCGTCCGACAGGTCTCTGGAGACCATAACTGTTATGAAGTGGGCAACATGGTCACGGGGGTCAGTTGTCCCGTCATATCACTCCATGGGAGGCAGGAGGACATGTCTTGGCATTGGTTTTGAGGAAATCTTCAGATCGAAAGGCAATTCTCCCGTACGGTGGAGGAGAACTTCTCCCATCTTTGCACTTGTCTTTTTAAGTTTGGTGTATACGAGCTATTTGAGTTTCTTCTTCAGGTCCTTAGGATCATGTCGAGAGGTTACCGATAGCTCATAATTCACAAGAAGTACTCGTCTCGGCGGTCGTTCATAATCGGACTTTGCCGCGGATGAGTGGCCTTTTGGCTCGAGGGCCCGGCTGAGTCCCTCCAGTTGGTTGCTCATTTTTTGGAGTCTTGACTCCAATCTTTCCATCTGAGGCTGCCTCGTCTGTTCTGGCACTGGGGCTATAACCGGCTATTCTTGGGTAGTAGGCTGTAAAACTTGCTCCAGATGGGATGGTCAAGGAGGAAACATATGGTCATGAATCGAATGATCGGGTGCCGGAGGGAGGACAGATTCGATGGGTATAGGGACAAGTCCTTCTACAGTAGGGGCTGCTCTCGAGGATGCTCTAGTTATTGGAGGTATGATTGTCAGAATTACAATATTTGCTTTAGTCTGTTCCTATAGACGGTGTCAATCTGTTGGAGTTGGGTTGTGGCTCCATAGATACTGGTTCCTTGTTGACTCAAATGGTTGCCGTCAAAAGGATATAAGACCTGCAAAAAACCATCGAAGGGTGTTCCAGTGGAGGAGACTCTGACGCTCAAGTCAGAAAGAGCGGTTTTCAAATATAAAGAACCAGACTGAGAGCTCAGGAAGAGAGAGATTCCTTGTGATGAGTGTGCTCAATGTGTGAGGCTCAAGGAACTTACCTGGCTTAGAGAGTTTTAGGATATTTTATACCTGTGAGAGTCGTGCGCCATCGAGGTGTTTCAACCATACTTTCCTTATTGAATCGATCCGGAAATCTCAGGAGTTTAATACTCTAAATTAACTGTGATTTTCATCCTTCGGAAAACTTTTTGTTTTCTGGTGGGATCTTTTCCTTAACTGGAAGATGCTGCTCTCAAATAGGAAATCGGAGTTATTAGGATATTTTGACATTTCCTTAGAATCTTTAGAGCTGTTGGTTATCGATCGGTTGTTGGGTCGATGGAAGGTTTTTAGAGTTCGTTCGTTCAATGGACTAACGATTGAGTACCCGATCGGGGTAGTTACTTTCGTTTGATGAATCACGTTCAGTTGGCGGGACGATTAAGACCTTATCGTTTGGGAGATTTGGACGATTGAAACTCTTCGGTGGATTGTCATAGAGAACAGCTAAAATCAAACTATAACTATTTTTTGTGAGTCTCCTATATGGGCCCTGTTGATGCTGACCCTTCCGTGTTAGACCTAGGCTTATGTCCCATCAAATTTAATCAGATGCAACATAATTACCGAATAATGATAATTTATAACAAAAATAATTCATTAGAATATATCAAGTGCGAAGCTAAGTAGTTACAATGCATCCAATGATTACACATTACAAACACAAGACGAGGAAGATTTTCTTGAAAGGCATAAAATTATTTATTACCAATTATAAACAAATTTCCAAAAATACATACATAATTCAAAGGATAAATAGTTTTTATTATAAGGATTCAAAAAAATCTCTAGCATGGAAAATGATTAACCATTGCTAAAAAAATAATCTTTCTCTTTTCTTGTGCTTATTTCGAAAATTTTAAATAAAAAATTCTTTCAAATTCAAAGTTTTTTTCTTTTTTTTTTTAATGAATCATGTAATACCCTAAGTTGCCTAAAAATGAAAACAAATAAGAAATGATATAAAAAAAAATATTTTATAAGAATATAAAAAATGAAAACGTGAGAAAACGTGTAAATATAAAAAATAAGAATTTTTATATAAATTTTAATTATTCTATAAAACTAACAAAAATGATTAAATATGTAATTATAAAAATTTTTATGCATAAAGGTAATACCCCTTTTTCCGGTCTTACTAGTTGTGTTGTTAATGAAACAACATATATATATATATATATATATATATATATCTATATTTATAACTAGTTATTCTGGGGGCCAAAATTACAAATATTTTTTTTTTGAATTTTGACTTACTTGCAAATAATTCTTGAACTTTTATTATCACTTAAAACTTTTATAGTAAGTTACAATATGCCCTTCAGTGGACTACATTCACGTTCAATTTCTAGTCCCTTGTTTTTCATAAATAATATGAATATAGCATCAAAATTGTGAATTTAACTTTGTTTTCTTCCTCTTCCTTCTCTCTAAAGCAAAAGATTAATTCAATTACTAATAAAAACTAATATTTTCAAATGAGTTATTTGGGATTTGGCTTCTCCATCATCCCATGACATTTTTTTAACAATTTTTTTAAATGGACAAAATTCTGCTTTTGAGAAAATAATAGAGGTAATTGACTAAAATAAAAGTGAAAGTGAATTTAAAGTTTAAAGGGTTGTTTGCATTTTTAGTAATACTTTATATACACCCTCTCAACAGAACAACAACAATAGAAATTTCATCGTATTAAGTGGGATTGCCTATATGAATCCTACCATGTGATTGTATTCGATTTTATATTATATGCACACCTATATGATTGATTTCTTTTCGAAGCAATATTTATTATTATTTTCTTATCCAGGATTGTGTTTTCATAAACATAGCAAGACACTTCCCAATGACATTTTAGGCCAGCCATCTCATTTTTATGTAGTGTTTTTTTTTTTCTTTTAATTAGAAATCATTAAGGCTCAATATCATCATGTGTGTCATTCATGATTAGTTTAAGATGCCGATGAGAATGAGCAGATGAATCTAATGTTAGTAGACATGTAATCTTTTATTGTATAAATACATTGAAGATGATGTATAAATAACAATAGCATGGCTATTTGTTTAATTTTTGCTTTTTACCAATTTGTTTGTTATAACTTCACAATAAAATCTAAACTTTTGGATACTTGTATACGAAAATTTAAACCCTTACCAGTTGAAAATTTCTAGGTGTCTAAATTTACAAAGATTGTGATTTAGAGCACTATTGTAGTCTGTAAGGGTGAGCATATATTGTATAGTTAACGCAAAGCAGTACTATATAGTCATGCAA
The DNA here is from genome assembly GCA_037126225.1 of Dillenia turbinata. Classification (NCBI taxonomy): domain Eukaryota; kingdom Viridiplantae; phylum Streptophyta; class Magnoliopsida; order Dilleniales; family Dilleniaceae; genus Dillenia; species Dillenia turbinata. The sequence goes on along the minus strand of JBAMMX010000010.1, from coordinate 5,430,663 downwards.
AGCAATACTCCTATATATAGTAGGATCAGCATATGCATGATCAGTTGGAGTTGTGTTTTTTTTGACAGCCTTAGGAGTGGAGATAGATGAAACTTCCGTCATTGAAGCATGAACTAGGATATCATGAGCATATTTTAATTATGAAACTGCAATTCTACAAGAAAAGGAAGTAATTTTAATTTCAAGAAAATGAGATAGAGGGGCAAGATCTATAACTATGAATTCCATACTAAGATGATTAATAATGTATTGAAGAAGTAAAGTATTATCTACTATAAAGACAATATCATCAATGTAAAGTAAAAGAAAGACACTTCCTTATGGACAATGGAGAATAGAGTGGGATCAGCTCTACTGCAAAAAAAAAAAAAAAAAAAAAAACAAATATGAAGAAAATGAAGCATAAATCAATCGAACCAAGCCTGAGTAGCTTGTTTTAAGCCATAAATAGAGCACGGGTTGAGACATGTATACTGTTTCCTTGAGATGGCCATGAAAAAATACATTTTTGATATTGAGTTGCTGAATAGGCCATGAGAACATAGTAGACAATGCAAAAATCAAGCATAATATGGCAAGTTTATGTACAGAACTGCATGTTTTATCAAAATCAATGCTAGGAACTTGAGAGAAGCCTTTGACCAGTAGCCTGGCTTTATAGTGTTCTATAAAACCATCAAACTTGAGTTTTGTCTTAAAAACCCATTTAGATCCTATAACATTAGCACCAGTAGGACAAGAACTAGCTCCCCAAGTATCATTTTGATGTAGGGGACATGTAATTCTTCACACAAAGTAGCATGCCAATGAGGTATTTGAAGTGTTGATTGAACTGACTTTGGTTCTATACTATGTATACCAAGAACACATTTACTCATGACAAGAGTGTGAGAATAATTGTTGAAGACAATTTTAACATGCCCTATATGTTTGCCCGTACGAGTTCGAGTTTTTATGGGATGAAGGGAGATAGAATTGCTATTATGTAGAGATAGTTGTACTCTATCAAGAAATATATTATGAGACTAATACAAGTTGGATATTACCTATCTTGATATGATCTTTATTGAAATCATGATCCGCTTCTATGTACTTGGTATATTCATAAAAGATATCATTGTGAGCAATCTGGATGACACTCTTGCTATCACAAAATAGTCTTGAAAGAGAGGAGTGTGCGATACCAATATACTCAATAAGCCAACAAATCCAGACTAGTTCTTATATAGTATCAACAAGAGCATGATACTCAACTCAGTACTGGAGCGAGAAATGACATTTTACTTCTTGCTTCTTTAAAGAGAGTCGCCACCAATGGTCACTTGCCTAGTTTATATCACAATAGGCAATCAACTCATGTGCTGATCTTGCATAAAAATGAAGTCCATGAATTAGAGAGACTTTGATATAATAAAAGATACAAAGAACATCTATATAGTATGTGTACGAGGTACAGAGAGATGCTGACCGACCATATGAGTAGTATAATCAATATTAAGTTTTGTAACAGTAAGAGTCATGTAATAGTGAGATTGGTAAGACTACTAACTAATTAATAATAAAGAGTAGTATCTTGTCATGGTGAGCCATCATAGGAGGTAAGTTCGATATTTTGATTAACAAATGTAGAGACAAATTGTTATTTGTCAAACCTGCCTTTGAGATGAGATCTGAGGCATACTTAACTTGAGTAAGATAGTAGCTATTAAAGCCAGAAGATATCTCAAGATCAAGAAAAGAATTGAGATGTCAAAGATCTTTTATCTCAAAGTGCTCATTGGGGGTACTTTTTCATATCAGAGATATCTGTGAGATCATCAATATTAATAATCATATCATCCACAATGAGTAGAAAAAGAACCATTCCCTTTTCTGTTTTCTGAACAAAGATTGTAAACTTATAAGAATAGGAGATAAGATCAAACTACATGATAGTAGATCTAAATTTGGCAAACCAAGTACGGGGTGTTTGTTTGAGACAATAAAGTGCACACCTGTGTTTAAAAACTTTATGTAGAGGATGATCATATCAAGGAGGAAGCTACATGTATACCTTTTCATCTAGATTGCCATTAAGGAAGGCATTTCTCATGTCCATAAAAAACAATCAGTATTTCTTAATAGCAATAATAGTTAGAAAACGTCAAACAGAAGTGTCGAACAATAGGTGCAAAGGTTTCCATATAATCAATACCATACTAATTAGTGATTCATCTTAATTTTGCAAATCCACATGTACCCAATAGTAGATTTGTATGGTGATAAATTAACTAGATCCCAATTGTGCATCCGGTGAAGTGCCTGCCATTCCTCATCATTGTTTGTTTTCAAACATCATTAGAACATATCTGGTGATAGGTTAAAGGCTCAAAAAGTTTAAGTGTAGTAAAAAGATAATAGAAATCACAAAAGTAAGAAGGAAGTTATTTTACCCAAATTGAACGATGAATAAAAGTTGTGATCTCAATGGTGGATGACTCAAAGGTAGGTGTAACATGTGCAAGATTGTCGATCAGTGGTGGCAAAATAGAAGAAGGTGTTGATGTAGAGAGGTCATTAGAGAAACCTAGTGTCACGTCCCGATCCTCGGATCGAGCACGCAACAACCGTCGCGTTGTCTTGGTACACAGGCAGAATCTTCCCATATACCGGAACTCTGCAAGGCATTCCAATTGTATAATAAGTCTTTCAGTACACAAATCCATCAAAATAAGAAAATCATATAACAACTCGCATGCAAAGAACCCATCTGGTCCATTCCTATATACGTATGCAGGCAATGTGGCCATCCCAGCCAATCCAGAATTCTTAGTATAAATAAAGCATTTAAAATAAAAAAAAAGTCCCAAATCATAGTCACAAGATTTTACTAATACTTGCCTGAAGAAAACAAGCCAGCATCAGTAAAGTCCAAACGATGTGAGATATACAGAATTCCATAATTCTGAAAGTAAGTATCGAAATTCAATATTTCAATCCAAATGTCCTACTACAAGATAAAACATTTTCTAAAAACAGTTCAATCAAAATAATGAAGTCCCAAATCATAATTATCAAATTTTATCAATACTTGCCAAAGAACACAACTAGTATCAATAAAATCCGTACGGTATGAGATGTACAAAACTTTCTTTCCATGGTTCTACGAACTATAATTCTCAAAAGTAATGTAGGCATTACTAGATACCTATGCAAATCAGCAAAATATCTTTCGCAAGCTCTAACGTCCAGTCTCCGAACTAAGTATTCTCTGAAAAATGTGAAAAGATGGGTGAGTATAGGGAATACTCAGTGAGTGGAGTGTAATAGTGTGATTGTGTCCATAAATCAGGGGTGAATGTGGGATAGTCAAAATATATCTCATAAACAACACTTTATATATGTAAAAACATTTTCAATAAATCAAACAATTCGCAAAACATGCATTCACATCAATCATTCTTTCATAAAATCATGGGGTCCCATCGAAAACACTTCCATCCTAGGTTTGGCCGAACCTAGACGAAAGCCCGCTAAAGGTTTTTCAATCCAATATTTTCAAAACATACCCCCTTCCTTGACATTGGCTCGTACCTCACCGGGGTGCAATCCAAATAGTCTGACGTGGCAGAGAAGAGGCCGCGTCTACCTCTATCACGCCCTGACCCACAAGTTCGAGCACGTAACAACTGTCACGTGATCTAAAAATACGTGCAATCACCAGCACATACCCCAATACCCCGTAAGGCTATAAAAATATCCTTATTCAACCCAATAAAACCAACATATCAAGCTTTAAACATTTTTAACAAAAAAATTTAGCTTAAGAAAATATGTGTATATGAGATATACAACCAATGAGTTTTGCAAAATACAATTGCCGAATCAAAGTTTCACTTCAAAACATGCCCTCCGATGGGTTCAATTACAACATCAAAAATTTCATCTAGGACGAGTCAATACCAACAAAGTTTTGATAGCTTTTCCTCGGCTGGTTCTATCTAATAGAGAGGGGCTACTGCTAAATCTACATTTCCTCTGAAAAAGATAAGAAAAGAGGAGTGAGTATAAAATACTCAGTGAGTGGAGTGTAATGACATGTTGTGACAGTAAATGAGTAGTGAGTGTGGGAATGTCAAAGTAATAGTTTCTAGCAAAATAATTCGTAAGTAGCATCAAACAATTCAGATCATAATAAAAGAAATGTATCTACAGTTTCATACTTTCCAAAATCATGGGGTCACCCTAAAGAAAACACTCCCGCCCAACATTTGGCCGAACGTGGATGGAAGCCCGCTAAGGGGTTTTCAATCATGTCCTTTCAAAACACTAATTTCCTCTTTCTTGGCGTTGATTCGTACCTCACCGAGGTACTATCCGGATAGTATGACGGGGACGCAAGAGGCCACGTCTACCTCCCTTGCCAATCAAATCCTCAACCACGTCACCCTGTTGGGTCGCTTCGTGAGAGGAATGACTATAGCCATTTACCATCACCAGCATCTCCATTTCACAAACATCCAAATATTTCCAGTATGCCACAAATTCAGCAAATGGTTACGAAACCATAACACAATATTCATAAATGCAATTTCCAGCAACAGTGACACATATTTAATCCCAAATGCAGTGAATGCAAATGAATTCAACTCACATTTTTGGGACATCCCATAAACACAAATAATTTTAGAAAATCATTTAAAAATTATTTATAAAAGAATTTATATAAAAAAAAAATCATTTTTTCATTCAAAGCACAATAGTCCGTCTACTCACAGTGTTCGGGAGGGTAGTCACTCCTAGATTCCTCAACAACAATAGTCTTGCCACGATCGGTCTGTTTGGCTCCTAAAGGACATTCACTAAGAAATAAAATCATCAATATTTATTTCCAAGTGAAACCCAAAGACCCGAACCATTCAAACCCCAGTTTCCTCTCACTATCGGTGACTAAATATTCTCTATAGCCAAGTGAACATCTAGATAAATGGACTAAAAGATGGAATAGAAAAATATTAATACCTTAATTCTTGTCTCCAAAAATCCTTTCCCGTTCAGGTTACACAAAACCCTAGCATTTTACTCTTCCTTGTGACAACATTTAGATGCTTGAGGTTTTCCAATATTCAAGGCTAGAATTTGATTTTGAAGTGTTAGATGAATATCCGAAACCTTTAATCTTGGATTTACTAGTGGATCAATAGAGTTTAGGGAGAGAAGAGAAAATGGTTTAGAGAGAAAAGTGATAATGAGTTCCGTGAATCTTCTGGAATCTCACCCCACTTCTGTTCTCTTATTTCTCAACCCATTTTCTCACATTTGCTAAATAGCATTTGTTTATGCCTAAATTACATAATTGCCCAATTATGTCCTCGTGGAGCTTGGGAAGAGTTAAGACTATGAGTTGTGTCACGCCTCGAACCGGGGTTGTGAGCAGCCGCCCGTCGCCCTAGATGCCGACTACATTTTTATAGAAAATCGGGCAGAACCTCCCCATAATTCGGAGGTCTCCCATGTACAATTTAACCTGTATAATGAACATCCATCTTGTCATATAAATAAAAGGGTCATTCCACCCTCACGACAATTAACCAAACTACAGCAGACAACTAGGACAACGCAAGGCTATAAAAATTACTAGCAGTCCTAGTCACAAACCTCTACTGTCATGCCCAACTAGAGCATGAGCAGTGTCACACTGAGCGGACCTAAATTTTATACAATTATACAACAAATTCCCAAGTAGAAAGTTTAAATACTTATCGGTGCCTCAATGCAAGTATAATATGAGAGTTTCCCATACAATGTCCATAATTTATACAGTCATCCCATAAAAAAAATATACATGGCCAACTACGGATCTCAATATCAAGACCTCGCAGGGTTGATATAAAATAAAGATTTCAAATTTCAACTTAAATTTAATTCTCACCATCGTGAATATCCATATCCACCAATACGCTACCAAAACCTCTAGAGCCTGTAGCATCGCTCTATCACAATAACCCTGTCTGAGGAAGGAAATGAGATGGGTGAGTATCAAGGAAGATATTCAGTGAGTGAGGTGATTAATATCAAGCACAAATAGTGTAGGTGAACCATTGGAGTGTCAAACAACATTATTCGTAAACAATAATTCATGATTTGCAGTAAAACATAGTATATTCAGTAAAATGAACTCATTTAATCAATCACACGATATCATACATATATGTATTTATATCTATCATCTTTTCTAGAAAATCCTGGGGTCCCATCGAAAACACTTCCGTCTCAGGTTGGCCGAAACGCAGACGAAAGCCCGCCAAGGGTTTTTCAATCAATGTTTCAAAACATACCCCATTCCTTGGCGTTGGGTCGTGCCTCATCGGGGTGCGTCCGGGTATAGCCCGACCTATCTGTAGAGGGAGACACGTCTGTCTCTCTCACAAAATGTAATCCAACCCTCATCCACGTTGCCCCGTCGGGTCGCGCTGTGGGAGGAATGACTATAGCCATTATCCATGCACACAACATCCTTCATTTCTCAAACATCTCATAATTAGTAGGCATCCAACCCACATAGTTCATCAAAACATTTCAAAGCCGTGTGTCGATACATTTCAGCAAATCATTTCAATCAACATACCAATGCAATGGTAAAATAGAAAACATTCTAGTTCTCAAATAATGGCACAATATTAATTCATTTCAAACCATGGATGCATAGTCATGAGAAACATAAATTTATGACACTCCAATAATCACAAAATAGATTTGAAATTTAATATCATACGTCGAGTCAATGCATATCAAAAGCATGTTTTATCGAAAACACGGTAGAAAACAAGTTTTACTATTTTATGCAAGAGATTAGGGTCCCACTCACAGTTCAGGAAAGGTGTGTCACTCCCCAAAATGTACCACACTGTATAAGCAACGTGCTCCCCTCATTCGATCACCAAATATCACTACAATGACAAAACATAATATGTATATATATGATTTGTGCCACATATTTCAAAAGCCACCATGTTAAATTTATACATTTAATTAATCCTATGTCTAGGATCAAGACCTAGGGTCTCATAGCTAGGCTTCAAATGTGCACATGTGCTGTCCCCTTTTCATCACCAAATGTAAATTTCAATTCCTCATTTCCGAAGGCACACAATTCAACCCAAAAGCTCTAAGGTTTCCCATACATTCCTAACAAACAGTGCCACTTTAAATCACCCAAAACCATCATTTTCACACCCTATCTCTTTGTATACCCCAAAACAGTCCACAATTTTGAGAACTTTATATGCTCAAGTCTCACTTCCTTTATGCACAAAATAGCCCACATTTGCATTGCACTTTTTGTAACATTCAACCTTTAAAATTCAGCATGCAACACACCAACTTAAATTCATCACTCCTTGATAATATTCCACATTCAACAATCCTTGCACATACACATACTCATATACATTTCTTACATTTTAGGTTACTCACCAAACTAATACACATCTTATCATACTAACATAGCATATATATATTATCCATACATGCACACACACATATCCTTGCTTCGTTTCCATTTCAATCAATAGACATATATATTTATACATCATTCTCACACTAACATTGTGCACATCTTTCATCTTTATCTCAACCAACAAACACACATATATAACACCACTTTAGCACTACAATTCAGTGCAATGAAGTCTTACTCGATTTTCAATCGATTTTTCCTAAGACACGATCACAATTATATCATCAATTTCCAAACATTTTTAGGATTTATTCATATTTCCTAATTTTATACAAATCCAAATTCTTTAATCTTTGTATATATTCAAATGTCATCAATTTCATTCCATTTATAAATAATTAGCAAAATCAAAGTCAAGTCAAATTCAATCCTAAAAATCTCTCAAAGTCGGAAGCAAGCCTAAAATAAATAAATTTCCTACAAGATAGAAAATTTTTGAAAAATCATACACTTTTCGATTTCCATCCAATTGTTTCAAACCATATGTCATTTTCAAAGTGTAAACATCTAGTTTCATAACACGAAGATCGTATTTAGATCGCCTATATGCAGGACAACTTATAATTAAAAAGATTGCAACAATCCTTCATATACAAACCATTATGCCAATTAACAACTCAAAACAACCTAAGAAAGACATGAAATGTACAATATCCTTCATTTTACAGCTCATTTCATTCCAACCCTAAAACCCTAATACCTTCATGCATATTTCAAATTAAATCTAAAGGAAACCATTCAAATCAAGCAAACATGAATCTTTCATCTTCTAATATGCTTCTTTCATACTAAACAACCTAATTCACGTAAATTTTTAAACTTAACCATCACATTCAGACATAGAATTTCTGAAATTACATTCTATTCCAATCGAACATAATTTCTAAATGTATACAAGACTTCTAATCCTAAATTTACCCTAAATGTATTCAATTAATTGAATCAGTCATAAATCCCTCACCTAGGGTTCCTCGGATCGCAGACTTAGCTTCCGTTCGTCATTCGGTTCAGTCTAAAACCTGTAATGTTTCCAATTTGAAGCAAAGGTTAGAAATTAAACCTAACTACTTAGAACATTCAAACCCTAGAATTAAAATCGGAAGTCTGTTCTTACCTATGCAGACCCGCGACCTAGGGTTTCCAAGACTCTGCTGTCCTGCAGGCTTGGGCTTCTGCAAAGATTGCAGAAGAACTCGCGGCTGAGGGAGAGCAAAGTGCGCGAGCAAACAGAGGGAGAGAGAAGCAGAATGCACGCTGTCGCGCACAGGAGAGAGAAAGAGAAGCTCTGTTCATGCGCGGGAGAGAGAGAAAGAAAGGGAAGAGAGAGGTGAGCCGTGTATGGTGGTCGGAGTAGCCACCATGAGTGGTAGAGAGAGGCGAGACAGTCGCGGGGGAGGGCGAATAAAGAGAGACAGATTCGAGAGTGAGTGAGATAGCGAGAGAGAGAGAGATCGCGCGATCAAAGCAGAAAGAGAGAGAAACAGAAGGTGAGAGTGAGAGAGAGACAGCGAGCGGCGGAGAGGGTGGTGGAGGAAGGCGAGAGAGAGAGCGTGGTGGAGAGTGAGATCGAGAGAGAAAGAGAGAGTTGCGGGAGAGAGAGAGTAGAGAGAGAGAGAGAGATGAGAATTAGGGTTTTCTAACCCTAATTCTAATTTGGGGGAGATACAGCATTTTGGGTTGAAACGCTGCATCTTCACTCATGCTCTCTTCTTTTCTTTTTAATTATTATTATTATTATTATTATTATTATTATTATTATTATATATTTCTTTTTATAAAATAAATTTATAAATAATTAAATGAGTAAATAAATAAATTAATAAATGAATAAATATTTATCTATATATTTTTATACTCACTTTACACTACAAATCAGAAATACGGATACTTTAAATATATCAAAAATTTCAATTTAAAGACCCAAAAATCGAAAATCAATATAAATAAAAATTTCTCTCTATATATATAAACTGAAAAATATTTTATATAATTCATGAACAGGACACTAGTACGGACACCGTAGTATCGGTATTACAAGTTGAGAACTGGAAGTGGGGCCCAGCTGGTGATAATGTGCTTACCAATGGGTTGAGAAAATTGAAAGTATAAATACAATTTATTTAGAAATACTAATATATAAATTTTGGGAATATAATATAAATAAATAAATAATGCATAATGTAATTAAAGTGTTTGAATGCCTTAATGGCAAAGATCTTTTTGGACCCCATCAAGGTCTTGAGATCAATTCTACACCCAGGCATGAACGACAAGAATTTGGAAAGGATGTCCGGACAACAACCGAAGGCTCTTATTAATCGATGCCTTGTCCGGATGACTCTTACCGATGGATGCAAATCATGATGGAATAAATAACTGACGGAATAAGTTTGTGAATATACCGATGGAAACTATCGATAAAAAAAAATTCAAATATTTAAACGTAGAAGTTTCACAATATTATTACCAATCGATTATTTCAAAACCAATATCAAAGGACATTTCTAACTGAGACTGATACGAAAAATAAAATAAAATAAAATAAAATTCAGTTAAATTGAATTAAATTAAAATGAAGTAAAATAGAATAGAGTAATAAATTGAAGGCAAAACATTCTCTCGTTGAAATTCAACCGGACATAAAATTTGGAAAGTTGACCAGACGGGACATTGAAAAGAATGCTGGATATGGATACTGATAGGATTTCAATAAAGTGTTGACCAACAGCAATGGAACCTTTGTCGGTAGAAAATTTAGAAAGACAATTATCTACAGTCTGGGATAAGTGAATGGTCATACCGAGAGATAAAATTAAATGTCTATCGGTAAATTAATACAGTACCGAACAACTATCTTAAAAATGATTACTGATGAGATTTCTAAAATTTGATATTCACCGATCAGTACAAAAATTTACCATAAAAGATATAAGTAAAATATAACATACGGAACGATATAGGAAAATTGAGTGTACCAATTGATATATATAAAATTATAAAAATTATAAAAAATGACTAGTCAACTCAACTCTACAATATTGAACGAATTACAACTTCAGTTTATACCGAGGAGATAGTAAATCACTAAGGATTGGTTGCTATCGGTTATCGATCAGAAATATCAAAATTTTGAAGGGTTTGTTCACTACACACTAACACCTCACCGAACGGGTAAATTCTTTTACTAGAGTCAAATCCCACTAATTGCTGATCACTGAATGCTCAATTAGCTGATAGCCTTACCGATCAGAAACTTTAAAATGTAAAAACTATTGGTCAAGTATCTATAAGGATTTCCCGGATGATTCAAAGAGCAGAAATTTACACTTATATTAACTTTAACTATTTTTCCTCCATTCTACAAAATATATAAAAATTTAAATAAGCCACTCAGAATACATATAAAAAATTTGGACTTGTCTAGTGTTACAACCTCCGTCGCAATAAAACTCTAACCACGTCACCCCGTCAGGTCGCTCCGTGAAGGGAATGATTATAGTCATTAACTACCAGCACCATGCATTTCTCAAATATGTCATTTCTCAAATTATGTGCCATAATTTCCAGCAAATAATCATCAATTTCATACCATAGAAATTCATAAAGCAATATCAAATAACATATGGCACACATGCATTTATAAACACAGTAGATGCATTCATGCTTCACAATCCAATTCAGACATCCCACAATCACAAAACAATTTATATAAAACATACAAAGATCTTTCAAAATCATTTATAAAATAATTTTAAAACAGGTTACTCATTTAGGAACACAACGAACCATCCACTCACCTCTTGGGAGGGTATCCATTCCCAATTTCGCAAATTTAATCCAAAGAAACCCTTCTCAACCTTCAAAGGGGTTATCCTATACCAATAATCACAATTTCATTATTAGTTTATCCCAAATTCTAGGTTTTATGAACTTTCTTATATTTAGCACATACCAAATTCTTTAATTTCATGAACCAAGATTCTCATATCATCATTTCAAGATTATTTGCATCACTAATGATCTTAAATTCCCAATATTCCTCAATTTTTTCTAATTTCTAACAATTTTCCCAATTTTCTTCCCAATTTACATAACCATAATATTTTTCATGCATATTTTAAATTAAACTCTAAGAAAAACTATTCTAATCAATCCAACAAAATCCTATTATTCTCTAACATGCTTCTTTCGTATTAGGCAGCCTAGTTCATATAAAATTCTAGACTTAATCTTAATAATCACATATAGAATTTCAGAAAATGTATTCTATTCAAATCCAACATACATTCTAGACATATACAAGACTTCTCACCTTATATTAACCCTAAATTCATTCAATTATCAAAGGGATTAGAATTTCTCTCACCTAGGGTTTTCATAGCTCACAGCTCTATTGTCCATGCGTCTACAACTCAGTCCAAGACCTGCAGTGCTTCTAGACCAAAGTAAAGTTCAGTAATCAAGCTCAATCACTATGAAAAATCGAAACCCTAGAACAAGAAATCAGAAATCCGCCCTTACCTATGCAGGGAAGAAATCGCAGGAGCTGCGGCCTAGGGTTTCTGATAGTGCTGCATCTACCAGCTTCAAACTTTTGTGAAGGTCACAGAAGGAGGTTGCAGTGGCGGAGTAGTGCTGCACGAGCGAGCGAGAGGGGTAGAGGGTTGTCATGCACGCGCGAGAAAGAGAAAGAGAGGGAGGCTAGCGGTTGCGCATGGTGGTGACAATGGGAGGAAGGCGTCGACCATGGGAGGTAGAGAGAGAGACGATAGAGAGGGAGAGAGTGAGCTACAGAGAGAGAAGTAGAGAGAGTTCGGGAAAGAGAGAGAGAGATAGAGAGAAAAAGACGAATGACCGTGAGGTTAGTGGTGGTGATCGGAGGAACCACCGTGGGAGGCAGAGGGTGGCGGAGAGGCGGCTATTCGCGGCGAAGGGAGAGAGACAGAGGGAGAATCAAGGGAGACGAGAGAGAGACGAAGAGACGGGAAGGAGAGAGAAGGGAATTAGGAACCCTAATTCCTTGGGGTTGTGGCGTTTTGAAGCAAAATGCTGGGTCTCCACTATCCCCATTTTTATTTTTTTATTTATTTAATTTTTTTTAACATATATATCTATAAATAAATACATATATCCATATATGCTTATATTCACTTTTCACTAAGTTTTTAAATTTCATAAAAAAAAAATAGGATTCCCTACGAATCACGAATACGACATTTTAAATATATCAAAAATTTTAATTTAATACCCCAAAATCAAAAATCAATAAAATTTAAAATTTTCTATTATATTATAAAGATATATACAAAATTTATAATACCGGATTTTCGGTATTGCAACACTTAACCCCCTAAAAATAAATTTCATCATCGAAATTTCAAAATACAATTTATACATCAAAAAGCTATGGATGTTGCTTCCGCATTAATTCTTCAGTTTCCCAAGTCTGTTCTTCCATTTGATTACTTTTCCATAATACCTTGACCATGGGGATTTGTTTGCGTCTTAATTGCTTGACATGCCGGTCAATGATTTGAGTTGGTTGCACTTTGAAACTTAGATCTGGATAATAACCTAACAACATTTAACTTTCATAAAATTAGATCTATTTGTTTCATTCCTTGTCAATTACATTTTACTATCAACTAAAATTTCCACTCATACAACTATCAACCTATGTCTTGTCCATATCAATTACAGATCCAAAGGTAGAGTAACAGAATTTATAAGATACCAAAATGAAAGATATATGAGAAAAATAGTAGAAAATCACATTTGTCCTTACTTCCAAAGTTAATTACATGAACTATAAATGCAACCAAAATACATATATTTCTAGAGATAATAATAGCTAAAACTCAATAATCTCCATTAAGATGGTGTATATGGCAGCCACATAGCCTTAAGACTTAGTATAAAAGGTATACAAATCTATATATCATCAAACTTGTATATGATGAAATGTAGATCAACCTCAATATGGCCTAGACTAAGTGATAAAACTTAATCCACTGACAATATTAGAACCCTTCCAAGTTTTAAATCTCAAATCCTTAGTTGGATAATCTTTTAATCAAGATACTTCTATCATGATCATTCTCAATCAACTTTAGTATCATGCAATACACCAATATTCTATTCAAATCAAATCAAGCATATATAACTGTATATCACCCAGTGTTTGCATTAATACCCCCAAATTATCAAAGTAATAACCACTTCTAGTGCCTCTTATATTTACCACTATTGCACTCTATACATTACAATCTCCCCATCTGCATATAGTGCTTTCAATATAACTTTCCTATTTGAACTAAATTTCAAGAAAATACTAAATGATAACAATTTTCATGTCTCATTTTACAAAGAATCTTGTACTAGTTCTATATCTATTGGTGGTATGTTTATCTATAAACCACATACATGCTGTAATACATTTGGCATTAAATAGAGGGGAAGACATCAACAAAATAAACCAAAATTTCATTTTCACCCCTAAAATTTCTAACCTGTTGAAGTATATCAACATTAATCATCTTAACTTAGCCATATACAACCATAGTAAGACATCTGCATAACTCTCCATCTACTTTTGAACCTATTGTTCAGTACCTCTTTAGTTTTCCCAATTCTCTAATGATGTTATATGCTTAAGGACTAATAAATCCTCAGTGGGAGATTTAGCAGTATCGAAATCAAGGTATACATAATTTTGCTCATAGTTTTGTACAATATAATCTTTTATATCATGATACTTTTCCATATGGAATATCATTCTTCTATCACATATGCCTAGCTTCAAGTTTACTTTCTTTGTAGTAATCATCACCCACCAATTCACGAGTTATTTCATCCCTTGTAATAGAAACAACTTCCTAAACTTTAAAGAAAATATTATTATTTTGAGTGTAAAGTATAATCACATAAGAACTCAACACTTTAAACATCAACTCAATTATGTACCTTACATCCTGAAAATAATATTGAATCAATTCATTCGGAGATGTTTGTATGTTAGAGAAATAAATTGTTTTTACAACAAATTCTTCATTCTCTAAGTTTGTAATTTTGCATCTTTCTGCAAAAAGATCTCTTTGACCATGATAATGCTACTCCTCTCATTTCAATAATTTAAAGTAACCTTATCTTCACAATACAAATATCCCTTCAAAGATCATAATCATTGGTTATAGACGATTAGAATGAACTTTCTAGCAATTCCTACCATTATCATTTCTGTTTTCTCCTATCCCTTCCCAATGTCAGATCGAGATCAACCTCCACCAATCATCTATGGAAACAATATACGTAGAAACAGTCAAAATCAATATAATCTTAAGTCCAATCATCAAAATGTTTTATGCTATAATAGGGTGTTAACAAAACTAGAAAGATTTTTCAGTAAAGTTCTCAAGATCTCTCAATGAAGTTCCTAGGCAAACACTCCTTCAAAACCAACACTTTACCATAGCGAAATTTTACATATCTATATAAAAGTATCAATGGTTGGAACAAAGGAGATAATAACAAGGGTGACCTATGAGGAAATTCCATACTCAAAGGCAAAAGCACGATGATGACATCTGCTCAACAAAGAAATAAAAGAACTAAGTGAGTCAAAAGACTACAAGTCATTAATTTCCTTATAAGGGCAATTTTCTCACGATTTCACTACCATCAATGTTTTAGAATTAAACTAATATTTAATCACCCCCATTAAATAGTACAACCATAATCATTCTTCAAATTAATCTAAACATGAAGTTCCAATGGTTACAAACAAACCTTCAGGAATCGAAACCATATGAATATAACATAAAATTAACATAATCTTCAAAAGCAAGTCCTAAACGACAATAAATTTCCTCTAGGTATTATTCTACAAAATTTCTCTACCATTAATCTTTCTGGCTAAAGTAATATTAATCTATTAATCAAAATAATAGTTCCTTTGATACAAAACATTTTCATCACAAGTAGCCACTAAAGATCTCCTTTTTGATACTATTATCACTATAGTCTATTGCAAATCATGGAAATCACATCTCCCAACTTCACTATCATGCAATATTATCGATATATCTTCCAATTTAATCATGTGCACTTAGCCACAAGATGTTTGTATCAACATTTCTAAATCATTAAATCTAGGTCCAATGGGATTTACCTATGACTACGTCTGGGTTGTATGAAGCATCCTTATCCTTACTCATTATTGCAAGGGTTCTTGTTTGAGACCTTATTTGCAGATGTTGGGCGATGTAGCTACTAGGTTGCTCCTTATCTCCCACTGTGGAGCCATACTAGCCAATAATGAAGACACATTTGATTGACCACTCTATGGACCACTCAACTGACTTCTTTGTTGACCTAAACCTAACTCAGGGCAAGCATTGCGGAGATGTCCTTCTTTTTCGCATCTATAACATCTTTTGAGTGCCCTACAAAACCCAAGATAGTACTTTCCACAGTTCTTACACTTCACCTTCTTATCTCTCACCAATTTGCTCCCAGAAGTGGCTCTAGATATGAGAGTCCCAAAATGAGACGGGCATTGGCCTTGAGGACTGCCAACAAATCTTGAATTAAAGACACCACTATAGGGATCTACACTTCTATTTTTCCTCGAACCTTGACCGGAAGTAAATTCAAACTTCCTTTTCTTGTCATGTCTTTCTCTAACTTTTCTCCATTCAGCAATCATTTTCTCAGCACTTAGTGCCAACTCCAAAACATCTTTATAAGTACGGGCCATGGTTATAGGCATTGTCTCCCTTATATTCCTATTCAAGCCTACTCTAAACTTAGCACATAGGTTTTCTTCAGAGTTGAGGAATTCTGGGATATATCTAAACAATTCTTTAAATTTTGCATCATATTCGCCTACCGTTTTCTTTTCTTGTATCAACTTGAAAAATTCTTCCCGCTTTTGATCTCCACATGAGCGGGTGTAGTACTTCTCGTTGGGTTCCCTAGGAGACTTATCCCAAGTCAGAGGAGAAGAGGGCTTCGAAGGAGAACCCGATGAAGGAATAGAAGTTTGACATGGAGCTTGTAACCGAGCTCCGTAAGTATTCAACCACTCCATCACCTGCTAGAGGGTGACTAAGGGAGGAGCAGAAATTCCGATTGGGAAAACTAATTGCATCATTATAGGGTGAGGCATATGCGAAGACGATGTGACCTCGGGTTGAGAAAGAGAAAGAGTTAGAGGAATCATATTCGGGTTTCTCATTCCTTCTCTAGAGGAATATCACACCTATAATAGAAATTCTTGACTTAATGTATATTTTGAATCAGACTCAGTGCTTAACCCCCTAAAAATAAAATTTCTAATTTCCTAGGAAATCCATAGAAGGCTTTGTACATTCTCTGGAGACTTTTAAAAAATCTAAACCTTTTTAAAAAACTAAACATTTCAAAGTCTTTAGAAAACTTTTGGGACATTTGGAAACATTTGAAAATATTTCAAAACCATCAAATTTTTAAAATCGTGAGCCTAAGCTTTGATATAGAGAATCACAATAGAAGGATCAGTGAAAAAGTAATGAGGGGACTGCATGGTTGAATAAAACTTAAAAATAGAGGAGAGCATTTTATGATCTTAGAAAATAAAATGTCTACATATTCGTAACCAATTTGAAATAGGATCCCAATAACAATATCCTTTGTGGTCTAACCATACCTGAGAAAGCAACATAAGTTGGTTCTTGGTTCAAGTTTAGTGTGTTCGTGAGGTTAAAGGAGAATAAAATAGACACACCTAAGGGCTTTAAGATTATTAAAATTTGAAGGGGCACTATAGAGTCATTCAAAGGGAGCTTTTTCTTTTATTCTTTTTTTTCTTTTTTAGTCAATGTGGGTGAAAACATTCAACTAATTATGTAGACTACAGTGAGTGTTGCCTCCACTGAAAGTGTTCAAGACACAGAGAGGAAATAAGAAGAGAATGAGCAATATTTAGGATATGTCTAGGTTTTCTTAGACCATTTTTTTAGAAGCTGCTAGTATATGATATGGTGGAGGGTACCATTCTAACGAAGAGAGGTGAATTTTCAAGTATCGAAATATTTATGAGCATTATCAAAATGAAACACTTTAATAAATAAATGTGTGATAATTCAAAGCGAGTGTGCATAAGATAAATCTAGTTATAACGAGAGTAATCATCCGTACAATGACATGATACTTGGATCCCCATCTAAATAGTTGGACTAGAGCACCAAATATCATAATAGACTATGTCAAAATGAGATGCAGGAAGCAACACATGTTTTTTAACAAGATAACATTTTAAACAATTAAAGTTATCATCAACAATAGAACCTAAACAGCCACTCGAGATTAAAAAGTTTAAATGAAAGGGAGAAATTTGACCAAACTGAGAATGCAAGAGACTTTGTAAAACAGAAGAAGTTGAAGTACTTAGGGCAACGTGTGTATGATTTGAGATGTTATATAAAGACTAATGAGCTCAAATATTCAGCCATTCCTATGGCCTGTTCCAAGTTTTGAGAACCTGTCCCATTTGAGGATCATGCACACAACAACAATGGTAAAAGAAATGTACATCTAATATAAGTTCACGTAATTGACCAATAGCTATAAAACTTAAAGAGAGTTAGGAATAAGGGAGATATAAGGAAGCGATACAGATGAGATAGATAACCTTTGTAACTAGCATATATATTGGAACCATTAACAATATGTATAAGCAATGAGTGAGAAACATGAGTATGAGATGTGAAAAGAGAAAGAATTGGATGTCATGTGATGATAGCAAATAGAATCAAAGTACCAAGAATTGTTACTGTGGATTGTGGAAGAAACTGAAGAGGGTTTACTAGGATTACCACATTTAGTAATAGCTTGTTAGATGACAATAAGAAATTGACGAATGACTTTGTTCATTAGGGGGCACATATTTCAAGGCATGTTTCATAGATCCTATAATATGGAATCAAAAAATAGAGGCCTGAATCAAAAGGAATTTCTGAAATGTGTTGGGAACCAAAATTAGATGTCAAAAAAGGGGTCTTCAGGGTAGTAAACTAGGTAGAGAGAAGAAAGGCCAATGTAGGCGATTGAAACAAGTTAAGAGCACCCAAGACTAGGAGAGTCAATACAACAAGTTGAGGCAAATCAAGGTGGGTAGTCAGGGCAGCACTCGAGTTGGAGGCAGAGCAAAATTTGGGTTAGAAAACTAGTATAGATGCAGAAATTAGGTTAGGCTAGTGGCAATTAATTTAATAATGAAAAACCAGACAACTTTGGCTAACTATTGAGAAGAGATCAGTGTTGAAGAATTCATGACGAAATAGAACCTACTGGTTTGGGTTAACTACTAAGAAGGAATCGACAACAAACTGGCCGGTAAAGAATTTGAATTGAAGCATCGTAGGTTAAATGCAAAGAAACCAACAAGGAATGAAGTCTTAACTGATAAGAAGCTAGAGAAAGCTGTCGATGTGAAGTCAAAGCAAAAAAAATTTGAAACTCGATGAAAAAGGAGAAGCACGATTTAGAATATTTTGGCACATAAATGCATGATTCGAAGAGATCGAGACTTTAGTCGATGCGTGTGTAGGTGTCGATGATTGAAATTTTCATGGGGAATAGATCCCATAACAAGGAACAAAATGACATGTTTAGATGGTGTATTTAGAGACTTTAAAATGGTAGCACGCAAGCAAAGAGGAAGGACTTGTAAACGATGTGTAGTAGCACATGTGTTGTTATCTACATTTATGATTTTCGTTGTGGATGGAGCTAATGACTAGGAATATAGTGGTGTATTCAAATCGAGAAACAAAATTGTTTTTGGCAAGATCATATGAGAATTTAAGTGGTAGCATTGTGATTGCAGTAGGGTGGCAGTGAGGGTGAGTTTTGGTTGGTTTTGAGGTTTGTGGTTGGCAACCAAAGTTTTGAGATTGAAAGATTAATAAGAAGGTATTTGGGAGAGGGAAAGAATTTAAAAAATGTTTTAATGCCATGAAAAAATACAGAGAATTAGAAAAATATTACATTATTTAATGTATTTTGGACTATATAGCATTACAAAAATACACGGTTTAATAACGAAATTTAACGACAGAAAATATTTATCGCTATTTTGTGATGAATTTAGCAACGAATAAGATTTTTTGTCACTATTTGGAAACAAAATTTGCAACAAAAATGTAAGTGTGGCCAAATTAGCCACGAATATTTAATTCGTGACTAAATTCATTGCTAATTAGCCATGAATTTTTTTTTGTCGCAAAATTTGTGCTTAATTAGCGATGAATAGAAATTTTATGGCTAAATTTTGTCATGAATCAAGTATTCATAACTAAATTTAGCAACAAAAAGAAATTCATTGCAAAATTCATTGCCAATTAGCTACAATTTTTTTTTTTTCTAAAGTCATTGCTAATTAGCAACGACAATATATTCGTGGTAAAATTTAGCAATGGACTCAAATATTCGTGGCTAAAGTCGTCAGTAATTAGCCACAAAAAAATATTTGTGGATAAATTTATTGCTAATTTGTATCGACACTCAAAATTCGTGGCAAATTTTTTGACTAAATTCCTTTTACACTCTATTATGAAATATTTTCAAATATGTTTCTCTTTTTGACCTTTTCTGAATAATGAAATCAAATTGAATGCATAGTGAATGTTTTTGACAATTTTCAACAATAAATAATTTGACTAATCTCTAATAAATAATTTTCTATCAGTAGCTGCTGTCGAGTTAACCCTTTGTGTTCTTCATCTTCTTCAGCCGTTCGCTTTTCTCATTAATAGTTCATTTGCCTTCGCAAGTTTAGATGTTTATCTTCCATAGTCATCTTTATCAACAAGGAAGATAGTAGATCGAAACTTTGCATAAGGTTTTGAAGTGATTAGACAGTAGATCAGACATCCAAGTCTGGTGATCCATTTTCTCCGGGAAGTAAATCAGATAATAGTTTTCAAAGAACGGGGGTAGTGAAATGTGAGAGGCGACTATACATTGACAAACTTTTCTACGGCTTCGAAAAAAATAAAATAAAAAAGAAAAAGAATAATAAAATAATAAAATAATAAAATAAAAGAATAAAATAAAAATGTTAATTAGATTGAGCGACAGAAGGATAAATCTATCGCTGAATTTAGCGATGGATTCTAGGATCCATTACTAAATTTAGTGACGGATTCTTAGTGACATGTAGGATCCGTCACTAACTTAGCGACAAAAGTATAAATTCGTTGCTAAATTAGCAACGGATATCATTTTCATCTCTAAGTATAATTCTAAATAGGTTTATTTTTTTTTTGTTCACCTTCAGTCTTTCAAAGAACATTCACTCTCTCTCTCTCTCTCTCTCTCTCTCTCTCTTCAATCAATCACTCTCTCTCTTGCTCTCGTCACTCGCACTCTCACCTTTACTCTCTCTCTCACTTGTTGTCGACTGAGATTGTGTCTCTCTTCGGTCTCACTCTCGCTTGTTGTCAGATAGAGAAACCCATCTCTCCTTGTTATTGCTCTCACTTGCTAGCTCGCATTCTCATCGATTCTCCATTTCTTCATCGGTTGTGGATCTCATCCTTTCTCTTTCTCTCTCTCGTGTGATTCCCAATTTTTTTTTAAGTTCAACTTATTTAGATTTGGATTTTAATTTTTAGGGTTTTGAAATAATAATCTCAAATCTCTGTCTCTCTCTCTAGCACGATTCTTCTTCTAACCTAATTTGTCTAATTAGTTCCAATTTATGCAATTGTAGGTGATCGTCTATCTTTCTCTTAGGTTTTATAGTCACGATTTGTTCTGCAGGTTCAGTTTCTCTTTTTCTGCCCCTGGTCTCTGCAATGTACAATCCGTTTGCTATAGGTTTTAAAGTAAATTAATTGACTTATATATACATGCATGAATCAGCAGACTGCACAATCCCACATTACCCAAGTATAAATGGTGTTCTGAACTTGGACATCAGAAAATTTCAAGTTTTAACAACCAAGGCATGACTATCTTACACTTTGATTACTACCTGTAACTAAGTAATTGTAGTTTGTTGCTCTTTTCCATTATTTTTATCCTAGTAATAGACAATACAATGCAAATGTCTCATAATTTTATATGTTGACTGCCCTTTTTTTCCAATCTATATTAAAGATGAGGAAATCATATCGAGACTAAACCATGGATTAGTTTAAATGATATGTATTATATGTGATCATAGATTTACTGAAAGCGTTAAAATTATTATTCAAATAGAACATTCTATGGTAGAAAGAGGCTCTTATGTTGACGCAAGGGAGTAGCAAACTATTTGCACATCTGATTTTAATAGCAAATAAGGAAAATGTATGGCCATAGCTTATTCAAGTGCGTAGGATGGTAAATCATTCAAGTTGTGTAAATTCAATCATAAATCTCATCTCCTCCATTTGACCTCTATGATTTTGTCCAACAAGACCTATTAACCTTGCTTTGTGGCTTGACTACGTTTGGATTGATTATCTGTAACATCGAAAATCTAGTATTAGAAATTGTGTTAAATATTTTTTATAATATAAAGAAAAATTTTAAATTTTATGGATTTCTGATTTTGGGGTATTCATGTCTGCATTCGTAGTATATTCCAATTTGATGAAATTGGAATCTTAAACATAAAGTATATATAATAATAATAATAATAATAATAATAATAATATATAAAAAAAAAAAGAGAAGAGATTGACGAGAGGGGGGTCAATTCGTAGAGAATGGAAACCAATTGGGCATATAGGGCTTCACGAATGGAGAAAATTAGGGTTTTTGAAACCTAACCCCAAAACGTGATCCAATCTGCAAAGCAAGGTAATTTCCTATCCCTAATCCTAGGTTTAACTTCATTTTTGCTGGATTTAATTTGTATCAGGGAGATTGATGGAATTTCCTTAGAGATCCAAAATCCTAGGTTAGTAAATGATGGAAATTTGGGGGAAATTATTTGCATTTGCACAGCTAAGGAAATTTTTGAGAAAATTTGGTTGATGATTTTGGAGGAAAGCTTCTTGACAGTTCAACAGTGAAGGCAGCAAGGCTGTGGCATTTCTCTATATGCCAAAAAAAAAAATTATAGTGGAAGTGTTCTGGTAGGTGTTTTGATTAAACAAAATTTTGGTATGGTTGGCTGCATTCTTTTGTTCCTGTAAATCCAATTTTGTAGAAGTTTTAGGTCCCATGTGCTTCTCTTGAACTATGAATAGCTATTATCTTGAATGAGCTCTAGTAAGGTGGTGTGCATTGTTAAAGTGCAAAATGTTGGTTCCTTTTCTTAATAGCTTATAAGTGTATCTTGCATGATCATTTAGATGAAATATAGGCTAACAAATGTGTTAATTTGAAGGATTCATGCTTTCTAAATCGAAGGTGACAATAGAAATTAAGTGAAATCTTAGAAAGTTGCCATATGGTGTCATATTTAGGAGATATAGTTATTTGCATTTTCTTTGGATAAGTGGGCTTAAATTGAGTTAAATTAATTGTTAATAGTAATAAGATAAAAGATTCCATAGTCAATTGGAAATTGATACTTTAATTGTGATTGTGGATTTAGAAAAATCAATTGAGAATCGGAGTAAGATTTTATTGGATTTAATTGTGGAAATAGGGAGTGAATACCCTCCATGTAGGTAAGTGGTTGGTTATGTATCATATGAATGAGTAAATGATTTTAAATATAATTTATAAATTGTGTTTTGAAATGAATTTGCAAATGGAATTGAAATTGTTTTATAATTATGGTATGCCTAAAGGAAATTGTGAAATGACCATGACTCTGAACATAATTATTAAATTGTTTGCACCATGTTACTTTGGGATTCTCTTGTGAATTATGAAATATTGCTCTACTTTATATTTGAGCATGCATTGATTGATAAAAATGAGTTTGGTAACATAGTGTTAGGAAAAAGGATTGCAGTCTGAGTCTTACCATGGACCGGTCCGTTGGGGTGGCATGGCTAAGGCTGTTTTATATATATTTAGCTTGGTGGTAGGCGAGATGGAGAGCCTTCTCAAGCTGCCGGATAACATGGTAGCACCCCACGGAGCTTCGGGCCAATGCCAAGGTGGAGGCGATTTTATGAAAATGATGGAAAACCTCTGGGTGAGTCCTGCCAACGGCCATTGGCAAGATAATGTTTTCGGTAAACCCCAAAATTGTGAAAAAATGAGATTTGACTGATTGAGTTGATTATATGAGTCATGGTATATTGATATGAATGATTTTATGATAATGAAATTTCATTATGGTATTCAATGATAGTTGATACATGTATTTGGCATTACCACTCTCACCCCTTATTTATATGTTACATGCCACTACACTCCATTCACTAGGTATTTTAAAATACTCACCCCCTCCTTTCAATCCTTTTCAAAGGAGGTATAGACTTTGGCGGATATTGGCTGATTCTGAGATATTTTGGTGATCCACGATAGGTATTGCTGGTGGATGTTATTTTTTTGAGGTTTGATGTAATTTCATCCGTAGAAAGGAGCTATTGTACTATTCTTTTGAAGTTTGGATTTAATTGATACTTGTCGTATATTTTTTTTGGGACAAGTATTGGTAGAATCCAAACTTGGTTTATGTGGAAAGTGTATAATTTGGTTTAAACTTATTTTTGCAAAACTTATTGTTCTTAATTGGGACATTTGGACTTTTATTGAATTTGTTGATTTTTGAGATTTTGACTTTGTGAAATTCTGAAATGGCTAGAAAGGCGACATTGCATGCATGTATGTATAGGATCCCCTCCCTAAATACGTGTCAATGTATGCTTGTATGTACAGGGATGAGCCGGATGGGCTCCTTGCATGTGTATTGATTTTGTGATTTTTATATTTTGATGAATTGATTGTTTTGGAAGATTTATTGAAATATTGGAATGCTTAGCGCTATTATGGTATATGGGTAGGTTATGCCCGTATGCCGAGATAACGCGACGGTTGTTACATACTTGACGGGAGAGTCGGGGCGTGACAATTCTATTAGTATCAGAGTTTAAGCTCACGATTTTAAATGTTTAAAGGTTTGAACTACTTCCAAATGTCCCTATGTTTTTACTAAAAGTTTTGAAAGCATTTTCTTTTGACATTTCAAATTTTAGAAGAATTTTTAAAGGATGTACAAAAGCTTTCCATGGATCAAAAGGTTAGGATTAAATTTACTTTTAGGGGGTTAAATACCTAGCTTCATGTCTAATTTAGTAAGCTAAGCATAATGTCTTTTTTTATAAGAAATCATTCCGCCTAGACGAAGAACGAGGAATGTTAGTAAGATTCCTCCTTTGGAGCATAAGGATGAGTCATCCTCACATGCTCTTACTTCTTTTCCAACTGCCACGAGTACACACCCGGCTCCTTTAACCAGGGTTCCTCCACCTCCTATTACTGCCCTCTAGTAAGCGATGGAGTGGTGGAGTTCTTTCGGGGCACAGTATCAAGCTCCGCCCCAATCTTCTGTTCCTCCGCTAGTTCCTCATTCTATACCAGCTGTAGTACCTAGTGTTCCCATAACATCTGCTCCACCGGTTGTTACATCAACCGAACGTCCTACGGTCGAGTTGTCAAAGCTACTCAAAGAGGCAAGATAGCTTGGATGTGATACTTTTTCTGGCACTTGTGATGCCACAATGACCAAGGAATGGATTGACCGAGTTCAGGAGACCGTTACCGATATGAGACTAAGTGATGAGATGAAGTTATGGGTGGCGGTGAAATTGCTGGATAAGGGAGCTAGAACCTGGTGGGAGAATGCAAGGGCTAGGGCAACCACACCTCTCTCTTGGGTAGACTTTCTGGGAGCTTTCGAAAAAAAATATTACACTCGGTTCTATAGGGACCAAAAGACAGAGGAGTTCTTCAAGCTTGTTCAGGGAAACAAAACAGTGTCTGATTACGAATCAGAACTAAGAGAACTTGCTACTTATGTTCCAGAGTTTGTGAACTCCGAGGAGTCCCTATGTGCAAAATTTAAATCGGGACTAAATCTGAGCATAAGGGAGAAGATGTCAATCACCAAAGGGCACACATTTCAAGATGTTCTGGATATGGCCTTACGGGCCGAGAAGATGGTGACTGAAAGGGGGAAAGTCCGAGAGCATGGAAAAAAGAAGAGGCCCAATGGTTTCATTCCGGTCCAAAGCTCTAAGAAGGGTAGGAGTATGGGCTTCTTTAGTGGTGGATCTATTTTGGGACCGGTTGGCTCTCCTCAAGGCCAACGCATGTCTCAATTTAAAGCCCCTACCCCTAGTGCTGTTTCAGGAAGCCAATCAATGGGAAATAGGAAGGAACAGTGCAAGCACTGTGGCAAGTTTCACTTTGGGGTTTGCTTAGCACCCAAGAGGTGCTACTACTACAGAAAGAAAGGCCATTTCCATAATGTTTACCTGGAATTGGGACGAGGAGGTCAGATCAGGTAGGATCGCCCTAGTGGATTGACGGGCAGCCAAGCAAACACTCCTGTTCCACCTTCAGTTGGTACATCTCGGGCGGGGATTGGAAGCAACACTGTAACTGCTCCAGCTTAGCGTCTGCAAATGAGGGCACAGGCCAGAATCTATGCAATGACCAATGACGATGCCCAGAACAACCCTGACATAGTCATAGGTAAATTTCTTAGAAACCGAACTTGATATTTTAGAACATTATGAAATCTTAGTTGCTTAATTCTGAATTTGAGGTATATTAGAGACTTTGCATATTATTAAGGAGAATTGAGGTGATTTTGATATGAAATGATAATTTGATGACATTGAGGGTTTTGAATTTGATTATATTCAGTTGATTTTGGAATTGATCCTTATTTTTCATATGTATAGGTATGATGAAAATTTTTGGGGTTGATACTCGTGTTTTAATTGATACTGGGTCTAATAATTCTTTTATGAGTACTGAGTTTTCCAAGCATTCGAATAGACCCTTAACCCCACTTGAAGAGGAATTATTAGTTGTCACTCCATTGGGAGAATGGTTATACAGGAACACTGTGTTCAAGGCCTGTGAGGTAGAGGTAAACAGAGAAATTCTCAAAGTGGATTTGATTTTGTTGGAAATGAGGGATTTCGATGTTATATTGGGCATGGATTGGCTACATCCTCATAGAGCATCAGTAAATTGTTTCACCAAGGAGGTTGAGTTCCGTAGACTGGGATATCCTCCGCTTGTATTTGTTGGTGAACGGCTGGTTTTACCGAGTTGTGTAATCTCAGAATTGGAGACCCGAAAACTAGTACACAAGGGTTGTGAAGCTTACCTAGCTCATATCATCGACACCACTGTGCAGAGTCCGGAATTGGTGAATGTTCTCATGGTGAATGAATTCCTAGATGTTTTTCTGGATGAATTACTAGGTTTACCTCCAGTTCGGGAGTTTGACTTTGCTATTGATTTGACTCCCAGCACTGTACCTATTTCCATCCCTCCGTATAGGATGGCACCTGCGGAACTTAAGGAGTTAAAGGTCCAATTACAAGAATTGTTGGACAAGTGTAGAGAGAGGGAGGAATGTGATTGGTTCAAAGGTTGGACTAGTGTAAACAAGTATGAAAACAAGGTTGTTGAAAAGTTGGACTTTGGAAATTTAAACCCTAGGTGGAGAGGTGCTTGTGTTAATTTAGACCAATGAGAGCTTTAAGGTCTTGAGGTGGAGCCCACATATTAAATATGGATGTGAGTTATAGAGAGTGAAATAAAAATGGTGCGTCCCACACATATTTAATAAAAATGTAATTTTAATAATAATAAATGTATTAACTAATTAAACAAATGAGTGGGAGAGAGAGAGAGAGAGAGAGAGAGAGAAAATGTGAGAGAGGGAGAAGGAGAGGGAAAGAGAGAATAAGTTAGGTTATTTTAGAATAAGTTAGTGAAAATCAAGGGCTAGGATTAAATTTGCACATTGGATGGTCAAGATTAGAAGTGAATAAAGTAGAATAGACTCGAAAACGCTAGACTCTTTCTTTATTCTTCAAAAATTCGTGGGAGGCCAAAGAGAGCAAAGAAAACTCTTCATTTTCTTCTTCTCCCTAGCCATAACCTATCCCTTAAAGGAACTTTTGATTTCTTCAAACAATCCTCTAATGTTTTTACATAAATCAAACTCTCTTCATCCCTAGAACAACATATCCAAAAATTAGAAGAAGAGAAGAAGGTTTGCTTGGTGATCCAAGGATGGAAACTTAGAGATTCAAGTGAAGAGATCTATGGTTTCTTCAATTTTTTCCTCAACAACTTTAGGTAAGAGAGCTTCCTTTCTATCTTTTGTGTAACATATATTGATTTGGAGCCAAAAGGATGTCTCTAACATGGTGACTCTTTGTAGACCAAAAGTTGGATCTAAGAGGAAAAGAGAGATGTTCGGAGGAGAACACTTGTTTAGAGCTTGAGACACCAAAACTTGAGGTATAAAAATTCTGCACTTTGTTTGGATTTGAGAACATTTCATTTGGTGTGTTAATGTGTTGATTTTTGCTTAGTTTAGGTGTAAAAATCAAGTAAATGAATGATATAAAGTGTGTACAAAATTTCAGCATGTGAAATGTTTGATTTATGTCTTGAATGAACACATATTGAGGTGAGAAACCGTAGGGTAACATGTTCAGAAAAATTCAGAACTTTGGGTATGAAATTGGATAGGTTTTAATATAATTTTGGGTGTTAAAATGTGAGATTTATGTACTTGTGTGTGTGCTGGATTTTGGCATTGAAGTATAAGGTGTATATATATGTGTTAGTGAATGGAATGAAGAAAGAATGCGTGCAGAATTTTTTGCACTAATGGAAATGAGAAAGGAAACCAATTTCATGTGAAATATGTAGTGAAATGTAAGGAAAATGAAATAGGAAAGTGTGCAGAATTTTGTGGTGTGTTATTGAGTATATGTATGAGCAAGTGGAGTCATGAGTGTGAGGATTTAGGTGTGTATGTATGCAAAAACTTTGGATGGAGTTATTGTGCATGTGTATGTAAAATGCCCTGACCTAGAATGTATAATGTGTAATTGAATGATGATTTTGATAGTTGATAGTGGCACTTTGTTGGTTGAGTTGGGTATCTTTGATAATGTGTAATTGAAGTTGTAGTTTGAATGTTTGAAGGGGATATAGTGTATGTATATGTATTGGAGTCTAGATATAATGTTCTAGGTTTCAATCCTATTGAAGGGGATAGTTAAAATAAAATGTAACATTTAAATTTTTCAATACTATAACACTTATATGTATTATATATATTATGACTATAGTAATATATTGCTCGATCATTCGAGGGGAAACTATTTCTGTTATTGTGGAGCATTTTTGGAAGTGACGTACCCTCCCGTATATTGTGAGTGGGACTTTGACACTGTGTTTTCGATTGAACAAAATCTCTGTTTTACAGTTTTTCGGAATGACATATTTTGTGAAATGTGTGTAAGCATTGGTTTTGACCTATGATTTTTAAATGCTCTCTTTTGTGATTATTGGAGTGTCCCAAATGATTTAATTAAATGTTATACATCCATGATTTGTATTGAAAATATATCGTGCCACTCTTTGGAATTGCGATATGATTTATATGCTATCATTGCATTGACAATTTAATTGAAAGGATTTGATGAAATACATTGGCACGCTGTTTTGAAATGATTTGGTGATTTATGTGTGGGCTAGATGCCTACTTGTGATGGAATTGACGGATATGATGATGTGATAATATTATTGATGATTCCGTAGCTACGAAGGACATTTGTAGAGACGCCCCTTGTGCGTCCGGATACGCTTCGGCCGGAGGTATTCGCAAATGTTGTGGTTGTGATGTGTATAGTTGTGCTCGGATGAACCAAATTTGGGGAGGACATGTGTTACGCCATAATCTAGCTCCGAGTGAGGTACTATACTTGATTGGTTGGGTATACGTATAGACACGGGCTAACCGGTTGAATCAAATGTGGAGAGGATATGTGTTACGCCACTGTCTAGCACTTGGCGAGGCCTGTGGCCAATGTTGGGAAAGAGAACTAATGTTTTCTATATTTGCATATGAAAAACCCCCAACGCGCCCTTAATTGGTCATGGTAGACCACTGCAGGGAATGTCTTATTGGCAAGCTCTATATGATTTTTAATATAATAAATGGATGTATATTTTGATACCATGATGTGTGTGATGTGAACATTTGATTTCCGGATATAACATGTTTGGTTTTGATATTATATTGGTTTTGAAATGTTTTTTGACACTCCATACTCACACTTAGATTGAGAATATATTATCGATCCCCTCACTCACTGAGTATTTCCCCATAATACTCACCCCTCACTTTTTCCCAGATTTTCAGTTATAGACTTGGCAGAGAGAGACGTGTCGAGTGAGTCGACACATTTGACTTTTGTTAGAAACCTCAGACTCGGATATGGCATCGACCATTTTTTCGCATTGTTGTATTGATAATGCATATGTACGTTTTGAGGTCTATAAAATGACCATTGTATATGTATAATGGGATGAATGTATTATGTCATATAATGTAATTTGAAAACTCTCAGATGTATTGTATAATTATGCATCGAGGCAAATGTGTTATGCTTTTACATACTTTTACTTGGGAATTGCTATTTAAAAAAAAAAAAGGTTTTTATACAGGTATTGTTGTTAGCCTGCGTTGCCTCGGTATACGTGTCGAGAGGCGGCAGCATACGAGGTGATGGGCGGCTGTTAACGGTCTCGGATTGAGGATCAGGGCATGACAGCTCGTTTCTTTTTACGGAGAATTATGGATTTTCTTTCTTTCTCGGAATTCTTCTCAGTGTTATCACCTTCCGAGAGCTGTTCTGTGAGACTGCGGAGCTTTACAACTCAGGTAGCTTCTGCTGGAGTGAGATCTCATTAAGGAGGGGGACTACTGGAGTGAGATCTCATTATATCAGCCACTAATCAGTTGGCATGGGGAGATCATCCATCATGGGTGGAGACATGTCTTGCATCGATTTGGGTTAACTGTCCAGGTTCCCCTCTGTCATCCAATTATAGTGGGGATGCCTCTTACACTGTCTTTGGTTAGAAGGCAGGGCTCGGATCGTTTGGGGGTGGCAAAACCTGAACTTATGTCCTCTCTTGTCCCTAGCACTATGTAGGAATTACTATTTTTGTACTCACCATTGTAGGGATTATGATTTCTTTATCCAGGGGTACTTCTTATGTAAGAATAAAAGAAAAGTTATACTTTACTTATTTGAATTGTGTTCTCTTCTGACGTCTCTTATCTGACTGCATGCTTTTCTTCGATCCTCGTCAAAGTGGATCAGTTTCTAACTTTAGGCCCTGTGCGAAAATACTAGGCAATACTGGCCATTTGGGCCGTCAGACGTCCGATCGATAGGAAACTTTAGATAAGAGGGCCTTGTGCACCCATTTAGGAGATTCTATCCTTTTTTGATGACACGTTCGACCGATGGGAAATTTTAGATAAGAGGACCATATCCACCATTTTGGGATGTTTTATCCCTTTTTGATGACACGTTTGATAGGAAACTTAAGACAGGAGGGTCGTGTCCACCTATTCAGGGAGTTCCATCCCTTTTTGATGACACGTTCGATGGGAAACTTTAGATAGGAGGGTCATGTCCACCCGTTCAGGGAGTTCTATCACTTTTTGATGACACGTTCGATAGGAAAATTTAGATAGGAGAGCCGTGTCCACCCGTTTGGGGAGTTCAATCCCTTTTTGATGACACGTTCGATAGGAAACTTTAGATAGGAGGGCTGTGTCCACCCGTTCGGGGAGTTTTATCCCTTTTTGATGACACGATCGATAGAAAACTTTAAATAGGAGAGTCGTGTCCACCCGTTCAGAGAGTTCTATCCCTTTTTGATGACACATTCGATAGGAAACTTTAGATAGGAGGGCCGTATCCACCTGTTCGGGGAGTTCCATCCCTTTTTGATGACACGTTCAATAGGAAACTTGCCTGGTAACCAGACGATAATGAGGGAGAGAATCGTTCCATTCTTATTGAGCTGATTTTTTTTTGCTACGGGAAGCAGCAGAGTCTACTGATGGTATATACGTAAGTTTTCTAAGTTCCAGGTGCTAGGTACAGCCGATCCATCTAGATTGTTGAGGTGATAGGTTCCAGGTCGGACCACGGAATGCACTTGGTACGGACCTTCCCAATTAGAAGCTAGTTTGCCCCCGGGTTGTGACTGACCGGTAGCTTCCACCCTTCTTAGCACTAACTCGCCAGGTTTGGATGTTCAGTCCTTGACTCTTTGGTTATAATATCGTGCCATCTGTTACTCGTAAGTAGCCATTCGCACCGATGCGGATTCCCGTAACTCTGGGAGCAAGTCTAGTCTCTCGCGTATGGTATGCCCATTTTGCCTGGCATCGTATTGGGCTAGCCGGAACGAGTGAACCTCTATCTCCATGGGTATGATCGCTTCACTTCCGTACATTAGACTGAATAGTGTTTCACCAGTTGCTCTTCGGGACGTAGTACGATATGACCAAAGGATACCGTAGAGTTCTTCCACCCATTGTCCTTTAACATCATCTAGCATTGTCTCTAATCCTTGTAGGATCGTTTGGTTGGTTATCTCAGCTAGCTCGTTGGTTTGTGGATGAGCGACTGATGAAAATCGATATTAAATCTCGAGTTTCTCACAGAACTCCCGGAAGCACTTGTTGTCGAACTACTTTCCATTATCCGTGATGAGGACATGTAGTATGCCAATTCGAGTGACGATATATGCCCATACGAAGGACTGGACATTGGCTGCAGTAATCTGAGCTAGAGGTTCAGCCTCCACCGACTTGATGAAATAGTCAATCGTTACTATGAGAAACTTCTATTATCCTGAGGCTGGAGGGAATGGCCTGAGGATGTCCATGCCCCATTGATCGAATAGCCGGGGGTTGGCTATAGGATTGAGTTCGGTGGAGGGTAGTCGAGGCACCGAAGAGAAGAGTTGGCATTTGTTGTATCATTTTACGTAGTAGTCCGAGTCGGCCTTCATGGTTGGCCAATAATACCCCTGGTGAAGAGCCTTATAGACCAGGTTTCGAGCACCTAGGTGATTGCCACAAATCCCCTAGTAGATTTCTCGGAGGACGTAGTCCCTTTTTTCGGGAGTTAAGCACCATAGGTATGGATGAGTGATTGACTTTCAGTAGAGGATTCCATCGATTATGGCATAGTGTGTGGCTCTTCGCTTTAGCTTCGTTGCTTCCCTTGGTAACTCTAGCAAGCAGTCATGCTTCAGGTACTCTTCTATAAGATCTTTCCAACTAGGGGACCGATCGATAGTGAAAGCCTCTTTGGTCTTATCAATGCTGGGGCATGGCAAGCTCTCGATGTACACCATTCGACAACCTAGTCAGAACTGGCCGCTTCGATAAAGTGTCAGCTCACGCGTTTTTCGATTGAGGGATTTGCTGGATATCAACTTTGACTAGTTGTTCCATCGTTTCGCGCAGCATACTTAGGCATTGGGCCATGGTTGGGTCTTTCATTTTGTAGACCCCTTCGATTTGTTTGACGACCAACTGGCTGTCAGTGAATACCCTGACGCTCTATGCCCTTATGTCGATGGTGATCCGAAGACCCATTAACAAGGCTTCATATTCTGCTTGGTTGTTGGTGGCTCGAAAATCGAACCAAATGGCATACTCTGCCTTAAAATTATTTGGGCCCACTAGTATGAGCCCAGCACTGCTTCCCAAAGAGTTCGATGACCTATCAACATGAATGGTCCATTCTGGAATCGGCTATTCTTCCTGATTATTAGGAGATTCGTCCTCGAGCGTTGTCGGCAAGGTATATTCAAGCATGAAATTGACCAATGTTTGGCCCTTTATCACTGATCACGGTCGATATTGGATATCGAACTCGCCTAGTTCTACACTCCATTTGATGAGTCGATCAGAAGTGTCTCTTTTTTTAAGGATCTACTTCAGCGGTTGGTCGGTGAGCACCATGATGGTATGGGCCTAGAAGTATGGTCGAAGGCGTCTTGCTAAGATGATCAAGGCATATGCTATCTTCTCGATCGATTGATAGTTAACTTTGGATTCCTTTAGTATCCGACTGATATAATAGACCGGCTTCTGGGTAGCGGAATCCTGTCTTACCATCACAGAGTAGAGCGCTCGATCAGAGATGGTGAGGTACAAATAAAGCTATTCCTCGAGGACCGGTCGTGAAAGCAGTTGCGGCTCCATTAGATATTCTTTAAGCTGTTCGATGGCCACTTGACATTCGGATGTCCATTCAAACCATCGAGACCTTTTCAATGTATCAAATATGGGCTTGTACTTCTCACCTACCCATGACATGAACCAGCTCAGAGCTACTATCCAGCCGGTAAGACGCTACACTTCTTTCAGTGTCTGGGGGGCGACATGTCTAATATCGCTCGTATCTTTTCGGGATTAGCCTCTATCCCTCGATCGATGATCACAAAACCCAGGAATTTTTTGTACTTCATCGGATTCAACCGCATATTATAACGTTCTAATGTCTGAAAGGTTTCTTTAAGGTCTACAACATGAGCTTCTGTAGTAATGCTCTTGACGAGCATGTCATCAACATAGGCTTCTACATTTCTGCCTAGCTGGTCTTTGAAGACCGTATTGACCAACTGTTGAAAAGTTACCCTAGTGTTTTTTAGGTCGCAGGGCATGACCCAATAGCAATATGTGCCAAATTCGATAATGAAACTCATTTTCTTTTCATCCTCCGGTGCCATTCTGATATGATTGTAGCCTGAATAAGCATCAATGAAACTCAAGAGCTAGTGTCCCGAGAAATAATCTACGAGTTTGTCGATATTAGGGAATAGGTAACTATCCTTCCGACATGCTTTGTTGAGATCAGTGAAGTCCATGCACATTCTCCACTTGCCATTGGCATTTTTTGCCAAGACAATGTTGGCTAACCACTCGGAATATTTGAATTCACAAATGAACCCGGCCGAGAATAGCTTTTGAACTTCTTCTTGTATAGCACGTTAGCATTCGAGGGCGAATATTCTCTTCTTCCATATTACCGGTTTGAAACTGGTGTTAACTGTTAGCCTATGAGCTATGATGGATGGATCTATGCCCGGCATGTCTTTCGGGGTCCAAGCGAAAACTTTGGAGTGCCATTGTAGACAGGC
Source organism: Dillenia turbinata (assembly GCA_037126225.1). Classification (NCBI taxonomy): domain Eukaryota; kingdom Viridiplantae; phylum Streptophyta; class Magnoliopsida; order Dilleniales; family Dilleniaceae; genus Dillenia; species Dillenia turbinata. The sequence goes on along the minus strand of JBAMMX010000010.1, from coordinate 5,396,003 downwards.
AACTAAGGCCTCTCATAAGGAAGGTGATAGGTTGGTCTCTATCCGGACTGTTTGATTTGGGTCACCTGTTAAGGAGACCTCAACCATTTCTTCAACTGGTTTGGGTTTTGATCTTGGCCCGGTGTCGTCCCTAAGTTCCAGGGTATCGATTGGAAATTTTCTAGCGCATCTTGGACTGTAAAGAGGATATAAGGATCAGGATCAATACGTATGGTAGTGACCCCTTGCAACGTTCTGAACTTCATCTTCATATGTTTCATGCTCGGTAATGCTTCTTGTTTATCCAAACTGGGTCGTCCAAGAATGGTGTTGTAGGGAGAGAACAATTTTACCACGTGAAACAGAACATTAGCAGTCGCATGATTAGGAAGTTTTTTTACTGTCACGGAAAGAGAGATAACGCCTTCTGGATAGACATGCTCGTTTGAAAATCCTCTAAGGGACCCGATAGGTGGCCGAAGCCAAGCCAGATCAAGGCCCATTCAATAGAAGGTGTCCCAGGTGAGGAGACCACAGTCAGCCCCTTAATCGACAATGACTCTCTTTATGATGTGGGATTCCATCTTGATGGTAATGACTATGGGATCGTTGAGGCGAAGGTCAACCCCAGTTAGGTCATCATCATCGAAACCTATGATATGCCTCTTCCTCTTGGCGGGCGTTACACCGTGACTAATGACTATAGATGTTGACATGAACTTTCGGAAGATCAGTCTGCTTCCCATGGATGGCGCCAATATGATGGAAGTGGGTTGTGACTCCACAAATATCGGCCCTTTGATAATTCGAACAGCTGCCATCAATGAGATGTGAGAATTGCAAAAACCATCGGAGGTGCTCCGGCGGAGGAGGCTCCGATGCTCAAGTCAGAAAGAGCGGTTTTCGAGTGTAAAGAAACAGACTGAGATCTTTTCAAAGGGAGAGGTTCCCTATGACTATCGTACCCAATGTGTAAGGCCAAGAGAGCGTACCTAACTTAGAAAACTTGAGGGTTTCTTATACCTGATCGAGTCGTATACTTTCAGAGTATTACAACCCTACCTTCCTTATGGAGATGATCTCAAAATCTTGGAAGTTAAATATTCTAAGATTTTCGTGATCCTTATCATATGAAAAGTTTTGTTACTAGGGGGGATCCTTTCCTTATCTGAAGGATCCTGGAGATACTGCTCTTCAGTAGGGAATCATAGTTGCTAGGGTGCTTTGACCTTTCCGTAGGATCGATAAGGCCACTAGCCTTCAGTTGATCGTTTAGCTAATGCGGAGCCTTCTGGGGTTGTCCGTATGGTGAACCAGGGGCTAAATATTTGATCGGGGAGGTAAATCCTACTTGGCAAATCTTGCTCGATAGGCGGGGTAACTAAGGCCCTATCGTTTGGGAGATAAGGTGTCTGAGACCTTTCGATAGATTAATTAAGCAACTGCTGAGGATAATCATTCGAAAACACTAGGCGGCATCTACTCATTGGTTCGTAGTTGTTCAATCATTAGATTCAGGGCAGTGACCACTTTCACACTATGGACCACATGGGCTTGGACCCTTCGATTGTATCTTGGATTAAGTGGTGGGCTATGTCCCATCAGAAAGGATACAGAGAAGATCTGCCTTCGTGGATCCCTAACATTATATTAAGGTAGGACATTTTTATATTTCTTGGTAATAGATATTTTTATATTTCTGATTAAAGGAATGTAAGAGATTTTATATCATGTGACTTAAGGGATAATTATTTTCTATCTAATAAGTGTTAGGGATACATCCTTCATATATTATTTGTTCACTTATTTATTTTATCAGAGGGTACATCCTGCATATTCAATTGGTATATAAGATTCTTGCAAATAATTTTATCATCTTTGGCTTTTGATGCATTATTCTTCACTACATTATTTGGACATATCTTACTTCACTACATTATTTGGACATATCTTGTTGTATTTTTTATAGTATTGTTATTTTGATGAATTTGTAATTGTTCGTTCTAATTTTAATGGCCAATAAATATATCTTGTTGTTTTGTTTTACTTTCCATTTAATTTCTGCCATGATAATACAGGAGAAATATAATAAACTTTCCTTGACGCATTTGAGTAGTGCTGATGATGATGCCTCATCTAAGTCGTCTGTTAATTATATGGCTTTGTGACTAAAGGCATTTGGTGGCATAAAAAAAGGAAGAATATTTGGGATGGGATCATTGAGTAGGATGTATACACTTGGCCCATCTTCCTCCGTCGCAGCTGCTTCAAAGACACAAGTACAACTAAGTGAAAAAGTGCTTAACCTCAAAGAGCAACATGCAAAGAAAGATGAAGAAATCAAAGAAATCAAACAATCACTTGCGGCAACACAATGAGTTATCTTCTAGTACCTCAAATTGGATGCGAGACAGTTTCTCCCCGTCACAAACTTAGGTTCCCCCTTGTACCCCCCAGTGATGATGCCAATAATGATGAGTAGGATGATGATTAATGGATGTTATTATTATTGATACTATATGTTTATTGTTGGATGTTGGTATTGGTCTCAATGAAACCAAGAAGGGGGGGTTGAATTGATTTGACTTCACTTAAAATTTTACTCCACTAAAATCAGTCCTAAAACATATGATCAATTAATATGCAAAACACAAATATAAATGCACAAATGAAAAGAAGGCATAGAGAGATCAAGCCCAGTTTATAGTGGTTTGGCCTTGTGCCTATATCCACTCTTCCAGCTCAGCAAGTCAGAGTCCAATGATAGCTAGTTTCCACTATACACAAAGAGAGTTACAATCACATGTTTATGGCTTTAATGTTAACAATCTGCACTTTCCATCTTGAAGATGTCTTAGTCCAGCACTCACCAAAATCTAACTCTCTCATAATTAACCTATCAACCCTTGAGAATGTTCCTCACACTCTCCTTAGACTTGTGAGACTATACAAATAAGATCTTAGAAAATACAGAAATGTATAAACCAGTTGACAACAGAAAAATATAGCAGAAGAAATGATCAAGTAGCTATTTTTGGGATCTGATTTCTCTCAACACAAGTCTCGAATGAAGTCTATAAAAGTCTCTCAATAAAGTCTGAATATTGCTCTTCAAATACCACATAAGTTCTTCTTCAAAAGACTACTCTACCGAATTGATTTCAACTACTCAATAGTGCTTCAGAACCAGCACTTGACAGATTTTTCCGATCCTAAAAATCAGCCTTCTGTTTATATTTCAAAACCTCCTTTTACTATAGTAACTTCTTTGAATTAAAGACCAACAAATGCCTTAGGATGTGGAGAAAGTTGAATTTCAAAAATCTTGGAAGTTGGAGAAAATACATAGGTCCATAAGCTTCCTAAAATTCTATCAGAATTTTAACAAGAGTTAAATTCAAATTTTGAATTTGATTTTACCTCCAGTAAAAGCCTGATTTGAGCTTGAATTGGAATCACCCATTTGGATAGGCTTCATGGTTAAGTACAGCTCCCAAACTGTACTTAACATGCTGAGTTAAGGCTTGAAAACAGGATAAACTCACAACAGAAATCGCAGAAGTTAAACTTGTCTGAAACTCTACTACTTCTACCCATTATACTGCTTCTACCCACCTTTGCTTCTATCCTGCTTCTGTGACAGAATTTTCTAACCAGATGTACAAATTTATATATATAACCTTGCATTACATATTTTAAATATCTAAACACTTAATAAAATGTTTGTAACACATATAAAGGTTTTGTTATCATCAAAACATTATGGTTCACAACTATTTCCTTAATAATCTCCCCCTTTTTTATGAGAACAAAACCATGAAGAAAATTGAAAGAATTTGCTCATGAATGCTCAAAATCATGCTCTTTCTATATATATGAACATATGAACATATGAACATTTTATTATCCATTTTGTTATCTCCCCCTTAATATGTGCATAATTTTTCACAATTTTTTTTATATATATCTCCCCCTTTTTGTTTCATCAAAAATGAGAAAATTTAAATTCATTCATTTTTATCCTTAAAAAATGTAATGTATGTGCATTCTCCCCCTTAATTAGATATTAATTTTTTTTTTATTTTTTAATCAATAAAAGAACACACAAAAGTTCATAAAGATAATAAATTCAGCACTAAGTATTTTTAAAATTATCAAAATAATTTCAGCATTTTAAGAAATTCAAAATATTAAATACAAATCATAAAAGTTCTTATCATTTTCAGAAATAAGATTTAAACACATCAATTTCCTATTGACACATAATTTTCTATACTTTTAGGCTTATGTTAAACAATAATTTAAATTAATTTTTAACCTAATTTTTATGATTTTATCTATATCATCAATCATATCATCTCATGAGTAACAAGGTAAAAATTTTCAGTTTCTAATGACTTCTTTCCTAAATTTATTTTCAATTTTCATCTTTTATTTCTATCTTGTTCATAGAGGAGTTCTTGTATTCTCATTATTTTCTTCATTAATTTTTTTATATATATATCCATTCAAAAGATTATTTATTCTTTGGAATCCAAATTAATTTAGATCCTCTAGAAATAAATTTTTCTTGTTTGTTACTAAACTTGTTCAAGTAACAAAATTTAGCAATATGTCCAATTCTATGATAATAATAGCATGAAAAAGTATTTTTCTTTTTCTGAAAATTATTCAAATATTTGTATTTAACTTGTGAAAAATCAGATTGTTTATATGCTGTAGAGTTTCTGAAATTTCTGTTAAAACTTACAGGATAATAACTTCTTCTATCCTTATACATTGTGCTTCTGTGACCATTGCTTCTACCTCTAATTTCTGCAGTCTGAAACTTTTTGTTTTCTGTAATTTTTTCTATACTAACAAATACAGTTTTATTGACTTATGATTGAGATATTCTTTCAGGGTTGTACCCTAAACCACTCTTAGAAGAGTCATGTCTTTGAATTGCAAGAAGTCTAGTTAGTTTTTGATCACTTTCATTGAACTTTTGAAATGTATTTTTAAAGGACATGGACAACGCATCTATTCTACTTTTCAGCAAATATATTTCACCATTCATTGCAGAATTTTTCAATTTTATAGTTTCATTTTCAGACTTCATCTCTTCTATTTCAAACTTCAGACTTTCATTGTTAGAATGCAACTTTTCTATTTCAGATTTCAGACTTTCACTTTTAGATTGCATCTCTTCTATTTCAGATTTTAGACTTTCATTCTTAGATTGCATCTCTTCTATTTCAGATTTTAGACTTTCATTTTCAAAATTCAACACCTTGTTTGTTTGTTTCAGAAGATCATTTTCATATTCTAAGTCTAGTATCTTACATTTAAACTAGAAATCAACCTTAACACATAGTCATCATCAAGATTAAAATCATCACAGCATTCAGAGTTAGAATTTACTTGAGAATCTGCCATTAGACATAAATTTGTTTCATCCTGACCTTTTGAATTTTCAAAATCTGATTCAGAACTTAACTCATCCAAGTCACTCCATGTAGCCATCATTGATTTTGGTTTTTTCTGAAATTTCTTCATCTTCTTTGCAAGAATTGGACATTCATATTTTATATGTCTAGGTTTTTTACATTCATAACATACCATTTTTTCCTTCAATTTGCTTCTTTTTCCTATATCATTTTTTGACTTTTGAAAAATATTAGTTTTCTTAAATTTATTGAACTTTTTACCTCTCTTTTTAAGGATACAAGACAGCTTTCTTGACAATAAGTTCAGTTCATCTTCACTGCTGTCTTTATCATCAAATTGCTATTCATTCTTTGTCACAAGTGCAATGGACTTTTTCTTCCCATCATTTTCAGCTTCATAAGTCATGAGTTTCCCTCTTAGTTCATTTAGGGACAACCTTGACAGGTCTTGAGTTTCCTCAATTGTTGTCTTTTTTACATCCCAAACTCTAGGAAGAATTCTTAGAACTTTCCTAACCAGGTCTGAATCTGAAATCCTTTTCCAAGAGACTCTAATTCATTTGTGATGGATGTGAGTCGATTAAACATGTCCTTAACTTGTTCTCCCTATTGAAAATTGAATAACTCATATTCCTACATCAAAAGATTAATTCTAGTGTCTTTTACAGTCCTAGTGCCTTCGTGAGTGACACAAAGTTTGTCCCATATCTCTTTGGCTGTGAAACAAGAAGAAACAAGATTAAAATCTATAGGAGAAATAGCACATAAAATTAAATGTTTTGCCCTAAAGTTTATTGAGATTTTTCTCTTATCATCCTCTGTTATGATTGGGGGTTTAACATTTAAATCTCCAGAGGAAATAACCTCCCAAGCATCATAATCCGTGGCTTTAATAAAGGTGTCCATCTTACACTTCCAATGAGAGAAATTTACTCCATCAAAATAAGGAGTTCTATTGGTAGATTGGCCAAAAGTTGAATGTGATGTCATTGGATCTTTGGCTCAAAAGTCAGCACTTTTGCGGAGTCGAGCACTTACTCTGATATCACTTGTTGGTCCCAATGAAACCAAGAAGGGGGGGTTAAATTAGTTTCGCTTCACTTAAGATTTTACTCCACTAAAATCAGTCCTAAAACATATGGCCAATTAACATGCAAAACACAAATATAAATGCACAAATGAAAAGAAGATATAGAAAGATCAAGCCTGGCTTATAGTGGTTTGGCCTTGTGCCTACGTCCACTCTTCCAGCTCAGCAAACCAGGGTCCAGCGATAGCTAGTTTCTACTATGCACAAAGAGAGTTACAACCACATGTACATGGCTTCAATGTTGACAATCTGCACCTTCAATCTTGAAGATGTCTTAGTCCAACACTTACCAAAATCTAACTCTCTCACAATTAGCCTATTAACCCTTGAGAATGTTCCTTACACTCTCCTTAGACTTATGAGACTATACAAAAAAGATCTCAGAAAATACAGAAATGTATAAACTAGTTAACAACAAAAAAATACAGTAGAAGGAATGATCGAGTAGCTATTTTTGGGTTCTGATTTCTCTCAACACAAGTCTCGAATGAAGTCTGTAAAAATCTCTCAATAAAGTCTGAATATTGCTCTTCAAATACCACACAGGTTCTTCTTCAAAAGACTACTCTACCGAATTGATTTCAGTTACTCAATAGTGCTTCAGAACCAGCACTTGACAGATTTTCCAGATCCTAAAAATCAGCCTTCTATTCAGATTTCAAAACCTCCTTTTACTGCAGTAACTTCTTTGAATTAATGACTAACAAATGCCTTAGGATGTGGAGAAAGTTGAATTTCAAAAATTCTGTCAGAATTTCAGCAAGAGCTAAATTCAAATTCTGAATTTGATTTTATATCCAGTAAAAGCCCGATCTGAGCTTGAATTGGAATCTCCCATTTGGATAGGTTTTATGGTTAAGTACAGCTCCCAAACTGTACTTAACATGCTGAGATAGGGTTTGAAAGAATGATAAAGTCACAACAGAAATCGCATAAGTTAAACTTGTCTGAAACTCTATTGCTTCTACTCATTATACTGCTTCTACCCAGCTTTGCTTGTATCCTGCTTCTGTGATAGAATTTTCTAACCAAATGTACAGATTTATATATATAACCTTGCATTACATATTCTAAATGTTTGTACACTTAATAAAATGTTAGTAACATATATAAATGTTTTGTTATCATCAAAACATTAGGGTTCACAACAATTTCCTTAACAGTTGGAATTTTTGGTTGGATGTTAGAGTATATTTGTTATATACTAGATTGATATTTGCTTGATTTTATTCCTATATTGACATTTTGTTAGATGCACAAAAATTTATGAACAATATCAAGTTTATTGATTTTGAAAAGATATTTGCAATCTGATTAGTATATTGGTTGGATTGGACATTTTTTTGAATAAGGAAAATTTTGAAAAATAATAGAACTTTTTTGCTATATTTCAAACTTTGTCACTAAATTCGTCGCTAAATTTCAATTTTGTCACTAAATTCATTGCCAAATCACATTGTTTTCGTGGCTAAATTCCCTGATTCGTTGCTAAATTCGTCACAAAAATTAATCAGTAAGGTCGTTGTAAAATTTTAACTATGGATTTAAATATTGTGATAAACTTAGCGACGGAAAAAGAATATCCATCGCTAATATTAGCCTCGAAAATGTGGATCCGTCACTAAATTTAGCGATGGAAACTACATTCCGTCGCTAAACTTAGCGACAGATAACAGAATTCGTCGATAAATTTTGTCATGAAAGATATGATTCGTCACTAATTTTAGAGATGGATATTAAGATTCGTCGCTAAATTAAGTTATGAATTTAGCAATGGAAATTTTTTTCATCGCTAATTTGACCATGAATTGTTGAATTTCGTTGCTTAATTTTTGCCACACGCTATTAGCGACAAAAAATTTTTTATCGTTAAATCCAAATAATTTAGCGATAAATTTTTCTAAAATTTTCGTCGCTAAAATCGTGTGTTTTTGTGGTATAGAAGACTGTATATATATAGCCTAGATTCTAACCCTAATGATAGAATTTACAATAAATTTGTTATAGGATATATCTCGATTATATTGTCAATATTCTCTTAATATCAGTAAATATTGTATTAACATAATAATGAATATTAAGAGAATATAGAGTTATCAAAATTATATTAACAAAATCTTAACATACATAAGTTGAAATAATCTAACGAGACAAGTTTTTAGGGATACTATTGATTTTTATCCAATCTGAGTTGAAATAATACTAAATTGAAGGAAAGAGTTAACATCTACATTATGTATAAAGTATTAAATTTTAGCCATCTGCATTTTAGTATATTTTTTCTTAACACTTAGGTAATATTACGTGAATATAATAATTTAGTACATACCATAGCATATAAAGAATAGATGTGATTTAGTATATACTATAATATATAATTAAGATTCGCATTACAAATTTATACCAAAATAAAAAATATTATTATTAAAAAAATAATAATGACATAGATAATTGAATATGAACCCCTGGAAAATCTAGTAGGTAAAAGTTTTTTTTTTAAAAAAAAATGGAAAAAGAAAAGAAAAAAGATAAAAAAAAAAAAAAGAATGTAGAGTAAAAGGTATTTGAAAAACATTACTTTTTAGTAGTATTATTTTTCTTCTCTCCATTGTTAAATACCTCAAATGTATTAAGATATTTAATTTAATTGATTTGAGCACCTAAATTAAGAGTTGTAAAATGCCCTCTAAGTCAAATATGATAAAATTAAAATTATATATAAATTATATAAATAGATATAACATGATAAAATATTTAATTGTATGTATATTGGCACCAGTATTGAACATTTTGTAGTTTATATTCATAAAAAAATGGTTTACTCGAATCATGTATCAAGTGATTACAATTGATTGCTATATCATTATTAATAAGAACAAAATTCCCTATATCTATTTGGTGACATGCTATTTTGCATGCAACAATACTTATATTTATAAGACCAACAAATTGTCATATATATTCTCCTCTACAATAGGTTTTTGGTTGTGAGCGTAACATTTCCAACCTGAAAATTTTTCGATATACAGTTTATATCTTTGTAGCGACACCACACCAAACTAGGATGAGTTTTTAAAGAATGATGGGAATATACACTAGGATAGAAATTGAACAATTGAAAAAGGAAAACCGTATAAAATACATTATCATTAGCATCTTTTGATTCTTGTACAAAAGTTTGTGAACGAGAAATTCAAAAGATAATACATTTGCCAAAGATTCCAAATCAATTATGTGATGTGTTCACTAACTCTAAAAGAGTTACAAAATCACATTTTCTTATAGGAAATGTGTCGATTAAAATTGTTGTCCCAATAAGGTAATTCACAGGTAATATAGCAAATGAGTGTAAAGTATGCTTAAAGCATGGTAAACCTCTTGGTGCCAAAAATAAAAATACTCCAAAGAAAAGAGAATCCGTTGATCATGATAATACAAATGAGTTGAATAATAAAGAATTCTAAAAGATTTAGACTTCTATAGAGTCAAATATAGCTCATGAATAATGCAAATTTTGAACTCCTGAAGAGCATGTAAATATAACTTCCATAAATTTGTCAATTACAAGGATATGTTGGGATAACATTGAAACAATTGTGAACGATATTTTAACATATAATATAGCACTTGAAATTTTCAAAGAGATGAAGAATCTTGAACCAAAATCGTTTGTGGAATGTTGGCAAAAAAACAATTTTGGACAAAATAGAAAGATACGATCCAATCTGAATTGGATTCACCTGCTAAATGTAAAGTTTTTGGATCTATAGTCCAAACACTTGAAGGTATAAAACTTATAAGATATAAATGGGCTTTTGTGCAAAATAAAATGAGAAAATGAAATCATGCGATTTAAAACATGACATGAAGCACAAGAGTTTTTGCAAAGGACTGATCATAATTATGTTGATACATATTCACTTGTTGTGGATACAATTACATTATGGTTTTTATAACCTTAGAAGTACATGAAAAACACGAAATTTATTTAATGGATGTAGTTATTGCTTACCAATATGGGATAGCATAAAATGACATTTACATGAAAATTTCCAAAAGATTTAAATTACCCAAAAATGTGATCCAAATTCTCGAAAAATTTATGTGATCAAGTTGTATAGATTTGTAAGGCTTAAAGTAATTTGGATGAATGTGATATAATTGTTTAAGTGAATATTTACTTAAAGAATGTTATACAAATGCCTAATATATACATGTGTTTTTATTAAGAAATCAGAAATGGCTTTTGTGATAATTGCTGTTTATGTTAATGATTTGAATTTTATTTGAACTTCTGAATAGATTTTCAAACCTAATATATGATTTTCTCTGAATGTATTAGTAAGATTTAGTTTTTCTCTTATACAATGATATTGTAACATAGTCAAGCTTATTCTTTGATATCTCCAAGTAACAATTGATCCTGGCTTGTTTTATTCTAATAATTCTTATTCAATGCTGATTGGATATATAGATGTTGGCTTCTTATCTGATTCACACAAACCAGGTCTCAGACTGGGTATTTATTTACATATAATGGTATTGCTATCTCATGGTAATTTACAAAACAAATATGTAGTTGTCATTTCTTTGAATCATGTCGAGATCATAGCAATTCATGAAACAAATCAAGAATGTATTTGGTTATGGTCAATGATTCATTACTTCTAGAAAAGCTGTGATCTATCCTCCAAGGAAGGTATTCCTATAGTATTATTTGGGGAAAAAAAATGCTGCTTGCATTGCTAAATTAGAAGAAGCATATATCAAGGGAGATAAAACTAAATATATTTTCCAAAAAATCTTCTATACACATGATCTTCAAAAGAATGGTGAAATTAATGTATAACAAATCCGATCATGTGAGAATTTATGTTGACATATTATGTTTTGATGATAACAAGACATGGTTAAATCAATTAAGATGTAAATTTAGATAGTGTTAAATAAACCTAAAGAGTAGTCGACATGTGACTTAGACTAGTTGACTTATCAGTTAAAACATAAGGAGTACAGTCAACTCATCATAAAATTAGTTAACTAAATGAACATGGCCAATCGATGGGACTCAAAGACTAGTCGACCTATTAGATAAATACAAGCAAGTCAGTTGATAGTCCCAAGAGACTAGTCGACTATACCTTAGTATTACTAGAGAACTTATCGACTGTTTCCTCAACCAAATCGACTGAATGAACAACACTCTCATAGAAAAGTTGACAAGCACACAAAATAAGTCAAGAATTCTTTCAGATAGTTGACAGACATATTGACTTAAGTCGACTAAGACTATAAGTCTTAGAACAGTCGATGGCTATGCAGAGTTAGTCGACTCAAATTCTAGGCACCTTAAAATATATTCGACAACCTTCCTAAGGAAGTTGACTAAAGACAATAGACAAGTCGACAACCCTCTTATGAAACTCGACTAAGATTATGACGTAACAAAAAATTTCAATTCCAACAAACAAGTCGATAAAAAACTAGTCAAGTCGATAAACCAAATGGATAAGTCGACAGAACAAAGACACATAGTCAACATAAACATTATAGTCCACCCAACACACAAATAGTCATCTGATTCAAGTCTTAGATCTACATTTTAGCAATGTTATCAACCCAAATCCTATACTATTCATCTCAACCTTAGAACTTAGTTGACACGATTGAAACAATAGTCAACAGATGAAAGCTAGCTACAAAAAAGAGTCGACACCTAGAAACTTCAGTCGACTCATGATAGATACGAATTTGATAGGTAGAAACTTTTAGTTCACTCGTGCACTTAATTCATTTAATGTAGTCGACTCAATATGATGGATAGTTGACAAGAGACTTTAAATCTATATGTCCAGTAGACTCAACATCAATCCTGGTTGATTTATGAAACTAGTCGACGCCTAGTAACTTTACTCAACACATAACATGTACCAAGTCAACAGTTAAAAGATTCTAGTCAACTGATGCACTGAACTCACACAATCCATTCAACTCAATAGGAACACTAGTAACCAAAAAACACATATATTAGTTAACAATGAAGGAACCATAGAATTTAAAATATGCTTTCCTTATCTAACATTCATCATGTGTAGAAAGTTAAAAGCAAAGTGTTAAAAGCATTTAAGTCTCTCAACCACTCGACCAATCACACAATCATATTCTAAAAATCTCAAAACTAGATATAAAAGGTGGAAGTAGCATTCATAGAAAGAAAGTACAGAAACCAAAGAGCATTAAATTTGGAACTACTCAAAAATTCAAATGCTCAACCACCAGACAGCTATATTATCTCAAGAGCATTAAATACAACATTTCAAACTCACCTACCTTAAACATTCAAATTCTTCCAACTATAAATACAAGGAAGACAGGTAAAAAAGAACATAAGAGAGACACATTAAAAAAATTCCTCTGCATTCAAAACAACATACTATATTTTTTAAATTTTTGTAAATTTTCTTTCTGAGCTATAGATTCGTTATATCTGAAGTCTCAGCTTTACTCCTTGTAACATTTACTCCTCTCTTGTACAAAAATTATAAGGATTAGAGTGTGTTTTGTGTGTCTGGAGTTTTAAAGAGAGAAACAATCTGTGAGAGTTGTGCTGGATAGTGTTTGGAGAAAAAACTATAAATGTTAGTCTTGTACTTGGAAACAAGTCTGCTATACTATTTCTAAAAAAAATAGTGGAAATTCAGTAGATGCTTGGGAGTAGATACATATCGGTTTAGTAGAACCACTATAAAAATTCTATGTACTTTGTCTCTTTTCCTTTCTACATTTCATTTCTGCTCTTCACAAACTGTAAAACTTCCAAAATCATACAAAAAGTACCAAATAGCCTATTCATCCCCTTTGGATTGTAGTTCAATTTAACAAATTTATTTATCAAGACATTACCGACTGCTATATTTAGATGATTGGTAAAAGAAATTGGAATGCATCGGCTAGAAAATCCTAAAGGATATCCACAATAGGGAGAGTAAGTACATTATCAAATATTTTGAATAGTGTACTCTTTTTCCTTCACTAATATTTTTCCTTGTTAAATTTTTTCTTAGTAAAATTTTAACGAAACCTATTCTTAATATAATGAAAATCCAAAAGGGAGTGTTATAAATTTTAGGAAAATTGGATGGATATCCATAAAATATTTAATATCACACATATTTAATATATATGTTAATATATAAAAGGTAAATATTTTTGAAAGTTACACATGACACCATATGAGGCATTATCATTATTACTAGTATCTTTTTATATATGTCAAGTTATACTACCTCAAATGTCACAATATGTTAATATATCATATATTTGGGAGAATATTTTATTAGCTTGACTTTAGGATTTTTCTTCTATATACATATCTCAATTTGTATAAATATCACCTTTATTCAAGGCATTGGAAATACACAAAAACAATAAAGAAAATAAGATCATTCTCTCTAAGATTATTCTCTCTCTACATTGCATTCTATATTTTGAATTTATTATAATTCTTTAATTTTAAAACAAGAATGAGAAAAATATTGTATTATTTAATGTATTTTGAACTGGATTGAGGTCTATATATATATGTAGCCTAGATTCTAACCCTAGTGATCGAATATAAAATAAATATGCTATAGCATATATCCCGAATATACTATCAATATTCAGTGAATATTGTATTGCCATAATAATGAATATTAACATAATATTGAATTATCTTAATTATATTAACAAAATTTTAACATACATAAATTACATTAATAAAATATTGGGAGAATATTAACAATAGAAAAAAGTTGAAAATATGTTAAAGTACATATATATATATGTACACACATATTGGAGATGTTAAAAATTAAAATATTATTGATCTTAAAACATATAAACAAGTTAACATCTACATTATCTATAATGTTTTACTCAAAGTTTATGTTGTTCATGAAGTAAAAATTATGTATTTTAGAACTCTAGAAGACATTTTCCTTGGGGGAGAAAATCCTCTTTTTGCATAAGTGGCATCGGCTAAATATAGGTTTTATCATTGTGGCAGGAACTCCAAACACAAGAAGAGGCGTAAGCAGTGTACATGTGTATTGTGGTTTAAAAAGGTCAGACAATTGATTAAGAGTGTGAAGTTTTGATAGGGGATGGATCCTATGTTTATTCTAGGAGAAAATGTATAGCATCTTCTTTGAACAATTAATCTTTTTTTTTCTCAATTTATAGAACAAAGAAAGGCAATGTCATCCCTTTGTAGCAAAGCAGTAATGGAATCATTGCCTTAGGGTTTGATCTTTATGAAGAAGGCTAAAATAATAATAATAATAATAAATAAATAAATAAATAATAAAATAAAATCCAAACTTGATGACAAGACTAAAGAGGCTATGGGCAAGATAATAACATCGGAAATAGATTGTGGGATCTGAGTATTAAGAAAACACTTACAAGCAGAGTTGTAGTATTCTTTGAGGATTAGTTTCGGAATGATTTTGAGGAACATTAAAAGCTAGAATGCCAAATTACATATTCACATATTTTGATTCTTTCCAACTCTAGTTCTAGTTGATAATGATTAAGGGGTAAATGTGTAGAGTGATGAGTATGTTGGTGATACTAAGTCAATTGCTGACTTTTCTCTTCATGATATGTTACACATTAAGAGAGAGTGTTTCAAATGCACCTATACCGCCTGATGTTAAAGTTTCTACTAGACAAAAACATCTTTCTATGAGATACCCTTCATATGAATACAAGATACTTACTAATCAAAGAGAGCTAGAGATTTTTAAAAAAAGGCAATGTAATAAGATGAGATGCAATACTTACATAAGAATCACACCTATGAGTTAATAGAATTGTTTAAGGGTAAACGAGCGCTTTGCAATAAATACATAGATTGATATGGTATAAGGCAACATTGGTTGTGAAAGGATTTAATCAAAAATTTGATATTGATTTTAATGAGATGTCTCTCTGGTGGTCGAAATGTTCTCTATCAGAGTTATTTTGGATTTAGATGCTAGTACAGGTTGGAGGTTGAATAATTAGAAGTGGAAACTGATTTTCTTCATAATAACTTAGAGGAGGTAATTTACATAAAATAAACTAAAGATTTACATCAGGCAGGATACACAGAAGAGATGAAGAACTTAGAGGAAACAATTGTATTGATGGACTAAATGCATTTCTATCTCTATTGAAGCTGCAAAGCTATAGAGGAAACTGCAAGACTATGGATAGACTTCTGGTATGGATCTATCTCTATTGAGGCTGCATTAATTGGAGAAAATTAATTAGCATGGGGGAAGATAAACATTTTGTAAATGGAATTTGTTAATTCTAACACTTTAGCAGTACATTCATGGTAAAGAGCTTGCTATTTCCAGCATGTGAGTTGTCACACTACAATTGGTGAATTCTTATTTATGTTGGCTGCAACAAAAGCCTACATTCAAAGTGATGATGATTACTAGGATAATTAGCATCTGATCAAAGCCTAGTAATATATGAACCAAACTTTTATTTCATATTTGTTTTGAGTTAGTCACTTTTATTTCATCTAGAAATCAGCTATGTTTGTATTTGGGAAAATTTGTGGTTTGGATTACCCCTCTTGCCATAGCTTCCGAGGGCTGTCCATTATCAAACCTCACAAAAGCACATAGTTCTAGTTTCGTAATTTATTCCGAACTATCCAAAAAATGGCCAGAAGTGGAAACGCTGGCTTGGCCAGCTACTTTTCAATCTATTTATTTGTTAGTTTATATCAAAGGATATGGTAGAAAGGTGGCTTACCGACTTGAGTTACCACCAAAGTAGCAAAGAATACACGATGTCTTCCATATCTCAATGTAAATATATATATATATATATATATATATATATATATATACTTGCTGGATTCCTCATATGTGATAGAAACTCCTCTGGTAGAGTTGAATCAAGACTTGAGTTTTAAGGTGTAACAAGTACAAATCCTTAATCGACAAATAAAGCAATTGAATAAGCAAATCCCTAAGGTCAAGGTATTGTGGAGAAGCAATCAAGTCGAAGAACAGACTTAGGAGACCGAAGATTTAATGCGGAAGCAACACCCGCAACTCTTTGATGTATAATTGTATTTTGGAATTTCGAGGACGAAATTTGTTTTTAGGGGGTTAAGTGTTGTAACACAAAAAATTAGGTGTTAGAAATGTTCTGTGAAATATAGTAGAAATTTTTTTAAATATTATTGATTTTTGATTTTGGGGATTTAAATTGGAAATTTTGGTATAATCGAAATGTCCATGTTGGAAATTCATAGCGCGCTCTATTTTTGATAAATTTAGAACTCCAATGTGATGAGAATATGAAAATATATATAAATATATATATTGTTATTTATAATTGATAATATAAAAAAAAAAAAAGATGTTGCGTTTTGGAGTGAAACGCAGCACCCCCGTTTTCCCCAAATCGATTAAGGCTAATAGCCCTAATTGAATCTCTCATTCACTCTCTGCTCTCTCTCCCTCGTCTCTCTCGTGATCTCTCGCTATCACTCTCCCTTCATTGTGCGCAACCAAACCCGCGACCACCGCGAACCACCGTGGGTCGCCATCTCTCTGTCTCACGCCATATCTCTCTGTCGATCTCTCCCTCACAGTCTCTCTCAGCCTCTCTCTCTCTCTACCACAGTCTCTCTCGATCTCTCTCTCTATCCGGATCTCTCCATCTCTTGCTCTCTCTCACATCCTCTCAGTCCCTCTCTTCTGCATGTGAAAGGACCCTTAGTCTCCCTCTCCCACACGCGAAGAGCCTTCGTTCTCCTCCCTGCTCGTGCAGTCTCATACGAGCAACTTTTGCCACCTTGCGGAAGCCCCAATTGAAAACCCTAGCTACGATTATGATCTGCTCTGCATAGGTAAGGTTCAGTCCCTAACCCTAATTTTAGTGTTTCAAACTTTTTTAGAAATTAGCTTTAAATTACTGAAATTTACTTTAAATTGGGAGCTTTGCAGGTCTGAGAATGGACTGAGAAGACATCTGAGCGAGGATTGCGAACTGCAAGAAAACCCTAGGTGAGGGATTTTCAATCCCTTCAATACTCAGACTATTTTGTTGAATTTAGGTTGAGAATAAGTGTAGATATATTCTAAAAATATGCTAGATCCATAGGAAATGCGTTATTCTTGAAAGTTTGTATGAAATAATTGAAGTTAGGTCTGAAAATTTAAAGTCGTCGATGATGAAAATGATCCTAAATTAATGAAACGAAAGTTTAGGAATGTGGTTGTGCAAATTAAGGCTATTTTAAATAAAAGGGAAATTTGAAAACTCTTTAATAGAGTCTTAATTGATGATTATTTGTGTTGATTGGTCTAGGTTGATCTTTGGAGACTCGAGGGGAGTCTTTTTGAGTTGATTTTGGAAATAGAGAGTGGATACCCTCCCTAGAGGTAAGTGGACGGATCGTTGTGTAATAAATGAGCAAAATATCTTTAAATTCTTTGATAAATGGTTTTGAATGATTTTCAGATGATTTATATAAAATGATTTGTGATTGTGGGATGTCTGAAATGATAATTTGAATTATGAATGCATCCTATGTGATTTTACATGAATTTGTGCCATTTGTCTTGATTACTGGATTGGTAAATGCTCGTAACATGATTTTCGGATTGAATTGATAAAATATGGCACGTTGTTTGAAATGGAATGATTGTGAAATGATGGTGTACGAGAAAAATGGTTATAGTCATTCCCCCCAGGGAGCGACCTGACGGGGTGACGTGGATTGGGGTTTATATGCGAGAGAGGTATGCGGCCTCTGCTCTGCCATGTCGAACTATCCGGATTAGGCGAGCTTTCAGGAGCTCAAACAACGGTTGAGCTCTGCTCCTATTTTAGCCCTTCATACTAGTTGTCAGGAATACACAGTATACAGTGATGCTAGCCGATAGGGATTAGGTTGTGTTCTGATGCAGGATAGTCAGGTTATTGCATATGCCTCGCGACAGCTGAAGAAACACGAGGTTAACTACCCGACATATGATTTGGAGTTGGCAGCCATAGTCCTCGCAATTACGATATGATGACATTATCTTTATAGGGTGACCTGCAGAGTATTTACAGATTACAAAAGTTTGAAGTATCTATTTACCCAAAAGGAGCTGAATTTGAGACAAAGGAGATGGTTAGAGCTCTTCAAGGATTATGATCTCATTATTGACTATCATCCGGGCAAGGCGAATGTTGTGGCAGATGACTTGAGTTGGAAGCTAGCACATCCTCACAGTCGACAGAGGAAGCATACCTTTCTTGTTTAGTAGGACTCCGAGTCATAGGAGTCAGTTTGGCTAGTAATAATCAGGGAGACTGTCACGCCCCGATCCTCGGATTGGCCACGCGACAGCCGCCGCGTTGTCTCGGTACACGGGCAGAACCTCCCCATATACCGGGATTCCGCATGGCTACAAAAACAACACAATTCTTTCTACACCAATCATAAAAAATAGAAAATATCACATAACAATACACATGCAAGGACCCATCCGGTCCATCCCTGTACACACGAGCACACATCGGGGAGAGGGAACCTGTACATGCGCGAGTACAC
This sequence comes from Dillenia turbinata, assembly GCA_037126225.1. Lineage (NCBI taxonomy): Eukaryota > Viridiplantae > Streptophyta > Magnoliopsida > Dilleniales > Dilleniaceae > Dillenia > Dillenia turbinata. The sequence continues at coordinate 5,376,907 of JBAMMX010000010.1, read as the reverse complement.
ATCAGCACACAATCGGGAAGAGAGAACCTGTACATGCGCGAGTACACATCAGCACACAATCGGGGAGAGGGAACCTGTACATGTACGAGCATACAATATGGCCATCCTAGCCATTTCAAAGTTCACAGTGTAAGGAAAGCACTTAACAAACAAGAAGTCCCAAAACATAGTCGTAGGATTTTACTAACACTTGCCTGAAGCAATCAAGCTAACGTCAATAAGATCCAAACGATATAAGATGTACAGAACTTCGTGAAATCGAAAGAAAATAACCATTCTCAATATTACAAATCAAATGTCCCACTCCAACAATAAGCTTTTACTAAAAATAGGAGAGAAAATAAAATAAACAACAAATCACGTAAGGATTGCATCAATACTTGTTCCTATACAGGAAATAAGTATCGGTTCAATCCGTACCAAAAGAATTGTACAAGTCTTCCTTTCTATGGAATTCAGTTCAGACCAAAATAACTATACATCACTATGTATACCTCCAAAAGCCAGTTGGTAGGCCCTACCCAAGCTCCAATCTCTGTCACAAGTCTAATCTTCCTCTGAAAAATGTTAAAGAGAGGGGTGAGTATTATAAATACTCAGTGAGTGGAGTGCAATGGCATGATTATGTAATAAAAAAGGGGTGCAAGTGGGAATGTCAAAGCATACTTCAAACATCATTTTCCATATCCAAACATTTTCAGTAATTCAACATCATTTACAAAATATGCATCCATATCAAACATTTTCTCAGAAAATCACAAGGGTCTCATCGAAAACACTTCCGCCTTGCGTTTGGCCGAACCAAGACGGAAGCCCGCCAAGGGGTTTTCCATTTCAGTTTTTCAAAACTACCCCCTTCCTTGGCGTTGGCTCGAACCTCACCGGCGTAGGTCATTCCAAACAAACTTGACCTCCTTCTGGGTCAATCTAGACAACGGAGTAGCTATTCGGGAAAATCCCTCTACAAATCTGCTATAATACCTGGCTAAATCGAGAAAACTACCGATCTCGGTAACTGTTTGTGGCTGCTCCCACTTCAATATAGCCTCAACCTTTCACGGATCAACATAAATATCCTCCGCGGAGACAATGTGCCCCAAAAATCATATCTGTCTCAGCCAAAACTCACATTTCAAAAATTTGGTATATAGTTGCTTCTCACGGAGTATCTATAATACCACCTGAAGGTGCTGAACATGATCTTCATCACTCCATGAATACACCAAGATGTCATCGATAAATATAATGATAAACGGATCCAAGAAGTCGTGGAAGACTCGGTTCATCAGATCCATAAAAGCAGCTGGGGCATTAGTCAGCCCAAACGACATGACTAAAAACTCATAATGGCCGTATCGGGTGCGAAAAGTTGTCTTGGTCACATCTTTGGCCCAAATCCTCAACTGATAATAACCCGAACGGAGATCAATCTTAGAGAAAACCCTGACACCCTGCAGCTGATCAAATAAATCATCGATACGTGGCAGGGGATATCTATTTTTGATGGTGGCTTTGTTCAACTGTCTGTAATCCACACAAAACCGAAGTACACCATCTTTCTTCTTTACAACATCGCCGGAGTGCCCCAGGGTGAAGTGCCTGGATGAATAAACCCCTTGTCCAGAAGTTCCTGTAACTGAACCTTGAGCTCTCTCAGTTCAGCAGGCGTCATTCTGTATGGCGGAATAGAAATAGGAGTGGTCCCTGGTACTAGATCAATCTCGAAATCGAACTCCCGAACTGGTGGTAATCCGGGAAGCTCCTTGGGGAACACATCTGGAAACTCCTGCACCACAGGGACATCCTCAAGTCTTGGTCCCTCAGCGGTGGTGTAAATGACATAAGCCAAATAAGCCGTGCACCCATGGCATACCATACGTCTGGCTTACATAACAGATATAACATAGTGGGGCAATACACGTCTCTCGCCCCGGAACACCAACGGTGGCTGCCCGGACCTCCGAAACTCAAACTCCTTTATAAAACAATCCACGGAAGCCCGGTGTAAACTCAGCCAATCTATCACTAGGATGGCATCAAAATCCGTGATCGGGAACGAAATCAAATCGACCTCTAATACCGCATCCTCAATACTGACCTCGCAGCCTCTATAGACTGTATCTCGAATTATATGCTTGTCAAGAGGAGTAACTACCATAATCTCCTATCAGAATGGCGAGCGAACGTGTCGCTCACATATAAAAAATTTGACCCGGTATCTATGAGAATACGGGCGTCGATACCTAATATTCGAATGGTACCTAAAGGTAAGAAAAAAATTAAAGGTATTTAAAATGCGAAGAAAAGTAGACATATTTATATATATATATCAAACTAGTTAAAGCTTTAAAGTAGACATATTTATATATATATATCAAACTAGTTAAGTTTCTAAAACTTTAACTAGTCAAAACTGTATATCGATATCATGATATACAAAATCTCATAAAGAAAGTACAATAAAAGTCCTATACTGAGGGGTTTGTAGAAGGATTACCCATAATGACATCAAGGTTTGCCTGTGCGTCCTCCTACATCATCGCAAACACATGAGCTTGGGCCCTATGATGCTATCGCGATGGTCCTGACACTGTATTACTCCCGGTTGCAGTCCGAGGAGCTGTAAGAGCTGAGTGTGCAGGTGCCCCTTGCTGGCCTGTGCCAGAAGTTCCAGTACGACTCCGCAAAGTTTATCCTCCTCGACCTAAATCTGGGCAAGTACTCTTAATGTGATCTTGCTTCCCACACTGGAAACAAGTAACCGGTACCCTACGTGCCCCAAATGCATGGTGGCTGTCGTATCTGCAGCAGAAAGACTGTCTCTGTGTAGTAGACTATGTAGCAACACTAGGAGCTGGTGCCCCAAAACTCTATGGTCGAGGTCCCTCTCCTGGTCCTATTGGTCTGAAGCTAAAAGACCCTCCGTGATATCCAGAACCTCTACCCCTCTTCGAAGACTGTCCACCCTGTGACCTAGTCTTCCTCCTTTTTTGGTGACTCTCTTTCTGCCTAGCCTCAGCTCGGACGATCTCCTTTGCCCGATATGTTGAATCAATCACTTCTAAAAGTGTAAAGGTAGGAGTCACTGTCATATACTTCTTGATGCTTAATTGGAGGCCGTCTTCAAACTTAAACCTCATCTGAGCTAGTGTAGCCATGTCGGGGACAAATGCTGCTAATCTTCTGAGCTCAGCCTCGTACTCTGAGACTAACCTAGTCCCCTGACGTAAGTGCAGAAACTCTGTCCTCATACAATCCTGTTGAAACGGGGTAAAATACCTGTGGTCGAACTCTAGTAGAAAGTCCTCCCACCGCAGAGTCTGTATAGCACTGTCACGGATAGCCTCCCACCACGAGAGGGCATCCCCATCGAGTAGTCTCTCAACAACTCTCAACCTGAGCTCCTCTGTGAACCCCAGATCAGTAAGGATCCTGCGAGTCCTGTTAATCTAATGCTTCGCCACTATGGCATCACTAGATCCTGAAAAATCTATGCATCCGAGCTGTCGTGACTCTTTCACCAACTGTGTAAGCTCATGGATGCACCTCAAAGTAACCGATGTATCATCGGTCGGACTAGAAATGTATGGACCGGTCACAGGAGGAGGAATCGGTGCCGTAGGTGCAGGTACGGCCACAAGTGCGGTCGCTGGAGTCTGTGGTGGAGGTGGTGGCATCTGCACCCCATATCTACTGTACCATTCCTGCCACTACCTCAAGGCGTCGAGTGGTGGTGGAGGAATCTCGACTATGACAGCCAGTGGTAGTGCTGGGGGTGGCACTGGTGAAGGTGCGTGAGTAGAGGAAGCATCCTCTGGTACTCGTGGAGCCTTGAGTGCCCTAGATGCATCAGGCACTGAGGGACTCTCTGGTGGTGCACCATGCCTACTACGTTTAAGTGGCATAGTTCTGCAAAAAGAGCACATTTTCATTAGGTAGAAATCAAGGATTAGGGTTAGTTACTGAGTAACTAACCTCCTAAAAAAAATTGAGTTATGAATCAAGGCATTTGAATATGAAATGATGGGATAGACGCATCATGTATCCAACCCCCTAAAATAGATAAACTTATATGCCTATGGCCATGTATGGGGCTTTAAATGACTGTGTAAAACTCTCTAATGCATTGAGGACTTTTAAATGTACTTAGGAAGATTTTTATTACTATCTTTTCTCTAACCTAGACGCTCTGATACCAATAGAACTGTCACGCCCCAAACTGGGGTCGTGAGCAGCCACCCGTTGTGTTGGATGCCGGCTACATTTTATATAAAGTCGGACAGAACCTCCATATATTTGCAGAGGTCTCCCTTGTTCAAATCAACCTATATATTGAACAACCATCCTGCCACCTAAATAAATGGGCTATCACGGCTTTACAATAATCAACCACATTCGAATAATACCAACCAATCTACAGTGGACAACCAAGACAACACAAGGCTATCATAAATACTAACAGTCTTAGCCACAGACCTCTACTGTCATGCCCAACTAGAGCATGAGCAGCCGCCACACTGGACGAGCCTAAATTTTACACACGTGTACAACAAATTCCAAAGTTAAAAATTTTAATTGCTTATAAGTGCCTCAATGCAAGTGTAATGACCCAATATGAGAGTTTCACAAATAAATGTCCATAATTTATACAGTCATCTCATAAAATGTACATAACCAACTACAGATCTCAATATCAAGACCTCGCAAGGTCGACATAAAATATGGATTTCTTATTTCAATTTAAACTTAGATCTCACAGTAGTGGATAAGTAAATCCATAAACACGCGACCAAAGATTTCTAGAACCCGAAGCATCGCTTTAGCACAAAAATCCCTGTCTGATAGAGGAAAAGAGAGGGATGAGTATTAAGGGAGATACCCAGTGAGTGAGGGGATTAATATCTAGCATTAATAGTGTGGGTAAACCATTTGAGTGTCAAACAAGATTATTCGTAAATAATAAATCACGTTTTGTAATAAAACATGGTATGTTCAGTAAATTGAAATCATTTAGCCAATCACACGATATCATACATGTATGCATCCATTCAAAATCAATTTTTAAATTTTTAGAGCAAGCCGAAAATGATCCTGGCAAAGGTCAACCATGACCAAGGACAGGCGCATCGGGGGTTTTATTATGCAAAAATGTTCAAAAGTCGCTCTCTATCCTAACGTTGGCCATGAACTTCGCTGGGGCTAGCACATACATAGATCGGAATCATGTATAGAACTCCGTCCGGTGCTAGACAGTGCCGTCACACACGTCATCCCCCTATGTGGGTTCAGCCGGCCGCGCCTATAGCCATATGACGTTTGCGGATACCTCCTGCAGAAGCGTATCCGGTTAACCCTGTGCCTCTACAAACGCCCTTCGTAGCTACGGAATCCATCAAGACACATCATCTCATCAGAAGTAGGTATCCAGCCTACACAGTTCATCAAAATATTTCAAATCCATATGCCAATACATTTTATCAAATCATTTCAAATCAATATACCAATGCAATGGTAAAATAGAAAACATGTCTAGTTCTCAAATAATGGCACAATATTATTTCACTTCAAAACATGGATGCATAGTCATAGAAAACGTAAATTCACGACACTCCAATAGTCACAAAACAAATTTGAAATTTAGTGTCACACATCGAGTCAATGCATATCAAAAACATATTTTGTTGAAAACACGGTAAAAATCAAGTTTCAATTTTCATGCATGAGATTAGAGTCTCACTCACCTCTAGGGAGGGTATTCACTCCCTATTTCCACAAGTTTTCCAAAACAACTCCTTTCAAATCTCCAAAAGGTCAACCTAGATCAATCATCACAATTTATTATCAAATAAAGTGTTATTAAAGGGTTTTCAAATTTTCCTAATTTAATATAGCCTCAAATTGCACATCCACAAATTCTACTCTCTCATTTCATCATTTCAAGATCATTTGTATCACTAATGACGTAAATTTCCCAATATGCCACAATTCTTCCTAATTTCTAGCAATTTTCCCAATTTCTTCCGCATTTACATTACCGTAATATTTTTCATGTACATTTCGAATCAACTCTAAGGAGAGCTATTCTAAATACTTTTCTCTCATGTTATTCGGCCTAAGTTCATGTAGAATTTAGACGTAACCTTAGAAATCACATATTACATTCCAATAAATGCATTCTCCTCAAATTCAACATATTTCAAGACATATACAAGAATCTCACCCTAAATTAACCCTAATTTCATTCAATTGTCAAAGGAATTAGAAATTTCCTCACCTAGGGTTTTCGCAGCTCACAACCCTGACGTCCGTGCACCTACAGCTCAATCCGGAATCCTGCAATACTTCTAAATCGAAGCAAGGTTTATCAATTAGGCCTAATTACTTAGAAAAATTGAAACCCTAGATCTAGGATTAGAAATCAGTCCTTACCTGTGCAGAGAGGGAATACAGTCTCGGCCTAGGGTTTCCTAAATCGGCTACTCCTGTCGGCTTGGGGCTCTGCGAAGGTCGCAGAAGGGTGTTGCAGGAAGAAGTGCTCACAGCGAGCACCGCGCGAACGAACAAAGGAGGGAGAGGGAGAAGGCTCTGTAATCGCATGTAGGAAGAAGAAGGCAGAGAGAGTAGAGAGGGAGAGTGAAACAGAGGGAGAAATCAAAGGTGAAAGAGAATGAGAGAGAGAGAACAGATTCAAGAGTGAGAGCAAGAGAGACGAAGACAGAGAGAGAGAGTGACAGTGAGATCGAAAGAGAAAGAGAGAAAACAGAGAGCGAAATAGAGAGAGAGAGAAAAAGGGGACAACGACCGCGCGGTGATGGTGGCGATCGTGGTTGGTGGCGGAGAGAATGAGTGAGAGAATGGTAGGGAGAGTGAGAGAGACGAAGAGAGAGCTGCGGGAGAGAGAGAGAGAATTAATTTGGGTTTCTAACCCTAATTAAAATGGGGGGTGCTGCGTTTCACTCCAAAATGCAGTATCTCCTCTGTTTTTGTTTTTAAATAAATTATATATATATATATATAATTTCACACCAACATTTCACTAGAATACGAATTTCATAAAAATGTGGTTTATTATGATTCGCGAACACGACAACTTAAAATATACTAAAATTTTAAATTTAATACTCCAAAATCGAAAATCAATATAAATAAATATTATATATATATATAAACTGAGGAATATTATATATATATTTCAAAAAATAGGAGTACACTAGTACGGACACCGCAGTGTCGGCGTTACATATATATAATAGATGTAATTTAGTATGTACTTTTGTAAATTCATACCATAATAAAAAATATTATTATTAAAACAAATAATAAAGACATAGCTAATTCAATATGAACTTCTTGGAAATCAAGTAGGTAAAAGACTAAAATAAAAAAAAAAAAAAGGAAAAGTAGAGTAAAAGGAATTTCTAAAATATTAGTTTTTTAGTATTATTATTTTTCTTAACACATGGGTAATATTATGTGAATATTATAATTTAGCATATACTATAATATATAATTAAATTTTGCATTAGAAATTCATTCCATAATAAAAAGTATTATTATTAAAACAAATAATAAAGGCATAGCTAATTAAATATGAACTCCTGGGAAATCGAGTTGGTAAAATAATTTTAAAAACAAAAGAAAAATGAAAAAAGGTAAAGAAAGAGAGTAAAAGGCATTTGAAAAATATTATTTTTTTTAGCAGTATTATTTTTCTTCTCTCCATTGTTAAATACCTCAAAATTTATTAAAATATTTAATCTAAGTGATTTGACCCTATGAACTCACGTATGCATAGTGCACTAAATTCCGTTAATTAATATATCAAATTTAAATATTGATAATAGATAAACAGAGGAGAATCAGTTCTTAATTCGAGCTATATAATATTCGAGACGGGTTAATTAGATAACTCAGATATCAATTAGTTAAAGAAAAAAAAAGACTCTAAGTCAAATATCATAAAATTAAATATATATAAATAAATTATATAAATAGGTTTAATATTATAATTACTGCACCCATAATTTGTTTTTTTTGGGTAGAGAAGCAGATTAAAGTTTTAGTAATATCCAACAAAAAATATATATGTAAATTAAAATTTTCTCAAATGTGCATATAAAACAAAAATGGAGAAAGGAAGAGAACAAAAGTTAAATTAAACAAGTCGGGGAAAGGTAGAACTCGTTTGTGAATGGACTCTCATACTTATCAGAAGGTCCTCACGATCCACTTCTGATTAATTTGATTTAATTAAGATGATGACAACAATGGATTCGAACTTTACCATCATGTTGCATCTCGTTGGAGTAACTAATTAGATTTTAGGATTTTTTATTTTCTTTCTTCTTTCCGGCCACTGGGAGGCTTATGGGGCTGGCCAGAACCAAGTGGAACAGAAAATAAAGGGCACAAGAAAATCCAAGATAAAAATCAAATCCAAGATTAGGACATTGCTATCAATCAATCTTAGTACATGAAATTTTGATTAAACAGCTGCCTGGCTTCCAGATTGAGACATCTCCATCTCCATATCAGGATTACTGATCTCACTGCTGTGTATGCTTTTGTGATTGAGAGCAACAGAATCTACATACTTGCCATAAACATAGGAACTGAAAGCCTATATGCAAAGAACTGTGGAAACGGCCTTGATAACGCCATGATGGTCTGCATAAACCAGGATGGGCGAGGGACATTTTACCATAGATTAAAAATTCATTTTAAATTTAAAATTTTAGATAGAAATAATGGATGGTTATCCATTATCCCTATTCCCCTAAAACCTCTCCCTCTTTATTTCCTAAAAACTGGGTTTTGAATTAACATACAATAATAATTAATTATACGTATATTGTTCTGAAGAAAAAAAAAAGTTGAGAGAACAATAGCACATTCTCAAGAGTGAGAATATTTTTCAAGACATCAAGATAATTTCGCGTAGAAAATTTTCTCTCTTTATAGGACTCACCGGATTTTGGATTGAGCTATCGTGATATTACGGTAATGGCTTAATTTCATCATCACCATCCCAACTGTGAGATTATTCGAGAAAAGTTTCATGATTCTCAAATTTTTTACACTTATTTACTGAGGTAAACCCGAAATTTTATCGTTTAATTTTTCAAAAATTACCATGCTTCCGCTGTGTGAAATAAATCTAACATTGATATCAAAATATGTTTAGATTTATTAAGATGTTTTTCGGGATTTTTTGGGATTTTTCGGGAATAAAAAGTGATGGGTAAAAATTTAGGATTCGGATCATAGATGAGTTTTGTAAATCCGATTATATCACGATGCTACTCATGACTCGTAGATCATGAATGTAATTTTTTTGTAATTTTCTAAGCATGTTAGGACTATCAAAACCATGGTTGAAGTTCTTGGCTAAAAACAATGTCCGACCACTTTAGATCTAGGATCCATCGAGATAGAGAATGATTTGATCTATGAAAATGCTCTAGAAATGTTAATCATATTTTGATCTACAATTTTGATATATTATATTGTGTGATTTGTTTGTTGAAAATTGAGTTTCAAAAATGACCATAAAGGGCCACAACTTTAGACACTTGATTCAGTCGAGTTTGGGGCATAAATCTTTCAAACAATTGAGTTGAGGATAACTTGAGGAAGACAAATTTCATTATTCGGCCAAAATAGCTATAAAAAATTGACCGAAAATGCATTTTCCGACAACTGGGTCGTGAAGGCTCAGTTGCAGACTCATCGACGAGGAAGAATCAGCCCAAACATATGGGGGCGTGAATTGCACGTACGCTATGGTGCGTGACACCCACAGGCACAGGCACGTGAGGCTCATGCATGCTAAGACATGTGAATAGTGTCGAGTGATCTGGGTCAGTTTTGTCACAGATCCGCGTCCCGACCCGAGTTCCAAGTAGCACTCATGTAGGCATGTAACCCACGTGTTGCGAATCTAGTGCATGTGCCAACACACAAGCGGTGCATGCAGGTGCGTGGGGCGCTACCACCAGCGTGTGGCGGCCCATGAGACCTTTAATAATGTGTTAGGTCATTTCAGATTGATTTTTTTGCAATTTTTTAAAGAGCCCACATCATTTTTTGTGACTTTTTATTGGTTTCTATGTGTCGAATCCAAATCCGAATGATAAGATGTGATCTCGAGTTATGGTATATGGTGTTTGTTGACTTATACGCTCGCTTTGAGGCCAATACTTGAATCATTTAGAATTTATTGATTCATGAAGTGCATAAACTTATGAGAATAAGTATCATAAGTTACTAATGTCTTTATGACTAATCTGAAGACTATTATTCTTGTTATTTGCAAGGGGATAAACTGAATGGTGACTACTATAACATTTGGCACCGAAAGATTCAGTTTATCCTTGAGAAGCAGGATCTTTCGGAGATTCTGAGACATAAGATGGTGGATCCTGGAATGGGTACCACACCGTAGGCTAGACGTCAGGAGACCTATTGTGTATAGAAGAAGAAGGATAGCCACACTAGGGCAATCCTAATTAGTATTATGAACAATAACATGATCCTAGTCTATGAGCAGTATCTTATGGCTATGTTATTTTTGTCTCACCCTGAAAGAGCATTATGGTGCTCTTTCATATCATAAAGTGAGGATGCTGACTTAAGGACTGATCATATGATGAAGCAAATTTGATACAAATGTCGAGTATGATTGCTGGACTAAGAAATGCAAGCAAGCCCATTTCGGATGAGTTTCAGATACTAGGTATGATTCAGCTTTTACCTAATTCATGGATGACCATGAAGAGCTATCTTATCCACAACAAGAGTATTCATACTTTCACTGATGTGAGTAGGCACTGTGAGCTCGACGAGGAGTACAGGAGGCGAGTAGGATGCACTCAGGTCATGCTTATATAACAGAGTCGAGCAAGGGCTTCCATGGCACTAAATGCAAATAAAACAAGCATGAGAAGAAGACTCGAGATCCAAGCAAGAAGAAGCCATTTGAGAAATCCAATAGCAGAGTACAAAAGCATAGTAAGAATGAGCTAAATAAGGCTAAAGTGAAGTGCCACATATGTGGCAGATTTGTTTATTTTGCTCGTAAGTGTGACAAGCAGAAGGAATGTCCTTCTTCTTTATGTGATTTGAGTTTTGCCTCATCTACTGTGATACTCATTGATTCCTCTCCTTTGTGGATCATAGATTTAAGAGTCACCGATCATGAAGCTTGCGACAGGAGCACGTACGTGGAGTTTCGCCAATTGAATCCCCAGGCAAGGAGGCTGTATGTGGGGAACAAAACATTTGTGGCTGTTAGAGTAATTGGTACATGCAAGTTGGTGCTATGAAATAACCAAATCTTGTACTTACATGAAGTTCTATATACTCCAGAGATTTGATGGAATTTCGTATCTAAACTTTGTCTAGATCGTTTAGGATATTGTGTTTCTTTAGGAAGTTTTGATGTTTCTATTTTTTAAGATAGTTTTTTGATTTGTTCTAATTTAGTCCAGGATAGTCTGTATGCACTAGATGTGATTCCCTTTAGTAGTATTTCTTATTTATTTTCTATTGCCTTTACATCTGATAGCGTAATTGATGAAGTCTGAGGTATGTTTAAGAGATTTATTAGTGAGGTTGAGAATTAGTTAGATTTGAGAGTAAAACTCTTAGAACCGATCAGGGGTACGAGTATTTGTCTGAACAATTTAAAGAGCTCTATTTCGAGAAAAACATTATAAGACTGTTGACTATTTTTGCTACTCCCTAGTTGAACAGAGTAGTCAAGAGGAGGAATAGGACTTTGTTAGAAATGGTGAGATTTATAATGGCATAGGCCAATTTTCCTATCTCCCATTAGGGAGATGCATTATTGACTACTACCTACATGCTCAACCATATTCCAACAAAGTTCATAGCCAGTACCCTATACAAGTTTTGGCTAGGGAAAGAGCCTAATCTTTGCCACTTGAGAGCATTGGGTTGTGTCACATGGGGTTGTGCCACATAAATTCACAATTCTTCGCATCCACACGGCAAGTTAGGCCTGTGAGGAAAGAAGTGTAACTTTATCAGATATTCTGAATACTCTAAGGGACATGTGTTCTTAAGTAAGCATACGGACGACACTCTTACTGAGATCGAGTGTTGTGATGTCACGTTCGTGGAAAATGATTTCTATAGGAGAGGTGAAATCGATAGGAACCTTACCTTTTATGAGATGGATGAGCCTAATGAATCAGCTGAGCCTAGCGATGGGATCCAAGAACCCATTACAGATTTTGGTCTTAGTGGAAGTGATCCATCTAGAGGCAAAAGGGTTCCCGCTCCATGTAGGAGTAGTCATGGACATGTACCCTAATGTCATTTCCCGATTGAGGATAAGGTCCTCATTGTGACTCCTAAAGATGATGAAGAGCCTAAAACAGTCTAGTAGGCTCTCTAGAGCTCTACAAAAGACCATTGGTTGAAGGCCATTGATGAAGAGATGGAATCAATGAGAATTAATATAGTCTGGGATCTAGTTGATTTGATTGAGGGAAGAAAGGTTATTGGAAACAAGTGGATTCTTAAGATCAAGAGAAAGGCCAATAGATCACTTGAAAGGCGTAAGACCCGTCTCGCTGCCAAGGGTTACACACAGACCAAGGGTATTGACTATAAGGAGAGTTTCTCCTTGGTAGTCAAATTTACCTTGATCCATTTACTTTTAGCGATTGTCGTGAATATGGATTTGAAGTTTCACTAGATAAACGTAAAGATTGTCTTCCTTTATAAAAGTTTGGATGAGGAGATCTACATGCAGCATGTAACACTGGACAAGTCCAATGTTTGATTTTTCTTCTAAAATGGAAAATCTAAAAATTTTATATTTTATTTTACGAATGTGTGGGAAAAATAATTAATAGAAATATGAAATTCTGCTCTTGAGGTTGTTTAGAAAATTCATCAAGTATTTGATCGGCAGATGTTTTAAATTTTAAGTGATCAGTTACTAGAGTGTTAGTGTTCGGTAGAATCAAATTGTATTCAGTGTTTGGTAGAAATTGAGGTTTCGGTGGGAAACTACTTCCCTAATAAAGCCATGTATTTGATAGATTAACTTTTTAATTTTTGATTTTTAACTGGTGATCGATAACTTCCACCCATCGGTAACCGTTGGTTATTTTACCAATTAAGAACCCATATCGGTATTTTACTCCATTCTTTCTGTCGATATATCCATTCAGCTCATGATGTTTACTTTATCAATTTTCAAAATTCTTATTTGGTACACTAGATTTCCATTTAAACAAATCGGTTATTTTGCTACCGATCGGTAAAGTGTAACATCGATAACATGTGACTTGTGGATTTCATTTTCATCATCCATCGGTAATGTTTTTGACTATTCAGTATAATATAATTTCATTTACCTATTTGGTGCCCTCTTCAATTATCACATACCCATTCGGTCACAGTGTATCCAATTGACCGAACACCCATCTTCACCAAACACCAATGTTGACCGAACACTTACTTTCCATTTTGCTGAACACCCAATTTCATCAGAACATTCCCTCAGCACTTGTATATTTCACTCCCAAATTCTTTTCCTTCGGAACATGTACACAATTCAAATTTTCCATACTTCCATCGGTTGAGTGCTTGTTTGAACATTTTAACTTTTCCACATGCCAATAATCCCCATCGGTTGTAGCCACAAGGAATTGAACAACCTTAGAGTTGTCCAAAAAGGTTTTATCCACCAAACCATTCAACCACTTTAATCATAATATGCATAATACTTATTATCTTCTATATTTTGGGATTCCCACTAATATGTCTCCATGTGTGAATGTAACCCTTCGGTGAAGTGCATTTCCCTTCATAATGTGTTTGAACAATTGCCTATTCTTGTTCGGTAACCGATGAGAATTGACCCAATCCCATCACCGATCACTCTTTTCTCAACCAATAAAAATTTTAAATATTTAAACTCATTCTATTGAATACCAAATTACTAAAAAGGAACATATTGGAAACTTGTGTAAGTTGGGAGAGAAAGGGGCAATTAAGTAAATAAGATAAATGAGTTGTAAATAAAAAAGTAGTGGGAGATTCTAAAACCCACGAATCCAAAATTTCATATCTTCAATCACTCTCTCCTCTCTTTGCACACGCCCCTTCCACTCCTCTTTTCTTGCTTCCATTAAAGACCAATCAAAACATCAAAAACTCACACTCTAAAAATTTCAAAAACTCATAACCCAACCTCTAGCAAGTTAAAACTAGTGAGAGATTTGAGGTTTTTCTAGAAAGAATAAATCTAGGGTTTGACGATGACTAAACTTGTAGTGAAAGTGGTGAGGAAATTCTAGGTAATTTTCTTATTTCAACTTGGGTTTATTTTTCCCATTCAGGACTTTGAAGTCTTATATTGAAATTTGATGGATTAAATTTTGGGGAACTTGAGTCACCGTGAATGAGAAAAATTTAGGTTTTTGAATGTTAAAATTTTGGGTAACCATGAGATAATAAATATTGAATATTTTGGTTACTTAATGATATTTCGTAGGAGTTGGATAAAGCTGATCAAGTAAGGTTCATTCTGTGGAGAAATCTAGGAGTGACTACACTCCCTTACACAGTGAGTGGATGGTTCATTGTGCCTTTAAATGAGCAAAATTGTTTTAAATTCTTTAAAAATAATTTTGAATGATTTTACATGTTTTTATATATATAAATCTTTGTGATTGTGAGATGTCTGAAAAAAAATTTGAATCACATATGCATCCATGTATTTATAAATGACTGTGTGCCTTATATTGATAGATATTTGATTCATGAATGCCTTGATATCTTGGAAATTGTTGGTTGAATTATGGCATACGAAATGTGATTTGGATATATGTGAAAGGATGGTACATGTGATAAATGGCTATAATCATTCCCTCCACGGAGTGACCCAACGAGATGATGTAGTTGGGGTTTAATTGTGAGGGAGGTAGACACGGCATCTTCTCTGCCACGTCGTACTATCCGGATTGCACCCCAATATGGTATGAGTCAACGCCAAGAAAGGAGAAACTAGTTTTTTGAAACAAATGGATTGAAAACCCCTTAACGGGCTCTCGTTTGGGTTCGGTCAAACCTAGGACGAGAGTGATTTCTAATGAAGGCCCCATGATTTTTTAAAAGTCTAAATCTGTGGATGTATGTTTGTTTGAGTTATTCTGATTGTTGAACTATATTATCTCTAAAGAATTATTTACGAAATATGCTTTGACTACACCACACTTACCCCTTATTTATTGACATGATCATGCCATTGCATTCCACTCACTGAGTATTCTCATACTTACCCCCCTCATCTATATTTTTTAGAGGAAGGTTAGGTAGGAGACATCGATCTGGAGCCGTGGCAGATGTTATTTTGTTGAACTTGTATAGGCATTGGTGATGTAAGGTCTATTTTGGATTTGATGTAGTATAACCTATGAAAGGAAACATTTGTACTATTCTTTTGTTTTGGATTTGATTAATACTTATCCTATGTCTCGGGGCAAGTATTGATAGAATCCGTGCTTGTTTATTGTGAAACTTGTTTAATTTTGTTTAAAAGTTGTCTTATGCAAACCTTATTGTTTTACTGGGATATTTGGACTTTATTGTGAAAATTTTATTAAAGATTCTTTGATCGGCTAGGATGGCCTTATACATGCATTGGATCTTGATTAGCTGGGTTGAACACCCTGCGGTATTCCAGTATATGAGGAGGTTTTGTCCGTATGCTGAGATAACGCGACGGTTATCGTGTGCTTAACTCGAGGGTCAGGGCGTAACACAGCAACCGTCTAGCTTTGTTCCTGTAGGTCGGAAGGATAAGATCTGTTGACTTTAGAATTCGATATATGATCTTAAGCAATCATCCAGGCAATGACACCTATGATTTCACGAGAAGATGATATCTTATAGTTAGAAAGATCATTGTATCTATCTGATACATTCTACAGGCTATATTGTGATCATGTCTTTATATGTGGATGATATTTTGTTGGTTGGGAACAATAAAGAGTATTTGATGACCATTAAAACATGGTTATCATCGAGTTTCAACATGAAAGAAATGGGTGAAGTTGAGTTCATCCTCGGAGTTAAGATTCTGAGGGATCGCTTGAAACAGGTGTTAACTCTTTCATAAGAGTCCTACATCAAGAAGATTCTCAAGTGTTTTGGAATGAGCGATTGTAACCCCATAAATACTCCTATCACTAAAGGTGAGGGTCTCAGTCTTGACATATGCCCTAAGACTCAAGAAGAGATAAGAGAGATGAGTAGTATCACTTATGTCAATGTAGTGGACAGTTTTATGTACACAATATTGTGTACATGATTAGATATTTGTTTTGCAGTTGGTATGGTGAGTACATATCAATCAAATCTTGGAAAGAGTCAATGGAGAGCAGTGAAAAGGATTCTAAGATATTTCAAGTGAATTGTGAACCTCTCTTTGTGTTATAGAGGATGTGATTTGTGTCTCATTGAGTATTCAAACGCTGACTGGGGTGGCGATCTGAATAGACACAAATCGACATCAGTTTTTGCTATCTTGTTCAATAACGATGTCATTTCTTTGAACAGCAAGAAACAAACCTTTGAATTTCTATCTACGATTGAGGTTGAGTTTGTAGCTTGCTTAGTGGCAGTTTATGAGTATTTGGCTTTGGAGATTTTTAGATGACTTTGGGGTTATGGCAGATAGTGGAGGGCAGTGATGATTTATTATGATAATTGATTGCTATTGCTTACATCCGAGACCCTAAGTATCACAGCAGGACCAAACACATTGATACCATATACCATTTTGAAAGAGACATCATCGAGAAAGGTGAAATGACGATCAAGTATATTTTCACACACAGTATGGTGGTTGATCCCTTTATCAAATTCATTATGAAAGATTCCTTTGTAGGACATAAGGAATCATTGGATTTACATATATTTTGACATTTTTCATATGTACTATATTGATGTTTTGATACTTGTAATTATATATATGACGTGTGTATAATTTAGTTATATTTTGAGCTGATTTATTTATTACATTTATTTATTATCATATATTTTGTGATATGTTGTGATAAAAGATATATTAGGTAGGTGTGGTCGACTCTTCACACGAGTGACAACCTCTAACTTTGAATGAGTGGGGATAAGACGGTTTCTAATTGTATGAAACTTTGAGACTAGTATTGCTAGAATATAAGTCACCCTGATACGTGTTGAGGATGAAGTTATATGAGATATGATCGACATGGATACATCCACATCCATGTTGCCTGTAAGTAGTCAAGTTTAAGATTTCAGACGTCACCTGTGTTTAGTGATATTGTCTTTTAGGTACTCTATCTGAGATCTCTGAGTAAAATCTTATATGTAGACTGAGTCCTATGCTTGCACAGTGTTATAAAAATCTGACATATGCCTTTTTAACAAATGAGGGAATAATACTGTGTTACATGCTTCATACCACGTGTGATAAATCAAAAATATGATAGTGGGAGCTATTATTTGAGACAATGATGTGATTTTGACCCCCATAGCCACTGTCTGAGACTTGAGATCCATAGGGTGGGATCTTTTATACCCTTATTACTTTTGGTTTTTTTTAAAAGTCTTGATTCAGTGATTGCTAATTTATTCTGTTTACCTATGGTCTGGAAGATAATGAGGTCTAAGAGACAGGTTTAGGAAAATAACTAAATTAAGATACATAGTTTCGAGTTTGGAAAAAGAAATACCAATCGACATTATATCATTAATTTATATTCATCGATCGACATGTTATATTTATCCATGTTGGGATTGAAACATAATAATAAATATAGTTAAACAATCATTGGGGATCACTTTCGATAAGAAAAGTGATTCGATGGGTCTAATGCATTGAATATGGGGTACAACGAGTTCTTTTTCGGTCATGATAACAAGTGTATCGATAAGTTTTTACTTGTAGGTGTATTTGCTAGTCACACGACACCCAATCTTGCATGAAAATCCAGTATGGTGATGTAGAAGATTGCATAAGTTGTGTTTTTGTGATGGATATAAAATACTTTCATGTGCAAGTGGGAAATATTGATTAATATGCTCACGAAGGGGCATTTTACTCGAGGTTAAAAGTTCATTTTAAATTTAAAATTTAAGATAGGGATAATGGATGGTTACTCATTATCCCGACTCCGCTAAAACCTCTCCCTCTTTATTTCCTACGTGATATAATTCAAACTGGGTTTTGAATTAACATACAATAATAATTGCACGTACATTGTTCTTAAAAAAGAAAAAGAAGGGTTGAGAGATCAATAGCATATTCTCTAGAATGAGAAACATTTTTGAGAGCATCGAAAAAAATTTCACGTGAGAAATTTTTTCTCTTCACAGGACTCACCAAATTTTGAATTAAGGCATTGTAATATTATGTTAGTTGTTCAATTTCGTGATCATCATCCTAACTGTGAAATTGCTCGAAAAAAATTTCATGATTCCCAAATTTTCTATACTTATTCACTGGGTTATACCCGAAATTTAATCTTTAAATTTTCTAGAAATTGCCATGTTTCTACCGTGTGAAATAAATCTAACAGATGGCCATGACAGCGGTCGAGCAAATGCCTCCAGTCAGTGAGGTCATCAAGAACAGCATACGGGCTATGCCCATAAAGCAGAATTGCCACATTATTACATTGGAGACAATCATCAGCAATAACCTGCGGGACCCAAATCAAACTCCTGCAGACTCTCATTCCTCACCTCGGAAAATCCACCATTGAAGGCCATCCCAACAGTGGCAAGCACGGTGGTGGCAGCCTCCATGATCAGCTGCATTTCCATGACCATGGCATACAGTAGACCTCTCTGTAAACTTTCTCCATGATGGGGAGGTAAACGGCAAACAGCAGACCGACGCCTAAGGTGCTGCATAAGCCCATGAAGTACTTGGAGCGGGTAAGGCTTTCAGGGCGATCTCGGTTTGAGGAGAGGTCTATGAGGACGGCGCCAAATGTGAGGAAGATAACGCAGCTGAGATTGGAGAAGGTGATCTTCTGCTTCACAGTGAGGACGCAGAGAATGAGAGTGAAGGCGAGCTGGGAGGATTGCAAGAGAGAGGTAGTGGAGACAGGCAAATAAGAATTACCCCAGGAGAAAAGAAGGTTGTTGATAACCAGCAAGAGGCCAATGAGGACGGACAGGCCAAGTAGCCGAGGAGTAAAGCGGGTGAATGGGCTTCTCCCAGTGGAGCCAAAGAGGTAAAAGAGGAGTAGAATGAAAGGCAGGAGAAAAGGGAATCCAGCACACTGAACCCAGGTACAAATTAAACAGGCACCCATAGTTGATGCCCATGAGAACAGAATTTTAGAAGCAAGGTTGCTGCCACCGAACCTACAAACAGGCACCCATAATTGATGCCCATGAGAATCAGGTAACCTTTCCTTGTGCTAGAATATTTGGTTGCTGGTGCAGGTGCAGATGCACTTGTGTATAAGGGAGATGTATTCTTTCACTTTGAGTTACTGGACGAGTCTACCAATTAAACAAGGAAATCTAAGCTATCTGTAGAGAGCTATAAGATATCTAAGGGATTCAGAGAGACTATTATAGCTTATCAGAGATAATATGTTTATCTTCTTCTCCTGCACCACCTTGAGTAATGTGGTCAATATTAAGTTGATGATCACATTTGTGGGGTGCTTGGTTTTGGATTTGGTCAGGGAGAGACTCGTTCCTTCTGGGGAAGTTGTAGAGATCTCCATTGATTTTAATCCAATAACCTAATAAGGGTCAACAAAAACTTTCAATTTAGGTTTTTATTGAGAAACCCAAAACTCTAGTTGCTTTTATACTTGTGTTAAGATTAGGATTTTCTAATATTCTGTATATATTAGTACTCATAAATTAAATCACTATTCAATAGTCACCAATGATACTAGAGAGAAATGATGAATCATTATTCAATGGGGTCACCAATGATATTCATCGAATATCCGAGATTGAGAGGATGCTAAAATGATTTTGATTCATTGCAGAGGAAAGTTAATGTACAATATATGTTATTTGATTTAGAGAAAGATGGTAGAGTTTGTATATAAAAACTTAAGGGTAAAGAAAGAGTTGTATCGATGGAATTGGAAATAGAGATTGTTAATATTTTCTTATTATAAATAATATTTCACAAGTTGCATTTAAATGATTAATCATGATTTTTTATGCACCTCGATCTTTTTGACTATTTCAATTTTGAATTTTATTGTTTTATTTCACAATTATCGTATTAGACAACTCAAAGTGATAAAATAAAAAATTCATAGAAAAACATATTAAGCATCAATCTGCAATTTTATTTAAAGCCTTTTTTGGGGTTGGCTAGCATTACACACACAGACACACATATGTATATGGATCATGATACGGTGGTACCGGTGGGGAGAGTGTTTCTTCCTTTCTCTTTCATCTAAAACGACAACTTTGACTGGCCCGCTGTCGCCCAAAATCTCCCTCTTTTACTGTGGCATGCAAAAAATTTGTCTGCATTTATCACACTTTTTTGTAAAGGGAGTTGACACTGTCAACCTTTTTCTTTTTTTATTAGGATGACGTGAATTTAAAATTAAACATCTGTATAATATTTTTCATATAATTCTTAAATAAATTATAGTTATCTATTAAGTTGCACGAAACAAAAATAAAAAATAAAAACAAATATAAAATGATACGATACGTTTCAAAAATAGACAACATAAACATTAGAAAATATATAAATATAAAAAAAAAATTATTTTTATATGAATATTAATTATTTTATGTAAATAATAGAATAGGTACATTTTATAATTAGATTTTAAAATGATTAAATACATAATTATTAATTATAAAACAAATAACATAAAAATAAAAATGATCATTAAATAAGTAAATAATTTATTAAAAATGAAAAAATGTGTAAATATTTAAAAAATATAAGAATTTTTATATAAATATTAATTAGTTTAATGGGTTGAGTCATTTCGGATGTTATCAAGAGTTAAATTCGCTTCATTTATAATTCTAAATCATGCACACAATCGTCAAACTATATTTGTTTAAATCATTAAAAATAAATAGAAAAAAGAAATAATTTTTATATTACAGTTCACTATTAATATATTTAAATTAATTTATATATTTTAATTAATTTTTATTTATTTTAGTTAATTAAACTATGCTGACAATATGTATATTTTCATAATCACTTTAATCTATTTAACATTATTGGGGAAAAAAAAATATGTGCACCTATTCTATATATTTTCATAATCACATTAATGAAATAGACAAGGAAGGACTACTAAAAACGGTATTTCGTTTTTCTTTTTCAAAATGGTAACTTGATCTCAAATTTTAAATTTTAAAATTTTAAAATTTTAAGATTTTAATTCCAAAATTGTTGATTATCTTATATTTAATGCTATTAGTCTAAAACCAATGACTCCATCACATCATGTGTAAAGTGCTAATTTTTTTTTTTTTTTTTGGGTACATGGGGATCAAGGTCCCTATCCCCTAAAAGAAGCCGGGCCTTGAATATCACTCAATAAAGCTCTGTATATCTCATTGGGAGGAGACAATAAATCAGAAACACCATGAGGCATCAAGTGCTCGAGATGAGCTAATATGTCTACACATTTATTACCTTCTCGTGGGATAAATGGCACAGTTTGAACCATTGTCTTCTGCATTAGTTGTTGACACTCCTAAAATATGATAGGTAGGATGATGTGGCTCAACTCTCGATGTAAGTAGCATTACTAACTCATTTGAATCTAGTTCCACAATTGTCAAAGAGAGGTTCAATCTGATTAAAAGCAGTAGGCCTTCTCGAATACCCCCACAATTCAGCCATAAATAAATCTGTGAACCCTAAATTCCTTATGAATCCCCTGATCTGTGGCCCAATCTCATCCCCCACCCATACCTGCCGAGTTGGTGCTCCTAAGTACCGATCCATTGTGTTCAATTTGTAGGTATCGGTAGGTGGGGTGTACCAAGTGATTTATCGTCCAAAATGGGGGAGATGAAGTGGTTCCCTCAAGAAGGTGATCCATCCATCTCAGGTATAGCTAGCAACCCTAATCACCACACCCTCCGGGAAGAAGGTTTTACCCTCAAACACCACGAGAGATCATTTTTTCCAGATAGTCCACAGAACATAAACAAAAATCAAAGACCAAGGACAACCCCTTAGTAAGGCATGGGATTTGCAATTCCGCATTAGCCAAACTCTCTTTAGGGACTGATATAGCACCAACTTTGATAAAAAGGACTTTAGGATTCGATTCCATACCTGTTGGACCACCGACAATCTTAGAACAAATGCAAAGTAGTTTCCTCTGACTCTCTATAAAGCAAGCAAAGGCGGTCCATCATCATTCTTCTTCGGAAACAGTGACTATTTGTCAACAAACTATCATAATAGAGGAGCCATACCAAAACCTAAGCCTGCTCTTGACAACTCATGAGCCAAATCCAACTCTAAGAGTTAGCTAGTGTTGGTTGGTGAGGAAGAACCTCATTAATATGGAGGATTGAATATGCTGATCTGACCGAAAAAACCCTTGATGTTTCCCTTGCCCAACTAACATAAACTTGATTATTTGGATCTCAAGGGATCATTACTGCTCTTATCTCATCCACTGTAATTTCTAGTAACAGGGACCTAAAACGCTCAATATCCCATCTCCGATCAGGAGTAATAAAGTGACTTACCCTCAATGACCTAGTCTCTGTTAATTCATCACTTTGCAATCTTTGAATCAATGGGGACAATCCCACCCAAATATCTTCGCAAAATTAAATGTCTAACCCATTACCAATCTTCCAATGCAAACCAATTTTCAATAAGTCCCAAATTTTTAAAAGACCTCGGCAGGGGAAGCATTTAGAAGATTTGCTGCAATTAAGAAATGGCTCCTATTTAAGATATTTGCTCTAGAGAATTTCACACCAGAGAGCTGATCCCTTCATAATATCTTCCACCCAAGCTTAGCCAAAAAAGCCCTATTCACCTCCCGAGTGATCTTGATACCCAAGCCACCATGATCTTTCGGCTGACAAACCTTACTCCAACTGACAAGACAGGGACTAGTTGTTTCCTCGGTATCTCCCTAAAGGAATTGCCTTTGAAACTTGTCTAACTGGGCGCATATCTGTTTGGGCAAGTAGGCGGATTGCATGGTATACCCTAGAATAGTGAAGGTGGCTAGTAGAATAATGGTATGATGCCCAGCTAAACTCAGAGTCTTTACCTTCTAACTAGCTATTTTATTCTATACTCACTTAACCAAGTACTGATAATGAGTGTGTCTGACACATCCATGAATGAAGGGAACTCCGAGGTATATCCCCAGATCCTTTATAAGCAAGAATTGGCACCGAAAGACCAATAAGTCTTCAATGATAATGGGACTTACGGGGAAATGAAAAGTTTCGATTTTTTTGGATTGAGGAATTAGTCACTTCAACAGTTTTCGATGGTTATACAAGTATCCAAAGTACAAATGAGATGGATGCTTGTTGTCCTATTGGTACTAGTGGAGTAGGGTTAACTTGTAGCCTACTCTTATCTCCGAATTCTTGAAGGCATTCTAGAATTGTTGAGAGGACCCCAATTTTGCATCTCTAAACAACATGAGATCATCAGCAAAGAAAACATGAGATACGGCCAGTCCTCCCCAAAAGCCTTAATTGGTATCCAAGACCCTAGATCACCGTACTCTGTATCATGTACAAAAGGTTTTCCATAACTAGAAGAAATAGATAAGGAAATAAAGAGTCACCCTATCTCAAACCTCTCCCAAGTTCAAAATCTAGCAATACTTCCCCATTCCAAAGTAAAGCGAATCTAGCATGAGTTACTAAGAACATAATTAGATGAACTAACTGATATGGAAATTGAAAATCCCATAGAGTTTGACCCAAGAAAGACCAACGGACACAATCATAAGCCTTGTGAAGATCTGTATTTAGGACTATTTGCTATCAATTACTATGCAAGTTATAAATAGAATGCACTATCTTCTGGGTGACAATGATGTTATCCAAGATGATGCGTCCTACAAGGAAGCTACTTTGATAAGGGCCTATCACTTTTTGAAAGACAGGTCTGAATCAGTGAACTGAAACCTTGGCTAAGACTTTATAACTGGCATTTAAAAGATTGATGGGTCAAAAGTCAGCTAGGCTGCTTGGTTGATCCTTCTTTAGAATTAGGGTAATAAAAGTTCTCAAAAACTCCTAGGGAAAGAAGCTATCTCTAAAAGCTACTTGAATAAAATGATAAAAAGAAGAATGTATTCCTTCCCAAAATTGTTGATAAAATATAGTTTGTATTCCATTCAGACCTGGAGCTTTCAAACCTTTCATGAAAAAACTTTTTCCTAACCACGGATAAATCTATATGTCGGCATAAATTAATCTAATCTACAGACTCCACTACCTTCTGCCAATCATCATTGTCCCCAGTATTACCGCAAGCCATAAAATTGCCAAATGACTCTAAAAAATAAGAAGTCGCTAACTTCTTAAGTTAAAGCTAATCCAAACACCATTCTCCATGGACCTTTAATCATAGTGTTTTGTTCTTGCTTCGTCTAACAAGAGTGGAAATATGATAGAAACGAGTATTTTGATCTCCCTGATAAAACCATTAAATTCTTGATTTTTGATGCCATAAAATTTTCTCCATATCTAGAATTCTATGGTACTCCTCCAACAACTGGTTTTCAAGTCTTTTTAAAAAAGGAGACTAAGCATATGGGATGAGACCTGAATACCTTATAACCTAGCCTCCAACCTACGTTTCCTCCGAAAGATATTGCCAAAAACTCTCTTATTCCAGTCTTGAATAGTCAAAGTGACCTTCTGAATAGAGTGAGAAAGATGGAGAGTCATGATCATTATTCCATGCTGATAAAAAAACCTAGGATAATTGAGGGTGACTAAGCCAAGCTGCCTCAAATGGAATGGACACTTCTCTCTGGATAGGGAAGGGTTCATACACATATTAAACAAAATGGGATGAGGATCACCATGAAGCTGAGAAGATTAATCACTCTCATATCTTGAAACAGGAGAGGACTCAAAGAGTTAGCCAGGACTCTATCCAATCTCTCTCTGATAACAACTTACCCATCTTGTTTCTGCACCCAAGTAAAGGGACTCCCTAAAGCACCAAGATCATGGAGATTACAACTATTCCAACAATCCCTAAACTATTGAGCCCTAGCCATAGTCCAGGCAGCCACATTATTAGTGTTTGATAACCTTGCAATATCATTTAAATCACCTAATACAAACCATCCACTGTATACTGTATTTGCTATTCTTAACAAATCCTGCTACGCCTCCATTTTCTTGTCTCTGTGAGGTTGGATATAAACAAAAGTAATGAACCAAGTCTCATTGCTATCTTGGAAGCTACAATGAATATTGTGATTAGTACTATAAATCACCTTAAACTCCCCCATTCCAAATCTCCATATTAGCCATAAACCACCTCTAAAACCGAAAGCCAATACCAAATACTCCCTATCAAACCCTAGCCATTTTAAAAACCTGGTTTTTGGTGAGAGCTGTGTTTAGTTTCAGTCAAACAAATCACATCCGGTCAATGTAATTTAAAAATCTCTCTTTCCACGTGATGACATTGCAGACTATTAATCCCTCCAACATTCCATGCATTGAACGTATAGTTCATTTAGAAATATTATTTATGTAATAACCTAAAAAAAGTGAATAGATTATTTAGAAAATTTTGGCTTTTCTAAGGATTAAGAAAGGAATAAATAGAAGATTAAGGAAAAACGGAGGAGGAGAGAGAAAGAGACAATGGAAACAATATTTATAGTGGTTCTTCCTCCTCTGTGTACATCCACTCCTAGATTTCACCTAAATTTCTAATCCACTATTTATCCTAATAGTATAAGCAACTAGCTTTTAGGTGCTAGTAAAACCTTACAAGTGTTCCCTATAACACTCTACACTTGTCTTTCCCATAAGCAAGCAAACCAACTTTTTCACCTGACAGAAAGTGAATCCAGATCAAGAAGACCCAATCTTCTATTCTTTACAAAGATTAATGAGTTAAATTTAAGAAAAAATTGAAGTTTCATATTTCATATATGATCGTTACAAGCTTTGTATGAAATACAATAGTTAATTTAAAAATAGGTGATGAACAAATAAACTTGTATGACTCTTTAATAATTCAAAAGTTGTTCTCCTTCTATTTTTGTGTTGTATTTATAGTTGGAGAGATCAAATTAGTCATTGAGTACATTTCAAACAGATGATCAAGTTGATCTCCCCCTTTCATCCATTTCACAATACACTAATACATAAGTACAAGCACAAGCACATTCATCATACAAGCACATAAGTACATAATCATATAAGCATAACAAAAGTGAATAGATCACATGCATTTAAACATAAAGGTCGAATCAAAATATGGTTGATTACATAGTACTTTCCCCTACTACATCAAATAAACTAAAATTAAGAAGTTACAAAGAAAATCATCAAACAAAAGAAAAATATGGGTTTCTTGGCACAGCTCATGATGGAGTGAGACATTAGGACATGAGGATAATTAAGTTAGGAAGAGCTGGAGGGACCAGGTTGACTTTCTCAAACTAAGGCTTCAAGTTGTTGCAGTTGGCCTTGAATATGGGAGTTTTGATCTTCTAATCTATTCAACTACCCTTGCTTTTAGACCAATGCACCCCACATCATCTCCAATACAACTTCCAAAGAGGAAGAAGAAGCAGATGCACCACCTCTCATAGGGATGATTTGAAGATTTGCTTCTCTATGTTCATCTCCATGCTCTTCCTAGATGGCTTACTAATATCCTACCTCATCTTCCTTCTTTTCTCTTTTCTTTATTACAGGTTCATCTCCTAATTCATTCTTTCTCAACCATACTCCATCTTTACACATCGACTTAGCCTTATTCAGGGAGGATTCTCTAATTTCATTCTTTATTAGAATCTTATCCTTATTTCCTTCTTTATGTCTATATTTTTTGTTGCTATGATGTCCATAATCATTAAGCAATAGGAAAGATTTGATGAATGCGATTTTGCAACTTCAATCATGAATTATGGCACATGAAAATGCAATCCTGGGTTCTTTCTTTACATTATGCATGCCATAATTCAAAAATCTTCCTTTGTAATGCTTATGTGGTTTCCTCCCCTAGGCTAATGATATGTGTGACTATAAAGTGCAGGATTCTTTCATCCACACCTAATGCCTTGGCATTGGTATTTATCTCCTCCAGTTTAGGATCCTTAAACACAATTCTAGCACACTCTAGTTGCTTGATCTTCATATATTCTTCACATTTAGTGTGGGGCATCCAATTCATCCTATTCATCATGCAAATCAATTTAGGAGCTATGACAAACTCCTTGTCCTTAATATAGGTCTTGAATGTATAGGACTCTATACCAATGGCAAATTCATAGTGTGTCTCTTGAAGGCTATTTTCGATCTCATCAATTACTTCTAGGTTATTGTAAAACATCCTAATTAAGTTCTCACATTTTCGTTAGGGATCAATAACCAACTAGGACATATTTCACTTAAATACTCTTTATGTCAAAATCCTACTTTCTTTAAAATTAAAAAAAAAATTAAAAAAAAAATTAAAAAAAAAAAACTTCAATCTATCAATCTCCCTAGGTTTAACTTCCTTTTGCTAAATTTTTAGGAGAAAAACTTACTTTTTCCAAGGAGAGAAATTCATGCAGTTCAAACCTTGTCAGGAGCTTGGTTTTTGGTGCCATGAAGTTTTGTTATTAGAAGGAGCCTTTGCTATGAGAGAATAATGTTTCACCTTAGATTAGGGTTTTGCTGTGAGCAAGAGAGAGAGATAGTTTTTATTTTAGGGTTTGAGTATAAAACATGAGAGGTCGAACCTTAGAGGAGTTTTAATCAATTTGACTATTCATTTCTGGGTCAAATCCATGTTAAAAATGAGAAAGGAGTCAAATTTTGGATCAGATTCTAGGGTTTTAGTTTTGGGTATAAGCTACACAAGTCGACTTATCGGGGCACAGGTCGACATTGCATTGATCGTAGGTCGACTTGCTTACACAAAACCTTGTTTTGAACATGATCAAGTCGACTTGCTTGAAGGCCCAAGTCGACTTATCAATCTTTCAGAAACTTTTTCTGTATCTTTATAAACATAGGTTGACTTATACTTTAAATAAGTTGGCTTATCTTTGGCAGAATTTGATAGTAGGTCGACTTATGCATCTCATAAGTTTCCTTGCACACACACAGGTCGACTTGCCTTTAATATAAGTTGACATGATAATTTTTAGAAAGGTTAGTTTCGAGTCTTGAAACTTATACGTCGACTTATACTAGTTATAAGTCGACTTGTGTTATAAAGATAAGGACTTTAGGTCAACTTATGCTTTTCATAAGTCGACTCCCTAGCATTTCTAGGTCAACTTACACATATCGTAAGTCGACTCATATAGTTAATTTTTCATAAATTAAGTTATACATTTGACTTATCTTACCTATAGGTCAACTTATTCTCAAAATAAGTTGACATAAACATTGTCAGACTTCTGAAATTCTTTCATAACTTCAACCTATGCTACTCAATCATTTCAAACATGCTTTTTACTTAATTTTAAGTATGTTAAGCACCGAATTTTCGGTGTTACAGAGAAGGAGAGACAGAGGGGTTTTCGCGCAGGGGAAAGAGAGAGAGAAAGAGAGATACTACCCTTCGTTGTCCGCTGGCTGTGACGGTCGAAGCAAACAGTGAAAGGGTGTCACAGGCGCGAGAGAGGCAGAGAGTGCGAAGGAGATTGAGCGAGAGAACATGAGAGAGAGAGATATGGTAGAGAGGCAGAAAGAAAGAGAGAGGGATAGAGAGAGACAGAGGGGGGAAAGACGGCAGTGGTGGAGGAACCGCCGATGGGTGGCGGAAGAGAGCGGCGGAGATACGGTGGAGAGGATACGAGAAAGAGACGAAGGGAGGGAGATGAAGAGAGCGAGAGAGATGAAGAATTAGGGCTAAGAGCCCTAATTCGATTTTTGGGGGCGAAAGTGTTGCGTTTGGCCCAAAAACGCAGCGCTTCCTCCCTTCTTTTTTTTTAAACACTAATATTTATATTATTTATTTATTTATTTAATTTTTTTTCACTTTATATTTAAAGTTTCAATTTCATCAAAATAGAGAGTCCAATCTTAGTGAATCAAATGAGGAAGCAACAAAGTTTTTAAGACTGTTGAAAGATGCCGAACAAAAGCTTTATCCAGGATGCACCAAATTCTCAAAGCTTTCATTTCTAGTGAAACTTTTACATGTCAAGTCTCTTAATGGTTGGAGTAACAAATCATTTACAACTTCACTTAGCATTTTAGTAGGTGTATTTCCAAAAGCTACCATACCTATTTCATATATGAAGCCAGGAAATTTATTAAAGACTTGGGCCTTGATTACTTGAAGATAGATGTGTGTCCCAAGTTTTCTATGCTATTTTGGAAAGAGCATCAAAATCTTGATCGGTGTTTGAAATGTAATGCTTCTAGATGAAAATTGGGTAAGAGAAGTGAAGAAGAGGAAACAACTTCATCATCAAAAAGAGATCCTTTGAAAACCATTCGCTATTTTCCTTTGATACCTAGGCTCCAAAGGCTATATATGTGTTCCAAAATAGCTAATGACCTGAGGTGGCATGATGAAGGGTGAGTTATAGATGGTAAATTTTAGGCATCCTGCTTATACTGAAGCATGGAAGAAACTTGATACTTATGATCCATCATTTCCTTATGATTCTCATAATGTTAGGCTGGGATTAGCAACCGACGGTTTTAATCCATTGGGGATAATGAGTGTTGCATATAGTGTGTGACCAGTGATTTTAGTTCCTTATAATTCACCACCTTAGCTATGCATGAAGAAATCATCATTCATTTTATCAGTACTTGTTCCTGGTCTAGAATCTCTTGGGAATAACATTGATGTGTGTTCACAGCCTTTGGTAGAGGAGCTAAAAGAATTATGGAACATTGGAGTTGAGACATATGATGCATCCAAGAAACAAAATTTTCAATTGAGGGCTAGTATTTTGTGGACTATAAATAACTTTCTAGCATATGCATATACATCTGGAAGGAGTACCAAAGGAAGGTGGGCTTATCCTTCATGTAATAAGATAACTTCATCACTTTATTTAAAGAAAGGAAGAAAGATATGTTACATGTGTCATAAGAAATTCTTACCAGCTGATCATAGATGGGGACGTGATAAAAAAGGCTTTAATGGTAATGTAGAGTTGAGTGAAAAGCCTCCACCATTATCTGAAAATGATGTTTTGGAATAATTAGAAACATGGAAATATGAAAATGAGATCTCAGGAGGGAAGAAAATCCCCAATGAGAATTATCTTAGTAATTAGAAGAAAAAAAGTATCTTCTTTGAATTGTCATATTAGAGTTCACTTTTGTTACGACACAACTTGATGAGATGCACATTGAGAAAATTTTTCTTCAAAGTGTGCTGGTAACATTTTTCAACATTGAGGGAAAAATAAAAGACAACATAAATAGCCGGTTTGATATAAAGAACTTAGGGATTAGGTCTGAAATTCATCCAATTCAGGTAGATGATAAAGCAATATTACCTGCTGCATGTTATATGCTGTCTTCAACTGAGAAGTTAAAGGTCTATGAAGTTTTGAAGGATTTGAAGGTGTCAGATGGTTATTCCTCGAACATCTCAAGATGTGTCAATGTTAAAGAGCGGAAGATAGTTTATCTCAAAAGCCATGACTATCATGTTTTGATGCAACAATTATTACCCCTAACAATCCAAAATTTGTTGCCTAAAAATGTGTGTGAGGTCCTAATTGAATTGAATCAGTTCTTTAAAGAGTTGTGTTCAAAGGTATTAGTTGTTGAAGAATTAGAACAACTTAAGTATCACATTGCCCTAACACTCTGTAAATTGGAAAAAGTGTGTCCACCATTATTCTTTGATATTATGGTACATTTGGCTATTCATTTACCAAGTGAAGTTAGGATTGGTGGGCCTGTGCAATTTCGGTTGATGTATTTCATAGAGAGGGTAGTAGTTGAAAATTATGATATTAAGTAATTTAATTCACTTTATATTATTAGATTCATGTTTAATTAATTATATTATACTTATATAGGTATCTACGTGAATTAAAATCATATGTGAGGAATAAAAGTCATCCCAAAGGTTTAATTGCTGAAGGTTATCTTGATAATGAGTGTTTGACTTTTTGCTTAAGATATCTTCATGGTGTTGAGACTCTTTTTAATAGAGTAGAGAGGAATTTTGATGGAATAGATGAAGGCAAAAATTCATTGTCAATTTTTAGGCAATATGGTCACCCTACAATAAAGGCAGCATCACGTGAGTTTACTAAAGAATAATAGAGGCAAGCTCATCTATATGTATTGAAGAATTGTGATGAAATTTCTTTATTTATAGAGTAAGTTCAAAATAGTTTTATAAAGAGTTAATAAAAAAATTAATATGATGATTTGGTTTTAATATTGTCATTTTCTTTGTCATTGTAGGAGTCACAAGTAGCTCCTAAGTAAACGTTTGGACTTAAATGGGAAGAACTTGGACAATATGCATGACAAGGAATTTCCAAAATGGTTTGAGAAAGAAGTAATTAAACTAATCTTAATCTTAATGTTAGGTTAGTTTAAATTATATTAAAATTAATTTGATTTCAATATTTATATACAGGTAACTCAATTATACAAGCAACATAGTGAGCAAGTTAATGAAGAAATTCTTTCATTTGTTCATGGTCCTGAGATGATTGTGACATGTTATAAAGGTTATAATGTCAATGGTTACAGATTCCACACTAAGGATTGGGAGAGAGAACTAAAAACTCAAAATAATTGAGTTTTTGTTATTGGAGTGGCAAATAGTTCTATAGGTGCAAGAGATAATTGTCTCATAGTTACAATGTGGAATACTATGGTAAATTATTAGAGATTATTGAGTTATATTCTATTGAAGGAAATCATTTGTTTTTGTTTAGATATGATTGGAGAAACGTCCATAATAGAGGTAGAGGAATAAAAGTTGATGATTATGGATTTACTTGTGTAAATTTCACAAGGTCTTTACAAACTAATGAGCCTTTTGTGCTTGCTGCTCAAGAACAATAGGTTTTTTATGTAAAAGACATGTTAGATTCTAGTTGGTATGTGGTTAATAAAACCCAATCTAGAAACGTCTATGAGATGCCTTGTGTGGATGTTAGTGTTAATGATGATGAGCCATACCAATAAAATGAATTATGTATTGGTGGATCCTCAAGAGGACTTTCAGATGTTGGTAATGACATTAATTGGCAAAGGATTGATATTGAAGATGAAGTAATAGAGAATCCTCAAGAGGACTTTCAGAATTCTTCCATTAAAATGCATACGAAAGAAAGGAAAAATGGGAGGAAAAGGAAGAAGATGAGAATGTTAAGTGAATTTTTAATTAATGATAATGTTGATGATGATATAAGGTATAATGTAATTTATTCATTATTTTATTTTTTTCAACATAATATGTATTATAAAATATTTAAATTTATTAACTTGCTAATATCTTATTATTGAGTTATATATGTAGTTAATCTACATTTGAGATGGCTTCTCAACAATCAAGTGGCAACAACATTAGTGAAGCAACACCCACACCACCTATTGGTGCAAGTTCTTGATATTAATTATAATGTACTTAGACTTAGTTATTATTGTATTTGCAATCTTTAATAATTTTTTTTTTTTTTTTTTGGATTTAGGTTCGACTTCTGAAAGGAAAAGGACTAGAGGAAAAACAAGAAATCTTCGACTTTGTGGATTAAGTCAGAAGCTGAAGTTAGAGTTCAATAGTCAAAATCAACCAACGGGTGTGAATGTGAATAAGTTGAATAGTGAAATAGGTGTCATAGTTCGATCATCTAGTGATGCTCCAATTTCAAGTATCATATGGGAAAACATTTCAGAAGAAAAAAGAGAAAAAATGTATCAAAGAATAAAGGTAATTGGCTTCTTTTCTTTTACTTTCAATTGAAATATTTTTATTAATATAACCATATATTAATTTACAAATTTTCAGGAAAAATTTGAGTTTGAAGAAAGTCCCTTGAAGAAACAGTGAATCATGCAAAAATTTAACAAAAAGTTCAATGATTACAAGCATAAACTAAAAGTGGAGCACTATGACAAGTTTGACACTGATGAAAAAAGACTTACAAACATACCAAAAAATGTTGATAAGGATGATTGGAAGATATTTTGTGCTCACATAGCTACCCCTGAGTATCAGGTATTATAATATATCACATTTTATATATATTGAACATGATTTGTTCATTTATTTTTCAACTTATTTGAATAGGAAAGGAGTGCAAGGAATAAGAGAAATCGAGCAAAGCAAATAGTTCAGCGTACATCAGGCACTAGAAGCTATGCAGTAATTAGAGCAATAGAGGTATATGTGTAATTTTAAAGTTTAATTACAAGTGTTATTTTTCATATTTTATTCAATTTTCGATTGAATACATGTAGCCTAAGAAGGATCTAGAGCATTGGGAACCTTCTCAATAGAAAATGTTTCAAATAACTTATACAAAAAAAAAAAAATGGAAGCATGGTTTCTGATGATGCTCAAGAGATTGTGGTAAGTATTCAAATTCAAAATAAAAGTAAATAGTTCACTTAAACTTCATATTTATTCTCTGAAAAATGTTTTTGCAGGATAAGTTTAATTGTTTATATTCTCAATCAAGGGACTCTTCGAAGCCAATCGTAGAAGATGAGATTATTAGACAAGTTATGGGACCAGAGACAAGTTATGGGACCAGAGAGACATGGTCGTGTACATGGATATTGCTTGGGTCCTACACCAAGTTCTGTATATGGATCATCTTCAAAACGTAATGAATTATTAAGTATGTTGGAAACCACCAAAAAATAGAATGACATCATACAATCGCAGTTGGATAAGTTGAGAAACGAGAATGAAGAGGAATGAAGAATGAACGAAGAGGAAAGAAGAAGGAATAAAGAGGAAAGATTGAAAAATAAAAAGGATAGAGGAAGGAATGAGGAAGAAAGGAGGATGAACGAAGAGGAAATTAAAAAAATGGAGGAGAAATTTGAAACAATGCATGCCATAGTAGAGGGTAGAACAAGGTTTTCTTGAGGTGAGTTAAACTGATACTAAGGCTAATTACAAATACATTTACTTGACTTAATGCTTTTTGTTAGGTCATGCGTTGTTTTTATATCAGAGCATATATGCTGTTAGAGACTGAAATAGTTATGCTAATAGCTGATTGTTGTCTACATAAGTAACACATTGCTTAATTGTGCATTTTCTAGAACATAGATTTAATGGAACATAAATCCTTATGATGATCCATTTTTTTAATGCAAAACCGTTAATGAGTATTCATGTCTCTAGGCTGCATTTTTCATGACTAGAAAAAACATATTAAAATGCCAAAATTACATTTAGTTTGCAAGTTCAACCGTGTTAGGTGGTTCCCAAAGTGCTTGTAGTTTTATTTATTTTGAAGTTTTATTGGATATTTGTTTTATTTAACCTCGTGATACCCTTCCATTAGAGTTTTTCAGCTTATAGCTAGATGCTACTTGTTCATAGTTCGGTAATAAGAAGCAGCATTCTGAATTTGTTAGTTTAAGGGTTATAGGCTACCATACACTGGAGTGGGTTAGGAGTCTAGTGCCCTTATTCATGTGCTGCACATCATACGTTTTAATTGGACCAAGTGGAAGAGGAATATGTAAAATTTCCTGCATAGTGATAATAATAGATTGCTGGTCAAAATGCCTTTCAAATAAATTTTGCATAGTTATGACATAATGTTACACGAAATTTATTTTGCTGAAATAAATTTTTCTGGTCAAACAGGAATATGTTATCATATATTTATGTACAGAAATAAGGTCTCTAAAACTGATTCTAAAGTTGTAACTAAAATGTTGACGGTTTAATGGATAATAGATATTAATGAAGGAACATGAAATTTTGATTACAAGCTCATTGGTTTTTTAAAATGATTATGTGATAAGTCTGGTTGTTTTTCTACATAGCATGGAGTGGCTCCAAGAAGGTTTCTTTTGGAATAATATCTCCCTATGCAGCCCAGGTTGTTGCTTATTTAAATCAAGATTTTTATTTTATATATGCTCTCTACCCCATTAGAAATAGCTAAGAATATGGTAGTAGTTGTCAATGTTTTGTGTCTCAGAAATACTTTCTAAATTTTCTCTAGGAACTCACTGCCGGCTTTCGTAGGATTCGTGGTTCAACAATTGGCTTACCAAGGAATGCGGCCCCTAGAAACCTTGGCTACTCAGTTGGTTGATCCATGGCATAACAAATTTTTTCACTTTGTAGACTGATTTTTGACATAGCTATTTTTCTTTTAATTGTTCATATAAACCCTAGACATATTATGTTAATCAAATTATATTCTTATCTTTTTAATATTATTAAATATCTTTCTCAATTAAATTATAGTTTTATATCTGTTTTAAATTGATAGTGCTTGGCTAAAGTTGGCCATAGAAATGTATAATCATTTTTGTCAATTACAATTGCCTTTAGGGATGGTCAAATAGTTATTATTATAAACTCTTTTTAGTGGAGGCTTCGCATTTAGTGAGGGTTGTTGTGTTGTCATTAAATGTCAATTTAGTGGGGGTCGAAATGGCCCCTACCAAAAGGCAAAACATTTAGTGGTGGCCATGACTGTAGCCACTAAATATCCACATTTAGGGCAGCCATTTCGTCCCTCACTAAATGTGGCTGCCACTATAACTTCTTCTAGTGACAAGGGAGCGGCCACCACTAAAAGTCATATTTAGTGGCGGTCATTTTGCTAGCTGCCACTAATACTTTTAGTGACTAAGTTTTTAGTGACGGTCATTGATGACCACATGGCCGCTACTATAAGGTTTTAGTGGTGGCCATCAACACATATAGTGGCGACTCTGGCCCCCACTATATGTGGTTTGTGTTGTAGTAATTCAACCTCTATAATAGACAAGGCAACACACTTTTGTAATTTTGACTACCAAAATATGGCTCCCCTAGCAAAAGTGAACAAGTACTTTGATGTAGATCTTCTACCATCAAGATCATAGACCATGTCTATATCAGCAAATCCTTCCAAAACTAATTGCTTACCACCAAAACTCAAGGACAACCTTGAAGTACCTCTTAATTATCTGAATATCCACTTCACCGTATCCCAATGATCCTTTCCCAAATTGGAAAGAAATTTGCTCACTTCACCAATAGTGTGAGTTATGTCAAGTCAAGTGCAAACCATAAGATACATTAATGAACATACTAACAAGAAGTAAATAATAGATGACATAGCATGTTATTCTTTCTCAGTTGTTGGACAAGATTTCTTACTCAAGTTAAAATGATAATCAAGAGGCATGCTAACTGACTTAGCATGCTACATACCAAACCATTGGAGTACACATTCAACATATTTTTCTTGAGATAACCGTAACTTTCCAACTCTCTTGTTTCAGATAATATTCATTCCCAAAATTTATTTAGTTAGACCTAAATCCTTCATCTCAAAGGACTTAGACAAATCATCTCTTAACTTGTGAATCATATCAGTATCTTATCCTACGATCAACTTGTCATCAACATACAATAGAAGAATGATGAAGTTACCATTAGGAAATGACCTCACATACACACAAGGATCTGTGTCCATTCTTTTATAGGAATGTTTCAACATAAAAGAATCAAATTTTCTTATACCACTGCCCGGGAGCTTGTTTTAACCCATACAAGCTCTTCTTTAATTTACAAATCATGTGTTCCTTCCCCTTCACTTCAAAACCCTTTGGGTAGTTTATGTAAATCTCTTCTTACAAATCACCATGCAAGAATGTAGTCTTAATATCAAGTTGCTCAAACTCCATATTCAAACTAGTTGCCAATCCTAGGACAACTCAAATGGAGCTCATTTTCACAACTAGTGAAAAAATCTCATCAAAGTTTACGCCTTTCTTTTGGGCAAAGCCTTCCACCACCAAATAAGTCTTGTACCTCTCTAATTTCTCCCCATCTTGTTTTAGCTTGAACATTCACTTATTCCTCAGTAGCCTTTTACCCTTTGGAAGTTTAACTCATAAGTGCCATTTTTTTGCAAAGAAATTATCTTGTCTTGCATAGCTTTCAACCACTATTCTTATCAGGAGTGGATTGCACTTCTTGGAAACTCTTAGGCTCCCCCTCATTAGTAAGCAGAATATACTCAGAACAAGGATACCTCGTAGATAGCCGATGCTCTCTCATACATCTCCTAAGCTAAGATCCTTCACCCTCTTAAAAAGGAGGTTGCTCCCCTTGTTCGGCGCCCACTACATCTAGTAGTGCAATGTCATCGCCGACATCCAACCCATCACCAACTGCAACTGACTCATCCATATCCCCAAGTTCTACACCCTCCGTATCCTACCATCTATTGCACTTCTAGGTAGAACTACTGCTGGTGTCTCATCCTCATACTTACTAACACTTTGAGAAGTTTTCACTTTCCTTTTAAAGTCATCTATAGTATCTTGCTCATGAAACACCACATCTCTGCACCTAACAATTTTTTTTCTATTCTGGATCCCATAACCGGTAATCAAACTCTTCATCACCATAACCAACAAATACATAAGGAGTGATTTTACTATCCAACTTTGGCATCTGCTCTTTCAGCACATGCATAAAAGCTTTACAACCAAAGACATTCAAATGTGAATGTGAAGTATCATTGTCTGTCCATGCTCTCTCTAGAATGTCAAATCCCAAGGGAATAGATGATGACCTGTTGATTAGGTAGCAAGTTATGGAAACTACTTCACCCCAAAAATATTTCAGCAATTTAACTATTCTCAACATGGATCTAACTCTTTCCATGATGGTACGATTTATTCTCTCAGCCACACTGTTGTGCTGTAGTGTCACACATTCTGTTTTTTCATACCTTATCCGAAAATTCAAACAAAAAGTTTTAAACTCATTGGAAGTGTACTCACCACCATTATCAGTATGAAGGCATTCAAGGGTAATCCTGTCACCCTTTCCACCATAGCATGAAAACTTTGATATTGCTACAGAACCTGACTTTTGTTTCTCAACAAATAGACCCCCACCTTTCATGAAGCATTATCAATAAAAGTAACAAAATATTTGTTTCCACCAAGAGACTTAACCTCCATGGGACCATAAACATCAAAATAAACCAATTTAAGTTTATTTTCTTTCCTTCTAGAAGAAATGCTTCACCCCAAAAACTCTACAATGCTTACCAAATAGACAATGATCACATGACTTTGGAGAAATACCTTTGGCCAAATGAATGAGGGATTGTTCTGCCAAAATTTGTAAGCCTTTCTCACTCATGTATTCCAGCCTCTTATGCCACAAATTTGGTTAAGCGTCATTCTCAATTGTATTAACCTACACACTGCATACTCTCAATTAGGTCTTGTACATGTAGGAACATAGTTTTCACTTTGCAACTAGTAAAGTTCCCTTGAGAAATTTCCACTGCGCATTCTCTTGTTGACTCTTATGTCCTTCGTTGTCAAAAACATTAATTGACAACAAGTTTATCCTCACATCTGGGATGTGCCTAGCATCCCGTAGAGTCAATGTGCAACTGACATTAGTCTCAACAACAATATCGCCAATTCCTATAATCTGTGACACAGTGTTATTCCCCATCTTGGTGACACCAAAGTCACCTTTTTTATAAGTTGTAAATAGCTCCCTTTTGGGAACACAATGAGATGTCGTACCAGTGTCAACAATCCATTCAAACAATAGATCCCTCACATGATTATAGTGACTTGGTGTACATACAAGGGACTTGATCCCTTCGTTATAACCAACCACTACAGCATTACTATCATCTGGAATATTCTTGCCATTTTCATTCTTCTTCTCTTGCTTCAAGAGTCGACAATTTCTCTTCATGTGAACAAACTTCTTGTAGTAATAACACTTTACTCCTTCCTAGGACTTGGATCTCTTTTTCAACTTATTGCACCCTCTGGAACCTTGGTCTCCGTTTTTAGTTCTGCCCATGTTCTCTTTAACAAGAGCTTGACTACTTCCAGATTCCATGTCCTTTTATCTTACTTCTTTATTAAACATGCTTTCCTTTACCATTTTTAGTGTCATCAACTTACCATCAGGAGCTGAGTTACTGACAATCACAACTAATGTTTCCAAACTATCCATCAAAGAATTCAAGAGAAGCAAAGCTTGTACCTCATTGTCAAAATTAATTTCTAAGGTGATCAACTGGTTTAACATATCATAGAAGTCACTCATGTGTTTAGCAATAGGATGTCCCTCCTTATACTTCAGATTGGCAAGCCTTTTAGTTAGAAAGGCTTTATTTAAGGCGGTCTTCTTTTCATACAATGTAACTAATTTATCCCATGCAGTCTTAAAACTAGTCTTTATTGCTATGTGATGAAACACACTAATATCAACCCACTTTCTAATGGTGCCCAGTGCCTTTCTATCTAGTTTTTTCTACTCTTTTATCTATCATGGTAGAAGGTTTTGTAGACTCACTCAATATTGGATCATGCAAATCCTTACAATATAGATAATCCTCCATTATTGACTTCCAAATAGAATAATTTGAAACTATCAGTTTCATCATGGAACCCATGTTTTTGTTACTCTCTATGATTCAAAGCAAAATAACCTTACTCTGATACTAGTTGTTGGGATAAAACAGTAGCACAATAGAATGCCGACAAGCTGACAGCTGACAAGCCAAAACAAAGACACCAATTTACTCAACTAGATAAATAGAGCAAATATTGCAGAGAAAGGAAATAAAGAGAAAAGAATACCAAATGTGAAAAAATCTCTAGTGTAGAAGAAAAAAACCATGAGGCAAGTTAGATAAAAAAATCCACTATGAGAAATAAACTATTTCAAATGTTTAATATCTCAAACTTATGCCCAAAGTCTAAATTCACAACAAATTAAAAAGATTACAAGTATTGTACTCCTTTGAAAACTCATCGGTTAATATCAAAGGAAACCCAGTTGTTGTACAAATTTATCTTTCATCTTTGCTTTCTCCGTGAAGCAAGAAACTCTTCTTGTCTTTCACTCTCTCTCACTAGCTCTCTCTCTCTAAAGAAACTCTCACCATTCTTTTTCCCACACTTTACATCTTCTCAGCACTCTCTTTCTTTTGTGCCATGGGTGGCTTTTCCAAGAAGCTACCTCCTTTTTTTTTATTATTTTAAGCATCACAAGTTAATCAAAGTATTAAATGCTTTGAAAGACTTGTAATTTCATTTTCCAAGGCACATAACCAAGGAACACCAATGTTGAGAGACATGGAGTGCTTCTGAGAGAGGGGAAATATACTGACAGGCATATTATGTATCGAGAGACCTAACCAGTATTGAGAAGCATACACCGAACAATATGTATCGAGAGACTCAACAGTTATCAAGCACTACCAAGAGACTTGTACCAGGAAAACACAAAACAAATGGGACTAGAAAAATGGGCAATAACCAAGAGCCCCAATAAGCTACAAGTGAAAGATGAAATTTAAAATATATATATATATATATATACACTAAGTGAGATGATAAAGAGAGATGAAATGGGAAAGTTTTTGCAAAAATATTAGCTTTTTCTCAAGTATAGTACAATCAAAATATTTATATCACTCTAGTGTAGTACAACTCTAAAATAGCATAATCTCTCATAAATGACAAAAGTACCCTCAAATTACATTATTCACATTGAATCTACCTATTATAATTGTCACAACAATATGTTTATCATCGTTATAATAAGACATTTTAAATTAAAAGTGCAAAGGCTGTTTTCAGGATGATATAACATCGTATGATGATGCAGATTCAATTGGACCCTTATTTGAGTTATCATCACAATGATAACGTGGTTTTCAATTCTATCTTTTTTATATCACCGTGACAATAAACTCATAATGACAATAATGCGTCTTTAGTAACAAACTTTTCAAAACTCCACTCCCTTACTTCATTTACGTCTCCACATATGCTTCTTTGGGGGCTTCAAATCATGTCATATCTCCATATATGAGTTGAAATGCTCAAATGCATGAGATAGAATGAAAAAAATAAATAAATAAAGTCAAGGAGAATAAGGGTTAAAAACCCTAAATAAATGCATCACATGCATACATTTTCTAAATCTATCCATACTTCTTACCAGATTTTTTCTCATAAGGTTTTTTTAGTAAAATTTTAATGAGATATATTATTTGGTAATGGATATTCAAGAGGAAGACTTACAAATCATAAGGATTTAGTAAACATTCATAACTCTCCAAGAATTTGTTAAAACATAAAAATCATTTTCCCTTATTATGTTATGCAACTCCAAGAAATTAATTTCCACTTATTTATATCATGCAACTCAAAGTGTTTTATTGAAAATTATAAATAAACCAACCTCCTGTGGATTTAGTTGATTTAGTGATAGAATATTAAACTCTTTTATCAAAATTTCTAATTCAAATTTTGAAAATAGAAAAAAAGATGTCGAAACAGTCGATCCCTAAAATGAGCCTCATAATACTCGAATTGATTTAGTCGACTATCTCAAATACTGGTTTGTTAAGACAAAAAAAAAAATTAAAGCTATAAATGAAGATATAAATTTCAAAAAACATAAACAAAGAAGTGCAAATTCATAATCCCAGACATATTTCTCAAGTATTCGAACTTCTCATGTGGAAGAGCCTTTGTGAATAAATCAACCAATTGCTCAATGGTGTTGCAATAAGCCATCTTTGTACTCCCTTCAGTCACCAATTCTCTTATAAAATGATGTCGAGTCTCAATATGTCTTGAACAACTATGATACATGGGATTCATTGTCATAGCAATGGTGGATGGATTGTCACAAAAAATGGTTGTTCCATGTTCTTGTTTTTGCCCAACATTAGCTAGTATTCACCTTAACCATATTGCTTTACAGGCTGATAAAATAACAACCATATACCCAACTTCAAAAGAGGATAGGGCAATAGATGATTGCTTCTTTGAACTCCAACATATTGTACCTGAACCTAGATTAAAGGCATATCCAGATGTACTCTTTCGATCATCAAGAGAACCTATCCAATCATTATCCAAAAAGCCACAAAGCACAAAATTGCTACTGCTAGAGTACCATATCCCATAAGAGCTAGTTCCTTTTAAATATCAAAGTACTCTTCTTACAGCTCCATGATGAATCTTCCTCGGACTTTGCTTAAATCGTGACAATAGACTAGTTGGGTGGATAATCTCAGACCTGTTATTAGTGAGATACAACAAGCTTCCAATCAAATTTCGATACATATTGCCATCAACCTTTTTTTCCCCATCTTCTAAACTGAATTTCTGATTCACATTGAGAGATATCTTCACTAGATTACAATTTTCTATCTGAAACCTTTCAAGTAGATCATTAACACATTTATCTTAGGAGAGAAAAATTCCTACAGCAACTTGCTTTATTTCCAGCCCCAAAAAATAACTCATTAACCCTAAATCAGTCATCTCAAACTCATTAATCATTAGCCTTTTAAAATCTTCGATCAAAGCAATACTATTTGTAGTGTAAATTGTCACGCCCCAATTCCGCCCCCTCATCGGGGCTTCATCGATGACGGACTGTCTGAATCGTGTCAGGGCTCACTCACTAACTTGCTTAATACAAATCATGCTAAAATAATAGATATTTTTTATTTTATTTACTATAAATATTACAAAGGTCTTCAATACATGATAAAGCAGTGGAATTTCTATACTAGAGAGCTATCCATAATAAAGTTATCTCTATCAGTTCATCTAATTCTCCTTGACTTCCATTCCTGCATGGTCTAAAATAATTTTTGGTATGAGCTGGATAGCCTAGTGAGGTCTGTGTGTGCATGTGTGAAAAACTTTTCATTGTAAAAAAATATGCGATAACAATTTTATTATGAAATCTTTTGAAAAGTTCTCAATGCAGCAGTAACATACACAAATAATAACAGTAACATGTAACAGTACAATACAGGTAACAATTCACTGACTTCTTATCTCTCCAAGAACAGTCTACTTATCCCTCCCAGGAGATCCATTTCCGGAAAGGCCTATCAGTCTTCCCCACATTAAGTGAACAAACCTCCTGCCCACATTAATGGGGTGCTACCGGTATGTATTTTGACATTCGACATAGCCCTTGCTTGCTCAATAGATCTCCACACATACCGGCTTATATAACAATCACATACACATACATTGATGTAGTAGTAAGAAATCATTATAATAGTAGTAAATCATGGTAGCAGTAGAAAATTATTATAACAGTAGTAAATCATAGTAGCAGTAGAAAATTATTGTAATGATAGCAATAGAAAATCATAAAAGTTATGCATAAAAATATATGAATATAAGGAATACTCACAAATAATAATAGTTTTGCATAAAAATGTATGAATGTAGTGGACACTCGCCGTAAAGTTAATCTTTTTCTATGTCGTAGGAATTTCGTCTCCTTTCTATCTTTTCCTTTTCTTTCTTTCTCTTACTTTGTCTTTCTTTCTTTCTCTTTCTCTCTCTCTCTTCCTTTCTTTCTTTTTCTCTCTCTTTCTTTCTTACTTTCTCTTTCTTGGTGGATTTGGTTTGGGATGGAAAGGGGATGGGTATTTATAGGATTTAGGTTGCCATAAATCTTTGACAAGTGTTAGGACACTTGTTAATTATGTAACTGACTTATTTTAGATACAAGACACTTGTTAGGACACTTGTACGCCATATGGGACACTTGTTTTTGGATTGTTGACAAGTGTTTTCTAGGTATTAATTATGCATGACAAATGTCACTTTAATTAGTAAGTTGTAAGTTTAATTTTGATATTTGTTCCTTAGTTACCAAGTGTCCTTCTATGTGTTGACTATAGAAAACACATATCCTTTATGCATGACACTTGTCTCCCATATGGTTTAATTTGAGCTTGACAAATGTGATGGACAGTGTTGTCTTTTTGTGATGGACGGTGTTGTCTCTTTGTGGTGGACGGTGTCATCCTTTTGTGGTGGACGGTGTCATCCTTTTGTGGTGGACAGTGTTGTCTCTTTGTGGTGGACGGTGTCGTCTCTTTGTGGTGGACGGTGTCGTCCTTTTGTGGCCTTTATTTAAGTAATATATATATAG
Organism: Dillenia turbinata; assembly: GCA_037126225.1. Taxonomy (NCBI): domain Eukaryota; kingdom Viridiplantae; phylum Streptophyta; class Magnoliopsida; order Dilleniales; family Dilleniaceae; genus Dillenia; species Dillenia turbinata. The sequence goes on along the minus strand of JBAMMX010000010.1, from coordinate 5,332,554 downwards.
TTCTCTTATGTCCACATATTGCCATTTAAGCAAATGATTTTATTTTATTTTAGTTTATTTATTTAAAATTACACGTAAATAAAGAAATACCCCTTACTTAGATTTAATAAAAATAGCATCAGAACCTAATTCCAAGGATAAAATGTCAACTCTCACTTCTAAGAACAAAACTCGAAACGGCTAACTTTTGTTAAATTTTATTTGGAGAGCAAATGATTTAGAAAATTTCGAGAAAAATAAGTTTTCACCTAATTTAATCATAAGAAACAATTATCGGGACTTTTCCTTCACAATTAATAATGAGTTATTTCTTACAAGTAAATTGGGTTATGTGACATTCCTTCCCCCTTAAAAAAATTTCATCCTTGAAATTTGTACTTGATTACTTGAATAAAGCTAGATACTTTTGTTGGATCTCATTCTCAAGTACCCAGGTGGTATTTTCTATTTCATGGTTGCTCCAAAGTACTTTTACCAAATTTACTTCCTATAATCTCAGCTTCTTTACAGAACATTCTAGAATCTCTGCTGGTTTTTTTTTTTTTTCCTCATAAGTTATATCATGGATCTTAGACAATAGCAGGGCTAATCTATCCATCATCACTCATATCAAATCATATCCTTCTTTACTCCTTCGTAATCTACTAGTAAAATTTACATATCTTATCTCAAAAATCTTAGTGTTTCATCTTCAAATTTGTGATACTCTTAACGGTTTATTTCCTTTGGCTTTCTCTCTAATCTTTGTAGTTCTTGGTCTCTCTCTTAAGCAACCTTGATCCTTGAGGATTAATCTATATGGATTCTTATTTTGACACATCTAAATCTTAGATGAGTCTTAATAAGCTGTCATTGTTCTGACATCTCTCATTGTTATCTGCAATTATATTGGCTTTACTTGATTGGTAATTGGTAGAATAATCTTAATCTTCTGGGTATTCTATCTATTATCTTGTCTCATGTTATATCCTTTTTAAAGAAATAGATACTATAGGCTCTTGTAATCTATAAATATCTCGAAAATTAGCCTATACAGATAATGTCTTCACTTTTGAGGATAAATGTTTAACTACTAATTCCAAATCATGAATTTGATAATTTTGCTTATAATGCTTTAATTGTCTTGATGCATATGCTATTAGTACACAAACTAACCCTTTCTTTCGATGCAACCAGAAATCTATCTTTTCCTTCTGGCAAAACAAGCATTAAGGCTATATTTTATCTCCTTTTAATTCAAGAAAACTTTCTTTGCATTTATTGTTCTAATCAAACTTAGAGTTCTTCCAAGTAAACTTTGTCAATTTCAAAAAATCTTGCATAAATCTCTGATAATAACCTGCTAATCCTAGAAAACATCGTACTTCAGTTACCACCCTCGAGGTTTTCCATGAAAAATAGATTCTTCCCTAGAAGATCAACCGAAATTCTATTTACAGAATCTTAATCAAGTAACTTTTTATAACAAAATTCATATTTGCTAAATTTCACATACAATCTATTTTCTAAGAGTCAATAATGCAACTTCTCCTTATGCTCTCTTTCTATACCAATAAATCATCTATAAAAATTACTATGAAGTGATTAATATACCAATAGAATATTATGTTTCATAAAGGTATGGCCAGAAATTCATAATAACCATATCAAATCCTAAAGGCTATTTTGGGTGTTCACTCCTCAATAATTGATATGCAATCATAATTTATCATCTTTTGTTCTTGACAAGTAACACAAGAGCTCCTCATGGTGATACAATTGATTAAATGAATAATCTTTCAAGTAAGTCTTGCAATTGTACCTTAAGTTCTTTTAATTCTGGAGGGCTCATTCTATATTGGTTCTACTCCTGGAACAAGATTAATACTGAATTCTATTTCCCTTTTCAGAGGTAAAGAGGTTGATTCTTCATTCTATAATCTATTTTCGTATGACATCGAGATAACCAACCTATTCCTAGCATAATATTATATTCTTAAATGGATAGAATTAACATATCTGTTAGAAATTCCTTTTCATTAATCTCAACTTTATATGACTTTACAACAAATTTAATAGACATATTATTTGCCATTGGAGTACTTACCTCCAATATGTATGGTAAGTTTTCAATCTTAACATCTATGATCTCTACCAAACTAGGAGCAATGAATGAATGTGTAAAACTAGGATCTAATAATACTTTAACTTTATGACTATAAAAGCATACCTTCCACCATATTGGATGCTTTAGGAATTTCCTCTCCTTCCATGGCAAAAGCTCTACCTTGCATTCTGGTTTGATTATTCTAATTGTTCCATCTTTGACCTTGAGGTAGGTTTCCCTTTCCTACTATCTTGAGACAATCTTTAATGTAGTATTCATTACTTCTGCATCTTGTACATTTTCCAACTTTTAGCCAACACTGATTTTCATTATGTCTTGGCTTTCGACAATTATCACAAAAGTCTCTCTGTCCTACTTGCTTACTAGAACTTGTCATATCTATTTCTTGACTTTGGGTCACCAAGTCATTGGAACCCCTTCTTGGTGCCTTTGTATTTACTTAAATTCTTTCTTGCTGCCGATTTGATGGAGCCGTTCTCTTATTGAGTCCCACCAGCCGCTTGTTTTTTCTATCTTCTACACGACATACCAATTCTATAGCCTTACAATAATTTTCTAAACATCTTGTATCTCCCAACACAAGCCTCTAATGAAGCATCTAATTCTATTGTCTTCGGTTGATACCAATAAAGGAGCGAACTTTGAAAGTTTTGTAAATTTGGTCTCATATTGAGCCACTGTCATATGATCTTGTTTGAGAACAAGAAATTCTTCTTCTAGTTTTTCTCGTACGTAGTGTGGGAAATACTTTTCATTGAATTCCTTCAAGAAATTTTCCCAAGTATGTGGTGTATTGTTTTATTCCCACTTATGAGATGGTTCGCCACTATTCTCTAGCTATCCCAAAAAGTTAATATACCGTCAGTCTAACTTTTCGTTCATCTGAATAATTTAATACTATAAATATTCCTTCTATTTCTTTAAACCATAATTCTGCTTTTTTATCATATCCATAACCTTCATCAAATCTTGGAGGATGAAACTTCAGAAATCGTTCTAAGATAATATCCTCAAATTGTTCAATGTTTGGAGACAAGTTGTGGGGAGATTGTTGGTTACTTATATTGTTGGTTTGTTGTTCCATTATTTAGGATACTCTATCTAATGTCGCAATCACTTGATCCAAAGAGTTTGAGACTTGGTCAATCGAATTATCTTGTGGTGGCCTTGTTCTAACCATTTTTAAGGTAAAATATGCAAATCATTGGAAAATGTCAAAGGAAAAGTTAACATTACTCATATACAACTCTCTTACAGACTCTTAACTGTATTACACTACTCAGACTTACAACTATATTACACTACTTTCTTAACTAAAGCATGTATATATATATATTTCTTTTTTTTACTAAACTCCACAATCTGGTATATTTACCAAGTCTTCACTAAGCACCTATTTATTATTCCATATTCCTGGTAATTCATCTGGCAATTCTCGAATTAGTCTCCTATAATCCTTGAGAATTATTTCATATCTTGCCTTTTCGTTTTCTAATGATATGCTTTTCTTAATTAGTTCAACAACTTGGTCTACATATCTTGCTTTTTCAATTTCTAACAACAAATTTCTCTTAGTCAAGCTATCCACTTCTTCAGTTGCTTGACTATAGTATTTTCTCAAATATTCATTCCACCTTTCTTGATAATCCAACTTTTCTTAAAGTGCAAATGTGTCCATCTCATGCACATATTTAAGTGTGGTTAACTCTTCTTTGTAACTACTGCTTTCATGGCAAGTTTCGTGTGATAGTTGTCTTTCTACCTCTACTTCCTTTTTAGTCTCTTTTAACTGTTTCCAAAGGTGGTTGCATGTTTGTTGGCTATGATGTAGTTTTTGCTGTAATTCACCTACTCCCGAATTGCTTTTTGTATTAGAGGACTCAACAATTTCTAGTTCTTCATCACTATCCTTTATCACAATATATGAAACTTCGTTATTTTCCTTAACGGCTCTTTCTTCAAAGGGATCTTTTTCAATCGAAGACTGATCTCCTTCTGGTTCCATTACTACAAAATTTCCAACAAGGTTAGAAAATCCTCACGAGACAAAATGGTTATTCCTAATCATGATAAATATTTCTAATCAAGGGTTGTTTTTCCTAGCATCATCTTTTCTAAACCTAGGCTCTGATACAACTCAATTGTCACGCCCCAATTCCGCCCCCTCACAGGGGCTTCATCGACGACGGACTGCCTGACTCGCGTCAGGGCTCACTCACTAACTTGCTTAATAGAAATCATACTAAAATAATAGATCTTTTTTATTTCATTTACTATAAATATTACAAAGGTCTTCAATACATGATAAAGCAGTGGAATTTCTATACTAAAGAGCTATCCATGATAAAGTTATCTCTGTCAGTTCATCTAATTCTCCTTGACTTCCATTCCTGCAGGGTCTAAAATAATTTTTTTATGTGAGCTTGATAGCCCAGTGAGGTCTGTGTATGCATGTATAAAAAACTTTTCATTGTAAAAAAATATATAATAACAATTTCATTGTGAAATCTTTTGAAAAGTTCTCAATGCAGTAGTAACATACACAAATAATAACAGTAACATATAATAGTACAATACAGGTAACAATTCACTGACGTCTTATCTCTCCAAGAACAGTCTACTTATCCCTCCCAGGAGATCCATTTCTAGAAAGGCCTATCAATCTCCCCTACATTAAGTGGACAAACCTCCTGCCCACATTAATGGGGTGCTACCGGTTTGTATTTTGACATTCGACATAGCCCTTGCTTGCTCGATAGATCTCCACACATACCAGCTTATATGACAATCACATATACATATATTGATGTAGTAGTAAGAAATCATTGTAATGGTAGTAAATCAAGGTAGCAGTAGAAAATTATTGTAATGATAATAGTAGAAAATCATAAAAGTTATGCATAAAAATATATGAATACAAGGAACACTCACAGATCATAGTAGTTTTGCATAAAAATGTATGAATGTAGTGGACACTCACCGTAAAGTTAATCTTTTTCTATGTCGTAGGAATTTCGTATCCTTTCTATAGAAACTTTCTATATTTTCCTTCTCTTTCTTTCTCTTTCTTTGTCTTTCTTTCTTTCTCTTTCTCTTTCTCTCTCTCTTCCTTTCTTTCTTTTTTCTCTCTCTTTCTTTCTTACTTTCTCTTTCTTGGTGAATTTGGTTTGGGATGGAAAGGGGATGGGTATTTATAGGATTTAGGTTGTCATAGATCTTTGACAAGTGTTAGGACACTTGTTAATTATGTAGGTTACTTATTCTAGATGCAAGACACTTGTTAGGGCACTTGTACACCATATATGACACTTGTTTTTGGATTGTTGACAAGTGTTTTCTAAGTATTAATTATGCATGACAAATGTCAGTTTAATTAGTAAGTTGTAAGTTTAATTTTGATACTTGTTTCTTAGTTGCCAAGTGTCCTTCTATGTGTTGACTATAGAAAGCACATATACTTTATGCATGACACTTCTCTCCCATGTGGTTTAATTTGTGCATGACAAGTGTGATGGACGGTGTTGTCTTTTTATGGTGGATGGTGTTGTCTCTTTATGGTGGACCGTGTCGTCCTTTTGTGGTGGACAGTGTTGTCCTTTTGTGGTGGACGGTGTCATCCTTTTGTAGTGGACGGTGTCGTCTTTTTGTGGTGGACGGTGTCGTCTCTTTGTGGTGGATGGTGTCGGTTCTTTGTGGTGGACGGTGTCGTCCTTTTGTGGCCTTTATTTAAGTAATATATATATAGTTCTCTTGTGTCCACATAATGCCATTTAAGTAAATGGTTTACTTTACTTTAGTTTATTTATTTAAAATTACACATAAATAAAGAAATACCCCTTATTTAGATTTAATAAAAATAGCATCAGAACCTAATTCCAAGAATAAAAAGTCAACTCTCACTTCTAAGAACAAAACTCGAAATGACTAATTTTTGTTAAATTTTATTTGGAGAGCAAATGATTTAGAAAATTTCGAGAAAAATAAGTTTTCACCTAATTCAATCATAAGAAACAATTATCGGGACTTTTCATTCACTATTAATAATAAGTTATTTCTTACAAGTAAATTGGGGTATGTGACATAAATTAAATCATCAACATAGAAGCAGATGATGAGTACCTCAGTACCTCTAGCTTTAACATACAAATTTGGCTTACTAGAACTTTTCTTTAATCATGCTTGCTGAAAAATCTATCAATTTGTGAGTACCATGCCCTTGGTGCTTGTTTAAGCTCATACAAGACTTTCTTAAGCCAATAAACCTTATCTTCTTCTCCTTTTACTTCATAACCTATCGGTTGCTCTACAAATACTTCCTCATTTATTCAAAACACCGTTTAAGAAAGCTGATTTTACATCAAATTCATAGACATTCCATTTACATTAAGCTGTAATAGCCAAAATAGTTCCAATGGTGTCAAATCTACCAACTAGAGCAAAGGTTTCATTGAAATCAATACCTTCATGCTGCATATAACTTCTAACAACCGGCTGTGCTTTGTATTTCTGTAATGAACCATCAAGTCTATATTTGACTTTGTAGACCCACTTTAGGCCCATTGTGTCCTTGCCATTTAGTAGTTCAACAAGCTCCCAAGTGTTATGTTGCTCCGAAGCTTTGATTTCTTCATCCATAGCTATACACCATTCTTTCGTTTGATCAGCATCTTCAAAACAAGTTAGCTCTTGAACTGATGTAAATTATACCTTTCATTTGTTCATAAATCTCATTCAATAAAAACCACTTTCATAAAGGAGTTGATAAAGAACTTGAAGTGAAGATTGGAGTTGAAGGTACAGAGCTTTTAGTAATTGTTGGAGAGAAAGAATTCAGTGGAGTTGATGGTGGTGAGTGAGAATTAGAGACACCATTGTTAGCTTCTTCAACTAGAAACAATTCAGTACCCTCTTGGAACAAATTTGGAGAGCCCTCCTTATTAGTCCAATTCCATGCACTTTTCTCATCAAACATAACATCATAACTAATAATAAGCTTATTAGTTATGGGATTATAAAATATATACCCTTTTGTTTCAGCCCTATAGCCAACAAATATGCGCTTGACACTATTATCATCAAGCTCATGCCTCTTTTGTAAAGGGATGTGAACATAAGATATGCATCCAAAAACTTTGAGATGTGATACTTTTGGTTTCCATCCATGCCAAGCTTCAAAAGGTGTTTGATTATGCAGTGCAGTTGTTAGGCTTCGATTGAGAATATAGACTGCTGTGTGAATTGCTTCTGCCCAAAAACACTTGGGCAAGTCCTTTGCTTTAAGCAAGCTCTTAGCCATCTCCACAAGACTTCAATTCTTTCTCTCCACTATGCCGTTTTGTTGTGGTGTGTAGCTTGCTGTTAATTGTCTCAAAATACTAGATTTTGCACTAAAATTATCAAATTCGGTTGAGAGAAATTCACCACCACAATCTATCCTCAAGATTTTTATAAAATGCCTACTTTTCTTTTTAACACAACTCTTGAACTTCTTGAAAATAGTAGTGCTTCAGATTTTTCTTCAGCAAAATAGACCCATGTGAACTTGCTATAGTCTTCAACAAACACAATAAAATAAATATTATTGTTAAGCAAATGAGTTCTCATGGGTCCACAAATGTTAGCATGCACCAGTTCAATAGGCCCCAATGCTCATATTGCTTTGCCCTTAGGAAAGGTCTCCTGATGTTGTTTCCCTAAAATACAGCTTTCACAAATTTCTCTGACATACTGGATTTGAGGCATTCCAACCACTAAATTGTTTTTAGACAATTGATTCAAACTTCTAAAATTTAAGTGCCCATACTTATGATGCCACAACCAATTTTTGTCTTCTAATGATGCTTTGAAAGCATGTTGTTCTTCATTAAGATACAAAGGAAATATGTTATTTTCGATCATTGGCACCTTGAATAATAATTTTTTTCTTGCTTTTGTTAGAAAAAATTGCACAGGACAAGTCCTCAAAAACAAGTGAGTAGTTTGCTCTCACAAATTGACCCACACTTAATAAATTTGAGTTCAAATGAGGGACATGAAGGACACTTTTAATATATTTGCTATCACCTGATGATATTCTCACATTACTCTTTCCATGCTCTTCACGATTAGTGCCATCTCACATCGACAATTTGGTTTGCACAGATTCATCTAAACTGATAAATGCTTCTTGATTTGTTGTCATATGATAGCTACACCCACTGTCTATATACCAAACACTCAGCAAGCACACGGTAGCAGAATAGCAAGCCATAAACAAACTCTCACTTTCATTGGTTGCCCCTTGCTTAGCAAACTTGGCATGCTTTTTTTTTTAACCTGTAATACTTTTCAATATGATCAAATTTATTACAATAATAGCACTAAAACTTATGAGGTTCAACAGTCTTCTCCCCCTCTTTTTGATTTTGATTTCAACCACCAAAACATCTACCACCTCTGCCACCTCTCTTTTCGTGATGAGAATAACCACCACAACCCCTTTGGCCACTTGATTCAGGGTTGTTGCTTCGGTTGCTTGACTCATTGTTGTTGGAATTCCCTTTGGACAGTTGAACTTTGTGTAAAAATGTATTCTTCACTGCACCTTGATCATCATACCGCTTTAATCTGTCTTCATGAGATTGTAAGGATGCTAACAACTCATCAACAATTAGTTCACTTATGTTATTCGCTTCTTCTATGGCAGCCACTATGTGCTCATACTTCTTGGGCAAATTCCCAAAATCTTTTCTACTACCTTTTGTTCAGACACATCTTCTCCACATTTCCGCATTTGATTATCTCTGATAGCTTAGCAAAGTAAGTATCAAGCAATTCTCCATCTTTTATAAAAGAACTCTCAAAATTTCTTCAAAAAGTTTGCAATTTGACAGTCTGCACCCTTAAAGTACTTTGCTAACATTTTTGAAGGATGTCCCATGCTTCCTTCGACTTAGTGGCTGCTTCAATACGGGGAAAAATGGCTTCGTCCATAGCTTGTCGGATGAAGAAAAGGGCTTCTACATCTTTCTTTCGGTGATCTTTAAGAACCTAGTTGAAAATTTCTTCAAAAAGTTTGCAATTTAATAGTCTGCACCCTTAAAGTACTTTGCTAACGTTTTTGAAGGATGTCCCATGCTTCCTTCGACTTAGTGGCTGCTTCAATACGGGGAAAAATGGCTTCGTCCACAGCTTGTTGGATGAAGAAAAGGGCTTCTACATCTTTTTTTTGGTGATCTTTAAGAACCTAGTTGAAACTCCCAATCCAGTGTATCCATTCTCTACCAACTCCCACAAGTCTTGAGAGATGAAGAGAGTATTCGTTTTGGTACTCCAAGCCTCATACCTATTACCTTTAAGAATAGGAATGGAAGGAATTGATCGATTAATGCCAACGTTGTTGTTGCTAGCCATAGGAAATTTGCTGGTGCGAGATACTGAAAATAAATTGGCTTTTATACTCTCACAAGCTTCTCTCTATAACAATGAAAATAGAGAGGTAAAAATGAAAAAGGGGTTATGTCAAACAAATTATATACACTGAAGATATTAAATCGAAAGATATATATCTTATTGACCATCAAATCAACTTTAAATACAAATTAAATAAACCAAAAATCCTATGATTCAGGAACCATAGTAACCACTAAACAAACATCTCCTATAAATTAGAATCATAAACCCACAATACTCTAAATTAGGACCTACATCTAACTACAATTTAACTTAGTGAAAATAACAAGATACTAATTGATGGTACCTTATTTAATAGGTCTCCAAAATCATGCATGGTTATCCGATAAGGAAGACAATCACTATCAATGTCAAATCTTTCCATATTTCTTGAGAAAGTTTAAACCTTTCAGAAGTCTCTAATTACAATCATAACCACTTAAAAGACTTCAAGTAAAAGAAAATTAGGGTTTTCTACACTCTTGGAAAGGCTATAAATACAGAGCATAGGCAACCCTCAGAGAGACTCAATTTTTACACACCAGAGGGAGACAATTCTATATGTCGTTCAAGGTAGGGTTCTATACCCAATTCCATACATCAACAAAGGTAGGGTTCTATACCCGATTCCATATATCAACGAAAGTAGGGCTACATGCCCAATTCTAGATAACTCGATAGTCAATTCTATATATCGTTCAGAGGGGGATTTCATACCCAAACATATTTTACCAGAGGTATGGTTTTTATACCGATTTTACACACGATCAGAGATATGACTCTATACGTATGCTTTTATATTGCATCACATGATTTCACATATGCGACATACATAATGCTTATTGTGTAATACGCATGCATGCTACACACATGCACGGGGGTTCCGACATCCGCTCAACCGATACATCATATGACAGAGGCCATAGGGCCATATTTCTCTCAGTTGTATTCAGTTTTTCTTTTGTTATTATCCTTCTTGACTTGAGCGTCGGAGTTCCCCCGCCGGGCCAGTGCCGGTGGGGTTTTTATAGGTTTTCCATCCGAGAAGACCGGACAAACATATCAACGCAAGTTTCCCATTCGAGTCGAAAAGGGCAGTTATCTATGGGGTCAAAAATATCTCCAACAGATTGGCGCCGTCTGTGGGAACAACTAACTGATAAGCTGAAAAATCTTTACGACCCGACTCGGTCGAACGAAGGGATCTGACTCCCCGGGCGAATGTTGGGCCTGAGTCGCCCTGTTCTTACTGAACGTCGGGCCTAAGTCACCCTGCTCCTACCGAACGTTGGGTCTAAGTCACCCTGATTCTATCAAACATCGGGTCTGAGTTTCCCTGCTCCTACTGAACGTCGGGCCTAAGTCGCCCTGCTCTTATCGAATATCGGGTCTAAATCGCCCTGCTCCTACCAAACGTTGGGTTTGAGTCGCCTTAATTCTATTGAACGTCAAGCCTGAGTCGCCCTGATTCTACCGAACGTCGGGCCCGAGTTGCCCTGCTCCTATCAAACGTCAGGTCTGAGTCATCCTGATTCTACTGAACGTCGGGTCTAAGTCGCCCTGATTCTATCGAACGAATGGGCTAGTATCGCCCTACTCTTACTGAACACCGGGCCTAAGTCGCACTAATTCTATCGAGCGAATAGGCCAGTGTCGTCGTGTCCTTACCGAGCGTTGGGCCTATGTCGCCCTGATTCTATCGAATATCGCACTGCTCCTGCCAAATGTCAGGCCATCGTCGTCTAGTCTTATCACAAGAATGCAAGGATGACGAGCAAGCTTCTTTTCATACAAGGTTGTACTTATCACAGTGAAAGAAACAAACTCTTTGTAACGAGATGATACTGTTATCGATTCGATAACTTGTGGCCCAGCCCTATTTTCTCTTGTTTCAGCCACTAGCCTCTCATATTGCTGGACACAGACTCCAGGTTAGCTTTCAGATATTTTACTCTTCGTAACACACGCACTCTATACTCATGGTCATTGCTTGGCCAAACACTTTTGTTTAAATCTCTCAACTTGATAGTTTCTAATGACCCGTTGGTTCCTAGACCCCCTAATCATTCGAATTGCTCGACCCGTTGGTCTCTCAATTATTCGATCTGTTGGTCTCTAACGACCCGTTGGCCTCTAGTTCTCCTGATCATTCGAATCTTTCGACTTGTTGGTCTCTTCATTATTCCACTTGATTGGTCAACCGATCTCATGATCCCTTGACTTCTCGATCATTCAACCTGTCAGTCTTTTCATCGTTCGGCTTATCGGTCTTTCAATCTCTTGTTAATTTCCTGATTCCCAAATCACTTGATTTTTTAATCTATCAGTCTCTTCATCATTCGGCCTGTCGGCCCATTTATCTAAAGTTTCCTATCGTTCGGAGAGCCTGAGTCACCCAGCTTTTATCGTTTAGAAGGCCTTCGTCGCCCAGCTCATGTTATTCGGAGGGCTTGAGTCGCCCAGCTCCTATCATTCAGAGGGTCTTAGTCGCCCAGCTCCTATCGTTTGGAGGGTCTGAATTACCCAGCTCATATCGTTCGGAGGGCCTTAGTCGCCCAGCTCCTATCGTTCATTCGGAGGGCCTTAATCACCCAGCTTCTCTCCTTTGGAAGGTCTTAGTCGCCGAGCTCCCTTTGTTCAGAGGGCCTCAGTCGCCCAGCTCCTCTCGTTCGGAGGGCCTCAGTCACCCAGCTCCTATCATTCGGAGAGCCTCAGTCGCCCAACTCCTCTCGTTCGGAGGGCCTTAGTCACCTAGGTCTTGTTATTCTGAAGGTCTCAGTCGCCTAACTCCTCTCATTCGGAGGGTCTCAGTCATCCAGTACTTATCGTTTGTACACGTCGTCAATAAGGGATGTAACTCCCCGAACGGGTAGACGCAGCCTAACAATCTAAAGATTTCCTATTGCTCGGAGGGCCTTATTCGCCCAGCACCTATTGTTCGTACACGTCGTCAATAAAGGATGTAACTCCCTGAACGAGTGGATGCGGCTCAAGAATCTAAAGATTTCCTATTGCTTGAAGGGCCTCAGTCGCCCAGCACCTATCGTTCGTACGTATCGTCAATAAGAGATGTAACTCGCTGAACGGGTGGACGTGGCCCAACAATCTAAAGATTTCCTATTGCTCAGAGGGCCTTAGTCGCCCAGCTCCTATCGTTCATTCGGAGGGTCTTAGTCGCCCAACTCCTCTCGTTCAGAAGGTCTCAGTCGCCCAGCTCCTGTCACTTGGAGGGTTTTAGTAGCCCAACTCCTATCGTTCGAAGGGTTTTAGTCGCCCAGCTCCCTTTGTTCGGAGGGCCTCAGTCGCCCAACTTTTGTCATTCAAAGGGCTTCAGTCGCCCAACTCCTCTCATTCGGAGGGCCTCAGTTACCCAACTCCTGTCATTCGGAGGGCCTTAATCGCCCAACTCCTGTCATTCGAAGGGCCTCAGTCACCTAACTCCTCTTACTCGGAGGGTCTCAGTCGTCCAGCACCTATTGTTCGTACGCATCATCAATAAGGGATGTAACTCCCCGAACGGGTGGACGTGGCCCAATAATCTAAAGATTTCCTATTGCTCGAAGGGTCTCAGTCGCCCAACACCTATTGCTCGTACGCGTTATCAATAAGAGATGTAACTCCTCGAACGGGTGGACGCAGCCCAACAATCTAAAGTTTTTCTATTGCTCGGAGGGTCTCAGTGACCCAGCACCTATCATTCGTACCCGTCATCAATAAGGGATGTAACTCTCCGAGCGCCCCCCGAACGGGTGGACGCGGCCCAACAATCTAAAGATTTCCTATTGTTCGGAAGGCCTCAGTCGCCCAACACCTATCATTCGTACACATCGTCAATAAGGGATGGAATTCCCCGAATGAGCCTATGACGCCCTGATCTACTATTCAACCTATCGGTCTGGTATTCTCTAGATCGTTCGACCTGTTGGTCTAGTATCCTCTCAATCGTTTGACCTGTTGGTCTGGTATTCTCTCGATCGTTCGACCTGTAGATCTGGTATTCTCTTGATCGTTCGACCTGTCGGTCTGGTATTCTATCGATCTTTCGACCCGTTGGTCTAGTATTCTCTCAATCGTTCGACCCGTAGGTCTGGTATTCTCTCGATCGTTCGACCCGTAAGTCTGGTATTCTCTCGATCATTCGACTTATAGGTCTCGTATTCTCTCGATCGTTCGACCCGTAGGTCTGGTATTCTCTCGATCGTTCGACCCGTAGGTCTGGTATTCTCTCAATCGTTCAACCTGTAGGTCTGGTATTCTCTCGATCGTTCAACTTATCAGTCTGATATTCTCTTGATCTTTCGACCTGACAGTCTGGTATTCCCTCAATTGTTTGACCTGTCGGTCTGGTATTCTCTCGATCTTTCGACTGACGATCTGGTATTCCCTCGATCGTTTGACCTGACGGTCTGGTATTCCCTCGATCGTTGGACCTGTCGGTCTGGTATTCTCTCGATCGTTCGACCTGTCGGTCTGGTATTCTGCTCGATCGTTCGACCTCTGGATCTCACGATCACTCAACTTGTCGATCTGCCAATCTCTCGATCACCTGATGACTCAGTCTCTCGATGACTCGATCTCTCAACCATTTGATCTCTCAGTCTACTGGCCTGCTAATCTCTTGACGTTTCGATCTTCTAGAAGATCTCTTATAATCTACTCCACTCCTAATACCATTTCTTCAAAATGCAATTAGGAGTGGGGAAAAATGATGGTACCTTATTTAATAAGTTTCCAAAATCATGCATGGTTATCCGATAAGAAAGACAATTACTATCAAGATTAAATCTTTCCATATTTCTTGAAGAAGTTTAAACCTTTCAGAAGTCTCTAATTACAATTATAACCATCTAAAAGACTTCAAGTAAAAGGAAATTAGGATTTTCAACACACTTGGGAAGGCTATAAATACAGAGCATAGACAATTCTCAAAGGAAACTCAGTTTTTACACACCAAAGGGAGACAATTCTATAAGCCGTTGTGTCACGCCCCGAACCGGGAATCGTGAACAGCCGCCCGTTGCCCTGGATGCCGGCTGTATTTCTACAGAAAATCAGGCATAACCTCCCCATAAATCGGAGGTCTCCCATGTACAATTAAACCTGTATACCTGTATAAATTAAAATCATCATGTAAATTAAACACATGGCCATCCCGGCCTCAAAACAATCCACCAAATCTCCTAACCGACATCCAGACAACGCAAGGCTAACAAATCACCAACAGTCCTAACCACAGACCTCTACTGTCATGCCCAACTGGAGCATGAGCAGTCGCCATACCGAGCGGGCCTAATTTTATACAAATACATTACAATTTCCTAAGTTAACACTTCAAATGCCTCAATGCAAGCGAAATGAAAGTTTCACAAATAAAAGTCTAAAAATTATACAGTCATCCTATAATATGTACACGGTCAACTACGGACCTTAATATCAAGACCACGCAGGGTCAACATAAAGTATGAAACTCATATTTTCAATTAAAACTTAAATCTCACTGTCGTGAATCCAATCCACCAACAAGCTATCATACCTCTAGAGCCAAATGCGTCGTCCGAGCACCATAATCCTGTTTGGGGAGAGAAAGATGAGGGGTGAGTACTCAGGGAAGAATACTCAGTGAGTGAGTGGGTCAATGTAATCGTGTAATATGGGGTGTGAAACTGGAGTATCAAAGCATAAGTATACAAATCATATTTCAAATCATCATGCTTTTCATTTCAACAATATATCATTAGCACGCATTATCAAGTCAAATATGCATCCAAAACACTATCAATAAAATCATAGAGCTGCCAGCTGAAAATGTCCCGGCAAAGGTCAACCACGACCTATGACAGGCGCACCGAGGTTGTTATATGCGATTTTTATTTAAAGTGCTCTCTACCCCGACATTGGCGACGGACCTCGTCCAGGTACTAGACTTGGATAGCATCAATATCCTCCCCCTTTCGGGTTCAACCTGACTAGTACCATGTCGTAAATATAATCTTGACAACTCGTGGGATACCCCAGGCCTAGGCATATCCGGATGCCACCCAAGCGCCTCTCACGATGTCCTTCGTAGCTACGGAACAATACATATCACAGCCCTCAAGGCCAATATCAATATCATATCAAATATGTGTCGTAAATCAGGTTCACAAACCAAATGCAACATATATCATAAAATGGCACATTTTACATTTCAACTACATGGATGCATATTTTCATAATTCAACCAAATTTTTGGACACTCCATCGGTTCACAAAAATCATTTCCAAAACCAGTCAAAATATTTTAAGCACACGATAAATCATGCCCATTTATCAAACTGTTGTAAAGCAGGGTTTACATATTAAACGAAAACATTGAAATAAAACTCACTCACAGTATACGGGAGGGTCAAATCACTCCCTACAATGCACAACAAGTGTCGAAACTATGCTCCCCATGATCAGTCTCCAAGCAAGTCACTACAATGACAAAACACAATATGTATATATATGATTTGTGCTACATATTTCAAAAGCCACTATGTTAAATTTATATTTTTAATTAATCCAATGTCTAGGATTAAGACTTAGGGTCTCATAGCTAGGCTTCACATGTGCACAAGTGCTATTCCCTTTTCATCACCAAATGTAAATTTCAATTCCTCATTTCCGAAGGCACACAATTCAACCCATAAGTTCTAACGTTTCTCATACCTTCCTAACAAACAATGTCACTTTAAATCATCCAAAACCACCCCTTTCACACCCTATCAAAGGTACAAAATTAAATCAACACAATGTCATTTTCAACCATCAAGATCATCATTCATACATATACAACTCAAAATTTACATAACCCTCTATTTCTAACTCTCTTCAATGTTCTCAGTCAAAGTAAATACACCCATTTACACTCCAAATTCTTACAAACTTCTCTCTTTCGACATACCTACACAACACATATATAACAACTATATAAGGATACATATTTACTCTTTACATATGCTTTGCATTCGGAAACATCGTTTTCAACTCACAAATCATATTAGCATAATCCATCCTCTTGGCCAAGGTTCATACATAATCATACTCATATACCTTTATTCAAATCTCTTCTTCGACACCAATACACACATACATTTTCTCATACATGCACATACACATATTCTTCTTTTCCATTTCAATCAATACACATACATCATTCTCTCCCTAACACTCTACACATCTTTCAACTTCATTTCCACCAACAAACACACATATAATACACCACTTTAGCACTACAATTCAGCATATACATTTGTACATTAAAACCAAATTTTCAATACTCCAAAATACACTCAAATCACCACAAATTCTAGCCACACAATCTTGTCATCAATGGTATTTCATTTATAAATAATTAACAAAATCAAATTCGAGTCAACTTCAATCCTAAAATCTCTTAAAGTCGGAAGCAAGTCTAAAATAATTAAATTTCCTTCAAGATAGAAAATCTTTGAAAAAATCATACACTTTTCGATTTTCATCCGATTTCTTCAAACCGTATGTCATTTTAAAGGTATTAAAACATATTTTCATAATATAAAGAGTGTATTTGTCTTACCTATATGCAACACCAACTATAATGTAAAACACGCATCAATCCTTAAGCTCAAATCCCAAATTTCGACTATTTTCATACATATGTCAAATTAAACTCTAAAGGAAAGTATTTAAATCAATTCAACTCGATCTCATTATCCTTTAATATGCTTCTTCCATACTAAGCAACCTTATTCGCGTAAATATTTTAAACTTAACCCTCACATTCAGGCATATTCCAAATAAATTTTCAACTAAAGCTATACAAACGAGTCAAACAAACCTCTATCATTATCTAACACATTCTATTATGCAACGCAACCCTATTTATATCAAATTCTAAGCTTAACATAAATAATCTCATATGAAATTGCAGGAAAGTACATTTCCTTTTAATCTAACTTATTTCAAAGCATACATATAGTTTCCAATTCTAATTTCAATCCTAATTTCGATAAAATAACTCAAATATCGAAAGGATTGCAATTTCCCTCACCTAGGGTTTTCGCAGTTCACGACTTCCATCCGAATGTCTCCTCAATCCACTCCAAAATTTGCAGTGCTTCCTAACCAAAACAAGATTTATCATTTAGGCCTAATTACTTAAAAAGATCAAAACCCTAAGCTAGGATTAGGAATCAATTACCTGCGCAGAGGGCGTCGCGGCCTAGGGTTTTTCCGCAGTTTGGAACTGAGAGAGAGTTGCAGAAGAGCTCACAGTGAGCAATGTGCGAGCTAGCAAAGGAGAGAGAGAGAGCGATAGCTCTTTCGTCGCACGTAGGAGGGGGGCTGTCTCGCGCGGGATCACGCGCTGTCGCGCGAGCAGTTGCGCGCACAAGGAACTGTCGCCCGCGACGCGCGCGTAGGGAGAGAGAGACAGGGAGACCGAGAGACAGAGAGGGAGGTAGAGAGCGAAATAGAGAGAGACAAAGTGAGAGATGAGAGGGTGATCGAGAGAGAGACCGAGAGGGACTGAGAGAGAAAAATAGAGATAGAAAGGGGGGCCGATGGTTGTGGTTGGTGGCGAAAAGGGGCGGCGCGGTGGAAGACCGAAGAGAGATCGCGAGGGAGGGAGAGCAGGAGATAGAGCGAGTGGAACCGAGAGAGAAAAAAAAACAGAAAAAAAGGGAGAGAGATAGAATGGTGGCGACGGTCGTGGCGGATGGCAGCGGTCGCGGTGAAGGTGGCGAGGGCGAGTGAGGGAGGGCGGCGGCGAGGAGGATGGCCGCGGGAGAGGATGAGAGAATGAGAGAGAGGGGAAGGGGAAAGTGGGAAAAGGGTTAGGGTTTTCTAACCCTAACCCATCCCCTTTTCTTTTTTTTTTTTCTTTTTTTTTAATTAAATTTATAATTATTATTATTATTATATTTCTTTTTGTAAATAAATTTATAAATAATTAAGTGAGTAAATGTATAAATTAATTTCAAATACAGGGGTACAATACGGACACCGTAGTGTCGGTGTTACATTTTCTAACCCCTAAAAACAAGTTTCGTCCTCGAAACTAAAAGAAAGCTAGGTATTTCCTTAGTACTGAGACGTGAAAGACAGTATGAATACAGAATAGTTCATTTGGCAACTCAAATCTGTATGCCACACTTCCGACCCTCTCAAGGATACGGAAGGGTATAAATATATCTGGGACGCAGATTGCCCTGCTGCCTGAATCGTATAACTCATTTTAAAGGAAATACCCTCAAGAAAATCATATCTCCTGTGGCAACTCAAGGTGTCGCCGTCTACGATCAACATATACCTCCTGCCGGTCCTGGACGGCTCTCATCCGCCCACGGATGACCCTAACTTTATCTTTCATTTCCAATTCAACTCAACATTGTTGAGATGTCGTTCTACGACCTCACCCTAACATATCGGGGTGCGGCACTCCCTGTCATACAGTGCCTCATATGGGGCATCCTGATACTGGCCTAACCAGTGGAAGATGCCGATCCCCACTACTCTGGAAATCCCTATAATCTGGACCATAATCTAGAAATAAATCTGGGGTCTCTGTCCGATGCTATTGACATTGATACCCCATGAAACCTGATAATCGTGTCAATATAGAGGCTTATTAATACCTCTAAGGAATAATCAGCATGAATCGAAATAGACTGTGCGGACTTGGTGAGTCTATCAATGATCACCCAATTAGCATCGTGTCGTGCTAAAGTCCGTGGCAATCTTTGTCACAAAATCCATTGTGACGTGCTTCTACATCCACTCGGGAATGGAAAAAGGCTGCAAAGCGCCTGTGGGTCACTGATGCTTGGCCATCATCTACTAACAAACCAGGCATCAAGCAACAAACTTTCTCTTTATACCAGATTACTAATAACTATCTCGGATAGTTAGGTACATTTTTGTACCTCTCAAATGCATAACGTAAATAGAGGAATGAACTTCCTCTAGGATATCTCTACGAAGATTCACTGTCGGCGGGAGTGCAAACCCGCTTTTGATATACTACTAGTCCGTCATCACGGACTCGGAACTCTCTGTCATCATCTCTACAGATCAATCAAGAACAACTTGGAGCTCCTCATTTGCTCCCTAAATCTCTGTAATGCGGTCGAGCAAGGTCGGCCTCATTTCAAATCAAGCTAGAAATGCTGCTCGATCATCACTAGTCAAAATGACTCCTAATGCACGGAGTTCATCAACAAAAGAGATACACACTCTCTATACACTGAATTTTTTGACCAATTGCTCATCAAGAGGAGTGATAACTAGTAGCTCCTCATCTAGCGACAATAAGAGTCTACCCAACTGTCGAGCGAAATAATACTCTCACGTAAGAATAATCTGAACCAGTGTCAATAAGAACACGGGCATCGACTCTGAATATTTTCATGGTACTCATGATACGAGAAATTGAAAAAGGAACCCATATAGGATACGCAAAAGATATACGATATATATATATATCAAGTAGTCAAGCCTCTAAGGCTTTAACCAGTCATAACCGTACATATCATCATGAGATGCATGGTTTCAAAAGAGGATCATAATAGTTAAGCTTCTAGAGCTTTAACTAGTCAAAACGTTACATAGGTATCATGATATACATGATTTCAAAAAGGAGAGTATCTATAAACTCCTAAACAAAAGAATCTACTGGAGGATTACCCATAGTCGTATCTGGGTTCGCCTAAGCATCCTCCTGTGTCATACCATATACGCGGGTCTATGCCCTCTGCTATTATCGTGAAGGGTTTAGTGCAGTGTTGCTCCCGGCTGCAGTCCATGGTGCGGTGTGTACTAAGTGTGCAGGTACTCCCTGCTGATCTGTCCATGGTCCACCCATGTGTGTCTGTGACACCTGACCTCTGAAACCTAGGTCAGGACAAGAGCTACAAATATGTCCTTGCTTCCCATATTAGAAGCATCTAAGGGGAGCTCCGCAAGCTCCAAAATGACATCAGCCGTAGTCGCGACAGATAGGATGGTGCAATGCTGTGGAATAACTAGAGGCACTAGGGACCTGTACTCTAAAACTCTAGGGACGTTATCCCTGTCCCAACTATGTTGATGTAAAGTGAGAGGGGCTTCTCTAAAAGTTAGAAGTCCTACCCCACTTCGAGGTCTGGCTCGTCCGGGTCTCAACCCTCTATGGTCTTACTAGGACTCCATAAAATATCTGCGGTCGAACTCCCTCAAGAAGTCCTCCTACCGCAGTGAGTCAATAGCCTCGTCATAAATAGCCTCCCACCAAGTGAGGGCATTACTGTTGAGGGGTCTCTCAACAACTCTCAATCTGAGCTCCTCTGACAATCCCACATCAGTAAGGATCCTGCGAATCCTATAGATCTAGTGCTTCGCCACTACGACATCACTAGATCCTGAAAAGTCTGTGTATCTGAGCTGTCGTAACTCTGTCACCAACTGAGTAAGCTCATGGATGCGCCTCAAAGTAACCGAAATCTCATCGGTCGAAGCAAAGACATAAGGACCGGCCACCGGAGGAGTAACCGGCGTCGTAGGAGCAAGTATGGCCGCAGGTGCGGTCGCTGGAATCTATGGTAGAGGTGGTGGCATCTGCACCCCATATCTACTATACCACTCCTGCCACTGCCTCAAGGCGTCGAGTGGTGGTAGAGGAATCTCAGCTGTAACAGCCGATGGAGGTGCTGAGGGTGACACTAGTGAAGGTGCGTGAGTAGAGGAAGCATCCTCTGGTACTCGTGAAGTCTCGAGTGCCACAAGTGCATCAGACACTGAGAGACTCTCTAGTGGTGCACAGCGCCTACTACATCTAGGCGGCATAGTTCTACAAATAGAGTACCTTTTCATTAAGTGAAAATCAAGGATTAGGGTTAGTTACGGAGTAACTAACCCCCTAAAAAGAATTTGAGTTATGAATCAAAACATTCGAATCCAATGGGAGGTGTACCACTCATACACCTACATAAATGCATCAACTGATGGTGATGGAACCGTGGCTATAATAGCCGGCTGAACATGCTAAAAGGGTACATATCACGAGGAAACATCCTCGAGTATTCTAGATGTCTCAGGTACAAATCTAGTACCTCGCCTAGTAATCATAATCTTACAAGGAAAAATTTAAATTAGATATGATTCAAAGATTAGAGTTAGTTACGAAGTAACTAACCCCCTAAATGAATAAACTTATCAGTTTAAGAGCTGATAGCACCAATATGTTAGGTTAGATACGCACCGTATCTAACCCCCTAAAAAGAATAACTCATATGCCTAAGACCGTTGTACTGGGACTTCATGACTGTATGAAACTCTCATGCATTGAGGACTTTAAGCACAACACACTTGGGAATGTTTTCAACACTCTATTCCTATATAGCTCTCAACCTAGAGCTCTGATACCAACCGAACTGTCACGCCCCGAACAGGGAATCGTGAACAGCCGCCCGTTGCCCTGGATGCCGATTGTATTTCTATAGAAAATCGGGCAGAACCTCCCCATAAATCGGAGGTCTCCCATGTACAATTAAACCTGTATACCTGTATAAATTAAAATCATCATGTAAATTAAACACATGGTCATCCCAGCCTCAAAACAATCCACCAAATTTCCCAACCGACATCCAAACAACGCAAGGCTAACAAATCACCAACAGTCCTAACCACAGACCTCTACTGTCATGCCCAACTGGAGCATGAGCAGCCGCCATACCGAGCGGGCCTAATTTTATACAAATACATTACAATTTCCCAAGTTAACACTTCAAATGTCTCAATGCAAGCGAAATGAGAGTTTCACAAACAAAAGTCCAAAAATTATACAGTCATCCCATAATATGTACACGGTCAACTACTGACCTCAATATCAAGACCACGCAGGGTCAACATAAAGTATGAAACTCATATTTTCAATTAAAACTTAAATCTCACCGTTGTGAATCCAATCCACCAACAAGTTATCATACCTCTAGAGTCAAATGCGTCATCCTAGCACCATAATCCTGTCTGGGGAGGGAAAGAGGAGGGGTGAGTACTCAGGGAAGAATACTCAGTGAGTGAGTGGGTCAATGTAATCGTGTAATATGGGGTGTGAAACTAGAGTGTCAAAGCATAAGTATACAAATCATATTTCAAATCATCATGCTTTTCATTTCAACAATATATCATTAGCACACATTATCAAGTCAAATATGCATCCAAAACACTGTCAATAAAATCATAGAGCTGCCAGCCAAAAATGTCCCGGCAGAGGTCTACCACGACCTATGACAGGCGCACCGGGGTTGTTATATGTAATTTTTATTTAAAGTGCTCTCTACCCCAGCGTTGGCGACGGACCTCGTCCAGGTGCTAGACTTGGATAGCATCCAAATCCTCCCCCTTTCGGGTTCAACCTGCCTAGTACCGTGTTGTAAATATAATCTCGACAACTCGTGGGATACCCCAGGCCTAGGCATATCCGGACGCCACCCAAGCGCCTCTCACGGTGTCCTTCGTAGCTACGGAACAATACATATCACAGCCCTCAAGGCCAATATCAATATCATATCAAACATGTGCCGTAAATCAGGTTCACAAACCAAATGCAACATATATCATAAAAGGGCACATTTTACATTTCAACCACATGGATGCATATTTTCATAATTCAACCAAATTTTTGGACACTCCATCGGTTCACAAAAATCATTTTCAAAACTAGTCAAAACATTTTAAGAACACGATAAATCATGCTCATTTATCAAACTGTTGTAAAGCAGGGTTTACATATTAAACGAAAACATTGAAATAAAACTCACTCACAGTATACGGGAGGGTCAAATCACTCCCTACAATACACAACAAGTGTCGAAACTGTGCTCCCCTCGATCAGTCTCCAAGCAAGTCACTACAATGACAAAACACAATATGTATATATATGATTTGTGCTACATATTTCAAAAGCCATTATATTAAATTTATACTTTTAATTAATCCTATGTCTAGGATTAAGACTTAGGGGCTCATAGCTAGGCTTCACATGTGCACAAGTGCTGTTCCCTTTTCATCACCAAATGTAAATTTCAATTCCTCATTTCCGAAGGCACACAATTCGACCCATAAGCTCTAAGGTTTCCCATACCTTCCTAACAAACAATGCCACTTTAAATCATCCAAAACCACCCCTTTCACACCCTATCAAAGGTACAAAATTAAATCAACACAATGTCATTTTCAACCATCAAGATCATCATTCATACATATACAACTCAAAATTTACATAACCCTCTATTTCCAACTCTCTTCAATGTTCTCAGTCAAAGTAAATACACCAATTTACACTCCAAATTCTTACAAACTTCTCTCTTTCGATATACCTACACAACACATATATAATAACTATACAAGGATACATATTTACTCTTTACATATGCTTTGCATTCGGAAACATCGTTTTCAACTCACAAATCATATTAGCATAATCCATCCTCTTGGCCAAGGTTCATACATACTCATACTCATATACCTTTATTCAAATCTCTTCTTCGACACCAATACACACATACATTTTCTCATACATGCACATACACATATTCTTCTTTTCCATTTCAATCAATACACATACATCATTCTCTCCCTAACACTCTACACATCTTTCAACTTCATCTCCACCAACAAACACATATATAATATACCACTTTAGCACTACAATTCAGCACATACATTTGTACATTAAAACCAAATTTTCAACACTCCAAAATACACTCAAATCACCCCAAATTCTAGCCACACAATCTTGTCATCAATGGTATTTCATTTATAAATAATTAACAAAATCAAATTCGAGTCAACTTCAATCCTAAAATCTCTCAAAGTCGGAAGCAAGTCTAAAATAATTAAATTTCCTTCAAGATAGAAAATTTTTGAAAAAATCATGCACTTTTCGATTTTCGTCCGATTTCTTCAAACCATATGTCATTTTAAAGGTATTGAAACCTATTTTCATAATATAAAGAGTGTATTTGTCTTACCTATATGCAACACCAACTATAATGTAAAACACGCATCAATCCTTACACTCAAATCCTAAATTTCGACTATTTTCATACATATGACAAATTAAACTCTAAAGGAAAGTATTCAAATCATTTCAACTCGATCTCATTATCCTTTAATATGCTTCTTCCATACTAAGCAACCTTATTCACGTAAATGTTTTAAACTTAACCCTCACATTCAGGCATATTCCAAATAAATTTTCAACTAAAGCTACAAACCTCTATCATTATCTAACACATTCTATTATGCAACGCAACCCTATTTATATCAAATTCTAAGCTTAACATAAATAATCTCATATGAAATTGCATGAAAGTACATTTCCTTTTAATCTAACTTATTTCAAAGCATACATATAGTTTTCAATTCTAATTTCAATCCTAATTTCGATAAAATAACTCAAATATCGAAAGGATTGCAATTTCCCTCACCTAGGGTTTTCGCAGTTCACGACTTCCTTCCGAATGTCTCCTCAATCCACTCCAAAATTTGCAGTGCTTCCTAACCGAAACAAGATTTATCATTTAGGCCTAATTACTTAAAAAGATCAAAACCCTATGCTAGGATTAGGAATCAATTACCTGCGCAGAGGGGGTCGCAGCCTAGGGTTTTTCCGAAGGATCCATCAAACGTCAGTTTGGAACTGAGAGAGAGTTGCAGAAGAGCTCACAGTGAGCAATGCGCGAGATAGCAAAGGAGAGAGAGAGCGATAACTCTTCCGTCGCACGTAGGAGGGGGCTGTCTCGCGTGGGGTCACGCGTTGTTGCTCGAGCAGTCGCGCGCGACGCGCGCGTAGGGAGAGAGAGACAGGGAGACCGAGAGACAGAGAGGGAGGTAGAGAGCGAAATAGAGAGAGACAAAGTGAGAGATGAGAGGGCGATTGAGAGAGAGACCGAGAGGGACTGATAGAGAAAAATAGAGATAGAGTGGGAGGCCGATGGTTGTGGGTGGTGGCGAAAAGGGGCGGCGCGGTGGAGGACCGAAGAGAGATCACGAGGGAGGGAGAGCAGGAGATAGAGAGATTGGAACCGAGAGAGAAAAAAAAACAGAGAGAGAGGGAGAGAGATAGAATGGTGGCGACGGCCGTGGCGGATGGCAGCGGTCGCGGTAGAGGCGGCGAGGGCGAGTGAGGGAGGGCGGCGGCAAGGAGGATGGCCACGGGAGAGGATGAGAGAATGAGAGAGAGGGGAAGGGGAAAGTGGGAAAAGGGTTAGGGTTTTCTAACCCTAACCCGTCCCCTTTTCTTTTTTTTTTTTAATTAAATTTATAATTATTATTATTATTATATTTCTTTTTGTAAATAAATTTATAAATAATTAAGTGAGTAAATGTATAAATTAATTTCAAATACAGGGGTACAATACGGACACCGTAGTGTTGGTGTTACACGTTCAAGGTAGGGTTCTATAACCAATTCCATACATCAGCAAAGGTATAGTTCTTTACCTGATTCCATACATCAACAATAGTAGGGCTCCATGTCTAATTCTAGATGACTTGATAGTCAATTCTATATATCGTTCAGAGAGGAATTTCGTACCCAAACATATTTAACCAGAGGTATGGTTTTTACACCGATTATACACACGATCAGAGGTATGACTCTATACATATACTTTTATATTGAATCACATGATTTCACATATGCGACATACATAATATTTATTGTGTAATACGCATACATGCTACACGCATGCACGCTACACACGCGCACGGGATTCCGACATCCGCTCGACCGATACATCACGTGACAAAGACCACAGGGCCATATTTCTCTCGACTATATTCAGTTTTCCTTTTGTTATTACCCTTTTTGACTTGAGCCTCGAAACCTCCCGTCGAGTCAGTCCCAGTGGAAGTTTTGTAGGTTTTCCATCCGAGGAGACCGAATGAACATATCGGCGTAAGTTTCCCATTTGAATCGAAAAGGACAGTTATCTCTGGAGTCAAAAATACCTCCAACACTAATTAATTTCAGTATTATTCTCTAACAATTTTCTCTATTTTTCTCTTAATTCTCATTTTTTTTTATATAGTTTTATAACATAATTAGATAGTTTAGAAAAATGGCGTAATCGACCGTAAGTTAAAAAAATGTCGGAACACAGGGATAGTGTAGGAAAAATGTGCAGGGTGTTATCCTGGTACTAAAACTAGAACCAGGTCTTGTTGAGTATGAGAATAAGATTTTGAGAGTAATCCATCCAGCACTGCACTGCACTGCTTCTTCTTCTTCTCGGATGAATTTGAACTGAAGCAATTAGATAAAGAAGGAATCGAGGAAAGAGAGAGAATGGGTGTGCTTCAGCTACAGATACAGCTATTACCAATACCAGTGGCCTCAACGTCTTTCCCTTCCACCATAACCACTGCAACCTTTCCTCGCCCTCTTCCAAATGGTACAAGAATACCCGGCATCGGGATTTGTGGCAGAAGGAAGAGGCATGGTGTTGTTTTTGTGGGTAATAAAGAAGAGATGGAAATTGCCACAGCCGAGGATGGGCAGCAAGAAGACGATGAGGAGCCTACTCCCGAAGATCTTGAATACGTCTCCCAAATTCAGAGGGTATACACAAACACATACAACACATCGGTTCTCCCATGGACGCCTTTCATTCTTCTCTCTTTCCTGTTTTGCAGGTTTTAGAGCTTCTCAAGCAAAACAGAGATATGCTCTTCAGTGAGGTTAGGTTAACTATCATGATTGAGGACCCAAGAGAAGTTGAACGTAGACGATTGCTGGGAATTGAAGATCCTGATGCGCCCACCAGGGACGACTTAGCTGCTGCCCTCGATGATGTTAGTTCCGATCTCCATTACTGCTGATTTACTAGTTTCCTTTCTTTCTTCATTCAAGAGTTTTGAACCATTCTTTTATCTTCAACTAACGACCCCTCTTGCTGCCTTTGCAAACAATTATTCTAGAGGATTAGGTTCATTTTGATGTCAAATCAAGGTTAAGTGGCATGATGATTCTGATGTATACAAATGTTTGGTTTGTTAGTTGGTTTCCTTAAGGTACGAGGAGGGTGAGAGTTCCCAAAATTGGTCTTGCTCAGCCACCCGATAAGCTATTGATTATGTATAAAGAGGTACATGGCCATCAAGAACTCCAAGAATAGCCAACTGAAATGAATATCGTCAGTCTCATTCCTCGTTCTATATAATGCTTACTTCTGATTAATATTTTAATGTTGTGTATTTGAATATCCCATATCAGAAACTAGAGTTGTTCACATGGTGTTCAACAGCCTTTTCCTTCAGGGAAGAGCAAATTTATCATTGTTGCACACAGGACTTTAAATCATGAGAAAGCTTCAGTTATGGTGAAGAACAACTTGGTTGACATTTTTAAAGTTTTTAGGTGTATTAGTAGGGCTATTGAGAGAGATAAGCTAAATTTTCATAAGGTTAGATGAGATGAGCCAAGGGAAAATGGGATGAATGGGAAAGGGGCGAACCAATTGAGTAAAAGGCTTGAGTGGACAATGAACTGTGAGAAGAAGAAAACCAAGTGACAGGTATGTGGCAATTAGAGGGGAAAGGGGTTTTGAGGACCAGCCATTGGAGTGTTACATGTTTTGGAGAAAAGGGCATACGTCAATAATTTTCTTAGAGAGTGGAAGGTGGACAGTGCATGTTTACAGGAGTCTTAAATTGGGGTTTGGGATGGCTGATTAGTCTGAAGTTTGTTGTGCACTAAAAATGGAGGGTGGTGAGTCCTTTCTAGGTCTGGATAATTCGAGTGACATTTGTCTTGTGGAAAATGGAAAGTTATTTGAAGGGTGGGATTTGTTCCTTTTTGTGCCTGTTTGAACGGGTAGAGGATGGTTTCAAGTGAACTTTTTTGGGGTGTATAGTCCGAGAGGTGTGAGAGAGTTTCTTTTGGTGAGACTTGGCAATGTTGAGAGATAAATAGGATGAAGCTTTGCTTAATTTGGGGGAATTTAATGTTGATTTCTGTCTAAGAAGAAATTGGTTTTGGGAGGAAATTGAAGAGAGTAATTTGAGTCTTTGAGAAATAATTCCTTGATTGACCTTCTATAAGCGAGGGAAAAATACACTTGGTCAAATTTTGGGGGAAGTCAATAGAAAAATTTCTTGTTGCTTTCGGCTGGGAAGAGAAACTATCCAATGTAATTGATAGATTGATGTTTCTGCCTACATTGGATTCTCAACCCTTTTTCCGTAGGTGGGGAGAATTTGAAGAACTACGACCTCATTTGGGTTTGAAAATACATGTTTGAAAGTGGAAGGCTTTAAAGAGTTGACGGGGCAATAATTGCCCCAGAATTTGAGGGATTCATTCTTAGTAAAACGCAAAAGAAAAATGGAGATTTCGTTAGCTTATGGAGAAAGGAACATTTTGGGTTTGTTCAATCTGAAAAGGAAGAGACTTTGAACGAGATCAATAGGCCGGTCAACATAGAGAAAGATAGAAAGCCCAAGGCATTTAAAAATAAAAGAAAAAAACAGTGGCCTTGATGAAGGAATCGTCACAGATAGCCTCTTTCGGAGAGACTTCATGGTACAAAAAATCTCGTGTCCTATCGTTAAAGCAAGGAGACAAAACTTTTTTTTTTTTTTTAATATAAAGAATGGCTAATTTGCACTTCCATGCAAACTATTTCATCGGTAGCATGGAGATTGCAAGTGATTTTTCTAAGACTTTACAGGGAACCTTTGAGATGGAGGTCTAGAGTAGATAACTTTTTCTTTTTTTTAATATAAAGAATGGCTAATTTGCACTTCCATTCAAACTATTTCATCGGTAGCATGGAGATTGCAAGTGATTTTTCTAAGACTTTACAGGGAACCTTTGAGATGGAGGTCTAGAGTAGATAATTTGGGTTTGAAATGATTGACTTAGATGCATCTCGTTGGAGAAGCTTCTTGTAGAAGGAGTTGAAGCCTTGGCAATGTGATGGGGATAAAGCTTCAGGTTCATATGGGAATAGTGTGGCCCTTTTCAAAGCAAATTGAGAGCTCTTGAGGCAGGAATGCCATGAAGTTCTTTAGGGAATCTGATTCTAATGGGGAATTTGTTTCTGGTTTGATCATAGCACTAAAAATGTGATCACCACAAAGGACAAATTCACTGCAACCTAATTATGCATCTCGTTGGAGAAGCTCTTTGTAGAAGGAGTCGAAGCCTTGGCAATGTGATGGGGATAAAGCTTCAGGTTCATATGGCAATAGTGTGGCCCTTTTCAAAGCAAATTGAGAACTCTTGAGGCAGGAATGCCGTGAAATTCTTTACGGAATGTGATTCTGATGGGGAATTTGTTTCTGGTTTGATCGTAGCACTAAAATACAATGTGATCACTGACAAAGGACAAATTCACCAAAGCGTAGTTGTTCAATTTGTTTGTTTGGTAAATGATCATAAGTTTTTAGACAGATTACAAATTTAGGTTGGGTTTGTAAGTTTGGGTCATGAGTTATAAGATCTTTTCATTCGAATGGCATTGATGGAAATCGTTATTCTAAATTTACATGTTAATTAATCTTCACTGCACATACATGCTCCATGTTAATCATTTTTTCCTTCTCGTCTTGGACATCTACCTTGACTCATTTTGTTTTTTTCATTGTCTTTATTTCTACTGATGTCATTCCTTTGCGCAATGACCACATACCTTGAAGTCGTTAGAGTTATGCTTGCAGTTTGGTTGTACACTTCTACATCTGGTTAGTGCTTTCATATTACTGTTCGATAAAGCATTGCAGATCTCCTGACTGTCATATCAGATAGTAATTTAATATTGCACTATTCAAAAGCAATTTTATATTTGATATACCTTGTCTTGTCCTGTAGGCTGCATCATCCTTGGTCTCATCACTTTTAGGAGAATTAGATCCCTGATGATAGTAAAAATCGTGTCTATCAAATTTTAGTTATTTGTAGTTTTTACTCCTTTGATTAATGAAGTTGAAGATGTAGTCGTTAGAATTAATAAATTGATTTGACATCATCCTTTAGCTTAAGCTTGCAGCAAGAAATTCTTTCGAGATTTAGAAGAATTTACATATAATAGAAGAGGATGAGACATCCTCTGCAAAATCAAAAGAACAGGAAACAGTGTATGTTTTACAAAGTACAAGAGATACATCTTATGCATAAAATCCACTTGTCCTAGCATTTATCATTATTGAAAGTGATTGTGATCCTTTTTTCTATAGTAAAAGAAGAACATATTAAATGAGAAAAGAATGTACAGTCCCCTAAGGATCAGAAATCCTTAGTAGAAAGTAAATGACAAAGTAAGGCAAAACAAAATATTAATCCAAAATTGCTCTCTAGTCTCTCTTCAAGAGTATAATATTTATAGATTCCGAAAACACGAGACCATAGAGAAATATAAAAACTATTTTTTTTCCATAAAAGAGAAGCGGTCTAACTAAAGAAGGTTTTGACATTCCTCTCCCTCCATATACACCGTGGAATGAACAAAAGCGTGCACTTTCTTAATAACCCAGTATCTTCTTTTCTTTAAAATTTCTAACTTGTGAGAAATAAATTAGAGATTTTATCAGGCGAAACCCAAATATTGTCGCAAATAACAAAGATGCAGTTCCACAATTCTCTCGTGATAGAGCAATGTAAGTTCCACAATTCTCTCGTGATAGAGCAATGTAAGAATAAGTGTTCACTAGTTTTAGAATTGGTGTGACACATCGACCAAACACATGGGGAGATGGCTTAATAAGGTTCCCCTTTTCAGAAGAAGATCATTAATTTTTATTTTTTTAAGCAGTATGGATCAAATGAAAACCTTAATCTTGGTAGGAAGCTACAAAATTATTTAGTTGAAAAGGAGGATTTTGGGAAGGGCTAGTAAGATTATAAAAGTGAGATTTGCATATAAGAACCCTTGAAGAATCTAGACTCCAGACCCCTATAATCAGAATATGAGAAGGCTCATTGCCGTGCAGGAGAAAAATCAAAAAAGAAAACTCAACAGCTTCCCTATTGTTAAGATTCCTTTAAAACTGAAAATCACAAGAAGGCAACTGTCCCTCTCAAATGTAGAAATTTTTTACTGGAGCACAGTAAAGTTTGGATAAGCTATAGAAACTAGGGAAAGCTAATCCTTGAGTCCTTCCAAAACAACACATGAGAACCATCGTGTAGCTTAAACGAAAAAGCAGCAGAAAAATATTGTGTAACTCAAAAATGAATTTTCAAGAACTGCAATGAGAAACTCTCATTCCAATCTATTCTGACCGAGACCACATTTGCTCTTTATAACTATATACAAAAGAGAGTTAGGTTTTGGGGGGGAATCTCTATAGCCATTTGCTTGCCAAAGAGATGTTTTCAGATGCCACATTAATGATGAGACCCAACTCACCCCAAGCTTAGGTTGGGACAACTGATCCAAACTACCAAATGGTTTTCCTTAGCCAACCCACTCTGATACCAAAGGTGATTGTGGCTCCTTTAAGCCATCATGTTCCTGCATGCAAAAAGTGTTTTTGAAAACATTTGAGTTAATTTATGGTGCAATCATATTCTTTGTGGTTAAATTCTTTAATTTTACTTTTGATTATTCTTTGTGTTTCTGGATATAGTAAACTCCAAATTATTGGGAGTGCCCCACTTTTGCATCTAGAAAGTCATTATTTTCTGCAGGGCTGTGTTAAATCTCACCTGGTATAAAAATGTAGATAAGTGATGTCAGTTGAATCTGTTACATTTTCATGAGTGGAAATTACTGTTAGTGGTTATCCTAACTTCTGTTTCAAGTACTTATTTGT
This sequence comes from Dillenia turbinata, assembly GCA_037126225.1. Lineage (NCBI taxonomy): Eukaryota > Viridiplantae > Streptophyta > Magnoliopsida > Dilleniales > Dilleniaceae > Dillenia > Dillenia turbinata. Next base: position 5,300,216 of record JBAMMX010000010.1, on the reverse strand, counting down.
TTAGGTGAATGAAGGGAGGATTCCTAAAAATCGCGTTGCTCTTCAGATGCTTGCAGAGGAAATGATGCAGTGGCCTAATTTGGAGGTACTTTTGAACATAAGCATATGGTATTTAAAACATGAAATTTACCACTAATTAATTTTTTAGATTCTTCTTTCTGGTTACAATTTGACATGTAAGTTTAATTTGGCCGTAATTAATGTTTTACATGGGGGAAAGCTTTAGATGTCATTAAAATAACAGTGAATTCCACCAATGTGTCACAGATAGCTCCATTTGGAAGTTTTTTGTCTATTTGATACTTTGTTGATTACCTTACCTGGTGCATTTATCTTTTATATTTTTCAATCGCCAGATTCTTTTTGGATGCTCTTGTCATATACATGAGGTTCTCAATACTAGTTTATTGATATGGCAGCCTGACACCTCATGGGAATGGCAATATGACAAATTTCTAAAAGAATAACAGATGGACATGGCTAAAATGAGACACTGAAATTTATATACACACAGGGATGTATAATCTGGTTCCATTTTGGTTTGAGACGGTATGAGTTTTCCTTTTGGTCCGAGGGATTTTAAGGAAGATCCAATTAGCATTAGGTGTGGTGGTTAAAGAGAGAGAGACTACCAGATTAGCAACACCATATATGCGCCTAACATCATATCTAATTGCATTTAATCAAGTATAATTGCTGATGTACTAAATGTGTAATTATTTTTTTGCGTTTAGGACTCAATTAATAAACTTGAAATGTTTAAAGCTCTGATTGGAGCGATGACCTATGATTTAGGATTTCCATGGTGTTTATCCCTAATAAATTACATAAATGCTAAAAAGATTCATTTTGTTATTATCACATGGAGTTTTTATTTGATTCAAACATTGCATTCCTGTGAAGTGGATCCAACGTGGTTCAAATGCTGAATCCTGCAGTTCAAGTGTCACATCAAATACAAATAGTATCTCTCAAAGTTTATGAAATTTAGTGATTAATTAATTTTTTTAAATCTCTCTCTCTTCATCTCATACACAAATCAAACACTATATTATGCATGTTGTGAAATGTCTGGGAATTTCTTGAAAAATTTGTTCAATTTTTTTGCGATTCTACTAAAGATGCTGATAATATATCTTTTTCAATGACATTTTGAAAATTTTCACTAAAATATTTTTTGGTATTTTTGTATATTTATATATTGCCTGCTATATTTCATACCATATTTCACAAAATTTCCTTTGAAATTTTATGAAATTCAGGAAATTTAAAGCCTTTCTTTTAAGATTTTTAAAGAGGGATTAGCAAAACTGTTTATTGCAACATGATTGGTTAGGAGAAGAACTGATATGAACTTTAAAGAAGCAAAGATGAAAAGAGAAATACTTACCTCTGATTTTAATAGTCAATTGTTAGATCAATGGCCAATTCTTAGTCAGTTGACTTCTAGCTCATTAGATCATCTTTCCTGGTAGAAAAAACCCATTTCCTCTATAATTGGCCACAACTATGTTCCCAGGCTGATATGCTGTGGCCTTTATTTCCATTCTCTAAACCCACGAAAACCCTTATGGATCTTATTTCAAACCTGGATGTAGATCTTAGTGAATTGTTATCAATCTGGATCATCATTCGAGAGTAGTTGAAAAGTGCAGTTTATCATTATTCGAGAGGTATTTCAAATGTGCTCTTCGGTTGCAGGCTACTTTATCAGGACTGGGCATAGCAATGTTGATTGACCCTGAAAGCCTACCTACATAAGAAAAGTAATATTGTTTACCGTCTGTTCGTTGAGGGCAGCTTGGCTAACTAGGAAGAGTAAGAAGTAGAAAGTTGTGTCTAGGTCAAGTTTGTGATCTTAGTATAGAGCTATGCAAAGCGCCTTTTATGGTGCTTTGTATTGAAAATTCACAAATTATGGATCTTTTATGCCATAAGAATGCAAAAATACATGATGTCTCTAACCCATTGTTACATGAACTAATCAAACACATTTACATAAACTGTCATATGAGAAAATATACAAAGAGAATCACAATGTTGGCAAGGTCTACAGCTCAGTTAGCATTTTTTTTTTTTTAAAAAAAAAAAAAGAAAAAGAAAACCTTAAGGAGGGTCTAGAGTAAATTATTTAGTGACAAGTTCGAAATGTATGGCATATTATAGCTTGTGGGGGGAATCTAATAGAATTAAGCTGTTAATTTAGGGTATTTCTGTCTTACAAGAACACATGCATCTGCATGTGGATCTCTAGCTCTCTAATATTACCCTATTTCTTCCTTCTATCCTGCATGCACGTACATATGACATATATTGCGCTATAGCTTTCTTTTGTCTTGAGGTGGTGCTGGAGGATCTCATTAAAGTGCTAGAAACTATTTCTTTTCCCAAATATCTGCATGACTCATAACCCTTTACAATTGAGCCATATGTGGTCTTCTTGCAATGTTTGCTTGTCCAATTGCTTTTTTTAAAAAAAAAAAAAAAAAATGGGCCATTAGTCGGAATCTCTTGATGTATCCTCAAGATCAAAATGCTATAGGAAAACACCCTGCTTTTGTAAACTATGAGTTGCAAAGAATGTGTCAAATGGACTGTCCCATCCCATAATTTTGAAACTGTCGATTGTGAACCTAGTCTTCTTGAGCTTGGTATACCATAGCTTTTACGTACTAGAGGAACTTGAAAATTACGTATTTGATAGTGTTTTGGTTTCTCTGCCACATAATTTCCTTTAATGAGCTATCTCCTCATAGGTTTAATTACCCATTGTCAACTTCCATTAAATGCCTCACAGTTATGGCTAATGAACCTCTGAGTTAAGGATTGGGCTTACTCAGAGAAATACATGCCAAGAAGTCTTTTGACTTCCACTATGTGGGTACACTCGTCACTAGGCAATGAGAAGAAGTGCATTATAGCGACTTCTAAGCAATCTTTGCAGATATAGGTTCTGAAAGGAAAACTACACAAAATGGTTTCCTGAGAACAGTAAGTGCTCGAAGTTTTGTATTGTACAAACTTCTCAATCTGTTTCACATTTTCTTACCAACTTTTTTAACCTCCTAAAGTTTATAAAATTTAATCAGCATATGAAGTAGCCGCGCTACTGTGATTGAATGTTTAAGAACTTAGTTTATGAGAACATCATTTCATTTACTTGTGTTGTTTCTCTCCATCTTGCATTAGTTTAATGGTTCAGGAGACCATTTCATTAAGCAGTGGTTGCCATGCTGTCCTCGATAGGTTGAAGCCCCTAAGAAAATGCGTGGTAAATCATTGTATGCAAAAGCTACAGACACCGGTATTAATCCTAAAGAGGCTGCAAAGAGACTCAACATTGACTGGGATTCAGCTGCTGAGATAGAGGAAGCTGATGACGAGGAAGAAACAGAAGTGCCACGAGCTGTGGTTTGATTCCTTCCCCTTATTTAATTAAATGAATTTCTTTTTGTTTTGGCTGAGGGAAGCTAGGCTAAGTTCTGTTCAATTCAAGTGTTGTAGCTTAGTCTTGCAGTCTTCGTGATCATTTAGCCGTTGTTGCTGTCCTTGCAATTCAATTAGTTTGACACAACAGTTGAATTAGTTTAATCATTACATATCATGAAAGCAGCCTGTCAAACCAACATGCTTCAAAATCTTGCAAAATTTTGTTATGGTTTGCTTGAATCTTTAGTTTCCACCCCCATTTAATTTGCAAAACTGCCATTCAAGTGTTTTGAAACTCGGATGTTGACGGAGAGCATTGTTGTCTGTGAGCACATATCTATTCTAATTACAGACACAAAGCACATTTATTTTGGTGTATATATGTTGAAATTGGAGAGGTCATCTGAAATCTTAGGTAATCATGTAGAGTTTTAACCGAACAAAATTCTCTGGCAGGGATATGGAGCATTGTACGTGGTCACAGCTTTCCCTGTTATTATTGGTATTAGTGTGGTACTAATTTTGTTTTATAACTCCCTCCAATAAAAAATGTATATCTTCATTGTACGCCAACTCTGAGAAGGTCAAGCATTAGTTTTTCGGGTGACGGTGTCTGTAGATTATGGTTCTGATCAGTCACATGATACTTCAACCGTGTAACTGTAACCTTTTTTCTTTTTCGGCCAGTTGAAAGGAAAATGCTACGAGTAATTGTGAAGTTTCAATGTTTTGTTGTTCCTTGCTATTTATGGAATAAAATATAATCTCTGGCTTTAAATTTTTTCTTCACATATTCCCCTTGTTGAAACAAACACAAATGAGTTTCCAGTTCTGAGTAATTTCGAGGCTTGAAACATATATGATATTGATGCGAGTTAAGCAATGAATTTCAGAACCAAGAGGTTTGAAGGTCAACCTTTTTTTAAGGGGGGCGGGGGGCATAAATTGTGTACACACACATATAATTAATGAGGTCAGGTGGGGGTGTAACCGAACATGCAAGTCACTTTGCTACTAAACAGAGACGTGCACAGCAGTAGTGCTACTGCGTGTGCTCTCCTGTTTAGAACTAGAATTATAATATATATGTATATAAATATATATAAGCAGAAGCTTGCAGTGAAGTACTTCACTCAATTGCTCTCTTGTCCGCATCATCATCATCATCAAGCGTCAAGCACCAAATGCCATGGCTCTTGACATCTCAAATACATTGCATCCCTCCACAGCCGTTGCCTCTGATGATGCCCCCACACCTTTTCCCTTCTTGTACCTCGAAGCTGGTGACAATTCATTGGACTCTAGTTTCTTAGCAACACAAGCACCTGATGCCTTGCTCAGCCTTGGCGTTGGCAAGGTGATTGCACAGGAGGCCACCGAGAAGCAGATCTCAGTGGATCCAAAATCTCTCAAGGAGTCTTCATTGTCATCGATGGAGACAGCCGGAACATGCCGTCTGCCTATTGCACCAACAAAACCAAGGTTCTTGAGTGTGAGCCTCCCTAACTCTGCAACCTCATCACCCCGATCTGGGTCCTCTTTGTTGAAGAAGATTTGGAGAAATCAAATCCAAGCATCTCCAGTGCCGGCCAATTACACTTTAAACCTGCGACAGGAAAGCCCCTTGAGGAGGAGCAAGTCATGCGATGAAGGAAGATGTCACATGCCCTCGGGGGATTTGGATCTTTGGTTGATTAGTAAAGTGAAGGGCAAAGGTGGGCATGAAAACCAGCGTTACTATTCTGATAGCTTCGGCTTGTACAGAGCTGTCGAAGCTAATGAACAACACTTGAAGAAGGGAAAGGTTGACTCGGAGGGCTTCAAATGCCGAGCACTGTGTCTGTACTTGCCTGGATTTGGCAAGGGCAAACCAGTGAGATCAAAGAAGGAACCTGGGGCAGAGGCAGAGATAAGAAACATGGCACTGTCACGGACTGTTTCTCTGGAGAAGTTTGAATGCGGGTCATGGACCTCATCCAACAGATTGAAGGATAGGGAAGAAGACGGAGAGAGCTCGAGTAGAAGTGCGAACCTATACTTCGACCTGCCCTTGGAATTGATCAGAAGTAGTGTGAATGATGTGCATTCCCCAGTGACCACTGCTTTTGTGTTTGACAACAAGGATCAGAATCGGAAGGGAGTCCTGAAGAGCAGTGGCAGGGCCACAGGACCTGTAGAAAGTGCCAGGAGGTCCCATGACTCGTCGCGACACGTACGTTTCTCTACCTCAACTAGTCCAGGCTCCCCATCATCAACTTGCATCACACCTAGGCTGCGCAAGGCCAGGGAGGATTTCAATGCCTTCTTAGAAGCACTGAGTGCCTAATATGTAGCACTTTGAAACCTTCTTTCTTCTCAGATTCTTCCTTGATTTCTTAGGGACTCCAAATATAATTCAGGGAGCACAAGCTGGTCGGAGAGTCTCGTATTTGGTTACGCACAAATGTAGAATTTGGACAGGTCCCTCGCCTCCCCTTCCCCCCCCCCCCCCCAAAAAAAAAAAAGAAAAAGAAAAAAGGTTTTCTTGTGTGTTTAAAAATTATGATATGGCAATGAAGATTTTGGACACAGAGCTGCTTCCCAACTTAATAAATTATTCTGTAAGTGCAAAAGGCAACCAACCTATTTATGCAGGAGAAAAGGGGTGCTAGCGGACCAACAAAATTCAGTTTGATTACCAAACTTTCATGGGTATAACAATTAAACGCTACATTCCTTTAATCATAGGTTTTGGGGTTCGACTCATGGAAATAGAAAAATATAATTTAGAAGAGCCAATCCCTCCATGAAAGGCCCTTAATCGGACAAAACCTGGATATCGGTTGGTCGCAAGTAATCCAGGAAAAGAAATAAAAAAATTAAAAATATATATATATATATATATAAATATATATATATATATATATCAGTTTGATTGATCATAATTCGAAACAAACAAGACTTCAAGCCCAAATCCACTTTGCTCGACCCCAAGCCCAATATATTTTGGGTTAGACCCAGGGGCACAAAGGTCTTTTAATTATATTCCAAATTCAAATTTTTTTTTTTTAAAAAAATAATGATAATATAGCATTATCAATACCTTAAACAATATTAATGTCATAGACACTACGCGTACCTGGAATGATTATTCCGAGGAATCTCCAAGTTTCAAATGATTATATATCTCAACCGATCGAATACCTAATCCTGAGCATAACTAAAAATGAAATATAAACATATATTGGCTTCCTAAATTCAATATTTATTATTATTATTTTTTTAATATATAAGAAACTCATTTTTTAAGAAAAATGGCATAATGATAAGATACGTCGGGAAACTTATTAAGCCAGATTTTCTCATGTACACTATCTAGAATATACTTGGCTAAAACATGGGTCATGTTGTTTTCTTCCCTCCTTGTATGATCACAAGAACAGGAAGAAAAGGAATAAAACAAATTCTAAATTAGAAAGATTTTACCCAAAAAGAAGTTAAGGAAAGAGCTTGATTATATATTAGTCACTCCTTGAAGACGGTCACTCAATCAAAAAGGATTGAAGATGCAAGTCCGTGCAAAGAGAATACCAATTAGGATTGTCAGAGCATTGGCAATGGGCACATCCCTCAATCCTTCTTGACTGCTATGTTTTGCTGCTATAAAGCCTCCATTTTCATCCCTTAAAACAATTCCAAACTCAATCAACCCCTTTTCTTGATCAATAGCACTATCAACATTCATTTTGAGAACAACGCAAAGCGGAGGAGACCATTCCGGAGGCTAATATTCCCTTTTTGACTCCTTGGCTCCTTGCCATTTCTTCTGGTCTCTTGGTATTGGTTGATGCCCACATGGGTAGTGTTTTACCAAAGTAAATATTTGAAATTCAAATGAGGGATAATGGGTAGTTACCCACTGCCCCACTCTCCCCCTATATTCTCTCCATACAACTCTTACGGAAGTTGTAATTGTATTTTGAAAGGGAATTAACTTTTCAGAAGAAAACTATTCTACAGAGAGAATAGAGATTCATTAGAGAGAGAAAATTAATAGTTAAGTAGAACAATTAATAGTGAGGGTTTTTCTGATCATTCAAAATCACCGGATTAAAGGTTGGATCGTTGTGATATTGTGTTGATAGTTCGTTATACGTGACTATCATCCCAATTTCGAGTTGTTCGTGTTCAAAGTTTGCGGTTCTGAAGATTTTCTGCATCACCGATTGAGATATATTGCGAAATCACTTTTATTACGATTCTGAAAATTATTTATTTATTGCTTCCGCTGCGTGTATGAATCACGTTTTTCTAACATTGGTGTCAGAGCATGTTAGAAATAATTTTAAATAATTTTTTCGGAATTAAATTTGGGTATAAATATATAGGATATAAAATTTGGGATTCAAATCACGGATGAGTTTCATGAATTCAATTATACCACTGTATTAACCAACTCACGTAGAATACGAAAATAATTTTTTCGTAATTTTCTGAACACGTTTAGGTCAAGAAAATTCCGGTTAAAATATTCGGCCGTGAATAGTGATCGTACCCTTTAACCCCAGATTTGACGAATTTTAGGTCAAATCAGTGCATAAAATTCATAGATCCGTGTTTGTCTATGCTAGATCTATATTTTGATATATATATATATTGCATATAATTTGTATCGGAATGTGAGGTTTTCAGAAACGAGTCGAAACACCCAGTTGCTGAGAGATTCGGGCGAAGACGAAGCCCAACAGTGGGGCGCGTGCGCAACACGCGCGCTGAGGCGCATTTGTGCAAAGGGCTGCAGGCGCGTAGATCTCTCGCGCGAAGAGGCGCGTGAGATGCCAGGTCCAGACCGGGTCCGGACTGACCCGCACTCGGATTGACCCGTGCCGGGGATCCAGACCGGGTTCCGGGTTCCGACCCGCCCCGCATCTGGATTTGACCCGTGGACACGGCCGCGCGCGTGCAGGCGCATCGCACACGAGTGCGCCGACGCGCAGAGGGAGCATGCGGGCGCGTGCCTGAAGCGCTGCGCGTCCTGCACGCGCCAGGGTGCCTCCCCGGCCCGTGAGAGCGTGTGGGACGCGCCGTCGGGGGTCTGGCAGCTCGTGAACCCTCCCGGTAGCACGTAGGCTGTCCTAAAATTGGATTTTTCTAATTTTTTGAGGGTTTTATGATAAAAAGTGACTAATTATGGGTTTTTATGTACCGAATCGTATTCTGAATGGTGAGATGCAATCCCGGATTGTGGTGTATGATGTCCGTTGACTCATACGCTCGTCTTAGGATTTGTATGCGAGTCATTTTGGTTTTAGTGATTCGTAGGGTATATAAAATTGTGAATTTAAGCTTCAATTTGTCACTAATGTCTCTTTTTTCTGTGTGACAGAGTCATGGCTGTAACGAAAACTGTCGTTCTATATCTCGTAAAGGGAGACAAGCTGAACAGTGACAATTATGATATTTGACACCAAAAGGTTCAGTTTGTCTTTAAGAAACAAGAGCTCGGGGAAGTTCTTAAGAACGAGATGGTGGACCCCGGGGAGGTTCCACGGCACAAGCACGACGGGATCAAGAGGTGTATCGTGCTTGGAAAAAGAAGGATGGTCAAGTGAGGGTAATCCTTCTTAGCAACATGCACGATGAGCTGATTCTCATCTACGAGCAGTATCCTATTGCACAGTCAATCTAGCATGCTTTGAGAGAGTACTATGGCGCCCCGTCAGCTCCTAAGTTGAGGATACTGACCTATAAGTTTATCACTTATAAGAAGAGGCCCGATCATACTATGAAGCAGCATTTAATGCACATGTTGAGTATGATCGCCTCTTTGAAGAATATGGGGGAGCCGATGTCTGATGAGTTTTAGGTACTGGGTGTGATCCAGTCCTTGCCTGACTCTTGGGATGTGGTTAAGACCTATTTCACGCACACTAAGAGTATTCGTACTTTCATGGATGTGAGTAGGCACTGTGAGCTTGAGGAGGAGCGTTAGGAGGTGGTTCGGTTTTCTTCTGCTCATGCTAATATCGCGGAGTCGAGTAAGGGCTCCAGGGGTGTAAAGCGCAAGTGGCGCAAGCATAAGAAGAAGGCCAAGGGCCAAGGCAAGAAGAAGCAATCTGCCAAGACCGATGACAAAGGATAGAAGTGCAAGAAGAAGGAGCTCGATAAGAGCAAAGTCTAGTGCTACGTTTGTGGCAAGCTTGGGCATTTCGCACGCGAGTGTAGTGAGCGAAAGTTATGTCATTCTTCTTTACATGGTTTGAGTTACGTGCCATCTAGTGTGATGCTTGCTAACTCTTCTTCTTTGTGGATTATAGACTCAGGAGCCACGGACCATGTAGCTCGAGACAGGAGCGCATACGTGAAGTTCCGTCGTTTGAGTCCCCAGGCGAGGAGGCTGTACGTAGGGAATGGAGCATTTATAGAAGTGAAAGGGATTGACATTTGTAAGCTATTGCTACGAAGTGACCAAATCTTATATTTTCATGACGTACTATATGCTCCTGATACTAGACGGAATCTTGTATCTGTCCAATGTTTGGATTTGCTAGGATATTCTGTGTTGTTGGGAAACTCTAGAGTTTCTATTACCTATGACAGTTCTTTAATTTATCCCGGTTTGGTCCATGAGGGACTTTACGTACTGGATATGATTTCTTTTTATGAGATTTATTATTCTTCTACTATTGCTTTTGCATCTGATAGTGTAATGGATGATGTGAATGTATGACATAGTAGACTTGGCCACATAGGGCAAGAGAGGATGACCCGATTAGCTACGAGTAGCTTGTTGGGCTCGCTATCCAAGGTCCAGTTGCCCGTGTGTGAGTTTTGCCTTGCGGGCAAAGCCACTAGAAAACCATTTGGGAAACCAATGAGAGCTGAGACTCCATTGCAATTGTCCGACATTTGCAGACCCATGAATGTGAGAGCCCGAAACGGAGTCACGTATTTTATTACGTTCATAGACAACTACACGCGTTTTAGTTACGTCTACCTGATTTCGCACAAGTCTGAGGCACTAGAGTGTTTCAGGAGGTTTATCAGCGAGGTTGAAAATCAGCTAGATATGAGGGTGAAAACTCTCAGAACCGATCGGGGTGCGAGTATCTGTCTGAGCAGTTCAAAGAGCTCTGTTTCGATAGATACATTACTAGATAATTAACTATTCCTGCTACTCCTCAACAGAATGGAGTAGCCAAGAGAAGGAATAGGACTCTGTTGGAGATGGTGAGGTTGATGATGGCACATGCCAATTTACTTATCTCCCATTGGGGGGATGCGTTGTTGAATGCAACCTACGTCCTTAACCGTATTCTGACGAATTTTGTAGTCAGTACCCCATACGACCTTTGGACAGAGAGACAGCCTGACCTTAGTCACTTGAGGCCATGGGGTTGCACCGCGTATGTTCATGATTCCTCGCATCAGTACGACGAGTTAGGCCCGTGAGGAAAGAAGTGTATCTTCATTAGATACTCTGAATACTCCAAGGGACATGTGTTCCTAGGAGAACATACGAACGACATTGTTACTGAAATAGAGTCTCGTGATGTCACTTTTCTCGAGAGTAATTTCCCTAAGAGAGGAGGAATCGATTGAGACTTCACCTTCTTTGAGATGGATGAGTCTAGTGGCTCAGCCGAGCCCAGCAGTGGGACTTAAGACCCTATTACGGATCTTGGTCCTAGTGGGAGCGGTCTATCTGAAGGTGTGGAGGCTCTCTCTCCTCGTAGAAGTAGTCGAGGACAAGTGCCTCGTCATCGTTTTCCAATTGAGGATGAGATCCTCATGGTAACTCCCGAGGATGACGAAGAGCCGAGGTCTATATAAGAGGCTCTCAAGGGTTCAGCAAAAGACCAATGGTTTCAGGCCATGCAGGAAGAAATGGAATCAATGAAAGTCAACAAAGTCTGGGAGCTGGTTGACTTACCTGAGGATAGAAAGGTTATTAGGAACAAGTGGGTTCTCAAAATTAAAAGAAAGACCAACGGATCAATTGAGAGGTATAAGGCCCGTTTGGTAGCCAAGGGTTACACACAGACTAAGGGCATTGACTACGAGGAGACTTTCTCCCCAATAGTCAAGTTTACTTCGATCCGTTTGCTTTTGACGATTATCGCTAGTATGGATCTAGAGTTACACTAGATAGACGTTAAGACCGCTTTCCTTAACGGAAGCCTGGATGAGGAGATCTACATGGAACAGCTCACGGGGTTCGTTTTAATAGGTCAAGAGGATAAGGTCTGTCGACTTCAGAAGTCGATATACGGCCTAAAGCAGTCATCCAGGCGGTGGTACCTAAGATTTCACGAGGAGGTGATATCTTATGGTTTTACGATGGTCGAGGAGGATCATTGTGTCTATCTAATTCGGTTCAATAACTCTTTTGTGATCCTGTCGTTGTATGTGGATGACATAATATTGGCTAGGAATGACATTCAGTATTTAATGACTATCAAAGCGTGGTTGTCATCCAGCTTCGACATGAAAGACATGGGTGAAGTTGAGTTCATCCTCGGAGCTCAGATCCAGAGGGATCGCTCGAGAAAGATGTTGACTCTTTCACAAGAGACCTACATTAGCAAAATTCTCGAGCGTTTTGGGATGAGTGACTATAATCGCATAGATACTCCAATCGCCAAAGGTGAAGGCCTAAGACTGGAAATGTGTCCGAAAACTCAGGAAGAAGTAAGGGAAATGAGTAAAGTATCTTACTCCAGTGCAGTGGGAAGTTTAATGTACGCAATGTTGTGTACTAGACTGGACATTTGTTATGTAGTTGGTCTGGTGAGCAGATATCAGGCAAATCCTGGAAGGGGTCACTGGAGAGCAGTGAAAAGGATTTTATGATATCTAAAGGGAACTGCAAACTTCTCCTTGTGTTATGGAGGAGGCGAATTGCGCCTTGTGGGCTATTCAGACGCCGACTGGGGAGGCGATTTGGATAAGCGCAAATTGACATCAGGTTTTGCTTTCTTGCTCAATGGCGGGGCCATCTCTTGGAGTAGTAAGAAGCAAACCTGTGTTGCTCTATCTACGATGGAGATTGAGTTCGTGGCATTCTCAGTTGCAGTTCAGGAGAGTGTTTAGCTCTAGAGACTACTGGATGACTTGGAGATTGTAGCGGATAGTGGGAGGTCAGTAATGATTTATTGTGATAATCAGGCCGTTATCGCTTACACTCGAGATCCTAAGTTTCATAGTAGAACAAAACACATTGACACCAGATACCATTATATTAGAGACATCATCGAGAAGGGTAAAGTGACCGTCAAGTACATTTCGACACACAGCATGGTAGCTAACCCCTTCACCAAACCCATCACTAGAGACTCCTTTTTAGGGCATAGGGAGTTATTGGGTTTGAGTATCTTATGACATTTCTCAGTTTGTACTTATTGATGACATTGATGCTTATTGATTTTCTAGATATATGATTATAGTGCATTATTCAGTCACTTTTATGTTATATTTTCATTTAATGCACTTGCTTTTATTGTCATATATATATTTTGTGATGTGATAATAGATATGTCAGGCAGGCGAGGTCGACTTTCTCACATGAGTGATAACCTCCAGCTCTGAGTGAGCAGGGATGAGACGGCTTCTAGCTGTAAGAGGCTTTGAGAGTGACCCTGCTAGAACATAAGTCGCCCTGATACGTGTTCAGGATGAGGTCATATGCGATATGACCGATATGAGCGTATCCACATCCATGTTGCCTGTGAGTAGCCAGGTTTGAGATCTCGGATATCACTTGCGATTTGTGATATTGTCTTTGAGATACTCTTTCTGAGATCTCTAGGTAAAGTCTTATGTGTAGACTGAGTCCCCATACCTGCACAGTGTTAGAGAAATCTGACATATGCCCTTTTTTGAGAGATGGGGGAATAACACTATGGCACGTGTTTCATACCGCGTGTGTTAAGCGATTTGGGATAGTGGGAGCTGTATTATTTGAGACAATAAATTAAAATTTATCCCCAAACCCCTCTATGTGAGACCCTAGATCCATTGGGTGGAATCTCTTGTGCTCTTATTACTTTCGACTGTTTCTTGAGATTTTGATTCAGTGTTTGCTACTTTAGTCTGTTTACCGATGGCTCGAAAGATAAATTGAGGTCTGAGTAACAGGTCTAAGAAAGCAGCTGAGTTGTGACCGATAGATAGTTAATACATAGTCGAGCGATATTTGGGGATTACTTTCGATGAGGAAAGTAGCTCGATTGATGTAATTAGCTCGATGGATTAATTAGTCTTGGATCTAGGGTACAACGAGCTTTCTTTTGATACTAACAGTGACTACTCAATCATCCTAACAGGTGTATCAAGAAGTCTTTGTTTGTAGGTGTACTTGCTAGTCGCACGACGTCCATCCCTGTATGAAAACCTTGTAGGGTGATATGATAGATTACATGAGTTGTGATCTTATGACAGAAACAAAATGCTCTCGTATGCAAGTGGGAGATATTGGTTGATGTCCACGTGGGGCAGTATTTTACCAAGGTAAATATTTGAAATTCAAATTAGGGGTAATGGGTAGTTACCCACTACCCCACTCCCCCTATATTCTCTCCATACAACTCCTACGGGAGTTGAAATTGTATTTTGAAAGAGAATTAACTCTTCAGAAGAAAACTATTCTATAGAGAGAATAGAGATTCATTAGAGAGAGAAAATTAATTGTTGAGTAGAACAATTAATAGTGAGGGTTTTTTCGATCATTCGAAAATCATTGGATTAAGGGTTGGATCGTTGTGATATTGTGTTGATAGTTCGTTATACGTGACTATTATCCCAACTTCGAGTGATTCATGTTCAAAGTTTGTGGTTCCGAAGATTTTCTGCATCACCGATTGATGTATATCGCGAACTCACTTTTATTACGATTCCGAAAATTATTTATTATTGTTTCCGCTGCATGTATGAGTCACGTTTTTCTAACACTTGGAATTCAACTAAAAAACACAGAGGCCTTTTCTTACTATACAATCATAGATAGGAATTTTTTTTCTCATACCAAAGCATCCATAGAGTCATCGCCTTCATTTTTACTTCCTTTTTGCTTCTACCCATTAAACGATCTTCAACCCATCAAAATTAGGAAAAAGGGTGAAAAATTAAATTTGAGCTTTCACTCCTCGAGGCTGAATACAAAAAGAATAGCATGGAGAATAAAATCCATGCAACACGTAAAATAATTCAAAACCATAAGAAATCCTTGATTTTGGTAGCCCGCACATGGTTCATTTTCATTATCATAACTTTCAGAATTTGATAAAACTTGAAGTATTGAAAACTAGAATTCCATGGCTTTCTTTATTTGCACATTTTTAATAAGATTTGATCCAACAAATTTCACGTTAAAGTCATATCATCTGAACAACCACTATGTGCATATAAATGATTAAGTTTATCTTATAGTACTCCCTCTCAAACTTGATCTCTTTATAATTCCAAGCAACATTTTCATTTTCTAAAAATTCTTTGAATTGAGAGATTTAATGAACACTATTAGTTACTTGACTAAGAGTCTTTACATATTCCAATTTGATCTCTTTCTTTACGACATTTTCTCAAATGAAATGAAACCTTGTGTCGATATATTTGCTCTTTTCATGACATACCTAATTCTTTGCCAGTGCTTGAGTTGACTTATTGTTGATTATCAATTTTGTTGCCTCCTATTGGAGGTGTATGATTAGATAATTGCTCTTTCAACTCGAGCTGGGATCCGGTGCCAAGGAATTTGCTAGATCTTCTTGGATGAGAAACTTGGAGAGAGTCCTAACCATTGCCCTGTGTTATCTCTCTGTGTTGTATGTAGAATTAACCAGTGCCAGTGTTTCGGTTGGTTTGCCATTAATGAAGAAACCTGCAAAAATCCTATTGAGACAGGTCCGATAGAGGGATTCCGATGCTCAAATCAGAATGAGTAATGAAAGAAAAAAGACTAACGATAGTCTGTAGATTTAAACATGTTGCCCTTGTGTCTATTGTGTGTAGAGAGAGACATATGCGTATAAAATACCATGTGATGTAATCTATGTATACGAGTATGAAGTCAGACCTTTAATCGTATATAGAATTGGATATGAAACTGTATATTTGATATATGTAGAATTAGATATGAAACGTACCTCTAATTATGTGTAAAATTGGGTATGAAACCGTACATCTGATTGTATGTAAAGTTGGGCGTGTAGTTATCCCCCAGTATGCATGTAGACGTACGCTAATGGGTTACCTTGGCTATGTATATATAGCATTCCAAGGGATATAGAAAACCCTAGTTTCCTTTTATATGAGATTTTCTGAAATAGCAAGGATTGTAGTTAAGGATTTTTAAAAAACTTAAACTTCCTTGAAATTAAGGAAGGTTTGGAACCTTAGAAATATTTCTTTCCTTTTTGAGAGTCCAAGAGAATTAGAATTCTAGGGGTTTAAGGAAGATCTGAACTTGCAAGAGATGTTCTTCTTTATCAGATGATTATAAAAGAACTAAAATCTCATGGGAAAAAGAAAAGTTTTCACTATTGAATCAAGTACCATCATTTATCCCCACTCCTAATGGCATTTTGAAAAAAATGATATTAGGAGTAGAGTAAATTGGTAAATCACACAAAAGTGAAGCATTAAATGTGGAAGGTGCGGGTGACTAAGAAGTTAAGAGATTGTGAGGTTGAGAGACCGAAAGGACAAGGTGAATGAGCGATTGAGAGAATGCGAGGATGGTTGAATGAGCGGTCGAGAGACTGAGAAGTCAAGAGACCGGGAGATCGAGTGATCAGGAGATTAAGTGACTGGGAGATTAGGTGAAGAGGGATCGAGTAACCAAGAGATCGAATGATTGAGAGATCAAGTGATCGTGAGATAAGTGATCAGGAGATCAAGTGATTGGGAGATCAAGTGATCGGGGAATCAGGTGACTGGGGATCGAGTAATTGGGAGATCGAATGACTGGTTGATCGAGTGTTTGAGAGATCGAGTGATTGTGAGATCGAGTGACTGGGAGATCGAGTGATCGGGGAATCGAGTGATTGTGAGATCCAGTGATCGAGAGATTGAGCAATCAGGGGATCGAGTGATTGGGAGATTGAGTGACTGGGAGATTGAGTGATCAAGAGAAGGAGTGACCAAAGGATTGAGTGATCGGGAGATCAAGCGATCGGGGGATTGAATGATTGGGGTATCGAGTGACCAAGAGATCAAGTGATTGGGGTATCGATCAGGAGATCAAGTGACAGGGGGATTGAGGGATCAAGAGATCGAGTGACCGAGAGATCGAGTGGTTGAGGGATCAAGTGATTGGGAGATCGAGCGACTAGGGGATCAAGCGACCAGGGAAATCAAGTGACTGGGGGATTGAGAGGTCAAGAGTCTGAGAAGTCTAGAGATTTAAGCGAGAGTGTTCAATTAAGCAGTGACCAAGAGTGCAAAGTATTTGTGTTATGAAAAGCAAAAGTAAAAGTTCTGAAGACTAACCTAGAGTCATTACTTTTTATGAGTGCGAGAGGCTAAAGTTCATAACAAGAGAGAATAGGACCGGGCAGCAATGTCGAGAGATTGGCAGGAGATCGATAGTAGTCCCGTCTCATCACATAGAATTTACTTCCTTCACTATATTGTACACTGTAAAAACACTTATACGAAAGAGATTTATTTATTACCTTTGCATTCTTATTCCCACATTGATCATGTATTGGGGTGACTTGAGCATTGGGTTGTTGTTAATAATGTTATAGCCCAGAGAGTCTTAAGGATTAGAGCTAAGAGAGTATACTAGAGCAATGTTGCATTTGGTATGATGTGGTGCCGAGAAAGGGGTTAGATCGCGTTTGATGCAGTAATAGCCATAGAAAATTGAGAGAAAGAGAGTCAAATCCTGTCTAAGGGCCGAAACCCATATATAAATAAAAGACCAAAAGAAAGGAGTTGAATCTTATCTGGGCCCATATATAAATAGAAAAACGATTTATCATATAAGGCGTACAGTCGAGAGAATACCATCTAAGGCATAGAGTTAAGAGAATACCCTACAAGGCATATAGTGAGAGAATACCATGTGAGGCTTATAACTGAAAGGATATCATCTGAGGTGTAAAACCAAGAGTGGGAGTTAGATCCCATATCGAATCAGGCATATAGTTAAGTGAGTGGGCCATGTCTATCCATCTGAGAGATATTCCCTTATTGATAATATGTTCGTTCGGTCGAGAGAGTGGTTCATATCTACCCATTTGGGAGATATATCACTTATTAATGATACGTTCATTCGATCAAGAGAATGGGTCGTATCTACCCGTCTGAGATGTATATCCCTTACAATGATACATTTGTTCGGTCAAGAGAGAATGGTTGTGTCTACCTTTCTGGAAAATATATCCCTTATCGACCACACGCTTGTTTGGTTGAGAAAGTGGGCCATGTCTACTCATCTAAGAGATATATCTCTTATTGATGACACATTCATTTGGTCAAGAGAGTGAGTTTGGGAGGGAGAGATCGTGATAAACTAGAATTTCACGAATGCCAAGGCCTGTGTCTCACTAAAAATCATTAGGGTTTAAGACTTGATGTTGATCAAAATGTTACTAAAAAGTAATAGAGTATACAAAATAGAGACATTGTTATAATGATAATCACAAAGGAAGATTTCAAACTGAAGCTGTTAGGTAAAAAACCAAAGAATTGTCATGGTAGTGGTAGATGATGGATAAAGATTACCAAACTGAGGCCCTCAATGAATCCAAATCATAGTTGATCACTCAAATGCTGAGAATGTTGCCTTCTGAAACTCCTGACTACCAAGCGTAAAGGCCAAGTCTCATGATTACTCAACAGAATTAGATTCCGAAGGAGTTCAATAGGATTGATGTTCATAGTTACCCTACATAACAACCGCCATGTTATCTCGACATACGGGTATGACCTCCCCATATACCGGGATAGCGCAAGACATTCCAATTATATAATAAATTTTCCAAAACATAAAATCCATCAAAATAAGAAATCATATAAACAATATACATGCAAGGAGCCCATCCGGCCCATCCCTATACATACAAGCATACATCGACACACATTTGGAGAGTGGTTCCTGTACATGCATGCATGCAGTGTAGCCATCCCAGCCAATCTAGAGTTCTCAAGCATTCCATAATTTATAAATCTAAAGTAAAGTATCAAAGTCTATAAATATAATCCAAATGTCCCAGTACAAGATAATGCACTTTCCAAAAATATTTCAAATCAAAATGAATGAAATCCCAAATCATAGTCGTATGGATTTTACCAATAGTTGCTCGAAGAATTCAATCAGTATCAATAAAATCCGTACGGTATGAAATGTATAGAACTTTCTTTCCATGGTCCAATGTTCTACATTCTCAAAATAAATACATAAATCATACCTACCCCAAAATACCACAAAAGATCTTCGCACAGTTCAAAGAGTCGCCCTTAAGCTACACTTCCTCTAAAATGTAATAAAGGAGAGGAGGTGAGTGTTGAGAATAACCAGTGAGTGGAGTGCAATGGTATGCAACATATAAATGAGGGGTGACAGTGGTGATGCCAAAACAATCATATACAAAATGCATAGGCATAATTGAAAACATTTATATAAATCAATTTAATTCAAACCACCATGACTCGTTTGGGCAAATCAAACAATTTATATCCATTCATCACAATTTTGGGGCATGCCGAAATCATTATCCTACCAATGGCCATTGACAGGATCTGCTAAAGGATTTTCTACAATTTTTACATAAAAATCCCCTTTCCTTTGGCGTTGGCCCGGAAATTTTTTCGTGTGGTGCTACCACGTCATCCGGCCGACTTGAGTGGCTCTCTAACCCGCCACCTCCAAGCCTCTAATTTAATCACAAGTTAGCCCTAACCACACCGCCCCACTGGCCAGGTCCGTGGCAGGACTCAGACTATAGTTTTTTTCCAGAACCATATTATGCAATTTCATTCATAAATCAACTCATGCTTAAAGTATAAAGTAAAGTAATACTTCACAATTCACATGAGTATTCAGATAGAACATGGTACAATCAAACCAATAATAAAACATCACGAGTTATGGATTTATCACAAATTTCTTTCATGGCATACCACAATCACAAAACATTTACAAATCCAATTCAAAATTCATTTCAAATATAAATTTGCAAAAATATATTTAAAAACTATTTACTCATTCATAGGAAGCATAACCATCCACTCACCCATAGGGAGGGTATTCACTCCTTATTTTCACAAGTTTTCTAGAATGACTCATTTCAAGTCTCCAAAAGGTCAACCTAAACCAATCATCACAATTTATCATCAAATAAAGTCTCATTAAAGGGTTTTCAAATTTTTTTTCCTGTTGATTCACTTTTTAGCAGGAATCACATCCTCTCACTTGTAATTTCATTCCTTCTCTCCAACGAAATCTCTAATTATATGTTTACATAGAAATAGAGAAAAATAAGAAAACACAAATAGAATCCCCCAGCATAATGGAAGTTAGTTCCCCTTTTACTAGCAAATATCTCAGAGGTTCTATAGCTTCCATGGTCATTGAGGTCAACAACAAGCTGGGAACTACTAACTATTAATTACAGTGGTTACAGAAACAAGATAACATAAAGAATGTTACCATCCTCAATTCAGAATCCTAAATGGCTGCTAAATACAATTATCAGCAAGAACAAGTAGTTACATGGCTAGAGGTAAATGAAAAAATTGGCAGACAGAAGGATATGGCTAAGAGGATGCAAGAAACTTCAAAGTACAACTAATCGTGAGAACAATCAGGAAATGCGTTCTTAGTCAAAATCTAAAGACAAATGCTTACAAGTTCTACAAGTCCCAATAGAATGCTGGATTTTTTTTTAGGGGGTTAAGCACTTGGACTAGTTTTTATTTTAATTGTTAAGCTTAGACTTTCTTTGTAGAGCTTTGATCCCCATATGAAGAATAAAAAACCCGAATAGGATATTTTCCACTCCGCCTCCATAACCCGAATGATGTATCGCTCTATGAATAGTTTCTCAATTGTGATCGAAGAACTACCTTGGCTTGTTTGGCCAAATGATGAGTACCCATATAGAAATTTCTTTGGACCAATATCTTGACACTAGAAGTTTGACAATTACATATATCATCGAACTTGTGTATGATGAAATGTAGATCAACCTCGTAATCATCATCTTCTAGAAAAGAACCCTTCCTATATTACCAACCTATGTCTTGTTTAACACACTAAACGGAGTACCAAGAATCCCAATCAAACTCAAAAGCAAAGGATTAAACGGTGAAAATCTAGGGTTTCACGAAGGAAGAAAATTATGGTTTTTGAAACCCAATCCTAAAATTCGATCTGATCTCAAAATCAAGGTAATTTATTGTTCCCAATCTTGGGTTTAGTTTTGTTTTTACTGAATTATGAATTATTGTTGAAAAATTTTGGAAATTCTGTGAAGAATTAAAAAAAAATCCAGCATTCTGTTGGGACTTGTAGAACTTGTAAGCATTTGTCTTCAAATTTTGACTAAGAATGCATTTCCTGATTGTTCTCACGATTGGTTGTACTTTGAAGTTTCTTGCATCCTCTTAGCTATATCCTTCTGTCTGCCAATTTTTCCATTTACCTCTAGCCATGTAACCACATGTTCTTGCTGATAATTGTATTTAGCAGCCATTTAGGATTCTGAATTGAGGATGGTAACATTCTTTATGCTATCCTGTTTCTGTAACCACTGTAATCAACAGTTAGTAGTATCCCCCAGCATAATGGAAGTTAGTTCCCCTTTTACTAGCAAATATCTCAGAGGTTCTATAGTTTCCATGAAATCATTAGAAATAAATTATCATTTTCTGTCAGTTAAGATGTTTAACGTTATACCACTTTCATTTTCAATTTATCCTTTAAATCTTTTAAATACATTAAAATTTTCAAACTTGTTTTCATAGAATATACCAAAGTCTTTCTAATCTAATCATCAATCACTACAAAAGACATGACTTTTGCTGACATTTATGGTACGCATTGTCACTATTTTGCTTTCCATGACATTTCAATAAAGAAAGCTTGGCAAAAATACTTTTTAATGACATTTGAGTAGCAAAATATAAAGAAAGTAGTTCCCACACAAAAATGAGCAGTGGTGGGAATTTTTGTCAATGTTTTAGCCCTAAACATCAGTAAACGCTCTCAGTTGTGCCAACATTTCTATAATAAATGATAACAAAACTTTCAACACTATCCATATTTTGTCTAAACGTCAAGAAGGGCAGAGAGATGAACCAGAGAGAGAGGGATGTCGATATTTTTACTTGGAAATGTCAGGAAATGGTAGAAAGAGAGAGACTAGAGAGTGACATTTTAGAGAGAGAAAGAGGGACATCTTGACGTTTTTAATTAATAATATCGGCATGTTCCCTGTTTGCACACTTTTCGAGGCAAAATGTCAAGAAATCTTTTTAAAATCCACTAAATGGACCTTCATATTTAAACTATCCTTTTCATGTTTATCATCATGTGTGTAAATAACCTTATTTTCTTCTTTTAATTCTCTAATTTCAGTTTGTAGATCGTTGATCTTTTCATTTTTCTTTTTAATTTAAGTATGTGAATTATTTTTTTCTTCTTTCAATGTCTCATTTTCTTTCTCTAATATTTCATTTTCTATTTTCAATCTATTTCTTTCTTCTTCCAAAATTAGCCATTATTTTCTTTAGTGCAAAGTTTTTGCAGCTCATTTTCTTAAATTCTTTAAATGATTCCATTAAGACCTTGTGCATTTCTTCTATAGAACTCATCATCATCAGAATCAAAAGAGGAGCAAAAACTTACCTCATCTTGTTCTTTCTCTTAGGAAGGTGAATCTTGGGACAATGATAGAGTTATTCCTTTCGTGACCTTGAAGTCATGGATTCAAGATGTACAAACAGCCTCTTTACAAAAATGCAAGGAAAAGCTGCATATATATATGTCCACCCACCCTCTACTCTCGCACTAAGCCGGAGAGTATTTTGTACATCGGATGAACCATTTTTATCTTGTCCTTTCTCTAATGCCATAAAACATAGATTGGCCTCCTTCTGCTCATTTTCCCTATCAATTGAGCTACTGTCCTCATTACTCCAAGTGATTGGTGCTTTCTTCTTTCCCTTTTTCTTCATCTTCTTGAGCCATGGATAGTCAACTTTTATATGACCAGGCCTTTTGCATTCATAGCAACTGATCTCTTCTTTTCTTCTAGATTTTTCAAGTTCTATTCTTTCCTTATTTTTTCATTATCTACTGGCACTACCTGTAGTTCTTTCCATTGAAGGATGGTGCTTTGTTGGCTGAGAATGCTTCAAGTGCAACACTATCTCCGTTAAGTGCCATTGTTGATCATTTACTTCTGAGATTGTTAAACCTTTCATCAAAAAATCTACTCTGATACCAATTGAAGAAACAATAATGAACAAGCTAGATGGGGTGAATAGGTTGTTCTAATTCTATTACTGACATTTTATGGTTGCTTTAATTATAAATATATTATTTCTATAAGATAATGATAGTATATCTAGTGAAGGTGACGGTTCTCCATTTGTACAAGTGGATGATCATATGTCTTAAGTCAAAGGAACGTGATCGATATATTGTATGTAATGGACATTATTATTTGTTCATTAACTACTTTATGTAAACTTATTTGACTTAAGAAATGATTACTATTGAATTCTTTATTTTTGTGTTTCAAATTATGCTTATATTATATTTGCACTTATGGATGGCTGGAGTTATATATTGATGGTCATTTGTTTGTTTGAAGTGTTTTTAATGAGTTATTTGGTATCTATGGTTGATAGTTGTTTATTTGATATTTAAAGTGTTATTAATTAGTCAACTCCTTAATGAGTCCCACAGTTTTCGGACCGAATTAGTTAGACAAAACTTGGATACCAATTGGTGAAAACTAAAAAAAAAAGATATTAAAATGTTTTTGATAAATGTTTGGATCATTATGTGTATATGAAGTGTAGATGAAGTATGCATATTGTGGTTGATGGATATGTGATGAACTAGTTTTGAAGCAAGTTTTTAGTAACAAATGTAAGCTAACCAAACTTAAAAAAAATAAATAAAAATAGCTCTTCCCAAAATTTTTACACAAAAACGTCGCTAATTGCAAATAGATTTGTCAACGTTTTAGTTATAAAATGTCGGCAATTACTTTACCTTTACCTGATGTTTTAGGTATAAATGTCAGGAAATTCTCACCTTTTCTAATATTTTAATTGTCCAACATGTCGGCAAATTCTGACAATTTGCCAACATTTTTGTCACGCAAACGTCGGCAAAAATATAAGTATTTTTTTTATGTTTATTTACAAATGTCTAGAAAATTCCCGACATTTTATTCCTCGATGTTTTGTCCGATATTTTTTCTTTTGTCACCTGCTTTTAGTGCCAGTTATAAAATATCGAGAACGGTAAAAAAAAATGTTAGGAAAAGTGAATGAAAAGTACAAATTAGAAATATTTACCAATGATGAAGGGTCGATATGTCAACAAATATCAACACGGACTAGTTGAAGTGGTTTCGTGGCTGTTGTGATTGCTTGTTTCAAAAAACATTTACATGGATGCTTCTCAAATAAACATTCTTCACATACCTGGTCTGGGTAGTTAATAACCTAGATTTCCTTTGCCAATTTCATTGTTCTTAAAGCTTTGAGGTCTATAAAATTGATGTGGTCAAATCTTATGTACCAAAGCTATGAAAGATATTAAACAGATGCTTTCAAGCACATAGAATCAGTTGTTCGAAAGTTCATTAAGAATAATCTACTCTTTGTCATGGGAACATTAGCTCATTCTACCATTCAGATCTCTAAATTGTAAAAACCTACCTTCCATATACATTTTACAATCATTTTCCAAGAGTTGTCCCAAACTCATAATATTACAGGTTAACTTTGAACTTAACAAATACATACCAACAATTTATGATTGTCATTTTTAGTTTTGATTAGAATGGTAACCTTGTCTTCAAATATTCATATTTATATCATCACCAAACTGAACATTTAAAATAATCTTGGTATTAAAATCTACGAATTTACTATGATCTCTGGTTATGTGATTGCTAGCACCATTATCCAATTACTATGTGCTTAGCTCTAATTTGGACTTCCTCATTGATAGGAAACAATAAACTTGAAAACCTTTTCCACCTTGAGCTCAACAAGCTATCTCCTTATTTATCTTGTTGCCGCTTTCACATTCTGAACCATAATGACTATAATTGTATAAGCATAACATTGGATTTGAGATTTATCATATCTTTTACCATTATTATATTTTCCTCTTTGACCTTTATTTTTTCCTCTTCCTCAATTTTCATTGAAGGCATT
Source organism: Dillenia turbinata (assembly GCA_037126225.1). Lineage (NCBI taxonomy): Eukaryota > Viridiplantae > Streptophyta > Magnoliopsida > Dilleniales > Dilleniaceae > Dillenia > Dillenia turbinata. The sequence continues at coordinate 5,275,397 of JBAMMX010000010.1, read as the reverse complement.
TTGATCCCCTTTTTCTCTTTATTTCTCTTCATTGACTGCATCCACCGCCACTATCACAACCTTGGCCTCTTCTTTTTGATTGACCACTTCCTCTTCTTCTTGATCAATCTCCTGTAGAGTTGATAAGCATCTTTGATTACAACACATGTTCATTCTACTTCTTACTCCCTTAGTTCATTCCTTTTTCATTACTATTAAAGAAATATTGAGAGAAATCTTTAAATTCTTCAATTGCTACCACCACATGGTTAAATTTGGAATTAAGATTATAGAAATTTCTCCACCATACGAAGATCCTTAAAATATTCTCCAAGCCTCCGCATTTGGTTCACCATGGTTTAAGTGTGAAATAATTCAAGATGAATTCATTCTCCTCCATGGAGATGGCTTCAAACTTAGTTTAAAATCTTACTTTCTTCACTTTGTCAACATTGATGAGAGTGCTCTTCAAAGCAGTTGATGCTTGCTTGGGGTAGTCTTGTCAGCAAGTTTCACAAATATTTCATTATCCAATTCTTGATAAATGATTGTAATGGAAACTTGATCTTTCTTTGCCTCCTTCTCTATGGCATCTATTTTTCATTGGGTAAAGGTTTGAGATTCATAAAAATCTCTTTCAACAATATCCAATACTCATTGGGACCCAAGAATTCCCATCATCCCTATAGCCTAACGATAGCAATATTTTTATACACTTGAATTATAACTTTTTTAGTATTTATTTATGTATTTTAGGATTGATTTGAACCATATTTTATGATTTTATATTGATTTATTTTCGTGGTCATTGATTTAGGAAAAATGGAGCAAAACTTGCTATTTTCGGACTGACCAGATAGCATTTAGTATTTTGGTCATAACCTTGTATCCTGATATCCGATTAAAGTGATTCTTATGGCGTTGGAAAGAAGACTTCGAGCCCTACAACTCTTGTCAAACAAGAAGATGCCCAAAAATTTAGTCAAAATTACTACAGTGCTGGAAAACGGAAACTGGGAATCAAAATAGAAACATGGTGCTAAAATTTCAGATTTGCATTGCTGATAATTTCAGAAATTATCCAAATTGAAGAAAATAGAATTTTCAAGTATTTGGAAAGTTAAAGATCATCATCAACCAGCAAAGAAAGTTTCTAAATCAAATTCAAAGTCTAAACTTCCAAAATAGTTCAAGTTACTAAATATTTCTTAGAATTTTCACTCCTATATATATGTGGTAATAGGGCAGCTCCTCTGTAACACCGACTCTCGGTGTATCCTCACGTATTCCACTTCATATATATATGATGATTTTTCATGAGTCCAATTTTAAATTTTCACTCAGAAATTTTTCCGATAAAAATTTCCCCAGAGAAATTTCCCCGATTTTCGGGATGGGTAATTAATTTCGGAATGGATCACAAACGGCCCAGTGATGTTATTATTGGGTTTTGAGAGCGTAGAAATTTACACAATTTATAAATATTGGGTTTTAGGGTTAAACTGGCAAAATTTCAGAAATTGATCCCTAAACCCTAATTCGGATCGATTTTGGCAAACAGGGTCGAGATGACCATACTAATTTGCAAAATCAATTCCATTGGGTCTAATATAATATGTTGGACTTTACAAGTAAATTCAGAAATTTTGGGTCAATTTTGAATTTCTGAAAGTTGGAGGACCTATGAGCAAATATCAAAACTTGAGGCAAAATGACCATGTTGCCCTTCCATTTAATTAATAAGAACAAATGTGGAGTTTAGTTAGTGGAGAATCTTGACTTTTGAGGCAATTATCATGTGGTTTAGAATTAAAGAAAGGATTTATATTTTATGTGGCCGCAATTAAAAAGGAAACAAGCATAAAAAGGGGGAAGCATGCTAGGGTTGCTTCATTTTTCATTAAGTAGCCGAGAGAGAGAGAGAGAGAGAGAGAGAGAGAAGGAGAGAAAGAGGAAGCCAAAGCCAAGGGCTTTTGAATGGAAAGACTTGAAGTTCTTGGGGTTCTCTTTCATCTCCAAGAGGTGAGTAAATTTTTCTCCCCATTTTGATACGATTGGGCCACGGAGAAACCAAGATTAAATCTTGGTCTTGTGGTGTTAGGACAGCCGAAGCAAGTCTAAGGGAGAAAGAAGTTTTGCTTGCAAGGGATTAAATCTAGGCTTTGAAAAACACCAAGGAGAGGTAAGAAAAATTTTCTGCACAAGGTTTGGTACTTGCTGCTGTTTGTATGGCTTGATTTGAGCTTGTTCTTTGAATTAAAACATAACATTTATCACTTAGGACATGTATTGATGAGTGCAGAAATTCTGCACATGAATTGCTTGAACATTGGATGATTTGAGGTGTCTTTAATGTGTTGGAATTTACAGGATTGTATGCAGGAATTTCAGATTTTGTTTTGGGCATGTTCCTTGGGTTAAAAAAAAAAAAAAGAAAAAAAAAGAAAAAAAAAGCCTAGTATAAAAGCATTAGAACATGTGGTAGGAAGTGCAGAGATTTTGGACAAATACTGGTATTGGAAGTGTGGGGATTTTGGTATGTGAAAGCTGCATTTTAGTGTGCAGAGAAATTGGTCTAAGTATCGCATAAATTTCATGTGTTTTGAGTGCCAAGAATGTGTGTTTTCAATTGGGATTGTGGGTGCAAAAACTTACTACACTTGTCATGATGTTTAGGAGCCAAATTGCATGCTAAAATGAAAAGGACTGTATGGTCAAAATGTGCTGAAATTCTAGACAATAGTATGATGTTCATGTGCTGAAAATTTGGGGCTAAATGATGGATTTGGGGTGATGATATGTGAGGCCTGATTTCATGCTAACCCTTGGTGATTTTGAACATGTTAAGAGTATGGACAAATATGGGGAGTTACTGAATTGGCTTGAATGACATAGGTATGTCATTTAGAAATTGAAATGGAAAGATCAATGCATTTATGCTTATGGACAGCATGTACTCTTTTGTTCATAATTTCCTTTACACAACTCCAAATGACATGAAGTTTTCTGCATTGGATTCTAGACATCCTAAGCTTTAAAATGAAATATAATTCAGTTGATTTAAGAGATGACCTGAATTTTTGGTGGTACTGCAAAGTTTGGTCTTCTGCAGAATCATATTCTGTTCTGTTATGTTTTGTTTTGTTCTGTTCTGCCGTGGATTTTGCCCTGATTTTGAGATACATTCTGGGCTAAATTAGCTTGATCCCTAGTTATAAAAAATGTATATCTATTTCTTATCTTTCCAACGAGATAAGAATCACCTGAATCCGAACCTTGTGCCAAAAGTTACGGCCATTCTTCTGAAACTCGTCAAAGGGTCATCCATTTTCCTACACTAAACACAGTAGGGTTGCACGACCCCCTTCCAGCCTTTTTTTGCGAAACCTCAAAGAAGAAAAGTTGTATATATACCTCTTAGTCACCCACTGTGAAAATTTCAGCCAATTATCACAAGGAAATCAGAATTTATACAAAATCTCCCAAAACTGTACAGAGAAGATTCAGCTTCTCGGCCAAAACTAAACAGAGATTTCAGTGGTCCATTTCAGACCCCTTCTAGGCATAATTGGGAGAAATCCAAAACATGAAAAATGTAGATTTATGTTTCTTCTAAATACTGTAAAAATTTATGGTAGTTTGGGATTGTGTGTTAAAATTTGTGAAGCCTGTACAAAACTTTGACAGAACAGACTTCTGAAATGTAATGTGGGCAAAATGGTGCTATTTCATGGACTTGCACTAAGAATCCGAGAAAATGCCCAACTAGGAAGTTGTAGCCCTATGTCTTAACTATAACATAGTCAAAAAATAATCAGAGTATTTGCATGAGTAGATAGTGAGATATGGGATATTTTACTAAAACGGGACAGAATAGAAGGTGAGATCTGGATTTGTTAGGAAATGTGAACTTTAAGAAATCTTCCAACAAGAGTTTGGAGATTTGTTCAACACGAAAAGTGTGAGTTTTTACGAGAGCCAACCATAGAAATTGGAGTTTCCTCATTTCTGACCCCAGTTGAGGAACTTATGGTCGATTCTCGATAATGATGCCAGATTTGATTTTGAAAACCCTAGGTTGTGTATAACTAAGGTTACATCATATTTACATCGTCATATATGCATCATATGTCCTCTTTAGTGATTCATGTTCTACATTATATTTATAGAGTCTTGTTGGTGATTCGATTGAGGGGAGTCTTGTTCCACGCATTGTGGTTTTATTGGGGAGTGCGCTACCCCTAATCGGTGAGTGAGACTTTGATGTTTACTGTTGATTGAAACCCCTGTTTTAAAATGTTTTTTTTAAATAGCATGGTGTTATGAACGTATGATCACTTGAGATTTAATTGTTTATGAAATGTTTTTGTAATCATTAGAGTGTCCCAACTACCGATTCACTGATATGCATCCATATACTTCATAAAATGATATTGTGCCAACTTTTGATATTTATGTGATTCCATATCTATTGGCACACGATTTTTGATACGATCTGGATTTATGGGCTGCATGTCCGACTGATTAATAATTCCATGATATGGGTTGGTGGCCCCCACTCCCCCGCTGTATAACAATATTCCGTAGCTACGAAGGACATTTAGCAGAGGTATCCATTGTGCCCGGATAGGCTTTGGTCAGAGCTATCCTCCAAATGTCAGATCTATGTTATTGATCGTGCTTGTGATATTTGCAGGCTTATTTGAGTAGCCTGTGGCCAACGTTGGAATAGAGAGCCAGTGTTTCTACATACTTGCATTGAAAGAAAAAAAAAAAAAAAAAAAACTCCCAACACACCCGTCATTGGCCGCGGTAGGCCATTACAGGGAATATTTGTTAGGCCGGCTCTTTATGACTTGATATAACGGATGCATATGCTGTTTTCTGATACGTGTGCTATGAAATGATTTTATTGTAATATCATGATTGTTTTGCACACTTGATATCTATTTGATACATGCTTTGACACTCTATTTTCACACCAATATTAATAGCACGATGTCAATCCCCTCACTTGCTGAGTAGCCTCCCATAGGTACTCACCCCTCACAATTCTTCCACAGGTTTAGCCTTGGACTGAGGATTTGATTGAGCGTTGACTTTATTGAGCTTCTTTTGGAGACGTGGGCTTGGGTATGGATACCCATTCTTCCGTTTGATCTATTTGTGGTTATTATTTATTTTGGGAGTATTTAGATTGACCATTGTACTTATTATACCTGGGATGACTGTATTATACTTATGTTTGACTTGTGAAAATGATAACTCTCATTTGATTTGATATATTGATGCATTGAGGGACATTTGTGATGACTTGAGAATTGATTTTGGTCTATGATACATTTGATTGGATGTTGTTATCAGCCTTATGGTGTCTTGATATGCGGAACATTGTGCTCGTACATCGAGGTGCCACAGCAGTTGTTGGTGCCCGGCCCGGAGGCGGGTCGAGGCATGACAACTCTGTTAGTATCAGAGCTCTAGGTTTGAGCTATGGTTTATGAAACGATTTTGAAAATATTCCCAAGTACTTTGGTATTAAGATCCTCAATGCATGAGAGAGTTACATTACAGTCATGAAATCCTAGTACATGGTCATAGGCAAGTGAGTTCATCCGATTTTAGGGGGTTAGATATGGGCCGTATCTAACCTAACACATCATTTTCATTGGTTTCTAAATCAGTTGTTCATTCATTTTAGGGGGATAGTTATGCCATAATTAACCCTAATCCTTACATTTGTGCCTAATCAGTACCTTTTTCCCCGCAGAAGTATGACGACTAGGCGAGGCACTCGTTTTGGACCTACTGAGCCCACGAGCGCATCGAAGGACGCGTCTTCTTCGCACGCTCCTCCTACAGTACCTATTCCACCGGCTACTACAGCCGCAGGTCCACCACTACCACCACTGGACACTTACAGACAGGTGTTTGAGTGGTACACAGCACATGGAATTCAGATACCACCTCCACCACCAGCACCGATGGCCACGCCGACCCCTACGACCGTGCCACCACAAGTTGTACCAGATCCACCACCAGCAGTTGGTCCTTCCACTATTTCAGGACCCACTGACACTACCTCCTCCACCTTGAGACGTATTCACAAACTAACCTAGCTAGTGAAAGAGGCGAGACAGTTAGGCTGCACAGCATTTTCGGGGATGAATGATTCCACCGCAGTAAAGTATTAGATCAACCGCACTCACAGAGTGTTGACTGATCTGGGCTTGAGTGTAGAGTTCAGATTGAAAGTGGCAGAGAGGTTGCTGGATGGTAACACCCTCACTTGGTGGGAGGCGGCCAGTGATGATGCCACTGAGCCCCTGAGTTGGGAGGATTTCCTGCGGGAGTTTGACTGCAGATATTTTCTGGAGTTTCAGCAAGACCGCAAGAGGGCAGAATTCTTACACTTACGGTAGGGCACTTGATCGGTCACGGAGTACGAGATCGAGTTGAGGAGACTAGCTGCATTTGTCCCAGACTTGGCGATGCCAAAGCAGCTATGGTTCAAGTTTGAGGACGGCCTTAACTTGACTATCAGAAAGTATATGACAGTTACACCTGGTCTCTCCTTTGCAGTGATAGTTGACTTGGCACACCGGGCAGAGGAGATCATCCGTGCGGAGGGTCGGCAGCGTGAGAGCAGAGAGCAGAGGAAGAAGAGGCTCGGGTTTTCTATGGGCCAGAGCTCGAAGAAGGGTAGGACCTCAGGATTTCACGGAGGCCTTTCCCAGCAGAGGCAGGCACAGTTTGGACAGGGATCACGATCCCAGGGGTTTAGAGCTTCAGCCCCGAGTGCCACCACTTAGACGACAGTCCCACAGCATCCCTTTTGTTGCCGATGTAGCGGGTACCACCCATTCGGAGCATGTAGAGTCCTAGTTACCTGTTACAAGTATGGGAAGCAAGGACACATGCGGAGTCAGTGTCCTGATCTGGGAATGGGTGGTCAGACAGTCTCGGGTCAGTCGAGCGTTCCACAAGGAGGTCAGCAGGGAGCACCTGCTCATTCCAGCCACACAGCTCCGCGTACAACAACTAGGAACAGCATGGCGTCGGGATCATCACGGCAGCAGCCGAGGGCTCAAGCCCGAGTGTACGCGATGACTCAGGAGGACGCGCAGGCATATCCTGACGTGGTTATTGGTACCCCTCCTACTGATCCTCCTGTTTAGAGATTTCTTATATATCCTTTCTTTTCAGACCATCAATAGTTAAAGATTTAAAGGCTTACTCTGTTGGTTGTATATGTATTTTGATATATCTATGAGCAGATATCTATTTTCTTCTATATTACTATTGATCTCTTTTACTTCTCTCACATTAGGAGTTATGAAAATTTGGGGAGTCGACGCTAGTGTTCTCATTGACACCGGGTCGAATTATTTATACATGAGAGCGACTTTTGCCCACCAGTTGGGTAAGTCCTTGTCGCCACTTGATAAGGAGATATTGGTTATCACTCCTCTCGGTGAGCAGCTACTTAGAGACTCAGTCTACAGAGGGACCGAGATCATGATTGGCGATGCCGTACTTGAGGCAAACTTGATTCCCTTGGATATGTCGAATTTTGATGCCATCCTGGGGATGGACTGGTTGAGCACGCACCGAGCCTCCGTTGATTGCTTCACCAAGGAGGTAAAGTTTCGAAACTCAGAAGGATCACCTTTGAAGTTTTTCGACGAGAGGCGAGTGTTACCTCATTGTGTGATATCAGCGATGGAAGCTAGGAGACTGATACGTCGAGGCTGCACGGCATACCTGGCTCATATTATAAACACCACCGTTGAGGGACCGAAGCTTGAGGATGTCCCAGTGGTGCAGGATTTTCCAGACATATTCCCTGAAGAGCTACCTAGACTACCACCAATTTGGGAGTTTGATTTAGAGATCGATCTAGCTCCAGGGACAACTCCCATATCTATTCTGTCGTATAGAATGGCACCGGCAAAGCTTAGAGAGCTCAAGGTCCAGTTACAGGAGTTGTTGGACAAGGGTTTTATCCATCCGAGCACTTTACCTTAAGGTGCTCCGCTGTTGTTTGTAAAGAAGAAGGACGGGACCCTACGGCTTTGTGTGGATTATCGACAGCTGAACAAGGTCACTATCAAGAACCGATATCCACTGCCCTGGATTGATGACTTATTTGATCAGCTTCAGGGTGCGAGGGTTTTCTCGAAGATCGATCTTTGATCCGGATATCATCAGTTACGGATTAAGGTTGAGGATGTGCCCAAGACTGTATTCTGCACCCGATATGGACACTATGAGTTCCTGGTCATGCCGTTTGGGCTGACCAATGCACCAGCGACCTTTATCGATCTAATGAATCGGGTTTTTCATGACTACTTGGATCGGTTCATCATCGTATTCATCGATGACATCCTAGTGTACTCGCGGAGCGATAAGGAGCATGCGCAGCACCTTAGGGTGGTTCTAAAGATTCTTCGCGAGCGGCAGTTGTATGCCAAGTTCACCAAGTGTGAATTTTGGCTGAGACAAATCGGATTTCTCGGACATATTTTCTCTGCGGAGGGTATTTACGTTGATCCGCAGAAGGTTGAGGCCACACTAAAATGGGAGCAACCGCAGACAATAATCAAGGTTCGGAGCTTCCTTGGTCTGGTTGGGTATTATTGGCGATTCGTGGAGGGCTTTTCACGGATCGCTGCTCCACTCTCGAGACTGACGCGGAAGGACATCAAGTTCGTTTGGGATGATCGTTGTGAGGTGAGCTTTCAGTAGCTCAAACAGTGACTGATGACAGCACCAATCTTAACTCTCCCTACCAGTAGCAGAGAGTATGTGGTTTACAGTGATGCCAACCGGCAGGGGCTAGGCTGTGTACTGATGTAGGATGGACGGGTGATCGCTTATGCTTATAAACAATTGAAGAAGCATGAGTTGAACTACCCGACTCATGATTTGGAGTTGAAGGCCATAGTCTTTGCATTAAAGATATGGCGGCATTATCTTTATGGAGTAACCTGCAGAGTTTTCACCGACCATAAGAGCCTGAAGTACCTATTTACTCAGAGGGAGTTGAACCTCAGGCAGAGACGATGGTTAGAGCTACTGAAGGACTACGATCTGATTATTGACTACCACCCAAGCAAGGCAAACGTTGTAGCAGATGCCTTGAGCCGAAAGTCATCATTTTCCTCTGCATCATAAGTAGCAGAGAGAGCGTGTGTCTCTTGCTTGGTGGGACTCCGTACTTTGGGAGTCAGTTTGGCTAGCGACAACCAGGGTGCACTGCTAGCCAGATTTGAGATGCGGCCGATCCTATTTGATCGCATCAGGGAGCTTCAGGGTTCAGACAATGAGCTCTAGGGAATTCGCGACAGGATCCGCCAAGGGGAGGGCGGAGATTTCCGAGTCCGTGATGATGGACTCGTGGTATTCAGAGAGCGGATTTGTGTCCCAACTGATGATGATCTTAAGCGTGTTATCCTCGAGGAGGCACATTCGACAGCATATGCTATACATCCCGGAGGTACGAATATGTACCGGACTATCAGAGATAGTTATTGGTGGTCGGGCATGAAGCAAAAGATAGCTGAGTTTGCGGCGCGATGCTTGGTGTGTCAATAGGTGAAGGCCGAGCATCAGCGACCAGCTGGTACGTTGCAATCTCTTCTCATTCTTGAGTGGAAATGGGAACATATTACTATGGATTTTGTGATGGGGTTGCCGAGGACTTCTACACGGCATGATGCGATTTGGGTGATTGTCGATCGACTCACCAAATCTGCACATTTTATCCCCATCCGTGGCGACTATTCTCTGGAGGCGTTGGCACGCCTCTATATTGATACTATAGTTCGGCTTCATGGGAAGCCTGTGTCGATTATTTTAGACAGAGACCCCAGATTCACGTCTAGGTTTTGGCCCAAGTTATAGGAGGCATTGGGCAAAAGACTAAACTTCAGCATGGCGTATCATCCTCAGACGGACGGGCAGTCAAAAAGGACGATACAGACGTTAGAGGACATGCTTAGGGGATGCGTGATTGACTTCCAAGGTAGCTAGAATTGGCACTTGCCACTTGTGGAGTTTGCATACAACAACAGCTATCAGGCTAGTATCGGGATGCCTCCGTACGAGACAATGTATGGGAGGAGGTGCAGGACTCCTTTGTGTTGGGACGAGGTAGGTGAGAGGCGACTCAATAGCTTGGAGCTTGTTGAGGAGACGAAAGAGAAGGTGAAGATCATCCGTGAAAGGATGGGGACAGCCCAGGATCGACAGAAGATATATGCGGACCGTAGGCGGAGACCACTGGAGTTTCAGGTTGGAGACATGGTATTCTTAAGGATATCACCCTAGAAAGGGGTGATCCGTTTCAGGCAGCAGGGCAAGCTGAACCCTAGGTATGTTCGGCCCTTCCGTATTCTTGAGAGGATCGGAAGTATGACATATAGATTGGAGCTGCCGGGGGAGTTGTCACGTATTCACGATGTATTCCATGTCTCTGTACTTTGAAAGTATATGTCGGATCCCTCACATGTGTTGGAGCCTCCACCAGTGGAGCTACGGGAGGATTTGAGTTTACCTATACAACCCGTGGCCATCCTTGACAGACAGATCAGGAGATTGCAGAGCAAGGAAGTCCCGTTAGTTCGTGTTTTGTGGCGAAGTGACCAGGTCAAGGAGGAGACTTGGGAGCCAGAGCATACTATGAGGGGACAGTAACCTCATTTATTCTCTGAGTAGTTTTTCTATCCCTGTACAGCTTTATTTTAGTTTGAGGACGAAACTTGTATTTTGGGGGTTAGAAAATATAACACCGACTCTCGGTGTATCCTCACATATTCCACTTCATATATATATGATGATTTTTCATGAGTCCAATTTTAAATTTTCACTCAGAAATTTTTCTGATAAAAATTTCCCCAGAGAAATTTTCCCAATTTTCGGGATGGGTAATTATTTTCGGAATGGACCACAAACGGCCCAGTGATGTTATTATTGGGTTTTGAGAGCGTAGAAATTTACACAATTTATAAATATTGGGTTTTAAAGTTAAACCAGCAAATTTTCAAAAATTGATCCGTAAACCCTAATTCGAATCGATTTTGGCAAACAGGGTCAAGACGACCATACTAATTTTCGAAATCGATTCCATTGGGCCTAATATAATATGTTGGACTTAACATGTAAATTCGAAAATTTTGGGGTCAATTTTGAATTTTCGAAAGTTGGAGGACCTATGAGAAAATATCAAAACTTGAGGCAAAATGACCATGTTGCCCTTCCATTTAATTAATAAGAACAAATGTGGAGTTTAGTTAGTGGAGAATCTTGACTTTTGAGGCAATTATCATGTGGTTTAGAATTAAAGAAAGGGTTTGTATTTTATGTGTCCACAATTAAAAAGGAAACAACCATAAAAAGGGGGAAGCATGCTAGGGTTGCTTCATTTTTCATTAAGTAGCCGAGAGAGAGAGAGAGAGAGAGAGAGAGAGGGCTTTTGAAAGGAAAGACTTGAAGTTCTTGGGAATCTCTTTCATCTCCAAGAGGTGAGTAAATTTTTCTCTCCATTTTGATACGATTGGGCCAAGGAGAAACCAAGATTAAATCTTGGTCTTCTGGTGTTAGGACAGCAGAAGCAAGTCTAAGGGAGGAAGAAGTTTTGCTTGCAAGGGATTAAATCTAAGCTTTGAAAAACACCAAGGAGATGTAAGAAAAATTTTCTGCACAAGGTTTGGTACTTGCTGTTGTTTGCATGGCTTGATTTGAGCTTGTTCTTTGAATTAAAACATAACATTTATCACTTAGGACATGTATTGATGAGTGCAGAAATTCTGCACATGAATTGCATGAACATTGGATGATTTCAGGTGTCTTTAATGTGTTGGAATTTACAGGATTGTATGCAGGAATTTCAGATTTTGTTTTGGGCATGTTCCTTGGGTTAAAAAAAAAAAAAAAAAAAATCCCTAGTATAAATGCATTAAAACATATGGTAGGAAATGCAGAGATTTTGGACAACTATTGGTATTGGAAGTGTGGGGGTTTTGGTATGTTAAAGCTGCATTTTAGTGTGCAGAGAAATTGGTCTAAGTATCGCATAAATTTCATGTGTTTTGAGTGCCAAGAATGTGTGTTTTCAATTGGGATTGTGGGTGCAGAAACTTATTGCACTTGTCATGATGTTTAGGAGCCAAATTGCATACTAAAATGAAAAGGAATGCATGGTCAAAATGTGCTGAAATTCTGGACAATAGTATGATGTTCATGTGTTGAAAATTTGGGGCTAAATGCTGGATTTGGGGTGATGATATGTGAGACCTGATTTCATGCTAACCCTTGGTGATTTTGAACTTGTTAAGAGTATGGACAAATATGGGGAGTTAGTGAATTGGCTTGAATGACATACATAGGTATGTCATTTAGAAATTGAAATGGAAAGATCAATGCATTTATGCTTATGGACAGCATGTACTCTTTTGTTCATAATTTCCTTTACACAACTCCAAATGACATAAAGTTTTCTACATTGGATTCTAGACATCCTAAGCTTTAAAATGAAATATAATTCAGTTTATTTAAGAAATGACCTGAATTTTTGCTGGAATTGCAAAGTTTGGTCTTCTGCAAAATCATATTCTGTTCTGTTCTGTTCTGCTGTGGATTTTGCCCTGATTTTGAGATACATTCCGGTCTGAATTAGCTTGAGCCCTAGTTATAAAAAATTTATATCTATATCTTATCTTTCCAACGAGATAAGAATTGCCTCAATCCGAACCCAGTGCAAAAGTTACGGCCATTCTTCTAAAACTCGTCAAAGGGTCATCCATTTTCCAACACTAAAAATAGTAAGGCTACATGACCCCCTTCCAGCCTTTTTTTGCAAAACCTCAAAGAAGAAAGGTTGTAGATCTCACTCTTAGTCACTGACTGTGAAAATTTCAGCCAATTTTCACATGGTAATCAGAAGTTATACAAAATCTCCCTAAACTGTATAGAGAAGATTCAGCTTCTCGGCCAAAACTAAATAGAGATTTCAGTGGTCCATTTCAAAACCCTTCTAGGCATAATTGGGAGAAATCCAAAACATGAAAAATGTAGATTTATGTTTCTTCTAAATACTATAAAAATTTCAGGTAGTTTGGGATTGTGTGTTAAAAGTTGTGGGGCCTGTACAAAAATTTGACAGAACAGACTTCTGAAATGTAATGTGGGCAAAATGGTGCTATTTTATGGACTTGCACTAAGAATCCGAGAAAATGCCCAACTAGGAAGTTGTAGCCCTATGTCTTAACTATAACATAGTCAAAAAAAATCAGAGTATTTGCATGAGTAGATAGTGAGATATGGGATGTTTTACTAAAACGGGACAGAATAGAAGGTGAGATCTGGATTTGTTAGGAAATGTGAACTTTAAGAAATCTTCCAACAAGAGTTTGGAGATTTGTTCAACACAAAAAGTGTGAGTTTTTACGAGAGCCAACCATAGAAATTGGAGTTTCCTCATTTCTGACCCCAGTTGAGGAACTTTTGGTCGATTCTCGATAATGATGCGAGATTTGATTTTGAAAACCCTAGGTTGTGTATAACTAGGGTTACATCATATTTATATCATCATATACGCATCATATGTCTTCTTTAGTGACTCATATTCTACATTATATTTATAGAGCCTCCTTGGTGATTCGATTGAGGGGGGCCTTGTTCCACGCATTGTGGTTTTATTGGGGAGTGCGCTACCCCTAATCGGTGAGTGGGACTTTGACGTCTGCTATTGATTGGAAACCCTATTTTAAAATATTTTTTTTATATAGCATAGTGTTATGAACGTATGATCACTTAAGATTTAACTATTTATGAAATGTTTTTGTGATCATTGGAGTGTCCCAACTACCGATTCATTGATATGCATCCATGTGCTTCATAAAATGATATTGTGCCAACTTTTAATGTTTATGTGATTCCATATCTATTGGTACATGATTTTTGATACAATCTGGATTTATGGGCTGCATGCCCAGCTGATTGATAATTCCATGATATGGGTTGGTGCCCCCCACTCCCCCGCTGTATAGCAATATTCCGTAGCTACGAAGGACATTTGGCAGAGGCACCCATTGTGCCTGGATAGACTTTGGCCAGAGCTATCCCCCAAATATCAGATCTATGTTGTTGATCGTGCTTGTGATATTTGTGGGCTTATTTGAGTAGCCTGTGGCCAACGTTGGGATAGAGAGTTAGTGTTTCTACATACTTGCATTGAAAAAAAAAAAATAACTCCCAACGCGCCCGTCATTGGCCGCGGTAGGCCATTGCAAGGAATATTTATTAGGCCGGCTCTTTATGACTTGATATACGGATGCATATGTTGTTTTCTGATACATGTGCTATGAAATGATTTTATTGTAATATCATGATTGGTTTGCACACTTGATATCTATTTGATACGTGCTTTGACGCTCCATTTTCACACCAATATTAATATCACGATGTCAATCCCCTCACTTGCTGAGTACCCTCCCATAGGTACACACCCCTCTCAATTCCTCCGCAGGTTTAGCCTTGGACTGAGGATTTGATTGAGCATTGACTTTATTGAGCTTCTTTTGGAGACGCTGGGCTTGGGTATGGATACTCATTCTTCCTCTTGATCTATTTGTGATTATTATTTATTTTGGGAGTATTTAGATTGACCATTGTACTTATTATACCTGGGATGACTGTATTATACTTATGTTTGACTTATGAAAATGATAACTCTCATTTGATTTGATATATTGATGCATTGAGGGACATTTGTGATGACTTGGGAATTGATTTTGGTCTATGATATATTTGATTGGATGTTGTTATCAGCCTTACGGTGTCTCGATATACGGAACGTTGTGCTCGTACATCGAGGTGCCGCAACGGTTATTGCGTGCCAGGCCCGGAGGCGGGTCGGGGCGTGACATCCTCAACCACGAATTTGTCTTTTATTTTTCTCATTCTTCCGTTACTTTACAAACCCTTGTAGTCTCCTCTATCCCAAGAGACTTCGACCTCAATGTTCGTGCAAATAAGGGTTGTAATGTTTTCTTTTACTTTCTTATTTTTCTTTTCAATGTCTAGTTAATTTTACTTTTCCTAGGACTTGATGGATTTTAATTTTTGATTAATACATGGCTTGATTTGATTCTTTCCCTTAAGTTTTATTGGCATGATTATTATTTTGATGAGATTTTATTATTGTTCTTAATACTTGAAACGTTTTTTTGTCCGACGTTTTGATGATTTGAGATTGAGTGCATGCATAACTAATATAATTGTATAAGATTAGTCCAAATAATAAAATCCATATGAAATTATGAGCATGACCATTGGATTAATTTCATGTGTGGAGATTAAGGGAAACCTTAATTTACAGATTTTCATAAAACTTAATGCGATTTGATTTAATCGAAATTGCATGACCATTGGGTTTCGGTTAGACAAATTATGAATTCATTGCATGACCATTGGGTGAATCTAATTTAGAAAAATCTATCATCATCAATAATAAATCATTAGCCAATGAACTTAAGAATTGAAGAGATTTGACTATGTAAAAAGATAAAAATAAATGAAATCGACGTCCTAGGGTTTTTATCATATTAAAGTTTCATATTTTAGATTTTGTTTTTAGTAGTTTCTAAAATTTTCACAACTTAATTCAATTTTTTCAACTTAGATTAGGGTTATTCATATTTGGTAGTATAAAATATTCTTATAGGATCGACACTTATTCTACACTATACACAACACTCGACTAGGGTATATTTACCCGAAATCGTGATATACCTAAATCGCGTAACACCTAATTTCTATAGTTAAGCTCAGTAAGGATTTGACATTTGAATGAGATAGAAATACCCTTCAAGACCATATTCAAAACACGACTTGAAATTGAACTATAACTATGTTATCACTTCGCTAAAGAGTAAGTTTAGAATTCAGGGTTTGGAATTTCAAGGCTTTGAAATTTATTGAAATTTGAATTTATGAAATCCAAATCACTTGCACTCATAAGAGGGAAGAGAGAAAAGAAGCTAAGAGTTTGAACTACTACTTATATTGTTTGGAATCTCTTGTATCCCTCAATGATAACCGAACAAAAAAGGTGGGTGTATATACTAATATTATCTAGACCCAGATTTAAAATATCTATTGAATGTTAGGACTGAGTGTGTTAGACCACCTAGAGGGGGATGAATAGGTGGTTTGTCACTTTTTGAGTTTTTGATTGAGTGTGTAAGAACCATCTAGAGGGGGATGAATAAGGGGTTTGTCACTTTTTGAGTTTTCTAGGAATTTAAGACTTGAAACACAAAGACGAGACTAGAAAGAAGAAGAATAATAATAAACACAAACTATTTATAGTGGTACCACCATCCCCGATATACATTAACTCCTAGGCTTTGCTTGTTTTTTCCAAGCCACTATTTGCAATTCAAATAGTATAGACCACTTGCATTGCAGGTGCAAATGATCTTTACAAGTATTTCTATCCGAAATACTCACTCTCTTTCTAAACCCCAGACTGAGAAGCCTTCATGGCCATTTTATTCTTTCGAGTACAAGAGAAGTGAAATGTTGTAGAAGGTGAGGCTCAATCCTCAAATGTAATGAAATTTAAGCGTACAAGGAATTCTACTCAAGAGAAGATAAGGGAATAGAATAGAGAGTATGAAACGGAGCACTTAATATGTTTATTGGATTCGCATTCAATGATTTGTCAACCCTCTGCTTCTTCTTTACTTCGGCATTTATAACTTGAATTGAAGAGAGTCGTTGTGTGGTGGTTGGATTCGAACTTCTTCATTAAATGAATTTGAGCATTTCTCATTAATACTTCACTGACCTTCATTTAATGTTATATCCATTGCTACACTTTTCCAATAAGGAGTTATTACTTTTCTTCTTTTTGATTGCCACCATTTCTATTAAAAAATGAGTGCTTTTCCTGCATACAACTATTAGTTTTTCGAAGCATTTGATTGGCCAAAATAAGCTTGTTTAATTTATTTGATTCATGCCCAACAATCGAGTATTAATAGATTTAAAGAATCGTATTAATGTGTTTAATTTGTGTCGACATAATTTGTGTTTTGTGTCAAAGCGAATTTAAAAATCTTAACCGTTAAAACAAAAGACCTAAGTATGTGTCGACATATTAAATTTCTAGTGCTGACTAATGTTCTTTGTGAATCTCATTTTGGTTAATATAAGTGATATTTGGTCAACAGACAAGTGACTTTTCATCTTCCCTAAGTGCTTGTATTGACATTGAAATGCATTGGATTTCCATAATGGTGAGTGGTTTACTTTGGTTGTGTTGGTCCCTGTGACAATCAAGAAGGGGGTTGAATTAGTTATCTTTAATTGGCTTTTTAAAATTTTAATCTAACTCCACTAAAATCTATACTAATTCTATGGTAAATCTAAACATATACAATGGAAAATAAAAGTACAGATGAAAGACAAATCCGATCGTCTCCTTGTAGTAAAACCTCCAGTTGGACTCAGGCTAGGTTTGCAATCTAAACCAGCCATGAGTGGAACCCGTACTCCCGCATCTTTTCAACAAAAAAAATGGTTGTCAAAATCTCAAAATCAAAGCTGAGATGGCAAAAACCCTACAACAAAATCACAGCAACGACTAAATACCAAGCACTAGGAATAAGTATTGTCGGAAATATGTTCCAACGAAATAACACCTCCCTGATCGGACCAATGTACAAAATTTTCAGATCATACTTCATAGACTATTTGTACATTGAGACGCAACCCTTCGATGCCATATTAGCCTTATCCTCATCCATAGCCAACATGAGGATATAGTCGTTCCCTAACAACATATCAGTTTGAACTTCCCGAAGTTCCTCCTCTATCATCGTGCTTCTAATGTCACCGATGCCTTGTTGTGTTTGAGAAGAAGAACCTTTAGCCATTCTCTCGAGTAAAATTTTCTTTACGAAAGATTAATTCACAAGAAGATGAGAATGTTGAAAGGAAAGTACAATAGTGCTTGATACACTCAGATGTCATGCTTTATAGGGCATATTGGAGATGGTTCTCAAGACCTAAAGCAACACGTGCTGCATTAAAGGTTCCATACTTACTCTTTTTCAAATTTCCACCCGATATCAACTACTCATGGAGCCTTTCCTATGGGACGGCACTATGAGTTGGGGGCAAATTATGATAAAGCCCAATGTTTCTCAGGTATATAAACCAATGAATATTCCATACTGAAACGTATCAATAATAAGAGACCTATCTCCCCGTAGGGTGGACACGGCCCACCTCCTTAGTATGAACTGATTGACCCCCTTGATAACAGCTTAATCAGCTTAAAGCGCCTATCAGCACTTGATACTCAAGAATCTTAAGAGAGTACATCTTTCTGCCCCATGGTCGATAGCCCGATAGAACTTTTATCAACTCTATGCCTCTCGATGGCCTACCTTCATTGGCTAAAGGTAATATTCACTTGAAATTCATACTAAAGCTTACCTTCCTATTCGACCAAGTAACAAACTTCCAAGATAAGGAAAGAGATCTTTTAAAATCTAATTGATAAGGAAGGAAATCTCCTCAACCTGGTGGACTTTCCAAGCGATAAGAATCTCATATCTTTTGGGAATATTTGACTAGAGTCTGGAGATCCTGGGACATTCATACAATGAGACTAGGATTACAACACCTCAAATACAAACGACTCATAGGGCATATGTGATGTGAACCCGATGGGTATAGAAACCCGAAAATCTATGAACAAGTAATATATCTCAAAAATCGTCTCAACGAATGATTTAAACTGGTAGAAATAAAGATCTCAACCCTTGCCCTAAAGGAGGAAAAATATAAGGTATATAACCGTAGACTCGTTTCTCACTAGAACAAGAACGTTAGTATAAAGATTGAATGAATGACGCCACAATCTAGATAGTTCAAAATCTAGATTGATAAGTCAAAAAACTAAATAAGACTCATATCTTGAATAAATTCAAAAGTTCTTAAAAGAACAAGACTTGTGAGAAAAAACCTCATATTTTTATTAATTCTCTCAAAAGTTGTTATTTTACATAATGTAAAATGGCCTATTTACAGGCTAAAAATAACTTCAAAAATGGCAATTAAAATTTAACTTACTGAAAAAGAATAAAAGAAACGAAAATTAAATAAATGTAACTATTTTGACTATTAAAAAAAAACTACTAAAAATGTATTAAAGCATATTTGATCAAATCTTTTTTTATATTTTGAATGATTCTTTGCTACTATTTTTCTTTATTTTAGTTCTCTCTTAGACTTGGATAGCTTTGAGCCCTTTATTCTTCCAATTGGACTTGTATGAGCATGATTAAGTCCCATTTTGGTTCTTTACTCGTTTGGTCTCCAATTTCTTGATATAAAACTCTCCAAATAAAGTTATTTAGTACTTCATTGAGCCTTCTAACTCGAGTTTTTGTCACCGGCCCAACTGAAACTTGAATTGAATCATGTGAATTCCTTTCAGCCTTAATGACCTCATCATTCCCTCCTCTTGAGAAAGATTTGTCCTCAAATCGTCACCTTGTTTATATCGAATGACGTAGGGAAAAGTCTCAATGAATTCCATCCATCGAGCATGTCTCTTGTTTAACTTGTGTTGACTTTTCAAATGTTTTAAGGATTCATGATCCATACGAATCACAAATTCCTTCAACCACAAATAGTGTTACCATGTCCCCAGAATTCAAACCAAGGCATACAACTCTTTGTCATAAGTAGGACAGTTAAGTGTAGTCTCACTTAACTTCTCATTAAAGTATGCAAGTAATCTTTCATCCTGCATAAGAACAACGCCTATATCTATACCATAAGCATCACATTCAATTTTAAATGTTTTAGAAAAGTTGGGTAAAGCAAGTAAAGGAGTACGAGTAAGTTTATATTTAAAAAGTTGAAATGTCTTCTCTTGTTTTTGACTCCATTGGAATGCAACATTCGTTTTAATAACTTATGTAAGCAGTGCAGTGATGGTGTTAAAATCTTTCATGAACCTCCTGTAAAAATTAGCAAACCCATGAAAACTTCTAACATCACCTATACTGGAGGGGGTCGGTCATTTTTGAATGGTTTTGATCTTCTCTTCATCTACCTCGATACCTTTAGCACTCACAACAAAAGCTTAAAAAACAACCTCATCGGTGCAAAAGGTACACTCTTTGAGATTAACATATAACTTTTCCTTTTTAAGCATATTCAAAACTGAATGTAAATGTGAGATATGATCATATAAGGTTTTACTATAAATCAAAATATCATAAAAATAAACAACTACGAATTTATCAATGAAATCACATAAAACATGATTCATTAAGCGCATGAATGTATTATAAGCATTGGTTAATCCAAAGGGTATGACTAACCACTCATACAATGTATATTTAGTTTTAAATGCTATTTTCCATTCATCTACTTCTTTCAATTGTATTTGATGATACCCACTCTTAAGGTCAATTTTAGAAAATACACAAATATCATGCAGTTCATCTAACATGTCATCTAATCGAGGAATATAGTATCGATATCTTATCGTTATGTTGTTAAGAGCTCAATAATCAACATACATCCTCTATGTTCCATCTTTCTCAAGCACCAAAATAACCAAAACTGTACATGGACTCATGCTCTCTCTCACATATCCTTTTTCCATTAACTCTTCGACTTGCCTTTAAAGCTCCTTCGCTTCTTCTAGATTGCTTCCATATGCTGGATGGTTTAGAATTGATGCATAGCGTACGAAATCGATTTGATATTCAATCTCTCGGATCGGTGGCAAACCTTGGGGTAGTTCTTTGGAAACACATCTTCAAATTCTTGCAAAAGAGAAACAACAACACTAGGCAAAGAAGGGTTAAGTTGATAAGTGCTTACAAGGGTTTTCTTGTACATAAGTATAATCATTGGCTGTTTTGAAAGCATCACTCACTTAACCCCATTTGTTTTGGCATAAAAATTCCTTTGTTTTCTCTCGGATTTTACTTTATTGGCCGAACTTTTCTCTCTTTTCTCTTCCTCACCAAATTTGGCCTCTCTCTCTCTCTTCTTTTCTCTCTTTTTTCTCTTCTCTTAACTCATTTTGATCTCTTTGTTTTTTTTATTCACTTAGTTTTTACAATCTCACTAGGTCTTCATAGACTTGTTTTGATGTCATCGGAATTAGAGTGAATTTTTCGTTGGTTGAATATAAATGAATATCTGTTGGTGAAGCTATCATGTTGCACATGTTGATCAAATTGTCATGGCCTTCCTAACAAAACATGTCCAGTCTGCATTGGCACCACATCACATAACACCTTATCTTCATATTTACTAATCCGAAATGATACAATAACTTGTTTTGTAACCCTCACTTCTCCACTATCATTCAACCATTGTAGCTTGTATAGTTGTGAATGTTTAGTGATTGACAAATTCAGTTTTTCTACTAAAGTAGTACTCGCAACATTAGTAAAATTACCACCACCATCAATAATCAAAATACAGATCTTGTCTTTCACATGGCAACGAGTGTGATAGATATTCTCCCACTGTATTTCTTCTTCATCTCCTCTGGTCTATAAGCTTAAGTCTCGACATGTAATTAGTGCTAATATCTCACTATGTTCAGCCACGTACTCCTTATCTCCAATGGGGGTGTCTTCCAATGATGTTATACAATCAAGATCATCTTTATCTTCAAACTCGATTGCACCATTTTCCTAAATCACCATAACTCATTTGTTTGGACATTGGCTAGCTATATGTCCCCTTCCCTGACACCTGAAGCATTTAATCTCACTAAAACGAATTGAAACAGAGGCTGCCTTACCTTGAGAAGTCGTGGTGGAGGAAGCTGATTTATGCTCAGGTTTAACCTAGGAGATGACTGGATTTTCTTTTTTTTTTTGAGTAGCTCATTTTCCAAAATGTTGTTCTCGAAATCTATAGGGTTGGTCTTGGTCGTGTGTTGCCTCTCTTGAGCTATCTCTTAACCTTGATTATTATATGTACTAAATCCTCCAACTCCACACAATGATGAAACTCGATTGTGTTTGCAATCTCTCAATTTAAACCATTCAAAAACCTTGCCATTGTCGTCTCTCGATCTTCTTCCACTTTTGCTCTAATCATAGCCATCTTCATCTCTTTATAATACTTCTCTATGCTTCGGTTACCTTAGTAGAGACTCTGCAACTTGAGATATAAATCTCGATGTAATGACTTGGCACAAATCGTCATTTCATCACACTTCTCATCTCATCCCAAGTTTTAATGGGACGATCCTCGTTCCGCCTCCTATTGATACACAACTGATCCCACCACACAATTGCATAATCAATAAACTCAATAACAACAAGTTTTACCTTCTTTATTTCAGAATAGTTGTGATAATTAAAAACGAATTTCATGTTCTTTTCCCACTCAAGATATGCTTCGGGATCACTTTTATCTTAAAACGATGGAATTTTCATCTTGATACTACCTAAATTATTATCTACCCGATTCCTAACTTCTCTATCCCAACCAAATCTTCTATGACTACCCACTGACAACCTATCTAACTTCTCCTCTAAACCATCGCCTTCAAACTTATCTAAAATTTCAGTTTCCCTTTGATGAAATGTATTCCTCCTTGAGGGGTTCAGCACCATTGATAGCTGCCCCATTTGTAACTCCTCTTCTACCCTATCCAACCTTTCATGCATAAGATCTAACTCTCTCTTCATCATCCATCTCATCTCTCCCATAAATGCTTGTAATTATAGATTCGGCCCAATATGTGGTTGAACATTCTCACTTGTGTTATCTTTTTGATTTTGAGACATGATTGGAATCTGCAAGACAATGTTAAAATAAAATAAAAAAGAATATCACCACATTCCCTCACGTGTTTCATTCAAAAATAATGATTCACTCAAATCTACTCGTATTTCACTATTTGAATTTGGCTTTTATCTTTAATGAATTCTCTTTTATCTTTTACCACTCTATTTCACTTAGTCAAATTTTTTATTGAACTCGAGAACTTAACTCAAGTATAATTGTTTTGTGAAATTCAAAAACTTATATAAAAGAAAGTATTAATAAGAAAAACAAAGAAAGAAAGAACAAAAAAAGAAAAAAAGGGAAAATAAGGGAAGTCACAAACTTGGAAAATTCCAATTTAAGAAAGAAACAAAGAAGGAATGGAACAGATCATAAAGGAAAACAAATAGAGAAAGAGTTCAAGAAAGGAGAACAAATAAGGAACAAGATCAAAGAAGGTAAACAAATAAAGAAAGTTTTAAATTTAGAAATGTGCACCAAATTAGAAAAGTACACAATTAAGGAAATATTTCAAACCCAACTCTAAAAAATTTTGTAAGTTATAATCAAAAAATATCAAATTGGTAATAACAATTTAGAAAAGTTGTTAAATTTGAACAAGATCACAACATGAATAATATTTCAATTTGAGAATAAAATGTAAAATTTAGAAACTGCCCTTTTTTTTGCCTCTCTTTTTTTGTGGCCCTTTCTTCTTCTTCTTCTTTTTTGGCCCTTCCCTTTTTTTTACTGCCTCTTTTTCTTGCTTTTTTGTGGCTCTTCCTTTTTTTTGGCCCCTTTTTTTTTTTTTAACTATGGTAGCACAAAAAATATCAAGAATGAAATACATAAAAAAAACAAGAATTAAACCAACGAACTATGAATCGAGATTGAAATTAGAGTTTTAAAACACAAACAAGAACAAAAGAAGGATAAAAAAAGATAAGAATAATTCAAAGGAAAAAAAAAAAAACCTAAATTGGTTCTGATATCAACTGATGTGAACCGATGGGTATAAAAACTCTAGAATCCACGAACAAGTAATATAGCCCAAAAATAGTCCCAATGAATAATTTGAACCGGTGAAAAATAAATATCTCAACCCTTGCCCTAAAGGAGGAAGAATTTAAAGTATATGACTTTAGACTCATTTCTCACTACAGTAAGAATCTTGGTATAAAGATAGAATGAATGACACCACAATTTAGATGATTCGAAATCTAAATTGATAAGTCAAAGAACTAAACAAGACTTATATCTTGAATAAGTTCAAAAGTTTTTAAAAGAACAAAACTTGTATAAAAAAATCTCACAATTTTATTAATTCTTTCAAAAGTTATTGCTTTACACAATGTGAAATGACCTATTTATAAGATAGAAATAATCTAAAAAATGATAATTAAAATTTAAATAACTTTCTAAAAAAATAAAAGAAAAGAAAACTAAATAAATGTAACTATTTTGACCAAGTCAAAGAAACTACTAAAAATGTGTCAAAGTATATTTGATTAACTCCTTTTCCATATTTTGAATGATTCTTTGTTACTATGTTTCTTTATTTTCGTTCTCTTTTAAATTTGGATAATTTTGACCCATTTATTCTTCCAATTGGCCTTATATGAGCATAATTAAAACTCATTTTGGTTCTTCATTCATTTGGACTCCAATTTTTTGATATAAAACCCTTTGAATAAACTTATTCAGTATTTCCTTAAGTCTTCTAACTTGAGCTGTTGTCACTGGTCTAACTAGAACTTGAATTAGATCATGCAAATTTCTTGCATCCTTAATAACCTCATCAACATGCCTATCAATCTACATTGCATGTTATCACCTAGATACGCTCTCTTGGAACTGCACACTTGATATGCAAGCCCACACTGGGTTCTCATTCTAAGTCTTCTTTTGCTCAGTCTGTTTCTTCCTTTTTTGAAAATCACTTTTTCTAATTTGAGTATCGGATATACCCCTGCTGAGCACCCTCCGGTGGTTTTTACAAGTCTTATATTATCTGTTGGAATAGAAGTTACACTTCCCACTCGGGTCAAAGAAGCTTATATCTATGAAACCAAAACTCACCTCCAATACTTTGAGAAAAGTTATTTTCATGGGAAGATTTAGTAGAACTAAGAGAGAAAAGGTTACTTGTTTAAAGAGAAAAATGATGATGATGATGAGATAGAGTTCTAGCGAGCAGGTTAAAGAAATTTTCATAGCAAAATTATGGAGTTCTAGTAATGCTATTAATTTCTTTGTAATTTTCTATTAATTCCTTAGTAATTTCGATAATGAAGTGGACAATTCCTTTGTAATTCTATTAATGAAGCGAACAAAAATACCATGGCTTGAACAATCTACTGCCAATTAACGATATCATCATCATCCATATTAAAAAGAAGAAAACCTTTGATCGTCTAAGTTTAGGGATTGACCAAAAATCTCACACTTTCTCACCTATTCTCTTTGCTTCTGACCTATTAAAAAATATTATATATCAAAATCAAATTAATTATTAAAGAATATTATATATTAGGATAAATCAATAATTGATTTGATTTTAAGAATATTTGACTCATTTTGCTTTTATATTTATAATAATATATTTTCTATATAAACTCAATTTATTCTAATATTTTATTGAAATAATCAATCATTAGAGTTTTATATTAAGTTTTGTTTGCAAAAAGAGTTGCAAAAACACCTTCAAGTTTTTTAGGTACTCGGTCCAAATTTCATGACGTTTATTAGGTCATTTAGTAGCCATCTAGTATAATATTAAATGATTTTACTCTTCGACACGATCACACAAGCAAGAGTCATACCTTAAAAACCCTCCCACACACCTCCAAAAAACCTCTACAACAATCATTCAAATTTCTACAATAGTTTTATTTTTTTCGACTCTCTGTCACTCATCCGATCATTTAGTACATACCAAGTTTTATTCTCTCTCTCTCTCTCTCTCTCACACACACAACTTGATGCCAACGGTGATAACTAGATGCGGACTTTGTCCCTCGTCCGATCATTTGATATATACCAAATTTTATCCTCTCTCAAATTAATCCTAACGTTGGTAACCAGATATTATTAGATTATCACTGCTCTTACTAAAGTTTCTGTTACTATTATTAAATTCTCTCTGTTACTATTCTTTTTGAAGCCTTTTTGTTACTATGCTCATCAATATCAATAATCTTGGTAAAGTTCCATAACTTCGACTATTTTAAATTTAAATGACTTTTATTATATCACATTTAATTTAAAAAAATATTAAAAAAAATTATATATCAAAATTAAATCATTATTAAAAATATTATAAAATTTGATATTGAGAATATTTAATTTAGTTTATTTTCATATTTATAATAAACTTTTTATATAAATTTAATTTATTATAATATTTTACTTTAATAATAAATCAAAAGTAATAAATGATTTGTATCATCGTATCACTTTCCATCTTTGATACAACCTACCCGAACCGATCTCAAAATAAAAGACATCCCTCGAATACAGGTCAAGCGGTGAAACCTCATTATCATTTTTTCTTTTCTAATTCGATTTCGTTCGATTAAATCTTCTTGTACCCTAAAAAAAAAAAAAAAAAAAAAAAAAAAAAATCTCAAAATAAAAACCAATGTAAAACAAGTCACTATCGCAAGTCTCCATCGTTCCCGGTAATGTAAAACCAAAAGCATTGCTTTCAGAGACATAAATCATTAGAGCCCAATAGGATGGGGCCAACCCAGTTGTTGGAGTGGTTCACGGGGCCCACACCCCACCACCACCGACAACCACCCCCTCAAACGTTCGAGTCCCCAAATTATGAATGCGCACAACCCGCCCCTCACATTGCCCTAAATAATTCATCACAAATATTAATGGATTTTTTTTTTTGGGGGGTAGGGGTGGGGGTGGGGGTGGGGGGTAGAAGCTTTCTCATTCATATTCTTCACTCCCCATCTCTTTTTCAAAGTTTGAGCATGTACTAATGTCGAATTGTCAACCAGATCACAGCTGTAAGAACATGCTATACTAGAAAGAGAACAAAAGGAAATTATTTTACAAAAAGAAACCAACGAATTTCTATGCCACTCTGTTCTACCCTAGTGTGGGTTTCTTAAAAGTGATGAGCAAAGTGAGAAAAAACTTTCCTCACATGTTCTAATCTGGATCTCCAAATCCCCCCCCCCCAAAAAAAAGAGGCAAAAAAATTGAAGCTAAAATTAAGAATAGAGGAAATGTATTATTGACGGATATGCTGTAACCTGGACCCAATGGTGGCTAGCTCGAATCTCTTCACAATGTTCGCAACATTCCTCATTGTCCTGTCCATAACATAAGGAGTGCCTTCCAGGGTGATACCTGTCGAATTGAGCAGTCGCCGGCATGGCTCCCTCCTATCTGCAATAGTTCCATGATAATGGAAGTACTTGATAATGTCCTCCGTCTTGTGGGTTGTCTTTCCCTTGACGTTCTGTGACATGTGAACTCCAGTTGCAAACACATTCCGCGGTTGGATTGCATATTTACGGTCTCTTCTAATTCCTCTCTTCACATCCCTATACACCAACTTCTCAAAACCCCATTTCCTGTTGTGTTATAGCAAAGAAATGTCAACGTTTATTATATGTAGTCACAAAAGATATTTTTGTCTTTCAATGGCATTGGCAACAAATCAAGATAAAATTGCAGAAGAATGCAACTCAACGCAGGAGGGTTCTACACATTGACAAAGCTTGCATGCAACAACCAAGACCTGCCAGCTTGAGAATCTAGTTCAATGGGAAATTGAAAGTAATTGATCACCCACATTAAAGAAAAATGTTGAGTGGACCACATGAATCACGGATGAAATCGACTAAATGCTAAGTGACAATGTGTCAACTAATTCTCAATCAAATTGTCGGCATATTTTAACCAACAATTGAATAAAAATTGATCAAACATATTGATATGAATTGTTATGTAAAATTTGTTCCATTTAGCCCATGATTTTTACAACTATCAAGCATTACTTTTGATTATTTGCAAGAAAATCAGTAAACAAAAATTCCTTTTAGAGACCTATTCGGTCCAAATTCAGAGGGTAACTAACTGGTAGGAGATTTGAGAACAAGTTGAATGGGTCAAGTAGACAGACTATGAAGATATGAATGCTGAAATTTCAAATAGAATTCTGAAAGGAAAAGTCATAATTATCAAACATGGAGCGAGGATTCATAACATCTGTCATGCGGACAACAGATCTACCAGCCATGTACCAGCCCGAATGCGATTAAGGAAAAGAAAGGGAAAGGAACAATCAGAGTAACAAAACCACAATTTGGCTAGTAAGTCCAAAAGCATTCAATTTTTTTTCCCCATACAATATGCCACTTGATAAATAAATAGCAAACTTTTATCACTCAAACTACCAATATGGCCATTTTTGCCTAACAATGCTTGAGTTTCAAAGCATATAAAAATGTTGCAATCACTCAACCAAATATGTGATGGCAAATCTAATATAATTTTACCTTAGGCTAGCCTTTGGAGGGTGATGGCAAATTTTGGCAACATGAGGTGCCTCCTAATTAAAACAAAAACTTTGACCCAAAAGGAAAAAAATGGCAACAAAAGAAGATTTCTACCCTTGAGTTTCTCTTCCCGGTTATATCTACATATATCACATTGGATTACGCTAATTTCCTAGCACTAACCAGACACAAAGTTGGCTCCCCCCCCCCCCCAAAAAAAAAAAATCTTCATTTAATGCATAGAATCATCAAATTTAAAATTAAGCAAAAAACATAAAATAAAACTACCAAAGGCGTAGAAAATTGTAATGAAAGTGAAATTGCCAAATGTCGAGAGAGAGAGTGTATACGTGTACATACTTGGGGGTTTTGCCGTAATCCTCAGAAAGGCAGAGCTGGTTGGACATAGTCATCTGCTCAATGGTGAATTGATTGTAATCAGTGAGAGAACCGAGGACAGACTTGATAGTCTTCTTATAGGGAACATATATGAACTCATCCACATCAAAGAAGAACATCCACTGCGCATCAAATCGGTAGCGGTGAAGGCAATCGTTCACGACCAGGAACTGATTGTGGTAGTACCCATCAAAGCGCTCCTGATCTCTGATGTCCTGGAGAGTGACAAATCCCAACTCCATCCACGGCTTCAACACCTCCATGACCTCCGGATGAACACCGCCGGCGTCGTGAATCACAAAATGCGACTTGGGTCCGAACAATCTCACGTGGTAGGCCATCCATTCTCTCACCCTCTGCGGGCTCAGATTGCCGTAGAGAGAAGAGCCGCAGTAGAGATAGTCGTATTTGGGAGGGGAAGTGTAGAGAGAGAGATTCACGCTTCCTGGGGTTTCTCTCAGCACCTCGATGGTGTCGGTGAGGTTGTAGTTGGTGTCGCCGCCGCCGTTGGTGGAGGCGTGGATAAAGAGGCTTCCGCCTGCTTCCACTCCGACTGGATGCGGGAATGTGCAATTCACCACCACCACCGTGTAGATGCGGCCGTAACCCCAGTCAGGGAGGACCCTGTAGGTGGCGCCGGTGACCGGGGGTGACGATTTGTCGAGAGAGACCCACTCGCAGCTGTAGCTCGGCCTTCCGAAGACGTGAAGGGGTTTTGACGACAGTGCCACAACCGCGAAGGTGTCTAACCCTCCTCGGTACGCCCCCATCACTATCAAATTGTACGCGGCTGCCCCAAATTTGCTGAAACCCCGCTTCAAAATACCTCCTTCCAGAATCTGATCTTGCTCAAGCGCCGGCGTCGGAGGCGGAGGCGGAGGCGGCGGCGGAGGGGAAGGCGGTGGGGGTGAAGATGTAGAAGAAGCTAACAAGGAGTTTTGGAGAACAGAGGTTGGGGTGGTGGAAGGAGGAGAGAGCTGGTCAGAGGCAAGTCGGGAGAGACAGAGACGGAGATCGGAGGAGGAGAGAGTAAAATGCGAAGGCAGGAATTGGAGAAGAGTGGCTATGGAGCAGAGGAGAAAGAAAGCCATAACCAGATATTTGAGCTCTGCCGCACAATTCCATATCACACCTATAAACATCTTTCTCTCTCTCTCTCTCTCCATCTGCTGTTGCTGCTGCTGCTTTCCCATTGCTCTGATCCAAATTTCTGATCTAAGCCCACAATTCACACAACGCAAACAAAGCGTGTACAAAATCTTCCCTCAAATTGCTTCTCCGTCTCTCTCTATAAACGTGTGTGAGGAATATGGTTTTGTTTTTTTTTTTTTTTTTGGGGGGGGGGGGGGCGGGATTGGAGGTTCTGTGTGTGTGTGTGTGTCCGTGGAAACTTTCGGCACAGCCAAACCAGCCGCGGTGGTAAAAGTAAAAGTGGGAATGGTATGGTCTGGGTCTAAATATTTCACCACAAACCAAATACTCCGAATCCACACCTAAAATACAACAATGAGAGAGAGTGTGTACGTACTTGTGTATACGATGGATGGAGGCTACATTGTGGGGAACATTAACTTTTGGCGCTGCCACACTGGTCATGTATTTCCCGTAAACTAAAGACACCTGATCTACACCTAAAGCAAAGAAGAGAGAGTTTTTGCAGAGACATTTTAATAGAAAAGAACACTTATTTAAATATTTTTTTAAAAATCTAATATTCAAAACTTTATAAATATATGTATTTTTTTAATTTTATGTTCTGTAACAAAAAAATTAAAAAAATATAAATATAAAAAAACAAAGAGAGAAAAGAGTACCACGGCATTATCAAATGCACAAAAGTATTAATCTCTCGACTCCACCTTTCCTCCATAAATTTGCAATAACTGGAAGTTTTGAAAACCCAAAAGAAAGAGGGGCCCATTTGAGAATTCCCATGATTCTTTTTAACAATCTTGTAAATCAAAATCAAATCCTAATACATTCAAAGATACCTTACCTACTGATACATGCACCCATTTGTAGATACTAACACGTACATTAAACCTATAATTACTAATAATTTAGTATTTAAATTTTAAAATTTTAAATAATTAAAATTTGATTTACCAAAATACGTGCAAATAAAAAATACTAGTAAAAGGTAAATTATTTACGAATCTAAAATTTTTATACCAAAATTTTGATTCTTATAGGTAGAATTTTATATTTTATATAAAATACTCATTTTAAATTAAAGTTATTGCAAATTAAATAAAATTGAGCAATAGGCGTATGTATTTAAATTTACGCGTTAAAGAGGGAGAATGTTGGGGTCACACATGCACATGCACATGCACATGGACATAGATCCGATGTCTTTTTTATTGCCTCACATGCCCCTCATATTCTGCTATATTCTCGTTATACAACCCTTTACCAGGGTAAATATTTAAAAATAATCAAAATTGAAATAATTAATTTAATTTGATTATGTAATTTTTATAACTATAACTAATTCAAATAAACTAAAAAACTATAATTCGTTTAATCAAATAAAACGGTTAATTCGGTTTGACTATTCAAATTAACCGAATTACTAAAATTTATTATTATTAAAAACTTTTAAGTAACACAACTTTTTATTCATGTTCATATAAATATAATATATATCATTTATATTAATTTGAAATTATAAATTATAATTTTAAAATTTAAAATTCATTTATAATTTTAGTTTACTAAATGTCAATTTTTAAATTTCAAATTTCAAATAAACTAAATTTTGGGAGTGGAAAAAGAATGAAATAGGAGGAGAGGGAAAAACGTAAATGAGAATTTCAAATTTGGGAGCGAAAGAGTCATAAAATGAATTGGACATTGAAAATTTGAAACTAAAAAGGTGGAAACTAAAAAATTTTTCTTAATTGTATACTATTCACTATATTAATTTTAATTTTTAGTTTTTTTCTTTTTTAATTTTAATTATAATATTATAATAATATTTATATGAATAAAAATTATTCAGTATATATAATATTTTTAATTAATTTGATTAATTCGATTTAATCGAAATAAAAATCATTAAAACTGATAATAACTCAAATAAATCAAATTAAAGTTTAATTTTATCCAATATTAAAACAAATATATAATAAACCACTCAAAATATAAATAACGATTCGACAAAAATAAATTTTTCAATTTTAATTGAATAGTGCTCACCTTACCTTTAACTTTGGACTCCTTCCATCTTTATATTTTTCTTTTGCGCAACACTTGCTATAAATCTCACACATCTTCGCTTCCTTACAAAGAATTGTCTATGGGACAATCCTTATAATTCATTTTTCATTTATTTTAATAATGTTAATATATTTTATAGTTTTACTTAAATCAGAAATTATTTATTTTTATTTTAATATAAGTAAAAATCCAATGTACTCGTCTTATCTAATAATCTGTCACTCATAAATAAATAATAATATTTGTATATGTATATAGGAGAAATGATAATAATATTTATAGATAGAAAAATAATATAGAATGAGAGAGAGAATTCTTTTCCTGTAAATTACTTTTTTTTTTCGTTAAAAATTGTGACATCCATTTGAGTGAAATTCAAAATCAGTATCTTAAATTTAAAAGAGAAATTCTTAATATTACTAAATTTAAAAGTTTTGGCGCATAAATTTCATAAATTAAATTCTTTTTTTTTATATAAAAAAATATACTTAAGTGAAATTGAATTGACAAAGAGAGGATAGAAGTGAAAAGACTCTATCATTTGAACGGGACTCATAAATTGAATTCTTATATTAATAATAATCACCTTTACTTTAAGTCATTAATGGACGATCTATCAAAGTGGTCATCTTTCTCTTGTTTTTTTCCCCTTTTTTCTTATTTTATTTTTTCTATTTATGATTAATCAAAAATTCCTTTTAAAGGATTGTGGACGGGTTAATTCTTTGAATATGGCCAAAATATTCCAATATGGAAGAATTTTCTTTAATTTTAATATGAAAGTATTATTTTAAAAAATTGGAAATAATACTGTTCTTTTTCTACACACACGTATAAACATATTTTTGCAATTATGTATGTTTAAAATTTTTGATATAGTATTTTTCCTTTGCATTTTAATATTTTTTTATACTAGATTTGAATTTAAAACTTTTTAAAAAAATGAATTTTATGAAATTCATATATTTTAAACCTTTACAAGTTAAACAAATTTTTTTAAAGATATAATTAATGGTATTTGAAATTATATTTTAATTAATTTGATTTGAATATTATCGGATTTAATTTTAATAATTTTTTTTTAATATAATTTTTTTAAGAGAGTTTTATTAATATAATTTTTTGTTTTTAATTTTTAAATTTTAAATATGTGGTTTGATTAAAAGGGGTTGTGTTTTACCCGTAGGCTGACCACTAATACAAGTCAAACCGATTAATGTATTATGTTGCATTGAATATTTACAAAATGTGGAAAGGAAATGTCATGTTTGATTTTGTGTTGAACGGAGGGGGTGAAGAAAGGGTCCGGATGGTCTTAAATTGGAAAAAGAAATAAAACTAACAAAGATGGGATGTGATGGGAAGCAAATATATAATGAACGCGTGGAAGGTTCGTGTGTGAATAGTGGACGCGTGTTAGGGATACGTGCTCAGCTTGTCCCTCTCTCTGAGTCCTGAAACTTCCTTGTCCTTCCCTACCTCTTCATTCTATTGGTCACCACCGCACCGCCACCTCAGCCCCAAAACTTTTCTTCTTTTCTTTTCATATGATTACTCCATGTGGGTACCGTTTTTACTTTTCAAGTAAAGAAAGGGGACCCCGGGGGGGCAGGGGGTGTGAATGGGCTGCGGATGCGGCTGGAAACAGCACAAGCCGGTGATGGTCTGGTCCTACTCGTCCGGCATATATACATAACTCCCCATTGTTCTCCTCTACGCAACTATGGTGGGGGCTGGGACTTTTTGAATTTGGGAGGTCTCAACATGTGTTACCTATTCGTCGCATGCTTTTGAATAAGACCAACACCTCCCTAAAGCTCATGTTTGTATCTTCTGCTAATTATTTAATTTATCTAATCGTACGTAAGATTTACTCTCCTTTTGTAAAACTTACACCATCCGATGATATTGACCTTTTTTTTTTAAAGAAAATGCTTGAACAAAAAAAAAAAAAGGAAAAAGAAAAAATTGTCTATAAAGATTGAATGAAAACTCGAATTGAGATCTAACAAATGTGTATTCACATAGATGACACATAATTGTGAAGAAGTGAATATTGAGATTTACAGCTTGATTGAGAAATTGGACACAAAAATGAAAACTCTGATAATCTATTGTCTTAGCTAATTTATTACAATAAATTAAAGATTCATACGATACCCATTATTAAAAATACAAAGTTAAATAGTAAAATAAAAAAATTATTGTTAAAATCATATGATTACTGATTTTTTTTAACATATAGATACCAAACGAAGAATGTCCCCCCCTTTTTGGCTCAACCTGAAGAAGCATCTTATGGTGTTGTGCGCTCACATGACCAACCATGCCTTTTGTTTTGAGTCAAACAAGTATTCATGCCGACACCCATTTTTTTTTTTTTTTTTTTTTTTTTTTTAAAAATGATATTGAATCCTTGTTTAGAGCTTGTGAATGTTTTGTACCTATTCCTTCCGGTTCCAACCATCTTTCAATTTGGGCAGGGCTCAGGACTTGCTTGGTTGTCGCACCATATAATTTGGCATAAACAAAACACTTTGCCATACGATAAGCTTTTTATGTGTGAGGATCAATTATTTGTACATCATGTGAAAAGCTGAAAATTCACAAAAACATACTTGATTTAATAGTATCCTGAGGTTAAGAGCCTGTGGAAGTGTACACAAAGAAAACTTACAGAATAAGGAAGTACGCACTCAATCAAGAAACACTTTCCACTACCAGAAGCCAAAGTTGCATCCTTAGTCTATCTCCTTCAATAATTTTGCTATTACTAATATTGGGTACTTATCCAATCAAAATGGGACAAGTGCAGGTGATGATTGAGATGGGGGACTTGTCCTGTTAGATCCCAAGCACTATACATTCTTCACATTTCCAATTCCATTTCACAGCCAAAATAATGGAGAGAGACTAGTGTTGGTCACATGATATGAATTGAAATGGTTCCAAAACCCTTCCAATGCACATGCCTTTGCCTTCCCAATTGAAATTTGTAAATCCCATTTAAGTTTAACTCAAACCTGTTTTGTAATAGAGAGTAACAAGAAAGTTCCCATAAAAGAGGTGGAGTTTGTCTATCATCACTTAAATACCTCTTTCCTTGGATAAATATTTGTCACTAGCATAACTTTTCTATACATACTATGCCATCACATTCCAAGGAATGAGTCTTACAAAGTTCAGAGCACAAATTTAAATATGAATAAAAAGAGATAAGAATGTGATAAAAAATATAAAAGAGAGAGAGGAGAGAGATTTATCAAGAAGACAAAAGTTGAAGAATGGAGAGAGTTTCTTCTTCTATTGATTGTGAAAGAGATATTATCTCAAATATTACAAAGATAAAGAAAAAAGAAAGATTTTGGAAGAAAGATTGTCTTCCAAATTGTACTTACAAAAAAAGAGAGGCCCCTATTTATAGAAAATAAGGGGGAGAGAGAAAAGAGATAAAAAAAATAAATAAAAAGAAAGAGAGGGAATGGGCTTTGTGCCCACTCCTTTCCAACGGCTACTTTTGTAGCCATTGGAATTTCTCTGGGCAACTTGGTTGCCCAAAGCAGGACCCTTGCTAGGCCAAAAGCTGAGCCCAGTAGGGGCAAGTTTATGGTCCATTTGGGCCAAGATGCTTAGCCCAAATAAGCTATATACTTTTAACACTTCCTTTCAAGTTTGGTGAATATACGTTGATAGAGCCTAACTTGTTAAGGATGTTGTTCATATGACTAGTTGTAGTTCCTTTGGTGAAAATTTCAACAAGTTGTTCATTGCTTTTTTTTGTGAGGGGTTATTATAGTTTTGTCTTCAACATTTTGCCATACGAAATGATAATCCATCTCAATATATTTATTCCACTCATAAGACATTAGATTTGATGCAATATGAATACCTGATTGGTTATTACAAAGAAACTGAATTGGCATTGAGATCTTGAATCCCAAGTTTTTAAATAGAGCTTTAAACCACAAAATCTCACTTGTTGATGCTGTCATAGCTCTATATTCTGCTTTCGTACTAAATCTTAAAACTACTGATTGTTTCTTACTTCTCCAAGACAGTAAATCACCTCCGACAAATATGCAAAAGTCTATTATAGACCTTATATCTTGAGAATCTCCAACCTAGTTTGTACCATAATATTCAATGATCTCAGAGCTGTGGTTGTACTTCATCCATATTCCACGTTCAGGAGTGTCCTTTAGGTACCTCAAGATCCTTTCAGCTATTCTCTAATGTCCTATTTTTGGATTGTGCATACGCTTGCTAATTCAGCTAATTGCATATGCTATATCTCGCCTTGTAATCAACAAGTAAATGAGCTTTCCAATGAGTCTCTGGTATCTCAAAATGTCGGTAAAGTGTTAGTCATTATCATTTTCTTCTTGATAGGTTGAGACTGGGTTACAAGTTGGTTTAGCTTCTAATTTACCTATTTTCTACAAAAGATCAAACGTGTACTTTCTTTAGAATAGAACAAACCCCTTAAAGGAGTAAGAAAGTTCTATACCCATAAAGTATCTTAGTTTCCCCAATCTTTAATTTCAAATTTAGACTTAAGGAAATTTTTAACATGATCTATTTGATTTATATTATTCTTGGTTATGATTATGTCATTGACAAAAATAAGTACAATCGTAACCTTTTTATTAAAAAATTTTATAAATAAAGATGAGTCACCATTGCACTTAGAGATATCATAACTGAAAAGAGTAGAGTTAAGTTTAGTATACCAGGCTTAGGGAGATTGTTTCAAACCATAGATGGCCTTCTTGAGTTTGCATACTTGTCTATCTTTGCCTTCAAGCCCTTGTATGTAAACTTCCTTTTCCAACTCTCTTTGTAAGAATATATTTTTTATGTCCATTTGGAACATCGGCCAACTCTAGTTTGTTGCGAGGGATAATATGACTTGAACTGTGGTTATTTTGGCAACTAGAGCAAAAGTTTCAATGTAGTTTTCTCCATATGTTTTGGTGAAACCTTTGACTACAAGTTTTGTTTTGAAGCAATCGATTGTTCCATCACTCTTATGTTTGACTTTGTAACTCACTTATACCTTATCGCTTTCTTTCCTTTAGGAAGAGTGGTGGTCTCTCAAGTTTGATTCTTGATAAGAGCATCCAATTCTTTCTCCATAGCATTCCTCTATTCTTGATGCGCATTAGCTTCTTAATAACTCAAACGTTCCGAAACTTGGTCAATGTCATTCAAGAACTCTAGATGACTAGAAGAAATATTGTTAGTCGTATAAAAATCAGAAATAGAATAAGATGTGACATTAGAATTATAATAAACTTCCTTATTTAATCATTCCAAGGGATATCTTAAGCTAGTGGATCTTCCAAGTGGATGAGATGATAAGGATGGTTCCATAGGAATTTCCTTATTTTCTTTATTAACTTGTTCTCCCCTTGCTCATTTGATTTCTCTTTTCTGAAGTATTTTCTTTTTCTCCCTCTTGTTCCATAATTTGTTTTAGAATTACCTATTGGGGAGATTTAATTTTAAAT
The DNA here is from genome assembly GCA_037126225.1 of Dillenia turbinata. Lineage (NCBI taxonomy): Eukaryota > Viridiplantae > Streptophyta > Magnoliopsida > Dilleniales > Dilleniaceae > Dillenia > Dillenia turbinata. The sequence goes on along the minus strand of JBAMMX010000010.1, from coordinate 5,237,932 downwards.
TTTGGGTATTCCCAAAAAAGAATTTATAAGTCTCTTTTTATGAAATCTTTATCTTTGTATGTTCTTTAAAATTGAATTTATTTTCGAAAAATATCACATACGTAGATGCATAGAATTTATTAGTTTCAACTTCATAGCATAAATATCCCTTTTGAAATGATGCATAAGATATAAAAATATATTATCTTCCCTCTCTTTCTAACTTATCTCTCATTTGAGAAGGAATGCGAGCATAGCATGTGAATCAAATATTTTAAAATAAGATAAGGTTGGTTTTTCTTTCCTAATTTTTTCTAAAAATTTCAACTTCCCTAATTTCTTTAACCTTCAAATTTTGTCTATTAGCTATTTTGATTATCTTATGGTTGAGAAGGGGTTTAAAACATTTTATCTTTTCTTTGTGTTTAACCATACGATAATTACATTCTGAATCTATTAACCAATTTTCAGAATAATGAGTGGAGTTTAAGGAGTTATTAGAATTATCGACGACTTGTTTTAGTAGCATGGTGATGCCTTCAAAAGCTATTTCCAAGACTACATTCTATGTCACTTTTGGATTTTCTTGCTCTTTACTTTTGAGATGCTTTGATTTGAAATGAGGATGAAGAAGCCAACATTTCTCTTTGATATAGTTTAGCCTTTTGCAATGTGAGCATTTTTTCTTTGAGGAGACCGATAAACTTTGTTGGCAGTGGGTTATTCTGGTGCAGGAATAAGAACTTGTTGCTTAACTTTAAATCCATGGAATTTAACTTTTGATTGTGAAGCCTCCTTAAGCCGCATGTTAACATCAGCTTTTTGAATTAGGAATCAAACTTCTTGATATAAAGGGAAGTCCTTCGTCCGAAGGATTCCTTGGTGGTGATTGGAGTAGGGTGAGAGTCTTGGACGATGCAGATGCCGTTTTATAAGATGTAGCCGACATCGTTCATCATTGGCTTGCATTCGTTTATTGCTTCTATTTTGGTATCCATTGTGTGTGTGTGTGTGTGTGAGAGAGAGAGAGAGAGAGAGAGAGAGAGAGAGAGAGATTGACAGGGCTTTTGGATGTGCTTTAGTTGTTTTGTGCATTTGTCATGGAAAATTGAAGCAAATGAGGAGAGAATTTATAGAGGGGAGAGATGGGGTGGAGAATGGTGAAACTGGGGGTGGCCAAACCTTGGGGGTAGGTATGGAATAATTGGGGGTCATAACGTAGAGATAGAACTATTATTAATTTCACCAATCCTACAGTGCTTATGTGAACCAGAACCCTCCGCCATGTCTGCTTTTTCCAAAATTTCGTAAACCTTAAAAATCATTAGGTTCCTTTCCTCACTCACAAGACGACTGTCTAAAATGAAGATACAATAACCAATCACAAAGAAGCATATTAAATAAGATTTGCTAAAACCAAAAAGACTTGTATCGCATTAAATGCTCCACTTTTGTGCCTATCTCACTTAACGAAAAGGCACTTTGTTTCATACCTTTTCGGATTTTTACTTTACTCCTAAATGCCGTTTTTACTAAGTGACAATTAGGAGTGGAAGGTGATAATATATAGTTTGATGGCCCATTATAGTGAGGACAAAATTGTCCATATACATCAAGCCCATGAGCGATCAAATATGCTCTCGGCCCTTTCAATTCTTCGGTTGAGTACTCTCTTTGTTGAGCACTAGTTTACGACTTCCGACTCTCTCGATCGTCCTAGCCCTTAGCCCCCTGTACCTTTCGGTTATCCCACTCCTCAATGGTTATATCTCATTAAACGCAAGCATCCTCACCACATGATAAGTATAACTTAAGTAAAGAAAAAAATTTCTAACAAATTAAAATCTCTCCACATTAAATATGAATCTTCACTGAACTCGGGGGAGTTTCTCTTATGAAGGAAATGGATCTTTGCAGTCACCCCAATAATATAGGGAACCTCCGTAACTCCTTGAGTTTCCTCAATCAAAAGGATTTAAAACCTTTTTAAAAATCTTTTGAATCTTTGACTTTAGTCCCTGTAATTTTGGAATATTACTATCAATTTCCCTACCAAGAAATTGGGTGTTTCTATACCTCTAAGGGCATACAAAACCCACCAGATAGGCATGATATATATACTATGCAACGGTAATCTACCAAGTATGTTTTGAAACTCTACATAAAAGTACACAAAGATGGTCAGGGTGAACACCTAGCTTTCCTTAGCCTGTTTCTTATTCTTTAAAAATCGCTCTTTTTGACTTGAGTATCGGAGTCTCCCTCATTAGAGTATTATCTGGTGATACTTGTAGTTTTTACCACTCACGAAGGCTTAGAAGGCCTCTCAATATCAACTTTTCATGCGAGTCAGTAGAGCATGTATCTGTGAAATTAAACCCACTTCCAATGGTCCCATAATTACTATTTAGTATTGTGACAGTATGATAGAGCTATTCGGTAGAAGACGGGATGAGGTGGAGATGACAGTTGATCAAGTGATCATTGGTGAGACCGAAGCCTGCATGAAGGAGTAGAAAACAATGGGGCCGACCTATCGGAAACCTCTTCTCATTATGTCTTTGCTTATGGACTTTGACTTGGAGGTCTTAACTAGGATCTTGTGGCATGACTTGTATCGGGTGCATATTGGCCTGTGATTCACAAAACCCTAAAAATACTTATCAAATGGTCTGAATGCCTTGTTGATCTGCAAATCCCATTAATTTACTTCAGAATAAAATTTTGAATCTAGAAGAGAAGAGAAGAGAAGAATCTATTATCATTGAATGAGTAGGACAATCACATGTGTTAGAGGTAGGTCTAGCTCCACAGATGATGGATTTGCTAACTTGAATAGGTTGATTTGGCCATCTTAGGGTCTTGGTCAATGAGGCCTGTAAAGAACCGCCAGAGTGGTCCGACGAAACTACTCCGACGTTCAAGTTAGAGAATAGTTTTCGAGAGAGAGAGAGGAACAGACTAAAAGAGACCTGTATATTTTGTGTGCAATGTGTAGATTTAGAGAGCATATCTAATTGGTTCGCTTAGTGATATATATATATACCTTTCGTGTGTGAGAGTCGTATACATATGAGGTGTTAAACCTTAGTTTTCTTATGATAGTACCCCGAGATTATGGGAATCTTAATGTAGGATTCTCAAGGAACTCTTACCAGTTGGGAAAGTCTAGGTCGTCATTAGAATTCTTTTCTATATTGGTTACGATTGTAGGTTCCCTTTTTATTTACATAAGATACCTCTCGAAATTTAGGGAGAGTGAATATTATCTTACTAGATTATACAACGACTGCTGAGCATCGAGAAGGTCTAGATACCGACCGGCATTAGACTAAGCAATCGGTTACTGAGGACAAATCTCTGGCTAGTGAACACCAAAAGGGTGTTGTTCGATGAGCCATGGGCCTTGGTTAGCCTTGACCCAATATGATTTGGGTCGAGTACCATCAACATGAATGTAAATATTGACATGGGCTCAAATGGTCAAACCTTATATTATTTTCTGGTAAGCTCGATATTAGTTAATTAAAACAACAAAAGTGGGTTTCTGTTAAAGGTCATGAATCATGAAATATGATCTGGCTTCTACTGCTGATAGCAAAATTGGATTGGAAAAGAAAAATGTCATCCTTGTATTCTGACCAACACCATAAAAAAAGGGCGTACTCAGTGCCGAAACTCCCACACTATGGGTTCTGGGGAAGGGAATATCTAGGTAGCCTTCCCCTTACTTTTTTTTTTTGCAAGGAGGTTGATTCGAACCCCGAACCTCCAGGTCACAATGGAGAGACTCCACCATTACGCCAAATCCGCCTGACCAACACCATAATATTACAAAATTATTTATTGGTCATTTTATTCTTCACTTTTGCGTAATTAATTGAAAAAGATTAAATTGAAAATAATACCTCAAGAATTCGGTTAGAGTTGTCAACAACTCCTCGGAGTAGACTTGAATCAAAACCATATTGGGCAATGATTGATGCGATCTTTTTCTAGGTGTATTTGGCAACAACCTCAGGATCAAACCTAGAAAATGCATCCCTGTGACATCCCATTTTTTCTAGAAAAAACCATCAATTAACATCTCTCGTATTTGTTTTCAAGACAATTCTTGACTTTCACTGAACCAAACACCCATTTCTTTCATATAAAGATTGAAATTATGGGTTCCTAAAGTCTTGGCGTTTCCTCAGCACTAAGTCCAGTCTGATCCAACTTGGGCCATAGATAGCACCAGCAATTCAAGCAAAAGCCTGAACATAATTAACATACCATGGTGTCTGATGGTACCCTGCCCAAGTCATGTTGGCCTCAATCAGGCCTTGGCTCGTCAAACGACACTCTCTTGGTACTCACCGACCAGATCTCTCCTCGATAGCTATCTATTCAGTCCAATTCTGATCGGCATCTTGACCTCTTCAGTAAATGATCCGCTAACATAATATCCGCTTTCCCTAAATCATGGGGGCATTCTCACGTAAATGAAAAGAAGGCCTACAATCGTAATCGATAAGGAAAGGAATCTTCATGGCGATCTGGACTTTCCAAACCAGTAAAAATTCAAAATTTTTGTGAATCCTATACTATGATTCCCGTAATTTTGGGGTACTCTCATAAGAAAACTAGAATTTTAATGCCCTATATGCACATGACTTTCATATACGAAAGCTATATAAACACCACTAAACTAGTCGGTGAGGTATGCGTTCTGGACCTATACATTGCACATGAGGCATTCAAAGCTATTTCTCCCTTTGAAAACCACTCTTTAACATGAGTGTCGTTATTTTGGTGGTCTTTTATAGGTCTTATCGATCAAGATCATTAGATGACCAAGTCAGAGCCATCATCTGTATAGCCAAATCCACCTCCAATAATGTCAATCTCAAATTCTTTTGGTAGAGAGAGAGAGGTCATTTACTTGTCATCATGAAGGGGAACACCCCATTCTTCATCATGGTATGCAACATAGATAGGATCTGCATACATACATTATAATTAAAGTCAGAAATTCAAAAATGTAGTTGTCAAATTTAATAATGATCAAATACAATTTGGGTACCTGAATTCTGGGTGATAAACTGCATATCTTCTCTTCAGGTGGTGCTGCAGCATTACTAGGCACCAAAGAATCGAGGGGAACCACCTTCCCTTCGTATTTATCAGACTTTGTCCTTCCATAGTGGGCAATTTTCATCTTCCTCTGCATTCACATTATTGCAACCTGTTCTCTTCTTGCTGCCGCTCTGCTTCCGGGAGCCTCTACCATAAAAGAGGACTTGTATTTCAGCACACAATTAGCTGTAGAGACTCTACCGTTGCTCACATTTTTAGACTTCTTAATTGAGGTTGCTTGTTTAGCTGTGTTGCATGGCATTAGGACCTTTTCGGTGCTTGAATTGAGTCCATTAGGATCATTGCTTCTTTTTCACAGCTGGAGTTCTAGGGGACTTCAACTTAGGAGAGAGTGGAGGACTAGTTTTAGTATTGCTATTCGACGACGAGGCCAAAGAGTTTGGAAATTTTGAGGAGGCTTTCTTGAAGGAAGCACGTTGTTCAAAGATGGGAACTCTATTGCTAGTAGGCTGAAGAACCGGACGGCCATCAATGTGAACAACTTTGGGATTCATATCCAAACCTTGCTCCATCTTAGATTTGGAAGTACACATTTTTCCTTTCTGTTACTTGTATGATGTCTACGTGTACGGGCAGGACCTGGAATGATCGAGTGGAATGTGTGGAAGAGGAAATTAGTGATGAAAAAGCTGGAATATGGAGGAGTTTTTGAGAGGAGAGGATGATGAATGAGCGATGAGTTTTGAATTTGAATTAATGGAAAGCTAAGGAGAGAGGGGCTTTAATAATATGTAGGGGGGATTGGTGGGGACAGGTTAAGGAGAAGTTGCAACGTGGAGGGGTTGGCGTCTGCCACACAACCCTCTTGTGAGGGGCATCAACTTTTACCTGCGTGAGCACGTGGATGACATTGATATCCTCTCTCTCTCTCTCCACCCTCCCCCAACTTAATTAATTAATATTTTAAATTATATTTCGATTAATTCGATTCGATCTATTTTTAAATCCTCTATAAGTCAACCCGAGCTACGACCGACATTGATATCCTAACTCCTCCTTTTTTTTCTTCTCTCTCCGATGTCAATTTTCACATACACTACATTCAAATGAGTGTTTATTAAGGTTAATATCAGATGAATAAAATGAATCATCGACTAAATGAATTGAATTTTATGTGATAGTTAGTAGTATCATATACTAATAAATTTTTAATCTAATTACTCTTATATTAAACCAATTGAAATAAATATTTAATTAATAATTTGTCAAAATATGTTAATTTGAATTGCTATTTAGAATTTAGACAGTTTGACCTATATTTTATTTGGTCCAACCAACATTATTCTTTCATAATCTTATAAGTTTCTAGGGGAATTGTAATCCCCCTTGAAACCATATGAATGTGAAAATTGACATTGTCTTCTCTTGCCTTTAAGGAGATCTCATATGTGGCAGTTTTGAAGACTAATAAGGCTCTTCGTAGAGTAGTTTATATTCCTTTTGTCTAAGTGTATTTTGTCTGCGTAGATGTTTGTATGAAGGGTATTTGTATAGGAGGAAGAAAGCAAGTGCTCATAGTGGTGGGGATGCCACTGCCAGCCCTCACATGAAGATATCGGAAATGGTTCTTCCCCCAAATCCCCCAGCCGGAGTGAGGGATAAGGAAGGGTTATAGGGCGGGTTTAAGGGTCTAGAGAGAAAGATGAGATCATTCATTGCTTCCCTTTGGAGCTGGCTAAAAATTCTGTCTCTGCCTTAAGAAGATCTCTTTTTGGTTTTTTTGGGCTAAGCCAACTGGTACATTTTGATTTTTAGGTGATTTTAGTGGTTAATGTCTAACTAATTAATCAGATAAAAGTGATTCCTAAAAGATTTTGTTAGTTTATAACTAACACCTTTACTTGCTTTTAGTTGGGGTCTAGTAATCCTGATTGGGCAGCAAGCTGCTATAAGTTCCACCAACTTGACCTTCTCTCTAATTACTTTTGATTAGAGAAAATTAGAACTTGATTTAGCAGTCTAAAATAGAAAATTAGGAATTAAAGAACTTGATTATAGCTTAGTGGGAGCATATAAATATTTTGCTCTAGTTAGCATTTAGCTGCTGTTTCTCCTCTCAAGCTAAAATTGGCTTTTCTTAGTTTTTCATTATAACCGGTTATAAACTTTGTGGAAATTTAGCTTAGATATACACCCATCCCTTTCAGTAGAGAGAGAGAAGTGCTTGCTTTTATTCACCATCTCCAACATGAAATTAGGAAGTTTGCTGCAACTAGAGGCGGTCAAGTCATTTAATTAGTTATATTTTGTGTCTTGGATTCATACAGATACTTAGACCCTCACAATAAGGACGTGTCCCCATTGGTTGCGTGTGCACTTTCATGTTTTTGGTGTATTACAAGTTTTGTTATGTGAATTGTTCTAACCATGTCGGGAAGAGCATGGTAGCTTTTAAATGAAGGGATCTATTATAGCATATATGTAAATCATTGAGGCACATAATATCCACAGCCAAGAAAGAACAAAGAAACTCCGAGAGATAGGTTTTTGTGATTGTGACAACCCTTCTTGTGGGGGAGAAAAAAACACACAAAAACAAATAAAAAGAGTACAGACCCAGAATCTAAAATTGTGCATTATTGCCACGTACGAAGGGAATGGCAAGGATCAACTGTAAGTTGCCATTCCATGTGTTAAAAAGAATCATTGAAAAGTTGCCTCTACAAAGGGAATGGTTAGTTTCAGACTGACTGAACAGCTAACAGTGAATGTGTATACCTCCTCTTGAATACTGGACATGGACATGTCACAAGATTTAAGCAGATTCATAAATTATGTAGGACATGTATATGCACTGGTTGCGTGCAGGATGAACGGAAGTGTCACCAAATGGAGACAGTGTGGACCATTGCTGATAGCACATCTGTGTGTGCTAGAATTGTGGATAACAGTGACCCTAACCAATAATGTTTACAATGTTGACGGGTGCTTTTTGCCCTTATCTTGAAGGGCGACGAGACCTCAGCAACTTGGCATTTCGTGCTCACACTCACAGTTATTCATGAGGATAAATCCCACTCCATTAACATTTCCTCAATGTAGTCATAGTGTTCCCAGCTTCTTCTGGTCTAAAACCTAGAGTAGCCCACCAATTCTGTCTTGGCTAGCTTTTCCTTCCTCCATGTTGATCTAAAACTTGGCCCATCAAAACTGCAGATGGATGCAAAGAGAGAGCTATGCAATCATTTGCCACCTCAATCAGTTTGGCAGCTCACGGAGAAACAAACCTGCGCATATGCCATTCTCATGAATCCGTCTGCATTCATTATTGAACAACCTGACTCTGCGATTGGCGACAAATTATTGTGATTTTGGGCTGTAACACATCACTTGGCTACTTTGCCATGGGTCAAACTTGCCTCCATTCTTATAAGTTCGTAATTGCTCAAAATCTTTTCATTGCAGCCTTGCCTCCATCTACCTGAGGTATCTGAAAGATGCAGGCAACCAGAATTTTTTTTTTTGACTATTATTTTTTATTTTTACTAAAAGATATGGAAAATTTTTGGCATGTTGCGGCCTCTACCCAAGGTTATTGGGCTGGACTTCTCTATATCTTAAAAGACTTGCATTATGTATTGCTCATTCTGTCTATATTGTTTATGGCCATCCAGTGTTTTCGAAGTGAGGATATCTCAAACCACTGCTATATTCCAAATTCCATCCAAGAATGTCTATTGAGTTTGTAGAAAAAGAGCATAAGGAAGAAAAGAAGCTATAAGGGACACTAAGGCAGATTGCAGAAAAAAGCAGCTTCTTGCATGGGCTCCTTCAAATCAAAGCTCAGAAGAAACATTTGCACTACTTTCTAGAGTCTAAACGGGGTTGAATGGGCATGCTATAATTTGCTTAGAAACATTCTAAGCAGGTGCGTGCACAGAAAAGGAGCCAGTTGAGGAATGCATTTCAAATAAGCAAACTCCGCCTCGTTAACAAAATTGGACCTGAAGGGATATGTGTTACCATGACTTCACATTCTGCTCTACTAATATAATTTTCTTCTCATTATAGCATTACAGCATCATAAAACTTAAAATGGTCCATCAATAGCTTGTTCCTGCTTTAAGAAGAAAAGACATCTCAATGGCTTGGTACATGCAAACCTGAGAAGGATCCCTGCGGTCGATGTTCTGTGACAGCTTAGATAATTGCAATCATTTTAGACTGTTGTTCTTGCTTGGCTTTGAGTTTTTCTTACATCCTTTCAGTATTGATTTTTCTCATGTATCAACCACAGTGCATGTTCTCTCTCTTGAGAGAAAGAAGGATATAGAAAGCGAGTAATACAAGATATGGCAAAAAATGGTCTTTCTCTTCAAATGTAAAACAAGGTATTTTGCTTCTACAAAGATTTGCTTCTATAGAGAGCTATCCTATCATCGACTTCACAAAAAAAAAGGATATATCACTTGTTAAGATCTTCTACCGGTTGTATAAATTAAAAAATCAAACATTTAATCAAGGTTCCTGTTCCTGTAAGTAATTGGAAAATTAGTTACTTAGGAAGACAACACGGTCCTCTGGAGCAAGAACTCGTTTAGCACTACAGTTCATGAATCAGTGTATGCCCGAACAATGTCCAAAATTGGGGCCCGACATATTGGACATTTTCCGCTGCTCCATTGCAACTCATGTGCACAGTTAAAACAGGTACACATATGTCCACACCTATGGAAGATGAAAATGAGTTTTCATCAAACAAAAGATATGCAGTGCAGGTTATATTGAATATCAAAGCTTAGCATCAAAATTACCTATATAAAAGGGAGTCCACCTTCATTTCACAGCAGATACAGCACTTGCCTTTCCTCGTTGGCACCCTTTTGGCCGAGTCTTCTCCTTTCCCTCGAACTGTAATCATAAAAGGAAACTACATTTTAGCCTTGATATAAATATTAGGTTTAGCCTTGTTGATTTTGACACATATATGGTAAAAATTGCTATCCAGGAACCATTTGATCACAACCGTTAGCAGAAGCCAGCATCTCAGGAGACCTAAACTTTGGTAAATATCAATTTCATAAACACATTTCCAGAAAGACTTCTGTTCAAGTACCTATTGTTTTAGTGAAAAACCCTATTCAAAATATGCATAAGTGGTGAACATTTGACCGTGGAGATATAGGACACCAGAATGGCATATTTGTCTCAACTCACCGGAATGCCTTACGGCCTCCTGAACCTCCTGCTTGATAGTGTTCTGCAACTTGGCCTGCATGGTCTTTACTGTTTTTCTTAGTTCAGTCATCTCTTGATGGAGTTGCTCTATGTGTCCTCTCATGTCATGTATTAATTGCATTTCCTGTAAACACAGCGAAAATACTCTCAACTGACAAAATCTTTAAGGGTGATCTTCCGTGTATCATATATTGTTGGCAGGATGAAGAAGACTTACCACAGAAGAATGGTTTGTGAGAAAGGAGAATTGTTGAGCATCCTGATAGCATGACTGAGCTGCGGGAGATGGTGGTTCCATAGATGTCGATGCAACTTGAGCAGAATGATGACCACAGTGATTGTCATCGTCCTGGTAAAGGCTCCATATACTTAACTGAGAAGGTGAATTTTGCTGTGACGCAGATTCTGTTGGACTAGAATCATCACCGACTTCATGATATTGACTTATGTGGGGTCTCTGTCCATCATCATCATCATCATCTTCTTCTTCTTGTTCAACTTGCTCTTCCTCCTCCTCTATATCTACAGCTTCATCTCTGTATTCTTCTTCTTCCTCTTCTTCTCCTTCTTGTATTTCCATTGTCCAATTTCCCCCTTGATCTGGATAAATCTGTCTTTGGACGGAAGACATAATTAATTTGTCCATTTTCTCTTTGAAGTTACTTGCTAGCATATTTGAGACACTTCTTCTGCTTCAGAAAACATAAATTGGACAAGTTAACTAAAACTGTGAAAAGATGTCAAACTCTAAACCTCACAAGAAAAAAAAATGGTTTTCCAATAAGAAACAAAAATACCCAAAAATTGCCTACATAATAATCTTCAAGCTCAAAAAATTTTGCTAATCAAACAGCTTTGTTATACCTTTGTAGGAGTTGACGTATCTCATCATTGTCTGAATTAGTGTCGAGCACCTCTTGGTACCATTCTTGTCTTAGATTTGCCCAGTATTCACGCGGACGAGATATATCATTCAACCAATCCAGATTGTTTCTTGTACATGGCTGGTCATAGGCATCTTCAATGTCTCCTTCTTCCTCTCGTACTTCGCCATCATCATCATCATCATCAGCAGCAGCAGCAGCAGCAGTAGCAGCAGCAATATCATCATCTTCTCCTTCTTCGTCGTCGTCATCATCATCTTCTTCTTCTTCTTTTTCTTCATCATCATCATCATCATCATAATCTTCTTCTTCTTCTTCTTCTTCTTCTGCTGTGTTGTCTTCATTGATGTCCTCTGTAGCTGCAAATGCTGCTGCAATCATCCTTTGTTTCCGATCATAAAGTGCCTCTATCATATTTTCAGTGTCTTGTGAAGCAACCTTGTGAGCATCACAACTTCTCTGTTTCTGCATAACTTTTGAAATGGCATTAGCTTCTTCATCAACTTGAACTTGATGTGCCCTTGGCAGCGGTTTCACGGGTGTGTTCTGCTTCCCAGAAGTTTTAATTTCCTGATGTCGATTCTCTTCATTTGGCAGACTGGAAATTGAAGTGCTTTCTGAATTGAGGGTGTCAATTGCAGTCCCCTCCCGAGGGCTTTGTGATGTTTTAAGGACATCATTGCCGGCTGCTGTGCTAAATCTTTCCCTGTAAGAAGTTTGCATGTTTCCAAAGTCAGTGAATTAGCTATTCAACAGCATGACCTTTACTCTTAATCTGAAAACTTTCAACAAACTGAACTTTTGTACAGGGTTGGCCTAATTTGTCATGGGACCTACCAACCTACGTTAGGCTTTTCTTTTCAAGCCCTTATTTGGCAACAACGTAAATGTAGCTAATTATTTCAGAACTTGAAAAGGTAGGAACAAGAATATACACAAGACAACGGTGTCATATCAAGGATGGCAATGGCCAAACATGTAGATAACTTTCAGTTATCATGCTTCATATAGTAATTCATGAATCCAACCAGTATCCAATCGATGTCAAACTGTTCATTAGATAGGAGTAGATGACAAGGCAAGTTTTAATCAACGACCAACATGTGGATGGATAGGTCATATCAAGGATGGCAATGGCCAAACATGCATTTCCTTTTTTCTGTGAAATTGCTAAATCAGAAGAGAAATAATGAAGGTACCTGAGAAGCATGATGTTAGATCCCTGGAATCCAGTTTCAGATTTGGATGGTGTTGGCCTTGGATGCGGTGGTGCTTGGTTTATTGTTCTGTGATGCAGAAATCTTAATCGAAGACAAGACTGCATATTACAAAAACATGTAGATTCTTAGGCCAAACAAATTTTGTGAAAATATCAAGTAGAATTAGTAATGCTGAGAAAAAGAAAAGAAGATTATGTACCTGAATGCGGCCACGATGTGAAAATCTTGAAACAGCATGACGATCCACCAGCTGGTCAAGCTCTCTCTGCCTATCTTGCTGCATTTGCATTAGTAGATCCTTAAATGCTTGTCGCCCTCTGATGCGAGGAGAGCTCACTGCTTGAACTTGTATGGTATTAGAGCCACCCAGTCTGTCCATGGTTTCAGCCTTCGGGGAATTCACATTATCATTATCATCACTCCAAGATGGATAACTACCATTTGTCCATCTCCTGATAATGTCAGCCACCCTAAGCCTTTCACTTTCAGCAGCATCATTATCCTGTGATGAAGAAACTGAATCAGCAGGAACCATTCTATCCAACTCCCAATCCTTGAATGCATCATCATTAGAAGAGGAGTTTTTGGGAGGTTCATCACAAAACGAAGTGCTTTCAGGATGGGAATTGTTCTTGCTGTTATTGCTAGTGGATGAATTGTTGGAATTCATACTGCTGGATCGGTTCAGCTTGGCCTCGGCCTCAAAATCCTTCCACATTTGAACAAGGGAAGAGGTTCCCACATTCCGGACCCCAGATTGAGTTGTCAAGGAGTTCTTCCTCAATGTGGAAGCCCTTGTGGAGACGGGCTGAGCATTGGAGAGAGCCATGAGCTCCGCCTCATGAGTCTGTCTCTCAGTGGTTGTTACAATTTCGTGAGCCTGCCTGGCTGCCCATCTCTCTAAAATTCTCGACTGTATTGGACTCGTTGGCATAGAATCTTCTTCATTGTTGGCAACCTTGTGGGTGTGAATGTGAGTGGAATCGGTGGCTATTTGAGAGGCAAAGCGATCCTTGTGCTTCTGTTCTTCGCTGATCCAGCATTTCAAATTGGGATTGCCAAAATGTTGATGAAAGGAGTTTTCGTTGTGGGTTGGGTAATCATAATCTCTGATAAGCTCTTTCAAGCTTTTCTGGAGTGCAGAGGATTCTCTGTCTCTGCATTTCTCCTGTGGTTGTTGGCGTCGGTTGTGGTAATTGTGATCTTTCAAGACGCACCCGAATGGAGATGTTTCAACCTGAGATGCCATCTTGCCCGAATCAGAATTGGAATCAGCTGGATTCAACGCTTCTTCTTCTTCTGGGAAATTAACCAAAATCCTAGGATCACAGAAGAACCCATTTAAGGCCCAAACAAAAACGAAAATACATATTAAAAACAAACAAACGCGCAGCATCCATCACCCTCTATCCAAAACTAACCCAACAATTACTCTCTCTCTCTCTCTCTCTCTACCCAAAACTTGAAGAATGGAGGGGGAAGGAGGAAGACCAAAAAAACCCAAATCAAAACAAGGTTTTCACGCGTAAATGACAAATAGTTTTGGCTATATTTAGCAGAGAGTCAAATGCCAATGAAACCGCTCATACCTAGCATACAGAGAGGTAATTAGCTAAAATTGCTGAATCCCAAAATACTATCTAAGGAAAGGAAATCTTAGATCGGACGAAATCACAATGAGAGAGAGAGAGAGATATAGAGAGAGAAAGAGAGAGCTGAGCTTTGGGACTTTTCTTTCTCTCTTCCCTTTGTGAATTTGGTGAGAGAAAGAGAGACGTTAGATTTTAGCCGTTGCGAATTGAGTATTCTATGCTGTGGTGAAGGGGCCACGCCCGTCGCCCACACCCAGCACTTCAACTTCTCATCAGAAAAGCCTTTTTTACTTTATTTTCTTTTTCATTTTTTTTTTATATAAGAAAACCTTTTTAAAATTTCTTTTCCACTTTTTTTTTTCTAAATTAAAAAAAAAAAAAATACAATTCAGGATACAGTTGCATATTTACCAACATCAAAATAAGGAAATTAATATATTAATTAATTTGGGGCATTATAATTATGGGATAATTAATTAATAAAAAGAACTCAATTTCTATTGCTTCTGTCTCTCTTAATGCATCCATCATCCATTGACCTTTTCTCGTACCTCAAATTTAATCAACCATGTAGAAGATGACCAAACGTTAGTCAAATGCCCCATGTGGGCGGCAAGGCTATAGGAGGATAGCATACATACCTCATGGAGAGCAACTCTAGCTGATGGATTGGTCCTTCTTCCCTCTCTTCTTTGGCTGATCCCAATCTCTGTCTTCTCTCTCTCTCTCTCTCTCTCTCTCTATACAAAATATGGAGAAAAATATGTCTAGTTCCTCAAGGAATTCTTCTGAATAGTGAAATCACACTGGTATGAAGGACAAGTACTAGAAAAGAACTCAGGGGGAGGTAAGAGGGAGAATAGACTGACATTACAATGGGGGGAAACTTGAAAAGCTGAATGGTTTTTACTGCTTAAATAATACCTTCATATCTTCCATAAAGGGGAAATTAATTAAATTCCCAAGGTAGTTCTAATTAATCAATCAATGGGCTACGCCAACCAAATCCTACTCCAAGTAAATCAATCAAATCCCACATCCTAAGTTAATTAAATATAACTCCTTTTTGTTTCACCATAATTTATCATGTACTATTCTGTTGAAACATCTGTTGAATTCACCCATTGTATTTTATTCTGTTGAACTCGCCGTTGTATCTTACTGTCTTATTTTTATATTTTATCCATTCCGTAAAACACCCACTCTATAACAATATTAAATTTTATTTATTATAGAAATTTTTATATAAGCTATTCTAATTTTAATATTATAGTCCTAATTAATAACAAAATTACCATAAACTTCAGAATATATATGCATACATAATATATGTTTACATTCATATATACATTTCGTCTTACCATTTATTTAAATATTAACATATAACTAAAATAAGATTATGTCACCATTTCATTTATAATTTTTATTCAAGAAAAAGTAACAAAAAGACTTTAGAAAAAAAAAATGTGCGTATAATGTGTGTATGTATGTGTGTGTATCACCAACAAAAATTTCAAAAATTTCAACAAAAATGTTTGTGGCCACAAAAACTATTTTATTGACTCTTTGAAATGTTTTTTCCAGAGAAATATGTAACTTTTTTTTTTAACTAATTTAAGAAAATTCAAACGTTAAGCCAATCAAATATAACCAAGCAAGGAAACCAATAAAATAAAATAAAATATTTACTTATATTAATTCCTATGCTGCATCCAGAGCCAAGGACATATTATGCTTGGAGAATAGAAGGCAGATAAGGATGCGCCCAATCGCCCCTCCCCGCCGCGGCGGCTATCTTACCCAATTTTCCTGATGCATTAATGTCCGGCGTGGGAGTCCTAAGCCTCAAGACAATACATGCAACTTCAAATTTTCATGTCCTAGTTCAAAAAGAACATAAGCCACCAATCCCCGGTAGGTTTAGCAGTAGAACGCTAAATCCCTTTAATTATGCTCTCAAGTTCAAGTTTTAAGAATAAAAAGACAGAAATTGAGAGAGTTAACCCTGTAACGAAACTTATAATATTTGCTGGATTAGTCAGAGTAATACAAATACCGGTAGATGTGTAAGCCCAACAATGTATTTCACGTCATAAACTTCATCTTTACTTTCTCTATAAAATTCTTGTTGTCTTAATGCTGCCTTTGATCATCAAGGCATGCTCTTCTCCCGTGGGTGGAGGGCAGTAAAAGCTTGCTAGTTAGCAACTTCTTGTTTCTTAACTTAAATTTTCCCTCTTCACCCAATTTTCCCTCTTATTTGATAGGGTGCGGGTCATTCCCGGGACGGCCCAGTGGCAATAATCCCCTCTCCCGACTCCGTAATTCGGGATTCAACTCTTATTGTAACAAAAAGAAAAGATAAGGTGTGGGCCTTTAATCTGTAGGGAGTTAAAGGGATAATTTCTATTTTTATGATGAGATATGATAGGAATGTCAAAAGATAACAAAATTATCCATATGTAATGGTTATGGTCCTCTAGGAATACCGGGTGATAACAAAGTTATCCATATATAGTGATTGTGCTCCCTAGATCACACAAGACATTCATTCTTTATGTCATTTCATCATCGCAAGAGAAAACTAAGAGAAAAGTTAAAGGATCCTTTTAGAAATACGTGTTGATCTAAAAGATCAACCGTATGGTTTTGAACGACAATTGACTATTATAGATTTAGGTGTACTTCCGCTTACAAATTTAATAATTTTTTAATGGCTTAATATGAGATTTTAGATATACATACATATATATATATATATATATATATTTTCAAAAAATTGGTATGAAAGCACTCTCATGTTTAATCATTGAGAAATAATTTCTCAAATTTTTTGGTTAAATAGGATTATGGTTGTTTGCCATGTTGATTATGCATTCAAATCATGTACACACCCAGATGCGCAATTGAATTATTCATATGTGTGTTTGTGCGTGTGTGATTTTTATTGGTTGAATTTGGTTTTCTACATAAAGAAGATTAAAGGAAGATTTTATTTTTCATCTTATTTGGTTTTGTTTCTATGGATTTAGAAAGCGAATTTGTTTTCATTAGAAAAGGAGGTCTTTTCCTGTGTATTGGTATTTTGAAAATCACTACTTTGAGTAATCTAAAATGTTTTATTGGATATCATGTGTTTGATGAAATGCTTCATAGATTTGTGAACATATTAGTTCAAATTTCTTTTGGTATGCTCGGTGGGACAGTAATGTTTGTTAAAAGATGGAAAATTGAAGTTAAGAAATAAGGCACTTTGCATTAATTGCTAATAGAATATCAATTTTCAGTTATTGTGAAGTAACAATAATTGTCTATTTAAGTGAAATAATGGGTTAAAAAATAAGTCATTCAATTTATTTTATTTTATTTTATTTTATTTTGGGCTATCAGGTTTGGGCCACTTATGGGTCTAAGACTTATCAAACTCATCATGATAAAATTGAGTCTAAATACAATTATTGATATAATTTTAAATTCAAGTATTATTGTAGTTATATATATATTAAGATGAATTAATTGAGTTATCAAACTAACATTTCCTGTAGAAATTAATTTGTTTTAAAATATAAACGCTGATATACAAATAACTTATGTGAATATTGATTATGTCAAAGGAAGGTCGAAAATTAACAGAATTGTTTGTGCATCTGTAGTAATAAACGCATAATAATTATTCGATTTTACATAATAATAACAAACTGAATATTAATCCCAATTTTGGAGTTGATAGTTTTAAAGATCAATATAGGAGAGAGGAAAAAAAGAATAATGTAAAAATAAAATCTGAAAGCAAAAAAAAAAATAAACTTTTTATAGATGATGATGATGATGATGATAATTTAATGGGTTCAAATTGTTATACGTCACTTATTTGTATCAATACTCATTTCCTTAACTAAACAATTGATACTAGCATCTTTACATATAATTTACATATAGGTTTTTAATGGTATATTCCGACGTTTTACTAAATTTTCTTCATTTAACCTTTCGCTTCTCCTAATTAGTGCGTTTGTGGATATTTGTTGCATATGTCCAAACTATCTTAATTGATACTTCCTCAACTTATCCACAATTAAATTTACTCATACGTATTTTTTTAATTCTAATTCTATCTTTTATAATTTTACCACACATCCATCTAAATATTTTCATTTTAGTTACACCCATTTTATGTTTTTTTTTTTGTTTTTATTTAGTGGTCTAATATTCGATGACATATAATAATATAGGTCTAACTATGGTTCTATAAAACTTACCCTTCAAATATAATGGTATCATGCGATTGTAAAGTATTTTAAATATATTTCTCAATTTAATCTAATATGCTTGAATTCTATGATTCATATCTTCATCTATGTTATCATTGTTTTAAATAATGAATCTAAAATATATAAAACGTTCACTCTTTGGTATATTTTGTTCTTTTAATTTAATCGTTTGTTCATCATTCTGATGATTATCACTAAATATATATCTCATATACCTAGTTTTTGACTATCTCAATCTAAATCGCTTGGATCCTAGTATGTTCCTTAATAACTCTAATTTAATACTAATATTTTCACTAATTTCATCAATTAGCATTATATTATCTGTAAAAAACATACATCATGATACTTTATCTTGTATACTTTTTGTTATTTTATCTATCACTATTACAAAAAGAAGGAAACTTAATATTGAATTTTGGTGAAACCCAATATTAAAGAGAAAATTGTCACTTAAAATTTCGTAGGTTATTATATTGATATTAGCTCCCTAATACATTTCTTTGATAAGATCATTGATTTCATGGAGATCCACTTCTTCATTAACGCCCACCACAGTGGCTCTTGGAATCCTATCATATATTTGTTTTAGGTCAATGAATACTATATGCAAATCTCAATTTTGTGCTCTAAACGTTGCTATAAAATGTCTGAGCAAGTGAATGGATCAATAGTAGATCATCTTAACATTAACCCAAATTGATTATAAGACATACTTATATCCAATCTCAATCTATATTTTATCACTTTCTCCCACAACTTCATAGTATTACTAAAAGTTTAATGCCCCCATAATTGAAATAATTCTGTATGTCTGATTTATTTTAATATAGTGATATAACTGTACTCTCTCTCTCTCTCTCTCCATATTTGAGGCATTTATTTTTGGTTTGCTAAACCTTATGGCCATAAGGCTCAACTTTTATAGCATTCTCCCCTACTCATTTAGTTTTTTGAAGATAGATACTATTAATTTTTTTTCATGCCATTACTTTTCCTATCTCTTTTAACTTACCAATTAAGGATACTATGTTTTAAGTGGTTAGACAAATTCTATTTTCATAGACTAATTTCTTCACCTACATCTGTTCATATAAATGTAGGAACCTTTGTCTACTTGATACCATATCCAAGCGGTGATGTGGCGTGTCATTTTTGGGCGATGCCCTAGACGCCCTTGCTAACTTGTCACTACACCTGAGATCCAGTATAGCGTAAGGGAACACTCCAACAAATTTTCTATATTTGTATCTCATAGTTTTGACTAAAGTTTTATACTGGTTGTCAACCTACCACAATTCTCCTCCTTTACTTGGATTTGGGACTGGCCGTGACGGAGTTGATTATTTGGTTTTACTTGTGAAAAATAAATCTATCCAAAAGAAGATTTATTGTTTAACATGTTCTACACGCAGATATTACTTACAAATTAAAATTTTTGTTCCAAGACAAAATATTAATACAGTGACTGATATCTTAAGATAGGATTTAGTTTTATTTGAATTTATTATTGTTTTGTTTTAAGACTTATGTGAACTTGTTTTGATTTTCTATTATTCTTTGGATTTAGCTATGAATACTCTTGCTAATATTGCTACAAACATCAACTCAATCCCTTTACTAAATGGTTCTAACTTCAGGTCATAACAAGAGAACCTATTGATAGTTCTCAGAATTATGGATGTTGGCCTTGTATTAAGGGTTGATTTTCCTCCGCCTGTTATAGACAAGAGTACCTCTGATGAAAGGAGGGTTATTAAAAGGTAGGAGAAATCGAATAACATGTGAATGATGATCATAAAAAAAGCCAACCTAGAAGCATTCAAGGATACAATGTCTGAAAAAAGTATTAAGGCTAAGGATTTACTTACGGATATTGAAAAGAGGTTTGTGAAGAACAAAAAGACTGAAATAGGTACATTTTTGACAATTCTTATTTCAATGAGGTATAAAGGTAAATGTAATATCAGAGAGTACATCCTAGAGATATCTCATCTTGCTTCCAAGTTAAAAGCACTTAAATTTGAACTCTTTGACGAATTGCTGGTGCATCTAGTTGTGATATCTCTTTCGACATAGTTTAACTAGTTTAAAGTGAGTTATAATTGTTAGAAAGAGATTTGGTCTCTGAATGAGCTCATATAACACTATGTTCTGGAAAAGGCAAGGCTAAAACAAGCTAAGGCCAAAGAGTGCTCACTTGGCCTCAACCTCTAAAGACAAAGACAATGGAAAGAAAGGAAAGAAGGATAAGGAATCTACAGATATGACACCTTAAAATAAACAACAAACGAAATTGGATAAATAGGAAGGTAGTAGTGGTTTTTTTTTTCTTTTTTTTTGAGTGGAGCTGAAGGGTATAAGAAGAAGTGTATCAACTATCTCATATGGTGTGCTAAGAAATGTATACTTCTTGATTTGTTTTATTCTGAGATTAATTTAAGTTTGCTACCTAGACATACGTGGTGGATGGATTCTGCTACAACAACTCACATCAGTGTATCCATGCCTAAGTTACTGATAGTCAAATGATAGTGAAAGATACATCTATGTGGCTGATGACAAGATGAATCAAGTTAAAACAATAGAAAAATTTATATTATTATTAAAAACTGGATTTTATTTAAATCTTAATGAGATATTTATTGAATTGTTTTTTGAACATAATTTGATTTTTATTTCTATTTTGGACAAATCTGGTTATTCTTATTCCATTTGAAATGAAAATTTTAGTTTGTTTCATGATTCCAAATTGGTTAGTTCTGGTTCTTTATTAGGTTATGATAATCTTTATTTAATTGATACAATTGTTTCATTTAATGAATTCCAGCATTCAAATACACAAGGTGTAAAGTGAAATTAACTAATAAGAATTCTGTTTCATTATGGTATAAGAGATTAGGTCACATCTTCAAATGAAAAATTGAAATATTTGTGTTGGGTAGATTTCTTGATCCCCTTGATTTTATGGATTTTGATATTTAAGTTAATAGCATAAATGGGAAACAAACAACAAAAGGAGACTTGAAGCTAACATGACTTTGGACATCTTAAAACAATTGCATACATATATTTGTGGGCTATTCCTTACTGTTGCTTGGAATAGTCAACAATATTTTATGACATTTATAACTGATTTTTCTAGATATGGTTATATTTATCTCATTCATGTAAAGTCACAGTCGCTGGACGTGTTCAAAAATTATAAAGCTGAAGTTAAGAACCAACTTAGCAAAGGGATCAAAAGTGTTAGATTTGACTGTGGTGATAAATATTATGACAGATATGATGGTTCGATAAACAACATCCATGACCATTTGCTAAGTTTATAGAGGAATGCAGTATTATCCCATAGTACACTATGTTAGATTCATCCATAATAAATGGTGTTGCTGAAAGATGAAGTAAGGCACTTAAGGATGTAGTGAAGAGTATGATTTCTCATTCTAGCTTACCAGAATCATACTTTGGGGAGTATGATTTCTCATTCTCACTGTGTGACTGCCAAAACCCTTATGAATTTTGGATAGGCAAGAGGTCTAATTTAAAACACTTGCGCATTTGGGGATGTCTAGTTGAGGTAAGGCATTATAGTTGTAATGAAAAGAAATTGAACTCAATGACTGTAAGTTGCTATTTTGTTAAATACTCTAAAATATATAGAGGTATAAGTTTTATGATCCCACAACTAGGTGATTTTTCAAGTTGGGAAATGCACGATGAAGTAACAGCAAAGGGTGAATTAACTATTTTGGAAATTTTTAATATATTTCAAAATTTAGGAAATATTTGTTTAATTAAAGAATTGAAATGGAGTAGTGGATAAAGAAATTGAGAAGTGAAACTGACACAGACGATTTATAGCGGTACCACTACCCTGGTGTATATCCATTTCCAAACTATATTTGAATTTTTTAATTTTTTATTTTTCAAATAGTATACAGACAACTTGTTTGCCTAGGTACAAGAACGACCTTCATAAATGTTTTCTCACAAAACATTTCCCTAAGCTCACTGGTTGTTTCTCTCTCTAAAACCTAGACTACGGGAGCCCACTTTGGTCTTTTAAACTTTTGACAAAGAGATGAATAAAGTGTGTTACAATAATGAAACCTTAACTTTAGATGTAACAACAATGAAGTTCAGACTGAAAATATGAAAAAATAATACACAAAGAATTAAAAAAACAATGTAACTTGTTTTTAGCTTAGAATGTCCACATTGTCGAAGTTCCATGCTTTTAAAGCATTAATTCTTTTGTATTTGTAGAGGTCATGAAAGAGTCATTGAATTAGTAAGTCGATTTCAATGTTTGCTCATTAATGCTTTCATTGTTTTTCATTAAATGTTTTTACCTGTTGTTGTACTTTGGCCAATGAGAACCTACTTTACTTTTTTGGATGGTCCCCTTTCTCATTAAATGTATTGATTACTCAAATCATTTTAATCAGAAATGTGTTTATTTAGGGTCAACCTAAAAATGTGCTGAGTCAACTCAAATTTAAAAACTTTAGACTATTGAGACATAAATATAAGTGTGGGTTAACCTATTAAACCCATAGGGTTGACCTATATTCTTTGCAAACTAAGTTTGGGTCAACTGAACAATTGTTTGAGTTGACTCATGTAGTAATTTTTATAAACTCTATTGTATTTGGGTCGACACAATCGAGTGAACGTCAACCTTCATTGTTTCAAGCATATATGGTCTTAAGAAGATTCGGGTCGACGTGCTAACTTTTAGGTTGACAACTATGTGTGAGTCGACTAATTAAATCTTCATGGGTTAACCAATATGAAGGGTCATTCGAATATTCTAATCATGGGTTGACAAAGCTTTTTTGAATAATGTTTAGGTTAACCTATATAGACCTTGGGTCGACCTCTGTATTGGTTAGAATGTGTTCAGATTGTCTTAGGTCAATTATCCTAGGTTTGGGTTGACCTCTTTATGTGAGTTGACCTATTTGATGATTTTTGGTTGACCAATTTATGGACTTGGGTCATAGGTCAACCTAAGTGTCTTAGCGGGTCGACCTGAGAGGTCTCTTTTTGTTCCCTACGTAAATGGGTTGAATTATGTGCCTTGAATTGGTTCACATGGAAGGTCAGATCGACCTGGGATGTTAAAGGATCAACCTACTTCCCTTATAGCTTATTTTGTTGATGGGCAGGTCAAATAATGTCTTGGCGGGTCAACTATTTTATGGTTTACACACAAAGTACTAGTATTTTGTGGCACAGGTCGACATGTCTTATGAGTGAGGTTGACTTGAGATATTCTCGAACCTAGTTTTCAAGGGATCAATATTCATAGGTCGACATGCTTAGGTCTGGATAAAGTAAGGCTTCAAATCTTTCATGCTTAGGTCTGGATGAACCAAGTTTTCAAATCTATCCTTATTTTCTTAGTAAATATCATTTAAGTAAATGTTTTATTTACTTAAGATATTACATGTAAATAAGGAAATACCTCTCATTTCGAATTCAATAAAAATTGTTTTAAAGCCTAATTCGTTAAGGATAAAAAATCAATTTTCCCTTCAAAAAATAAAATTCCTGTTTTGATTTTTGAATTCAATTTGAATTAGTTTTGCTCGGAGGGTTAATGACTTAAAACAATTAAAAAAAAGATTTTAACCTAATTGATATATGAGGAAGAAATACTACTATTTTTAATTCTCATTTCCTTAATATTTCAAGCACCCATATTTTTGAGTATTTAGTCTCTGGTAAGTTAGTCAAACCTAGGTTTTTAATATTCTAAATAACTCATTTCCTATCTAATTTGTTTGCTTGAGTAGTGCCATTATCTATCTTAACTTTGCTAAATTTTTCTTATCATTAAAACTTGTTTTGCTGCTTATCATCAAATCTAGTTTTACTTATCATCAAAATATATTTTGTTAACAATCGCCCCCTTTTTATGATTACAATACTCCCTAAGATCTGGAAATGTGTTAAACTTTGTGTGTTAAACTTTTTGAACATTTTTAATAGAAAGGAAGAGTTTAAACATATATAAGCCTATGTTGTCTCCCCCTAGTTCTCTTACCTTTAAGATTAAGCTTAAGTCTATGCCCTACTCTCCCCCATTTTATCTTCAACAGAAAGGGGCGCTCTGGGTTAAAAACTAAAAGGCAAAAAAATAGCCCAAATTTGATGTCATTAACCTATTTTTGGAACGAAACTACCCCTACATTTGTACCCAAATGTTTAAATTGACATGTAACATAGTGTAATGAATAATGCAGCCACATGGTTTAAAACATTTGTGTCGAAAAGTTCAAAGATCACAATATAGCATGGAATGACATTAAACTTTAAATGTTAAACATTAAGAGTAAAACAAGCATTTAGTCACAAAGTGCAAACCATAGAGTCATAATGTAGTTCATACCAAGATAAAGCATCAACAGAGCATAGTTAATAAAAAACATCAAAAGAAGATGTTGAGAATATTAGGTTTTGATGATGATAAAATAATTTGAAATAAGAAAATGAATTTAGAAAAGGAAAAAAAATTAAAGAAACAAAGTTACTAAAATTATAGACTTGCAAAGTATGTTGACCTGTTGTAAACTCAACTCGACCTAACAATACTCAAACTTGTTCATGTCAACCTATTTTAAGTCACAAGTCAACCAATTGAGCAAAATCTGAGTCTACCAAAAAACATGTTGATCTGCCTATTTTCCCTATCGACCTCAATGAAACTAAAACATAACACTTTTATAAGTAATATTATGTCGATGTACCCGACATTATGTTAACCTGAAGGAGTCTTAACCACTCCTTGTTGACCTAAATAATAAGCAGTTGGCATGATCTCTAAATTGGTCAACCTGTTTACCAAATCAACCCTTCAAACTTGCTTGTTTACACAAACTGTTGTGTAAACCATCATGTCAACCTGCTTACTTCAAGATGTTAATGTGTCCGCGTGTCATATGTATCATGTTAACCTATTTAAGTTCATAGGTCCACCAATTGGAGTCACAGGTTGACTCATTATTCTTCATGTCGACATGAATCATAATAAAAACATTAAGAAGGTCAACATACTCAATAAAATGTCAACTCATCCAATTCTTTCTATGTATCACATAGTGACATGTTTCTAAATTATGTCAACCCACTGAAATATGTTGACCAATTTGAAAGTGTCAAGTCTACCAATTGGTTTTGAAATAGAACTATGTCAACCCAAAAACTAAAATATGTTGATCCACTAGAATATGTTAACCAATATAAATATGCCATGTCAACTAATTGGTTCTAAAACAGATTTGTTTCGACCCAAAAGCTTTAATGTGTCGATAGACACTTAGACCAATAATTTGAAAATGTAAACCTATCACTATTCAATTTGAATAGTGTCATAAAATTGGTCAACACAGTTACAAAAATTTGTCAACTTACTACTCTAAGTTTTTGAGACACTCATTTGTATCACTAGTTTGGTCAACTTGATATATTAATATGTCGACGTGGCTAAAATTTAAATTTGAGTCAATGTCTTCTTTAATCTTGTTGAACTGAGAGAAACAATTTCAGAACTCAGAAATCGAATTTGTTTGAACACAATGGTAACTAATATTTGATTTATGTTGTCAATTTCTCTTTATGTAAAAGACTAATATTATACAATGAACTTGAATTATCAATTGTAAAAGATGAACTTAAGAATGAAAAGAACAAAAATCAGAGACTTAGTTCTCTATTGCACAAGTTTATTTGGGGGCAAGAAAAATTAGATTTGATACTTGGTGGTCAAAGGGTAGTGTATGATAAAGCTAGCCTGGGATATGACCCTACAAAAACTTAGAAGAAGCTGTACAACTTTTTTGTGCCTAGCTCAGAGACTAGTAAACCTAAAACTAGATGTCATGTTTGTATGAAATTAAATCATAAAGCAAAGCGTTGCAAACTCAAGAAGCAAACCAGTGTAAACAAAGATAAATATCATCAAAATTTCAAAAGTGCACATACTGCAACAAGAATGGTCATAACTAATATGCATGTTGGTTTAAGAATGAAATATATAAGAAAACTACAATGCAGTGGGTGCCAAAAGTAGCTAGGACTATTATTTTAACTAACTTTGCCAGACCCAAGAAAATTTGGGTACCAAAGGGAAAAATTTAAGTTTTTCTTGTAGACTCATTCAAAAAGAGGAATATTGAAGGTGTGATGCTTAATGGAAATAGGTACGCCTAAACTCAAGGCAAGATGGTTTTTGATAGGTCTCATCGTGTATTAGTACAAAGGAAATCTTGGAAAAGTTAGAGGCCATACATGAAAGAACCAACGAAGAGAATGTCTAGGAGCAGGGCCATATGTGCATAATGGCATGAGAAGAGGAACAGAAAGAAGTAAGTTGTTCTAACTCATCTTATTACTATTTTGATTCTTTTGATTATTCTGATGATGAATATTTGATGAATGAATTACATAAAACTCTAGTAGAATCTCTTAATAGACATAAGGAAATGAACAAGAAAAACTGTACCTTAAAGAAAACAATAGCTGAGGTAAAGAATAAAGGAATAGGCTAAAGATTGAAAATGACAAATTGAAGAAAGAAAATGATAGCTCTTGATCAGAAATGAATAAATTACATGCTGCAGTAGAAGAAAAGACTAAGGAAGCACTAAACTCATATATTGTTATAAAAAAAAGCTTAAAGAATGTTAATAAAGATGCCAAGAAAATGATATATCTAACAATAAAACTTTAAAGAATGAACTAAGTCAAAAAAAGAGATAAGAATAAGAAACTTAGTTCATTGCTGTACAAGTTTGTCCAGAGCCAAGAGTCTACAGGGCAGTGTATGACGGAGTAGGACTAGGCTACAATCCTACTGCAACCCAAAAGAAACTATATAGTTTCTTTTATGCGAAGCTCTATGAGCACTAAATTAGAAACCAGATGTTATCACTACATAAAGCTTGGACATAAAGCAATATACTGGAAATTTAGGAAGAAAATAAATGTTAGTAAATCCAAAAGACTAGCAATCCACCAAAAATGCATGCATTATCTTAAAAATGGATACAGTATAAATGATTGTTGGTTTAGGATCAGAACACTAGGAAAAACAAAACTAAAGTGGGTTCCAAAAGAATAAATAAGGACCAACAATGCTGGAATCAAGGAAATTTGGGTAGCAAAGTCCAAAACTTAGTTGAAGATTAGTGCAGAAGTGTTTCAAGGGCAATGGCACTTGAAACACAGTGGATACTTCAGACATATGTCAGGAGTCTTCATTAAATTCTACACTCGGCAAGAAAAGAAAGAAGAAGAACTACCTTTGGAATCAATCCCGAAGGCAATGGTGTCCTGATTTAGAATGTCAAAAGTAAAGACTTAATGAATAACATAAGAAAAGCTGATGCTAATAAGTCTTGAAAGTGCCTAGTTGTGGGACAAAATTAGAACATGCAAGCATGAACTTAATGACCAAATAATCTTGTGAAATATTTGCAAAAAATGAATCAAAGCTTATTCGTATGATGCTTGCATGAAAAGCAAACAAGCTAAAAGTCCCTTCAAGTTAAATAAATCATAATATTAATTTTTAGATTATCAAAACACCAAACTAGGATTCAAAGTATGAAATAAAAACTCTATAAGCTTAACAAATGATTAATCTAGGAATGTTTAGATTTTCTTCTTAGAATAAGAAAGAAAAAGATAGTAATACACATAAGAAAATCCAAACTAAGAAGGGTTGCACAATCTCTAGGAGAAGAAGTGTCAATAAAAACCCTGAAAAGCAGATTGATGGAGAAATTATGATATGAGAAAAAAATGTTTAAGACTTAGTTTTGGCCACTAGAAGTTCTGAATAAAATAATGCTTGTAGAGAACATTAAGAGAAACGAAAAGGACAATGCCTTAAGAGAACTTCTTAGTTATGTATTTCAAGGTTTAGCCTATTTTATATTAAACAGAGCATTAATCAGGTCAATCTTTAAAAGAAAAAACTCTATGAGCCTTATAAAGATGGAAACTTGTTTCTGAGTGTAAATGAAAAAAAAAAAGAGGGGATTCCCTAAGAGAATTTGATACTAAGAGCAATGAAATATAACAAGGCATGTAAAACTTTCAATGAAAAGGACCATGTCAATAGAAAATCAAACTATGATAAAATATAGATGAATTTTGTTGAATCTGATCCATTTAACATGAAATATATATATATATATATATATATAAATATATATGTTTTAACGATGATCTTATAAGTCAGAAATTAGATAATAATTCAGAATAGCAAAAGTCAGACAAAAAGAAGAAGGCTAGAGTGATCATCTTAAACAAATTTGGAGAAATCTATGTGAACTAGTTATCTTAAACAGAACCTAAAACATAGATAATGTTTTGTAGGATGAAAACAGAGTACTAACAATACTAGAGAGGCTAAAAAAATTTGAAAGAAGTAGAGTTCCTAAACCAAAAGATCTTTGAGTAGTAGGAACTAAGTGATCAAAAGCATATGAGTGTAAAGAATACATAGCCTTCCAATGAACAATGTAAAAATAACAACCCAGATGGTGAATTGATGTCTTCTTGGACATGTCGACTAATAAGCTTTTGTTTGCAATTAGTAGACCACATGCATAGCCAGATAGGTTGAGTGGAAGAAAAAGTAGACACACTACTTAGTTCTAAGAATACACTTCTATGAGCTTGTTTAGAGATGCCATATGACTACTTGCTCTTTTATGTATCTTAATATTTTTAAACATGTTTTAACTTTTATTAAACTTTGGTTGAGTCCTCTATGAACTCTATTTGATGATATAAAGTTATAGAGTTATATGCTTTTAAACATGCATACTCACTTATCTATTCATGCTTGTGTTCATGCTTATGAATTGCATATGCACACTTAATCATCATTCATGAATAAAACACATTGAAATAAAACACCTCTTTATTAGGAACCATGGATTGAAAAATGAAATAATTCTTGAGTATATAGAAGCACAAAAAAAAGTTATTGATATTTTCACGAAACCATTAGATAAAAATAGATTTTACAAGCTAAAAAGAGAGTTGGGGATGATAGAAAGTGAAAAATGAGTCAATTAATTGAAAACAGAGCATATAAAAGTTTGTAGAAAACAAATCATAGGTCAACTTATTTTAAGAAAAATGTTGACAAATTCAAAGACTTGGTTGACATGCTAATTGATATATCTAAGGATCATGTTGGCATGTTATTGTTGAATATGATAAGTCATAAACTGACATGATCTTGTCAACCTATATGTAAACATGTCGACATGTGTTGTGATCAAAAACCAATATTAAGGTTTAAAAGAACCAACCTATTTTGAGAACAGATTGATATGCATGAAAACATGTTGACCCATGACATGCAAAAAGGAAAACGAATGGTCCATTTGCCGACCTATCTCTCTCATCATTTCAAATTTCAATTTCTCTCTTTAGGTGACTTTCCCTTTTCGAAACCTTATATTCTCGATCATCCAATCCATCCTTTAATACTCAAAATCATTTCATTCTTTGGCTAATTCGAGACTCAAATCACATAATCCTAACCCCAAATCATCCTAATGGCCCAAAAATCTAAAGTATCCTCTTCTAGACCACCTGTGGCTCCGAGATCCTCATTATCCCAACAATCTTCATCAACGTAATCGGCAAGCAAAGCTCCTGAGTTTAATAATTAGGACTTTCTAACACTCGATCAAAGCAAATTGTATGACAAAGTTTTCTCACGAAGAAAGATTAATCAGGAGAGTTAATCGATCGGGTGTTCCTTAAAAAAATCAATTTCAAATATGAAAACATCTGAGTGAGGTATGTCCAAACTGGCTCATTCTCCCTAACAAGTACATTTATTAGAAGGATGTTAAGATCTTCTATTTTCATCTCTATCACTAATAATAGTCTCTGCTCAGGAAGACTAGGTGATACTTGCCCATTCGGAAAAATAGATCCCTATGATAAAATCTAAGTGCTACACAATGGGTATAACACCTAGGAGCCTTACCTCTCGGTCCATATCTGCGGGTGCTACACAAGCATGATCATACATGGTCCAATGAGAAGGGGCACTTAGTGGCCCTAATCTTTTAGAAGATAGAGCCACCCGACTCCATATCCAAAAAGGTTCTTGCCACTCGTATCAAGAAGCTACCCAAAAGGAAGAGACCCATGATTGGCTTTAGTGATAAAGACTTAGTGGGGGTCGACCCAGAATGACATGATTCTCTCATCATAGGTGGACAATACGAAGTCAGGAGGATTTTTATCGATCAAGGGGCCAGCTGCAACCTCTTCTATTGGAATGCCCTCTAACATGTAGGTTTTACCCTGGCATATATGCAATCTTATGTTGAACCCATTAAGGGACTTTCAGGCAAATGGATATACCCTGAAGGCTTATTGCCTATGGCCCTAGGGACTCTGCCCAATCACATGATAGCCTTGACCACATTTAATGTGGTTAAACTCCCCTCGTCCTATAATGTTATCTTAGGATGACCTGGCCTTCACACCTTATAGGTACTATCGAGCACAAAACATTTGAAGGTTAAGTTTAGGACCTCTGATGGTGTTAGAATGATACCCTTCGATCTGGAGTAATTTCTCCTAAGCAAACTCTAAGTCCTTGTCTCTTTACGATTGCTTTCCTGGGACCCTTTTATGGGTAGTCCGTGGTACTTAGCCTTAGTACTTAAATAATGGATTATTGTTTTCTCCTTAACTATATGTCTTATTTCTCTTTGCTAACTGATTATATTGAGCATATGCCATGGGGCCCCTCATATCAAACGAATAAATTTTATCATAGGGATCTATCTTCCCAAACAAGCAAGTATCATCCAGTCCTCCTAAGAAGATTTTTGATTTATCATTGAAATCAAGGTGATTAGAATGTTTCATGATCTAAACTTAGAAGGATGATGAAAGATTGGAATGAAGATAGAAACCTTAAATTCCTAAAAATAGAACATTCTGACCATGCTCTAATGTTTTAGCTATAACTTTTTTCTGCACAAGGGAAAATTGAGTGAGGTTTTTTGCATATGAAACTAGACTTCCATATCTTAAAAATAAGATATGATTCATTGAATTCTGATAAGAATTTCATTTTTAATGATTTTTCAAAATGGGACATTTTGCAGAGAAATCCCTTGTTTTTGCCTTGTTTCGGCTGAGAATTTGGTTTGATTTTGTGTGAATTAGGTTAAATTCTAAACACAAAATTTGTAGATCTAAGTCTTATCTTTAGTTTGAGATAAGAATCATGTGAATTGAATTTGTGCAGTGAAAGTTATGACAATTTTCCCATGACTATATAGAATGAAAATCACACAGTTAAGGTAACATAGGGTAGATTTACATGTCTTTGTGTAATTGGAATGGACCTAAGTTACAAACATGAAAATTGTTGTTTTATGTCTAGTCTTTAAGTATAAATTAGAATTTTGGTAATCTAAGGATGTTAGTTCGAAATATACTGAGTATTGAATATGAGTAATGAACACTTTGAGCATAGAGACATATTTCCACTTTGCATATCATGCATTTGGTATCTTAATAGCATTGGATAATGTCTAATCTAAATTCTATGTTGTAATTTACATAACCATTAGATGAAGGTCCATCAAACAGGGATAAGGTTAAGAATTTGGATTAGTGGAGGTGCACTCCCTCCCCAAACTATGAGTGGGGCTTTTATGTTTTATTAATGAAAAATATTTTATCTGTTTTGAAAAAATCTTACATTGAAATGTAGTTTTATGATTTTATTTGAGTGCGATGTGTTCTCTTAAAATAATGATATTAAAATTGTTTGTCATATGATTTACCTTGCATTGTTGATTGAGCTTTATTGAGACAAAGATGTGTATGGGTTGCAAGTTGGTTTTGGTATTTATTTGTGAATAAAAACTCTATTTTTGGTGACCGATTGTTCACACAGCTACTGCGGTTTATTGCTCACTCATGACAGGTGAGAGGAAGAGCGTTATGAGTAAAGATGAATATTGGAGTAGGGTAGTGTGATGCAGGGTATTAACCTACCCAAGTTTATGGTTAGGCAGCCATGAGTCACCGATGGCGATGTTCAAAACCCTTAGTGGTTCTAGTCCTTGACCCTGGCCAAGGTCTTGGATTAGAAAGTATATTTCGGCAGTTCCAAATTTTGAATAAAATGTGACCCATTTGATTCATAAAGAAATGTTGATATTTTGAAGACATTGATTATGTGAAAGCTATGCAAATTTGTGTTTACTGTTGTATTGATAATATGGAAATTATTACTAATGATTTTAGAACATGATCACACTTATACTCATTAACTTGTACATGGACTTCTCACTCATCGAGTACAATTGTACTCATCCCCCCTCTTATCTCCAATTTTCAGGTTTGTAGATAGTAAATGCAAATAGAAGGGCTTCTTTAGAAGATCCCTGATATCCATTTCAGTTGGAGTCATACACTTCATGTAAGATGGTCTCATTTTGGGCTTACCAAGCTATAGATGGATCCATGGGAATGGTCAATAGAAGCGGAATTATGTTGTATTATGAGTTATTTGTATAACGTTTAATATTTTTGTATATGTTTGTTCATATTTTGATTGTCCACTTTGTACTAAAGTAAATAAGAATTTACTTCATTTTGAGAGCGGCCATATAGATAATAGTTTATGATTACAAAGAATTGGATATGAATTAAATTCAGAAGGATAACAGGTTAGCTTTGTGATGTCTTAGAGTGCATGTTTGGGATTGCACGTTATTCAAGGCAACATGGTGATTGTCACGTGCTCGTATTCGAGGATCGGGGTGCGATACTTTTTGCATTCCTCTGTAGAGGAGGACTTGAAAGAGTTTGCTACCGTTCGTCAGATGAGGGTGAAAACAAAGGGAACCCTTGGAGAAACTAAGAGCTCATCGAGGACTTATTCACTCGATTCAACTCCATTCGTCTCGTGGAGGGTCAAAAGGAGGCATATGTAACTATAAGAATCACCTAGGGAGGAGACCAATGAGAGCCTAAGAGAGAGGTCTGCCATTACTTAAGGAATTGTTTGGTCGACTACTGACGAGTCGGTAGAGGCTAGTGGAAGCAAGCTTGGTGGTGAGCATTCTGTTGGTGGAACGATAGGGGTTCCCTAGTGGAAAAGCCAACAGAAGGAGGGGAAGCCAAAGATGTTATAACAATAAGAGGAGGAATGACCAAGAGGGTTGGAGGCCACGCTTCTAGAGGGACAAGGGAGACAGGGCATCTTGAAGATGTTGGGCCCAAGTTGACAAAAGGGCCAGTGTCGGGCCATCTACTGTTATTCCATTTTTGCCTTTAGACAACGGCATGGATGTTGTACTCGAGGAGGAGGTGTTTCTCTATACGATCCCTATTCGATTTTTCGACAGACGTTGAGGCTTAAAGGAGTGAGGGAGAATGATGATTTCTGCTAGGGATAATCATCATAGCTATGTGGACGTCATCAAAGGGAGACGGATAGTTGATCGGCTAGACTTTCATCATTTGGAACTAAAGTTGAATAAGCTTTCACTTGAGCTGGGTAACAAGGCCTTATTTTTTGTTGCTGTGACAGTATCCATCTTCTTTTGTTGTTTGTTTTCTTTTCCCCTTTTTACTTATTGATTGGTGTTTGTTCGTTCAGATTATAGTCCTTGTAGAGTTCTAGAGGTGGAGAAGAGAGCAGATATTAAGTCATATGAGATGTCGAGCTGACCAGGCGGTGATAGATGTGACTCAATTAGGGAGGCCCTCTCTTAAAAAGAGAAAAAGCTCGAGAAGGAGAGGTCTTTTGTAGCTGATCTGAATGCCCATAATGAAGCAATGGAGTAATTAAGGGCCGAGTGAGACGTAGTGCTCTAACAATGTGCTGAGTTAGAGGTAAAAGCCAAAGTCTGTGAGGTATCCCGATAGGCTATCAGAAGGTTAGTTGATATGCACAACCAATCCCTTCAAGCTACTGAGCGAAGGAAATCTAACTGGAGACTACCACTACAAGGAATTTCGATCAACATACACACTTGGTACAACCTATCGGAGAGGCTCCAGTGTGCCATGGAAATCATTCGTCAAGTAGGGTTAGCAAGCACAATGCCTTCGGATACTGTGGATGTTACTTCTAAACTCTAGTCTGCCACTACTCCTGTAGAGCTTGAGGTACCTCCTGCCCCTTGATCGAGGTTTCTGTTTTCTTTTGTAGTTCTTCCCTTTTGGAGCTTTGTATGCATCAATGAAAAACTCCTCTATTCTTATCATGACTTGTGCTTCGTATCAGTAGTATTATTTCTTAAATAGAATGTTATCAAGGAGGCATGTCCTTAATGAGTGACACATTTATTTGATGGTGAGATTCCTTGGGACAAGTCATAGGTATCCAATGGGGAGATAGGTCTCATGCTGGTAGCGTGCTTCATTTTAATAGAGTTCACTTGTTTGATAGAGTAGATAGTGTTTGTACATTCAGGGAGATAAATTCCTAAGATAGACTCCGTTGGGAGGACTGGGCAATGCTTATCCATTCGGGGAGATAAATCCCTATAATAGTCTCTGCTCAGGAAGACTAGGTGATACTTGCCCATTCGGAAAAATAGATCCCTATGATAAAATCTTCTTAGGAGGACTGGATGATACTTGCTTGTTTGGGAAGATAGATCCCTATGATAAAATTTATTCGTTTGATATGAGGGGCCCCATGGCATATGCTCAATATAATCAGTTAGCAAAGAGAAATAAGACATATAGTTAAGGAGAAAACAATAATCCATTATTTAAGTACTAAGGCTAAGTACCACGGACTACCCATAAAAGGGTCCCAGGAAAGCAATCGTAAAGAGACAAGGACTTAGAGTTTGCTTAGGAGAAATTACTCCAGATCGAAGGGTATCATTCTAACACCATCAGAGGTCCTAAACTTAACCTTCAAATGTTTTGTGCTCGATAGTACCTATAAGGTGTGAAGGCCAGGTCATCCTAAGATAACATTATAGGACGAGGGGAGTTTAACCACATTAAATGTGGTCAAGGCTATCATGTGATTGGGCAGAGTCCCTAGGGCCATAGGCAATAAGCCTTCAGGGTATATCCATTTGCCTGAAAGTCCCTTAATGGGTTCAACATAAGATTGCATATATGCCAGGGTAAAACCTACATGTTAGAGGGCATTCCAATAGAAGAGGTTGCAGCTGGCCCCTTGATCGATAAAAATCCTCCTGACTTCGTATTGTCCACCTATGATGAGAGAATCATGTCATTCTGGGTCGACCCCCACTAAGTCTTTATCACTAAAGCCAATCATGGGTCTCTTCCTTTTGGGTAGCTTCTTGATACGAGTGGCAAGAACCTTTTTGGATATGGAGTCGGGTGGCTCTATCTTCTAAAAGATTAGGGCCACTAAGTGCCCCTTCTCATTGGACCATGTATGATCATGCTTGTGTAGCACCCGCAGATATGGACCGAGAGGTAAGGCTCCTAGGTGTTATACCCATTCTGCACTTAGAGGATCACTTCACTTGGTCAGTTGTGAGTGTTTCCCAGTACTAGTTGGTTGACCTATTCGTTCTCTTGTTTCTAATTTTGTGAGCTCCGAAGAGGGAGACTCTCTTTTTCTATGCTAATAAATGTTTGGAATCGACCACTTTAGACGAGGAACTCGACCTCATCTCATAGTTTCTTACACTCCTCAATGGGGTGGTTATAGTCTTGGTAAAAGTGGCAGTACCAAGTTTTGTCCTTTTTAGAATCATCATCTGTGGAGCGAGGAGGCCATCTGATATAGGGTTTATTTTGGATCTAGAGAAGCACTTGGCTTGCAGCCTCATTTAGAGGGTTGTAACTAGTGAACTGTTACTGCTATGGGGGCCCTTGGCAAGCCTTCTTAGGTGGGGACTGCCGAGGTGATCGACTGCACTCTTTCTGAGCTGATCGGTTTCATCGCCTATCAAAGACTCAGTATCTTCTACTGTGATATATTTCTCTGAAAAGGTATAGAACTCTTGGATAGAGAATAAGGGATTCTTAGTGATGGATGTCTTCATTTTGGGTGGTTGTAGTCATGTAAGTTGCACTTTTAGTGTGATTGAACGATCTAGACCAGAGGCCTTCATCATTTGGCTTTGAACTTCTTCAGGAAGTCTCTCAATGGCTCGTCATCTCTCTATTATAATCAGAGGAGGGATGTAAACTTTCGTTTCGCTTCCTACTAATGGCAAAATGCATCTCGAATTGTTGCTAGAGTCAAGAGAAACTTTTAACATTGAACAGGGGAAGCGTATTGAACCACGTCAGCGTATTGCCCTTCAGGGTTGTCAGGAAATGCTTCCACATGACGATGTCTGACATATCTTTAGAGATCATCACTGTAATAAAGTGGGCGACATGGTCTTGGGATCAATGGTGCAGTCATACCTCTCTAAAGGAGGGAAAAACACGTCACGAAGTATTGGTTCCAAAGAGATCTTGGAATCAAATGGCGAGAGACCGGTAGGATGTTGAATAGGCTAATCTCTCCTCACGTTTGCTCACTTTAACTCGTTTTGCCATGAGCTCTTTGACCTATTTTCTTTGGTAAACTATATTGCATTGGGATGTCATTAAGGACTCTAGATGTTCTCTAGGCTCGAGCCTATGACCCGATTTGTGGGAGGAGGATTGAGATGCTGGCCGAGGGGTGTGACCGAGCTCTTCTAGCTACTTACTCATATTTTGTATTCTTGATTCCAGCCTTTATACTTGGGGCTGAGTGGCCCTTTTAGGGGAAGTAGAAGTGATGAGTGGTGTTGGATGGCTTTGGTAGAAAATTAGGGGATAGACCTTTGGTAGACTAGTAATAATAAGGATTCTTGCTCAGTTATCCACTGCATGTTACGTGGTATTCATTAGGGTAGCAATGTGCCCTTTCATCAAGGATGCAGTTCTGGAAGTAGCTCCGTTCATTCTCTGGGGATGCATTCTCAAACTATGCTAGATAAGTTTCTTTCTAATCTGTTCCTATAGATGGCACCAATTTATTAGAGGTGGGTTTGACTCCACAAATAATGGATCTGCTAACACGAACGGGATGATTTAGCCATCCGATAGTCTTGAATGAAGAGACCTGCAAAATATCGTTGGAGGGTTTTCTAATGGGGAAAACTCTGACGCTCAAGTTAGAGAGCGATTTTCAAAAGAGAGAAATAGACTGAAAAAGAAAAATTTTGTATGTCTTGTGTGTAAAGTGTAGAGCTAGAGACTTACATAGGTGGTAGGCGCATTGGAGCTTGTATAGATTTCCCATATGAGAGTCATGTGTAGGCGGGAAGATAAAACTCTAGTTTTCTTATGAGATTGTCCCGTGATTTTAGAGATCATGATGAAAGGATACCAAAAGATCTTGAAGGTTATCGATAAGGAAAGTCCGAATAATTAGAGAGATTCCCTTCCATTTATAAGAGATCCCATCCACATTTGTATAGGAAGTGAATATTTGCCTTAGCACGCCTAATGACAATCACCTGACACTAAGGAAGTGTTGTGACCGAGTAGTCATCTGTCGATCAGAGCTTGGTTGATGTATACCGAGAGGATATAGAATGTGTCAATATGTCTGGGAGATAAATCCCGTATTGACGACATGCTTTAATCAATGTATCTCATAAGCTGGGGCTTCCGAGAGACTAAAGCCTTATGATAACGACAAGCTTTTAACCTAAACGGTTGATCAATTAGGTGGATCCCAATTGGGTGAGTAGTTTGGCTTCTGTGAATTGTTCGATGTATTGTGGGCTGATCTCAAGCTTGACATGGTTTGGGCTGTTTTAGCCATGTATCATCGGTTAAATTTTGAAAATAAAAGGGAAAATCGAAGCGAGAGAGAGAGAGAGAGAGAGAGAGAGAGAGAGGTGAGCGAACCTTAGACTTAAAAGAGAGGACAAGAGCTACAACTCGGGTATAATCCCTTGATTTCTAGGTAATTGATGGTGATCGGCTATAAAAAGAGAGGGAAACTAGCAAGTGCAAAAGGTGAAGGATAGAGAGGAGAAATTGCATGATCGACAGACAGCAAATCTATGGTTTGAAAGAACTTTTAAATTTCTTATAGATAATGGTTACTTTCTCAATAGTCTCCTATAGATAATCTGGCCACATGCTTGCTATGTAATTAATTTCATCAGTGTCTTTCAGATTAAAATGACTTTTAAACATATCTTTTAGTTCATTAATAACATGTCTATAAGAGTCAAAAATCAACATATTATCAACATGGTGGCTAACACTATGTGAACTATCAATGTGTATCTATTGCATTTGTTTAACCTAATGCCATAGTTAAATTTTCATGCCATTGTTTGGGTGTGTTTCAAACCATAAATAGACTTATTTAACTTGTTGGTAAATGCCCACGTAAGGGCATTTTACCTAAGGTAAAATTCAATTTTGAATTTTAAATGAGAATGGGATAACTCCCATTACTCATAATTCACTCCCCTATTTTATGCCACTTTCCTTCTACGTGCATTAATTTTTAATTCCCTTCCAATTGTGAATAAGAATCATTATTGGAAATTTTTTGTTCTTTGAAAGAGAGAACAATTGAGATCTAGGTTTTGTGTTATTGAGAGTGGATTGCACCATTGTATTTTGAGAGAGAAAAATACACCATTGAGAGGGTTAGAAAAATTTCGAGTAGAGAATTTTTACGGCAATCAAATCACCGGATTTAGAGTTGCGACGTCATGGAATTGTGGTGATAGTTCGATCCTCGTGATTATCACCCGACTACGAGAAAGATCAAGACGAAGGGTTCGCGGCTCCCACAGAATTTCTATTGTTTATTGAGGAATATCCTAAACCCTAATTTTTATGATTCCGAAAATTTTTTATGTATCTTTTCACTACATGATTGAGTCATATATATCTAACATTGGTATCAGAGATTTGTTAGGTTTATTTTTAAAAATAAATTTTTGGAATTAATTTTGGGTATAAAAAAATAGGGTATAAAATTTGGGTTTGGATCACGGATGAATTTCATGAATCCAATTATACCACGTTATAACTCAAGTCAAGTAGATCACGAAAATAATTTTTCCAAAATTTTCTGAACATGTTTAGGCCATGAAAATTCTAGTTGAAATTCTCGGCCGTGAATAGTGACCAAACCATTCAATCCTAGATTTGTTGAGATTTAGGGCAAATCGAAGCATGAAAATGGAAGATATATTTTCTTGAGATCATGATCTACGTTTTGGTATATATATTATGTATTATTAATGTCGAAAAGTAGAGTTTCAAAATTGGCCACGAAGGGTCAGAATTTTGGACTCAAAATACGCTGAGAATAGGACGTAATTATTTCAAAAATCGAGTCAATGATGGTTAGAATAAATGGAATTAGAGATTCCTTAAAAAATCCGGTGAAAATGGCACCAAAAAAGTGTTTTTCCAACATCCGAGTCGAAAGACCCAATTGCAAAAACCATTGGGCAAAAAAAAACCACCCTAACTCCGAGGCGCGTGGCGTGCAAGAGGGCGGGCGCGTGAGCTCCAGGGGTCAGTCCGGGTTGGCTCTAACCCGGATCCAAACCCAACCCGTGAACTCGAACCGGATCCAGGATCCGAAATTCGACATGCGCCTGGGACCTGGAGCCGACCTGAGTAGGGGGTCGTGCGTGTGTGGGCGTGTGGCCCGTGCCCATATGTGTCTGGAGCGTGTGCTAATGCTTAGAGGACACATACGGGCACGTGTGTTGTAGACCTGAGGAGGACCATGAGGAATGCTACGCTTGGAGTTGGGCATGCCGAAGCAAGGAAGTAGCCCCAATAGCCCTTAGGGTCCATTGAGCACGCAGCCGAGCCCGGTATGCAACGATTGTGCAAGTATGGCATGAAAAAGGGTCTGTTTCTATCAAGCAGCAATAAGGACATGAATGCAGTAGTTTCTAAGCCCCATGGAGTCCTTCAAATCCTAGAGGATGAATGCAAGCAAAATGGGTTCAAGCTAGAAGGGCCCGAGCCCAAAATGGAAGAGGTGCTCCAACAGCGGGCCTTTAAAGCCCAACCGCGCAGCCGGGAGCCCATGCACGGTAGCCTAAGTATTCCACACTATCTTGGGTTTCTAAAGGATGCTAGAGAAGGTTTAAATCCATTTAGAGAGATGGCCCAAGGCCCATGACCCATGGGCCAGCCCAAGAGAGCCCAACCTACAAGGAAGCTCGGCCCACATTGCAGCCCATTAGTAATTTGATTAGGGTTTCTTGTTTTGATTAGATTTGTTTACTTCTTAGGCCTTGTTTGGTAGTAATAAAGCCCAGCTCTAGTGCTGGATTAGTAGAATAGGAAGTTCACTCCATAAACCCTAAAAAAACCGTAGCATTATATATACTTAAGGAGGCACTTTTGTAACGCAATCATTTGATTAATGAAATTTCAGCCATCTTGGCAACTTGAGTTCTCTCTAGAACTTGTTTAGGAGCACGAAGGAGATCATTCTCTAGAGTGTTACACCACCTTTCGAATAATCCTCAGGTGTAGAAAGGTTAGGCTTTCAATCAATCTTCGTGAGAGAAAGAAAGCCAAATCAGTCCCACAAAACCCTAACCCTAATTCATCACCATTGCAAGCCGTCTTCAAGTGTGACATAGGTGCTACTTGACGATCTTTTGCACTCCACCATTTTGAAATACTCCTCTATACCTAAGACCCCATCAATTTGATGCTTTCATTGAGAGTATAATATCCATCCCCATCAAAAACACCCTAGCCAAACAACCCTAGAACCAATATCGTTGCAGTTTGTCTAGATTTGAAGATCTCAATTGTAGCAGCCATTCCTTTTGTTCACCAGCCACGACACAACTTGTTTCCATAAAAAACATTATATTCTATCACTCAAGCATCCATTTTCACAAAAAAACCTGGCCCACAACCCAAAAATTCGTTTCCAAAACCCAAAACTCGTCCTTTCCACAACCTGTCTAGAAAATCAACATTTTTCAGCCTTAATCTGTAAAGAATGTGATAGATTACCCTTCCTCCCTTTAATACTTCAATACCCAACCTTTTTAAGATCCTTTTCCATCAAAAAACACAGCCCTAAGCCAAAATCCATGGCCTCACATCAAGAAACAAAGACTACAGTCAGATCTGTCCAGAAAACAGACGAAAACACATTCTCATGGCCGAACAACAAAGGCAACCCACTCAACGCTAGCGTCTCGAGGCCCTTGAGATCCAGCTTGCCCAAAACAATGCTTATGTACATATTTTAATGAAAAGATGGATAATCTAGAGAAAAATGAACAAGCAATTGCTTATTTGATCCAAACAATGCAGCCGCAAAACAACACCAACGCAGGAGACATCGGCCACGTGATCTATTTCGAAACTATTATGTCCAGTCCATAAGCAGTGAGGAGGAGACTAGATATGATCCATAACATCCTAGATCTGAGTCCCCTGATGATGAGGAGGAGGATCCCTTCGAACCTACTACCCACAATGATAAAAAAAATGCCAAGAGAAAGGAAACGACATCATTATGAGTCAAAACCAAGGGCTGGGCGGATAAACTTGAATTTCCGAAGTTCAAAGGAGAAGATCCAAGCTCTTGGATATCTAGAGAGGAGATTTACTTCGGTTACTATCCTACAAACAAGTATGAGAGGGTTAGAATTGTCGGATTCTACCTAGAGGTTAAGTCGCAACAATGGTTGCAATGGTTAATGGAGAGGTATAGTGCCAATAAAAAAGTTTTGTCTTGGAAGAACCTTTGCAATGAGATGATGAAAAGATTTGGGGATACAGTCTA
This sequence comes from Dillenia turbinata, assembly GCA_037126225.1. Lineage (NCBI taxonomy): Eukaryota > Viridiplantae > Streptophyta > Magnoliopsida > Dilleniales > Dilleniaceae > Dillenia > Dillenia turbinata. The sequence continues at coordinate 5,195,851 of JBAMMX010000010.1, read as the reverse complement.
TGTAGACTACAATGAGGCTATATCTAAGTTGAAACAAATTGGTTTCTTGAGTGAATACCAAAGGGAATTCGAAAGATTATCGACCCGAGTTGCTTAGCCCGAGAAAGCACTTATTGGTGCCTTTGTGGCTGATCTCAAGCATGAGCTAGCTATTGAAGTTAAGTTGTAGCATCCTAAATCATTAATGGATGCTTTATATGTTGCTAGACTTAAAGAAGATCAGTTGCAAGATGTTAGACGTGCTGCCCAAAAGCAAATTACCAAAACAGCCAGCACCTTCGAGCCCACGCGTGACAACGCATCACAGCCTCTTGCTGTGCAATCCTTGAGTGTAGCCTAATCAAACCCTTCTAAAACCCTTCCCCAAGGATTTAAGAGGCTTTCCTATGCTAATATGGAGGCAAGAAGAGCAAAGGGTCTTTATTTTAATTATGACAACGATTCATTCTCGGGCACAAGTGTAAAACACCCAGAATTTTCATGGTTGAGCCAGTAGATGTGGAAGAAACCTTGCAGTCTAAGGAGCAGTCTATTCAGGAGCCTTTCACACATGAAACCATGGTCCAAGAGGAGGAGAACAATGATGGTGAAGCCCTGGTTTCAATTCATACAATGGTTGGGATCAAAGGACCAAAAACCATGCGTATGAGTGTACAAATCGATAAGAGACAAGTTACTATTTTGATTGATAATGGTTCTGCTCTAAACTTTATTAGCATGAAAACTGCCAAATCTTTATACCTACCCTCAGAAAAGGTAGAGGAGTTTGAAGTTATAGTGGCTAATGGTGTAAAGATGAGGTGTAGAGAGGTTTATAGGGTTGTTAATCTATGTCTTCAAGGCTTGGAATTAAAAGAAAATTTTTATTCCTTGGAACTAGTTGGTTTGGATGTTGTGTTAGGAGTGTAATGGCTTGAGAAATTAGGGAGGATAGTTGTTGATTATAAGAGGATGGAAATGGATTTTTCACATAATGGACAATGGGTCAAATTGAAAATGGATAATCGGCAAATGTCAAAGGTGTAGAGATGGCATCTTTGCAGTCCATTGTTAAAAAGGGTGGCCAAGTCTTTGTTACTCAGATTCCATCCCAACCAGCCATGAAAGATATATCAAAAGATGAGTCTTAGCCTTTTGAAGGTGACTCAAACATTCTTGAAAAGCTAAAGTTAGCCATTGTTCAAGCTGTCCGAAGTTGGAGGCTTTACTTGCTCGGTAGGATGTTTAAGATCATTACCAACCAGCAAACATTAAGAGACTTTTTTCAACAGAGAATCAACACTCCCCATTAGCAAAAATGGGTGACAAAGCTTCACGGGTATGAGCTTGAAGTGGTGTACAAGCTTGGCCAAGAAAATAGCATGGTCATTGTGTCATCAAGAATGAAGATGCTGAAATTTTCTTCGCAATTTTCGTGCCTACTTAGGAGATTTGGGATGAGATCCGAGCTGCCCCACCTATGGATGATTTTAGCCACTTTATGATACAGAAACTTGAGAGAAAGATGATGATGATAGAAATCAAAAAAGCATTGAAGCCTTGGTCAAGTCGAAAGATCTTGGAGTCGAAGATGCAATGAAAGAAGAGCTACTTCACTTTAACCAAATTTTTCCAACTATCGACCTTGAGGGCAAGGTCATTCTCCAAGGGACGGCAAATGTGGCAAACCTGAGGAGGACCATGAGGAATTCTAGGCTTGGAGTTAGGCATGCCGAAGCAAGGAAGCAGCCCCAACAGCCTTTAGGGTCCATTGAGCACGTAGCCGAGCCTAGTATGCAACGATCGTGCAAGTATGGCATGGAAAATGGCCAGTTGCTATCCAGTAGCAATGAGGATGTGAATGCAGTAGTTTCTGAGCTCCAAGGAGTCCTTTAAAGCCTAGAGGATAAATGCAAGCAAAATGAATTCAAGCTAGAAGGCCCCGAGCCCAAAATGAAAGAGGTGCTCCAATCGCGGGCCTTTGGAGTCCAACGGCACAGCTGGGAGCCCATGCACGGTAGCCTGAATATTCTACACCATCTTGGGTTTCTAAAGGATGCTAGAGAAGGTTTAAAGCCATTTGGAGAGATGGCCTAAGGCCCATGACCCATGGGCCAACCCAAGAAAGCCCAACCTACAAGGAAGCCCGGCCCACATTGCAGCCCATTAGTAGTTTGATTAGGGTTTCTTGTTTTGATTAGGTTTGTTTACTTCTTAGGCCTTGTTTGGTAGTAATAAAGCCCAGCTCTAGTGCTGGATTAGTAGAATAGGAAGTTCACTCCTTAAACCCTAAAAAAAACCGTAGCACTATATATACTTAAGGAGGTACTTTTGTAACGCAAGCATTTGATTAATGAAATTTCAGCCGTCTTGGCAACTTGAGTTCTCTCTAGAACTTGTGTAGGAGCACGAAGAAGATCATTCTCTGGAGTGTTACACCACCTTTCGAGTGATCTTCAGGTGTAGAAAGGTGAGGCTTTCAATCAATCTTCGTGAGAGAAAGAAAGCCAAATCCATCCCACAAAATCCTAACCCTAATTTCATCACCATTGCAACCCGTCTTCAAGTGTAACATAGGTGCTACTTGAAGATCTTTTGCATTTCACCATTCCAAAACACTCTTCCATACCTAAGAGCCCATCACCAGATGCACTGCACGTTTGGCATGCGCCCTAGGCTCTCCCCTTCTCATGCAGGCACGTAGGGATGCATTGTCGGCGTTTGGCAATGCATGAACCCTCCCGACGGCACGTAGGCTTGCCCAGAATTGGAAATTTTCTAATTTTTTCTAATTTTTGAGGGTTTTATGCAAAAAATGTGACTAATTATAGGTTTTGTGTACCGAATCTTAGTCAGAATGGTAAGATGCAATCCCGGATTGTGGTGTATGGTGTCCATTGACTCATATGCTCGTCTTGGGATCTGTACTCGAGTCATTTGGGTCAGGATACACAAAATTGTGAAATTAAGTATCAATTGTTACTGACGTCTCTCATTTTCTATCTGACAGAGACATAATTGCAACAAAGAATATCATTTTGGATCTCGTGAAGGGATACAAGCTGAACGGTGACAATTATGAGATATGGCACCAGAAAATTTAGTTTGTCTTCGAGGAACAGGAACTCGGGAAGGTTCTTAAGCATGAGATGGTGGACCCTGGGGAGGGTACCATGGCACAGGTTAGATGGGATCTAGAAGTATATCGTGCTTGGAAAAATAAGGATGGCGAAACTAGGGTTATCCTTTTTAGTAGTATGCACGATGAGCTAATCTCAGCCTACGAGCAGTATCCTACTGTAATATTAGTGTGGCTCGCTCTGAAGGAGCATTACAGCTCCCAATCAGCTCCTAAGTTGAGGATACTGACCTATAAGTTCATCACGTACAAGAAGAGGCCCGATCATACTATGAAGCAGCATTTAATGTATATGTCGAGTATGATTACCTCTCTGAAGAGTATGGGGGAGCCTATGTCTGATGATCAGGTCTGGGTGTGATCCAGTTTTTGCCTAACTCCTGGGATGTGGTAATGACCTATCTCACGCACACTGAGAGTATCCGTATTTTCATGAATGTGAGTAGGCATTGTGAGTTCGAGGAGGAGAACCAGGAGGTGGCTAGGTCTACTTCAGCTCATGCAAACATTGTGGAGTCGAGTAAGGGCTCGTGGGACATTAAGCGCAAGTGGTGCAAGCATGAGAAGAAGGCCAAGGGCTAAGGCAAGAAGAAGCATTTTGCCAAGACCGACGATAAAGGGTAGAAGCACAAGAAGAAGGAGCTCGAAAAGAGCAAGGTCCAATACTATGTGTGTGGCAAGCATGGGCATTTCGCATGTGAGTGTGGCGAGCAAAAGGTACGTCCTTCTTCTTTACATGGTTTGAGTTATGTGTCATCTAGTATGATGCTCGCTAACTTTTCTCCTTTGTGAGTGTGGTGAGCGAAAGGTATATGCTTCTTCTTGCCACAGACCATGTAACTCGTGACAGGAGCCATACATAAAGTTTCGCCATTTGAGTCCCCATGCGAGGAGGCTATATGTGGGAACGGAGCATTTATGGAAGTGAGAGGGATTGGTACGTGTAAGCTGATGTTGCAAAGTAACCAAGTTCTGTATCTTCATGATGTTTTGTATGCTCTTGAGATTCGATGGAATCTCGTCTCTGTCTGATATCTAGATCAGTCAGGATATTCTATTTTGTTGGGAAACTCTAGAGTTTCTGTTTATAATGACCGTCTTTTGATTTATTCTGGTTTGGTCCATGAGAGACTCTATATACTGGATTCAATTCTATTTTATGGGTTTTGGGTTTAGGGTAATTTTCCTTAATCTCCTATTGCCTTTGAATCTGATAGTGTAGCGGATGATGTGATTGTATGATATAGTAAACTTGGCCACATAGGGCAAGAGAGGATGGGCCGGTTAGTTGTGAGTGGTCTGTTGGGCCTAGTAACCAAGGTCAAGTTACCATTGTGTGAGTTTTGTCCAGTGGGCAAAGCTATAAGAAAACCATTTGGGAAAGTAATGAGAGTTGGGACTCCATTGCAGTTGGTCCATTCTGACATTTGCAGACCCATTAATATGAGAGCACGAAACGAAGCCACGTATTTCATTACGTTTATAGATGACTACACATATTTTGGTTATGTCTACCTGATCTCGCACAAGTCTGAGACACTAGAGTGCTTTAGGAGGTTTATTAGCGAGATTAAAAATCATCTAGACTTGAGGGTGAAAACTCTCAAAACCAATCGGGGGCGTGAGTATCCGTCTGAGCAGTTTAAAGAGCTCTGTTTCAAGAGAGGCATTACGAGACAGTTGACTATTCTGGCTACTCCTTAGCAAAACGGAGTAGCTGAGAGAAAGAATAGGACTCTATTGGAGATGGTGAGGTTTATGATGGTACAAACCAATTTACCTATCTCCTATTGGGGGGATATGTTATTGATTGTCGTCTATGTCCTTAACCGTGTTCCAACGAAGTCCTTAGTCAACATCCCACACGAGTTTTGGACAAGGAGGCAGCCTGACTTAGCCATTTGAGGCCATGGGGTTGTGCTGCATATGTTCATGATTTCTCACATCAATACGACAAGTTAGGCCCATGAGAAAAGAAATATATCTTTATAAAATATTCTGAACATTCCAAGGGATATGTGTTCCTAGGAAAATATACGGACGGCACTACCACTGAGATTGAGTCTTGTGATGCCATATTTCTCAAGAATGATTTCTCTAAGAGAGGAGAAATCGATCAGGACTACACCTTCTATAAGATGGATGAGCCCAGTGGCTTAGTTGGCCCCAGCCGTGGGACTCAAGAGCCGGTTATGGATCTTGGTCCTAGTGGGGGCGGTCCATTAGAAGGTAAGGAGGCTCTCCCTCCTCGTAGGAGTAGTTGGGGACATGTAACTCGTCGTCATTTCTCGATTGAGGATAAGATCCTCATTGTGACTCCCGAGGACGATGAAGAGCCGAGGACATTTAGGTAGGCTCTTGAAGGTCCAGCGAAAGACCAATAGTTATAAGCCATGAAGGAGGAAATGGAATCAATGAGAGTCAACAAGGTCTAGGACCTAGTTGACTTACCTGAGGATAGAAAGGTCATTGGAAACAAGTGGGTTCTTAAAATCAAAAGGAATGCCGACGGATCGATCGAGAGGTATAAGGCCTATCTGGTAGCCAAGGGTTATATGCAAACAAAAGGCATTGACTACGAGGAGACTTTTTCCCCTGTAGTCAAGTTTATATAGATCCGTTTACTTTTGGTGATTGTCGTTAGTTTGGATCTAGAGTTACATCAGATGGACGTTAAGACCACTTTCCTTAACGGGAATCTTGATGAGGAGATCTACATGGAACAACCCCCTGGGTTCGTTCTCGTAGATCAGGAAAATAAGGTCTGTTGACTTTGGAAGTCGATATACGACGTAAAGTAGTCATCTAGGTGATAGTTCCTAAGATTTCATGAAGATGTGATATCTTACGGTTTTACAATAATCAAGGAGGATCATTGTGTCTATCTGATATAGTCTGATAACTGTTTTGTGATCCTGTCATTATATGTGGATGACATAATATTGGTCAGGAATAAATTATGTTTCTAATAACCATTAAAGAATGGTTGTCATCCAGCTTCGACATTAAAGACATGGGTGAAGCTAAGTTTATCCTTGGAGTTCAGATCCAGAGGGATCGTTTGAGAAAAACATTGGCTCTTTCACAAGAGACCTATGTTAGGAAAATTCTCGAGCACTTTGGGATAAGTGACTGTAATCCTATAGATACTCCGATCCCCAAAGGTGAAGACCTGAGCTTGGAAATGTGTCCTAAAACTTAGGAAGAAGTGAAGTAAATGAGTAAAGTACCTTACTCCAGTGCAGTAGGAAGTTTAATATATTCAATGTTGTATACATTACCTGACATATGTTATGCAGTCGGTCTGGTGAGCAGATATCAGCCAAATCCGGGAAGGGGTGACTAGAGAGTGGTGAAAAGGATTTTATGATATCTTAAAGGAACTGCGAACTTCTCCTTGTGTTACGGAGGAGGCGATTTACGCCTTGTGGGTTATTCGGACGTCGATTGGGGAGGCGATCTGGATAAGCGCAAATCGACATCGGTTTTTGCTTTCTTGCTCGATGGCAAGGCCATCTCTTGGAGGAGTAAGAAGCGAACCAGTGTTGCTCTATCTACGATGGAGGCTGAGTTCGTGCTTGCTCAGTTGCAATTCAGGAGAGTGTTTGGCTCTAGAAACTATTGGATGACTTAAGGATTGTAGCGGATAGTGGGAGGCCGGTAATGATTTACTATGATAATCAGACCGCTATCACTTACATTAGAGACCAAACACATTGACACCAAATATCATTTCGTGAGAGACATCATCAAGAAGGGTGAAGTAACCATCAAATACATTTCGACACACAACATGGTGGCTAACCCTTTCACCAAACTCATCACTAGAGACTCCTTTTTAAGGCATAGAGAGTTATTGGGTTTGGGTATTTATTGACATTTCTTATCTTGTATTATTATTGACGACATTGATATTTATTGATTTTCTATATATATAATTATTGTGCATTATTCAGTCACACTTATGTTATACTTTAATTAATACACTTACTTTTATTATCATATATATGCTCTGTGTGTAATAATAGATATGTCAGGCAAGTGAGGTCGACTCTCTCACACGAGTGATTATGTCCAGTTCTGAGTGAGCAGGGATGAGACGGTTTCTAGCTGTAAGAGACTTTGAGAGTAGCCCTACTAGAACATAAATCGCCCTGAAACGTGTTTAGGATGAGGTCATATGCGATATGACCGATATAGACGTACCCACATCAATGTTGCTTGTTAGTAGATAGGTTTGAGATCTCAGATATCACATGTGATCTGTGAGATTGTCTTTAAGGCACTCTCTCTGAGATCTCTGGGTAAAGTCTTACATGTAGACTGAATCTCATACCTGTACAGTGTTAGAGAAATCTAACATATGCCCTTTGAGAGATAGGGGAATAATACTGTGACACGTGTTTCATACCACGTGTGATAAGATTACTAGGGATAGTGGGAGTTATATTACTTGAGACAATAATTTAATATTTATCCCTAAGCCCTACTGTGTGAGACCTAAGATCCATTGGGTGGGATCTCTAGTACCCTTATTACTTTCGGCTGTCTCTTGAAGTCTTGATTCAGTATTTGCTACTTTAGTCTATTTACCGATGGCCTGAAAGATAAATTGAGATCTAAGGGACAGGTCTAAGAAAGCAGCTGAGTTAAGGCCAATAGATTCGAGTTTGGAAAAAGGAAGACCAATGATGTAATGTCAATTGGTCTTCCTTTTCCCAAACTCAAAATATATCGATCTTAATTCAACTGCTTTCCTAAACCTATCCCTCAGACCTCGATTTATTTTCCGGACCATCGGTAAACAGACTAAAGTAGCAAACACTGAATCACGACCTCAAGAAACAGCCAAAAGTATTAAGGGTACAAGAAATCTCACCCAATGGATTTCGGGTCTTACGCAGTGGGGCTCAGGGATAAATTTCAAGTTACAGTCTCAAGTGATACAGCTCCCACTATCCCAAATCACCTCATCACACGCGGTATGAAATACGTGCCACTGTATTATTCCCCCATCTCTCAAAGGGCATATGTCATATTTCTCTAACATTGTGTAGGTATGAGACTCAGTCTACACATAAAATTTTACTTAGAGATCTCAGATAGAGTACCTCAGAAACAATATCATAAATCACAGGTGATATCTGAGATCTTAAACCTGGCTACCCATAGGCAATATGGATATGAGTATGTCCATGTCAGTCACATCGCATATGACATTGTCCTGAACACGTATCAGGGCAACTTATATTCTAGCAGGGCTACTTTCAAAGCCTCTTACAGCTAGAAACAATCTCATCCCCGCTCACTCGGAGCTGGAGGTGGTCACTCGTGCCTACTTGACATATCTATTATTACATTACAGAGTATATATATGACAATAAAAACAAGTACATTAAATGAAAATATAACTCAAATGTAACTGAATAATGCACAATAATCATATATATATAGAAAAATCAATAAGCATCAATATCGTCATCAAGTACAGACTGAGAAATGTAAAAACAGACCCAAACCCAATGACTCTCTATGCCCTAAGAAAGAGTCTCTAGCGATGGGTTTGGTGAAGGGGTCGACCACCATGCTACGTGTAGAAATGTACTTGACGGTCACCTCATCCTTCTCGATGATGTCTCTCACAAAATAGTATCTGGTGTCGATGTTTTTGATCCTAGTATAAAACTTACGGTCTCGAGTGTAAGCGATAGTGGCCTGATTATCACAATAAATCATTATTGGCCTCCCACTATCTTCTACAATCCCTAAGTTATCTAGTAGGCTTCGGAGCCAAACACTCTCCTAAACTGCAACTGAGCAAGCCACGAACTCAGCCTTCATCGTAAATAGAGCAACATATGTTTGCTTCTTACTGTTCCAAGAGATGGCCCCACTATTGAGTAAGAAAACAAAACTTGATATCAATTTGTGTTTATCCAAATTGTCTCCCTAGTCAGCCTCCGAATAGCCTATAAGGCACAAATCTCCTCCTTCGTAACATAAGGAGAAGGTTGTAGTTCCCTTAAGATATCGTAAAATCCTTTTCACTGCTCTCTAGTGATCCCTTCCAGGATTTTCCTGATATCTACTCACCAAACCAACTGTATAACATATGTCCAGTCTAGTACACAACATTGCATACATTAAGCTTCCAACTACACTGGAGTAAGGTACTTTACACATTTCTCTTACTTCTTCCTGAGTTTTTGGACACATTTCTAGGCATAGGCCTTTACCTTTGGCAATCGGAATATCTATGGGATTACAATCACTCATCCCAAAACGTTTGAGAATTTTCTTAATGTAGATCTCTTGTGAAAGAGCCAACGTTTTTCTCGAGCGATCCCTCTGAATCTGAACTCCAATGATGAACTCAGCTTCACCCATGTTTTTTATGTCGAAGCTGGATGACAACCATGCTTTAATGGTCATTAAATACTGAATGTTGTTCCCAACCAACATTATGTCATCCACATACAATGATAGGATCACAAAAGAGTTATTGAACCATATCAGATAGACACAATGATCCTCCTTGACCATCGTAAAATTGTAAGATATCACCTCCTCGTGAAATCTTAGGTATCAATGCTTGGATGACTACTTTAGGCCGTATATTGACTTTTGAAGCCGACAGACCTTATCCTCCTGACCTACTAGAACGAACCCAGGGGGTTGTTCCATGTAAATCTCCTCATCTAGACTCCCGTTAAGGAAAGTGGTCTTTACGTCCATCTGGTATAACTCTAGATCCAAACTAGCGACAATCGCCAAAAGTAAACGGATCGATGTAAACTTGACTACTGAGGAGAAAGTCTCCTCGTAGTCAATACCCTTTGTCTGTGTGTAACCCTTGGCTACAAGACGGGCATTGTATCTCTCGATCGATCCGTCAGCCTTCCTCTTGATTTTGAGAACCCACTTATTCCTAATGGCCTTTCTTTCCTCAGGTAAGTCAACTAGTTCCCAGACCTTGTTGACTCTCATTGATTCCAATTCTTCCTTCATGGCCTGTAACCATTGGTCTTTTGCTGGACCCTCGAGAGCCTCTCTGAATGTCCTCGGCTCTTCATCGTCCTCGGGAGTCACAATGAGGACCTCATCCTCAATCGGGAAATGACGACGAGGTACATGCCCCCGACTACTCCTATGAGGAGAGAGAGCCTCTACACCTTCAGATGGACCGCTCCCACTAGGACCAAGATCCGTAATAGGGTCTTGAATCCCGCCGCTGGGCTCGGCTGAGCCACTAGGCTCATCCATCTCATAGAAGGTATAGTCTCGATCGATTTTACCTCTCTAAAGGAAATCATTCTCGAGAAACGTGGCACCACAAGACTCAATCTCAGTGACAGTGCCGTCCATATGTTCTCCTAGGAACACATGTCCCTTGGAGTGTTCAGGGTATCTTATAAAGATACACTTCTTTCCTAGCAGGCCTAACTTACCATACTGATGCAAGGAATCATGAACATATGCGGCGCAACCCCATGGCCTCAAATGGCTAAGGTCAGGCTGCCTCCCTGTCCAAAGCTCGTATAAGGTGTTGACTATGGACTTCGTCAGAACACGGTTAAGGATGTAGGCGGCAGTCAATAACGCATCCCCGCAATGGAAGATGGGTAAATTGGCCTCCACCATCATAGACCTCACTATTTCCAACAGAGTCTTATTCATTCTCTCAGCTACTCCGCTCTGCTGAGGAATAGCAGGAATAGTCAATTGTCTCATAATGCCTCTAATGAAATAGAGCTCTTTGAACTGTTCAAACTGATACTCACGCCCCCAATCGGTTCTGAGAGTTTTCACCCTCAAGTCTAGCTGATTTTTAACCTCGCTAATAAACCTCCTGAAGCACTCTAGTGCCTCAAACTTGTGCGAGATCAGGTAGACGTAACCGAAATGCGTGTAGTCGTCTATGAACGTAATGAAATACGTGGCTCCATTTCAGGATCTCACATTCATGGGTCCACAAATATCAGAATGAACCAACTGTAATGGAGTCTCAGCTCTCATTACCTTCCTAAATGGGTTTCTAGTGGCTTTGCTCGCAAGGCAAAATTCACACAAAGGCAATTCAACCTTGGTTAGCAGGTCCAATAAGCCACTCGCAGCAAACCGGCCCATCCTCTCTTGCCCTATGTGACCAAGTCTACTATGCCATGCAATTACATAATCCACTACGCGATCAGATGTAAAGGCAATAAGAGAAGAAAGATAAATTTCATAAAAGGAAATCAAATCCAGTACATAAAGTCCCTCATGGACTAAACTGGAATATATCAAAGTACTGTCATAAGAAATGAAAACTCTAGAGTTTCCTAACAAAACAAGGTATCCTAACAAGTCCAGACATTGGACAGATAAAAGATTCTGCCTAATCTCAGGAGCATACAAAACTTCATGAAGATAAAGGACTTGGTCACTTCGCAGCAACAGCTTGCATATGCCAATCCCTCTAACTTCCACAAACGCTCCGTTCCCCACATACAGCCTCCTCACATGGGGACTCAAACGGTGAAACTCTACGAATGTGCTCCTGTCGCAAGCTACATGGTCCGTGGCTCTTGAGTTTACAATCCACAAAGAAGAAGAATTAGCGAGCATCACACTAGATGACACATAACTCAAACCATGTAAAGAAGAAGGACAAACCTTTCGCTCGCCATACTCGCGTGCAAAATACCTAGTCTTGCCACATATGTAGCATTGGACCTTGCTCTTATCGAACTCCTTCTTCTTACATTTCTGCCCTTTGTCGTCAGTCTTGGCAGGTTGCTTCTTCTTACCTTAGCCCTTAGCCTTCTTCTCATCTTTGGGCCACTTGCGCTTTACTCTTCAGGAGCCCTTACTCGACTCCGCAATGCTAGCATGAGTAGTAGAAGAAGACCTAACCACCTCTTCACGTTCCTCCACGAGCTCACAATGCCTACTCACGTCCCTGAAAGTACGAATACTCTCAGTGTGCGTGATAGGTTTTAACCACATCCCAGGAATCAGATAAGGATTAGAACACACCTAGTACCTGAAGCTCATCAGACATCGGCTCCCCCATACTCTTCAGAGAGGCTATCATACTCTACATGTGAATCAAATGCTGCTTTATAGTATGATCGGGCCTCTTCTTGTAAGTGATGAACTTATATGTCAGCATCCTCAACCTAGGAGCTGACGGGGTGTCATAGTGCTCTTTCAGAACATGCCAAACTAACATCGTAATAGAATGCTACTCGTAGACTAGGATCAACTTATCATGCATACTACTAAGAAGGATTACCCTGGCCTGGCCATCCTTCTTCTTCCAGGCACGATACACCTCCTGATCCCGTCTAGACTGTGTCATGGTACCCTCCCCGGGGTCCACCATCTTGTGCTGAAGAACTTCCCCAAGCTGTTGTTCCTTGAAGACAAACTGAATCTTCTGGTGCTAAATGTCATAGTTGTCATCATGCAGCTTGTCTCCCTTCACGAGATCTAGGATGACGGTCTTTGTTGCAGCCATGTCTCTATCACACAGAAAAAGAGACATTAGTGACAATTAATGCTTAAATTCACCATTTTTATGCACCCTACAAATCATTAAAACCCAAATGACTTGAATACAGACCTTAAGACGAGCGTATGAGTCAATGGACACCATACACCACAATCCGGAATTGCATCTCACTATTCGAACTAAGATTCGATGCACAAAAACTCACATTTAGTCACATTTATATCAAATAACCCTCAAAAAATTAAAAAATTCCAATTTTAGGACAGCCTACGCGCCGTCGGGAGGGCCCATGAGCTATCAGACCCCGGCGGTGAGTCTCCATGTGCTCTCACGTTCCGGGGAGGTGCCTGGGTGCTTACAGGACGAGTAGCTCGTCGTGCTTGACGAGCGGGCACATGGGTCATGCTCCCACACGCGCGCGACCCGCTCACGAGGGTCGGTTCCGCTCTGCAGGTTCGGGTCGAAACCCGAAACCCAGATCCGGATTCAATTCCCTGGTCGGGTTTAGATCCAGGTCGATTCTGACCCGGTTAGACCCGAGAGCTCACGCTCTGCACGCATGCGCCTGCTTGTTGGGTTCATCTTCTTCGCCCGAATTTCTCTGTAACCGGGTCTTTTGACCTGGTATCCAGAAAACCCATTTTCTGACACATTTTTCACTAGATTTTTAGGAATTCTCTAATTCAATTTATTCCAATCATCCTTGACTCAATTTTTGGAATAATTATACCCTAAACTCAGTGTATTTTGGATCCAAATTTCTGGCCCTTCGCGGCCAAATTTGAAACCTCACTTTTCGGCATCAATACTATGCAATATATATATCAAATCGAAGAGCATGAAGTCAGGAACTCAGATATACAATTTTCATGCACTGATTTACCCTAAAACTCGACAGATCTGAGGTTGAAAAGTTCGGTCACTGTTCACGATCGAAAACTTCAACTGAAATTTTAATGGTCTAAACGTGCTAAGAAAATTACAAAAAAATTATTTTCGTGATCTATGTGATTTGGGTAACACAGTGTATAATTGGATTCACAAAACTCATCTGTGATTTGAATCCCAAATTTTATACCATATATTTTTATACCCAATTTTAATTCAGACAATTTATTTAAATTAAATCTAACATGCTTTGATACCAATGTTAGAAATAGGTGACTCAAATACATAGCGGAAGTACATAAAATAATATTTTCGGAATCACAAAATTAGGGTTTTGGGTATACCTCAATGAGCAGTATCGAATACTCTGAGAACTGCATATCCTTTGTCTCGATCTCTATCATAGTCGGGTGATAATCACGAGTACCGAACTATCACCGCAATTCCATGACGTCACAACTCTTAGTCCAGTGAATCAGTCATCGTAAAAATTCCCTGCTCGGAATTTTTCCTAGCCCTCTCAACGATGTATTTTTCTCACAAAAATACAAAGGTGCTTGAATTCTCTCTATGGTTAATTCTAGAACCGTAGGAAATTCACCTCTTGACCTAGAATGGAGTTAGACCTTCCTTATTCAATTAATTCCCACACAAGGAAGGGAATTAATTGATTACCACACATAAAGGAAAGTAACCATAAAATGGGGAGGCATTCATGGAAATGGGTGTTACCCCATTTCTATTTTAATTCCAATAAAGGAATATTACCATAGGTAAAATGCCCCAACTTGGGCATTTACCAACAAACATATATATATATATATATTGGCTCATGCTTTTAGTATCTGCAGTTTCGATAAGTATTTCCTCTTTTACAGCATGTATTTAAGTTATCGGTTCTTATTCTCTTGGTTTCCATTTTTAGAGGAACCACCTTTATTTTTCCAACTTTTCTTTTAGATTGTGATTAGGATGTTTGTTGGGATGCTGTTATTAGAAGAGACAACTAAGATTTACTATGGCAGATTTCTCAGTCTCCTTATCTGGCACCATGGTTTTGTGTCCCCTCACCTCCTTTTTATAGTGGGATTAGGGCGATCATGGTCTCCAGCATTATCTCATTTTATTTCGGCCTCAGTGAATTTTGGAATTCTTGCCATGATTGTGGTAGTTTTCCAATAACTCCTAACACGATCAAAGGATCTTCAATTACCACTCCTTCAAAATGGATTTCATTCACAATCATTTAAAAATCATGCGCTTGCTACACCATAATTTTCTTTGCACCATTTGGTATTTAAAAAAAAAAAGAAGATCAACTTCTATCATACTTCTTTGCATTAACTTGTTTGGTATCGTATTTCTGATATGAAGCTTCCCAAATTTTTTTGGTAAAAAGGTTTGTACTTTCATAATAATCCTAAAGTTGATTAGAAAGACAGTTCTGAAGATAATACCGACAATTTTACCTATCTCTATCATTCTTCTCAACATGTTCCTCATCCTCATGGAGTTCTTCACCATTGAATCTGTTGGAATCGATTTTGGCCTCCATAGATCTCTGTTTTTTTTACTCGAACGGAGAGCCTATGCCGAGAATATTCATTGTATCGGATGAAAAACCTACAAAACCTCCATCGGGGCTGGTCCGACGGGGGGATTGCGATACTCAAATTAGAAAGAGTAATGACAAAAGGAAAAACTTAAAATAGCTATAGACATAGCCCTGGTGGTCTCGGTGCATGAAATGTATCATTTGAGTGAATATCAAACCCCCTGCGCGTGTGTAGCATGCATGAGTATTGTACTACAAGTGTTATGTACGAGAACATATCGTATATCGCATATATAATATTGTGAGATATAATATATGTGATATATATCATATCTTTGACTGAGTATTGAGTATGAAATCGTACCTCTGATCGTATATAGTTGGCTAGAAGCTGTACCTCAAATCATCTAGAATTGGCTATGGAGCCATACCTCTGGCTATATAAAATTCTGTATAAAACACCATTAAATGGTGTATAGAATTGAGTATGGAAACCTCTATGAATGATGTATAGAATTGCCCTTCTCTCTCGTATGTTAAAACTGAGTCCCCTCTGACGGTTGCCTATACTCTATATTTATAACCTTTTAAGAAGTGTAGAAAACCCTAGTTTTCTTTTGCCTGAGATCTTTTGAAATAATAGAGATTGTAGTTAAACATTTCTAAAAGATTTAGAGTTCCTTGAGATTAAGGAAGGTTTAGAATTTTAGAAACATTTTATTCCTTCTTAACAGTATGTTTGGATGGAAAGATTTGGAAAGAAAAGAAAAAACTAGGAGAGAAAATTATCTATTTTCTTTCATTTGAGAGTTTTATGTGGAAAGAAAAGAAAGGAAATGGAGTAATTTTTAACATAAAAAATTTTATTCCCAAAAGTAAGAAGAAAAGGAAAGAAAATGAGAGAAAAAAAAAGCTATCTCATTGATCTCCCAAATTTACCCTTTAAATTCTGAAAGTAAAATTTGTTATTTTCAATTAATCTCATTTCTTTTCTTTTCTCTCTTAAAACTCCCAAACAAGATGGAATGAAAATTAAAATTTTCTCTTTTTTTCTTTTCTCTCCCAACTAATCTTTTCTTTTCTCTCTAAAACTCCCAAGCAAGCTGTAAAAGTCCATAGGAATTAGAATCCTATGGAATATAGAAAGATTTAAACTTGGTGATGATTTTCTTCCTTATCAGATAACTACGAATGATTATGGAAATCTATTAAGCAAGGTACCATTAGAATCAGAAATGCTTGTTGAGACCTCTAACTTTGTGATTTGGTTTGTTACTCATTGCCTCCATTGAACATCCTTAAAATTGTAGTGAAATTCTCTATTGAACCTCCTTAGAATTGTTGGTGAAATTACACCAAAATAAGAGAAAATACAATAAATAAATTTGTAGATAGCAAAGTTGAAGATGAAACCGACAAATATCTTGCTTTCTTAGTAAAGATTAAGACTCAACAGTTGACAAATCTTATGAATTGGTCCCATAAAAATATATGATTTGTCCCCTAAGAAGATAACTTCACCAACATATCTTTTGGCCATGCACTATTGATCAAATCTAAGACCCTACCAAAATAACATCCTTTCTTTGACTAATAAAGCTTTCTTTTTATTTTCTCTATGTTAGAACATGTTGACAATGTTGAGTTTTTTAGAGGGGAGGATAACTTTATTTATAAATACCAAGAGATAGAAAAGCATAAATCAAGTAATAAACTATGTTCGTATATTCATATTAAGCCATTAATCAAGCACAATGAATACATGGAAAAATATACAAATGTTCGGGTATGTTCGAGTCGAGTCGAGTCATCCCAAATATTCCTCAAATCGAACTCGAACTCGAATTTTTTAATGGCACTCGAATTCAAACTCAAACTTGACGAGTAGTAAATAATATGACTCGAATTCAAAGTCGAACTCGATGAATAGTAAATAATATAACTCGAAGTCGAACTGACGAGTAATTTGTATATATATAATATATATTATATTATATTTAATTATTTATTGTAATAATATATATTAATATATATTAATATATATAATATATATTAATATATGTTATCGAGTTATTTAACCAGATTTCGAGTCTAAAATTTATTACTTGAACTCAACTTGAACTCGATTAAAACCAAGTCGAGTCTAGCCGTTGTTAGAGCAACTCGCGAATGGCTTGAACTTGGCTTAATTCGTATAATAGCCCTAAATATTCCACTAGACATGGTGCCTAATACGGTTCTAGAATCACAAGTTCTTGTTCTGATTTTGGAACCAGAGCAAAAATGATAAAAATAAATAAATAACAAATATTGTAAAAAGGGAGAAATGGTTTAAACTTGATTATGCATGGCCAAAATGGGCCAAATCGTATTGGACCCAATACCAGCCCACAACATGATGCATGACTCTTGGCAACCCAATCGTTCAATCAGTTGATGTCCACCCAATCGGTTAGTTGTCAGGCTTGTCACTATCATGAGGTTCCAGACCCTCGAACCCTCGACTCGTAGGGGTGCATCAACCAAAACGTGTCATCAATACGGGATCTATCTCCCAGTCGGGTAGACACGACCCACTATTTTTCTCTCTCTCCCTTTTGCATTAATCGACAGTGTTCTAATTGGTAAACTATTGACTAGTTACAATACATACTTTGCGATAGGTGGTTATCACCTGGTTCATTAAGATAAATATTCATTTCTCCTATGAATGTGGAAAGAATCTTCCATAAAAGGAAGGGAAACCTCTAACATATATAAGAGAATCTGCATAACAACCTGGACTTCCCAAATTAAAGGTAATTAGGATCTTTTGGAATCTCTTTACTGTAATCAGCATAATCTTGAGACACTTCTATAAGAAAATTAGGGTTTCAATACCCTGTTAACACATGTCTCTCTTACAAAGTAACCATATATACACCATGGAGTCAATCGACCAAGTAAGTTTCACCTTTTCTCTAGACTTACGGCATCATAAGACTTCTCTTTTAGTCTGTTCTTTCCTTTCGAAAATCACTTTCTAACTGGAGCGTCCAAATCTCCCTCACTAGAGTATCCTTTGGTGGTATCTTACTAGTCTCACGCATCCGCATTGGCAGAAGGCTAAACCTCATTGTTCGAATTAACAAAGCCATCATTTATGGAATCAAGTGCACCTTCAATAAATTAATACCGTCCTTGAGAACAGACTAGAAAGAGACTTGTCTCGCCTCCACCTTTTGTCGAAATGCCTTTCCGAATAGTGACCAGAGCCACTTCTAGAGTAGTGTCCCTAATGGAAGGACACTCTGCCTTTCCAACGAACACTGCACAACATCCCATTGTCACTGATCCACTAGAGCTACAACCTCTGGCCGACTACCATAGCCACCCTATACCACTTGATGCTCCTATCTCTTCAAAAAGAGTCACTCAGCCCCCAGGTGGAAAGCCTAGAATCAAAAATACAAAATATGAGCAAACAGCTAGAAGAACTTAGTCGTACTCTTTAACTGGGAGCCCAATCTTCCTCCCACGAATCAGGCCATACACACGCAAGGAGGCTCAAGCCCAGAGAACATCGAGAGCCCTCGGTGACATCACGGCATGATCTTGATGACCTGAGAAAACAAGTCGAAGAGCTCGTAACCAGTAAGCTCAAATGAGCAAATGTGAATAGAGATGAGTTGTCTAATACTCTATTGGCCTCTCACCTTTTGAACCTGTCTCGTGGTGTGCTTCTTCCTCCCCTAAAGAGGTACAACAACACTAATGACCCCACGGACCATGTTGCCCACTTCACCATTGCGATGGTCTCAAAAGACATATTAGATGTCACCATATGCAAACACTTCCTGACAACCCTTAAAGGCAACACCCTGACATGGTTCAACTCATTTCCCCAGCTTAGTGTCAAGAGTTTTTCCTAGTTATGGTAGTAGTTCAAAGTGCACTTTGTCATTAGTAGGGGGTCAAAAGAAAATCTACATATCTCCTCTTATTGCAAAAAAGAGATGACGAATTATTGAGGGACTTCCTTGAGAAGTTCGGAAATAATAATTAATGTTTTTTTTTTTGGCCCCCCCCCTCTCCCCCGCCGAGCTATTCCCGCCCTTATAGGACTACGACTGTTCAGAATGAAGACATCTATCACTAAGAACCCCCATCTTTTATCTAAGAGTTCTATGCTTGCGCAATGAAATATATTACTACAGAAGATGTCGAGGCCTTCAACAGGCGACGAAATTAATCGGCTTTAAATGAATATAGTCATTCACCTCGACGGTCTCCCCTAAGAAGGCCCATCAAGGGCTGTCACAACAACTAAAGTTCACTAGTTACACCCCTTCTGAATGAGACCCCCAGCCGGTGCTCCTTTAGATCTGGAACAAGCCATATGTTAGGTGGCCCCTCTTCCCGTGAAGGATGATCCCAAGAATGATAAAACCCAGTATTATCACTTTCATCGAGACTATAGACATCTCACCGATAAATGCAAGAAATTAAGGGCGAACTAGAGTTCCTAGTCTGAAGCGGTTAACTCCAAAGATTCATCAATATGGAGAAGAGGGCATCCCCCCTTAAGGCTCACATAATCCAAAGCGAGAAAACAAACGAGTCGAGCAACCACTCCCGAGAGACACCTCGAATGACCCGATGGAGTAATCTTCCAAGTAGAAGGCAAATATGAGCCATCATGACCTTACCTCCAGGCTCATATCCTACAAGCACTACATCGGTGTGACAGAATAGGCATCCAAGCAAATGAAGAGGGGCACCTAGTAGCCCCAATCTTTCAGAAGACCGAGACACCAGGCTCCCCATCCAAAAAGATCTTTGCCACCCGTGTTGAGAAACTGCCCAAAAAGAAGAGACCCATAATTGACTTCATTGACGACAACTTAGTAGGGTGGACCCAGATCGACATGACTCTCTCATCATCACAGCGAAGATTGGACGATATGAAGTTAGTAAGATCTTTGTTAACCAAGGAGCCGGATACAACCCCCTATACTAGAGCGCTTCCTAATTAATGGGTTTTACCCTCGGACACTTGCAGCCTCATGTTGGACCTATTAAAGGGCTCTTGGGCAAATGGATATACCCTGAAGGCAACATCTCCTTGTCGGTAACCCTTGGAGCTCTGCACGACCACACGATAACTTTGACCACATTCAACGTGGTTAAACTCCCCCCTCTCTACAATGCAATCCTAGGGCATCCTGGCCTAAACGCCCTTGAAGAACTGTCGAGCACAAAGCATATGAATGTTAAATTCAGGAACCCTCGATAGTATTGAAACCTTATCTTGTGATCCAGTGCCTCTGGCATCTCCTTCCAAGTAAACTCTAAAACTTTCTCTCTTTATGATCATCTCTACAGTACCCCTTCGTGGGCAACCTCTGATGTCTGGTTTTAGTACTTGATCTACTTGTTATCAATTTGATCCAAGCAATGTGTTTTGTTCCTTTTCATGAGCTGATTACTCTAAACTATATCCACGAACAAGCCAATGTCACCCTATCATATTGTTAGGGATCTATCTCCCTATACAGGCAAATATCACCTTATCGTATAGTTAGGGATCTATCTTTCCAAACGGGTCAGTGTCACATTGTCATATTGATAGAGTTTTATCTTTTTAAATAGGCCAATGTCGCCCTGTCATATTAATAGGGATTTATCTCCCTATATGGGCTAACATCGCCTTACCTTCTCGTTAAGTGTCTATCTCTCTGAATGGGCCAATGTTGCCCTATCATATCGCTAGGGATCTATCTCTTCGAATGGGTTAACATAGCTCTGTCATATCGATCAGGATCTATCTCTCTAAATGGGCCAATGTCACTCTATCATATCAATAGGGATTTATCTCCTTGAATAGGCCAATGTCGTCTCGCCTTATCATTAGGGATATATCCCCCCGAATGGGATAACATTGGCCTATCATATCGATAGGGATCTATCCCCCCGAATAGGCCAACGTCGCCCTACCTTATCATTAGGAATCTATCTCCCTATATGGGCTAACGTCGTCCTGTCATATCAATAAAGATCTCTCTCCCCAAACGGAACAAAATCACCCTGCTTTATTATTAGGGATATATCTTCCTGAACGTGCCAATATTGTCATATCATATCGTTAGGGATCTATTCCCTAAACGGACCAACATCGTCCTGTTTTATCTTAGGGATCTATCTCCCCAAAGGAGCCACTATCACCTGGTCCTCGTGAACGAAGCTTATAGGTGAGGAATTGTCTTCTCGGACGAGCATATACTGCCTAATCCACTCGGTGTGTAGGGCTTATTGAGCAGAGATTTCTGAACACTCATGACGACTCCTACCAACTAACTTAAGAAGGGAAACTCATTACGGACTTGGCTCCCTGACAACACTCTACCTGTTAAACAGTGATCCAACCAATATAAAGCGTAAAGAGAAATGAAAACAAACGAGCATTTTATTCATATACTTGAAAAAGAGTATAAAAAAGAAGTCATGAAAGAAAAGCAAAAACCCTGATTAGGGGATAGAAGGATCATCAGGCTCCATAGGAGGAACAATAATAAACTTAGGCTTAACGACAAGGTCCTTAATGTCTGGAGGCATAACATCCACTAACCCTGCTTGCCGAATAATCACCATAACACACTGAAATCTCTCATATAACTCGCGCTAAGTGCATGTATTCTTCACAACAGCAACCCTTAGTTTGGCTAGCTCGCACTCAACAGCTTGGAGGGATCGGCCACGTATTTCGACCAACTTCTTTGTGCATGAAGGGATGCCTCGCAAACGTTGGCCTCCGTCTCTAGTTCCTTGCACCATTGGAAGGCCGCATCTCATTTAGCCTTTAACTCTTCCACCACCACAACATGAGTACTCGTATTAGCCATAGAGGACCTCACCTCCTCAAGCTCCTTTTCCTTCTATGAAAGAGCCTTCCCCAACCGAGAGACATTATTCATCGTTTGGTTAGACCGACACCACATATGGCTCAGAATCAGCTCCCTACATCGCTTCTGGAACTTTGCCAGGGTTATAGTCTACACAATTGAACACTAGTCAGTGGGTTAAAAAGGGAAAAGCACATGAGCATAAGGAAAAGAGAGATACCATCATAGCTGCAAAAAGCAAGGCCTCATCACCTTGCTCTAGTGAAAGCCTACTCAATACCAAATTCGAACAGTAAAAGCTTAACCAATTGACTATCCTCCTCCCTTCGACAATATCAACATAGCAGTGATGATAGTCGCCAACACTAATTGTGACCATCCCACTCTCTTTTGAGCCTCTACGCCCATCAAACAATCAAACAATGATGGGGTCATGGAACATCTCCTCCTCGAGCAACCCCCGTTTACCTTTGTCTATAGACAACAGCAAAACAACAATAGACGCGCCACGCTGGGCCCCTCTCTCGAGTCAGAGTCAGCATCTTCAGGATGCTTTGGGGAAAATCCCCCTACCTTTGTCGAAGCCTTGGGGACATAATCTCCTCCTCTCACCAAAAAACCCTCACCGATCCCATCATCAGAGCTCTCATCTCTACCAACCTCCATTGGCTCGTCAGTTGCCAATCGGGCGAACTCATGAATATCTAAAAGTCTCTCTTTTGAACTCTCGGACTCTCCCTTAACATACTTTCGGTCTCTTTCAAGGCCCCCACTGATCTCTCTTTCATCCATTAGTCAGTAGTAACCTCTTTCAGATCCTTTTCCATGGAAAAATACAAGTAATCCACAAGCTTCTTCTTTGCCTTCTCAAGCAACAAAGGCCTCTCAGTTCCCTTCTTCTCATCGAGCAACTGACCCGTTAATGACAACATCTCATCGTCTAGAAAGCGGTATATCCAAACACTTCTCCATGAGACATTACAATACTTACCTATGGACTGGAAAAGTACGAATTATGACAATCTTTGTAAGGCTTCAACCTAATGAACGAGTCTACATCGGGCACTGGAAGTTTCTGCATTTGGCCCCCTCCAAGAGTTTGACAAAAAACTACTTGTTCATCCAACTTTTGTCGATGGTCTCACGGTAGAAAAACATCCAGTTTGACTCTAGTCGAGTGTGCAAACAGAATCAGCCTCTAATAGAACCCCTCTTCCCGCACTTCTTTAATGTAAACATAGATAACAAGACTTTTAAATCGAAGCATAACCAGCAAAAGCTCATCAGAGAAATAATTGCTACCACTAAATGCCAAGCGTTGGGAATCAGCAAAGTGGGAAAAATGTTCCAACATAATAAAACCCTAGCAATGAGACCGGTGTATGGCACCTTCAAACTATATTTCACCGACTATTTATACATCGGGATTAGATTCCCTAAGGCCATGTTGGCTCTGTCAGCATCCGTCACAAAAATGATCTTGAAGTTATCGCCTAACAGCATGTCAATCCTGACCTCACGTAGTTCTTTCTACAATATGGTGCTCCTAATATCTCCAATGCCTGAAGAAGATCCAGATGAGGAACCCTTAGCCATTTCTCTCAGAAGATCTTCATAGAAAGTTGAATCAGTGAAAAGCTTAACTACCAAAATGGTGAGGGAAATAATAGGGAACCAACGACAAACGTACATGATGAAAAGCATGTCAAAAATGATTCACGGTAACTGAAATGGCACGTGTCGTATTAAATGCCTTGATTTGAAAAATCCAAAGGGTCTCCCTTAGACTAAACTCCTGACGTTCATTCTTCGAAGCAACAACAAGAGTGGGGGAAATTAATGATACACGACCAAAATGGCCCAAATCACATTGGGCCCAATACCAACCCATAACACGACGCATAACTCTTGGTGATCCAGCCATTCAATCAGTCGATGTCTACCTAATCGGCTAGCTATCCGGCTTTCAGACCCTCTAAAACCCCCGCTCTTCAGGTGCATCAACCAAAGCGTAAAATCAACATGGGATCTATCTCCCAGTTGGGTAGACACAACCCTCTCTTTTTCTCTCCCTCCCTTTCCCATGAATCAATAGTGTCCTGATTGGTAAATGTTGACTGGTCACAATACTTACTTTGTGATAAGTGGTTATCACCTGGTTCATTAAAGTAAATATTCATTTCTCCTATGAATGTGGTAAAAATCTCCTGTAAACGGAAGAGAAACCTCTAGCACATATAAGAGAATCCCATAACAACCTGGACTTCCCAAATTAAAGGTCATTAGGATCTTTTGAAATCTCTTTACCGTAACCCTGTAATGTTGGGACACTTCCATAAAGAAATTAGGATTTCAATACTCCATTGACACATGTCTCTCACATCAGGTAACCATATATACACCATGAAGTCAATTGACCAAGTAAGTTTCACCTTTCCTCTAGACTTACACATGGTATCATGAGACTTCTCTTTTAGCCAGTTCTTTCTTTTTGAAAACTACTCTCTAGCTTGAGCATCGGTACCTTCCCCGTTGGAGCACCCTCTGGCAGTCTGTTGCAAGTCTCACCCATCCACATCGACAGAAGGCTAAATCTTATCATTCGAGTTAGTAGAACCATTATTTATAGAGTCAAACCCACCTTCAACAAAACTCAATTTTTATTTGCAAAAATTAAGCTAACTATATATTCTCATAGGGGTGTAGAGGAATTAAAGTGCACATAGTTTGCTTACCCTTTTACCCGTTACTTCAATGGTTCAATCATTGTCCTCTCCTCCAACACTAGTGTCATTTGCTCCTTTAGACTTGAAGAATTTAGAATCACTTGATCTGACATTTTTTTGGTCTATTTTCCACTCTAAACCAATCTTAGATACATGTTTAGGCCAAAAAAATTGTCGGTGTCTGTTTCGAGTTGAAATGTTATAGGTTTGATCTACCATCACAAGATGATTGTTTTTCCATAATTATATTCATCGAAACAATTAGAATCCTTAACAATTATTAATAGATTGGATAATGATGTTTGTGATGTTTTCAAAAATGCAAAATGTCAATTTTCTTTCTATCCATGTCATCAATATCAAAAGTCGTCATTCCATATGAATCAAGTTCAACTGATGTACCTGAAACTTTTGATCATTTTTATAATTTTTTTAATTAAAGATTTACTTGTGTTAACCAATGAGTTCAATTGGAAAGTTGAAATACCATAAAACTCGGGTTATTTCCAAAAATGTGGTCTCTTTGTGTTCACAAACTAGAGAAGTCGATTTCAGAAAAATCAACTTCAAAGTGGATTTCTCTGAAATCGATTCCAAACTCTTGTTGGTCACTCTCCCCCATGAGAAATTAAAAAATAAAATTAAAAGAAGTCGATATCTATGAGATCGACTTTAAATTCATTCTCACAAAAATCGAGTTCCTGAATCCCACCTAAAGTTGATGTTAGAGAAAATGACTTTAAAGTTGTTCTCTTAGAAATCGACTTCTGTTATCGCATTCCATGTGCAACGCAGAGTTTCCTCAGCTCCCTCCCTCGTATATCCAAACTAAGCAATCATTTTTGTCAGTAGAAACTAAGCAATCATATGGGATGTTTTTGCTGTCCCTCTTCACCGTCTCCTTGTGTTATATTACACATTTCTGTTTCCTTTGCGAACAGTTTTTTTTCCTTTTTTTCTAGGAAAATTCCCAATTTTAATATTTAAATTAAATTTTATTTTAACTTATTAAAAGTTAATTGTCACTAGAAAGAGTTTGATCGATTGTATTCAATGACACTAGAGTTTGTACATATGTCTATCTACATGTATATAAGCCAAAATGACAAAATTATGTTTAGTTATTTTTAAATAATCATTTTTAAATAAAAGATAATATGAAATAATATAGTTGAATTGCATAGATTAAATTTTAAAACTTATTCAAAAAAAAATTAAATAACATTTTTAAAATATCAAACATAAAAAATATATATTAATATTCAAAATATTGAAATTTTGATAGGAATATATTTGTCACCAACTTCAAAATGATGATTAATTTTAATTTTTTAACCAAAATTATGAGTGTTAAAGGTTTTTTTTTTAATAATTTTAACTATATATTTAGCCTTAAGTAGCCTTATACATTTTAATCTTAATTAAGAAATAAATATAAGATAATAACTAGATATGTCTAATCCATATTTTGAATATATAATATTTAATAATTTACTCCAACGTGTAAAAAATACTCTAATGTGATGTTACCTAAATAAAATATTATCCTCTACGAGCAGTAAGTAACAATAAAATACAGATTATATGCAAATTCTAAGTGCCACATGGAGGACGATCAGCATTTCTACGGGACTAACGTCCGATGGGATGAGAATTGGGCTTGTGAGATGGCTCTGTAGTCTCATTGAAGATAGTCAATGGTTTGAGATAATCGACTACGGCACCGATGGTAGACACTCTTGCATGGAGGAATAATGGATGAAGGATCATCAATGTTTACATTGAAATTAGGCATAGAAGGACTCATCATCAGATATGTAGAGCCAATCGACATCTGTGTTACTTCATCCTCATCTGTTTGCCCAGATATTGACGGATGATCCGCATCGTCTGCCACTACAAAGGCTAAGATTATATCACCACCTAAATGAGAAAGTACATGCGATGTTAAGTTCCTCACATTTATAGCTAATGCATTAGATAGATTTGATGCTAGCACATCGCCTGTTTTTTAGAACCGCTTGCTAAAGTTTGCCTTTAAGTAGCGCAAACAAATTCGATGATAAACAAATGGTGGTTGTAAATAGGGATCCCTCTTGATGGTTCGGAGAATTCTAGGTACCCTATCTGAAATGATACAAACCCCTTGGTGATCGCTAATAATGTGAACCCTCAAGTTATGTAAGAACCATGACCAGTTGACCAAAGTCTCCTCATCGACCATTACAAAAGCCAATTGCAGAATATGACCAGTTACAATGGAGCCCATAGCAATAAAAATCTTCTCACTATACTTGTTATACTGGAAAGTGCTATTGATGGAAATAACAGGCTTGCAGTGCTAGAATCTATCAATACAGGGTTTGAATGCCTAAAAACTAATTAGAAAACATTTGGGGACTCGCCAAATGCATTGGAGAACTTCCAATAGACCAATGAGCATTGATTACTAGCTTGTAAAGCAGCCATGAACTGTGACAATATTACGTATGAACTCTCTTAATTGCCGTATACTAGCTAAATGGCTTTTTGCCTTCCCATCCATGCCTTTTTGTATGACACATTGACTCCATAAATTCTAACATCTTCAACAACATTACAGATTTTGTACAAAACATTTTCCTTCAGATGGTTCTATACCAATCGGCCAATCATATTGGAGTCAAGATTCAAGTGATCTCCTACAGGTTGTTCGGGAAAGCAAGTATGTGTCAGATTTAGTCTAGTTATTTCAAAGAACCCATCACTCTTTTTCTGTTTTGTTTGCAAATACCATAAGCAGATTTTCTTGATGTAGTACAAACAACGAATGAACCAAGTGGTTTTCAAACTCTTGTAAACTCTGAAGAATCTATGGTCACATATCACTAGCATTTAATAGCTTGCTGGACCCCCTCCTTCATTTTAAAAATCATACCAACCTATGGAACCAATGTCTCATCATTTTGCCATATTGGTCGGTTGTAGTCATTAAAATCATCACAATATTCTCCCCATAACCCATGTTAGATAGATACAAAATTTAACACATCTCGTCATTAAAATCATCAACAACATTCTCTCCTTCATCTGTTCCAGCACCCATTTCATCAATATCGTCACCCAAATCTGGTTTTGCATATTCAGCATCAATAAATGCCTCTATGGGATTGGACTCAAATCTACTGCTACTAGGCTATGCCGGGTCAGTTACATGGTTCAACATTACATTATAATTTGGAAGTGGTACAATCATATCACTTGTTAACATTGTCCCGTATTGTGTCCATTCATCTCCAATTATTCTGACGTCAAATGTTTAACTCATATGAGTGTACGTCTCAACACTGACTCCACTTTCAATTGTATCATTCAAAAATTCAGCATATCTTCCAACATTTGAAGTGTCGACACCATTTGAACAACCTAACTCAGGTAACCCTCCAGGTACCTCCAAAAGGGGTACCATCTCTAAAAATAACTCCACCGAAACATGCCCCAAAAAACATTTTGGAATTGATAAGATTTCAGGTAAGAAGTCATCATCATCAATTATACAACCTTATAACTCACCGAGCCACCGTATTCCTAAATAGGATATCAACATGAAACCTTCAATTTGAATTGAATTCTATCGACTTTAGGTTTTTGTATAGAATTTTTAACAACCGCTACTATTTAATTCGACTATTAACCACGATACCCTTTCTATTCTAATAATAAAAGGATAGCCAATTAATCTTATCAAAATCACATCAATTTCAATCTTAATCCCTAAATCTCTAACTTATAGTGTACAATAGTTGCATTTAACTCACAATATTAATTTTATATTTAATTAAACTATTATTTGAAATTCATTATTATAAACTAATTTTGTATATAGAATAGATTGAAAATATTTATATCAAATAATATATCAAATTTTTAGATTAAATCATTTATACTAAATTTTTAAATATTTATATTAAATGATTATAAAATTTAATAAATTAATTAAATTGAAAATTTAACTATAAAAGTAATTTATTAAATTATTAGATTAAATTAGTTATATAAAATATTTTATTATTAAATTTATATAGATTTATACAAAAAATTACATTAACATTAATTTCTATTTCATCAAATTAAGTAAAAAAGAAAAGTAATTTTTAAAATAATTTTAAATTACATATTTAATTATTTATAATGATTTTAGATCAACTTATATACATTTTTTAATATATATTTTTATTAAAATTTAAAATCTATAAAACCATTTTTTTTAAATTATGATTTCAAATATTGTTTCAAAATTAAAAATCTAATCATTATATCAACATTAATTTTCCTTTTTTTAATATACATAATTTAAATCTAAACATAATTTTAGATTAACATAATTTAAATATACATTTTTTAATATCTAAGCATAATTTTAGATTAACTTAAATCTAAACATAATTTAAATCTAAACATTAACAATCCAAATATTTAAAACCCAAATATTAAATATCTAAACATAATTTAAAAAAGTAATATAAATCTAAACATAATTTAAATCTAAACTAATTTACTCTCTCACACTTTCAGAAACCATGTACCACACCGTTTCACCCGCAATTAATTTACTCTCTACCTTATCTCTCTATCCCCGTCTCTCTCTCTCCCACTCAATTAATGTACCACAACTTTTCACCCACTCAATTAATTTACTCTCTCACCCTCTCTCCCTGTCTCGCTCTCCCCTGTCTTGTTCTCCCCCATCTATATTGTTCCTCTCCCTCTCTCCCCCTTCTCTCTCTCTCTCTCCCACGCAATTAATATACCACAACTTTTCACTCAATTAATTTACTCTCTCACCCTTTCACACTCTCTCCTATCTCGCTCCCCCCCAGTACTGTGAGAGTGTTTGGAATTATTTATAAATTGGTTAAACTAATTTATAAGTTAAAATTAAAATTCTAACCATTTGATAATTAAAATTTATAAAAGTGCTTATAATCCCAAAAAATGCTTATAAGTCAAAAAAACAATAAACTATTTCTACCAGCTACTTTATTTTGGTACTTTTAAGCACAAATAAAATAAACTATTTTGACCAATAAAAATACAATTTTACTTTTATATTTTAACAAAAATTACAATTATACCACATGTTTTATATTATCATCTAACAATAAGATTTCACTGTCGCCTAAGGGTTTCTCCTTTTTCAAATCATAATTTCTTCTCCTACTCTCTATCAAGTATCTTTTTCATATTTTTCTATTGATACATTGGGAAAAATTTTGTGTTTTGATATAGCATATTTTCACTATAATACATTTCTCTCTCCCTCCGAATATCACCAACTTACATGAAAAAAAGATTATCAAAAAAATTTTAAATGTCATTTTTTTAATCTTAAGAAATTTAGATATTCAATAATTTTAAGAAATCTCATTTTTTCAATAATTTTAAGAAATCTCATTATGTCAACTTACATATTCGTTTGTAATACATCTCTCTCCCCATCCTAAAATTTTTGGCTATGGCTTTTGTAATATATTTATGATTATGGACTCTATTATAAACTATGTTAATTTAAATTATATATTTTTATTTGTAAAAATAAATTTAAAAATTATTTACTTCATTTATCTCTTTTTAACTGAGTTGTTTTAATTTTTTTCCTGTCATTTAAATTATAATATTATTCACTTTTAAAATATATATTCTATCGTTATGTAAAAACATCTTATACCCACAATAGTCTTGTATCTATTTTATATAATTTATAAGTATTTAATTTACTAAACAGTTAACTACTTTTAAATAACGTTTATCCAAACAGATAACAATTTATTTTTAAAAAAAACTAAAATGATCTTATAAACTAAAAAGTTGCTTATAAGCACTAAGTGCTAATAAATAGCTTTTTTTAAACAATTCCAAACGACCCCTGTTTCTCTCCCTCTCTCCCCCCTCTCCGTTAATCTCTCTCTCTTTTCCCACTCTCCATCAATCTCTCTCCTCCACCTGAAACCCATGCATTTAATTCAATAGAAGGGGAAAAAAAAAAAACTCTACACACAAGGATCACACCTAAACTAAACAACCTTCATCAACCAAATAATTTGAAGGGAAAAAAAAACTTGCTGCAAAGTATGGGAAGCTTACCTCGTTACCGAAAATAAGGTCACAAAAAAAATATAAATTTGCGTAACAGAAGATAAAATCACAAATGAGATCATCGGATTTAACAATACACAAGGAATTAAAAAAAAAATTGGCAACTGTGCAAAAAAAATACAGGAAAGAAAACACCTTGCTGGAAATAATGGCCACCGAAAAAATCCCTTTCTTGGAGTTTTCATCAATTGGGAGTTAAAATGTGCATGGTTGTTTCAGTCAATTTAGGATGGTTTTAAAAAAGCAGAGAGAAATAAGAGGTGACAAGGAAGACAAAGAGTCGGAGTAGATTTATAATACAAACAAATCGAAGTTCAAGAGAACGACTTTAAAGTCGTTTTCTATAATATCGACTTCAGGACAGAAATCTTTTCAGCTTTTCAGTCATCAGTTGTTCAACTTTTTCAGTCGTCAATAGGTCAGGAATTAGAATATATTCATTCTGAACTCGATTCTAGGAGATTGACTTTAAAGTTGATCTCTTAAAGATCAACTTCTAATTTTTTTTTCTTTTACGAGCAGAGTGACCAGCAAGTGTTTGAAATCAATCGCTGAGAAATCAACTTTGAAATCGATTTCTCTGGAATCAACTTCTCTAGTTTTGGAACACCAGAAAAAGGGCCACATTTTTAGAATTTTGTACAATATTTGTCATATTTTTGGAAATAACTCCCCATAAAACTCACTATATTTTAGATGATTTTAATATTTTATTTTTAATATTGTAACTTAAATCGTCAATATCCATGCAAACCCCAAAACATCCATTTTCAATTCCATCATTCAAGATATCATAATACAAATTCAAATTGTTGACTAATCAATTTAATTTCACATGTGGGTAAATAAATAAGTAGAATATAAAAAACATATGTTTTCTATTTTAACTTTATTTTCTCAGTGCAAGCATGAAGTAAAACACTATTTGAATACTCTGCAAAACATTCTATTAAAACTAAAAAAGATGTTAGGTAATAAACATCGAATAAAATAACAGTATTACCATAAAATCAACTTTCAATATTTATAAAATTTTTTCACAAGAATTCTTTTGTTGTGGAAAGAATATACTGTTTTATTTGAAAAAACATACTTAGAAATTGATGAAAACTATATCTGCAATTATTTATGTGTTTAATTCAATACGAAACATCACATGAAAATTTCCTTTCTCTCATTCCGTTGGTTAAAAAAAAAAATTGTTTCCATTCTTTTAAAACTTTTTATTTTCACATAAATAAAATAGAGCGGTTTAAATAAGGTCTAAATTCATCCTCAAGTTTTGTAGACCATCTTTTACACATAAATTCATATATAATATATACATCTAAAATGCATAAAGTGGTTTGAACATGTATGAGGAAAACACATAGACACACCAATTACGAAAAGTGAGATTTTAAATGTGAAAAATTTAGTGAAATATCAGAATAAATTATTAAAAATATGAATACATTATCCGTAAAAATATGAATGAGATAACTTTATATAGGAATAAATGATATAAGAGAATCTGAAACAATTGAATTATTATTATTATAATCATTATTATTATTTTAAATTTTCATAGATAAAACAACAACTATTTGGGCTTTCTATCTCAAAATTTGGGGTCGGCTATATGAGACAAATAATGAAGTCAAAAAAAAAGAAGATTTAGTTTGTGCGGATTCTCCTACGCCACTTATTCCTATCTAAGATCATCTCCTCAACTAATTCCATCACTATCATATCTTTACGAATACATTGCATCCAAATTTTCAATAGCCTGCATTTACGTTTTATTAAATCTCCTATATTTAAGTTCTCTACCTTCCTAACAAGTGCATCTTTAGGCCTTTGTTGCACATGTCCAAACCATCTCAGACGGTATTCTCGCATCTTATCCACAATTGAACTGACTCCCAATTTATTACGTATCTCGTCGTTTCTAATTCTATCATTTTTATTGCCATACATCCACCTAAGCATTCCCATTTTAGCTACAGCCATTTTTTGCTCTTGTTACTGTTTAATGGCCCAACGTTCAACGCCATATAATAGAGCAAGTCTCACTGCGATCTTATAAAATTTTTCCTTTAAATGTAATGGTATCGTGTGATCATAGAGCACTCCAAATACATTTCTTCATTTCATCAAACCCGCTTGAATTCTATTGTTCATATCCCCATCTATATTGCTATCATTTTGAATGATAGAACCAAGATATCCAAACCGTTCGTTCTTTAAGACTTCTCTTTCTTCTAATCTAATTGTTTCTTCATTATCCTGATGGTTGTCACTAAACTTTCATCTCATATACTCAGTTTTAACTCTACTCAATCTAAATCCTTTAGATTCTAACGTGTCTCTCCAAACTCTAATTTAGTACTGATACCTTCTCTAGTTTCATCAATCAAAACTATATCATCTACGAAGAGCATACACCATGGTATTTTATCTTGAATATTTTTTATGATTTCATCTATTACTATTGCAAATAATAAAGGACTTAATGCCAAACCTTGATGGAGCCCAATATTAGTAGGAAAGCTATCACTCAACCCCCCGCAAGTCCTTACATTGGTGATAACTCTTTCATACATATCCTTAATAAGGTTAATGAATTTCAAAAATATTCATTTCCTCATGAGCGCCCAGACAACACGTCTTTGGGGACCCTATCATATGCTTTCTCAAGGTCAATAAATACCATATGTAGATCTCTTGTTTGCGCTCTAAATGTCTCCATCAGATGTCTTAGTAAGTGAATAGTTTCAGTGGTAGATCGTCCTAGCATAAATCCAAATTGATTCTGAGACACACTTATCTCCCGTCTCAATCTATGTTCTATCACTCTTTCCCATAATTTCATCGTATGACTCATGAGTTTAATTCCTCTATAATTTGAGCAATCTTGTATGTCCCATTTATTCTTATATAGCGGAATAATTATGCTCTCTCTCCATGGATAGAGCATTTTCTTTGTTTGCCAAATTTTGTTAAAAAGAGCCGTTAATATTGTTACTCCGAATTCTCCCAAACATTTTCACACCTCGATAGGGATGCTATCAGGTCCTATGGCTTTGTTATTTCTCATTCTCTTTATGGCCTCCTTTACCTTATGGGGACGAATCTTACATTTAAAATTTCTATTAATCTCTTCTCTAGATATCTCTACATTTTATATATTTACTGTACTCTTAACATTAAATAAGTTATTAAAATATTCTTTCCACATCTTTCTTATATCCTCATTTCTTACAAGTATACTATTTATTTCACTCTTAATACATCTAATCTTATTTAGGTCTTATCTCTTCCTCTCCCTTAGTTTGACAATTCTATATATCTCTCTCTCCCCGTCTCGGGTCTCTAGTTTATTGTATAATTCATTATACACTTTACTCTTTGATTCTAATCTAAATTTTCATAGATAGTTTATTTTATTTCTCTTGTTCATTATTTTTATTTTTTTGTGTTATATTTTAAATTTTTGCTTTCAAAATTTGATTTTATGTTTTTATTTTGATTTTTATGTTTTTATTATTTTTTTATTTTTATTTTTATTTTTCCTCTCTCCTATATTAGTTTCTTAAATGGTCAACTCAAAAATTTAGAATTAAACCATAGTTTGTTGTTTGTTATATGACATTGACATCTAATATACATAACAAATACCAAATTTTGGTTTACATAATTAAGCAAGACTAATGTCGTATTATCCCCAATATTATCAAAAGAGAGAAAATGTTTTTCAGAATAAATTATATTTCTCTTAAATCGTTATAATCATTCAACAAATATTTTTTTTGCACTGTATGATTCATCAAACATTCTAAATGCAAGTAATCTTTTTGAATATTCCAATCGCTATATTTGGTAACAAGTAAACACCCATATATGAATGTGTTTACTAATAATCACTCCAAATATCATTATCTAAAAAAACTCTATCATCTAATTTAGCAAATAAATAACGCAAAATTTTCAAACTTTTTGCATATAATATTTTCACCCTATGTGTTATTGTGGATCGCTGAATGCGCTTTGTAGCAAATAAATCACTTCAAATTTTTTTTCCTCCTTGAAAATGTTACATTTTAAGTCCCATTCTTTTATTTTTCCTCTCATTTTTGGCTCCACCAACGTTTGTTATAGCTTCGAGATAACAAAAACTTTCTTTAGTAGAATATGGAGGAAATTTTAGATTTGACCTATTATCATCACTATCTCATTTGAAATGGCAAAGGCCTTCCAATGGTTTATTGGAGGAGGTCATTGTGATTTGTTTCTGGTCAAACATTTGGCTCGAATGAGGGGTATTTATATTGTAATTTACATTTAAAATTTGAAACTCATTATAACCGCTTCTAATTCGATAGGGAGAAAAATTCAATTTGATATTGTTCAAAAGAACTATTTAATTGTTTAACCTTCACACTCTTTCCATGTTCCTTCTAATAAAAATATTTGAAATTAAACTATTTAATTGTTTTTCTTAGGATCTCTAAAAGTATTTGATATTGCTTTTTAGCTTCTAAATTGGTTTTTTTTATTTCAAATTAATTATAATTTACTTATTGTTGGAGGTGGGTTATGACTCCACAAATACCGGCTCCTTGGTAACTCGAACGGTTGTCGTTGATGGGATATGAAACCTGCAAAAATCATAGGAGGGTGTTCTGGCGGAGGAGGTTTCGACGCTCAAGTCAGAACACTACAAAAAAATACAGATTTAGCGAATAAAATTTTAGAAAAATTCGTCGCTAATTTGTTTAGCGACGAAAAAATTTCCGTCACTAATAACGTATCGCAAAAATTTAGCGATGGATTCTGAAATCCATGGCTAAATTTAGTGATGAATTTGAAATCTTTGACTAAATTTAGCGATGGATATCAAAATCCGTGACTAAATTAGCGACAGATTTCAAAGTTGTGGCTAAATGTAGCGACGGATTTCAGAATCCGTGACTAAATTTAGTGACGGGTTCCAAATTCGTGGCTAAATGTAGCAACGAATTTCAGAATCCGTCGCTAAATTTAGCATTTAATTTTTGAAACCCTTCCGCCCAACCGCCCGCCCCTACCCACTAGCGCACTCATCCACCGCCCCGGCCCCCGCTGCTTGCCCACCCATGCCTGCACAATACCTGTAACACCGACACTCGGTATACTGTATATTGTACTCCTCATTATTTTGTATATGATATATTTTCATTTTTATACGGAGAAAAGTCACTCAAAACTTTTTCCAAATTAAAATACTCTTGAAAATTTTTGACGAGATTGCGAGGAGTTAAAATTTTTTCCTCTAAGCCATTTTAAAATCTACGCGTGCAATTTCGACCCCGATGAAATTTCACATGCTAAATCAACTTAAAAGGTTAGGAAAACTCGAATTCGGGCAATTCGCAATCATTTGTGAAGGACCGCCTGATTATTAGTCACCGGAGGTGAAAATTTGTCTTCACCGAACCAAATTTAATTCTACCCGTGCAAAACTGCTAAAATTTTGCCAAGAAGCCTAAATTTGGCTAAATTAACGTTTTATCAAGTTAAAATGAAATTTTGGAAAAATTTGTCAAAATTCACCCGGAATGAAGGGAAATTTACCCTACCGTACCAAAATGAAATCCACACGTGCAAATTTGACGTTGTGAGATATATATACATGCTAAATTCACTTTAAAAGTGAAGGGTCAAGGAGCGAAAGTGAAATTTAAACCGTAGCATAAAAATGCTCGGTACTCTAAAATTTTTGCCCGAGAAACCCAAATTTTTGACAGAATTGAAATTTGTCCAAGCAAACGGTATCGTTTCCACCCAAGACCTATATTTTCAAATCTACAAGTAAAATGGAGTCCGTAGTGAGATTTCATGCATTTCAGGGGCCGAGGTCAAACTTTGACCGATCAAGGATTTCGTTCACTCTGAATGACGTTTCGGCGATCAAACGACCTTAGATTAACACGAAACTAATGGCATTGGACTCAGAACGAAAACCTGGGTCCCGTGTTCGATTTTAGATTTTCGAGGTGAATAGTAATTTTGACCGATCTCAGATCGCGTGTTAACGAATGGATAGGCATAAAGGACAAGCAATTAATGCTCTTGAAGTGTGTGAATTTATTTTATTGGATTTTGTATGGTCTTGACAAGTGGCACTACATGATTGGAGGAAACTAACCCTAGTTAATTAAAAATGGTTAAATTCAACTAGAGTTAGGTTAATTAAACTTAACTATGATTAGAAATTAAGGGTTAAGATCAAATTTTGAGAAATGGATGGCTATGATTAATTAGAGTGATGTTTAATGAGTTTGGAAAAACCCTAACCACCCATTCACTTCTCCAAAACGTGAACAAGCAAGGGAGAGAGAGTTTTCATCTCTTTCCCAAAACTGTAAGCTTTAGAGTGAAGAGGAATTTGATTTTTCCTACATACTACCAAATTTCTTTTACATAGATCTCTTCTATACATCCTTAACATCAACATGTCCAAAAATCAAAGCCAAATGAGAAGGATTGCTTGGTGAAATCCAAGGAGGGAACTGAGAGTTCAAGACCAAATTTCTGTGGTTTCTTCAAGTTCTAACTCTCCATCTTCAGGTATGAGACCCTCCATACTCCCTAGTATAACATATATTAATTTGAGACCAAAATGAGGTGGTTTGATTAGGGGATTAGGGTTGGCCGAAGTTGGAAATCAAGGTGGAAAACTGAAATTCTGAAATCTGAACATTCTGACCTGGTTGTAGTTTTTTAGCTATAACATTTTCTTCAAAAAGGAAAATTGAGCAAAATTTTTACACATGAAACTAGACCTTCAGAGCTTTAAAATGAGATATGATTCATCATATTCTGAATTAAATTTGATTTATTATGATTTTTCAAAATTAGGTGTTCTGCAGAATCATATTCTGTTCTGTTCTGTTCTGCTATGGACTTTGCCCTGATTTTGAGGTGTATTCTGATCTGAATTAGCTTGATCCCTAGTTATGACAAATGTAGATCTATGTCTTATCTTTCCAACTAGATAAGAATCGCCACAATCCGACCCATGTGTCAAAAGTTACAGTCATTCTTTTGAAACTCATCAGAGGGTTATCCATTTTCCAATACTAAAATCAGTAGCATTGCCGACCCCTTTCAGCCCTTTTTTGCAAAACCTTAAAGAATAAACGTTGTAGATCTCCCTCTTAGCCACCTACTGTGAAAAGTTCAGCCAATGTGTACTACGGAATCAAGAGTTATACAAAATCTCCCAAAACTGTGCAGAAAGGATTCTGCTACTCGGTCAAAACTGAACAGAGAATTTGGTGATCCATTTCAGACCTCTTCTAAGCACAATTGAGAGAAACTCAAAACATGAAAGTAGTAGGCCTATGTCTTGGGTATAACATTTTAAAATTCCATTAAGTTTGGATAGGTATAGTGACAGTTATGGCTTTTGTACTAAAATGAGACAGAATCTGAATTTAGAATGCAACTGAAATAAAATAAGAATTTCTGGGAATTTTGTGATATGATTTTGGGAAAGTGTATAACATGAAAGTTGTAGGTCGTGAAGTTACCTACAACATATCAAAACTTCGTCTGATTTAGACTGATATATAAAAAGTTATGCAAATTTTTGTAGGACTGCGCAAAGTGGTTCCAAAGTGAAGAACTATGAGTGAATTTGTTAGGTAACTTTTGCCTAAGTTGTTAAAGAGAGCTCGATATATCGAAATTGTGGTTCATTTGGGAGTATTATACCCTCCCTATTACTGTGAGTGAGATTTATTATATTATGTGTCTGATGCACAATATCATGTTTTAAAATGTTTTCTGACACAAACATGATTTAATGAATATGTGACGTGAAATTGTGAATGAATTATGAAATGTTTTTTTTTGTGAATTATGGAGTGTCCACAAACATGTTTTTACGCCTTATACATGCATCCAAACGAGTTTTAAAATATAAAACCGTGCCATTGCATTTGATTTATACACGTTTTATGAAATCATCCTTGTGGAAATGATTGACATTGCTTGAGAAATGTGGCATGGCACGTGATCGATTTGATGATGATAACTTTGTGATGGGTAAATCTCATTCCGTAGCTATGAAGGATGCATGTGTAGAGTGATCCATATTTGCACTCGATACACTTTTGCAGAAGGCATCCCACATGACATCAAAAAATGGTAAATGTATAGTGATTCGACACGGTACTAGTCAAGTTAAACCCATAAGGGGGAGGGCTATGGTCCGCCGTAGTCTAGCACCTGATGAGGTCCGTCGCCAATGTCGGGATAGAGAGCTTTTCTAACCTATTGTATACAAAACCCCTGATACGCATGTCATTGGTTGCGGTCGACCCTTGCCAGAATTGATTTTGGCAAACTCTATTCTAGCATGATTTGATGACATGGATGTAAATATGTTTGAAATGTATGTGACAAGAATGATTTATGATAAATTGAGCATTATACATGATTTCTTACAATATGTGAAATTATTGAGAATTTTGACACTCCATTTTTTACCGACACATTGAACACATGATATATACCCTCTCACTCACCGGGTATCTTCTTTGATACTCACCCCTCATTTTTAGTTATATACAGAGATTATAGTGGGACGCGTTGAAACTTATCAGTGCACGAGACTTTTGTTGAAGATCGAGATTGTTGATTTGGTACTCGATATGATATTGAGAAGGATTTGCCAATGAAATTGTATATTTGTATACTGAGATTATAGATAGACCATTGTGTATAAAAAGGGATGATTGTATGTAATGTATGTGTATCTTATTGAAACTCTCAATTATATTTTATTGCATTGAGGCATGATTTGTACTATTGTGTACACTTATTTTGGGAAATGTGTCATGATCTAGAAGTGTCCTTTAGGTTCGCTCGGTACCACCTTTAAATCACAAAAGGGGTAACTGGCGACTGTTCATGCATTTGATGGGGGCAT
This sequence comes from Dillenia turbinata, assembly GCA_037126225.1. Classification (NCBI taxonomy): domain Eukaryota; kingdom Viridiplantae; phylum Streptophyta; class Magnoliopsida; order Dilleniales; family Dilleniaceae; genus Dillenia; species Dillenia turbinata. The sequence continues at coordinate 5,156,093 of JBAMMX010000010.1, read as the reverse complement.
GACAGTAGAGGTATGGTGTAGGACTGTTATTAGCCTTACATTATTCTGGATAGTTGACAGGGATTGGAGGATCTGAGGAGATTGTTGATTGTGGTCGCGCTGCTCTATGTATATTAATATGTGACAGGTTGATATATGGTATTAGATGGACCTCCGGCTTATGGGGAGGTTCTGCCCGTTTGATTATAGAAAGTCAACATCCAGGATAACGGGTGACTTCATTCACGGCTCCGGGTCGGGACGTGACAACACCCGCCCTTGCCCGTGCCCCTGCCCGCTGCACACGAACCTTCCCATACCCAGGCCCCTTGTTGATTTATTTTTTGCAGAAAAAGTGCTCTTACCCAGATTCGAACATGGGTTCAAAAGAATGTTTTGAGTGCGCTCAACCACTATGCCACATAAACTTATCTGATGTATCTTTTTTTTTTTACTTTTTTATTTTCTTTTTAACTCTTACCATTAAAAATACAACTCCCTAATTTAATAAAATTACAAAATACAAAATTATATTTAAGAAAAATACAAAATTATGCTTAATAAAATTATAAAATTATATTTAATAAAAATAAATTCCCTAATTTAATAAAAATACAAAATACAAAATTATATTTAATAAAAATATAAAATTATATTAAATAAAAACACAAAATTATATTTAATAAAAATATAAAATTATATTTAATAAAAATCAATACTCTAATCTAATAAAATATAAAATAAGAATTTAAATTTAATAAAAACATAAAATTATATTTAATAAACATACAAAATTATATTTAATAAAAATACAAAATTATATATAGTAAAAATAGTAAATTATATTTAATAAAAATGAAAAATTATATTTAATAAAAATATAAAATAATATTTAATAAAAATCAATTCCTTAATAAGCGACAAATTTAGCGACGAATATAAAAATCCGTGGCTAAATTAGTGACGGATCTTAAATCTATAACTAAATTTAACGACGGATATGAAAATTCGTGGCTAAATTAGTGACGGATTTCAAATCCATAGCTAAATTTAATGACGGATTTCGAATTCGTGACTAAATTAGTGACGGATTCTAAATCCATAGCTAAATTAACGACTGACTCGAAAATTCGTGACTAAATTTAGTGACGGATTACAAAATTCGTCACTAAAATTAGCATTTTATTTTTAAAACCCTTCTGCCCACCAGCCCTTGCCCGTGCCCCCGCCCGCCACGCACGAACACGCCCATGCCCATGTCCCTTGCTGATTTATTTTTTACAGAAAATATGTTGTTGCCCAGCTTCGAACTTGGGTTCAAGAAAATATTTTAAGTGCTCTCAACCACTATACCACATTAACTTATCTGATGTACCTTTTTTTAATTCTTTATTTTCTTTCTAACTCTCACCAATAAAAATACAATTCTCTAATTTAATAAAACTACAAAATATAAAATTATATTTAATAAAAATACGAAATTATACTTAATAAAATTATAAAATTATATTTAATAAAAATTAATACCCTAATTTAATAAAAATACAAAGTATAAAATTATATTTAATAAAAATACACAATTATTTTTAATAAAGATACAAAATTGTATTTTTTAAAAACACAAAATATATTTAATAAAATTATAAAATTATATTAAATAAAAACATAAAATTATATTTAATAAAAATATAACATTATATTTAATAAAAATCAATACCCTAATTTAATAAAAATATAAAATAAAAATTTATAATTAATTAAAACACAAAATTATATTTAATAAAAATACAAAATTTTATTTAATAAAAACATAAAATTATATTTAGCAAAAATACAAAATTATATTTAATAAAAATATAAAATTATATTTAATAAAAATTAATTCCTTAATTAGTGACGAATTTAGTGACGGATATCAAAATTCTTGGCTAAATTAGCGACGGATTTCAAATCCATGGCTAAATTTAACTACGAATTTCAAAATCCGTAGTTAAATTAGCGACAAATTCTAAAATCCATGGCTAAATTTAGTAACGGAATTCAAAATCTGTCGCTAAATTTATCATTTTATTTTTAAAACCCTTTCGCCTACCTGCCCTTGTTTGTGCCCTCTTCCACCGCGCATGAACCCACCCATAGCCACGCCCCTTACTGATTTGTTTTTTGCAGATAGTGTGCTTTTGCCCAGATTCGAACCTGATTTCAAGAGAATGTTTTGAATGTACTCAACCACTATGCCATATTAACTTATCTGATGTACATTTTTTTTAATAAAAATTATATTTAATAAAAATATAAAACCCTAACTTAATAAAAATATAAAATAAAAATTTATATTTAATAAAAACATAAAATTATATTTAATAAAAATACAAATTTGTATTTAATAAAAACATAAAATTATATTTATTAAAAATACAAAATTATATTTAATAAAATTAAAAAATTATATTTAATAAATATACAAAATTATATTTAATAAAAATATAAAATTATATTTAATAAAAATCAATTTCTTAATTAGCGACGAATATAAAAATTCGTGGCTAATTTAGCGATGGATTTTAAATTCGTGACTAAATTTAGCGAGGATATCAAAATCTGTGACTAAATTAGTGACGGATTTCAAATCTATGACTAAATTTAAGGACAAATTTCAAATCAATAGCTAAATTTAGCAAAAAATTTCAAAATCCATTGCTAAATTTTATATTTTATTTTTAATAAAAATCAATACCCTAATTTAATAAAAATACAAAATAGAAAATTATATTTAAAAAAATATAAAATTATATTTAATAAAAGTACAAAATTATATAAATTATATTTAATGAAATTACAAAATTATATTTAATAAAAACACAAATTATATTTTATAAAAATATAAAATTATATTTAATAAAAATCAATACCCTAATTTAATACAAATATAAAATAAAAATTTATATTTAATAAAAACATAAAATTATATTTAATAAAAATACAAATTTGTATTTAATAGAAACATAAAATTATATTTAATAAAAATATAAAATTATATTTAATGAAAACAAAAAATTATATTTAATAAAAATATGAAATTATATTTAATAAAATTAAAAAATTATATTTAATAAAAACACAAAATTATGTTTAATAAAAATATAAAATTATATTAAATAAAAATAAATTTCTTAATTAGTGACGAGTTTAGTGACAAATATTTTTTTGTGATTAATTAACGATGACATTAACCATGAATCAGAAAATCCGTTACTAAATTAGGGACGAACAATAAATCCATCGCTGAATTTAGCGACGGATTTTAAATTTCGTCACTAAATTATCAATAGGTAATTATTTTTTTCGCTAAATTAGCGACGAATTTGTATTTTTATGGCTAAGTTTGCGATGCAATTTGCAACGAAAAATTTTTTTTGTTTACCATTTTCAACGAATTTAATAATAAATAAGTTATTTGCGACAAAATAAATAATGTAAAAGAAGGTTTTGGAAATTTATAACAAAATTTGTAATTTTTTTTAAGATTATGATTGATAATATTTTCAATAAATACAATTTTCTTTACCAAATCTTTAGAAGAATTGTTTGATGTCCGTTGTACTCTTGCATTTAGTACAAAGATAAAATATATGCTTATATAAGTAAAATTCTACTATTGTATATATTATTATTTGAGTGTCAAAAATTTTATTATTGTACTCTTGAATTATTTAGTGTGCTCAATGTGTAAGGTTCAGAGAGCATACCTGACTTGAAGGGTTTTTGAGCCTCTTATACCTGATAAAATCATATACTTTCGAGGTATTGTTACTCTATTTCTTTATGAAAACGATATGAAAATCTCGGGATTTCAATATTCCGAAATGATCATGATTTTAATTATATAAAAATTTTCCTTATCCGCAAGATTCTGGAGATATCATTCTCAAGCAGAGAATGAAAGTCGTTGGGCGTTCAGACCTTTCCCTAAGATCAACAAGGCCATTATTTATCGATCAGTTGTTTGGCCGATGCGGAGCCTTCGGGCTTGTTCGCTCGGTGAGTGAAGGACTAAATATCCGATCGGGAAGATAAATGGAAAATCTTGTTTGATAGGCGGGGTGACTAAAATCCTTCAGTAGATCAAATGAATGGCCATCGAGAAAAGTCGTTCGGCAATACTGGGTTATGTCTACCCCTCGGTAGCTGTTAGGTTTTTAGCTCATGGAGGTAATCTCTTTTGTGTTGTGGGCCACCTAGGCTTGGGCCCCTCGATCGTGCCTTTAATTGAGTGTCGGGTTATGTTCTAATGGGACATGGCCCCAACAATCAGATCTCATGAGTCAGTTTTGGAAATGCCCACATGAAAAGCCCATGAAAGACAGTTGCCGATCTGATTCGAATACGATTATCTACCTAAGGACCTCAGTCGCTCAGGTCTCCCGAATGATAGGGCCTTAGTTGCCCCACCAACCGAATGTGATTCATCAAGTGAATGTAACCACCCTGATCGGGTATCCAATGGACGGCTCCTCGACTAAAAGAGCCCTAAAGACCCTTCATCGGTCGAACGACTGATCGGTAGCTAACGATTCCAACGATCTTAAAGGAAGACAAAATATCCTATTAACTTCCGCCTTTCACGGCGGATAGCATCCTGAGGATCTCTCAATTAAAGAAAAACTCCCTATAGAATACGAAAGTTTCCCAAAAGATGAGGATCACAGTTGTTTCGAAATATTGAATCCCCGAAATTCCCGAATTGGCTCGATAAGGAAGGTAGGGTTGAAACACTACAGCGGCATACGACTCTCACGGGTATAAAATATCTAAAAACCCTCCAAAATAGGTACGCTCACTCAGCTTTACACATTAGGCACTCCAATCGCAGGGAATCAATCCCTTAAGCTCTCAGTCTGTTTTTTCCTTTCACACGAAAACCGCTCTTTTTTTTACTTAAGCGTCGGAGTCCTGCTGCTAGAACACCCTCCGGCAGTTTTTGCAGGTATCACATCCTTTTGACAACAACCGCTCGGGTCAACAAAGAACCGATATCTATGGAGCCATAACCCACCTTCAACAGATTGACACCGTTTGTGGGAATAGACTAGAGCAACTTCTGCTAACGACTATGCCTCCGAGAACTAGAGCGTTCTCGAGGGTCACTCTCGCTGTAAAATGACATGCCCCTGTGCCCGCTGAACTTATCGCCCCTTTGGCACCCAATCATCCTATTCATGATCACGCATTTTTTTTCCGGTCGTCCCATCCGGAGCAAGTCCTGCAACCCGCGACCCAGGAACAACCGGTCATGGCCTCAGAGCCAATACCAGAGCAGGCAAACCAGCCCCCAAATGGAGAGATTTGAGTCAAAACTCCATAGAATGAGTGAACAATTGGAGGGACTTAGCGGAGCCCTCGGGCCAGACAGCCATTTATCCGTAGCAGAGTCTGAATATGAGCGACAATCAAAAAGAGAGTTTCCTGAACCATCGGCTGTCTCCCAATATGACCCCGAGGATCTAAAAAAAAACTAGATCGAACAACTAGTGGCCGCCGAGCTTAAAAGAGCAGGTGCGAATGATAGGGAAAATCCCCTACACCCTCTAGGCGAATCACCATTCGACTCGAAGATTTCTTCAGAACCAATGCTGAGGGATGTCCTTTTACCTCCCATGGAGCGGTATGATGGAACGAATGACCCTCGCCACCATGCCGCCCACTTTATAACGATTATGGTTTCCAGGGACCTCTCAGATGCAGTAATGTGCAAGCACTTCCCCACCACTCTCAAAGGTAATGCCCTAGCATGGTTTAACTCTCTCCCGCCGCTTAGTATCAAGAGCTTCGCATAGCTCCAACAATAGTTCGAGGCCCATTTTGTAATTAGTCAGAGAGCTAAGCAGAAATCCACTTCCCTGCTATCATTGCGGCAATGGGGGGAAGAGTCTCTAAGGGACTTCATGGAAAGATTTAAGATAAAAATGTTGAAGATTCTCGCTTTGGACTACAACATCGCTCTTGCTACCCTCCTAACGGGCTTACGTTCTTCCAACATGAAAGTCTCTATCACGAAAAAGCCCCCAGCGACCATCCAAGAATTTTACTCCCAAGCGAAAAAGTATATCACGGCAGAAGAAGTAGAGGCGTTCGATCGGCGAGGGAACCGTCTTAGCAAAAAGGAACACAGCTATCGCCCAGTCAGCCCTCTTCGAAGAGAAGCAAACCAGGAGTTCTACCCTCGCAAAGATTCAGTGTCTACACTCCGTTGAACGTGACCCCAAGTCGAGTTTTATATCAGATAAAGAACAAGTCATACGGCAGATGGCCCCCTCGTTCCACAGAAGAAGATCATAAGAAAGACAAGTCCAAGTACTGTCATTTCCATTAGGACTACGACCACACAACCGATGAGTGCAAAAGGTTTAAGGACAAGTTGGAATTTTTGGTTCACAGTGGCAAACTGTAGAAGTTCATCAGTGTAGAAGGAAGGAACCTACCTTCCCCCGGCAGGCACAATGCACCACGAGAGAATGAACCACCCAATAGGTCGGAGCCTAGGCCACTGCACAATGAACTGGGAAGGGTGATCCTCCAAGTCCACGGTGAAAACAGTTGGCACGAGTCTTATGTGCCCACTAATATTTGCTCGGCCTACAACCCGGATTTCCCCGCTCTTTTCCCTTGACGAAGGTTTTGATTTTCTCCTATTACTCATTGATAACATACAGCATGGGATTCTTAATGATTTGTGGAAAAGCACCGGCCCTAACTCTTAGGTTTTCTAACCGACCGACGGGCCTTAGTTGACTAGATTTTTCGAACGAATGTGTCGTTAAGTTGGAATAAAACTCTTGAACAGGCAGACACGGCCCTAACTCTTAAGCTTTCTAACCGACCGATGGGTCTCAGTCGCCCAAATCTTCCGAATGAATGTGTCATTAAGTTGGGATGGAACTCCCCGAACGGGCGGACACGACCCTAACATTTAGATTTTCTAATCGACCGACGAGTCTCAGTCGCCTAGATCTTCCAAACAAATACGTCATTAAGTTGGGATAAAATTCATCGAACGGGCGGATACGACCCTAACTCTTAAGGTTTCTAACCGACCGACGGGTCTCAGTAGCCCAGATCTTCCAAACGAATGTATCATTAAGTTAGGATGGAACTCCCCGAACGGGTGGACACAGCCCTAACTCTTAGGTTTTCTAACCGACTGATGGAACTCAGTCACCCAGATCTTTCAAACGAATCTATCATTAAGTTGGGATGGAACTCTGCGAACGGGCGGACACAACCCTAACTCTTAGGTTTTCTAACCGACCGACGGGTCTCAGTCACCTAGATCTTCTGAACGAATGTGTCATTAAGTTGGGATAAAACTCCCCGAACGGGCGGACACGACCCTAACTCTTAAGATTTTAACCGACTGATAAGTTTCAGTCACCCAGATCTTCTGAACGAATATGCCATTAAGTTGGGATGGAACACCCCGAACGCGCGGACAGGGGCCTAACTCTTAGGTTTTCTAACCGATTAACTGGTCTCAGTCGCCCAGATCTTTCGAACGAATGTGTCATTAAGTTGGGATGAAACTTTCCGAATGGGCAGACATAACCCTAATTCTTAAGGTTTCTAATCGACCGATAGGTCTCAGTCGCCCAGATCTTTCGAACGAATGTGTCGTTAAGTTGGGATGGAACTCCCCGAACGGGCGGATACGACCCTAACTCTTAGGTTTTCTAACCGACTGATGGGTTTTAATCGTCCAAATCTTCCGAACGAATGTGTCATTAAGTTGGGATGGAACTCCCCGAACGGGCGGACACGGCCCTAACTTTTAAGGTTTCTAATTGATCGACAGGTCTCAGTCACCTAGATCTTCCTAACAAATGTATCGTTAAGTTGGGATAAAACTCTCCGAATGGGCAGACATGACCCTAACACTTAGGTTTTCTAATCAACCAACGGGTCTCAATCATCCAGATCTTCCGAACGAATGTGTCGTTAAGTTGGGATGAAACTCCCTGAACAGGCGAACACGACCCTAACTCTTAAGGTTTCTAACCGACCGACAGGACTTAATCGCCTAGATCTTCCCAACGAATGTGTCGTTAAATTGGGATGAAACTCCCCGAACAGGCGGACATGGCCCTAACTCTTAAGTTTTCTAACCGATCGATGAATCTTAGTCGTCTAAACCTTCTAAACAAATGTGTCATTAAGTTGGGATGAAACTCCCCAAACGGGCGGATACGGCCCTAACTCATAAGTTTTCCAATTGACCAACGGGTCTCAGTCGTCCAGGCCTTCTGATTGAATGGGATCAATCTTCTTGAACGGGTGGACATAACCCTAACCTTGAAGGTTCCCAATCAAACACCAGATCTTGGACACCCCGGCTTAATCAATCGGGCGCATTATCAAGGGGCGAGTCCCCCCATCAGACTAACGGGATAAAGCATTTAGAACTTTTTCGTTGAAAATCATTATATTCCAATGAGTTATGGAGCAAAAACTTCTTCATATTAGATGACACAAAATTACAAGGGAGCACTGGAAGCAACCTAGGCGAAATTTGAATCTGCTGAGGAGGCAAAGCCTCATACTGACCGACTTGTTGAAGAATCTCTTCAGCGCACTTCAGACGCTCGAGTAATCTACGCCGAGAAAGCTGAAAGTTGACCGTGTCTTTGGTAGCAAACGCCCTGAGATCGGTCATCTCTTGTTCGGCACTTCGGAGGATTCCTCCCAAAGACGAGTTAATATTTCAGCAGTTGTTAATCGCGCTTCTTGAATATGCGCCTCCGCTTCCAATTCTTCACAATGAACTTGGGCCGAAGTAAGGTCTTTCTGAAGATGCCTGATCTGTCTATCATTTTCCTCTCTGATATTTTTCTCCTGGTTTTCCAGGGCATCCTTTAGTACCAACACTTGGCTACTCATGTAGGAAAACTGCTCATCACGCTCCTTCCTCCACTTCCTCTGAAGCTCAGTTAGAGCCGAAGCCTGAGAAGAAGTATACTTGTCAGCATCATGAGGTAATAAGAACCTAACTAAACAGAAAAAATACTTACTGTAAGATAGAGAGAATGGATGGCCTTGTCAACACAATCCAGAGGCATCATTCGAAGGTCGAGTTACGGTGAGAACTCAAACCATTTGGCTAGCTGTAGCTCAGCTTGAGAATCGATGAAGTTAAATTGACGACTCCCCACACTGACCGCCACCGATCCTTCCTCAAAATCCTCTTCCTCCCTGGTAAGAGACTCAACTGGAATAGGTGGTGGGATACAGTACTCGTCCGCTATATCCTACAGAAGGTATTGGGACTCCTAAGGAGATCGATCCGATACTTCTCCCGGAGGGGGTAAAAGATGCTTCACCCAGGCCTCTTTAGGCCGCCGCGAATCTTGAACCGGAACACTTCTAGTCACCTCAAACGGACTCTCGTCTGGCACATTTCTCTCCCTAACTTCAAAAGGCGCATCAAGAGCCACCTGATGGCTGATCGGTGAACCCTCCCCCATTTTAGAATGCACTAGGGGAGGCTTATGCTCTCCATATTCTGCCGGCTCTTCCTCTCCCGCTGGTGGACTGGGAGATTGAGCCCTTGGCCTTTTCTGTTGGGACTCAAAGAAAACGTCGTCTGCCCTCCTCTTCGCATTCGGCCGCATTTTCCGTGCGGTAGAAATCTCATCGAGAAGATTAGCATCTACAACTGGCGAAGAATCGACCAACGACTTTTCCTGTCACTCCAATAGGATAAGCTTGTTGATCTGCCTCGTTTCACCCATTAATAAGTCGGACAACAACAATATTTCATCTTCTATCAAATAGTCTACCCATAAGCTCCGACGACAGGCCTCATAATAGCGAGCCACAGCTCGCAAAAACGAGAATGACGGTGAAGCTCTGGGATCTTCAAGTTTAAAAAAGGTGCTTGGTTGGCATCCGGAAGCATCGGAAGGAGATTCCTATTCAAGAATCTTACATAGAAAAACTTATGCATCCAATGTTTATCTAGGGATTCGCTATAAAAAAAATCTCCAGCGAGACTCCCGGCAGGTATGAAGCTTATACCAACCGTGGGTAGACCCTTTGGAGCTACATCACCTTAAAGAAAAAAGGGTCCATAAAAGCTCCAAGTCAAAACGAATACAAAAAAACCATAACAGGGAAATCAAGGCAATCACAAAGCGCCAGGCACTCAGGATGAGCAACGAATGATGGATATTCTAATACCTCAAGACCTCCGCCAGTGGGCCCATGTACGGAATCCTCAAGCCATACTTCACACACTGTTTTGTATACCGGAACACAACCCCTCGGGGGCAAAACTCACTCTGTCCCCTTCTCCGGGCAACACGAACTCAAAGTTGCTTCCGAGCGACATCTCCCTTTGAACTTTCGTTAAATCTTCTTCGGTCATGGCACTCTGAATGTTGTCTATACTGTGCGATGAGGAAGCATCTTTCGACATCTTGTCTGCAAGTAAAGGCTCTTCGAAGAAAAAGTTAAAAAGGCAGTGAGAATATGGGGATACGATACTCTCTAAAGAGTATAAACCCTTACGAAGCGTACAGAAGACGATTCGCGGAAATCAAAATGACAAGAGTCGCATTAAAAAGCTCCATGTCTTTTTCAATAATCATTACCCATGACGCCTCTTCGTCAAGAGGGCCATGAGTCGGGGGCAAATGATGGGACATGACCACAACAATCAGATCTCATGAGTCAGTTTTAGAAAGACCCACATGAAAAGCCCATGAATGACAGTTGCTGATCTAGGTTCGAATATGATTATCTACCGAAATTGTAACACCGGACAAATCCAGATTTGTAAAAATATATTTTAAATGTCATTATTTGAAAATTCCTATATTTTGTAAAATTTTGGAAAAATAATTAATCGTAAATATAAGTGTGAATTTTTGTTCTTTGGTTATTCGGGAGATCCTCTAGATATTGGGTAGACAGATTTTAAAATTTTGAATTTTACCGATCATTAGAGTTCGGATCACCAGATCCATCGGTTACTTGAGTATTGGGTGATCGATGTATTGTTTAAGTGAAATATCTATCGGTGTACTGTTTAAGTGATGGCCTGTCGATATTAAGTTCATAAATTCCTGTCGGTCATCTAGTCACCGGTTGGTGTAGAAACTCCTGTCGGTATTGTGAGAACCCATCGGTATATTGTTGGACTCAATTTCATGTATCATTCGGTTGTTTTGTCTTCCTGTATGTATTGCCTTAAGAATTTAACTTTTTGTAATTACCATCTTCCCTTCGGTATTGATCGAACGGTACCCATTATATTTCCCTTCGGTATTTGCAATCCCATACCGAATAGTTCACTCCATGAAAATTTGACAATTTTCTCGATTGACCGAATGACCTTCAATTTTCGTAACATGACCGAACGGCACCGAACAACACTTGTCCCTATTCAGTATTTCCCTTCGGTACAAACATTTATTTCAATTTATTTTGGTCTCATCGGCAGAATTTTGAATTTATTTTGATTTTTCCATTTTCATCGGTAGCCTTGATCGGCTCTGACCAGTTGGCCTTCCATTTGAAATTTTTCATTTATTTTATTTCCTTGCCAATATTGATTATTAAACTTTGACTTCCACCGGTTGGGTTGCACCTTTCTCTTTTTGATCGGCACTCCACTACTTTCCAAAATTCCCATCGGTGCACCACTTACCAAACACTGAACATGTTTCACTATTTTGTTTAATTTGACCGAACACCCATTCGACTCCCTCCAATTTTCCTCCTGTCGGTGGACCCACACACACACATTTATATTGCAAATTCTTTCTTTTCCCTCTGTCGGTGGACACACACACACACACACACATTTATTATAAAATAGTCTTTGCCTCAATTCGTTGAATAGCTTGAATTTGACTTCTTTCCAATCTCGCCAATATTGGCCGATGAGTGTAGCCATTGGGAATTGATCCCATGTTGTTGAAGCCATCCAAAAAGATAATTAACCACCAAGCCTTATATAGCACATAAATTATATTATATCCCATGATTGTGGATAATCCAAAGTTCCCAAAATTTTTGTTTGTTTCCTGTACATTCGCAATACTCATTTCAACACTCCCGAATAGCACTCTCGTTTGGTTGACCGAGCAACACTCTTGAACAATATTTTTCTCTCTAGCTGATGATATTTTATATTGAACTTTTTCCTTGCCTATTATGAAGTTACGTTTGGTAACCGATGAGAATTGATCCAAACCCATCACCAATCACTCTTTCTTAACAAATAAAATTTTAAATATTCAACCCCAATGGGGTGAGATTCCAAATTATCAAAAAGGGCATCTTGGGTAATTGTGTAAGTTTCAAGAGAATGAGGACAATTAAGTAAATTGGGAAGATGAGTTGTAAATAAAAAGGAGAATTGGGACTCTAGAATCTATGAATATCATATTTCAACTCTTCTCTTGCTTTTCTCTCTCTCTCTGCTCATACACTACCTCTTCCTCTCTTCATGTTTCTATCCAAGATCAATCAAAACACCAGAAAACCCACACTCTAAAGACTCCCAAACTCATAACCCAATCTCTAGGGAGTTAGATCTTGTGAGAGATTTGAGGTTTTTTTTCTCTACTTGAGTTTATTTTTCTCTTTCATGACTTTGGAGTTACATTGAAATTTGATGAAATAAATTTGGTGGGTTTTGAGTCATTGAAAGTGAGAGAAAAATTGGGTATTGAATATTAGAGTTTTTGGGTTTACTTGAAATGATTTACATTGATGATTGTGGGTATTTGATTATGTCCCTCAGGAGTTAGCGAAAACTGAACGGAGCAAGACGTTTGTTGCAGAGACGTCCGGGAGTCACTGTCGTCCCTAGTACAGTGAGTGGTTGTATGCTTGCACTTAAATAAGATAAATGTTTTCAATGGATTTTCTAAATGATTTTTAATGGATTTTCTAAATGATTTTGAAACCTGATTTAAAATGTTTTAGTGTGAGTGAAATATCCCCAAAATTGTATTTGAAATTCCTATGCATCCTGATATTTTGATTGAATAAATGTGCCATACTGATTTATTGATGTTGAGCATATTATGATAATAGTTATTGATTTAATTGATGGCACATGGAATGGATTGTTAAATTTTTATAAAATGGTGCAGGTGTGATTACTGGGGGAACAGCCTGAACCCTGAAAAATGACTAGTCATTTCCTGCCACGGTGCAACTTGACGGGGTGACGTGGTGGGGTTATTCTTGATAGACATGGTATGTGGCCGATCGCGACGGCACCTTCATGGTCAAATAACGCGTCACTTAAAGGGCGCGGGACAGTTGGCTGCACCGCCAACGAAATGTTATGGCCAACGCCAAGGAATGGGGTGTTTGTAAATTGAAAATTTCTAAAACCCTTGGCGGTTCCACCCTAGGTCGTGGCAGACCTTTGTTAGAAATGATGATTTTGGCTGCCCTATATTTGAAAATGTGAAATGATTGGATGCATATGAGATTGATGCATGTTGATTGGAAAATTGATTTATTGTTGAATGATCTTGTGACTGATATGATGGTTTGAAATATATATGTTTGATATATCCACCACACAAATCTTGTTTTTGTTCAACGTGTATATCACTCACCGGGTATTCCCATACTCACTCCTCTCTCTCCATTTTTACAGACGAATGTTAGTTACTTCGCGAAGTCGTTTAGAGACAGAATTTTTTAGAAGACCTCTGCCAAAAATTCTTTTGGTATAGATCTCACCATTGTCTTTGAGGTAGCAATATATTGACCCATGGAGGGCATTTTGTATAAGACTCTATTTAAATATTTTTGAAACTTTATATTTCGATTTCGAATGGATTTGGCTAGGTATAACCTTTTATCGGAAGCCTTTAATTTCCTTTTTATGAAATTTTCTTGGGAATTATTATTGATTTTATTTTCCATCCCTAGAGAGGGAATTGTGTTCTGGTTGGTTGATGGTATTTGAATGGCCAAGATGGCTTATGGTTTTGGTTGGTATTCGGAATGCCTTGTGATGCCTTGGAGCATGGGGTGAGATTCAGACGTGTTCAAGGTATCGCGGCAGTTGTCGCGTGCTAGGACCTGCGGGTTGGGGCGTGACATGAAAGGTCTCAGTTGTCCAAATTTCCCGAATGATAGGGCCTTAGTCGCCCCGTCAACCGAACGTGATTCATCAAGTGAAGGTAATCACCTTGATCGGGTATCCAATAGACGACTCCTCGACTAAAAGAGCCCTGAAGACCTTTCATCGGTTGAACGACCGATTGGTAGCTAACGATTCCAACTATCCTAAAGGAAGACAAAATATCCTATTAACTTCCGCCTCTCACGACGGACAGCATCTTGAGGATCTCTCAGTTAGAGAAAGGATCCTTTCAGAATACGAAATTTTCCCAAAAGATGAGGATCACAATTCATTCAAAATTTTGAATTTCAGCTCGATAAGGAAAGTATGGTTAAAGTATTACAGTGGCATATGACTCTCACGAGTATAAAATATCTAAAATCCCTCTAAGATATGTATGCTCTCTCGGCCTTACACATTAGGCATTCCAATCATAGGGAATCAATCTCTCAAACTCTTAGTCTGTTTCTTCCTTTCATACAAAAACCGTTATTTTTTGACTTGAGCATCGGGGTCTTTCCGTCGGATCATGCTCATGCGGTTTTTGCAGGTATCACATTCCTTTGACGGCAACGGCTCGGATCAATAAGGAGTCAGTATCTGTGGAGTCATAACCCACCTCCAACACGTCCCGTCACTTATGATTTTTTATGGAGGCGGGTTTTGGCTCCTCAAATACCAGCTCCTTGTTGACTCAAACGGTTGCCGTCAATGGTGGATATATCTACAAAAACCGCCTGAGGGTGCTCCAGCGGGGAGGCTCAAACGCTCAAGTCAGTAAAGAGCGATTTTCGTTTGAGAGAAACAGACTGAGAGTAGAGGGAGAGTGGCTCCCTGTGATCAATGTGCTCTCTGTGTTAGGCTTAGAGAGCGTACCTGGTGTCGAAGGTTTTGAGATCTCTTATACCTGTGAGAGTCGTGCACCGTTGAAGGACTTTTACCTTACTTTCCTTATCGAACTGATCCAAGAATCTCGAAGGTTAATATAACGAATTGATTACGATCCTTAGATATCGAGAAACCTTCCTCTTCGGGAGAGACGCCTTTCTTATCTGGGAGATCCGCGATTTACCATTGTGAAATAGGAAACCGAAGTTAAAGAGATCTTGACCTTCCTTTAAAATTGTTTGGAGTGCTGCGTACCGATCGGTTGCTCGACTGATAAGGGACCTTCGGGACTGGTCTGATTGGGAGACTGACGTTTGCTTACTCAGTCGGGGTGACTGTCCTTACCCGATGGGTCATGATCGGTTATCAGGGCAATTGAGGCCCTATCGTTCGGTAGACCCGGACGACTAAGACTTTTCAGTAGAATAATCGGGGCGACTATGGCCCTTCGGTAGATTGATCGGCAGGCCTCCTTTTCATGGGGCCTTTTGGGAGTTGACTCTTTTGGACTGGGCCTTGGAATACGTCCCATCATTTACCCCCGGCTCATGGCCTTCTTGGAAGGAGAAACGCCATGAGTGATAATCCTCGGAAAGGGATGTCCCTTTTTACTTTGACGTTTGTCGTTTCGATTTCCTCGAAACATTTTATATACGCTTTGTGAGAGTCTTTGTTTCTTTAGAATATACCTCTTTTCCTTTTTTCTCTAAGAAGCTTTTTCTTTCAGCAAAAATGTCGACAGACGTCTCTTTATCTCATAGTATAGACAACATTCAAAGCATTATAACCGAAGAGGATCTGATAGAGGTCCGGGAGGAAATGTCGCTCGAAAGTGACTTTGAGTTTGTGTTGCCTGGCAAGGAGGATAGAGCGAGTTTTGCCCCCGAGGGTTGTGTCCCTATGTATAGACAGTGCGTGAAATATGGTTTGAGGATTCCCTATACGGGCCCACTGGCGGAGATCCTGAGATATTGGAATATTCACCCTTTGCTGTTCATCCCAAGTGCTTGGCAGTTTGTGATAGCCCTAATTTCCTTGTTAGGGTTTCTTCGTATTCGTTTCGACTTGGAGATTTTTGGGGTTTTGTTTTCCTTGGGACGATGTAGCTCCAAATAATCTACTCACGGTTGGTACAAGCTCCAGACTCGTCGAGAATCTCGCTTTTTCTATAGTGAGTCTTAGGACAAGCACTGGATGCCGAGGTTCTTCTTCATCAGATTTTTGAACAGAGACCTCCTTCCCGCATTCCCAGATGCTAACCAAGTGCCTTACTTGAACGAAAAAATTCCATCCCTCATTCGACACTCCCATTTTCTGCGTGCAATGGCCCGTTATTGTGAGGCCAGTTACAAGAGTTTGTGGGTGGATAGCTTGGTGAGAGACGACATGTTGATATTATCCGGTCTCCTTATGGATGAGTCAATCCAAATCACCAAGCCCCTTCTGTTGGAACAACGGGGAAAAGACTTGGTCGACTCTGTGCTAGACGTTGATGCCCGTCTTCTTGATGAAGTTTCTACTGAACGGGGAATGTGGTCCCATGCAAAGAGGAAGGCGGTTGACGCTTCTCCTGAGTTTCGACGAAAAAATTCTAAGACTAGGGCGTCTAGTCTACCTGTTGGGGAAGGAGAGCAAACCGAATTCTGGGGGCGTGTGCTATCTCAAGAACATTTTGAAGCCGGAGGGGACTATTTAGTTGGCGAAGCCTTTGGTGAAGCTTTTGGTGTGTCGATCGGGGTTGGAGAAGAAGGTGGCTCTGGCAAGGGATCCTTCGAGAGGACTGAGAACATTCCGATTCAAGAGCAAAGGTCGGAAGAGTCTCCTGTGACGCAACCTTCCGCTTCCATTCCAGACGAAGCTTCGGGACAGTCCCATCGGGGTCTCCGTGCCTTTTGGTCGATGTACTAGATGATTACTGTGCTCCTCCTCCTATCTTGATTGGAGAAGGATGAAGTTCCGAAGAGGGATTCGTGGCAGTCTTCATGGGAGGCCATAATTTTAATCTTGTTGATCCGTCGGAGGGGTCACAATTGGCTGAGCGTTTCTAGCTTCCTTCGAAGTCCGCTCTTCGGAAGATGTCTCTCAAGCATACCGACAGGGCTAGCCAATCTCTATGCCTTACGGTGAGTACTTTCTTTGCGTGAGTTGAAGATTTATCTTTACTGTCTCACAACTCTGACTATTACGTCTTTTTTCCAGACTTCGGCCCTGACCGAGCTTCAAAGAAGGTTGAGAGCTGAGCGAGATGTGCAATTTTCCCGTATGAGCGGTCAAGTGTTGGTGCTGAAAGAGGCTTTAGAGAATCAAGGGAGGGCCGTTAAAGAGGCCAAAGATAGGCAGATCACGCATCTTCAGGAAGACCTTGTTTTCGTTCAAGCTCGTTGTAAGGAGTTGGAAACAGAGGCATGTGTTCGTAATGCACAGTTAACAACTACTGAAACGTTAGCCCGTTTACGGGAAGAATCCTTTCGAAAGGCCGAACAGGAGATAGCTGATCTCAAGGCTTCTGCTGCTAAGGATGCTGTCACCTTACAACTTTCTCAACATAAGTTGTATGAGCGCCTGAAATGTGCCGAGGAGATTCTTCGAGAGGTTAGTCGGTATGAAGCTCTGCCTCCGCTTGAGGATATTCAGATTCGAATTCTGCTCCTGCTATTTCTTGTGTCCCTTCTGCCCTTTTGTAATTTTGTGGAATGAGGATTTTATACCTCCTGATTTGTTGAAATGTAATAACTACCGAAGAATTTTCGATATTTTGCTAGCCGAACGAGGTCGAGGGAGTCTCCTTTGATGATGTGCTCATTATAGAGCATTATTGAAAGCTCTTGGAATCAAGGGCGCTTTGGTCTGTCCTTAAAAGCTTGGTTCGGAGATGCGTCCTTGATAAATCCGGGCGACTGAGGCCTTTCGATCGATTAGAGTCTTTAGAAATTAGGGCCTTGTTTGGTCGTACGAGGAGCGACACATTCGTTCGAAAAATCCGAGCGGCTAAGACCCTACGGTCAATTAAAGACTTTAGGAATTAGGGCCATATCCGCCCGTTCGGGGAGTTCCATCCCATATAGCGACACATTCGTTCGAAAGATCTGAGTGGCTGAGACCCTACGGTCAATTAAAGACTTTAGGAATTAGGGCCGTGTCCACCCGTTCGGGGAGTTCCATCCCATATTAGTGACACATTTGTTCGGAAGATCCGGGCGGCTGAGACCCTACGGTCGATTAAAGACTTTAGAAATTATGGTCGCGTCCGCCGGTTAGAGGAGTTCCTTCCTTGAAGGTAATTTGAAACCCCGGATCATACGTAGTCAATGAGTAATAATAAATATCGAAACCTTTATTAAAGGGAAAATGTCAGGAAATCCGAATCGTACGCTGGACAGACGCTAACGGGAACATAAGGCTCGTGCCAGTTATTTCCATGGTGGTCTTGGAGGATCACCTCTCCTGGTTCCTCACGCGGTGG
Source organism: Dillenia turbinata (assembly GCA_037126225.1). NCBI lineage: Eukaryota > Viridiplantae > Streptophyta > Magnoliopsida > Dilleniales > Dilleniaceae > Dillenia > Dillenia turbinata. The sequence continues at coordinate 5,137,614 of JBAMMX010000010.1, read as the reverse complement.
TCTGGGATCTGGCCTATGAGGTGGTTCATTCTCCCTCGGTGCATCACGCCTGTTTGGGGAAGGTAGATCTCTTCCTTCTAAGCTGATAAATTTCTGTAGTTTTCCGCTGTGGACCAAGAATTCCAGTTCATCCTTGAGTCTTTTACACTCATCGGTCATGTGGTCGTGGTCCCTATGGAAGTGACAATATTTAGACTTGTCTTTTTTAGGATCTTCCTCCGTCGGACGAGGAGGCCATCTGACATATGACTTGTTCTTTATTTGATACAAAACCCGGCTCGGGGTATCGCTCAGTGGGGTGTAGATGTTAAAGCTCTGCAAAGGTGAAGTTCCTAGTCTGCCTTTTTCGGAGAACGTGGGTGTGGCAACCGGCTGCGTTTTTTTCTGTTATGGTGGCCTTTTTGTCGATCAAATGCTTTTGCTTCTTCTGCAACAATATATTTCTCTGTTCGAGTGTAAAATTCTTGGATGGATGTTGGAGGCTTCTTTGTGATGGAGACCTTCATATCAGAGGAGCGTAGGCCCGTTAAGAGCGCAGCCAAGGCGATATTATGGTCCAGATCAGGGACTTTCAACATTTCTGATTTAAATCTCTCCATGAAGTTTCTGAGAGATTCTTCTTTCCGTTGGTGTAATGACAAAAGGGATGCCGATTTCCGTTTAGCCTCCCGGCTGATTATAAAGTGAGCCTCGAATTGTTGTCGGAGTTGTGCGAAACTCTTGATATTGAGCGGAGGGAGAGAATTAAACCAGGTTAGGGCATTACCCTTAAGAGTAGTAAGGAGATGCTTGCACATCGCGGCGTCCGAGAGATCTCTAGAGACCATCACCGTTATGAAGTGAGCGGAATGGTCGTGGGGGTCGTTTGTCCCGTCATACTGCTCCATAAGAGGCATGAGGATATCTCTCGACGTTGGTTCTGACAAGATCTTTGCATCAAATGGCGATTCGCTCAGGGAGCATTGGGGGTCTTCCCTGTCCTTTACTCCTGCTCATTTTAGCTCAGCAGCCACAAGCTGTTCAATCTGCCTTTTTAGACCTTGGAGGTCGTATTGGGAGGCCATCGATGGTTCCGGTAACTCTCGTGCAGGGGGCTACTTATATTCAGATTCTGCGACAGATGAGTGGTTGTCCGGTCCAAGGGCTCGACTGAGTCTTTCCAACTATTTGCTCATCCTTTGGATTCCAGATACCAATCTTTCCATTTGGGGTTGTTCTGCCTGCTCTGGCTCTGAGGCCATGACTTGTTGTCCTTGATTTGCATGTCACGGAATTAATTCTGGATGCGATGGTCGGGGGGAAAACACGGGATTGTGGATTAGAGGATTTGGTATTGGGGGAGCTGCAGGTTCGACGGGCATAAGGGTGTTCCCCCTACAGCGGGGGCAGCTCTAAAAGATGCTCTAGTCCTTGGAGACATGGTAATATAGGCTTCTCTAGTCTGTTCCCACGGACGCGCCAATCTGATGGAGGCAGGTTTTGGCTCCTCAGATACCTGTTCCTTGTTGACTCGAATGGTTACCGTCAATGGTGGATATACTTGCAAAAACCGCCGAAGGGTGCTTCGGCGGGGAGGCTCCGACACGCAAGTAAAAAGCGATTTTCGTTTGAGTGAAACATACTGAGAGTAGAGGGAGAGTGGCTCCCTGTGATCAATGTGCCCCCTGTGTTAGGTTTAGAAAGCGTACTTGGTGTTGAGGGTTTTGAGACCTCTTATACCTGTGAGAGTCGTGCGCCGTTAAAGGACTTTTACCCTACTTTCCTTATCGAACTGATTTGGGAATCTCGGAGGTTAATATTACGAATTGATTATGATTCTCATATACCGGGAAACCTTCCTCTTTGGGAGGGACGCCTTCCTTATCTGGGAGATTCGCGATTTACCATTGTGAAATAGGAAACCGAAGTTAAAGAGATCTTGACCTTCATTTAAAATCGTTTGGAGTGTCACGTACCGATCGGTTGCTCGACTGATAAGGGACCTTCGGGACTGGTCCGATCGGGAGACTGACGTTTGCTTTCTCAATCAGGGTGACTGTCCTTACCCGATGGGTCATGATCGGTTATCAGGGCGGCTAAGACCCTATCGTTCGATAGACTCGGACGACTAAGGCCTTTCAGTATAATGATTGGGACGACTATGATCATTCGGTAGATTGATCAGTAGACCTCCTTTTCGTAAGATCTTTTGAGAGTTGACTCTTTTAGATTGGGCGCTAAAATATGACCCACCAATTTTATTTAATTGGTGTTTTCAATTTTCAATTATATATATATATATATATTGACCTTGCACGACTCGCACATGCACTCGGGAGTGGAGTCGGTATACTCGAAGAGGGTTGGGGGAGGAGGTCCTGCTCCGTTAGAGAAAGCGAGATAGAGAGAAGAGAGAAAGATGCCGGCAACAGCGACGCTAATAGGGGCACTGCTGGGGTTGGGTACACAGATGTACTCCAATGCCCTCCGCAAACTGCCCTACATGCGCCGTAAATGCCCCCAGCCCTAGTTTGATTTTCATTTTTTAATTTCGAAGAATTTTGTTTTTCCCTTTTTCTTTCTGGATCAAAACTTAATGGGTTGATTGAGCAGATCCATGGGAACATGTGTTGGGAATGGGACTGGGAGCTGTGTTCGTGAATCAGCTGGTCAAATGGGATGCAAAGCTTCAGGAAGATCTCGACAAGATGATCGACAAGGCCAAGGCTGCCAATGAGCGCCGCTACTTTGGTACTCTCTCTCTCTCTCTCTCTCTAGTTTTCTTGTTTCGAATTTGGTGTTCCATTTCTGCTCATCTCGTCAAATTGCCCTGTTCTTGTTTTCTTAATTAAATCGGCAAAAGTTACAGAAGAAGTTTGAAATGCCAAACTCCACTAGTTGTGAATTGTAGCTCCACGTGCTTCGCTCTTCATGAGTAAACCCTAAACAATGAGAAACAAATTAGGGTTTTAAACCATAAGTAATTTGATAAATTCTGTCTATCTATAATATTATATATTAAAAAGGACACGGCTCAATTTTCAATGTCTTAATGAACTGCAAATTTCATGCATATCATTTCTGGCATGACAACAATTATTTACCATATGTTGAAATTTCTCGCATTTAAAGAGTCCCCTCAAGTTTGTGAGGATTTTTCCCCCCTTTATTTTTGATGGTATCGGTCCTCCACTGTTATCCAACGAGAAACTTGAATCTTTTTGAAAAATTTGAAGGGCTAGCTTTGCCCGGCCTTTGTTCCTCAATCACTGCCTACTTGTGTGAAAATCTTGCAAAGGTTGCTAAGGATGTGAAAATAATTGATTTCTTGCAACAATTGAGAAATGTTGATTATCTTTTTATCACTGCCTACTTGTTATCCTTTGGTTTCTTTCTTCTGGAGTGGGCTGTCACATCTGATTTTCTTGATTTCTTATGCTTCCTCTTTATTGTTTGGAGTCTGTCATCTTTCGGGATTTGCCTGTATATTTTGGCATTAGGATTTATTATTGGTGATACTTTGATTAATGAATTTAATTGAGATTTTGTCTATGTTTACGGTGGATTCCGATCGTCCTATTCCTGTTCTCTCTGTCTCCCTTCCCTTGTTTCATCTCTCTCGTTCCCTTCTCTCTCTATTCTCTTATCGCCATTCTACCTTAATTGGTGTCAGAACTGAAAACAAGTTTTGCTCTTCTTTAATCACATGAGAAGACTTATTAACATTGGCAGATTGTTCGGTAGTTCCTAATATGTTGGATTTAAGCACTTGCTCTCGTTTTGGATCCGGGTCTTGGGATTGTATTTTATTCAATTCTTCAGGAATCGTCACGTGAAGTTATATTAGGTATAGATTGAAATTGTATAGCTGGGTAACAATGTTGACACTCAACAAAATACTCATCATAACAATTAGGAACATAAAGTTTGTCCATTTCCCATTTTAATCAGCAATGAGTGTAGAATATTCATAAGAGGCTGGGGTTAGAGGAACATTGGGAAGGTTACTTGCCACTTTTGTTGAAGCTAAAATGCTTTCTTTTCAGTTCTCACTTATGGTTCTTCATCTGTGACATGACAAAAGTTGAGTTCTCAATCTTATACCTCTTGTTATATCCAATTTGGTGATGCTAGGTTTAATAACAAGAAAAGGAAAATAAAGAGATAAGCGGTGCTTGAATGGAGCCCATCAAGTTTATTTGACAGGGAATTGGAATTCAAAATATTCTTAGGCATACCAGGGGTGATTGGTGTAATTTTTGAAGTATATGTACCAAAAGTGTAACAAAAATAAAATTTAAATTTACTCTTATGCTTTTCTTTTTACTTTATCTGAATGTTGGATAATCTTGAAAAGCCACGATTCTTTTCTTGTACCTAGTTTAGCTTGCTATACTTGGAAGTAAAGAGATCACCTAGTTGGTGGCATATAGAATCACATGATTCACAATTCAAAGCGTGCGATTCTATTCTATTTAAACACAGACAAATTCTGTTTGGGAAAATGAATTGGAAATATCCAAATTGAATTGCAAGATTCAATTAGAATTTTGTAGAATCGAAAATCTTGTACAACTCCCTGAGTTGCCACCAAAAAAAAAAAGGAAATGAAAAGCATAGAGGAGGGACTGTAAAGATAACTTTGAAACTTGTTTGGAGCAAATAATAGCATGACTAGAGAGAGGAGGCTGGAGACTTGAATTGTGGTGGTTTCGTGAAGATCCAATATTGGAAAGGTGGCATGTGGACTTCACGCGCCAACAAGAAAGAGAGTGAGAGCCGGTGCATGAGGAGGAGTCCAGCAACAAAAATTGGAGAACAGGCTGGTTGGAAGATTCTGAGGTAACTGCTGGTCTGACTTTGCTGATCAGAGGTGAAGATGCTGAGCAAGAATGACAGTCCTTGAACAAGAAGAAGACGAGATGCTGAAGAATAAAAGCTTGCTTACATGGGTTTTTTCTTTTTTTTATTTTTTTATTTTTTTATTTTTCTCCTTCCTTTTTTAATAAAAAAACCAAGAGACGGCCTGCAGATTAGCACATATTCTTCTACTCCTTTGAGGGTCTTAAGACACATCCTGAAAACTTTTAACCATTAATTTATTATGTTTTAATAACAGGTGTTTCTCTTATAACCTAGTATTTTGGATATTATGACTTAGGTTAAGTTACTACTAGTTAGTAGTTATTTATTTGAACCAAAAATTTTGAATCATATTATTTGATAAATTATGAATATTTTATTTTAATATATTATGTATGTTTTAGAAGGTACCTCTATAAGTAATATTGAATCTTATGATTGACGATTCAATTCAATTCATAGTTCCAAAAATGAGCTTTCCGACTTACGATTCAAATCTCGATTTGGTAACTATGGTTGGTGGTATTTAACATTGTCAATATCAATCTCTTGTTGTAAGTGGTTGGTCTTGATTGACCCTTGCTGCCCAATACTTGGCATGGTGTTCATTAGAACTACTGATTTTTTAAATGACTTATTCTTGCATTACTTCTTCTTTTGGACCTTGTGGATTGAAGTTTATGGTACTTCTAGCAGATGTTGCCTTTACCATAATCCAAAAAAAAAAAGGAATTTCTAAGCTCAAACTTTAGATTTCTGTTCACTCAAAGTTTCTAAGAATTTGTGAATAAAATGGATGTTCCTATGTGGTGCATTTGGTTGGAGACTGCTGGGATCTTTGAGGTTCCATTCCATTATCCTTTACTCTTTTTTGGATTAAATGTTGTTGTTTGCTTCTCATGCTTGTGGTTAGCAAGGGCTTTGAAGTGTTCTTTCTTAGTAGATTTGCTAAGTGCTCCTTTGTTTTTTAGTTTTACCACATTCTTTGTCTTTGAACTTTGTTTTCTTTAGGATGCCTCATCATTGTCCTCCTCCTTCGCTAGTTTTTTCTATGAAGGATGAAATAGACTAGGAGATGACTTATTGCATTATAAGGATTCAACAGAGTATGTGAAAAATAGTGCACATTAAGTAGGGTAAACTAAAAGTAAAAGTTGACACAGTTCCTGATGATGAAACCAGGTTGGTTCCATCCATTCAAGTCTCTTTTCTCGCAGGTTCCCCCCCTTAATACTGGATGTTTGAGTTTTATAAGTCTAGTTATCGAGAAACATATTTATTTAAATTGTATTTATTTGGTTGTTATGCAGAATAATACAATTTTGTTATGTCTTCTCGTTGTTTAATAAGGTTAAGGGAGGCCTTTTGGTAGAACTTCCTTATTATTATGTAGAGTATGTTTAAGCTCTTCTTTTAGCTTTTATACTTTTAGCTTTAATAAGCAATTCTTGATAAAAGGTTTAGTTAGGCTGTAGTTGAATGGATTAAAGATTGCAGTAATAAGTTTTAATTTGTTTTGCGGATATTGAAAACACCTACTGTTATGTCCATCAGAAGCTTTTTATTTAGCTTTTGTTTAAGAAAATAATGTGATCTTGGAGGCAGAGGCAAAACTGGATCAATTATGATTCATGTCCATGTAAGTCTAGTGGCATCCTGGGTCCTTGGCCCCACAAGCACTTCACTTGTTACATGGGAAATCTATCACACCATAAACCTTGATTAAGTCTAGTTGGTGTTTTCCTTTTTGTTTCTTTTCTTTTTTACAATGGAGGGAAAAAAAATTGTGGTTTGTGCATGGCTTGAGAAGTTAAGCATGTTAAGCAGGTCCAGGAAGTCAAGCTGCACATGTATTTAGGTTGTGTACGTATTTGGATTTGAGTGGGAAATGACTGAAACTTAAGTGATTAATCACTTCCAGGCTACAAGTCTTATGATGATTTTTGCAAGCTTTCATATGCTTGAAATGATGCAATTTGTATTAGACTTTTTCTCTTCCTTTCTTTTAAATATTTAAGACTGAATTTTAGGTTTGTTCAAGAGCTTCTAGTTTTGCTCTGTCTAGACTTAATTTGTTATCTGTTTCTGTTTTTACTTTTGTCTTGACTTACAATTTTCTTTGGATTTTGAACTGTTTGTCATGTCTGAATGTAATTTGATCCTACTTGCCTCCTCACTTGCAGATGAAGATGATGACTAGTTCTCACTTGGCCAGACTCCCCACATGCTTGATTCATGGAACATCCGTTGAAAGATGAGAGGCTTTCAAATTTCACTTGTGGTTTTAACGTTATTTTTTCGGTTTCTTGTTTTGTTCTTTCTTCGGAGGCAATGTTGGAATGGATGTGCTCTGCCTCTTGGCAACAACCTCCAATGTCAATCAAGTAATTTTAATCGCTCAGAAAATATGAAACTTGTTTTATAGTTCGACGCTTCCGCCCTGTGCCTTCTCTTGTTCAGGCCTGCCATTTTCCATTTTGATAAATAAATTTGTTGACCATCTCTAGACTATGCTGACCCCTCTATGCTTGCTCGAAGCTTAGTGAGTTTTGAAGCACATGCATATGTTTCCAATGATTTAGGAATTATTAGGTTCTGTGTTTCTCACAATGGGGTACTTGTCTTTGAAGTTGACCACTTGAAGGATGTCAAAATGAGTGGATGGATCTGCTGAACTGTATTGATACATTTGGCATATTTTCTCTTTTCACCATCAATGAAACAAATTGTGAGAATGGGCTGGTTACATTTGTTGCACACCCATTTTCTTGAGAGGCAATGACATTTACAGGCAGCTTCAAGAATGCGGAGCGAAAATGATCCCTTGGCATTAAATTGAATTTTGACACTTTCCTAGAACACTGCATGACCTATCACCTCTCCAAGACGAACTCACAACACTAACATTCTTCTCATGTCATTAGGTCAAACGACTCTGAAAAGGGTTTTTTTTTTTTTTTTTTTTTTTTTTTTTTTTTTCCGAACTAATAAGGTGTCCAGCCTTCTGATCTTTGCTAGTTATAAATAGGAATCCGTGTACGTCTTGGCGTTGTCCACCATCCTGTTGTTAAACAGGTGAAAGAGAAGATCACAGGCTTGCCTAGATGACAGCCTTTCGGCAGGTGCAGTTTTTGTGCACTGCAATGCTATTTCCAGCAGCTGGAATGCTGCAGACTCTTGGTTGGGCAGCAGGGGTTCGAGGGTAGGATCCAGCAGTTGCTTCTGCTCGGCTCCTTGCATCTCAATCCGTGATTCAACCCATCTCACCATGTCCATGTCCACTCCAAAGCAACCTTCAGTCGGCATTTTTCCACTCACCAGCTCCATTAGCACAATCCCCATGCTGTACACATCGCTCTTCTCTGTGGCCCTTAATGAATATGCGTACTCTGGAAAGGATAACAAAGTGCTGTGTTAAAAAGATGATACTATGATTTACAGAAATATGTGAAATTAGAAGGCAGTTTTGATAATATACCTGGAGCGATGTAACCATAAGAACCAGCAAACCACGAATTGGACTCTGTATGCAATGAATCATAGTTGTCAACAAGGGTTTTTGCAAGCCCGAAATCACCCAAATGTGCCTCCATGTTAGAGTCCAAGAGCAAATTGCTCGACTTAATGTCCCTGTGGATGATCTTGGGAATACAGTCATGGTGGAGATACTCCACTCCCTGTGCTAAACCCACTGCTATTCTTAGCCTTGCTTCCCAATCTAGGCTCTTACCCTTTTTACCGATTGCAGATTGTCCATGTAGCCAATCCCATAAGCTTCCATTTTCCATGTACTCGTATATCAACAGATTTGAACCTGCTCCTTTACTGCAGAAACCAATCAGCTTCACTAGGTGCCGATGCCTTATCCTCCCCAGCGTCTTAACTTCTCTGGCAAAACTTTTTTCGCATAGAAGATCATCTTTCCTCAGAATTTTCTTGACTGCCACTGTCTCTCCAGTATGCAACTCGGCTTTGTAGATAGTGCCAGAACCTCCCGACCCAATGATGAAATCCTCACTCAGGTTGTTTGTGGCTTCCATAATGTCTTCCCATCTGAAGTTCATCTTAACAGTGGCATTCTGGAAGAGAAGTCTTTTCTGCGCTTGCGAGGAACTGGAAGAGTAAGCAAAATTAGACTCTTTTGCTTTCTTTAGGAACTCTCGCTTGTACTTGAAGAAGAGTGCAATTCCGAGTACCAGTAGGATAACTGCAGCTACAACAGAAAGGACTGAGATTGTCACAACTGCTGATGAACCTAAGGCGGGCTGCTTATCATCTGATTTGAGGTCATTGCAGGGCCCAAGAGGGCTTCCACAGAGATGCAGGTTTCCTTCAAATGCCTCGGCTGGCCAATGAGAGTATTGTTTGTCCAACTTCCCTTGAAGATTATTGTAAGAGAGATTAAGCTTGCCCAAGCTGCTCATTCCTCCTACTTCAGGAGGGATTTCTCCATCTAGTTGATTGTGAGAAAGGTCCAGAGCTTCGAGTTTGGATAGAGTTCCAATTGCAGGAGGAATCTTGCCCGTGAGATTGTTGTAGCTGAGGTCCAAAACAATCTGGAGATTCTGCAGTTGTCCTAGCTCCGCAGGTATTTCACCACTGAAGCCATTGTGTGAAAGTCTAAGTTCATAAAGCTTGCTCAACTTGCCCACCTCTGGAGGTATTTGGCCAGAGAACAGGTTCTGATCCAGGTTGAGAACATTGAGAGATTCTAGGTTCCCGATTTCAGGAGGAAGAGTTCCATTAAGTGAATTATTGTCCAGAGAAAGGATCAGCAAGTTGGACTTATTAAAACCTTGTCCAGGTAGAGGCCCAACAAATGTATTTGAGGAGAGCTTGAGTTCTCCCAACTGCGGCAGACTTCCCAGCCATTCTGGGATTGGTCCAGAAAGAAAATTGTTGTTCAGATCAATATGCGTCAAGTTCTTGCAGGATGAAAGCTCAGCTGGAATGGGTCCAGTGAGCAAGTTACTCGATAGATCTAACAGTGAAAGTCCATGTATTTTCCCCAGTGCTCGTGGGATTTCACCGGTTAATTGGTTATTCCCCAATCTCAGCCGATCAAGGAAGGGCGAGTTTCCAAGTTGGGAAGGAATTTCACCATTAAATAGATTGTTGGAGACATCAAAAGAGAGAAACGAATGAGAAGTGCATAAGGCAGATATACTACCATTGAGTCTGTTATGAGAAAGATTTACTCTTGTGAGGTTGGCAACATAGACAAGTCCAGCTGGGAGAACACCTTCCAGAGAATTGTTGTAAAGCATCAACAGCTGCAGCGCCTGCAGGAACACAAATGTTGCAGGAATGCCACCAGAGAGGCGGTTGTCTGCCAAGTCTAATGTCTGTAGCTGATTGCAATTGCCCAACGTGGGTGGAATCTCACCCGAGAGATCATTCTGTCTGAGATGAAGAAAATTCAGCTGCTTCAGCCTCCCAACAGTAATGGGTATCTGACCGTTGAAGCTATTTCCAAAGAAATCAATCATTTGCAAGCTCGAGCAGTTGCCAATCTCCAGAGGAATCTCCCCCGACAGCTGATTATCGTAGAGATAGAGGATTTCAAGCTTCCAAAGCATCCCAATCTCTCCGGGTAGATTTCCCTTCAAGTTATTATGGTATAGTGACAGTATCTGCAGATTACTGAGGTTTCCAACAGACGGAGGGATTGAACCCACCAAGCTGTTGTTGTTAAGCACCAGATTTTCTAATTCTAGTAACTCAAATAACGGGACAGGTATTGAGCCATTGATAGCGTTGTTAGTCAAGTCCAGTGTTTTCAATGACCGGCACTGTCTCAACTCTACTGGGATTTCTCCAGTAAGTTGATTATCGGACAGGATTAGGTGCTCCAAATTGGTTGTATTGGAGCATATGTTTGGCGGTATGACGCCACAGAGTTGGTTGCTTGAGAAGACCATGTACACTAGCTGGCTCAACCCCACTAGTTCTTCCGGAATTGGTCCACTTAGCATGTTCCCAGACAAATCAAGTGTCTGTAGGGCGGCTAATTTTGACAGCGACTTGGGTATTGGACCTTGCAGCTGATTTCCTGCCAAATTCAGATACACTAGTTCACTCAATTCTCCAAGCTGGCTCGGAATCTCGCCAGAGAGTGTGTTGTTGGCCAGGTTGAGAGTTTGGAGAGACTGAAGACGACCCAATTCGTCAGGAACGGATCCGTTAAGGCTGTTTTCAGCAGCAGTGAACACAGTGAGCGAGGAGCAGTTCCCCAGCTCGGCAGGAATGTGGGCACTGAGTCCATTTTGCTGCAGAATTAGGTTCTGAAGTTGTGGGAGTTGTCCTAGTTGAGGTGGTATTGGGCCGGTGAGACTGCAAGAGGCCAAACCAAGGGTGACCAAATTGACAAGGCCACCAAAGGAGGCCGGAATTGGACCGATGAGATTATTGTCGCCAATTCGCATAACTTGGAGATTGGCAAGATTGCCGAGCTGTGGGGGAATGAAGCCGGAGAGTTGGTTGGAGTAGAGGAGGAGAGATTGGAGGGAGGGAAGTTTGGAGAGGGTAGGTGGAATGGGGCCCTTGAGGCTGTTGGAAGAAAGATCAAGGTGGAGCAGGTTTGGTAATGCGCCAAGGGAAGGTGACAGGAATCCTCCTAGTGAGGAGGCAGAGAGATTGAGAGCCACCACCTCCAACCCGGAGCTTGACAAACCACATGAAACCCCAGTCCAGCTGCAGAAATTGGGGTTGTCTCGAGACCAATCATCAACAACTTTTAATGGGTCCTCAGAGAATGATTTCTTGACATCCAAAAGGATTTTCAAAGTGGTGGAAGAGGCCGAGCTAGTACTCTGGCACGATGCGTAATCAGCAGAGAAACCTAGTATTATTAGTAGGACATGGATAGCAAGCACAAGGGTAGTGGCCATTTCTGGGTAGATGGTGAGAGAAGAAACTTCTGCTTGCTCTCCACTCAAACGGTGCCCTTTAACAGGGACACGCTAGAGATAGAAAGAAAACACAAATAATTGTTTCAACAATGTAGACCTGAGATTGATTTGGAAGCCAACTAGTCATCTTGGTCTCTGCTGCTGTCTGCTCTTGCTATTTCGTTTTCCAATTTTAATTAATTAATAGAGAACAAAATCTACAAAAATTTTCTTCTGCGGCTGTTCCTGCTGCTAAATACTACTGCCTTGGTGGCCCTCTGTCTGATGGGGCGGTGAGACAGTAAAGCCGCGTTTGACTTTTGAGACGATGCAGCCAAAGCCCCCCAAGAAAAAACAACTCGTGAAACCGTGACCGTAGAAGTATTATTTGCATGCAGAGACCCCAGAGAGAGAGAGAGAGAGAGATTGTTTGACCGCTGTTTGGAAACTTTGGTAATTGGAGGGTCGTTTAAAATGATAGCAATGAATGAGATAGCACACCATCAAATAATGCAAATGCCACCTAGCCCACTCTCTCATTAATATTGCTTCAGATAACCATTAATGACCCCCCGCCACTCTAGAAAAAGAAAACGAGAGAGAGAGAGGGAGAGTGAAGACGCGACTTAACTCATCAACTTCTTCAAGAGATAATCAATGGACTGAACTACTAGAGGATGTACCGGTGGACATTAAAGCATAAGAACGGTCAACAACGTCACAATCTCATGGTAAGTACATCTTTTATGGTACGTTCGGATGGAAGAATTTAAAGAGAAGAAAAAGAGATTTAACGATAAAATTAGTTATTTTTTTTTATTTGAGAGTTTTATGTAGAAAATAAAAAAAAAGAAATGAATTGAGTTTTAATATAAAAAATTTCTTTACAAAAATGAAGAGAAAATGAGAAAAAATGAGAGAAAAAAAATTTCATAAATATATCAAATTTATCATTTTAAAATTAAATGTAAAACTTTTTATTCCTAATGAATCTCATTTCATTTCTTTTCTTTTATAAACCTCCTAAACAAGATGAGAGAAAATTATTTTTTTTTTCTAATTAATCTTTTTTATCCTTTTTAAAACTCCCAAACATATCATTAGAGTGGATTCCTCCAACAAATGTGAGAGAGAGAGAGAGAAGGAGCAGTAGTAGGAAGAATATCGTCTATGCTTAAATTTATCTTTTTGATGTCCCGTCTATAAATTATTATATTTAAACAGCTAAACTCTTTACCTGTTTTTTCCATCTATTTGCCAAACTCTTTTAAGTATTCAAAATGCAATCGTTTTAACTTCTTTATACGATCATGTGTTTCTATGTCTACATGACTAACCCTCACAAATTAAATTGACGAGTCTGTATGAGAAAGTTGTTAATTTTTATTTATAAAACTCAACATTAGTGGGATTATTATTAACTATAAAAAGGCCAAAATCCATTCGTTTGACAAAAGGGTATCATCCCTTACTCGTGTAAGAGCCTATAGAGTAATAACTATCCAGAAAGGGGGTTGGGTGGGTGTGGAGGTGGGGGTGGGATTGGGTACTTTTCCAATGGGAGAAAGTAAAGATACCGCAGTGGTTGAGAAAGATTTGAGGATAGAGTGTTATGGTTATGGGTTTCCTAAAAATTGTTGGGTTTCTAAGTGTGTTAGCTGAAAATGGTTTGAGCGAGAGAGAAACCCTTTTCTGCAAGAAAGAGAAAGTGAGGGGTTGAATTTCTCTTTACATCACACACACATATGTTGTGTTTTTAAAATTGATAAGTCGAGGATGACGAAATAGGGGCAGACTCTTCTTAAAGCTTTTACATGGTTGGTTAGGAATCCCCACTTCCCTTCCAAATTTCACAACCTTCCCCTTTCACGTGAACTCATTACCAATTTTTTTTTTCTTGATCGATCGATATCTAATAATCAATTTATTAATTTTTATTAATTTGATTCAAACTGTCAAATCCATTAATTGACGAGTTTTCTCAACACATACTTTTTTATTTATAAGATTCAAACTTAAAAATTTGAATAAGAAAATCAAATGTCGTTACCACTAAACCATATGATTTCCAACTCATTATGTTGCTTTATTTATCTCCTCAAGTTTTACTCATATTTATTTTATTTATAATATATAAAATTTCCTAAAAATATATTGAATTTCTATTAATAAGGTCTACTACAAATATAATAATATAGCTAAAACAATGCTTTTAGGATTCTCTGGTGCTAATTGGGTTGGGTTGAGCTACCAAATCTCAATGTCTTTTTGTGGGTTAGGCTTCTCTCTCTCCTAACCGCATACCCAATCAAACAAAACGGCGGGCTTGCCTTCTTTCTTTACATTTTTTTTTCCAAATAATTTTGTATTTTAATCCTGTCAAAATAATATCAAACGTCACGGCTACTTTTAGTTCTAAGAATTTGCTCATGGTTCACGATCAACATGATTGAGCTATTTTTATTTAGGCTACTTAACAATTTGACTACAAGTTATAAATATGTACTATATATATATATTTATATTCTTTTTAGCCCAATTATTAATAACCCAATTAATCTATTAATTTAATCTAGTAATCGATTAAAATGTTTGGTGAATTTTTTTTTTAAATAAAATGATCAAGATGACTGGTATTATTATTTTTCTATTATAAATCTTGAATTTGAATTTTAATTATGTATGAAAATAATAAAATATACATTGTTTGTATTGTTGGACTACTCTCGTCACGGTTAACAATCCGTTGCACATGAGTGAGAACCAGCACCAATCTTTCACCCAAAAATTTACGGTAATAAGTATCAAGTGAACTCATGTTTTTTAAACACACAAACATGTACATCTTTCACTTTTATGTGATATATAGGACCATGGGCAAAGCTAGCCAGGTAGGAGATGGGGCATTCCCCCCCTGATATTTTGACAAAAGAGGGGGAGGGAACTTTTCGCCCTGGGATTTCAATTCTCATGAAATTGACTCTTTTCTATTCTACCCGTGAAACAAGCCACTACCAAGAGCTATGCATTTGCAACCAAAAAGTCTGATCTAAGATTGGCAAATAGAGGAGAGATGTTATCTCAAGCGATCACATACTTGTTGGAAAAAATAACTTTATATAAAATCATGTCAAATATCGTGTTAAATCATCGGAATTTAAAACTTAATAACTGAAACTAAAATTCAGATCGGATAGAAGTGTACCTAATTCCATAGTCGGAGACTGAATAGAGTGAATTCTTGATTTGATCTTCGTCTGGACAGAATCCTGGGTATGGTCTTCCAGGTCATATGTATTCTCACAAATTCTCTCTATATGATGGAGGTAATAGGAAGAAGAGTGATACATTGACCTGGGGACCATAACCCTATTTATAGTTATAGCGTGACTTGTACCTTCCAAATCTATCTGTTCAGCTTATGGTAGTTGTCCTTAAATCACCCTTAGACATTTCCTATTTAACCCATCATAAATAGTAAATGTCCATTGGTATCTACACATTAATTTATTTTCATATCGTCTGAGATACTTAAACCCAAATTACTGAATTTTCCAAATTTACCAGATCACTTTCATATGGGTTTAATTTATGGGTTTGACGGTATGTAATACATAATTATTTTAATATATAAGCCCAATATTGAATTAATGATCTAACAATCTCCCACTTGGCCTATATATGAAACTTTATAATTATGTATTTGCGAAACAACTGAATGAACTCAACTTTTTTGTCAATACTAAAATGTATCTACAACCAATTCCGTCCATCAATCATACCAATTTAGGATCAAGGCGGCTTCTGTTACATTTCTTTCGTAACTTAACCCTCAATGGTCACGTAAATTGATATAACCGAATGACATGGATCATGATATGGATACGTAGCATGGAAATATCATGCAATGTGATCTTTAACATGCCTATTTCCAACTGGTCCTCTTTAATGAGATCAACTATACTCTATATCAGAGTGATTCAAAACTGAATCTTTATTTTCACGGAAAATAATCTCAAAATAACTTAAACTGAAATAACCGAAAATGTCTATATTGAATCAGTATCTAAAATCACAAACTCCCACTGAAACTGAATATCTTGAAATGATTTGACACCCATATGAATAGTGCGCACATGAGCCTCTTGGGTGGCAATCCCTTAATAAATGGATCCGTAATTTGGGATTTTGTATCAATATACTTTATAGACAAATATCCACTCTGAATCATTTTCTTAAATGGAATATAAGACTATCAAACAATTATCACACAATAATCTGAGTGGCCTATTAATGCCATCTACTATCCATAATTTTGTGACAAAAGTTCATAGTCATATTTCATAATTGGATACCTCATAATATGCTATGAATTCTGTCGTCATGATGAAAGAGGTTATAAGAGATTATTTAATACACTTCTAAAAATGATTCATCCTATTAGCGTGTAGCATGTTTTAACCTTCATGCTAACTTGACATCCCATAAAATCGAAGTCAGTAAACCGAATGATCTCAAACTGATCTGACTTTCAATATATGAATATATATCCTTTTGCTCTTTATAAGTATTGCAAGACCAATTTGGTTACTTTCCAATACTCTATTCCTGATTTGCTTAAATTTCTGTCCAACATTTCCGTAATGTACACAATATCCAAATGCGTATAGATCAAAACATATATCAGACTTCATACTACTGACGAGTAAGAAATCTTCTGTGTTTTCCTATATTTAAGATTATTCTTAAGACACTAGTAGAGACTAAAATTGTCTCCCTTACCATATGGACATTTCCTGAGTACTTGCTCCCACAAAACTTATGATATCCATAATTATCAATCAAATTTTATCTCATAACCTAAAAAACTTAATGAGATAAAGATCTGATGAAATTTGTAATATCACTGTCGGGATGTCTGAATTTTATCTCTCCTGGAGGTAGTTGAGTTTGTTTTTCTGGAATGGAAGGTTCTCTAACATTGTCTATAACCATATCTCCCCCACAAACTCAACATCCTCAAAGAATTGAACATAAAATTAATACCCCTTAAATCTTTTTAGATTTCACTACTAATCAACTAACCATCTTAATATTCAATTTTCTTTTATTAGGTCTAATAGACCTAATTTTAGTTGGACAACCCCAACCGTATACATACTTTAGACTAGGACGTATACTGGTCCAAAGTTCTTATTGGGTTTCAGTAGTTGTCTTAGTAGAAAACCATGTTCAGGATGTATGCTGCAATCTCGATTGAGCCATATCATGAATAATTGTCTATGAACGTGATAAAATATCTTTGACCATTCCAAGAACCAAAAGCAATGACCCATAGATATCTGTATGTATCAGTTCTAAGACGTCTGAGATTCTATTGGCTTCAATCTCCCTTTATTGGTTTGTTTTCACTTTATAATTTACACAGATACCGAAATCTGTGAAATTTTCTTCTGACACAACTCTCTCTATTCTCCGTTTGGAGATATTACCCAATCTCTTGTATCAAAATGAAAAGAAATTCTTACTAGTTAACTTAAACTGTATATTTCGAATACTATATTGTAGGGATTTAAATGAAGTAATAGAATCAACCTAACATAGATTATCAAATCCTAATAGAAAACCGGAACCAAACTATTTGGACTTAAGAAACCAACTTTTCCATTTCTGAAAGAACAGGTAAAACTCGATCTGTCTAACAAAAAATGGAAATCAAATTCCATCTAAATGATGAAACAACAGAAGTTTCAGTAAGAACCAAATATAAATCGATTTTCAATGATAATCTAAATTTTTCTATCACTATAATTAAAATTTTATTGTCACCGTTCACATAGATGTATCTTTCACCATCAATTGACGATCGACAATTTAGATTACCCTACATACACACACTGATGTGAATAATCGCAGCGGAATCTAACCACCGAGTGTGTCCTGATACCGAAATTAAGTTAACCTCAGAACAAACCAAACTAAGGAATACACATTTCTTATCACTTCAAACGTGATAGTTGATATATTCTCATTTTCTTGTACCCTTAGCACCACATAAGAAACAACTATTCTTTCCCGATTTAATCGGTATCTTTCGTTACTTCTTTTGTGATGCTATACCTGCAGCATCTTTATCCTGTTTTCTATTCTTTTCTTTCTTTCTATTCTTAGTGGTCAAGAGTTCTTAACCATTATACCTTATAGAGATATGATTTGTCAAGAGTGTATCAGTAATCATTTCAGTCTTGACAGATCATTTCTTAATGTCCATAAGAAAAGATTTAGTCATCATAATTGACTTACATGTAGTGTCTCTAAATGTTTCTGGGATGACCCACTTTAAACACATGCGATTCAATATCTCTCATCTTTCTTTCTCTCTTTTTTCAGAGGTACTCTTATCCATAAGTGGTGGGAAGAATTGCTCTTTAACGCAAGATTTAAATCCAAAATTGAAATTCGAGTCATTCAATTTTAAAATCAATCTGAATTGGGCGTTAATGTCAGTGGGAATAGTATTAACTGTCAAACAGAAAACAGTAATCTATATATACTCACATGGAACTTTAAAAAACCAAATAGATTCAAATATGTATAATCCCCATCACAAGATACCGGTTACTCCATTAACATTTCATCTTTGAATAAAATAATTAACTTGTAAGTGGTATCTTGATACAGTAATCAAATACTGACAATAAGAGCATATCAACCAATTACCTTCCTTTGGACTGATAAATTGGTTATATATAAAACCGAAAAATTGTCACGCATTTATTACCTTAAGGTGTACATGCAACTCCGTCAAATACTGATCTTCCTTTGGGCCGATCAATATTCACATGAGCTTCATGCACACAGCCATTTTACATCTTTAAACAAATTAATTTCCACAAAAAAAGTCACTTTGATGACATGTTGTTTCAATTAATTTATCTTAAGATATATATAAAACCATAGGTATAGTAATCAAACACTGACAATAAAAGTATGTCAATCAATTACCTTCTTTTAGGCCGATGAATTGACCATATGTAAAACTGAATAATTGTCACGCATTTATTACCACATGATGTACATGCAATTATATCAAGTACGGACCTTCCTTTGAGCCGATCAATACTCACATGAATTATATGCATAACTTTTTATATCCCAAAATAAATTAATTTTCACAACAGAGACCACTTTGGTGACATATTGCTTTAATTAATTCATCTCAAAATATATACGAAACCATACTCATATTTGAATCATATCTGTAATTGAAAAAAAAAATTCCAATTTCATCCTGATGGACTCAATTTCTTGAAAATTTGACTATTTAAAGTCCAATCTTATCAACTTTAAATTGGGCCTATAAAAACCCAATTTTACCAAATTTATCTCATTCATCTTACTTTTCCATCCCTATACTTTCGTTATCAGTATAAAACCAAAGTTTCCACCATTTACCGACAACTGATCCAAAATTTAGTCAATCCATATTCTGTAGCATAAGGCACCAGGAAAGTTCCCAGGTAGGTGGTGAGTTCATTTAGAACCCCTTAAAATCCAGCCAACCTTAAACTTAGCCCCGCCTTGTTGACAGAACTTTCCTAGACATGCCATACCATCGCACACTAAAAGAATGACCAATTTTGAATATAAAAGAGAAATTGTAAAATGATATGAATGAAAAATTGGTTTAATTGAGTCCAATGAGTTCCAATACCTTTATATCCAGAATTGAGTCTGTTTGGGCCCAAAATGGTCCATACCTTTTTTTTTTTTTTTCAAAAAATATTGATACTTTTGTGATGTGGATTTGCAATAAAAGAAAAGTTTTATTTTTTGAAATTGGAAAGTCAGCCCTTAAAAAAAAAGGAATTGAAATCTGAAATTTTTTTTTTATTTTTCAAAATTAGAAATTTTCTTAATTGTAATTTTTTTTTTCTGAAATTGGGATGTCATTCTTTAAAAAGGAAATTCAAATCTGAAAATTTTCCTTTTTTTTTGTTTCCTAAAACAAAAGTTTTCTTAATTTTTTTTTTATTGAAAAACATTATTCTAAAATTGGGAAGTTAAGCTTTAAAAAAAAAGAAAAGTTAAAATCCGGAATTTTCCTTTTTTTTTTATTTTCCAAATTCTGAAATTTTCATAAAAGAAACTAAATTTCAGAATATTCTTTAACAGTGGAAGTTACCCAAAAAATACTTTAATCCGAAAATTTCTTAAAAGAAATCAAATTTCAAACAAATCTTTAAAACCAAAATTTTTTCCAAAAATGTATCATGAAAAAAAATAAGATCCAAAATATTTCTTTCCAATGAGAAAATGAGGTTAATTATATTACTTATAAAAAAAAAGATTTACACAATTTTTTTTTTGGGAAATCTTAAAGATTCCTTCCAAAAAAAAATGTCAACTTTTATAAGTATATATATATATATATATATATATATATATATGTATATATATTATTTATTCAAAATGTCAACTTTCATAAAAAATACCCAAAAAAGAAGGAAAGAAAATATTCCAAAATATCATAAGTTTTAAATCTTTTGAAAACTTTCCATCTTCTTCTCTTTTACCCAAATATATATATATATATATTTTAAACACCGAATGTCGACTTTAATAAAATACTTAATATCGACTTTGATAAAACAAAATCTTCCCAATCATTTATTTATTTATTTTTAAGACACTGGATGTCGACTTTAAATAAGAACTGAAGGTCGACTTCAATAAAAAATTTTTCATAACTTTTTCTTTTATTGAAATCCACAAAAAAAAATCCTGAATATATATATGTATATATATATATTTTTGCCGAAAACTAAAATATCTATAAAAATTTTTCATACATATTTTTCAAAAATTCATAAAATACTAAAATTATATTAAACACTAAAATATGCAGAAAAATCCCGATGATTCAAACACGAGAGGCTCTGATACCACTTGTCGGAAAAAATAACTTTATACAAAATCATGCCAAATATCGTTCGTGTTAAATTATCGGAATTAAAAACTTAATAACTGAAACTAAAATTCATATTGGATATAAGTGTACCTGATTCCATAGTCGGAGACTGAATAGAGTGAATCCTTAATTTGATCTTCATTTGGACATAATCCTGGGTACGGTCTTCCAGGTATATATATTCTCACAAATTCTCTCTATATGATGGGGGTATTAGAGAGAAGAGTGATATATTGATCCGGAGACCATAACCCTATTTATAGTTGTAGGGTGACTTTTACCTTCCAAATCTGTCTGTTTAGCTTATGGTAGTTGTCCTTAAATCATCCTTAGACATTCCTTATTTAACCCATCATAAATAGTAAATGTCCATTGGTATCTACATATTAATTTATTTCCATATCCTCTGAGATAATTAAACCCAAATTACTGAATTTTCTAAATTTACCAGATCACTTTCATATGGGCTTAATTTATGGATTTGACAGTATGTAATACATAATTATTTTAATATATAAGCTCAATATTGGATTAATGATCCAACTATACTAACTCCGGCCAGCAAATAAAAGGAGAGATGCTCTCCCAACAGATCACGCACGAACTCCCTCTGTAAAAGAAAGCAGCTTTGGATTTGTATATATAGATTAAAGTTATCACAGAGGCTCTCGAGAAGAAAGGGTCTAAGGTACATTTTTTAAAATAGGGCACTTCCATATGACAATATAAGAAAATAGTCTAACTTCGTAAATTAGCATACTCCAAAATACGTAACCAAGATTCAAATTTCCAAATCACTGCAACCGACAATTATAATTATAATGCTAAATCATATCAAAATAACTGGAAGACAGATAATAGTTTGTATTTTCAAAACTTATTATCTGAATATAAATGTTCCCGAAATGGTGGCCATTTGAATAACCCCAAGTCAACCATAGCAAAACATCGTCTCAAAAGAAAAATCAAATTATCGAAAATATCAATGTTATATTGGTCGACTCCGAGGCGAGGGCGACAGATAAATATCATATATCACTTAATTGTTGTTGCAGTCTGTTGTTCATTTAAATATTATAATTTGTTTTCGTATTCTCATTTTTTTTTTTGTATTTTCCAAAACTAATTTTGAAAGATTATTAAAACATTTTCCAAAAATACTCCCCAAACAAATTTCAGGACAGTTTCATAGTATTTTAAGTTATTTTTCATAATATATATATATATATATATTTTAAAATTTCAATACATATATATATATTTTAAAATGATGTCAAAGTATTTTTGAGATATTTACAAAACATTTTTCAAAGTATTTACTCAAAATATTTCCAAGTATTTTCCGTATATTTTTCAAAATATTTCTAAATAATATTTTTAAAATAATTCCAAATATTTTCATAATGTTCACAAATATTTCTAAACTTTCTTCACTATGTTTTCATACTAATCTCAAAGTAATTAATAAATTGACAACTTACTTTTTTATAATATTCTCAAAATAATTTGATAGCATAGCTTTATAATTATTTTGGAAATAATTTCAAAGTATGAAACAAAATATATTTTTCACAACATTTTATACTTAAAACTATTTCATAATATATTTCCATTGTAATTCAAAGTATTGATAAGCCGCTCTAAAATAATTTCAAAAAATTTAAATTTTCAAAGTATTAATTTCAATATGTTATACTTCTTTATGAAAATATTTTTAAAATGGCTATAATATGTTATCAAGTTAATTCTATAATATCCACAAATCATTTTAAGTAATTTAGAATAATCTTATATTATTTCTAAAATAATACTTTCAATACCATACTTATTCCTTTAATATGCAAAATACTTATTTTTCAAATTTACCAGGAATCTCAAAATTAACCTTTGAATTTATTCACTACATACTCTTATTTTTCTCCAAATATTTGATTCCTATCCCTCAAAATTTAATGGGAAATTAAAAACTTTGCATATTGGTGCTTTTATTTTTTAAAAATTGTTTTTACCCTAAAATTTTAAAATTTGCATTTCGGCCCCTTACAACTTTCATATTTTTGCATAAGGGTCTTGAAAATAGGTTCAATAAATAGAGGAGAATTTTTCATAAGTTTTTCTTAATTTTTTTTAAAGATAATCTTGAAATAGGATAATTTTCAAAAATATTTATTGAGAATGATATTTCTCAAAGAATAACTATAAATCAAGATAAAAACTTTTCTGAAATTACAAATAAGGATGTCAGTGAACAAAACATTGAATTTTCTTTTAGAATTGATGACTCTAAGGCTTTGAAAATGTTTCAGAAACAAAAAGAATGTGCAAAAAATTTGTTCAATTACGAAACATTCATGTTTTCTGATGACAACATCATTAATGAATATGTGGGTTTAAAGTTTTGGATAACTTGAGTCAGAAATTATGTTTCCATGCTCCAAACAAACTACAAAATTAAAGTGTTGAGGTGACGGTAAAATTTATAGACGGTGACATGTAGCGACCGTTTTTTATGGCGTATGACAACACTTGTGACGAAACCGTTAGGAAATGTATATATTTTACGATGGTATAATATTATTCATTAGGACAAGTTTAGCAATCGTCAGTAAATGTTGAAAAACCGTTTGTAAAAAGCGATGTTGAATTTTCACTGTTATTATTTGTGGTCAGTAAATATAAAACTTTTAGCGACGTTTTGAAAACAATCAGTATATGATCGTTTTTACTGTCTACCTAACCATACCGTCTGCATAAATTCTACATTTATACTAACTCATATATTATACAGTCTTTAAAAGTTATGTTTAATTCAGACGCTTATCTTTTGTGATCAGTAAATAAGGTAGAGTTTTAGAAACGGTTTGAAAACAGTCTCGATATGACTACTTTTACTCACTACTTAAACATATCGTCTTCATAAGTTTTACACAAATCTAGCGATTATTATTTGTGGTTAGTAAATATGATAAAATTTTAGAGATGATTTGAAAAATGTCTCTAAATAACTCTTTTTTTCTATCTAGTTAACCATACCATGGACATAAGTTGTATATCTATGTTAATTTATTCATTGTACAGTCTTTAAAACTTATGTTCAATTCTAACGATTATCATTTGTGGTTAGTAAATATAGCAGAGTGTTAGGGATGGTTTGAAAATAGTCTCGATTTGACTCTTTTTACAGTCTAGTTAAGCATACCAGTTTGGTAAGTTCTATTCAATTCTGACAGTTACTATTTGTGATCAGTAGATATGGTAAAGTTTTAGGGACTGTTATTTAACTGTCTCTATATGTCTATTCTTTACTATCTACATAACCATACCATCTGCATACGTTCTTCATCTATCCTAACTCATATATTTTTCGATCGTTAAAAGTTATGTTCAATTGAAATGGTTATATTTTGTAGTCAGTAAATATGGCAGAGTTTTAGAAACAATTTGAAAACAGTCTCGATATGACACTTTTACTCACTACTTAATCATATCGTCTTCATAAGTTTCACTCAAATCTGACGATTATTATTTATGGTAAGTAAAAATGGCAAAATTTTAGAGACAGTTTGAAAAATATATCTAAATAACTCTTCTTTACTATCTAGCTAACCATATCATGGACGTAAGTTGTATATCTATGCTAACTGATACATTGTACAGTCTTTAAGACATATGTTCAATTCTGACGCTTATCATTTATAGTTAGTAAATATGACATACTTTTAGGACGGTTTGAAAATAATCTCGATATGATTCTTTTTACAGTCTACGTAAGCATACCAGTTTTGTAAGTTTTATTCAATTCTGACAGTTATAATTTGTGGTCGGTCGATATAGTAGAGTTTTAGGGACTGTTATTTAACTGTCTCTATATGTTTATTCTTTACTATCTACTTGATCATACCGTCTGCATAAGTTCTTCATCTTTCCTAACTCATATATTATCCGATCGTTAAAAGTTATATTCAATTGAAAAGCTTATCTTTTGTGGTCAGTAAATATGTTAGAGTTTTAGAGAAGGTTTGAAAACAGTCTCGATAATACTATTTTTGATTGCTACTTAAGCATATTGTCTTCATAAGTTGTACTCAATTCTGATTGTTATTATTTGTGATAAGTAAATATGACAGAGTTCTAGAGACGGGTTGAAAAATATCTCTATATGACTCCTCTTTTACAATCTAGTTAACCATACCGTCAGGATAAATTCTATATCTATCCTAACTTATATATTGTGCAGTATTTAATACCTATGTTCAGTTTTGACGCATATCATTTGTGGTTAGTAAAAATGATAGAGTTTTAAGGACGGTTTGAAAATAGTCAAAAAAATTTAAAAAAAAAAAAATAATTTTATTAAAAAAAAAAAAAATATATAAAAATAATTTTTAAAATTAATTTATTTTTTTTTTTTAAAATATTAAAAATTTAAATTTTTTTTTTTTTTTTTAAAAAAAAAAAAAAAAAAAATTTTTTTTTTTATTTTAAAAAAAAAAAAAAAAAAAAAAAAAAAAAAAAAAAAAAAAAAAAAAAAAAAACCCTTTCCCTCTCTTTCCGCCTCTTCGTCTCCCGCACACTCCCGCCGCTCCTCCGCCTCCTTCCACCATTGCCCTCCTTCGATCGAACCCGATTCCCTCACCCTCCACCGCCGTGCTCCGCCATTGCTCCACCGTCGCCACCGCCCGTTCATCTCTCTCTATCTCTCCATCTCTCTATCTCTCTGTATCTTTCCCTCGGTCTCACTCTCTCTCTCTCTATCGATCTCTCTCTCAATCCCCTCCTCTCCCGCGGCGATTTCTTCCACTCCGCCGCGATTCTCCGCCGCTAACCGCTCCTTCACCTCCACCCATGGCCACCGTGAACCACTATCATCTCTCCCTTCATTTCCCTCTCGGTTTTCTCTCTCCCTTTCCCTCTCTATTTCTCACGATTCTGTTTCTTCCTCACTGTTGCGAGTCTCTTTCTCTCTCTAGGGGCGCGCGCGACTGCAGCGCTTCTTCCCTGCTCGCACGCTTGCGCACTTTCTGCCACTCTTGCAGAGCCCTAAATCGACAGTTGTTAACCGAACTTCGAAACCCTAGGCTGGGTCTACACTCATCTCCTGCGCAAGTGAGGACCAATTCCTAACCCTAGTTCTAGGGTGTTGAATTTTCTTAGTAATTTGGGTAAATTGCTAACATTTGCTCCAAATTTGAAATGTTACAGGTTTTAGACTGAATCGAATGGCGAACGGAGACTAGATTTACGAGTCGAGAAAACCCAAGGTGAGGGATTTCTGACTGATTCAATTAATTGAATGCATTTAGGATAAAATTAGGGTAAATTAGAGTAATAATGTATTTCATATGATAGGATGTATATTAGATTTGATTTATATGCGTTATCGGACATTATATATAATTGTTTAGGTAAAATATACGAATTGGGCTGTTCCGAATAATAGAATCAGGCTGACTTGATTAGAATAGTTTCTTTTAGAGTTTAATTTGACGTATGCATGAAAATAGTTAGAAATTGGATCTAAGTCTAGGGATTGGTACAATCTTTTTCATTTTAAGTTGTATTGCATATAGGAAATCGAAATACAATTTTCGTAATATGAAAATATGTTTCAATACCTTTAAAATGACATATGGTTTGAAGAAATTGGATGAGAATTGAAAAGTGTATGATTTTTTAAAGATTTTTCTAACTTGTAGGAAATTTATGTATTTTAAACTTGTTTTCGATTTTGAACGGTTTTAGGTTTGAATTTAATTTGATTTTGATTTGGTTATTTACTTATAAATGGAATGAAATTAATGACATTGGAGTATATTTATAAATTGAGGAATTAAGATTTATACAAACTTAGGGAAGATGATAAATCCTAAGAATAATTGAAAATTTGATGACAATTGTGATAATTTGATTAGGTTGATCTTGTTGGAGACTCGATGAGTCAATTCGGATTTATTTTGGAAATAGGGAGTGATTACCCTCCCTAGAATGTGAGTGAGACTCTAATTTCTTGCATGAAATAGTGAAACCTGATTTTATCGTGTTTTTAATAAAACATGCTTTTGATATGCATTGTCTCGATATATGGAATTGGATTTCTAATCTGTTTTGTGATTATTGGAGTGTCGTAAATTTATGATTCCTATGACTATGTATCCATGTTTGAAATGAAATGAAATTGTGCCATGATTTGAGAAATGAAATGTTTTCTATTCTACCATTGCATTGGTTTGTTGAATTTAAATGATTTCGATGAAATATATTGGCACACGGATTTGAATTGTTTTGAGGATATGATGAGATGATTTAGCTATGTGGGTTGGATGCCTACTAGCTTGAGATGATATGATGATATGACATTATTTGATTGATTCCGTAGCTATGAAGGGACTTTGTAGAGGCACGGGTTATCTGGATATGCTTCTGTAGGAGGTATCCGCAAACATCCAGTTAATATTTATTCATAGGTGCGGCTGATTGAACCCACATTGGGGGAGGACGTGTGTCCATCATTGTCTAGCACCTCACATGGCCCTATGTCGAGTCTGGGTAAGCAATGGCTAAGCCCACGGCCAACGTCGGGGTTGAGAGTTACTTTTGAAACACTTTGCATAATAAAACCCCCGATGCGCCTGTCCTTGGTCATGGTTGACCTTTGTCAGGATCCTTTCGGTTTGCTCTATGACCTACTTGATTTTAAATGGATACATATATGTATGATATCGTGTGAATGATTAAATGAGTTCATTTTATCGAACATATCATGATTTACTGAAAAATTTGAATTATTAGTTACGAATGATATTATTTGACACTCTAATGTTTACCTACACTATTAGTATTTGAGATTAATCCCCTCACTCACTGGTTATCTGTCTTGATACTCACCCCTCTTCTTTCCTCCCTCAGACAGGATTGTTGTGTTGGAACGACACTTCAGAGTTTAGAGATTTTGACGGATTTGGTTATTCAGGACGGTGAGGTTTAAGTTTAAGCTGAAATTTAAATTCTGTACTTTATTTCGACCCTGCGTGGTCTGGATATAGAGGTTCGTAGTTGACCGTGTACTTAATTTGGGATGATTGTATAATTTACGTACCTTATCTGTGAAACTCTCATTTTTCATTTGCATTGAGGCAATTGTAGTGTTTGAATGTTAACTTGGGAAAATTTATTGTAAATTATATAAAACTTAGGTCTGCTCAGTGTAGCGGCTACTCATGCTCTAGTTGGGCATGACAGTTGAGGTCTGTGGCTAGGATTGCTGGTATTTACTTAGTCTGGCGTTGTTCTGGATGTTTGCTGTGGTTGGTGGGTTGTTGTGAGATCGGGATGACCATTTTATTTTATTTATAGGACGATTTTAAATTATACAGGTTTAAACAGGTTTATTTGTACATGAGAGACCTCCGATTTATGGGGAGGTTTTGTCCGAGTATCAGCGATGAATTAATGATAGATTTTCCCGTCACTAAAAATATTCATCACTAATTCATCGGTAACTTCACAACTCATGTTGACTTATCAGTGACGGATTAGTAGCGGATCTTTTCAGTGACGAAAATTATCGACGGATTAGTGATAGATTTATAAAACGATGGATTTTTTCGTCGCTAATCTATTAGAAATATTAGCGACATATTTTTTCCGTTGTTAATTTTTAGTAAAGAAGTTTTCGGCGACAGAATTAGCAACGGAAAAAATTCATCGCTAATTGTTTTTAGCGACGGAATTTTTGCTTTTAGCGATAGATTTTTTCGTCATTAATATCTTGTTTTCTAGTAGTGTCTCCATAACTATAATAATAAACTTGTTGGAATTTCGCTTTGATACCAACCAATTGACATAGGACAACCTCAGAAGAAGGCCGTTTACGTGGTTGTGGGTTAAGGTTGAAAATTTGGATTAAAGGTTTAGCTTTAGCAAATCAGGGTTGCAGAAAATTTTGATCTAAATAACTATCATTGAAGAGATGTGTACATTTACAGGTAATAAATAAAAATCAAACAATTAAAGTGAAATAAAGAAAGAGATGAAAAGAAAGAAGATATGTTTACTAGCATTACACTAATAGATCTTAGGCATCATACCAACGGCAAGAAAGCAACACACCTTTTAGGATTTGAGAGAATTCAAAATATAAATTCAAAATCTTATTTTTTTATTACTCATAATATATTACAAGTCTTTTAAATAGAGAGGTAAGCAAAAAAAATAATAAAATAAAATAAAAACTATTAGTAAGACAAAAATTTAAAATTTTTTAAATAGTTTTAATAATGATTCTATAAAAATTAAATAGAAATATTTTGCTAAATAAGTATATACCAAAATAGATTGAAACTAATTTAAGTAATAAATTTTTAAAAAAAAATTCTAAAACTTTCTAATATAAAAAGAGACTTAATATGACTTATTCAAACTCTCAGTTAAACGTCTCATGGTCTTGCATGTGCCAAATTAAAGTTTAAGTATTAAATCCACTCTTAATATGCTTTCTAGTAAATTTTAAAAGTTGCCACTAGCATACTCCATCAGTTATGCTTCCACCTCCGCCGCCCTGGAGGGCAACAAATCACACCTAAATTCCAAGGCTTCGCTAGTACAGAGCTCAAGATGGGTTGAGCATGATGCCGAGTTCAGCCTAGGTTGAGAACTTGGCCCAGCCTGCTTGAGTTAGGGACAGGGAGCATACCCTAGGTTTAGACGTTTTGCTACAAATTGAACAATTTTGTGTAACATAACACCATTACAACTTATGTGTAGAAAATTACATCAAATTATAGTGGCTAGAAGTAATGTGAAAACCTGGTGAAAATATGATGAGAGTACATGACATAAGAATTAGCAGATGATGAGGCAATTATGGTATTGGTTGACTCCATTTGGTTACCAACCCCTCTGATGCTCATTCTTTGAAATCAATGTAGAGTTCAGGAATTCTTTTTCAAGTCAAAAGATATTGATGTTTTCTTGAAACAAGATAAGGGGGGTTTGAAATTTTAGCTTTCCAAAATAATATATATCTTTAATAATCATAGACTCCTAATAATGAAGGGAAGAGTAGGACATGTTTAATTATTGATGACAGATGTGATTGGACCTTTATATGTCTCATGTAGAGAATGTTTCTCTGTCAAGCAAAATCATATATATCTTATCCTAATTGTTGTAGCTTTCAAATAACTACTAATTTGTCAAGAGAGACAATTTAAGGCCCACAAGCCACAGCTGTTCTTCTTGGAACATTATTCTTTGCTTTGTGTGCCTGATTGTCCTAACTTAACCATAGACTGCATAAAGTTCACTTTCATGTCATGTGAACTTTTTCCATGCATTTTCTTTTATAAAAATCCAGCCATGATTGTCAAATGAAGGCACTGAGCACCAAAACAAATATGTATCCGGTTGGGTTAAAGAGAGGAAAGCGATAATTTGAATCAAAACAACTATATAATAATTATTATTATCACCTACACCCTTGGTTTCCCTACAACATAAAATTGCTCTTCCGGTTCAAATGTCTATGTTTAATTTAGAAAAACATTTTATTCATGACTTTTGAATTGAGCTATTTGTACACAAAATTTGCAGGAAATTTTGTGGGCTCCCTTTAGGTCTACACTGGTACACTGTTGAAAAACATATAAATATTCTGGGATAGGAGATTTATGATTTTAAAAGTGAAAATCGATTGTTTTTTTCAAAAACTTATTCCTGCTATAATTTTCTCCATTAAGAACTTTATATAATCTTTACATTGGAAATTACAAAAACCCTACATAGGGACCATTGAGTCTTTAACCAGTTTCCACCGATTCATTTGTTTGGGCCACACCCATTGGCATGAGTGTGCCAGTTGGGTTATTTGAGCAAGCCTATGAGTTTTGGGGCGGGGGGAATATGGCTGTTGCAAATTTGCAATCTAAAACTCAACGCAATGCAAGAAATAGAAAACCAACAAGGGGGTGGATAAATTGAATTTAGGAACAAAGAAGCAAACAAACGTGTTGGCATGTCACCTCAAACACTCACTCTCTTAGCTTCCTTGTTGGTATATGTTTATCATAAAAGTGGTGCTCCTCACGTTCTGGTTTGTGTGTCAACCCAATATTTTAAGTTGGACAAGAATAGCTATAAATTCAACCCAATACCCTCGAACAATCTCATCACCAGGAGTTGAGAAGGTGTGATCAAAGAAGAACAAGCAAGTCTATCATCATGAAATCCAAATACTTGTCCTCATCATTTTCATTTGCTTTGTTTATTTTGGTTTGGGTTGAATTGGTTACTGCCACATTCATCAATGGAGATGGAAATTTGAATGAACAGCTGGTGCCGGTGGAGGGTGTGCCTGTTCACCAGTTGAGTCATAGTTTTCCGGAGCAAGATTACCTGTCATTTGGTTATTATCAGCAGAGCTGCTCTCCAGCCGAATCCATCATCCACAACAAGGTCAAGGAGTGGAGTGACAAGGATTACACTCTTGCTCCCTCTCTCATTCGTCTCCACTTCCATGACTGCTCCATTCGGGTATGGAATAATTTCTAGCTTATTTTTAGTGTTTATATATTGTATATTGAACAATGAATTGTTAATGATGATGACGACTTTGAAGGGATGCGATGCTTCAATTTTGTTGGACAACGAAGGAGGAGAAAGGACGGCAGCGAGCAAGACGCTGAGGGGATTCGAGGTGATAGATGATATCAAGGCAGAGGTGGAGAAGCAGTGCCCCCGCATTGTCTCCTGTGCTGACATTCTTACAGCTGTAGCCAGAGACGCAACGGTGCATGCCGGTGGCCCATTCTGGCAAGTTCCTTACGGAAGAAAAGATGGCCTTTGTCTCTATTGGAGAGGAAGCCAATTCTGTCCCTCATGGCCAAGAATCCATCACTGAACTTATTGAGTTCTTCCAATCCAAAGGCCTTAATGTCTTTGACTTGGCCGTCCTGTCAGGTACCACATTTTCTTATTGGCATGATTTTGTAATGTAACAAATTCCCGACTTTTTTCTTTAGTTAACGCGGAACAATGTTGAATATATAGGAGTTCACACTATTGGAAGGTGTACATGTGGTGCTATACAAGACAGGCTCTAAAACTACAATGCAACCCACAAGGCAGATCCTTGTATTAATCCAAGATACTTGAACTACCTCAAGAGGAAGTGCAGATGGGCATCCGAATATATGGAGCTTGATGCCACCACTCCCCAAAAATTGGACTCGGTCTACTTCACCAACCTTGAGCATGGGATGGGACTGTTGTCCACCGAACAACTGCTGAATTCAGACTCTCGGACTTCACCTCTCATCTCTATGCTGGCTTCCCAGACTGAAATCTTCATGCAACAGTTTGCTGCGTCCATGGTGAAGCTGGGGACTGTACAGGTCCTCACAGGTTCTGATGAAGGCGAAGTTCGAACCAGCTGCAGTTGTGTCAACTCTAACTAAATTAAGTACTGCCCTTCTCTCACTTGTTTGCGTGCAACCTTTTTTGTTTAAATGTCTTAATTTGTTTCCTTTCATAATGGGTTTTTGATGTGGTTGAGACTTGAGAATGTCCTTCTATATAATGGAAGCCAATTCTCCCCCCCCTCTTTCCTTCTATCTTAATTGTAGCCATGCTCTTGTCCTAAATGTAGAGTACTTTTTATGTTATAGCAGTAATAGATTTGAGTGAATCAGGGCCAATCACCTCTTCGTTACCAAGTGAGCATGATTCACCCTTTAACGGATTTTTATTTTTGTATATTTTTGTTGGGGTATGAGACTATTTTGTTTCATATGTTCATGTGTTTGAGATGAGTATACTTGTTCACCTCTGTATGAAAAATTCTATCTTTTGAACTTTAAAGGTCGGTTCAATATTCAGTTCTACTTAAGCTCATAGAATATGATCAGGGTGTATCAGATTTTATTCGATTTGAGGCACTATGGTTACTTCAGTCAAAACATATACAAGTGAGCATGAACAGGGTGTATCAAAGTTCTACTCAATTGCAGCCATGTTCTTGTCCTAAATATAGCGTACTTTTTATGTTATAGAAGTCATAGAATATGATCTGGGTGTATCAAAGTTCTACTTAATTACAGCCATGTTCTTGTCCTATATTGATGGCATGGAGCCCGGCAGCCCATAATCATAAAGACCCATAACCATAAAGTCTAAAAACTACCAAACCCGTTTGGCTATAATCACAAGGCCCACAGACCACCAAGGGGCCTCTTGGTAAAACCCCAAAACGATTGAGTAGGAGCTCGGTCGAACACTCTAGAACACCACTTGATCGAATGCTTTCTCGGTCGAACACTCTTGCCTACATCTCTCGACCACTACTTGGTTAAATTTCTCAGCTACTGTCAACCTCTCAGCAGCTATCGAGCGGTCTCCCACCGAGTAATGTCTTTGCCTAGCAAATAAAGATCATAATCACTTGATATTTGAACCTCCCCTAATCCTGAAAGTTGTAATACCGGAAACTCGATGTTGAGTATTTTGTAAACATTTCTATAATAAAGTAGAAAATTTCGAATTTTATTGATTTTCAATTTTGGGGTCTTAATTTTAAATTTTTGGTATATTTTAAATCACCGTGTCTACGAATAGTAATAAATCCCATTTTAGGGAAAAAAATTAAATTTTAGAAAGAAGGGGGGTGAATTTGTATATATATATAATTGTTTATTTATTTAAATATATATATTAAAAAAAAAGGGAGAGAAGATGCTGCGTTTCAGAGTGAAACGCAGCACTCCCCCCAAACACAATTAGGGTTGGAAAACCCTAACTGAATTACTCCTCCCTCTTCCTCTCCTTCGACCGAACACCGCCTTCTCTCCCTCCCTCATCTCCGTCGCCTCTCCGTCCTTTCCTCTACTGCGACACCGCCTTCAACCATTGAACACCACCACCGCCATCACCTCTTCGTCCCTTTCTCTCTCTATCCCTCCCGCTGTTTCACTCTCTCGTTCGCAACTCTCTCTCTCTTCCACGAGTCTCTCTCCCTCTCTTCGCTTCTTCTGCCGCACAGCCACCGCTCCCTTTCGCCACCCATCACCACTGCAGGTGGCGGACCACTTCTCTCTCTCTACCTCACCCTCTGTTTCTCTTCTCTTTTTCTTCTCCCGCGTGAGCGACAAACAGTCTCTTCCCCTCTCCTTTCGCGCGCGACTATGGCTTTCTTCTCCCTTTGCTCGCTCACGAGTGCTGCAACTCACTTCTGTAACCATCGAAGAAGCCCCAATCAACAGCCATTGTCAACCTTTCAAAACCCTAGGCCAAATCTGCAAACTCCATTCTCTGCAGGTAAGGGCTGAGTTCAGAATCTTAGTTCTAGGGTTTCGATCTCGTTTGATGATTAGGCTAAATTACTAAACTTTATATCGGTTTAAATAGTGTTGCAGGGTTCGGACTAAATCGAACAGCGCACAGAAGCTGGGTCGGCGATCCGAAAACCCTTGGTGAGGTAAAATGCTAATTTTTTTGATAAATTGAGTGAATCTAGGATGGAGAGATCTTTATATGTTTAGGATGTATTTAGATTTGATTTGAATGTATTTCTGAAGAAGCATGCTAAGGAATGATAGAATCGAACTGAGTTGATTTGAATGGTTTCTCTAGAGTTTAAATTGAAATATGCATGAAAAATGTTATATTTATGTGGAATTGGAAGAAAATTTGAAAAAAATAGGAAATATTGGTAATTAAAGTTCATTAGAAATATAAATGATTTTCGGGTGATGAAATCAGCATTTAGAAATCGTGGATGTGAAATTAAGGGTGAATTAAGTTAGGAAAATGTGAAAACCCTTGTTATAGAGATTTTAATTGACGATAATTGCAATGTTTGATTAGGTTAATCATTTAGGGACTTAAAAAGGGGTCTATTCGGATTTGATTGAGAATTTGAGAGTGAATACCCTCTCTAAAGGTGAGTGGATGGTTCATTGTGTTCATGAATGAGAAACTTGTTTTAAAATTACTTTATAAATGATTTTTGAAGGATTTTACATGATTTATGTAAATTGTTTTGTGATTGTGGGCTGTCTAAACTGGATTGTGAAATATGAATACATCCATTGTGTTTATAAATGCTTTTGTGCCATGTGCTATTTGATATTGCTTTATGAACTGCTTTGGCATGAGATTACGGATTAATTGTTGGAAATCATGACACTTTGTTGAGAAATGGATTGATTGAGAAATGAAGGGTGCCGTAGATGACTATAGTCATATTCCCACCACGGAGCAACCCGACGGGGTGGCGTGGTTTGGGGTTTGGATGTGCGGGGGAGTTTGACGTCCCTCCCTTTGCCGAAGTCGTGCTATATCTGGTGTACCCCAGTGAGGTATGAGCCAACGCCAAGGAAGGGGGTATGTTTTGAAATATTAGATGGAAAAGACCTATTGACGGGCTTTCGTCTTGGTTGGGCCTCCCTAAGGCGGAAGTGTTTCTCGATGGGACCCCAGGATTTTCTAAAAGAATAATTGACATGGATGCATATTTGTGAAATGTGATTTATTGAAATGATTTTATATATATGAAATGATTTACGAGATATACTTTGACTGTCCCATATTCACCCCTTGTTTATGAACACAATTGCACCATGCACTCTACTCACTGATTATTCCCCTATACTCACTCCTCTCTCCACCTTTTTCAGAGGAGACTTAGTTGGGAGACTACTCGATGGAGGTTGCGCAGTATTTTTGCAGATTGTATAGGTATTTGGCACATGCAGGATTTTTGAAGATTTATAGCTCTCAAACCATAGAAAGGAAAGTCTGTACATCCCATGTCGTGCAGATTTTATTGATACTGGCCGAGTTATTGGCAAGTATTGATAAAATTCGACGATTTTTGATTTGTACTTTATTATTTTGATTGCTTTATTTTTGGAAAAACTATTTTTGGAAAAACTATTTTATTCTATACTGGGACATTTGAATTACAATTATTGGCTTTTGCTATTTTTTCTATAATTTTGTGAAGTTCTGTACATCTCATAACGTTAGGATTTTACTGATACTGGCTTGTTTTTTTTCAGGTAAGTGTTGGTAAAATCGGACAGCTATGTTTTGGGACTTCTTGTTTGTTAAATGTTTTCTTATGTTGAGAGTTCTAAGTGGTTAGGATGGTCACATCGCATGCGTGCATGTACAGGTTCCCACTCCCCGTTGTGTGCTGCTATGTACTCGTGCATGTACAGGTTCCCCCTCCCTGATGTGTGCTGATGTTTGATTGCATGTACAGGATCCCACTCCCTGATGTGTGCCGATGTGTGTGTTTGTACGTTCAGGGATGAGCCGGATGGGCTTTTTGCATGTGTATTGTTTATATGATTTCATATTTTGAAGAGTTTTATGTTTTCGATGATTTATTGTAAATTTGATAGCTTTGCGGAGTCTCGGTATATGGGGAGGTTCTGCCCGTGTACCGAGACGACGTGGCGGTTGTCGCGTGGTCGATCTGAGGATCGGGGCGTGACAGCTTTATTGGTATCAGAGCCCAGGTTTACGATTTTAAAAATTTGATGATTTTGAAATATTTTCAAATGTATTCCAAATGTCCCAAAAGCTTTCTAAAGGCTTTAAAATGTTTTATTTCTTTTGAAAAATGTAAGATCTTTAAAAAATATTCGGAGAATGTACAGAACTTTCCATGGTTTTCCTATGAAGTTAGGAATGCTCATTTTTAGGGGGTTAAGCCCTTGGATTAGTTCCAATTTCATTTTGCTAAGAATAGACCCTCTCTGTAGAATCATGCATTTTTGATATATTCGATAAGGAGAGTTGGATATTGATTGGCTTTGCTCCAATGAGGTTGGGTAGCGAGTTTCTCCACACGTGAATCGAATACCTTGAGCTACAGATCTTGTTGGTAGTTAAATTATGGTGGGCTTATTCAAGATTTTGTACTCTTTCATTGATATAATGATCTTTCACTAGATCTAAGCCAAATGGTAAGTTTTAGATTTTAATATTTCTCAGGACTTACAAAAACAGAGTAAGTGTTTGCGTATATCCAAATTACCAGTGGTTGTAAATGGCAAAAACTCATGAATCCAATTAGGACCTCTGCTTAGATAACAGATTGCAGTCATAGGATTCTTGTATATGGTATACTCATGGATTGACAAATCCCCTTGGTATTAAAGAAAGAATACCAAATTGTTTTCTGGTCATCAATGATATTTTCTTGCTAAAGAGTCTTTAACTTTACAAATTGTTGAAGAAAAATTTTGATATAGTAGGAAGAGATTATAAGTTTGATAGCCAGGTCTATTTTGCCTTTGAAGAGAGCAAGCTACATATATTTTAGAATTTAAGCATTTTGATGAATTCTTATATGCAAAGCTTGAATTGGTGTTGAGCATAAATAAAAAGGAAATGATGCTGATAATAAAGGAGCCAGAGATACTTAGTATAAACATATATATATTTAATTATGATTGAAGATTTCCCTTGGATTGTTTGGTTGAATGGTGAGTACCCTTGTAGTAATTATTTTGGACTGACATTTTGATGTTAAAAGTTTGATATTCTTGATTAATAGGCATGACAACAGGGAATTGCTCATGATTAAATATAAGGTAAAATATTCTTGAGAGGTTGTATTTGTGAATACTTTTTAGAGTCTGATAAATGTTTTCGTGGTTTATTTTACTTGATATAATAAGTAATTTTGAGTGGATGAACTATTGAGAATCATTAGTCTAGGAGTAGGAGTTTTATGGTAATTTATTTAAGACGTAATTAACATTTAGATTTCTTAAAATGGGCATATGAGAACGTAGCTCACGATGAACATGCCTTAAGTCATAATATGGGTTTTAGGTGGATTTAAATTGTTATGGTTATCTCTTTTGTTACAAATGGTTGACTTATTTTAGATGAATTTGAGTTGTTTGTTACTTATGATGATGGACATGATGTGGGCGAAATGTTTGTTTATGATTTTGATAGAAGGGGAATTGCTAGTAAAGGATTAGTGTGCTCAATTTGTCGGTTAAACAATGAGCAATGTGATAATAGCAATGTGACTTCAAGTATGTAACAATGATTAAATATGTTTAGTGGTATTAATATCTTGATGATGTTAAAGCTCAACTATTATTGAACAAATTCGATTTGCAACTTGAAGAGGGCTGATAGTTGTCTTTAGTATTTGGGATTCTATCATTATTGAAATTCCTATTAATTTTGTTAATGGTTAAGATTTGGGCCTGACAATCTATAAGTAGAGTTTTATAGAGGGCTAGTCTAAAGAGAGAAGAAAGAATAAAGAAAATGCTTAAAAGATAGGTTACAAAATGTAAGCTATTTCATGTTGAGGTTGTTGCATACTTTATCCATATTTAGTATTTTTAAAGAAACCAGCCTTGTTGATATAATTATAAATTGTGATCATCATCCAAAGTATGTCCTTTATACTATTGAACTATTGTTGCTACATGCAAAGGCTAGTGCAGCAAGCAATTTGCTACCATAAGTACATATAAGCACAAACATTCAATTCTTACTGTAATGTGAATGTCCAAAGTCAAATTAATGCCCTTAAGTCTAGAGGCATTAAAATTCTGGGATAATAGTTACAGCT
The DNA here is from genome assembly GCA_037126225.1 of Dillenia turbinata. NCBI lineage: Eukaryota > Viridiplantae > Streptophyta > Magnoliopsida > Dilleniales > Dilleniaceae > Dillenia > Dillenia turbinata. The sequence continues at coordinate 5,099,306 of JBAMMX010000010.1, read as the reverse complement.
TTAATAAGACAATTAGTGCTGGTAGGTCTGAGGACTTCCAACTGACATCATTCCGTTTCAGCAATTCCCAAAGATGGTAATCATAGCTTCAATAAGACAATTTTGATCATTTCTTGAGCGAATGTAATAGAATTAATGCCTGTAAGTCTAGAGCCATTAAAATTCAATATATGCACCATATTGTGATTGGTGTTAAATTTATCAAAGGTTGTCTTTTCCCATGGTTATATTACTTATCTTTCTATTGCTTTCTATAGATTCCAAACTAAGATGACACATTTGATTACAATCCTTAATATCCTTACTGCAAGCAGTTTTTGGCCATATGTAAATGCTCTTATCCAATCTATAAGTGATTCGTTAAAACTCAGATGAGTGGGACAAGTACTTAAAAAGAGCTGCTATAAATACTGGGTGACACCAAAATCTTTAACCATATGATGAATGGTCTCAGTAAGCAATGAATATTTCTTTCAAGTAACTGCCATTTTATGCTTTCGATAAATATGGGGGAAACCATTTTGTTTCGATGGTTATTTAGAAAAGTAATATTCGTAATGGACATTGCCTTCTTTGGATGAGCAGCATCTTAGGTGATCTTGATAACAAGAAACTTTGTTGTCTAGTTTGAAAATTTGAGGATATGGAAACCAGTGGCAGCTTCCTCAATGTTTGATGCAGTCACCTTGGAGAAACTAATATGACGAGTCTTTACGGGATTTATATATTGTAGTGAGATTTCTCTGGTGTTTCAGTCAACTGCAGTGATTTAAAGTTCCTTAGATAACCATTTTAAGCAAAGTCTCTTAATTTGGGGTAGATTTATCCTTCAAAAGGAAGTATGAGATTATATGGACCATTCTAGCTTTTATAACATCGAAATAGTGAATCTTATAAGCATCTAGGCAGAAATGTTTATGCATGGTTACTTGAGCACCGTTTAGGAGTAAGAACGTCTGTAAACGAAATTTTGAGGTATATTGAATTGGTCAAGTTCAATGATAGTATTTTCAGATATTTGTGGTATGTGTATTAAAGACTTCAGTTTTGATCTTCTACAATGCTTTGTAGCAGATACAAGGTGGAGGCGTGTTCCAATTGTTGTTGAGGAATGTGTTAATCGAGAAAGTGTTGCTCCTTTTATATCCAAGGTTTGAAGGTTTTAGAACAAACAAGGTGATTCAGAGACTATTGATTTTTGTGCTTTAATTGCTGCAATTTGAAAAAAGAAATTAAAAGAATCTCAATCTCAAGGAATACCACCTACCAAATACTCATATCGGAATAAGATAAATTTTCTATCAATACTTTGGGGAATATTATAGGTATGATAATGTATTTGTAGTTTGAATTTGATTGATTGGAGACTTTGATATTAATATGATGTTAAGAATGTAATAGTGATGTAACTTGAGATAAACAAAAGTAGTTGAAGAATGTGGACGTCGAATTGATGAGCACATGATTATTGGATGGAAAATTTAATGGAAAAAAAAGGAGTAACTATGCCCACATACCCTTGGTGACTTCAATGTTAAATCTAGAAATTTTGACCTTATGTTTAGTTATATAATATTCCGTACTTGGTTCATTAAATGAGATTTAGAGAGTTGATTTAGGGGTCAGTTTGTATTAATAGAAAATTTGTAAGCTGAAGATGTCAATGTGGAAACCATACTCGTAACTTCTTGACATATAAATTGTAATTTAAATTTCGAGGATGAAATTTGCTTTTAGGGGATTAAAAGTTGTAATACCGGAAACTCGATGTTGAGTATTTTGTAAATATTTCTATAATAAAGTAGAAAATTTTGAATTTTATTGATTTTCAATTTTGGGGTCTTAATTTTAAATTTTTGGTATATTTTAAATCACCATGTTCGCGAATAGGAATAAATCCCATTTTAGGAAAAAAAAAAATAAATTTTAGAAAGAAGGGGGGTGAATTTGTATATATATATATAATTGTTTATTTATTTAAATATATATATATTAAAAAAAAGAGAGAGAAGATGCTGCGTTTAAGAGTGAAACGCAACACTCCCCCCAAACACAATTAGGGTTGGAAAACCCTAATTGAATCACTCTCTCCCTCTTCCTCTCCTTCGACCGAACACCGCCTTCTCTCCCTCCCTCATCTTCGTCGCCTCTCCGCCCTCTCCTCTGCCGCGACATCGCCTTCAACCACCGAACACCACCACTGCCATCACCTCTTCGTCCCTTTCTCTCTCTATCCCTCCTGCTGTTTCACTCTTTCATTCGCAACTCTCTCTCTCTTCCGCGCGTCTCTCTCCCTCTCTTCGCTTCCTCCGCCGCTGCAGGCGGCGAACCACTTCTCTCTCTCTACCTCACCCTCTGTTTCTCTCTGTTTCTCTTCTCCTTCTCTTCTCCCGTGAGCGCGACAAACAATCTCTTCCCCTCTCCTTTCGCACGCGACTGTGGCTTTCTTCTCCCTTTGCTCGCTCACGAGTGCTGCAACTCACTTCTACAACCATCGCAGAAGCCCCAATCAACAGCCATTGTCAAGCTTTCAAAACCCTAGGCCAAATCTGCAAACTCAATTCTCTGCAGGTAAGGGCTGAGTTCAGAATCTTAGTTCTAGGGTTTCGATCTCGTTTGATGATTAGGCTAAATTACTAAACTTTACATCGGTTTAATAGTGTTGTAGGGTTCGGACAAAATCGAACAGCGCACAGAAGCTGGGTCGGCGATCCGAAAACCCTTAGTGAGGTAAAATGCTATTTTCTTTGATAAATTGAGTGAATCTAGGATGGAGAGATCATTATATGTTTAGGATGTATTTAGATTTGATTTGAATGCATTTCTGAAGAAGCATGCTAAGGAATGATAGAATCGAACTGAGTTGATTTGAATGGTTTCTCTAGAGTTTAAATTGAAATATGCATGAAAAGTGTTATATTTATGTGGAATTGGAAGAAAATTTGAAAAAAATAGGAAATATTGGTAATTAAAGTTCATTAGAGATATAAATGATTTTGGGTGATGAAATCAGTATTTAGAAATCATGGATGTGAAATTAAGGGTGAATTAAGTTAGGAAAATGTGAACACCCTTGTTATAGAGATTTTCATTGGCGATAATTGCAATGTTTGATTAGGTTAATCGTTTAGGGACTTAAAAAGGGGTCTATTCGGATTTGATTGAGAATTTGAGAGTGAATACCCTCTCTAGAGGTGAGTGGATGGTTCATTGTGTTCATGAATGGGAAACTTGTTTTAAAATTGCTTTATAAATGATTTTTGAAGGATTTTACATGATTTATGTAAATTGTTTTGTGATTGTGTGCTGTCTGAACTGGATTGTGAAATACGAATGCATCCATTATGTTTATAAATGCTTTTGTGCCATGTGCTATTTGATATTGCTCTATGAACTGCTTTGGCATGAGATTATGGATTAATTGTTGGAAATCATAGCCCTTTGTTGAGAAATGGATTGATTGAGAAATGAAGGGTGCCGTAGATAACTATAGTCATATTCCTACCCTGGAGCGACCCGACGGGGTGGCGTGGTTTGGGGTTTGGATGTGCGGGGGAGTTTGGCGTCCCTCCCTCTTCCGAAGTCATGCTATATCTGGTGCACCCCAGTGAGGTACAAGCCAACGCCAAAGAAGGGGGTATGTTTTGAAACATTGGATGGAAAAGACTCCTTGGCGGGCTTTCGTCTGGGTTTGGCTGCCCTAAGACGGAAGTGTTTTTCGATGGGACCCCAGGGTTTTCTGAAAGGATAATTGACATGGATGCATATTTGTGAAATACGATTTATTGAAATGATTTTATGCATATGGAATGATTTACGAGATATGCTTTGACTACCCCACATTCACCCCTTGTTTATGAACACAATTGCACCATTGCACTCCACTCACTGAGTATTCCCCTATACTCACCCCCTCTCCACCTTTTTCAGAGGAGACTTAGTTGGGAGACTACTCGACGGAGTTTGCGTAGTATTTTTGCGGATTGTATAGGTATTTGGCACATGCAGGATTTTTGAAGATTTATAACTCTTAAACCATGGAAAGGAAAGTCTGTGCATCCCATGTCATGCGGATTTATTGAGACTGGCCGAGTTGTTGGCAAGTATTGATAAAATCCGATGATTTTTGATTTGTATTTTATTATTTTGATTGCTCTATTTTTGGAAAAACTGTTTTATTCTATATTGAAACTTTTGAATTATAATTATTGGCTTTTGCTATTTTCCTATGGTTTTGTGAAGTTCTGTGCATCTCATACCGTTAGGATTTTACTGATACTGGCTTGTTTTTTTTTGGGTAAGTGTTGGTAAAATCCAACGGCTATGTTTTGGGACTTCTTGTTTGTTAAATGCTTTCTTGTGTTGAGAATTCTGAGTGGCTAGGATCGCCACATCGTGTCACGCCCCGAACCGGGAATCGTGAACAGCCGCCCGTTGCCCTGGATGCCGGGTATATTTCTACAGAAAATCGGGCAGAACCTCCCCATAAATCAGAGGTCTCCCATGTACAATTTAACCTGTTAAACCTGTATAATTCAAAATCATCTAGAAAATAAAGCAAATGGCTATCCCGGCCTCTCCAAAACCAACAACTCCCATAGCCGACATCCAGAACAACGCAAGGCTATAAAAATCTTTTAACAACCCTAGCCACAGACCTCTACTGTCATGCCCAACTAGAGCATGAGCAGCCGCTATACCGAGCGGACCTAAATTTTTATATAATATACAATACTTTTTCCCAAGTAACATACAAATACATACAATTGCCTCAATGCAAATGAAATATGAGAGTTTCGCAAATAAATATACATAAATTATACAGTCATCCCAAAATAAGTACACGGCCAACTACGGAACTCAATAAGACCTCGCAGGGTCGATATAAAATACGTAATTCAAGTTTCAACTTAAACTTAAAACCTCACCGTCCAGAATAACCAAATCCGTCAATGATCAACCGAAGCCTCTAGAGTCTGATATGTCGCTCTAGCACAATGATCCTGTCTGAGGGAGGAAAGAAGAGGGGTGAGTATCTATGGGAGGATACTCAGTGAGTGAGGGGATTAATCTCAAGTACTAATAGTGTAGGTGAACATTGGAGTGTCAAATAATATCATTCGTAAACAAAAGCTCAAGTTTCGCAATAAATCATGATATGTTCAATAAAATGAACTCATTTATTCAATCACACGATATCACACATATATACATCCATTTAAAATCAAGTATATCATAGAGCAAGCCAAAACAATCCTGGCAAAGGTCAACCATGACCTGGGACAGGCGCATCGGGGGTTTTAATATGCAAAGTGTTTCAAAAGTAGCTCTCTACCCCGACGTTGGCCGTGGGTTTAGCCCTTGCTTACCCAGACTCGTCACATAGGACCACGTGCGGTGCTAGACGGTGATGGACACACGTCCTCCCCCGATGAGGGTTCAACCGGCCGTGCCTATGAATCAATCACTGGACGTTTGCGGATACCTCCTGCAGAAGCGTATCCGGGCAACTCGTGCCTCTACAAAGTCCCTTCGTAGCTACGGAATCATCAATGTCATCATCATAGTATCTCATCACAAGTGGACATCCCGGTGCCCTCACAGTTTATCAAAACATTTCAAATCCGTGTGCCAATACAATTTCATCAAAATCATTTCAAATTCAACAAACCAATGCAATGGTCGAATAGCAAATATTCCGTTTCTCAAATCATGGCACAATTTCATTTTTTTTCAAACATGGATGCATAATTGTAGAAAACATAAGTTTAAGACACTCCAATAATCACAAAACAGATTTGAGATTCAATATCACACGTCGAATCAATGCATATCAAAGCATGTTTTGTTTAAAACACATTAAAATCAGATTTTCACCATTTCATGCAAGAGATTAGGGTCCCACTCACTTTCTAGGGAGGGTGGTCACTCCCTATTTCCACAATCAAACCAAACTCGACTCCTCGAGTCTCCAAAGAGATCAACCTAATCAAATTATCACAATAATCATCAATTTTCCAATTATTCTTAGGGTTTATCATTTTCCCTAAGTTTGTACAAACCTTAATTCTCCAATTTATGAATAAACTCCAATGTCATCAATTTCCATTCCATTTATAAATAAATAACGAAATCCAAACCAATCAAAATTCAAACATCTAAAACCGTTCAGAATCGAAAACTAATCTCAAATAATTAAAATTCCCACAAAATGGAAAACTCTTTGAAAAATCATACACTTTTCAATTCACATCCGATTTCTTCAAACGATATGTTATTTTAAAGGTATTGAAGTCTGTTTTCATCATACGGAAATAGTATTTTGATTTCCTATATGCAGGACAACTTATAATTAAACAGACTGCATAAATTCTTAAACTTAAATCCCAAATTCGACTGTTTTCGTGCATTCGTCAAATTAAACTCTAAGAGCAGTCATTCAAATCAAGTCAATATGATTCTATCATCTAGAACAACTCAATTCATTTAAAATTATATATTTAGCCTTAATAATCACATATAATTTCACCCAAAGCATTATAAAATCGAAACTAACATACATCCTACACATATACAACACTTTTTTATCCTAATTTACCTTAAATGCATCCAAATAAATCGAATGAGTTAGAAATCCCTCACCTAGGGTTCATTGCGGTCCAAAACCCTAACGTCCGTGCGACATTCGATTCAGTCCGAAACCTACAATGCTTCCAATGCGAAGCAAAAGTCAGCAATTTAGTATAAATCACCAAGGAATCGAAACCATAGAATTTGGGTTAGGGTTTGATCGTACCTTTGCAGTGGAGAAGCCACAAGATTTCAGTGGGCTCTCGAAGGAGAGAGCAGGGCGCTCGAGCGTGCGAGCAAGGGCAAAGCAGTGCTACAGTCGCGCGCGCAGGGACAATCGCTCGTTGCAGTTGAGCGCGCTGGGGACTGTCAGCGCGCGAGCAGTCGCGCGCTTTTGTGCGAGCGCTGGGGCAGGTTGTCGCGTAAGCGCTGGGGTGCGCGCTGTTGCGCGCAGTCGCGCGAGCAGCCGCGCAAGCAATCATGCGCAGTCGCGCGAGCAGCCGTACGAGAGATAGGTGGCGACCCGTGGTGGGTCGCGGTGGCTGCGAGTGGCGGTGGTTGCGTCGAGTCGCAGCAGAGAACCGCGAGAGGGAGAGAGAGAGACTCACGGTGAGAGGGAGAAACCGAGAGAGAGAAGGAGAGAGATAGAGAGAGAATCGGAGGTAGAGAGAGAAGTGATCGGCCGGTAATGGTGGCGGTTGCTGGCCGTCTGCAGCGGATGGCAGCGGCGCGGGAAGGGGAGGTGCGGCGATGGAGAAGGCTGCGCGGGAGGAAGATGGAGAGGCAGAGAGAGAAAGAGGGAAAGAGATAGAGAAATTAGGGCTTTAAGCCCTAATTTCGATTTCTTTTTTTTTTTATTATTATTATATATATATTTTTATAAATAAATTTTTATAAATAGTTATTTGAGTAATTAAATAAATTAATAAATAAATAATTATTTACATATATATATTTATACTAACTTTATTTTACCAGAAACGATATTTAAAATATACCAAAAATTAAATTTAAAAACCCTAAAATCGAAAATATGGATACTTTTAATACACTAAAACTTCAAATTATATACCTCAAAATCAAAAATCAATAAGATTAAAAATTTTATATATATATATAAACGGAGGAATATTTTATATATATTCCATGAATACTATACTCGTACGAACACCGCAGTGTCGGTGTTACACATCGCATGCGTGCATGTACAGGTTCCCACTTCCTGTTGTGTGTTGTCGTGTACTCGTGCATGTACAGGTTCCCCCTCCCCGATGTGTGCTGATGTTTGATTGCATGTACAGGATCCCACTCCCCGATGTGTGTGTTTGTACGTTCAGGGATGAGTTAGATAGGTTCCTTGTATGTGTATTATTTATATGATTTCATGTTTTGAAGTGTCTTATGCTTTTGATGATTTATTGTAATTTTGATAGCCTTGCGGAGTCTCAGTATATGGGGAGGTTCTGCCTATGTACCGAGACGACACGGCGGTTGTCGCGTGGTCGATCCGAGGATCGGGGCATGACAAAAGTAATCTCTCACAATAAGGAAGGAGATCTTCATAATTTCTCCCGATAATGTAGATAATCTCTGTGACAATTTAACTTCTATTAATCCATAGGATCCTAAAACTCCTAAAGATCCTTAACAACAGTCTTTGTAATTTTTGAAAATCTGCAACGATCTCTTCATAAGATAGCTTGAGTTTGGACTTGCTATGCATGCCCATGCTATATATATTAAGCAAAGGCAACCTTCTAGGTACGTTCTATTCACTCTACCACACACATTATATAGAGACTAAACAAGGTTAATCTAAGTCTTTACTCAGTCTGTTTTCTCTCTCTTACTTCTCTTTTTAACTTGAGTATCGGAGCTTCCTTTTTTGGACACCTCTAGTGGGTATTTGCAAGTCTTTCTATCCATGAAAGCCCAGAAGACACACTAGCACTGGTTCCCTATTCGAGCCAGAGCATTTTATCTATAGTGTAAAACCACTTCAATCATCCATTCACAACACTAGGTGAAGTCACTCTTGCAAGGAGATCCCCAGCCACCTACAACCAACCTCAAGGTAGGTCAACTCCTCCCCTTGTTCCAGTCTCTCCAAACGGAGTCAATTGCTCCCAGATGGAAAAACTAGAACCTCAGGTATAGGGCATAAGCAAACAATTAGAAGAAAATAGCTGTAACACCAGACAAATCCGACATTTGACTTTTCTTCTGAAATGGAAAATCTAAAAATTTTATATTTTATTTTATAAAAGTGTGAGAAAAATAATTAATAAAAATGTGAAATTCTGCTTTTGAGATTGTTTAGAAAATTCATCAAGTATTTGATCGGTAGATGTTTTAAATTTTAAGTGATCGGTAACTGGAGTGTTAGTGTTCAGTAGTGTCAAATGGTATTCAGTGTTCGGTAGAAAGTTAAGGTTTCGGTGGGAAACTGCTTCCTTGGTAAAGCTATGTATTTGATAGATTAATTTTTCAATTTTTGATTTTTAACTAGTGATCGGTAGCTTCCACCCATCCGTAACCGTCGGTTATTTTACCAATTAAGAACACCAGTCGGTATTTTACTCCATTCATTCGGTCGGTATATCCATTCGGCTCACGATGTTTACCTTACCAATTTTCAAAATTCTTATTCGGTACACTAGATTTCTATTTAAACTGATCAGTTATTTTGTCACGATCGGTAATGTTTTTAACTGTTTGGTACAATCATCCATCAGTAATGTTTTTAACTATTCGATACAATATATTTTCATTTACCTGTTCGGTGCCCTCTTCAATTATCATCTACCCATTCAGTCACTGTGTATTCAATTGATTGAACACCCATCTTCACCGAACACCCAATGTTTACTGAACACTTAATAAATTTTTTACTCCAGATCGGTAATTTATTTCCGTTAGTCATCAATAAATCATTTCTTCATTACAGGTCGAACAGTGCTCATTGGTGACCCATTCCCATTTTCTCTTCAGTCATTCAGTGATCTTAGTTTGTTGATGATTATTTCAGCCGAACGCCCAATCTTACTGGCACATTCTTTCAGCACTTGTACATTTCATTTCCAAACTCTTTTCCTTTGGCACATAGATGCACACACGGTTGACCTTGACTTCTCACATGATTCATTGCTTGTATCCTTCGGTATTCCTCTTGTACCATTACTCTTCAGCCTCCCTCTATTGACCGAAGACACCAATGAAGAGACAAATTGCATGGACGTCACTTGCCACCACTATGAATTGAACCCATGACCTTTGAGTTGTCCAAAAAGAAACCATCCACCAAGCCATTCAATTACTTTAATCATAATATGCATAATGTTTATTATATTTTATATTTTGGGATTCTCACTTGTGTGAATGTAATCTTTCGGTGGAGTGCACTTTCATTCATATTATGTTTAAACAATTACTTATTCTTGTTCGGTAACCGATGAGAATTGACCCAACTCCATCACCGATCACTCTTTTCCCAACCAATAAAAATTTTAAATATTTAAACTCATTATATTGAGTACTAAATTGCCAAAAGGGACATATTGGGAACTTGTGTAAGTTGGGAGAGAAAGGGGTAACTAAGTAAATAGGAGAAATAAGTGGTAAATAAAAAGTAGTGGGGGAATTCTAAAGCCCATGAATCTAAAATTTCACATCTTTTATCACTCTCCTCTTTCTCTGCACACACACCTTCTATTTCTCTTTTCTTGCTTCTGTTAAAGACCAATCAAAACATCACAAACCCACACTCTAAAAATTTCAAAACTCATAACCCAACCTCTAGCAAGTCAAAGCTAGTGAGAGATTTGAGGTTTTTTTGGAAAGAAGAAATCTAGGGTTTACCAATCGCTAGACTTGCAGTGAATGGTGACCAAAATCTAGGTAATTTTCTTATTCTCAACTTGGGTTTATTTATCTCATTCAGGACTTTGAAGTTTTATGTTAAAATTTGACGGATTAAATTTTGGGCAACTTGAGTCACCGTGAATGAGAAAAATTTAGGGTTTTGAATGTTAAACTTTTGGGTTACCATAAGATGATAAATATTAAATATTTTAGTTACTTAATAATGTCCTGTAGGAGCTGGACAAAGCTAATCAAGTAAGGTTCATTTTGTGAAGAAATCTGGGAGTGTCTACCCTCCCTTATATGGTGAGTGGATAGTTCATTGTGCCTTTAAATGAGTAAAATTGTTTTAAATTCTTTAAAAATGATTTTGAATGATTTTATATGTTTTATATATATCTTTGTGATTGTGGGATGTCTGAAAAGAAAATTTGAATTACATATGCATCCATGTATTTATAAATGACTATGTGCTTTATGTTGATGGATATTTGATTCATGAATGTCTTGATATGATCTTGGAAATTGTTGGTTGAATTATGGCACACAAAATGTGTTTTGGATATTTATAAAAGGATGGTGCATGTGATAAACGACTATAGTCATTCCTTCCATGGAGCGACTTGACAGGGTGACGTGGTTGGGGTTTAATTGCGAAGGAGGTAGACGTGGCCTCTTCTCTGCCACGTCATACTATCCGGATTGCACCCTGGTAAGGTATGAGTCAATGCCAAGGAAAGGAGAACTAGTTTTTCGAAACAAATAGATTGAAAACCCCTTGGTAGCTCTCGTTCAGGTTCGGCCAAATCTGGGATGAGAATGATTTCTTAGGGAGACCCCATGATTTTTAGAAAGTCTAAGATCTGTGGATGTATGTTTGTTTGAGTTATTCTAATTTTTAACTATATTATATCTAAAGAATTGTTTATGAAATATGCTTTGACTACCCCACACTCACCCCTAATTTATTTACACGATCATCACATTACACTCGACTCACTGAGTATTCCCATACTCACCCCTCTTTTATATATTTTAGAGGAAGGTTAGGTAGGAGACATCGATTTTGGAGCTGTGGAAGGCATTGTTTTGCTAACTTGTATAGGTATTGGTGATGTAGGGTTTATTTTTGGATTGATGTAGTAAAACCCATAGAAGGAAACATTTGTACTATTCTTTTGTTTTGGATTTGATTGACATTTGTCTTATCTCTCGGGGCAAGTATTGATAGAATCCATATTTGGTTATTGTGGAACTTGTTTAATGATATTTAAAAGTTGCCTTTTGCAAAACTTATTGTTTCATCGGGACATTTGGACTTTATTGTGAAAATTTTATTAGGAAATCTTCGATCGGCCGAGATGGCCCTATGTATGCATTGGATCTTGATTGGCTGGGATGGCCTCATGCATGCCTGTTATGATAAAGTGGACTGAGATGGTCCTTCAAATGTTGTTGAACTATTTTTTAAAATAGGTTTAACAGGTTGAATGCCTTGCGGTATCCCGGTACATGGGGAGGTTCTGCTTGTATGTGGAGATGACGTGGCGGTTGTCGTGTGCTTGACTTAAGGGTTAGGGCGTGACAACTTTATTGGTATCAAAGCTAGGTTTGATCTTTTTAAAATGTATGAAGATTTGAAATGTCACCAAATGTCCCTAATAATTTTCTTTCAAAGTTTTAAGAACAACTTTCTTTTGAAATTTCAGATTTAAAAAAAAAAAAATATATTTTTCAAAGAATGTACAAAAGCCTTCCATGGATTCCTAGGGAATTAGGAACATTCTTTTTAGGGAGTTAAGTAATTAGTCATTCACTTAACCCCAAGTGCTAAACAATGTTCTTCTCATTTGTTGATAATCATGCCTCCATGTAGAAGGATGAGAAATGTAAGCGAAATTCCTCCCCAAGAGCATGAGGATGAGTCGTCCTCACATGCTCTACATCGAGCTCCTTCAACCAGGATTCCCACTCCCCCTATAGCCGCCCTCCAGCAAGTGATAGAGTAGTGGAGTACTTTCGTAGCACAGTATCAAACTCCGCCTCAATCTTCAGCACCTCCGCCAGTTCCCCCACATATGCCGGCAGTTGCACTTAGTGCTCCTATAGCACCTACTCCCCTGGTCGTTGTATCAATCGATCATTCTACGGTTGAGTTGTGAAAGCTAATCAAAGAGGCGAGACAACTTGGGTGTAAGACATTCTCTGGCACATGTGACGTTTCGGTGGCCAAGGAGTAGATTGGCCGAATTCAAAAGACTGTCACTGACATGAGGCTAACTGACGAAATGAAACTGTGGGTGGCAGTGAAATTGTTGGATAAGGGTGCTAGAATTTGGTGGGAAAATGTGAAAGCCAGGGTGACAACGCCTCTTACTTAGGTAGATTTTTTAAGAGCCTTCGAAGAGAAATACTACACACGGTTTTATAGGACCAGAAGAGAGATGAATTCTTCAAACTTGTTTAAGGAAACAAGACCATGTCAGAATATGAGACAGAGCTTAGAGAACTTGCTACTTATGTTCTAGAATTTGTGAATTCCGAGGAGTCCCTATGTGCAAAGTTTGAATCAGGACTGAATTTAACTATAAGAGAGAAGATGTCTATCACTAAAGGTCATACATTCTAAGATGCTCTAGACTTGGATTTGAGGGCCGATAAAATGGTGTTGGAGAGAAGCAAAATTAGAGAACACCACGGGAAGAAGAAGAGACCTAGTGGTTCTAATCCAGGTCAAGTTTCAAAAAGAATCAAAGCATGGGCTCTTATAGTGCTGGATCTATTTCAGTGTCGGTTGGCCCTCCCCAAAGTCAATCAGCTTTTAGGCCAAATACTCCAAGCAGGACTATTGGTATGGGAGTAGGATCAAGGGGTGGTAGAGGAGAAATATGCCCAAATTGTAAGGGGTACCACATGGTCCGTGCAGGGGACCCAAACGATGTTATCATTGCGGGAAAGAGGGACACTTTCGACACTCTTACCCGAAGTTGAATGCAAAGGGCAAGGAAATCGCCAAGTTCGGGGTCCCTTTAGTGGTACCAAGAGAGACGTGACTACTATTGCGACACCTTCCACTAGTGCTACTCCTAGGATGGTGTAATACCGATACCTTAGTGTATTCATAATTGTAATTCTCCTCATATTTATATATAATATACTTCACGTTTTTATATAGAAAATTCACTCAGAAATTTTCCCAATAAAACCATTTCTGAAAATTTCAGCTAAAATCACCGGGAACGAAAAATTTCCAAAATGACCACAGAGGGTCCAATAATAATTAGAGTGGCCTTAGAAGTGTATAAGAACCTTAAATCTAGATCAATCCTATTTCGTAGAACCAAATCGTAAATTTTTGAAAAAGTTATCTGGAAACCCTAATTTGGGTCAGAAACCATTCCGAAAGACGAAATGACCAAATTTTGACACGAGATAAACTAAATTAGACTTAATACGAGATTTTGAGTCTAATGTAAAATTTTGGAAATTTTCGAGGTTGATTGTAATTTTTAAAAGTCAAAAAAGACCCAATTGCAACGAATGAGAATATAGGTGAAATTGTTGACTTTTGGGGATTTAATTAAAAGTGAGAAATGTGTGTTGGCCAAATAGAATTAGGGTATGGAAACTTATGCGCTGGCCTTGAGGTGTAAAGGAGAGAAGCTTGATCCAAGGGTTGTGATTTGTTAGAGAAGGAAGGAAATTCTCTTAACCCTTAGATCTAGTTAGTGGTAGGCAATTAATTAAATGGGTTTTGAGTGTTTGGCGAGAAGGGGAAGCTTGTAGAGAAAAAGAGAGAGAGTTATAGAAAGAGAAACCCTAACTACTAAACTAATGATCCTATGGCTAAGAGATGATCTTAGGAATTTGGAGGATCGAGATTAGATGTCATGACCATATAAAAGCTAAGCATTTCTCATTTTCTTTATCATTTTCGTGAGAGCCTCAAGCAAGAACACACAAAGCCTCTTTCTTCCTCTTCTTGGCCGAGAGTACACTTTAAAGGAGATCTTAATTTCTCTACACAACACCCCAAGGTGTTTACATAGATCTTCTCCTTTCAAGCTTTAGTATAACCTAAAAACTAGACCAAAAGGAGAACTCTACCTTGGTGGATCTAGAGTAGCCGAGAGTCCAAGAAAGGGAGGAAATCTGGTTTCTTCAAGGCTTCAACCAGGCTGCAAAAGTTAAGAACATCTCCTCTCATTCTATGTCACAACATATCTTAATTTGGGGTTAAAAGGAGAAGCCTAACTATGTAAACCAACCATGGCCTACACTAGGGGAAAAAGGGAAGAAAAGATTCTGCACTTGAGTGAAGATTTGAGAACCTTGTGCTAGTGTCTTAATGTGATGTTTGTAACCTAGTTTAGGGAGCAAACAAGTGGCCGAAGTGCAAGGGAGTGTGTGCAGAAATTTTCAGTTTTGGAAAGCTTGTTTCCAGCTTGAATTGGTCATTTTTGGATGCAAGAAACTATAAACATTGTGTGCAAAAATTTTGGGTTGTTGGATGTCTAGTTTAAGCTTAAAATGATCACATTTTGAGGTACAGAACATGAGACTTGTGTGCAGGAAAGCTTGAACCTTGAGTTGGCCTAGAACTTGAATGAGGAATGAGGATGAAAAATCTAATTTTTGAAATTTTGGACATATGACTTTGCTGCATTGTTTAAATCATAACTTTATCTACACTACTTTAAATTGAACTAGGTAAATTTTTGCTAAAACTAGACTTCAAGAGCTTTAAAATGACATATGATTCAGTGAATTCTGATGAGAATAGAAATTTTAATGAATTTTCAAAATGAGGAGTTCTGCAGAATCATGCTCTGTTTTGCCCTGTTCTGTCCGTGACTTCACTGCAGTTTTGAGCTGTCTTCGAGGCCAAATTAGACTATGCTCTAGTATGAAAAATATAGATCTATGTCTTATCTTTAATGTGAGAAAAGAATCAATTAAATCCAATATGTATAGTGGAAGTTATGGCCATTTTTCAAATACTGCGCAAATGTGCATGTGTGTAGAAATTCTGTTTAATGAGTTACAGGTATGTGTGTTAGGGTGATATGAAGAAATGTGTAGGAAATGGTGTATGTGTATGTGTAAGGAATGAAAGATTTGGCCGAGGAGTTGCAAGTGTGTGTATACTAAATTTTGGACTAAGAGTATGAACACGTGTATATGTAATAATTGTAAAATGTGAAACTTTATAAGGAGTGATGGTTTGATGGATTAAAGAGACATTATTTTGTTGAAATGTGCCTTTAGAAGTGGGCATTGGAAGTTGTTGGATTAGTGATGGTAAAGGGGATAGTGCATGTGAACCCTATGAGCATGCGTATGATGCTCTAAACTATTATCCTAGATGAAGGATTGGTTAAAATAAAATGTAACATTAAACTTTTCAATGGTATGACTCTTATATATATTATTTGTATTGTCATTGTAGTGATACATTTATTGAATTGATCAAAGGGAACATATTTTTGACTTGTGGTGTTTTGAGGGAGTGACATACCCTCTTGTAACTATGAGTGAGACTTTGATGCTATGTTTCGATTGAACAAATTCATGTTTTACAGCTTTTTAAATGACATGTTTTGTAGCATGTGTGAAAGCATATGATTTTGGACTATGTTTGATAAATGTTCTTTTGTGATCCATTGGAGTGTCCCAAATGATTAAGATTCAAATGATTATGCATCCATGGTTTGAAATGAAATAATATTGTGCCACTATTTGAAACCTTGACATGATTTATATGCTACCATTGCATTGACACATTGATTTGAAATATTTTGATGAAACATATTGGCACATGGTTTTGATATGATTTGATGAGATATGTGGGCCGGATGCCTACTTGTGATACGATGATATGATGATATCCTTGATAGATTTCCGTAGCTACGAAGGGCGTTTGTTGAGGCACCCATTGTGTCTGGATACACTTTTGTAGGAGGTATCCACAAACGTCAGTGTGATATAGTTGCGGCCGGTTGAACCATAACGGGGAGGACGTGTGTAACGCCACTGCCTAGTATCGAGTAGGATTCTATACATAGTTGATTGATTATGATTTCTGTATAGGCCCAGTCGAACCTTGGAATTGGGGAGGTATGTCACTATAGGCGGTCTAGCACTGGGAGTTCTTGTTCGTGCCAACGTTGGGGTAGAGAGCTAATTTTATCTACTTGTATATGAAAAACCCCCAACACGCCCGTCATTGGTCGAGGTAGACCACTACCAGGGTTATTTTCTTGGCAAGCTCTAATTGATTTCAGAAATATAAATGGATGCATACTTTGATACTATTATGTGTGTTATGTGATCATTGAGTTTTTGGACATGACATGCTCGGTTTTGATATCATATGGGTTTTGAAATATACTTTGATACTCCATTCTCACACTTATATTGAGAACATATTGTTGATCCCCTCACTCACTGAGTATTTCCCCATAATACTTACCCCTCACTTTTCTTTGATTTTAGTTATAGACTTGGTAGAGAGACATGTTGAGTGAGTTCGACATACTTGATTCATATTTGAAGACCTTGGACTTAGGTATGGTATCGACCATTCTTCTACAGTGATGTATTTATTGATAATAATGTATATTTATTTGAAATTTATAGAATAACCATTGTATATTTATTCGGATGACTGTAATTATGTTGTATAATGTAATTGAAACTCTCAATAGTGTTGTATATGTATGCATTTGAGGCAATGTGTTATATTTTTAAATAACTTTACTTCGAAAATGATATTTTGAGGAAAACAGGTCTTTAACAGGTGTTGGTTATTAGCTTTCGTTGTCTCGGTATGTGTATCCTGTGATGGGCAGCATACGAAGTGATGGGCGGTTGTTTACGATGTCGGATCGGGGCGTGACAGATGAACACAGGAAGTAATACCGTAACTGCACCTACTCAATGTCCACAACCCAGAGCTCAAGCTAGAATTTATGCTATGACTAATGAAGAGGCTCAAGCCAACCTGAACGTGGTTACAGGTAAACCATTATGAAAACTTAAGCTAGAATCATTTAAAGATACGAAGTAGATATATATGATCATGAATTTAAATACATGGAAGATGTTTTCTTTGTTTATAATCAACAGTATAATATTATGATTATGTTGAAGAGTGAAATTCTAGAATAGGTGGATATATGAGTTGATCATGATTGTGTAGTGTGATTAATTTGTGGATTGACTAACAATTTTGTTTATGGTCTATATTGATAGGAATGATGATAATCTTTGGTGTGGATGCTCATGTACTAATAGATACGGGGTCTAATAAATCATTCGTGAGTGTGGAATTTTCTAGGCATGCAGATAGAGTTTTAGCTCCGCTTGCAGAGTAGTTGTTGGTTATCACACCTTTAGGGGAACAGTTGATTAGAGATACGGTGTATAAGAATTGTGAAGTGAAGGTCTGTAAGGTAATTCTCAAAGAGGACTTGATTCTGTTGGAGATGAGAGATTTTGATGCAATACTAGGCATGGATTTATTGTATCGGCACCGAGCTTCAGTAAATTGTTTCACCAAAAAAGTAGATTTTGCAGACCGGAATGTCCTTCGCTTGTGTTCTCTGGTGAGCGGCGAGTCTTGCCGAGCTGTGTGATTTCAGCTCTTGAAGCACAAAGATTAGTGTATAAGGGATGTGAAGTTTATTTAGCTCACATTATTGACATCACAGTGGGAGGTCCTAATCTAAATGATGTTCCTGCGGTGAATGAGTTTTTGGATATTTTTCCGGAGGAGTTGCCTGGGTTGCTACCGGTTTGGGAGTTCAATTTCACCATAGATCTAATTCTTGGCACTATACCAATTTCTATTCCTCCATATTGAATGACACTCGCAGAGTTAAAAGAGTTGAAAGTTTAGCTCCAAGAGTTGTTGGACAAGGGGTTCATCAGACCGAGAACCTCGCCTTGGGGTGCTCCGTTCTGTTAGTAAAGAAGAAAGATGGAACCCTCCGGTTATGTATTGATTACTGACAACTCAATAAGGCAACGATCAAGAATAAGGATCCTCTCTCGAGGATTGATGATCTTTTTAATCAACTTCAAGGGGGCTAGTGTTTTCTCAAAGATAGATTTGAGATCGGGCTATCATCAACTGAGGATCAAGAGTGATGATGTTCACAAGATTGCATTTAGGACATAGTATGGATACTATGAGTTTCTAGTAATGTCCTTTGGGTTGACGAATGCTCTTGCAGCCTTCATGATCTCATGAATCGAGTGTTTCATCCTTATCTCGATAAATTTGTCATAGTCTTTATCGATGATATCTTGGTATATTCTAAGAGTGATAAAGAATATTCCGATTATCTACGAACCATATTGCAAACTCTTAGGGAGAAGAAATTGTATGCCAAGTTCTCTAATGCGAGTTTTGGCTAAGAGAGAATGGTTTCTTGGGGCATGTTGTTTCTAAGGATGGGATTTTCATAGATTCAAAGAAGATAAAAGCTACTCTGAAGTGGGAGCAGCCTAAGAATGTTACCGAAGTGAGAAGTTTTCTCAAATTAGCGGGGTATTACCGGAGATTCATGGAAGGATTTTCAAAGGTAGCAGCTCCGATGATAAATTTGACTCGAAAGGGAGTCAAGTTCGAATGGGATAAAATGTGTGAGGGTAGTTTCCAAGATTTTAAGTGAAGGTTAACCTCTACTCCTATCTTGCTCTCCCCACTAATGGCGGCAATGAGTATGTGATATATAGTGATACTAGTAAGCAAGGGTTAGGATGCGTGTTGATGCAAGGCGATAAAGTGATTGCTTATGCCTCTCGCCAACTAAAGAAGCAAGAAGTAAACTATCCTACTCATGACTTAGAGCTGGCTGCCATTGTCTTTGCTTTAAAGAATTGGCAACATTATTTATATGGGGTTACTTGCAAGATCTTTACCAACCACAAAAGCCTGAAATACCTGCTCACTTAGATAGAGCTAAATTTAAGACAACAGAGGTGGCTGAAACTTATCAAGGATTATGATTTGGTGATTGATTATCACTCTGGAAAGACGAATGTAGTTGCAGATACCTTAAGCCACAAATCTTCCTCTTCGGTATCCCAAGAGAGTTCTTACCTCTCTTATTTAGTTGGACTCCATGCGTTAGGAGTCGAGTTGGCCAAGGATGATCAAGGTGCCTTATTAGCCAACTTTGTGATGAGACCTACATTAGTAGACTGTATTCGGGAGCTTCAAGTGACCGATGAGGAATTGAAGGACATTGATGAGAAAATACATAAGAGGTAAGGTGGTGAGTTCCAGATTCTCGAAGATGGAATTGTACCTTACAGGAGACGCATATGTGTCCCAAAGGATGAGGATCTCCAAAAGGCCATACTTGAAGAAGCACATTCTTCGGCCTATGCTATGTATCCGCAAAATACTAAAACATACCGAACCATCACGGAATCATATTAGTGGTCCGAGATGAAGAGAATAGATAGCCGAGTTTATAGCTAGATGTTTAGTATGCCAACAAATCAAAGCCGAACATCAGAAGCTAGTCGGAACACTTCGACCATTACCAATTCCTGAATGGAAGTGGGAACATCTTACCATGGATTTCGTGGTGGGATTGCCACATACTCCAAGACGTCACGATGCTATTTGGGTGATTATAGACCGTCTCACCAAGTCAGTTCATATTTTACCGATTCAGAACACCTATTCCTCGGAAAGATTGGCCAAATTATACATAGATAAGATCGTGAGACTCCACGGAGTTTTGGTATCATTGTATCGAGTTGTGATCCTCGGTTCACTTCTAGATTTTGGCCTAAGTTACAAGAGTCCTTATAGACTAAGTTGAAATTCAGTACTGCTTTCCATCCTTAGACCGATGGACAATTGGAACGCACAATTCAAACTTTGGAAGACATGCTTAGGGCATGTGTCATGGATTTTAGGCACCTTTCGTTGGTCGAATTTGCTTATAATAATAGCTATCAAGCTAGTATAGGGATGCGTCCTTATGAAGCTCTTTACAAAAGGAAGTTCCGTACATCGTTTTGTTGGGATGAGGTTGGAGAGAGGAAGCTGAAAAGTGTAGAATTGATCGAAACTACTAAAGAAAAGGTGAAACTAATTCAGGAGAGAATGAAGGCAGCCCAAGACCGACAAAAGAATTTTGTCGATAGAAGGAGAAGGTCGTTAGAATTTGAGACCGGTGACAAGGTTTTTTTAAAAGTATCCCCTTGGAAAGGTGTAATCAGATTTCAAAAACGAGGGAAGTTAGATCCTCGTTATATCGACCCCTTCAAGATCATAGAAAGAGTTGGATAGGTGGCTTATTGGTTAGAATTATCCCTAGAGTTAGAGCAAATTCATAATGTCATCATGTCTTTATGTTAAAAAAATACTTACCAGATCCCTCCCATGTTCTTGAGACTCCTCCTATTAAGTTAAGAGAATATTTAAATTTTGGAGTCCAACCAGTGGCTATCTTGGAGAAACAAGTTAACAGTTTGAGAAAGAAACAGATTCCAATAGTCAAAGTGCAGTGCAAGAACAACCATGTTGAAGAAATAACTTCGGAACCTGAGGAGACGATGAGGAAGTAGCATCCTCAACTATTTGAAGAACAATAAGGTAATGAAATTTTGAGGACAAAATTTTCTTTTAGAGGGTTAAGAATTGTAACACCGGACAAGTTCGATGTTTGATTTTTTTTTTTCTGAAATGGAAAATCTAAAAATTTTATATTTTATTTTACAAAAGTGTGAGAAAAATAATTAATAAAAATGTGAAATTTTGCTTTCAAGGTTGTTCAAAAAATTCATCAAGTATTTGATCAGCAGATGTTTTAAATTTTAAGTGATCGGTTACTGGAGTGTTAGTATTCGGTAGAGTCAAATGGCATTCAGTGTTCAGTAGAAAGTTGAGGTTTCGGTAGGAAACGGCTTCCCTGGTAAAGATGTGTATTTGATAGATTAATTTTTCAATTTTTGATTTTTAACTGGTGATCGGTAGCTTCCACCCATCGGTAACCATCGGTTATTTTATCAATTAAGAACACTGTCGGTATTTTATTCAATTCCTTCAGTCGGTATATCCATTTTACTCATGATGTTTACTTTACCAATTTTCAAAATTCTTATTCGGTACACTAAATTTCTATTTAAACTGATCGGTTATTTTGTCACCGATCGGTAATATTTTTGACTGTTCGGTACAATCATCCATTGGTAATGTTTTTAACTGTTCGGTACAATATATTTTCGTTTACCTGCTCGGTGCCCTCTTCAATTATCACCTACCCATTCGGTCACTGTGTATCCAATTGACCGAACACCCATTTTCACCGGACACCCAATGTTTACCGAACACTCAATAAATTTTTCACTTCAAATCGATAATTTATTTTCATTGGTCATCGGTAAATCATTTCTTCATTGCAGGTCGAACAGTGCTCATTGGTGACCCATTCCCATTTTCTCTTCGGTCATTCGGTGATCTTAGTTTGTTGATGATTATTTCAGCCAAACACCCAATCTCATTGGCACATTCTTTCAGCACTTGTACATTTCATTTCCAAACTCTTTTCCTTCGGCACATAGCCACAAACACGGTAGACCTTGACTTTTTACACGATTCATTGCTTGTATCCTTTGGTATTCCTCTTGTACCATTACTCTTCAGCCTCCCTCTATTGACCGAAGACACCAATAAAGAGACAAATTGCATGGACATCACTTGCCACCACTATGAATTGAACCCATGACCTTTGAGTTGTCCAAAAAGATACTATCCACCAAGCCATTCAATTACTTTAACCATAATATGCATAATGTTTATTATATTTTATATTTTGGGATTCCCACTTATGTGAATGTAACCCTTCGGTGGAGTGCACTTTCCTTCATATTGTGTTTAAACAATTACTTATTTTTGTTTGGTAATCGATAAGAATTGACCCAACCCCATCACCGATCACTCTTTTCCTAACCAATAAAAATTTTAAATATTTAAACTCATTATATTGAGTACTAAATTACCAAAAAGGACATATTGAGACCTTGTGTAAGTTGGGAGAGAAAGGGGCAATTAAGTAAATAGGAGAAATGAGTTGTAAATAAAAAGCAGTGGGGGAATTTTAAAACCCACATATCCAAAATTTCACATCTTCTATCACTCTCCTCTCCCTCTCTACACACACTCCTTCTATTCCTCTTTTCTTGCTTCCATTAAAGACCAATCAAAACATCACAAAACCCATACTGTAAAAGTTCCAAAACTCATAACCCAACCTTTAGCAAGTCAAAGCTAGTGAGAGATTTGAGGTTTTTCTGGAAGGAATAAATCTAGGGTTTACCGATGGCTAGACTTGCTGTGAAAGTGGTGACAAAAATCTAGGTAATTTTCTTATTCTCATTGGGTTTATTTATCTCATTCAAGACTTTGAAATTTTATGTTGAAATTTGACATATTAAATTTTGGGCAACTTGATTCACCGTGAATGAGAAAATTTTAGGGTTTTGAATGTTAAACTTTTGGGTTACCATAAGATGCTAAATATTGAATATTTCGGTTACTTAATGATATCTCGTAGGAGCTAGACAAATCTAATCAAATAAGGTTCAATTTGTGAAGAAATCTGGGAGTGACTACCCTCCCTTATATGATGAGTGGATGGTTCATTGTGCGTTTAAATGAGCAAAATTGTTTTAAATTCTTTAAAAATGATTTTGAATGATTTTATATGTTTTATATATATCTTTGTTATAGTGGGATGTCTGAAAAGAAAATTTGAATCACATATGCATCCATGTATTTATAAATGACTGTGTGCCTTATGTTGATAGATATTTGATTCATGAATGTCTTGATATGATCTTGGAAATTGTTGGTTGAATTATGGCACACAAAATGTGATTTGGATATTTGTGAAAGGATAGTGCATGTGATAAATAACTATAGTCATTCCCTCCATGGAGCGACCCGATGGGGTGATGTGGTTGGGGTTTAATTACGAGGGAGGTAGACGCGGCCTCTTCTCTGCCATGTCATACTATTCAAATTGCACTCCGGTAAGGTACGAGTCAATGCCAAGGAAGAGGGAACTAGTTTTTCGAAACAAATGGATTGAAAACCCCTTGGCGGGCTCTCGTTTGGGTTCGGCCAAACCTAGGACGGGAGTGATTTCTTAGGGAGACCCCATGATTTTTGGAAAGCCTAAGATCTATGGATGCATGTTTATTTGAGTTATTCTGATTGTTGAACTATATTATATCTGAAGAATTGTTTATGAAATATGTTTTGACTACCCCACACTCACCCCTCATTTATTGACACGATTATACCATTGTACTCCACTCACTGAGTATTTCCATACTCACACCTCTCTTCTGTATTTTTCATAGGAAGGTTAGGTAGGAGACATCAATTTTGGAGCTATGGAAGGCATTGTTTTGCTGACTTGTATAGGAATTGGTGATGTAGGGTTTATTTTTGGATTGATGTAGTAAAACCCATGGAAGGAAACATTTGTACTATTCTTTTGTTTTTGGATTTGATTGATACTCATCCAATCTCTCGGAGCAAGTATTGATAGAATCCATGCTTGGTTATTGTAGAACTTGTTTAATGATATTTAAAAGTTGCATTTTGCAAAACTTATTGTTTTATCGGCACATTTGGACTTTATTGTGAAAATTTTATTAAGAATCCTTTGATCGGCCGAGATGGCCCTATACATGCATTGGATCTTGATTGGCTGGGATGGCCTCATGCATACCTGTTGTGATAAAGTGGACTGAGATAGTCCTTCAAATGTCGTTGAATTGTTTTTTAAAACAGGTTTAATAGGTTGTATGCCTTGCGGTATCCCGGTACATGGGGAGATTCTGCTTGTGTGCTGAGATAATGTGGCGGTTGTAGTGTGCTTGACTTGAGGGTTAGGGCGTGACATTCGTCGTGCCCTCATGTAAAATGATTTGTCCTCCTTTAGGAGATCAGGGCACTTGCGCTCGCATAGACTTCTACCCCGTAGGCATCAAAACTCTTAGTGACCCTCTTAACAAGATCTAGATGACTTGAAAAAATAAGTTGAAGAACTTGTGGTCACCAAACTCAAATGTGCTAACACAGGATAGGATGATGTCATCCCAAACATAACCAATCCTTTGTTCCTCGATCCTAAAATCTCTACCGAACGATATCATGTGATGCACTCTTTCCCCCTATGGAGAGGTACAATGGCCCCACTGACCCTTGAGACCACGTAGCCCACTTCATGGCAGTCATGATTTCGAGGGGCATGTGAGATGCTACCATGTGCAAACACTTTACCACAACCCTAAAGGACAACATGCTAACATGGTTCAACTTATTTTCCCTACTTAGAATTAAGAGTTCATCATAGCTAAGGCAGTAGTTTGAAACCCACTTTGTGATCGACCAAGGTGCCAAGAGGAAGTCTATTTACCTCCTATTACTACAATAGAGAGATGACGAGCCCCTTAAGGATTTTCTCAACAAATTCAAGACCGAGAATATGAAGGTCTTGGGCCTGGACCAATCTATTGTTTAGGCATCAATACTTATTGGATTGAGGCCCACGGAATGAAGACCTCGATTATGAAGAATCCCCTGGCCAACATTCAGGAATTCTAAATCCGGGTAAAAAAGTACATCGTTGTAGAAGAAGTCGAGGCATTCGATAGGTGTCGAGACAAAACATGAAGAAACGAGTATAGTCACTCACTACGACATGAACCCTTACTTAAGAGGAGTTGACTAAGACCTTTACCCTATTACAAGTTCAATAACTACACTCCTCTGAATGACATATCTAGTCAGATTCTGATGCAGATCATGAACAAAAGCTATATTAAATGACCCCGCCTCTAATGGGAGATGACTACAAAAAGGACAGGATCTGATATTGTCACTTTCATAGATATTATGGCTTCTTGACACATGAATGCCAAAAGTTAAAAAAGAGCTTGAGGTCTTCACTCAAGATGGCAGATTTCAGTGATTCATCAGCATAGAGCGAGAAAACTATCCCCCTTAAGGATTAAACACTAGAGGTTGGATAGAGGGATGGAATGAACCACCAGTAGTAGAAGTTGCCTGGAACTAAATGGAGTAATCCTTCACATATAGGGTAGAAATCTCTTTTCAACACCCCTTGCTCTCAGTGATTCTCCTCCAACCCAAAGTTTAGCCAATCGAGTGGAAACGCGGCAACGCCAAATCAAGCAAATAGTCACTCTGGTGTTACAAATAACAAAGGCATCACTTCGAGGATGTTCTCATTGCTCGTATTAAGAAGGGACAGAAAAGGAAGAGATAATGATTGGTTTTGTAATACCAAAAAAATCTAATTGTGTTATTGATAAAATTCTAAATCTTATAAAATATAGGAAAATAATTAACTTAGATATAAATGTAGATTTTCTTTTTTGAACAGCACAAAAATATCCTCAAGCCCTCAATTGATAGACTCTTAATTTTTAAGTTCTTAGTTACTAAAGTGCTCGTCCACAGTAGATCTTGAGTTCTCAACAGGAATTGTCTCCTAGGTAGAATTTGACTTCTTTGTGAGAAGTTGATTTATTACCTCTCTATAGTAATTTTATTTTTATCTCTCTCAGTACACTCCAAAGTCTCTCGATAATTGCTACCTCTCAGCTTTTTTGGTGTTGGATGCACTTGGATCTCTCGGATACTAGTGTTGAAGCATTCACACTTACCAAACATTTGCATCTATACTTACCGGACCATTTACACTTATCGGACCATTTGCATCTACACTTATCATACCATTTATATTTACACTTACCTCTTAGCATTTGTATCATTTTTCTCCTCGGTATTGGTAAACATTGTTGCCCAGCAAATGGGAACTTCTCTTTACCTCTTGTTTTTCTTATGCATCTCTTGGTATTTCTTCATTTGCCACCTGTGGGTTCTGTGAGACTTTGTGATTCCACTTGTACCTCTCAGCAACTGTCGTGAGATTTGTACCTAAGAAGAGTTGAACCTTGGCCTATCAATCCCCCCAAAAAGCTTTTCACCACCAAACCATTCAAACCCTTTAACTATATAATATATAATTTATCTTATACCCCATATTTGGAACATTCCACATTTTTTATTATTTTTTTTGATTTATTTCCATAAATTCTAATTTCTATTCCAACTCTCCTTGCCCATCACCAAATACATTTTCTTAACAAAACATAACTATAAATATTATGTTTATAGGGTTGACTTTCCTAATAACCCAAGAGAACATAATGGGCATTTGTGTAATTTAAAAATGTGAAAAGGCCACTAAGCAAATGTTGGAAATGGGTTAGGAGATAAAAGTAGAAATGAGACTCCAGTACTCACGAGACCCAAATTTCATCTCTCTCTCCAGACCATTCTTCTCTCTTCTCCAAAACCCAAATTGATACACCACCAAACTTGAGATCAAAGGTTCTAGACTACTCATCCAACTCTCCAAAATTAGATTTTAATTTTGACTTTGGAAGAGTTTAAGGATCTAGAATTGTCAACAAAAAGGGGGAGAATCCAAAGGTTTGGTGAGACCCAAATTGGAAGAATCTTTTGGAGACAAAATCAAGATATTATAATCTTCCTATCCCAAATTTTAATTTGTTTAACTACCTATCCAATTGGATTTGGAGGATTTTAAAGTCACATTAAGTGAGTGGAAAATAGGTTTGAATATTAGGGTTTATAAGTTCACTTAGATTGATTTATATTAATGATTTTGGTTATTTGATGATATCACTTAGGGGTTAAACAAACTGATCGAGACGAGGCTCTTGCTATGGAAGAATTTGGGAGTGATTATCCTCCTTAATAGTAGAAGTGGATGGATTGTTGTGTTTGTGAATGAAAAAATATTTTCTCTTAGTTTTCTAAAATAATTTTATTAACTAGATATTATATATGGTTTTGTGAATGTGGAGTGCTCTTAAAAATGTTTTGATTTGAGCTATGAAAATCTATGCACTTGCAAATGCTTATTGTGCCATGTTAAATATTCCTATGGATATTATTGTTAAACTCATGAATTGTGAAATTTTGTTGATTTTCTATGACACACATTATGTAGTTTGTGAAATGGTGCATGTGTGGGGTGTGAACACCCATGTTTATGTGATGACTAGTCTATAATTCCGTAAACATATTCGATGGGGTGGCTGGAGAGCTTATAACACTTGAAGGGGTAGGCACGGTAGGGAAATGCTCCTCAAATCCCCATGAGGCTATTTTGTTACACCACCAAGGAGGCTATAACTAACACCAAAGTTCGGGGTGATATTTATGACTAGTAATAATTGAAAACCAGTTGGCGATTCCACCATTGGTCCAGGCCAAGCCTTGGTGGAGAAATTTTGAGGCAAACCCCTTTGGCTTTTAAAAACAAATGCGTAGTAATTATTTATTATATTCTGTGGAAACTATGATATTTGTTGAAAAATGCAAAGATGATTACATTATATTTTTATTGAATCAAAATGTGATTTTGAAAGTATTGTTTGATACTCATATGCTCACAATTTATTTTCTTACACAACTATGTCATTGCATTCTATTCATTGGATATTTTTATACTCACTCCTTCATTTTTATTTTTTTCAGAGGAAGTATGGAGATAAAAGTTACTCCACCGCTATCTAATTCCAATCAAGAAGAGAGCTTTCCCAGAATAGCTATTGGTATTGATCCTTCTTAGTTGCAAATCTTTTAGGCATGTAGACGGACCCGTTATAGGGCATTTTAAAAATATACATTTCATTTATACTTTCTAAAGTTGAAACTTATACTTTGGAAGTTGTATTTTGAAATGATAAATGTTTACTTGTTCCCTACTTGTTTTGGGATTACGTAATTTTTGTGTTAGATTTCTTAACTTGAAAATGGTATCATCAGAGTCTTGCGGGATCTTGGGAGTGCGTGCTGATGATTGCATATACTTCTCGATCATGCGACGATTATCACATACTCGAACTTTAGGGTCGAGATGTGACAATTCTATTGGTATCAGAGCAAAGGTTTTGGTATTTTTAAATGTTTTCAAATATTTTCAAATATTTTAAAGGTTTGGTGTTTCTAATTTTTTTGCAAGATTCAAAAAGCCTCCTAAGGGTTTTAGGAAGTTGAGTCACATCTAGGCATTAGCATATTTTTAGTTTATTTGATTTAGTGAGTTAAGCTTAGTTTCTTTTTTGTAGAATACAATGGCTCCACATTGGAAAACAACAACCTTGACTAACATTCCTTCTTATGCGCATGAAACTACATATCTTCTTTTGCTCCATCTTTTAATGCACCCGAACCTTTGGTTGCTCCATTTGAGATTCTTCCACCATTACTTGCTACTTTTCAATAATGTATGGAATGGTAGAGCAAATATGGTACTCAGCTCCGAACCTAAACCCAAACTTGAATGTAAACTTCTCCTCTACTAAACACTCTGCCACAAAGAATACTCCTCTTTAATCGGTAGCTCCTCCTCCATTAGTAGTTGCATCAACTACCCATCTTACCATAGAGCTATTGAAGTTGATCAAGGAAGCAAGATAACTTGGCTATGGGACCTTCTCAGGCGCTAGTGATACTATAGTGGGAATAGATTGAATTCATAGGGTACAAGAAACCATGGCCAAAATGAGGTTGGATGATGAAATGAATCTTATGGTGGCCATAAGGTTGCCTGGTAAGAGTGCTCACATATGGTGGGAGAACTTGAAGAGGAGATCCTCTACTACCATTACATGAGTGAACTTCTTAGAGAATTTGATGAGAAGTACTACACTAGGTTCTATCGTGACTTAAAGAGGAAGGAATTTTTCTATCTTTGACAAAGGAACAAGTCAGTGGTGGAGTACAAACTGAGTTGAGAGAGCTATCCTTGTTTGTCCCAAAGTTAGTGATCTCCAAATAATATTTGTACTCTAAGTTTAAAGAATGGTTGAATTTGAGTATTAGAGAAAAGATGTCGGTTGCTGAGACCCACACTTTCAAAGATATCTTGCAATTAGTTTTAAGGGCTAAGAAGATGGCTGAAGAAAGAGGAAAGGTTAGAGAGGGCTATGGGAAGAAAAGGAAATCTAGGTTCACTTTGGGTTAAAGTTTTAAGAAAAGTAAAAGTACATGCCCTCATGGTAATGCCTCTGTTATGGGATTAGTTGGCTCTTCTTAAGGCCAAATTTTCCAATATGGTGCCCTAAATGTTAGTGGCGTGTCCAAAACCAAGTCGGTAGAAAGTAAGAAAGTCCCTTGCAAAAATTACAAGAAATTCCATTATGGGCCCTACAATGAGCCTAGCAAGTGCCATCATTATGGAAAGGAGGATCATCTCCGAAATGCTTGCCATAAATTGGGTTTGAGAGGGCAAGGAAGTCAACAAAACTGAGGGCCTCCTAGTGGTTCCAAGGGTGGATTAGCCAATATTACCATATCTCCCTACAACAACACCACTCTAAAGATGGGGACTGGTAGCAACACCGTGGCTATCAATCCCTAATGTTCTCAAACTCGAGTCCAAATGAGGATCTATGTAATGACCAATGAAGAGACACAAAACAACCCTGACGTTATCATAGGTAAATTTGGTTAAGCATAGATTTATTGAATTAAAAAGTATGTTATTACTATTGCTCAGTGATGAATATGTGTATATTGTTGAGTATGGTGCATGACATTGAAGGTGTTGATGACTATTCTAGGAGCATACATAAAATGGTTAATGTTCATATATGATTTGAGGCAATGTTACACGAGTCATGTATGGAATGTGAATTATAAGGTTGACTAATAATTACTTGACGGTTTATATTAATAGATATATAAAAATTTTTGGTGTTAATGTCCGCATACTTATTCATAGAGATGGGACCAGTCCGAGCTGAGCCGATTTTGATCCAATTCCTAGATAGGTCCAGGAATCACAGGCCGGATCAGCCACGTTCCAAGGCTTTCTAGGGTCGGGTCGTTCCGGTTCAAAAAAAATTACTTGAAACTGGCCTGGCCCAGTGATCTAGGCCTGCCAAGCTGGGCCTAGCCATGCCAATTCCCCTTTTTTTTAAAACTCTGTTTTTTTTTTTTAATCTCCCTTTGTTTTTTTTTTTTTTTAAATGTTTTGAACTCATTTTTTTAACACCCTTTTTAATACTCTCTTTGTTTTGTTTTTTAAACTCACTTTTTTGGTTGGTTTTTTTTTTTTTGAAATCAACAAATAAATAGATAAAGAAGAAATAGAGAAATAAAAAAACTTTAGAGTGGTTCCACCAACTTTGATATACGTCCACTATCAAACTATTCACTTAGATTTTCAAATCCACTAATTCAATATTATTATTATTATTATTATTTTATTTTTAGAAAGATGTTTTTTTTAGCATATATTTACATAATCCTCCTATGCACTAAAAATTTATTTTTTTTCTTCATCCTTCATATCTGAGCTATTGCCCATACCTTGTCTCTTTTCTTTGCATTCTTCTAATCTTTAATGCAGATCAAAGCTTCTAAAATGTTGTCTGCCCAATTTGTGCACCTTTTTATTAAAACCCAACCATCTATATTAAAAATACTTTCCGATGGCACTGTGGACACCAAAGGAATTAGTATATTTTTGATGATTTTAGCCAAAATTGGGTAGTAATTTGTATTAATTCTCTACCAATCTAATTTATTAAAATGATCATCATTGTCACAACTTTCTAACTTATGTGTTTGTTGGTATAAAATTAATTCATTTAGTTACGATGAGGAAGTTTTTTGTCTTTTTGCTAACATAGGTGAAGGATTAAATAAAATTGAAGATGAGTAAGAAGTTGAAGTACAACTACTATCACTGCCTATATCACTACTATCTATATTATTATGTTATTTTTCATATAATGTAAACATGAATTGTAAGGTATGAGTTGTTTTTTATTTTAAATATTATGCATGATTTTCTTTGGAAAGCTTTAAGTAAAACAATCTATTAGAGTTTCTATACTTTCAAATTTGACACTTGGATCTAAAACACTTGCTACCAAATATAAAATAGGAATTTTTTCATAATATTTTTAAATTTTATTTTCATTAATTCAATAATGTCACTAAATCTATCTTCATTTTTAAATTGATTAAATATGAAGCAAATTTTACAAAGACTATACAATATTAAATGAGTAGTTAGATAATAGACCCTGAAAAATAAATTTGTACATGCATAAAAAATTTCTAATAATTAAATTAGTGTATTTGTAAAATAAAAAACGATATTATTTATAAAACCGTGTTCATATTTAAAATTAGCAAATTCAATTAAAATATTTCTAAAAGAAATTACATATTGTAACATATCACAGGTTGAGTTCCATCTAGTGTCACATTTTTATTTAAATCATTTAAATTTTATATTATGTAAATTACATAATTTTCTCATTTCTTGTGTTTTTGCCGAAAAATTTCTAATTTGATAAATTAATCACGAATGAGTCATAAAACTACTCCCCCCGCTTTTAAACTATCTTTAATACATAAATTCAAAATATGATATGCACATTTGTGATGAAAAATGTTGCATCTAATATTATTTTTTTAAGTATTAACGATATTAGTATTAACCAAAATATTATCAAAAGACAAAGAAAAAATTATATCATTAATACCATATTTATGAATAATGTTCATAATTATTCTAGTTATGTGAGTATCGGAATATGGGTATTCCCGACATTGAAAAGCTAAAATTCTTTTTTGTAAGACCCATGAATCATTAATCCAATGATATGTTACTATAATAAAATATTCTTTTTTAGGTTCATTTTTTCAAGTATCCAAAATTAATAAAAATTTACAATTAGTGCTCATTAAATTTGCAATTAAACCATTTTTCAACATTCTAATGACCTTTTTCCTACCTGTTATTTTACTAATTTTTTTATAATCCGGTTGTAAATATTTTTAAATATATTCCTCAAAAAACTTCACATTTAACATACTAAGAGGTAATTCTTTATATTCTATCCATTTTATTTGATCAATTTTTTTCGCCTCCGCATTATATCTAATTGTATCCGTGACATTTCCCCTTAATGGCTATTTGTGTTTACCTAGTTTGAGTTAATTTATCTAGATGATCTCTAACTGTGTGTCTTTTATATGTCCCCACACCCCAACCTTTCAAAAATTTATATTTTGATGACAAATATTACAAGTTGCCCTTTGCTCCTAATAATTTTTTAAAAAATAATTCCATGCATTAAAATCATCTTTTCTAGTATGTGTTGTGTTAGATTGTGTATTACTAGATTCATTTTCTTCAAAATTATTATCAATATCTTTGTATTCCAGAATGTCCTCTTGAAAAAATGAAAATAGGGAGAGATAATTGTTATGAAGATTATCAACAAAGTATTCCAACCATTTTTTTTATATGAAATTAAGTTTAAAAATGAAAAGAAATTAATGTGAATGAATTAAATATGTAAAAAAAAAGTAAAGTTATGAAAAATAAATTGTTGCGGACTTGACGGAGATCACGGTTGTTTATCGCCAAATCTTGAAAATTTGAACTTCCAATCTTAAAATTTTGCCAAATCTTGAGGGTTATCGTAGGTGGTTGTGGATGAGTAGGTAGAGAATTTGAAAATGTGTATGTAGAGAATTTGAGAGAGTGTAATAGCGAATTTGAGAACATTGTTAGAAATAAATATTGTTGTGTAGAGAATTTGAAAGAGTGTAGTAGAGAGAGTTAGATTGCGAGAAGAGTATGAGATTTTGTTATATGGGATTTGAAATTTAGTTATAACCAATTTATAGGAAAATTTTTTCATCTTATGGACCAAAATACCACCTCAAACTAGTTGTTTTATAACTATTGCGAGAGATAAATTTGAAAAAAAATTAAAAAAAAAAGGTGAAATGAACATTGGAATAGGCCGGGCTAGTTCAGTGCTGGTTCCAGGCCCATGTCGGGCCAATTCCCGATTCCATTATGGGCTAAACTGGACCAGCTCATTTACTGTAGCGAGGTAGTCCAGTTTTAGTTCACTGTTCACCTAGGCTAGTTATTGACCCAGGTCCAAACTTGCCGGTTGGGTTGGAACCGGGCCCATCCCATCTTTACTTATTGACATGAGTACAAATAAATTTTTTGTTAGTACAACCTTTGCTAGGCATGCCGAGAATCTTAACCCGATTTGAGGAAGTGTTATTCGTAATTACATCTTTGGGTGAGCAGTTAGTTAGTAGTATAGTTTATAGAGATTGTGATGTATGAGTAGGTGAAAGAATTCTTAAGATGGATTTGACTTTATTAGAGATGAGGGATTTTGATACTATCTTGGGATTGGATTGGTTACACCTCGATTGGGCATCCGTGGATTATTTTATTAAGGAACTAAAATTTAGAAAGTCGGGATACCCAGCATTTGTTTTTGCTAGTGAGAACCGAGTAGCATCGGCTTGTGTAATCTTGGCATTAAAAACTTGTAGGATGATGCATAAAGAGTGTGAAGCATATTTAGCCCATATTATCGACACAATTATAGAGAGTCCTACTCAAGATAACATTCTAATAGTGAATGAGTTTTTGGATGTTTTTTCGAAGATGTTATTGGTCTACCTCTAGATCGGAAGTTTGTTTTCACCGTTGATCTACTTCTTGGCACTGCACCCATCTTTGTCCCACCTTATAGAATGACACCTGCAGAGTTAAAGGAGTTGAAAGTGTAACTCCAAGAATTGCTAGATAAGGAATTCATCCAGCCATTCACTTCTTGGGATGCACTAGTCCTCTTTATGAAGAAGAAGGATAGCATTGTTAGGTTATGTATGGACTATCAGCAGCTAAAAGGAGTCACCATTGAGAATAAGTACCCCTTTACTAAAATAAATGATTTTTTTACTAGATTCAAGGTGCATGTGTGTTCTCAAAGATTGATTTGAGATTAGGCAATCATCAATTGAAGATCAAGGAGAGTGATGTGCAAAAGACTATATTTAGGACTTGGTATGGATATTATGAGTTTTTGGCATTGTCATTTGGGTTGATAAATGCCCTCATTGCTTTTACGAACTTGATGAATGGGGTATTTCAATCGTGCCTCAAAAAATTTGTAATCGTATTTATTGATAATATCTTAGTGTATTCAATGAGTGATGAAGAATAGTCAGAGCATCTTAGAGTTGTTTTGCAGACTCTTTGGAGGAGGTAATTGTATGCTAAGTTTTTCGAGTGTGAATTTTGGTTGAGGAAAATTGGATTCTTAGGGGCATATAGTATTCGGTGCAGGAATATTTGTAGATCCAAAGAAGGTTGAA
Organism: Dillenia turbinata; assembly: GCA_037126225.1. Lineage (NCBI taxonomy): Eukaryota > Viridiplantae > Streptophyta > Magnoliopsida > Dilleniales > Dilleniaceae > Dillenia > Dillenia turbinata. Next base: position 5,064,556 of record JBAMMX010000010.1, on the reverse strand, counting down.
GTTGTCAAGCCTCAAATCTACCCATCACCGAGGCTTCATTGGTGACGGACTGCCCGATTCTCACCAGGGCTTAGTCACTTGTATGGTAGTAGAAGTCATACTAAAATAATTGATTTCTTTATTTCAGTAGCTAATTTCTTTATTTCAGTAACTATAAATATTACAAAGATCTTCAATACAAGATTAGGCAACAAAACTTCTATACCAATAAGGTTATCCATAATAAAGTTATCTGTATTTGCTCATCTAATTCTCCTCTAATTTTTCTCAATCTCCTCTCCTACAAGATCTAAAAATAATTTTTGGTGTGAGTTTGATAGCCCAGTGAGGTTTGTGTGTGCATGTATGAAAAACATTTCATTGTGAAATTATATGATAATAGTTTCATTATAAAATCTTTCAAAAAGTTTTCATTGCAACAACAACATGCATAATTAATAACAATAGGAATATGTAATAGTATAGTACAAGTGACAGTTTACTGGCATTTTATCTCTCTATTATAAAAATAGTCACTTATCCCTCCCAGGAGGTCCATTTCCGAAAATGCCGAACTGTCTCCCCCATATTAAGTGGACAATCCTCTTATCCACAATAATGAGGTGCTACCAATATGTATTTTGATGTTCGACAAACCCCTTGCTTGCTCAAGCAATCTCTATACATGCTGACTTATATAATAACCACAAACACATGCATAGGTGTAACAGTAGTGAATCATGGTATCGGCAGTAAATCATGGTAACATTAATAAATCATGGTAATAGTTGTAAATCATGATGACAGTAATAAATCATAGTAACAGTAGTCAATTACGGTAATAGTAGTGAATTATGGTAATATTAGTAAATCATGGCAATAGTATTAAATTATGAAAACAGTACTAAATTATGATAATCACAAAAAAATCATAATAACAATAAAATAAATAGGAATATAAAGAACACTCACTTCTAAGGGTTGCCCAAAATCTTCATTCCTTTTTCTTCCTTTTTTTCTCTTCCTTTCTCTCTTTCTCTCTTTCTTTCTGTCTTCCTCATGAATTTGTTGATGGTTTTGGAATGAAAGGGATAGGTATTTATAGTTCTTAATTTGCCATGGATCCTTAATAAGTATAAGGACACTTGTTCTTTATGTAAGGTTCTTATTCTTGATGTATGCTAAGAGTTCTCCGATGTGTCATTTATAGAAGACACCTACCTCTTATACATAACACTTGGCATCCATGTGGTCTCATTTGTTACAAGACAAGTGGTATGGACGATGGTGGTCGGTGGATTTTCAAAGGTCATTTTATTTTGGCATTCAGTACTTCTATCACCCTTCTGATTCCTTATTTTCGTGTAATGTTATTTAAGTAAATGACATTTATTTAAGAATTACACGTAAATAAGAAAATACCCCCTATTTAGATTCAACAAAAATAGTTTTAGAACTTAATTCCTTAAGGATAAAAATTCAACTTCCCATTTCAAGAACAAAACTCGAATTAGCAAATTTTGTTAGATTTTATTTGGTAAGCTAACAACTTAGAAAAATTCTAGAAAAATAGGTTTTCATCTAATTTAATCATAAAGAACAATTATCGGAACTTTTCCTTCTTATTTTCTAAACAATTTAGATATCTCATTTTTGGGTACTTAGTCTTTAGAGAGTTGGTCAAACCTATGTTTTTAACATCCCAAGCCTTTGATTTCATTCTCATTTCCTTTACTCGAGTACTCTCATTAATCCATAATTAATAATAAGTTATTTCTTGTAATGAGATTAGAGTATGTGACCTTCCTTCCCCCTTAAAAAAAATTTCATCCTCGAAATTCATACCTGATTACTAGAACAAAGCAGTATACTTTTGTCGGATCTCATCTTCAAGCTCCTATGTAGCATTTTCTATTCCATGATTGTTCCACAGTGCTTTGACTAGATGCACTTCCTTTGTTCTTAGTTTCTTTATATCAGATGCTAAGTTCTTGACTGGTTTTTCTTTATAAGTTAGATCTTGATGAAGTTGGAGTAGCTTGTAATCCAGTATATGATCTGGATCAGGTTAATACTTTCGAAGCAATGATACATGGAATACATCATGGATGCTAAATAAGGTTGGTGGTAGGGCCAACCGATATGCTGCTTTCCCAATTTGTTCAAGAATTTCAAATGGTCAAATATATCTTGAACTCAATTTTTCTCCTTTTCTGTGTTGAATAATTCCTTTCTGAGGGCATATTTTAAGAAAAACTTGATCTTCCACTTGGAATTCCAAATCCTTTCTACGATGGTCAGCATAAATTTTTTTTTTTTACTTTGAGCAGTCATCATTCTTTGTTTTATTATCTTGATTTTGTTGAGGTTTTCTTCCGTCCATGGTATGATATTTGGTGCATTCATATTTCTTTCCCTAATTCTATCCCAATAAATTGGTGATTGATATTTTCTTCCATATAAGGCTTCGTAAGGAGCCATACCAATTGTGGATTGAAAACTATTGTTGTATACGAATTCTACAAGTGGTAGATGCTTATCCTAACTTCCCTTGAAATCTAGAATGCATGCTCGAAGCATATCTTTTAATACTTAAATTGTGTGTTCAGATTGTCTATCTGTTTGAGGATGAGAACTTGTGCTAAATTTTAATTTGGTATCTAAAAGTTGTTGTAGTTGTTTCTAAAGTCGAGAAGTAAATCTTGGATCTCTATTAAAAACAATACTAAGAGGTACTCCATACAATTTAACTATCTCGTCTATATATATTCTACCCAATTTTTCAATGGGATAAGTCATTTTGATTGGCAAGAAGTGAGAGGATTTAGTGAACCTATCTACAATTACCCATATTATATCATGCCCATTTTTACTTTTTGGTAATCCACAAATAAAACCTTAGTTACTTTATCCCACTTCCTTATTGGAATTGGTAAGGGTTACAGCAACCCAAATGGTTTTTGATGTTCTATTTTAACTTGTTGACATGTCAAACAAGTAGAAATGTAATTTGTAATATCCTTCTTCATGTCATTCCACTAGTAATATTTCTTCAAATCTTTATACATCTTAGTTCCTCTAGAGTGGATAATATATTTTGAGCAATATGCCTCCTCAAGGATTTCTTTTCCCAAAACCCTATTTTTCAGTACACAAATTTTTTTTCAGAACTTTAATATTCCATTATCAATCTCTTGAAAATTTGATGATTCATTTCTTCTAACTTTTTCCCTAATCTTTTGTAGTTCTTGATCCTGTTCTTGAGCATTCTTGATCCTTGAGTATAAATCAATGCTTATTTTTATATTGGCATATCTAATTCCTTGGTGAATCTTGTTAGGTTTCGAATAGATCAACTGTATCATCATCTTCTATTCTTTTATCCTTACTTTTGCTATCTTCACTTTTCTACTAAGGGCATCTGCGACTACATTTACTTTCCCTAGTTGGTAGTTGATGGTGCAGTTATAATCTTCAAGGTATTCTATCCACTTTCTTTGCCTCATGTTAAGTTCCTTTTAAGAAAATAAGTACCTTAAGTTCTTGTGATCTGTAAATATCTCAAATGTTATCCTATACAAATAGTGTCTCCACTTTTTGAGGGTTAATATTATAGCAGCTTACTCTAAATCATGTGTGGGATAGTTTTGCTCATAGAGTTTCAATTGTCATAATGCATATGCTATAACCTTTCCTTTTTATATTAACACGCCCCCTAGTCCTTCTTTTGATGCATCAGTATATATTACAAAGCCATCCTTTCCTTCAGGCAAGGTAAGCATTGGAACCATAGTTAATCTCATTTTTAATTCAAGAAAACTTTGTACACATTTGCTATCCCAGTCAAATTTCGTATTTTTTCAAGTTAGCTTTGTCAATGGTCTGGCTAACTTTGAAAAATCTTGCATAAATCTTCAATAATAACCAACTAATCCCAAAAAACTTCGTACTTCAGTTACTGTCCTTAGTGTTTTCCATGATAAAATGGATTCTCTCTTAGAAGGAACAACAGAAATTTCATTCACAGATATTATGTGACCAAGGAAAGTAACTTTTTCTAGCCAGAACTCACATTTGTTAAACTTGGCATATAATTTATTTTCTCTAAGTGTCTGTAACACACAATGTAAATGTTCTTTATGCTTTTCTTCTGATTTTGAGTACCCCAATATATCATCTATGAAAATCACCACAAAATGGTCAATGTATTGATTGAATACTCTATGCATTAGATCCATGAATGTAGCTGGCGCATTAGTTAATCCAAAAGGCATGACCACAAACTCATAATGACTATATCGAGTTCTGAAAGCTGTCTTAGGAATATCCTCTTTTTTAATTCTCAATTGATAACACCCTTGTCTGAGATCAAATTTGGTAAAGACTTTACCACCTTATAGCTGATCAAACAAATCATCTATCAAAGGCAAAGGGTATTTATTTTGTATTGTGACATTGTTTAATCCTCAATAATTGACACATAATCTCAATGTACCATCTTTTTTCTTGACAAATAATACAGGAGCTCCCCATAGGGATATACTTAGTCTAATAAACCCTCTTTCAAGCAAATCTTGCCATTGTACCTTAAGTTCTTTTAATTCTAGAGGCCCCATTCTATATGGAGCCTTTGGAATTGGTTCTACTCCTGGAACAAGATCAATACTGAATTCTATTTCCCTTTCTAGAGGTAATGAGGTTAATTCTTCAGGGAATACATCAAGATATTCTCTCACTATAGGGATATTTTCAATTTTCTTCTTCTCAGTGGGTTGATTTATAAGATAAGCAAGATATCCAGTACATCCCTTATAAAGGAGTTTTCTAGAGCATGCTCCCGAAATAATAAGATTAGGAAAAAGCTTATTATCTCCCACCAATTTAACCTCAACTTGCCCCGGAATACAAAGTTTTACTTTCTTTGCTCTACAATCCATTCTTATATGATATCGAGATAACCGATCTATTCCTAGTATAATAACATATTCTTGAATGGGAAAAATTATCAAACTACTACAAATTCTTTTTCCGCAATCTTGAATTTATATGACTTTACTAGAAATTCAGTAATCATACTACTTCCCAATTGAGTACTTACCTCCAATATGTATGGTAACTTTTTAACCTCAACATTTAAGATTTTTATCCAACTAGGAGTAATAAATGAATGTATGGAACCATGATCAAATAATATCTTAACCTTATGGTTATTGAAAAGTAGCATACCTTCCGCGATATTGGATGCTTAAGGGATTTCTTCTCATTCCATAGCAAAAACTCTTCCTTGCATCCTGGGTTTGTTATCCTGATTCCTTTGTCTTTGATTTTTAGGTTGACTTCTCTTCCTTATTGTCTTGGGATAATCTTTGATGTAGTATTCATTACTTCCATATCTCATACATTTCCCCACCTTTAGCCAACAACTTGCTTCATCATGTCCTAACATTTGACAATAATTATAAAAGTCTCTCTGTCCTGCTTGCTTACTAGAACCTCCCATACTTTTTTCTTGGCTTTGGAATGCTAAGCCATTAGAACCCCTCTTTATCATTTTTGTACTTCCTTAAAGCTTTCTTTGCTGCCAATTTGCCACTGTTGTTCTCTTACTAAGTCCCACCTGCTATTTATTCTTGCTATCTTCTAATCGACATGCCAACTCTATAGCCTTAGAATAAGTTTCTATAATGATAGGGGTTAAAGCATCTTGAATTTCCCAACGTAACCCCCCAATGAAACATTTAATTCTATGGTCTTCAGTTGACACTAACAAAGGAGCAAACTTTGAAAGTTTCGTAAATCTGATCTCATATTGAACTACTGTCGTTTGACCTTGTTTGAGAATAAGAAATTCTTCTTCTGTTTTTTCTCGTATGTGGCGTGGGTAATATTTTTTGTTGAATTCTTTCAAAATATTTTTCCAAGTATATAGGATATTATTTTGTGCCCACTTATATGAGATGGTTCGCCATCATTCTCTAGCTACTCCAAAAAGTTGATATACTGTTAGTCTAACTTTTCGTTCATCTTATAATTTAATACTGCAAAAATTCCTTCCATTTCTTCTAACTATAATTCAGCTTTCTCATCATTTCCATATCCTCCATCAAACCATGGAGGATGAAACTTCAAAAATCATTCCAAGACAATATCCTCAGGTTGTTCGATGTTTGGTGACAAATTGTGGGGAGATTGCTGGTTGGTTTTGTTGTTGGCTTGTTGTTCCATTATTTGAGATACTCTTTCTAGTGTTGTAATTACTTGATCCATAGAGTTTAAAGCTTGATCAATTGAATTGTCTTGTTGTCATTTTATTCTAACCATCTTAATATGAATATTTTAAAAAAAAAAGACCTTCAAAATAATAAAAGTAGTTAATATGTCAAAAAGATGCAAAAGATCTATAGTACTAATACAACTCATTAATGTTCAACTGTATTACATTATCAAAACATATTCCTAAGTACTTTTTGGCAATATTCAGGATTTAGTCCTAAGAAGCTTGGTTAGCTAAACTACAAATTCTATCTAGTATTTGAATGTTGGCTATGTTTCTGGCCATCTCTTCTTGCCACATTACAAAGATCATATAGACCCATTTTCAGAGTTTGGATCTTGTCTTTGTAATTTTGGATAACTTTTGTAGATCCTAGCCTTTCTCTTTCCAATAACCTGTTTTTCTTGGTCAGTTGTTCATTTTCTTCGTCTGCCTTAGTACAATATTCGGCCAGGAATTGACCCCACTTCTCCTGGTAATCAAGTTTTTCTTTTAGCACTAGATTTTCATGTTTCACTGTAATCAATTCTTCCCTACTCCTATTGTTGTCGTAACAGGCCTCATATGTGTTGAAATTTGGAGTGCGGAAGCTAGGTTGGTGAGCTAGGGTTTTGATGTTTGAGCAAGGAAGAGAAGACTTGGTGTTTGTGTATTTGGATGTGTTGATGAACAACAAAGTAAGAACACTTGAATTTGTGAGAATAAACTCAAAGTATTGTATTGATGAACTATCAATTACAAGACATTTTTGTGTTGAGACAAAGCTCAAGAATACAAAGAGACTTTTTGGAGACTATGCTCTATTCTATTCTAAGTTTGAGACTAAGCTCAATTGTGTTTTTCTTCCATCACTTTGCTCCCTATTTATAGAGATTATTACATGTTAAAAAGAGGAAATAGACCACCAAAGCCCAATAGAACCGTTGGGGGACAAAGGGGACAGATTTCTGTCCCCAAAACACTGTATAACAACCATATTTTTGGCTGTTATACAGTCCAACGGCTAGTTCTTTTGAACTAGCTGTTGGGGCCTTGGATTAAGCCCTTTTATGGGCTACAATATGCCCAAGATGTTGGGCTAAAACACCCTTAAGGACTGGACCAAATGCAGCTCACAAATAGGCTTGAACCTTGAACCAAAATGGACTTGGATCTTGAAGTAATCTGGACAGCATCTTGGGTCTGTCTTCTTGGCTTTATTTGGGCCTCCTATGAAGTCCATCTTGGCTTGGATTAGGGCTTCTTTCCATGCTCTTGAAGTGACCTTTAAGTGAGCCTAAGATGGGCTTCATTAGGTGGGCACAATGGCCAGAATTCTGGGCTTCTTTCTAGCCCATTTTGATATTCAATTTGTAACCTTTCTTTATTCCATTGTTTGCATAATATTTTGTCGAATTAGCGCAATGTATTCGGGGGGCATCCACTCGCACATTTCTATGAATGCTTCATCTTCTTCTTCATCTTCAACACTCCCCCTCAAGTCCGACGAATGGAGGTCCATGGAGTCGAGACTTGGAGAGATGATGTTGGAGGTTTGAGCTTCTTGAGATTGCTTGGCCTTCTTTTTCTTCTTCTTTTTCTTGGTCTTGTCTTCTTGCTCCCCCTCAATAACTTGAGCATTACAAGCTATGTGTACATGGCTTATTTGTTGTGCTCCCCCTTGCTCCTTAATCGGAGCTTCAATAGGCAGACTCAGTGGTGCTTTGTCACCGGATTCTGCAAAATAAAATTCTGTTTCGGCAAATTTCATATCTTTCAACAATTTGTTAATTCGCGTTCCACTTCTACTTCCTTCTTTGTCTCTTCAAACTGTTGATGAAGCTGACTATAAGTTTAGTAACTATGAAGTAATTCTTGTTGCAACTCATTGATTTCTTCCACTTGAGCATCCATTACCAAATCTTTCCTTGATTAGTTGGTAGACTTTACTTCTTCCTTACTATCTTCTATTAAAATGTATTGACCCTCCTTATTTGGCTCCTTAACTTTTTCTCCTATTTCCTCAGAGGGATCTTCCTCTATCGATGACTGATCATTATCTGGTTCCATGGCTACAAAATTTTCGACAATGTTAGAAAAATTCTCATGACACATAATAATTATTTCTAGTTATAATAAATGCTTAAATACAAAAGTTCTTACTTAATATCACCTTTTCTAACCTAGGCTCTGATACCACTCAATTGTCATGCCCCCAAATCTACCCCATCGCCGAGACTTCATCAGTGATAGACTGCCTAGTTCTCATCGGGGCTCAGTCACTTGTATGGTAGTAGAAGTCATGCTAAAATACTTGATTTCTTTGTTTCAGTAACTATAAATATTACAAAGATTTTCAATACATGATGAAACAACAAAACTACTATACTAATAAGGTTATCCACAATAAAGTTATCTCTATTTGCTCATCTAATTCTTCTCGATCTCCTCTTTTGTAGAATCTAAAAATAATTTTTGGTGTGAGCTTGATAACCCAGTGAGGTTCATGTGTGCATGTATGAAAAATATTTCATTGTAAAATTATATAATAACAGTTTCATTGTAAAATTTTTCAAAAAGTTTTCAATACACCAACAACATGAACAATTAATAATAATAAGAACAAGTAATAGTACAATACAGATGTCAGTTTATTGGTGTCTTATCTCTCTATTATAAGAACAGTCTACTTATGCCTCCCAGGAGTTCTATTTCCAAAAAGGCCGAATAGTCTCCCTCGCATTAGTGGACAAACCTCCTATCCACAATAATGAGGTGCTACCAATATGTATTTCAATGTTCGACAAAGCCCTTGCTTGCTCGAGCAATCTCCATACATACTAGCTTATATAACAACCACAAACATATACATGGGTGTAATAGTAATAAATCATGGTATCGGCAGTAAATCACAATAACATTAATAAATATGGTAATAGTTGTAAATCATGATGACAGTAACAAATCGTAGTAATAGTAATTATAGTAATAGTAGTGAATCATGGTAATATTAGTAAATCATGGTAATAGTATAAAATTATGGAAACAGTACTAAATTATGATAATCACAAAAAAATCATAATAGCTATAAAATAAATAGGAATACAAAGAACACTCACTTCTAAGGGTTGTCCAAAATCTTCTTTCATTTTTCTTCCTTTTCTTCTCTTCCTTCTTAGCTTTTTCTCTTTCTATCTTTCTTTCTCTCTTCTTCACAAATTTGTTGACGGTTTTGGGATGAAGGGGATAGGTATTTATAGTTGTTAAGTTGCCATGGATCCTTAACAAGTGTAAGGATACTTGTTCTTCCTGTAAGGTTCTTATTCTTGATGTATGCCAAGTGTCCTCCCATGTGTCATCTATAGAAGGAACCTACCTCTTATACATAACACTTGGCATCCATGTGGTTTCATTTGTTGCGAGACAAGGGGTATGGATGGTGGTAGTCGGTGGCTTGATCGGTGGAGTTTCAAAAGTCATTTATTTTGGTATTCAGCACTTCTGTCACCCTTCTGATTCCTTATTTTCATGTAATGTCATTTAAGTAAATGACATTTACTTAGGAATTATACGTAAATAAGGAAATATCTCCATTTGGATTCAATAAAAATAGTTTCAAAACCTAATTTTTTAAAGATAAAAAGTCAACTCCCCATTCCAAGAACAAAACTCAAAATAGTAAATTTTGTTGGATTTTATTTGGTAAGCTAACATCTTAGAAAAATTCTAAAAAAATAGGTTTTTATCTAATTTAATCATAAAAAATAATTACCGAAACTTTTTCTTCTTATTTTTTGAACATTTTAGATATCTCATTTTTGGGTACTTAGTCTCCAAAGAGTTGATCAAACCTATGTTTTTAACATCCAAAGTCTTTGATTTCATTCTCATTTCCTATACTTGAGTATTCTCACTAATCCACAATTAATAATAAGTCTTTGATTTTATTGTAGTTTATAGTGATACCAGTAAACAAGGATTGAAATGTGTGTTAACGCAAAATGATAATGTGATAGCTTATACCTTTGGATAACTAATAAAATATGAAGAGAACTATCCTATTCATGACTTGGAGTTAACTACAACTGTATTTGCCTTGAAGATATGGAGACATTATTTGTATGGGAAGACTTGTAAGATTTTCACTGATCACAAAAGCTTGAAGTACTTGCTCACATAAAAGAGGTTGAATTTGAGGCAAAGAAGGTGATTTGAGTTGATTAAAGACTATGATTTGGGAATAGATGTAGTCTGATGATATTGTGAAATGTAAATTCTTGGTATACCGTCTCTTGCTTTTTAATTGAGCTTTTTAAATGAGAAGTTGTTGACTATCTTGGTGTGGGTACCTGTCAGTGTAATTTAGTAGTGCAAGAGGGCTATTAAGTAAATAGGAGAAATGAGTTATAGATAAAAAGTGGAGGTGGGACTCCAAAACCCACGAAGTCCAAGTTTCACCTTTCTTTTTACTCTTCTCCCTCTTAACTTACACATTCTCTCTAACTCTCTCAGTAACACCGACATCTCGGTGTACTCATACTTCTCCTACTTTTCACTTCATATATGAGATCTCACATGTTATATAAAGAAAATTCGCTAAGAAATATTTTCGTTAAAACCGCTCCAGAAAAGATTTCGGTCCAAATCGCTAGAAACTAAAAATTTATAAAATGATCACCAATGTCCCAAAGCTAATTAGAATGACTCTAAAGTGTATAAGAATCTCAAATTAGGGTAAATCAAGCTTCGTAGAGCTAAATCCACCAATTTCTGAAAAATAGTCCAAAAACCCTAATTTTGGGACAGAGAGCACCCGGAAAGACTAAATAACCATATTTTGATTCAAGATGACTTTAGTTAGACCTAATAGGAGGTAAGGGGTCTAGTGTACAAATATAAAAACTTTTGGGGTCAAAATAAAATTTTCAAAGCTTAAGGGGCTTGTTTGCAATTTATAATAACCTAAAATTAATCTACTAATTTTATTCTCCTAAAACCCTAATTGGACAAGTGTAGAGAGAGGAAGAAATGTGATTGGTCCAATGGTTGAACAAGTGTGAACATAAGGTAGTCAAAATTTTTGACTTTTGGAAAATTTATCCAAAGGTGAGAAATTTGTGGAAGTTAAAAGAAACCAATAGGAACCTTAGGATTAAAATGGTGGGACCCACACATTAATTAAGGTAATGACTTGTAGAGAGTGAGAGAGGCTTTGTAGAGAGAGAAAAAGAAGAAACCCTAATTTTAACATGATATCCGAGGGCTAAAATTTGATCTTGAGACATTTAAAGATTACGATTGAATGAGGTAACTTAACTAAGCTTAAAACACTCCTTCTCCTTCCCAAAAAAATGAGGACAGCCTAGGGAAGAAGAAGCAGACAAGTTCTCCATTGTTTCTCTCAAAAACCATGACAAAGAGGAAGGAGAAACTCAAACTTTTTCTACAACACCACCCAAATAATTTTTATGTAGATCAAATCCTCACAAAACCTAGTATAACATATCCAAAAATTAGAGCAAAAGATGAAGGTTTGCTATGTGAACTTCAAGGGAGAACCAAGAGCTTCAAGGAGGTGAAACACTAGGCTATCTTCAAGATCAATTCAATATTTTTGGTAAAGAACTTTCTTTCACTCTCTAGTATAATATATCAAATTTTGGAGCAAAAAGGAGATGCCTAACATGGTGAACATAGGGTGGCCAAGAGCTAGGAGATAGGAGGGAAGAAGGATCTTATGAAGAAAGACTTTGGTTGGGCTTAAAACATCAAGACCTAAGGTAAGAAAGTTCTGCACTTGCTGAAATTTTGAAGAACCATGTGTGAATGTTTCATATGAAGTGTTTTAGCATGATTTCATAGCGTAGAGTTAGGAGAAATCCAATAGAACGTAGAAACTAAAAATTTCTGCAAAACAGGGCAAACTGACCAGGCTGTAGTCTTCCTATAATAACTTTTTCTGCACAAATTCAAATTGAGCTCGGTTTTCTGTATATGAAACCAGACTTCCATAGTTTTAAAATGAGACATGATTCGTTGAATTCTGAAGAGAATTGGATTTTTAGTGATTTTTCAACTTCAGATGTTCTGCAGTAAAATACCCTGTTCTGTTCTGTTTTGGCTGTGGAGTTGATTTCAATTTTGAGGTGTCTTCTGCTCTGAACAAACCTGAGCTTCAGTTATAAAATTTATAGATCTATGTTTTATATTTAATTTGAGGTAAGAATCATGTGATTTGAATATGTGTAGTGAAAGTTACAGCCTGGTTTCTATGACTGCGCAGATTAGAAATATTGCAATCCCGATTTCTTAGAATGAATCTTCATGCTTTTGTGTATCTGAAGTAAGTTTTGGCTGAAAATATTAAGAATTATTATTTTATAGTTAGTATAGGTGTATTAAGTAAGGTAATAAGTTGTGTTAGTTTGGTAGTTGGTTTGGGATATAAAGAATGGAAATGTTTTGCATGCAGACTGTTTTGTGTATACAAGAGTTATAATGTGAGGGTGATGAGTTGAGTGGTTTATATGTAGCATTGTAGTGTCTTGCTTGGTGATCGAATGAGGGGAGCCCTTTTTTTGCTTGTTGTGAAGCATTCTAGGGAGTGACGTACCCTCCGGTATACTATGAGTGGGACTGTAGACACTGTGTTATTGATTGAATAAATCCACGTTTTTATAACTTTTCAAATGACATGGTTTATGATGTGTGTGGAAGCATGCGAATGATATATTTTTACTAATGTTTCTTTTGTGATCATTGGAGTGTCTCAATGAATTGTTTAAATGATATGCAACCATGAAATTTGTGTTGAAATAACTTATGCCACTTTTATGAACTTGACATGAATTACATACTTACATTTGTATTGGCACATTTATTTGACTTGGTTTAATGAATTGTTTTGGGCCAAACCACTTACTTGTGATGCATGGGTCGGATGCCCACTTGTGATATGATGATGTGATTATGTCCATGATGGACTTCCATAGCTACGAAGGGCTTTGGCAGTGACACCCATTGTGTCCGGATACGTTTCGGCCGGAGGTATCCCCCAAATGCCATACGTATAGTTGCGGCCAGATGAACCATATAGAGGAGGACATGTGTAACTCCACTGTCTAGCTCCAGGCGGAATTCTATACATGATTGATTATGTGTGCTTGATACAATTGAGGCTCGTGGCCAACATTGGGGAAGAGAGCTTGATGTTTTCTTTATACTTGCATATGAAACACCCCTAATGCGCCCGTTATTGATTGTGGTAGACCATCGTCGGGGATATTTTATTGGCCAGCACTATATGATTTTGAAACGTTGATGGATGCGTGTGCGGATACCATGATGTGTGACATATGATTTATGATTTGTGGAAATATCATGATTGTTTTAAAATGCCATCACATTTTAAAATTTTTTTTTGACACTCCGTGCTCACACATATGATTGATAACATATTGTCGATCTCCTCACTGACTGAGTATTCCCCATAATACTCACCCCTCATTTTCTATGATTCCAGATATAGATTGGCAGAGAGACGTGTCGAAAGCCTTTTGACACATTTAGCATTCATCTGGAGACTACGAGCCTGGGATATGGTTCCGATTATGCTTTCGCGATAAAGTTTGATGATAATATACATTTATCTAAGGTCTATAGCATAACCATTGTATATTTATTTGGGATGACTGTATTTATGTTATGTAAATGTATTTGAAACTCTTGAATCATTGTTTATTCATACATTAAGACAAAGTGTCGTGTTTCAAGTTTACTTTTACTTGGGAACATGTTTTGAGGCAAACAGGATTTTGGATAGGATTACAGGTTGATTTTGATAACCTTGCAGTGTCCCGGTATATGGGGAGGTGCTACTCGTATATCGAGATATCACAGCGGTTGTCGCGTGCTCAATCCATGGGTCGGGGTGTGACAATTCTATTGGTATCAGAGCTCTAGGTTAAGAGCTATATTTTTTTAAAAGAGTTTCGAAAATATTCCCAATTATATTTCAAAAAGTCCTCAATGCATATGAGATTTTCATTACAGCCATGAAATCCTAGTACATGGTCTTAGGCATATGAGTTAATTTATTTTTAGGGGGTTAGATACGATTTGTATCTAACCTAGCATATCCATTCCATCGGTTCTTAAACCGATAACTTCACCCATTTTAGGGGGCTATTTTAACCTAGCATATCCATTCTATCGGTTCTTAAACCGATAATTTCATTCATTTTAGGGGGTTTGTTACTTCGTAACTAACGTTAATTCTTGAATCCTACCTAATGAGAATTTTCTCTTTTGCGGAACTATGACGACTAGACGAGGTACTAGATTTGCACTTGAGATGTTTCCTACTTGGGGATGTTTCCTCATCACGTATACCCCCTCCAGCACCTCCTCAGCCGGCTACTACAGCTGCGGTTCCACCACCATCACTTGATGTATTCAGATAGGTATATGAGTAGTACACTTTACACGGAATTCAGTTGCCACCCCCACCACCACCGATGGCAGTGCCGACTCCTATGGTAGCGCCTATTTCTATAGCAGTACCTTCTCCTGTGGCACCTAATCCTCCACCGGTCGCTGTTCCTTCTACAGTTTCTATTCGAGTGACACTACTTCCTCTACACTTAGACGCATCCACGAGCTGACTCAGCAAATCAAGGAAGCTCGACAGTTAGGATGCATAGAGTTTGTAGGACTCGGTGATGCCATTGCGGCTAAGCATTGGGTCAACCGGACCAATCAGATTTTGATGGATTTAGGTTTGAGAAAGGAGTATAGGTTGCAGATAGCAGAGAGGTTGTTAGATGGTTATGCCTTCACTTGGTGGGAGGCTATTTGTGACGAGACTATTGAACCACTACGGTGGGAGGACTTCTTGAGGGAGTTCCACTACAGATATTTTACAGAGTTCTAGCAGGACCGCAAGAGGATGGCGTTCCTGTATTTGAGATAGGGGACTAGATCTATTGTTGAGTATGTGGCAAAATTGAGGAGATTAGCTGCCTTCATCCCCGACTTAGCCATACCTAGACAGATAAGATTCAAGTTTGAGGACAGCCTCAATTTGAACATCCAGAGATATATGATAGTTACACCCAGCTTCTTCCTCTCGGAGATTATTGATTCAACCTATAGTACGGAAGAGATTGTCCGCGTTGAGAGTAGGTAGAGAGAGAGCAGAGATTAGAGGAAGGAGAGGACTGGGTCACACTTGGGGCAGAGTTCGAAGAGAAGTAAGAGCTTCAATTCCCACAAAGGTCGCTCTGATTTTAGGCCAGTTGAAATTGGACAAGGACAACGTCCCTAAGGGTTTAGAGCACCGACCCCTAGTGTTTCTAGTCATCCCATAGCACAGCAGTATCCTACAGGTCGCAACTGTGACCGATGTCATCTTGGAGCTTGTAGAGCTCCCCTTAGATGCTTCCAGTGTGGGAAGCAAGGACACATTCGGAGTTCTTGTCCCAACTTAGGTTTCAGAGGTCAGGCGACACAAACACACACGGGTGGATCATGGACAGGTCAGTAGGAAGCACCTATATATTCAGTATAAACCGTTCCATGGATTGCAGTCGGGAGCAACACTATACTAAACCCTTCACAACAGTAGCCGAGGGCATAAGCCCGCGTGAATGCGATGACTTAGGAGGACGCTCAGGTGAACCCAGATGTGATAATGGGTAATCCTCCAGCAGACCCTCTATTTTGGAACTTTTATGTACTCTTCTGTTGAAATCATGTATCCCATGATGACATGTACGGTCATGATTAGTTAAAGCCTTGGAGGCTTAACTATTTTGATATATATATATATCTCTTTTGCACATTCTAAATTGATTCCTCTTTCAAATTTCTTACATCCAGGTACCATGAAAATATTCAGAGTCGACACCCGTGTTCTTATTGATACTGGGTCAAATTATTCTTATGTGAGAGCTTCTTTCACTCAATAGTTGGGTAGGTCGTTATCGCCACTATTTGAAAAACTACTGGTTATCACTCCTCTTGGCAAGCAGTTGATCAGGGATTCGGTCATGCCCCGATCCTCGATCTGTGGCGTGAGCAGTCGCCCGTTATCTTGTATACTGCTATCACTTGACACACATACCGAGGCAATGAAGGTTAACATCTTCACCTGTTTTAAACTTGTTTAAAAACCCGTTCAAAACCTGTGTATCCTCAAAATAAAATTTCCCAAGTAAATGAAATTTAAAATGTGATACTGTGCCTCAATACGTAGTTATGCAACACTTTTGAGAGTCTCAATTTACATTACATAATATAATTATAGTCATCCCATAAAAATATACATTGGTCATTTTATATACCTCATAAATATACATCATCCAATATCATTTCGGAAGAATGGTCGATGCTATACCGAAACCCAACGTCTCCGAACGTAAGTCAAGTGTGTTGAAATCTCTTCACACGTTTTCCTGCCAAGTCTGACTGAAATCAAGAAAAAGTGAGGGGTGAGTATTATGGGGAATACTCAGTGAGTGAGAGGATCGACATTATGTTCTCAATAATATGTGTGAAAATAGAGTGTCAAAATTTAATTTAAAATAGGATATCATTTCAATTAAATCATGGCATTTTCATAAGTCACAATAGTCATATATCACACAACATAAGTAAAACACGTGCATCCATAAATAAATGTCAAGAATCATTTAGAGCTTGCCATAAATATTCCCAGCAAAGGTCTACCACGACCTATGACGGGCGCATTGGGGGTTTTTAATATGCAAGTATAAAACAATAGCACTCTTCCCCAATGTTGGCCAGGGTCTCACCACAAGCCCGTGTCAAATCAAACATATATCATCAACCATGTATAGAACCCCGCCCGGAGCTAGACAATGGCGTCACACATGTCCTTACTGATTTGGTTCATCCGACTGTGACTATACATATGACGTTTGCGGATACCTGCTGCAGAAGCATAGCCGGATAACACTGGTGCCTCTACAAATGCCCTTCGTAATTACGGAATCATCAATGTCATCATCATAGTATCATAAGGGCACACTGACCCAATGGTAAGGATCATAATTATATCAATAAAAATGTGCCAATATTTAACATTTCATAAATCATATCAATTATCAAAATGTGGTACAATATCATTTCACTACAAATCATGGATGCGTAATATTCAAATCATCATTGGGACACTCCAATAGTCATAGAAACAACATTTGTAAAACATGCTTCAAAACTTATAGTTACATACGCATCATAAATCATGATTTGAAAACAAGTTAAAATCATTAAATTTTGTTCAATCAAGAACATTTCATCAAAGTCCCACTCACTTATACGAGAGGGTCAATCACTCCCTACAATGCACAATAGGTGTCAAGAGTGTGCTCCCCTTAATCGGTCTCCAACAGGTCACTACAATTGTAACACATCACATGTGTCATGAATTGAAAAATTACTAAGTTAGTTAGCATTTTAACTAACCCTATATCTAGGCCAAAACTAGTGCATCCTAAATACTCTCTCTAATACGTGCATTACAACTTCCCCTTTCTCCATCACCAACAACAACTTAAATGTTCCATACATTCATTTCTCATAATATCATCACCAAGCATACATGCCTCCCATTCCAACCTTTGCATACACAAAATGGTCCGCATGCAAACATATTTATTCTTTATATCCCAAACCACTTACCAAAATAACACAACTTGTCACCATATTTAGTACACCTATGCTAACCATAAAACAACATTTCTTGACGTTTTCAGCCTAAATTTACTTCAATTATACAAAGGCATAAGGATTCATTTTAAGAAATCTGGACTGCAAAATTTCAAATCTGCGCAGTCATGGAAAACAGGCTGTAACTTTCACCACACATATCCATATCACATGATTCTTATCTCAAATTAAAGATAAGACATAGATATACAAATTTCATAACTATATCTCAGGTTGATTCAGAGCAGAAGACACCTAAAAATTGAAATCAAGTCCACGGCCAAAACAGGACAGAACAGGGTATTCCACTGCAGAACGTCTAAATTTGAAAAATCACTAAAAATCCAATTCACTTCAGAATTAAAAGAATTATATCTCATTTTAAAGCTATGAGAGTCTAGTTTTATATGCAGAAGACCTCACTAAATTCTCATTTTTGTATAAAAAGTTATTATAGAAAAACTACAGTCTGGTCAGTTTGCCCTTTTTTGCAGAAATTTACAATTTCAATGTTTACATCAATTCTTTCCTTCCTCTAAATTTTTAACCAAACATAACCAATTTTCTGCACACCTTTCCCTATCATTTTAAATCAATAAATATCCACATATGTTCATCATTTTCACATAAAAATACTGCACAAATAATCTGCATTTTAAGAACTAAATTCAGCTCCTTAAAACATAGCATTTTCATTCCAATTCTCTCCTAATACAAGTTCAAATTTTCTGCACACCCTTGCTCATATTTTATTTGGATTACACCTAGACTCTAGATTATAAAATCATGCTAGAACATTAATTTAAATCATTCACACAAGGCCTCCCAATTTCAAGCAAAGTTCAGAATTTTTATTTACCTCAAAATGTTGATGCTTTAAGCCCAAATCAAGATCCCTTCACAAGATCAATCATTCCTCCAATTTCCTGACTCTCGGCCATACAAGATTTACCATGTTTGCTTTCTTCTTTTGACCCCAAATTAATATATGTTTTACTAGGGTAGATGAAGAGTCTCTTACCTCAAAATGGCCGGCTGAACTTTGAAGAATAACAAAAATTTTTTTCTTTCTTAAAGCTCTCGGCTGTCCCTTGGATTCCACCAAGTAAAACTCCTCATTTTTGCTTGATTTTTGGATATGTTATAGTTGAAGATGTGAGGAAATGATCTATGTAATAAAATTTGGGTAGTGTAGTAGAAGATTCATGAGTTACCCTACCTTGAAGTTCACTGTTTTGAGAGAAAATGTGAGGAGAGGTGTTGTGTTCTTGTTTGAATGTTCTCACGGTTATGAAAAAAAATAATTCTAAGTGTTTTTAAGCTTTTTTTACAAGATTCCATTCAATCTTAGCCTTCCAACCATTCTCAAGATCAATCCTAGACCATTGGATCTCCCTCTCTCACATCAACTCTCTTGTCTTCAATTAATGTTGTGTCCGCCAACCACCAAGATCAAAGGTCCACAATTTAGATTCCATTTCTTGGCAAATCCTCACCATTGATGTGTTTTCAAGAAGGCTTACTCTTTTACCCAATGGACAATGTTTTGTCTCCCACTAACTAGATCCAAAAGTTCATATTCATTTATCTCTCTTCAATTAAATCTCCACCATTGGATTTATATATATATATATATATATATATTTTAAAAGTAAATAAAATAATATATAAAAGAAAAATCTCTTCTCTCCTCACCCAAAATCGTCCATGTCACTCTCTCCCTCTCTACACTCTTTTGTTTAGTCTTTATTTAGGTAAATACAATTATTTAAATTACTTCTAAATTTTTGTAAATTGCAAGTAAGTCCCTTTACTTATAAAAATTATAGATTGACCCCAAAAATTTTTTAAATTTTAATTTAGACCCAAAACCTCATTTTAGGCCTAACATAATTTATTTCGCATCAAAATGTGATCGTTTAGTCGTGTCGGGGCTCATTTCTGTCTGATTAGGGTTTTTCGGGTGATTATCCGAAAATTCCCGATTTGGCTCTACGAAGCACAATTCACTCATATTTGAGGTGTTTATACACTCTAGAGTCATTTTCATTATGTTTGGACCCTCTGTGGTTATTTTGAAAATTTTTAATTTCTGGCAATTTTACCGATATTCTAGAAACGGTTATGAACGGAAAAAATTTCTATGTGAAATTTTGATATGGAAACATGAGGATTATTATATATATCATGAATAAGAATACAAATACAAGTACACTGATGTGTCGGTATTATAGATTCTGTATATAGAAAGTGTTTACCTTTCTTGTTTGATAGGACTCCATGCTTTGGGAGTCAGCTTAGCTAGTGATGATTGAGGTGCACTACTAGCCCGGTTTGAATTAAGGCTGAGGGTAA
Organism: Dillenia turbinata; assembly: GCA_037126225.1. Lineage (NCBI taxonomy): Eukaryota > Viridiplantae > Streptophyta > Magnoliopsida > Dilleniales > Dilleniaceae > Dillenia > Dillenia turbinata. The sequence goes on along the minus strand of JBAMMX010000010.1, from coordinate 5,044,239 downwards.
ATTCAGGGATCGGATATGTAGATCTGAGTCCATGATAACAGACTAGTGTTATACGAAGAGCGGGTTTGTTTTCCCCCCGACAACGATCTACAGAGAGCTATTCTTGAGGAAGCTCATTCCTCTACTTATGCTTTGCATCTGGGCAGTACGAAGATGTACCTACTATCCAGGGTAGTTATTGGTGGCCTGGTATGAAGAGAGAAATCGCAGAGTTTGTTGCTCGATGCCTGGTTTGTCAGCGAGCTGCTGATACATTACAGCCTCTTCCCATTCTCGAGTGGAAGTGGGAACATATCACAATGGATTTTGTGATAGGGCTACCATGGACTTTGACACGGCATAATGCCATATGGGTGATCATCGATAGACTCACCAAGTCCGCACACTTCATTCCTTTTCGTAGTGATCATTCCTTGGAGGCGTTGACACGCTTTTACATCGACACCATCGTCCGACTTCACAGGGTACCTGTACCGATAATTTTAGATAGGGATCCCAGATTTATATCTCAATTTTAGCCCAGACTGCAGGAGGCTTTGGGCACTGGACTGAGTTTCAACACAGTATACCACCCCTAGACTGATGGTTAGTCAGAAAGGACCATTCGGACTCTAGAGGACATGCTGAGAGCATGTGTGATGGATTTTCGGGGTAGCTGGGATCGGCATCTGCCATTGGTAGAGTTTGTTTATAATAACAACTATCAGGCGAGCAATGGGATGCCTCTGTATGAGGCATGTATGGGAGGAAATGTCATACTCCATTGTGTTGGGATGAGGAAGGAGAGAGAGGCCACTCAGCAGTGTGAGATTATTGAAGAGACTAAAGAGAAAGTGAGGATCATCCGTGAGCAGATGAAAGCCGCCCAGGACCGACAGAAGGCTTATGCTGATAAGAGGCGGTGACCACTTGAGTTCGAAGAGAGAGATATAGTTTTCCTCTGGATATTGCCCTAGAAAGGGGTGATTCGATTCAGGCAGCGGAGTAAGTTGAACTCTAGGTATATTGGACCTTTCCGTATCCTTGAGAGAGTCGAAAATATGGCATACATGTTAGAGCTGCCGGATAAGCTTTCACGCATCCATGTTGTTTTCCACATTTCGGTACTTAGAAAGTACCTACCTGATCTATCACACATTCTAAAGCCTCCGCCAGTTGAGTTGCACGAGGACTTGAGCCTACCAGTTCAGCTAGTGGCTATCCTTGATGGATAGACTAGGAAACTACGAAACAAGAAAGTTCCTTTAGTCCGAGTCTTATGGAGGAGTGACTAAGTCGAGGAGGAGACTTGGGAGCCCAAGGAGGCCATGAGGAGACAATACCCTCAATTATTCTCTATATAGTTTTCTTTTAGTTTCGAGGACGAAACTTATTTTTAGGGGGTTAGAAAATGTAACACTGACTTCTCGGTATACTCATACTTGTCCTACTTTTCACTTCATATATCAGATCTCACATGTTTTATATAGAAAATTCACTAAGAAATTTTTTCGCTAAAACCATTCCAGAAAAGATTTCGGTCCAAATCGTCTGAAACAAAAAATTTCCAAAATGATCACTGATGGCCCAAAGCTAATCAGAATGACTCTAAAGTGTATAAGAACCATAAATTAGGGCAAATCAGGGTAAATCAAGCTTCGTTAAGCTAAATTCATCAATTTTCATAAAATAGTCCAAAACCTTAATTTTGGGACAGAGAGCACCCGGAAAGACAAATAACCGCATTTTGATTCGAGATGATTTTAGTTAGACCTAATAGGAGGTAAGAGGTCTACTGTGCAAATATGAAAAATTTTGGGGTCAAAATAAAATTTTCAACGCTTAAGAGGCTTGTTCGTAATTTATAATAACCTAAAATTAATCTATTAATTTTATTCTCCTAAAATCCTAATTGGACAAGTGTAAAGAGAGGAAGAAATGTGATTGGTCCAATGGTTGAACAAGTGTGAACATAGCGTAGTTGAAATTTTTGACTTTTGAAAAATTAATCCAAAGGTGAGAAATTTGTGAAAGTTAAAAGAAACCAATAGGAACCTTAGGATTAAAATGGTGGGACCCACACATTAATTAAGGTAATGAGTTATAGAGAGTGAGAGAGGCTTTGTAGAGAGAGAAAAAGAAGAAACCCTAATTTTAACATGAAATCCAAAGGCTAGAATTTGATCTTGAGACATTAAAAGGCGAGGATTGAATGAGGCAACTTAACTAAGCTTAAAACACTCCTTCTCCTTCCCAAAAAAAATGTGGGCAGCTTAGGGAAGAAGAAGCAAGCAAGTTTTCCATTGTTTCTCTCAAAAACCATGACAAAGAGGAAGGAGAAACTCAAAATATTTTTATAACACCACCCAAATATTTTTATATAGATCAAATCCTCACAAAACCTAGTATAACATATCCAAAAATTAGAGCAAAAGATAAAGGTTTGCTATGTGAACTTCAAAGGAGAACCAAGAGCTTCAAGGACTATCTTCAAGATCCATTCAATATTTTTGGTAAGGAACTTTCTTTCACTCTCTAGTATAATATATCAAATTTTGGAGTAAAAAGGAGATGTCTAACATGGTGAACATAGGGTAGCCAAGAGCTAGGAGATAGGAGGGAAGAAGGATCATGTGAAGAAAGACTTTGGTTGGGCTTAAAGCATCAAGATCTAAGGTAAGAAAGTTCTGCACTTGTTGAAATTTTGAAGAACTATGTGTGAATGTTTCATATGAAGTGTTTTAGCATGATTTCATAGCTTAGAGTTAGGAGAAATAAAATAGAACATAGAAACTAAAATTTTTTGCAAAATAGGGCAAACTGACCAGGCTATAGTCTCTCTATAATAACTTTTCCTGCACAAATGTAAATTACATGGGGTTTTCCGTATATGCCACTAGACGTCTATAGCTTTAAAATGAGATATGATTCGTTGAATTCTAAAGAGAATTGGATTTTTAGTGATTTTTCAAAGTCAGATGTTCTGCGGTGAAATACCCTGTTCTGTCCTGTTTTGGCTGTGGAGTTGATTTAAATTTTGAGGTGTCTTCTGGTCTGAACCAACCTGAGCTCCAGGTATGAAATTTGTAGATCTATGTCTTATCTTTAATTTGAGATAAGAATCATGTGATTTAGATATGTGTAGTGAAAGTTACAGCCTGTTTTCTATGACTGCACAGATTAGAAATATTGCAGTTCATATTTCTTAGAATGAATCTTCATGCCTTTGTGTATCTGAAGTAAGTTTAGGCTGAAAATGTTAAGAATTATTGTTTTATAGTTAGTATAGGTGTATTAAGTAAGGTAATAAGTTGTGTTAGTTTAGTAGTTGGTTTGGGATATAAAGAATGGAAATGTTTTGCGTCCAGACTGTTTTGTGTATACTAGAGCTATAATGTGAGGGTGATAAGTTGAGTGGTTTATATGTAGCATTGTAGTGTCTTGCTTGGTGATCGAATGAGGGAAGCCCTTTTTCTGCTTGTTGTGGAGCATTCTATGGAGTGATGTACCCTCCCGTATACTGTGAGTGGGACTGTAGACACTGTGTTATTGATTGAACAAATCCATATTTTTATAACTTTTCAAATGACATGGTTTATGATGTGAGTGGAAGCATGCGAATGATATATTTTTACTAATGTTTCTTTTCTGATCATTAGAGTGTCTCAATGAACTATTTAAATGATATGCATCTGTGAAATTTGTGTTGAAATAACTTGTGCCACTTTTATGAACTTAACATGATTTACATACTTCCATTTGTATTGGCACATTTATTTGACTTGGTTTAATGAATTGTTTTGGGCCAAATCTCTTACTTGTGATGCATGGGTTGGATGCCCACTTGTGATGCGTGGGTCGGATGCCCACTTGTGATATGATGATGTGATGATGTCCATGATGGACTTCCGTAGCTACGAAGGGCTTTGGCAGTGGCGCCCTTTGTGTCTGGATACACTTCGCCGGAGGTATCCCCCAAACGTTATATGTATAGTTGCGGCTGGATGAACCATATAGGGGAGGATGTGTATAATGCCACTGTCTAGCTTCGGGCAGGATTCTATACATGATTAATTATGTGTGCTTGATACTATTGAGGCCTGTGGCCAACATTGGGGAAGAGAGCTTAATGTTTTTTTTATACTTGCATATGAAACACCCCCAATGCGCCTGTCATTGGTTACGGTAGACCATCGTCGGGATATTTTATTGGTCAGCTCTATATAATTTTGAAACGTTGACAGATGCGTGTGTGGATACCATGATGTGTGACATATGATTTATGATTTGTGGAAATATCATGATTGTTTTAAAACGCCATCACATTTTAAAATTTTGCTTTGACACTCCGTGCTCACACATATGATTGATAACATTTTGTCAATCCCCTCACTCATTGAGTATTCCCCATAATACTCACCCCTTATTTTCCATGATTCCATATATAAATTGGCATGGAGACATGTCGAGAGCCTTTCGACACATTTAGCATTCATTTGGAGACTACGAGCTTGGGGTTTGGTTCCGATTATGTTTCCACTATAAAGTTTGATGATAATATACATTTATCTGAGGTCTATAGCATAACCATAGTATATTTATTTGGGATGATTGTATTTATGTTATGTAAATATATTTGAAACTCTCGAATCGTTGTTTATTCATGCATTGAGGCAAAGTGTCGTATTTCAAGTTTACTTTTACTTGGGAACATGTTTTGAGAAAAACAGGATTTTGGACAGGGTTACAGGCTGATTTTGATAGCCTTGCAGTGTCCCGGTATATGGGGAGGTGCTACCCGTATATCGAGATATCACAGCGATTGTGGTGTGCTCGATCTGTGGGTCGGGGCGTGACACTCTCCTTGCTTCCATCAAAGATCAATTGGAACACCATAAAACCCACACTCTAAAGAATTCAAAACTCACAACCCAATCTCTAGAAAGTTAGAGGTGGCTTGACTTGAGGTGAAATTGGTGACAAAAAAAATTATGTAATCTTCCTATTCTAACTTGGGTGGGTTTACTTTCTTCTTTCATGACTTTGAAGTTTATGTCAAAACTTGATGAAGTAAATTTGAAGGATTTGAGTCACAATAAGTGAGAGAAAAATTAGGTATTGAAGGCTGGAGTTATAGGTTAATATGGAATGATAAATATTAATGATTTTGGTTATTTGATGATGTCTCTTAGGAAGTGGATGGGACTGATCAAAGCAATACTCTTACTATGGAGAAAATTGGGATTGACTACCCTCCCTAACACAGTAAGTGGATGGTAACGCTGAGTATGAATAACAAATGATTTCAACTATAATTTGTGAAAAATATTTTGAAATGAATTTTGAATTAGATTTGAAATGTTTTGAGAATGTGGGGTGCCTGCCATAGATAGATTGAGAATCTATGGCTATATCATTGATTTTGAGTGATTGTATCATGTTACAAGTGAACTTGATTGTGAATTGTGAAATCACATTTCCTCATGAATGAATTGTCAGACTAAATTATGAAATGGCTTTTGTAATGTGGTACGTGGAAAAAGGACTATAGCCTACATCTTCCACAGACCGAGACCAATGGGGCGACATGCTAAAGGCTGAGTTAAAATTTGGCCTGGAGGTGGCACGGTGGGGAGCCCATCAAGCTGGTCGTGATGACATGGTTGCATCTCATGAAAACTCAAGGTTAATGCCAATGGATGGGGGATTATTTTATAAAAATTGTGGAAAAAAACCTCTTAACTGATTCTACCAATGACCATTGATAGAATACTGATTTTTGGCACCAAAGAAAATTTGGAAAGGAAAAATCAAAACTTGCTGTTGATGAACAACCTATGAGTCATGGAGATTTTTTTTAAAATTTATTTTATGCAAATGATTTTTAGAATTATATTGGAATATATTCTTAACATATGTATTTGGCATAACCACTCTCACCCCTCATTCATATTCAAAATGCCATTACAATCACTGAGTATGTTATACTCACCCCTCTCTTTCTATCTCTTTTTAGGGAAAGTCTAGTTTGGAGACTTAGTTATCATCTAGTTGTCGATTAGAGGAAATTATTTTTGTTGATCTTCAATAGGTATTAGCTTTTAGAACAAGTTTTAGAAACTACATGGACTGGACCCATGGAGTGAGTTTTGTAAACTTTTAAAAGTTTGGTTTTCGTTAAATATTTACTTGTTTATTTTAGCTAACGTTGAAAAACCTTTACTTGTTTATCTTGGAACTCTTTATATTTAGTATAAATTTTTATTTGCAAGGTTTATTGGTTTTATTGGGATTTTGGATTATTTGATGGATGATTTGAATTTATTTTAAAATTTTTGGAATGTTAGAATGCCTTATAGTACCTCGGGATACTGAGTGGGTTCACACGTGTTTAGAGATAACACGATGATTGTTATGTACTCGGCTAAGGGATTGTGGCATGACAATTTTATTAGTATCAAAGTTTAGACTCACGATTTTAAATGTTTTAAATATTTCCAAATGTCCTTAAGAGTTTTTTAAAGATTCTAGAGTATCCTTCTTTTTGAAAATTTTGAAATTTGAAGGATTTTTCAAAAGATTCTCAAAAATCCTCCTATGGGTCCTAGTAACAAGAGATTTCTTATTTTAGGGGTTTAAGCACCTAATCCGATTCCTAACTTAGTGAGCTAAGAATAATATTTCTCTTTTGTAGGACTATACCTCCTAGACAAAGGGTGAGGAATGTAAATAAAATTCCTCCTTCGAGCACGAGGATGGATCGTCCTCACATGCTCCATCTCCTCCTCCGACTGTTACTCACCCGACTCCTCCAACCAGGATTCCTCCACCACCACTTAATGCCTTTAGGTAATGGACTGAGTGGTGGAATATCTATAGTGCTCATTTTCAAGCCCCACCTCAAGCGCCAATACCTCCTCCATTGAATCCAGTCATCCCACCAACCACTCCGATGGCACCGAATGCTCCTCCCACTTCAATGACCACACCTATAACTCGTCCTACCCTTGAATTGTCCAAGTTGATCAAAGGACCCCAATAACTTGGATGTGTCACCTTTTCGGTGACTAGTGATGCAATGGTGGCAAAAAATTGGATAAATAGGGTTCGAGAGACTATGGCCAACATAAGACTTGATGATAAGTTAAAGCTATTGGTAGCCGTAAAGTTGTTGGATAGAGATGCTTGAGTATGGTGGGACAACCTCAAGGTGAGGTCTGCGGCACCCATTTCTTAGAGTGAATTTTTTAGGGAATTCAATGAAAAATATTATACTCGATTCTTCGAAGATTTAAAGAGGAAAAAGTTCCTTCATCACCACCAAGGCAACGATTCTGTAGCTGAATATGTGACAGAGTTGAGGCAGTTATCCTCATTTGTCCTGGAGTTGGTGACTTCAGAGGAATACTTGCGCTTCAAGTTAGATGAGGGTTTGAATTCATTCATATGGGAGAAGATGCCTATGACCTCAGCCCATACTTACAAGATGTCTTGGAATTGGCCTTGAAGGCTAAGAAAATGGTAAAAGAAAGGGGAAAAATTAGGGAAAGATAGAGAAAGTAGAGAAGGTCCGAACTTGCAACGGGCCCAAAGCAAAATCCACCACCACTTAATACCCTTAGGCAATGGACAGAGTGGTGGAATATCTATGGTGCTCATTTTCAAGCCCCACATCAAGCACCAATACCTCCTCCACAGAATCTAGTTATCCCACCAACCTCTCCGACTGCACCAAATGCTCCTCCCACTTCAATGGCCATACCTATAACTCATCCAACCCTTGAATTGTCCAAATTGATCAAAGGACCCCGATGACTTAGATGTGTCACCATTTCGGTAACTAGTGATGCAATGGTGGCAAAGAATTGGATAGATAGGGTTTGGGAGACTATGGCCAACATGAGACTTGATGATAAGTTAAAGCTATTGGTAGTCATAAAGTTGTTGGATGAAGACGCTTTAGTATGGTGGTACAACCTCAAGGAAAAGTCTGCGGTACCCATTTCTTGGAGTGAATTTCTTAGGAATTTAATGAAAAATATAATACTCTTTTCTTCCAAGATTTAAAGAGGAAAAAGTTCCTTCATCACCGCTAAGGCAACAAGTCTGTAGCTGAATATGAGACAGAGTGGAGGCAGTTATCCTCATTTGTCCTGGAGTTGGTGACTTCAAAGGGGTACTTGAGCTTTAAGATAGAGGAGGGTTTAAATTCATCCATTTAGGAGAAGATGCCTATGACCTTGGCCCACACCTATGAAGATGTCTTGGAATTGGCCTTGAGGGCTGAGAAAATGGTCAAGGAAAGGGGAAGAACTAGGGAAAGGCAAAGAAAGTAGAGAAGGTCCGAACTTGTACCAGGCCAGAATTTAAAGCAAAATAAGAGCATGGACTCTTAGGGTGGAATCTCAATCACCGAATCCATTGGCACCCCACAAAGCCAACAGCGGTCCAATTTTGGATCCCCATATCTAGTGCCGCCTTTGGGAATAAATCGACAGGAAACAAGAAGGTGTGTACATGAATTGTGGGAAGTACCACCTCGGGATTTGTTATGCACGCAGGAGGTGTTATCGATGTGCGAAGGAAGGTCATTTTGATAACACTTGACTAAAGTTGGGGCATGGAAGCCAGATTGGCGTAGTGGATCTATAGGCAGCCAAACGAACACTCCTATTTATTTAATGAATACTGCACTTTCCTTTGAGATTTGGAAATTTATTATATAAGTGTGCTATGATGCATAATAGTGTAGTAGGTTGTTGAATTGGTTGCTATGTAAAAAGTGAGTTAGGGATAACTCATTAGGTAGATAACCTATAGGATTTCCTTGAGTGAGTGTCACTCGATAAGTGAGTACTTAGTAGTGATCAAGAATCCTCTAAGCGAAAGGGTTTTGAACCCTATTGGATTATTATAGCCTTTAAGCTTAGAACTGTAGATTATAAAGTTTCACGTTTATATATATGCATGTGATTTGTAGGATGGTGAAATCATGTCTAGAAGTGAGGATTTTTGTTATAGGAAAGTATATAATGTATTTATGTTTATATGAAGTAATATCATGTTATGAGGGGTCACTTATAGACCATGTATTTTGAAGAATAACTAGTAACTTTCCTAATGGTTTAAATTAAATAGGTATGATGAAAATCTTCGGTGTTGATGCTCGTGTACTTATTGATACAGATTCTAATAATTCATTTATGAGTACAGGGCTTGCTAAGCACATCAATAGACCTTTGAGTCCCCTTGATGAAGAATTATTGATGGTCACTCTATTGGGAAAACAGTTGGTTAGGAATATAGTATATATGGGCTATGATGTGATGATTGGGGTGACAACTTTCGAGGCGGATTTGATTCATTTGGAAATGAGAGATTTCGATGCCATACTATGGATTGGTTGCACCTTCATTGAGTCTAAGTGGATTGTTTCACTAAGGAGGTGGAGTTCTGTAAACAAGGGTGTCCTCTGCTAGTGTTTGCCGATGAGCGATGGATATTGTCGAACTGTGTGATTTCAACAATGGAAGCAAGAAGGCAAATGCAAAAGGGATGTGAAGCCTACCTTGCTCACATCATTGACACCGCCATTGAAGGTCCTATTTTAAGGGATGTTCTTGTGGTGAATGAGTTCCTAAATGTCTTTCCAGATGAGTTGCCTAGTTTACTTCCAATCTAGAAGTTTGAATTTGCCACTGATTTGGTTCCCAGCACTGCACCAATCTCTATTCCACTTGAATTAAAGGAGTTAAAAGTGCAACTCGGGGAATTGTTGGATAAGGGATTCATCCAGCCATGCTCCTCCTCTTGGGGTGCACCAATCCTATTTATGAAGAAGAAGGATAATACTCTTAGGTATACATTAATTACCGACAACTGAATAGAGTTACCATTAAGAATAAGTATCCTCTTCCTAGGATTGATGATCTTTTTGACCAACTTCAAGGTGTATGTGTGTTCTTAAAGATTGATTTGAGGTTGGGTTATCATCAGTTGAGAATTAAGAAGAGTAATGTACGTAAGACTGCCTTTAGGACTTGGTATAGACATTATGAGTTTTTGGTGATACCATTTAGATTAACAAATGCCCCTGCTACTTTTATGGACTTGATGAATAGGGTATTTCACTCATATCTTGATAAATTTGAAATTATGTTTATTGATGATATCTTGATGTATTCAAAGAGTGACAAGTAACATTTGGGGCATCTTAGAACTGTTTAGTAGAATCTTTGGGAGAATCAGTTGTATGCTAAGTTCTTCATGTGTGAATTTTGATTAAATGAAATTGGACTCTTGGGGGCATATAGTATTCGATAAAGGCATATTTGTGGATCCAAAGATGGTTGAAGCTATCTTAAAATGGGAACAACTGAGAAATGTGACAGAGGTTACAAGTTTCCTTGGGTTGGCAAGGCATTATAGAAGATTTGTTAAAGGACTTTTTAGAATTATAGCTCTGTTGTCTAGTTTAACCAGAAAAGGAATCTAATTTATGTGGGATGATAAATGTGAAGCTAGCTTTTAAGAGCTCAAGAAGAGATAAACATCTGCTCCTATCCTTACTCTCCCATCAAGTAGCAGTGGATATGTGATTTATAGTGATACTAGTAGGCAAGGATTGCGATGTGTGTTAATGGAAAATGATAAGGTGATAGCCTATGCCTCCAACTAACTAAGGAAGCATAAAGAGAACTATCCTAATCATGATTTGAAATTAGCCATGATTGTATTTGTTTTGAAGATATGGAGATATTATTTATATAGGGAGACTTGTAGAATCTTCATTGATTACAATATTTTGAAGTATTTACTCACACAAAAGGAGTTGAACTTGAGACAAAGAAGATGGCTTGAGTTAATTAAAGACTATAATTTGGTGATAGATTACCATTTGGTAAGGCTAATATAGTTACAGTTACTTTAAGTCGATAATCTTTATCCAATTTGGAGTCTTATGGAAATTCTTACTTTTTATGTTTGGTTGGCATCCGAACCCTTGGAGTTAGATTAACAAGTGATGAACAAGGTGCATTGCTAGCTAGTTTTGAGGTAAGGCCAACTTTGGTGGATTGTATTTGAGAGAAGCTACCGATGATGAATTAAAAGTGATAGTTGAGAAAGTCAACAATAGAGAAGGACATGAGTTTAGAATTAGAGAGGATGGAATGCTTGTGCTTAAAAATAGAATTTGTGTTTCCAAGGACATTGATCTTCATAAGACTATTCTTGAACAAGCACACTCATCCACATATGCTATGCATCCGGGAAATACTAAGATGTATTGAATGATTAAGAAGACTTATTGGTGGTCAAAAATGAAAAGAGAAATTATAGAATTTGAATCCAAGTGTCTTGTATGTCAACAAGTAAAGGCAGAACACCAAAGGCATATCGGTATTCTCCAACCATTGCCAATTTTCAAGTGGAAATAAGAGCATGTTACTATGGATTTTATAGTTGGTTTGCCATGGACACCGAATAGGTATGATGTTATTTGGGTGATCGTAGATTGTCTCACCAAGTCATCCCACTTCTTGCCAATTCAGAACACCTATCCTTTGGAGAAACTAGCTAAGTTATATATTGATGAAATTGTGAGACTCCATGGGGTTTCACTTTCGATCGTGTCTGATCGTGACCCCTATTTTACCTCTTGGATTTGACAAAAATTACAAGAATTCTTAGGCACTCAGTTTAAGTTTAGTACTACCTTTCATTCTCAAACCGATGGGCAATCAGAATGATCAATTCAAACATTAGAAGACATGCTTAGAGCCTATGTAATAAATTTTTAAGGTAGCAAGGATAAGTGCCTTTCATTCATAGAATTGCTTACAATAATAGTTATCAAACTAGTATTAGAATGCCTCCATATAAAGCCTTATGTGAGCGGAAGTGTAGAGCACCATTGTGTTGGGATGAGGTAGGAGAAAGGAGGATTGCGAATGATTGAGACTACTATTGAGAAGGTGAAACTAATATAGGAGAGAATAAAGACAATTCAAAATCGGCAAAAGAGTTATGCCGATAACAATAGACAATCATCAGAATTTGAGATCGGTGATCTAGCATTTTTGAAAATATCTTCTTAGAAAGGTATATTTCGATTTCAAAAATGAAAAAAGTTAAAATCCTCGTTACATTGGTCCCTTTAGGATCATAGAAAGGGTTGGATAGGTAGTTTATCGGTTAGAACTGCATCCAGAATTGGAAAGGATTCATAATGTCTTCCATATCTCTATGTTGAAGAAGCACTTGCTAAACCCCTCCCATGTCCTTGAGACTCTTCCCATTGAGTTGAAGGAAGATTTAAATTTTGGAGTCCAACCGGTAGCTATCATGGAGAAACAAGTTAAAAGTTTGAGAAATAAATAGATTCCAATTTTCAAGATTCTATAAAAAAACAATAATGTTGAGGAAATGACTTGGGAACCTGAGGAGACAATGAGGAAGCAACATCTCTAGTTATTTGAGGAATAATATTGTAATAAAATTTTGAGAACAAAAATTTCTTTTATATGGTTAAGAATTGTAACACCGGACAAATCCAGTTGGTGATCTTAACTTTAAATAGGTATTTGAAAATTTTTATACTTTGTGGAAATATAAAAGAAAAATTAATTTAGATATAAATGTGAATTTCTACCCTTTGTGTTGTCCAGAAATCCCTTAGACACTTGATCGATAGACTTTTAATTTTAAGTTATCAGTTGTTAGAGTATTGGTGCTCAGTAGAAGTTGATTTATGTTCAATATTCAATAGAAAAATTGATGTTTATGTGAGAAATTGACTTACTCAATAGGGCCTTAAATTTGATAGATTGTTTTCTTTTCTAATTTTTTGTATTCCAATTGGTGATTGATAATTGCCCACTACATGTCAACATACCCTCCCATTTATCTTTCGGTATATTAACCCTCAGTAATTATCAATAACTGTATACTATTTTGCAAATGGGGACTTTGACGGTATACTTTCCCCTTACTTCTTCGGTATATTTTTTTGAAGTGTAGTCTAACAGTATATTGTGAAATTGTAAACTCTTGATATACCATCTCTTGCTTTTTAGATGAGAAGTTGTTGGCTATCTTGGTGTGGGTATCTATCGGTACACCATTTTACTATTCGGCTGTCTGTATTGATCAAGTCCACCGATTGTGAGACTCCTCCTCGACACAGCACATCCCTCCAATTTCCCTCTCTGTCGGTACACACACACACACACATTTATCTAAGCTTGAATTGCAAATTCTTTGATTCTCGTTAGTTACATGCATTCGTTTGGACTTGGGGCCAACCAAAAGAACTTTACACCACCATGCCATTTAAACACTTTAATCATATCATACAAAATTTATATTATATCCAATATTTTTGAATATTCCAAAATTTTATCATTTCTAATTTATATTCCATAAGTTTGCACTTCTAATTTCAGACTCCCCTATTCATCACCGATTAAATGTTTCCTAACAAATAAAACTTCAAATATTTTAACTCATTGGATTGAGTTTCCAAATAACCCAAGAAGACCATATTGGGCACTTGTGTAATGTAGTAATATAAGAGGCTTACTAAGTAAGTAGGGGAAATAAGTTATAGATAAAAAGTGGAGGTGGGACTCCAAAACCCATGAAGTCCATGTTTCACCTTTCCTTTCACTTTTCTCCCTCTCGGCTCACACATTCTCTCTACCTCTCTCCTTACTTCTATCAAAGATCAATTGGAACACTATTAAACCCACACTCTAAAGAATTCAAAATTCACAACTCAATCTCTAGAAAGTTAAATCTAGTAAGAGATTTGAGATTTTCGAGATAAAGAAAACCTAAGGTTTGATGGTGGCTCGATTTGAGGTGAAATTGGTGACAAAAAAATTACATAATCTTCTTATTCTAACTTGAGTTTATTTTCTTCTTTCATGACTTTGAAGTTTATGTTAAAACTTAATGAAGTAAATTTGAAGGATTTGAGTCACAGTAAGTGAGAAAAAAGGTAGGTTTTGATGGTTGGGGCTATAGATTGATATGGAATGATAAATATTAATGATTTTGGTTATTTGATGATGTTTCTTAGGAAGTGGATAGGACTGATCATGACAATACTCTTGTTGTGGAAAAAAATGTGAGTGACTACCCTACCTAGCACTGTAAGTGGATGGTTATGTTGAGTATGAATGACAAATGATTTTATTTATGATTTGTGAAAAATATTTTGAAATGAATTTTGAATTAGATTTGAAATGTTTTCTGATTATGGTGTGTCCGTCATAAATAGATTGAGAAATCCATGACTTTATCGTTGATTTTGAATGATTGCAACATGTTACAAGTAAACTTGATTGTAATTTGTGAAATTACATTTTCTCATGAATGAATTGTCATGCTGAATTATGAAATGGTTTTTATAACTTGGTGTATGGAAAAAAGACTATAGTCCAAGTCTTTTACGGACTGAGACCGATGGAACGGCGTGGTAAAAGCTGAATTAAAATTTGGCTTAGAGGTGGTAGGATGGAGAGCACCTCAAGATGGTCGTGATGACGTGGTTGCACCCAATGAAAACTCTAGGCCAATGCAAATGGATGGAGGATTATTTTATAAAAGTTATAAAAAAAAAAAAAACCTCTTTGCGGATTCTACTAATGGTCATTGGTAGAAAAGTGATTTTTGACAACTTCAAAGAAAATTTAGAAAGGAAAAATAAAAACTTGTTGTTGATGAACAACTTATGAGTCATGGAGATTTGTTTCAAATTTATTTTATGAAAATGATTTTTAGAATTACATTGGAATATATTCTTGGCATATGTGTTTGGCACAATCACTCTCACCCTTCATTTATGTTCAATATGTCATTACACTCATTGAATATGTTATACTCATCCTACTCTTTCTATCTCTTTTTAGGGGAAGTATAGTTTGGAGACTTAGTCATCATTTGGTAGAGGAAATTACTTTTTTCGATCTTCAATAGATACTAGCTTTGAGAAAAAATTTTAGGAACTACATGAATTGGACCCATGGAGAGACTTTTGTAAACTTTTAAAAGTTTGGTTTTTGTTAAATATTTATTTGTTTATTTTGGCTAACATTGAAAAACCTTTACTTGTTTACCTTGGAACTCTTTTTATTTTGTGTAAAATTTCATTTGCAAGGTTTATTATTTTTATTGGGGTATTTAGATTATTTGACAGAGATTTAAATTTATTTTAAATGTTTGAAATATTAGAATGCCTTACGGAACCTTGGAACACGGAGTGGGTTCACACGTGCTTGGGGGTAACACGGTGGTTGTCGAGTACTCGATTAAGGGGTCAGGGTGTGACACTTTTTTTGTGCCACCTTGTGATATACACTCCTGTTGGGACTGCATCTTTCATGTGAATTGGTCCCATTTTGACATCTTTTGATTGTAGATTGATTCATAGAGGTTAACGAAAATTAAATTTTGCTATCTTTGGATTTCATGTAAGGTTTCATTATATATTTATTGGGGATTCTTCCTATATTATTTTCTTTAAAGAGATTTTTAGTAGCATGATTTATGATCTTAGAAAAGTGGTTGATGATTGGAAATGTGATGATACCGGTTTAGTCTTGTGGGTTCTGGAGGTGCCTGCTTGAGGTTACACGTAGTTCAAGGTAACACGATGGTTATTGCATGCTCGGGTTTGAGGACCGGGGCATGACAGTCTTTGACAAGTCCTAGTGATTAGAATTGTTTCTGCCATTTCTATTGCTGGCATTGCCATTAAATTTCAAGTTTCAGGATTGAGGTGAATGACGACGAGATATTGTTGGACAAGACAATTTCAGATCAAGTTTCTATGTGGAAAATTAGTCAAGGCTTGTCGGATAGGGCGGTTGTTGACCATGCTTATTCCGGAAAACATGTTCCTACTACGGAATAGGAGATATTTTCATTTGTGAGAAGGTAAATCATGTTCATGTTGAGAACATAGCATGGTTTTGCATTGGTCTTCAAATTTTTTAGCGAATACGAATCCAAGCTCTCACATGAGGATATTGCCCATATGAATTTGTTTTGTTTGTTGTTTATGCTATGACTATACATGCAGAGAAGTTGTTTTGGACCTTGCAAATTGGCTTTTGGTTTGTACAATCTCTGGTCATTGTCCTGGGTTGCTTAGATGTAGCTACCATTCCTCCATCATCAATTTCGATTTCATGGAATAGAAACTTAAAGGGAGCAATTCCAGTTCTGATTTTAAAATCACGGGTTTTCGTTTTTGTTGATTGATATGCCCATGTGGGGCATTTTTGGAAGAATAAAATTAATTTCGAATTTAATTTTGGAGATAATGGGTTAACACCCATTATCCCCACGGCTTCCATAACTCCCAAAATATTCCTAAAAAGTCTCCACTACTCTCTCTCTCTAATGAATGTGTGTGTCAATGAGAAAAACTCCTTGGGAGGTCACATCCAAGAGATATAGAACACATTTTGTTGAGAGACCAAGTGAGATCCATTTTTTCTCTAGAGTGAGAAATCGATCGAGGGAACGAAAAATTTTTACGTAAGAAAATTTCTCCCGTCGTTGTCATCATTGGACTAAGGTCACGGGCTGAACTGAAAGACTAAGGTCCTCTCATAACTCAATAGGTGGAGGCTCAAGTACATGAGAAGGATTAGTTAGGTACTTCCTGAGTATTGTGACATGGAAGACGTCGTAAATACGGGATAGTTCATCTAGCAACTCCAATCTATATGCCACACTGCCGACCCTCTCAAGGATACGGAAGGGTCCAATATATCTTGGGCTTAGCTTGCCCCACTGCCTGAATTGTATAACTCCCTTTAAAGGAGATATTCTCAAGAAAACCATGTCTCCCGTGGCAAACTCAAGAGGTTGCCGCCTACGATCGACATATGCCTTCTATCTGTCCTGGGCAGCTCTTATCCACTCATGGATGACCTTAACCTTATCTTTCGTTTTCTCAATCAACTCAACACTGTTGAGACGTCGCTCTCCGACCTCATCCCAGCATATCGGGGTGCGACACTTCCTGCCATACAGTGCCTCATATGGTGGCATCCTAATACTGGCCTGATAGCTGTTATTATATGCAAATTCGACCAGTGGAAGGTGCCAATCCCAATTACCCCGGAAATCTATCACACATGCTCTCAGCATGTCCTCAAGGGTTTGAATGGTCCTCTCTGACTGACCATCTGTCCGCGGTGATAGGCTATGCTAAAACTCAGCCTCGTGCCCATTGCCTCCTGCAACTTGGGCCAAAATCTGGAAGTGAATCTCGGGTCCCTATCTGATATTATGGACACAGGGACACTATGCAGCCTGATTATTGTATCGATGTAAAGACGTGCCAAGGTCTCCAAAGAATAGTCGTTGCGAATAGGAAGAAAATGTGCGGATTTGGTGAGTCAATCTACAATCACCCAATGGCATCATGCCGAGATGAAGTCCGCGGTAACCCTGTCACAAAATTCATAGTAATGTGATCCCACTTCCACTCAAGAATAGGTAAGGGCTGCAATGTACCAGCCGCCCGCTGATGTTCGGCCTTCACCTGCTGGCAAACTAAACATCTAGCCACAAAATCCGTAATTTCCCGTTTTATGCCAGGCCACCAATAACTATCCCAAATGGTCCGATACATTTTAGTATCACCCGGATGTAAAGCATAAGCGGAGGAGTGTGCCTCCTCAAGTATGGCTTTGCGGAGATCTGTATCAGCGGGAATACAACCTGCTTCCTGAACACTAACAAACCATCTTCTCGGATCCTGAAGTCTTCACCCTCAGCTCTGCAGACTCTATCCGCAATACCCTGAAACTCCTCATTTGTACTATGGAGCTCTCTGATACGGTCAAACAAAGTCGACCTGACCTCAAATTTGGCTAGTAAGCCTCCCTGATCATCACTAGTCAAACTGACTCCTAAAGCTCAGGGTCCCACCAGACAAGAAAGGTAGGCTTTCTCGGTCGACTGTGAGGACGATGCTGACTTTCGACTCAAGGCATCTGCTATAACATTCGCCTTGCCTGGATGATAGTCAATAATGAGGTCATAATCCTTGAGAAGCTCTAACCATCTCCTTTGTCTCAAATTTAGCTCCTTTTGGGTAAATAGATACTTCAAACTCCTGTGATCTGTAAATACTTTGCAAGTCACCCCATAAAGATAATGCCGCCATATCTTTAACGCGAAGACTATGGCTGCCAACTCCAAATCATGTGTCGGGTAGTTAACCTCGTGTTTATTCAGCTGTCACAAAGCATGTGCAATAACCCGACTATCCTACATCAGCACACAACCCAATCTCTGTCGACTAGTATCACTGTACACTGTATATTCCCGACTACTAGTGGGAAGGGCTAAAATAGGAGCAGATGTCAACCGTTGTTTGAGCTCCTGAAAGCTCACCTCACAACGGTCATCCCAAACAAACTTGACCCCCTTCTGGGTCAATCTAGATAACGGAGCAGCTATCCGGAAAAATCCCTCTACAAATCGGCGATAATACTCGGCTAAACCAAGAAAACTACGGATCTCGGTAACTGTTTGTGGCTGCTCCCACTTCAATATAGCCTCAGCCTTTCGCGGATCAACATAAATACCTTCCGCGGCGACAATGTGCCCCAAAATTCCTATCTGTCTCAACCTAAACTCACATTTAAAAATTTAACATATAGCTGTTTCTCACGGAGTATCTGTAATACCACTCGAAGGTGCTGAACATGATCTTCATCACTCCGTGAATACACCAACATGTCATCGATAAATATAATGACAAACCGATCCAAGAAATCGTGGAAAACTCAGTTCATCAGATCCATAAAAGCAGCTAGGGCATTGGTCAGCCCAAACGGCATGACTAAAAACTCATAATGGCCGTATCGGGTGCGAAAGGCTATCTTGGGGAAATCTTCGGCCCGAATCCTCAACTGATAATAACCCGAACGGAGATCAATCTTAGAGAAAACCGTGGCTCCCTGCAGCTGATCAAACAAATCATCGATACGTGGCAGGGGATATTTGTTTTTGATGGTGGCTTTCTTCAACTGCCTGTAATCCACACAAAGCCGAAGTGTACTATCTTTTTTCTTTACAAATAACATCGAAACGCCCCAGGGTAAAGTGCTCGAGCGAATAAACCCCTTGTCTAGAAGTTTCTGTAACTGAATCTTAAGCTCTCTCAGTTCCGCAGGCACCATTCTATATGGCGAAATAGAAATAGGATTGGTCCCCGGTACTAGATCAATCTTGAAATCGAACTCCCGAATTGGTGGTAATTCGGGAAACCCTTCGGGGAACACATCAGGAATCTCCTGCACCACAGGGACATCCTCAAGTCTCGGTCCCTCAGTGGTGGTATCAACGACATAAGCCAGATAAGCCGCACATCCACGGCGTCCCATGCGTCTGGCCTTCATAACTGATATAATACCGTAGGGCAATACCCGTCTCTCACCCCGGAATACCAACGGTGGCTGCCCGGACCTCCGAAACTCAACCTCCTTCGTAAAACAATCCATAGAAGCCCGGTGTAAACTCAGCCAATCCATCCCTAGGATGGCATCAAAATCTGAGATAGGGAGTGGAATCAGATCTGCCTCTAATACCGCCTCCTCAATACTGACCTCACAGCCTTTATAGACTGTATCTCGATTGATATACTTGTCAAGAGTTGTGACTACCATAATCTCCTCATCAAGTGGCGAGAGAGGCCTATCAGAATGGCAAGCAAACGTGTCGCTCACATAGGAAAAATTCGATCCGGTATCTATGAGAATACGGGTGTTGATACCAAATATTCGCATGATACCTAAAGATAGGAAAAAGATTAAAGATATTCAGAATGCGAAGAAAAGTAAACGTATCTATATATATATCAAACTAATTAAGCTTCTAAAGCTTTAACTAGTCAAAACTATACATCATCGTCATGATATGCTAGATCTCATAAAGAAAATACAACAAAAGTACTACACTGAGGGGTCTGCGGGAGGATTACCCATAATAACATCAGGGTTTGCCTGTGCGTCCTCCTGCGTCATCGCAAACACACGAGCCTGGGCCCTAGGTTGCGGTCGCGACGGTCCTGGCACTATATTACTCCCAGCTGCAGTCTAAGGAGCTGTAAGAGCTAAGTGCGCAGATGCCTCCTGCTGGACTGTGCCAGAAGTACTAGTACAACTCCGTAAAGTCGATCCTCGACCCAAATCTGGGTAGGCACTCTTAAAGTGACCTTGCTTCCCACACTGGTAGCAAGTAACCGATACTGTACACGTCCCATATGCATGATAGTTACCACATCTGCGGCAGAAAGACTGTGTCTGTGCAGTAGGCTGTGTAGTGACACTAGGGGCTAGTGCCCCAAAGCCCTGTGGTCGAGGTCCCTGTCCCAGTCCTGCTGGTCTGAAGCTAGAAAACCATCCAGGATATCCAAAACCTCTACCCCTCTTCGAAGACTGTCCACCCTATGACCCAGTCTTCCTCTTCTGGTGACTCTCTCTCTGCCTAGCCTCAGGTCGGACGATCTCCTCTACCCAATATACTGAATCAATCACCTCTTGAAGTGTAAAAGAGGGAGTCAGTGTCATATACTTCCTGATACTCAATTGGAGGCCATCTTCAAACTTGAACCTCATCTGAGCTGGTGTAGCCATGTCGGGGACAAATGCTGCTAGTCGTCTGAGCTCAGCCTCATACTCTGAGATTGATCTAGTCCCCTAGCGTAAGTGCAGAAACTCCGTTCTCATACGGTTCTATTGAAATGGGGTGAAGTACCTGCGGTCGAACTTTCGTAGAAAGTCCTCCCACCGCAGGGTCTGTGTAGCATAGTCATGGATAGCCTCCCACCATGAGAGGGCATCTCTGTCGACGAGTCTCTCAGCAACTCTCAACCTGAGCTCCTCTGTCAACCCTAGGTCAGTAAGGATCCTGCGAGTCCTGTTGATCCAGTGCTTCGCTGCTACAGCATCACTAGATTTAGAAAAGTCTGTGCATCCGAGCTACCGAGACTCTTTCACCAACTTAGTAAGCTCGTGGATGCGCCTCAAAGTAACCAATGTCTTATCGTTTGGAGTAGAAATAGAAGGACCGGCCACTGGAGGAGAAATTGGTCCCGTAGGAGCAGGTACGGCCATAGGTGCGGTCGCTAGAGTCTGTAGTGGAGGTGGTAGCATCTGCACCCCATATCTACTGCACCACTCCTGCCACTGCCTCAAGGTATCGAGTGGTGGTGGTGGGATCTCAGCTGTAACAGCTAGTGGAGGTGCTGGGGGTGGCACTGGTGAAGGTGCGTGAGTAGAAGAAGCACCCTCTGGTACTCGTGGAGCCTCGAGTGCCCTAGAAGCTTCAAGCACCGAGGGACTCTCTGGTAGTGCACCGCACCTACCACATCTAGGCCGCATAGTTCTACAAAGAGAGCACCGTTTCATTAGATAAAAGCAAGGATTAGGGTTAGTTACTGAGTAACTAACCCCCTAAGAGAATTTGAATTATGAATCTAGACATTTGAATGCGAAATAATGGGATAGATGCATCATATATCTTACCCTCTAAAATAGATGAACTTATATGTCTATGGCCATATATAGGACTTTAGATGATTGTATGAAACTCTCTAATGCATTGAGGACTTTTAAATACACTTGGGAAGACTTTTATTACTATCATTTCTCTAACCTAGATGCTCTGATACCAATAAAACTGTCATGCCCTGAACTAGGATCATGAACAGCTGTCCATTGCCCTAGATGTCGGCTATATTTTTATCGAAAATCGGGCAGAACCTCCCTATATTTCAGAGGTCTCCCAAGTATAATTTAACCTGTATATTAACAATCATCCTGTCAAATAAACAAATGGCCATCCCGGCCTTTTCAAAATCAACCAATCCTATAGCAGACATCCAAGACAATGCATGGCTATAAAAATTACTACCAGTCCTAGCCACAGACCTCTACTGTCATGCCTAACTAGAGCATGAGCAGCCACCATACCGAGTGGACCTAAAATTTATACAAATATACAACAAATTCCCAAGTAGAAAGTTTAAATGCTTACAGGTGCCTCAATGCAAGTATAAGATGAGAGTTTCACAAACAATGTCCATAATTTATACAGTCATCCCATAAAAATGTACACGGCCAACTACGGACCTCAATATCAAGACCTCGCAGGGTCAATATAAAGTAAGGATTCCAAATTTCAGCTTAAATTAAATTCTCATCGACGTAGTATACCGAATCCACCAAAACCTCTAGAGCCTGTAGTGTCGCTCTAACACAATAATCCTGTCTGAAGAGGGAAAGAAGAGGGGTGAGTATCAAGGAAGATACCCAGTGAGTGAGGGGATTAATATAAAACACAAATAGTGTAGGTGAACATTGGAGTGTCAAACAACATTTTTCGTAAACAATAATTTATGATTTGTAGTAAAACATGGTATGTTCAGTAAATTGAACTCATTTAATCAATCACACGATAACATATATATATATGCATCCATATCGATCATCTTTTTCAGAAAAATCCTAGGATCCCATCGAAAATACTTTTGTCTCAGGTTGGCCGAAACCCAAACGAAAGCCCGCCAAGGGGTTTTTCCAAAAATGTTTCAAAACATACCCCCTTCTTTGGCGTTGGGTCGTGCCTCACCAGGGTGCATCCGAGTATAGCTTAACATGTCCGCAAAGGGAGACACGTCTGTCTCTGCCTCAAAACATAATCCAACCCTCATCCACGTTGCCCCGTCGGATCGCGCCGTGGGAGGAATGACTATAGCCATTATCTATGCAATCCATGCACATAGCACCATTTATTTCTCAAACATCTCATCATATCATCACATAACTAGTAGGCATCCAACCCACATAGTTCATCAAAACATTTTAAATCCGTGTGCCAATACATTTCATCAAATCATTTCAAATCAACATACCAATGCAATGGTAGAATAGAAAACATTCTAGTTCTCAAATAATGGCACAATAATAATTCATTTCAAACCATGGATGCATAGTCGTCAGAAACATAAATTTATGACACTCCAATAATCACAAAACAGATTTGAAATTTAATATCATACGTCGAGTCAATGCATATCAAAAGCATGTTTTATTGAAAACACGGCAGAAAACAAGTTTCACTATTTTATGCAAGAGATTAGGGTCTCACTCACTTTTTAGGGAGGGTGGTCACTCCCTATTTTCACAATCAATCCAATTTGACTCCTTGATTCTCCAAAAAGGTCAACCTAATCAAATCATCACAATTTAACATCAAATAAAAGCCTATTAAAGGATTTCAATTTTCATTCCTAATTAATACATCCTTAATTTACACAATCTCCTTTCTAGATTCCCGTTTCATCAATTTCGAGTCATTTGACTCACCAATGACCTAATTCTCAATATTTCTCAATTTTTTCTAATTTTTCTCGAATTTACATAATTCCATTTTAATCTTTCAGGCATATTTCAATCCAATTTCAAAGAAAACTATACAAATGAGCCAAACAAAGCTCTATTATTATCTAACATATTCTATCATGCTACGTAGCCCAATTTATATTAAATCCTAAGCTTAACCTAAATAATTTCATGCAAAATTTTCAGAAAAATACATTTCCTTCGAATCTAACATATTTTAGAATATATATATAGCTTCCGATTCTAATTTCAATCTAATTTCGATAAAATTAATTCAAATGTTAAAGAGATTGCATTTCTCTCACCTAAGGTTTTTCGCAGTTTACAACCCTCGTCCCAGTGGTTTCTCAGTTCACTCCGAGACCTACAGTGTATTTCAAACCGACGCAAAGCTTAGTAATTAGGCTTAAATTATCAAGTGGGTCGAAACCCTAAAACCATAGTCAGAGCCAAGCCAGCCATTACCTGCGCAAATAAGAAATCGCAGGACATTGCCACCTAGGGTTTGTGACAGTATGCTACCGCTGGCTTGAAGCTTCTGCGATGGTCGTAGAAGGCTCTCAACAAGGTGAGCAGTGCACGGTTGATCAAACAGGGGAGGAAGACTATGGGTCGTTGCGCGCACGAGAGAGAGAGAGAACGATAGGCAGTCGCACGCGGTGGTGGCTGTTGGAAGGAGATGTTGGCAGCGAGAGATAGAGAGAGAGAAATAGAGGGTGAGGTAGAGAGAGAGAGAGAGGCAGATAGTAGATAGAGAGAGAGGGGGTGAAACAGAGAGAAATAGAGAGGGGAACCAAGAGGAAGGTAAATAGAGATGGTGGTGGTCGTGGGTGGTTGGCGACGGAGGAAGGAGGCGGAGGGTGATTGATGATGGCGGAACGTGTCATGCCCCGAACCGAGATCTTGAACAGCCGCCCATTGCCCTGGATGCCGGCTGTATTTTTATAAAAAATCGGATAGAACCTCCCCATAAATCGGAGGTCTCCCATGTATAAATAAACCTGTATAATAGACATCCACCCTGTCAAATAAATAAATAGCCATCCCGGCCTCACAACAATCCACCACATTCAAATCCTGTCAATCAATCCATAGTGGACATCCAGAACAACGCAAGGCTAATATAAACACTAACAGTCCAAGCCACAGACCTTTACTGTCACGCCCAACTAGAGCAATGAACAGTCGCCATACCGAGCGGACCTAAGTTTATACAGTTGTATAACAAATTTTCCAAGTTAACATTTTAAATATTTACAAATGCCTCAATACAAGTGAAATATGAGAGTTTCGCAAACAAAAGTCCAAAAATTATACAATCATCCCATAATATATACATGGCCAACTATGGACCTCAATATCAAGAACTCGCAGGGTCGAAATAAGATAAAGATTTCAAATTTTATCTTAAATTAAATTCTCACCGTCGTAGTATACCGAATCCACCAAAACCTCTAGAGCCTGAAGTGTCGCTCTAGCACAATAATCCTGTCTGAGGAGGGAAAGAAGAGGGGCGAGTATCAAGGCAGATACTCAGTGAGTGAGGGGATTAATCTCAAGTACTAATAGTATAGGTGAACATTGGAGTGTCAAATAATATCATTCGTAACCGATGATTCAAATTTCACAGTAAATCATGATATTTTCGAATAAAATGAACTCATTTAATCATTCACACGATATCATACATATATGTATCCATTTAAAATCAAGTAGATCATAGAGCTGGCCGAAAGGATCCTGGTAAAGATCAACCATGACCGAGGACAGGCGCATCGGGGGTTTTATTATGCAAAGTGTTTCAAAAGTAGCTCTCTACCCCGACGTTAGCCGTGGGCTTAGCCCTTGCTTACCCAACTTGTCAATAGGTCACCGCCCGGTGCTAGACGGTGGCGTCACACACGTCCTCCCCCGATGTGGGTTTAACCTTTCGTGCCTACAAAATATATAAACTGGACGTTTGCGGATACCTCTTGCAAAAGCGTATCCGGGCAACCTGTGCCGCTACAAAGTCCCTTCGTAGCTACAGAATCAATCAAATAATGCCATATCATCTCAAGCTAGTAGGCATCTAACCCACATAGCCAAATCATCTCATCATATTCTCAAAACAATTCAAATCCGTGTGCCAATACATTTCATCAAAATCATTTAAATTCAACAAACCAATGCAATAGTAGAATAGAAAACATTCCGTTTCTCAAATCATGGCACAATTTCATTTTTTTTCAAACATGGATGCATAATCGTAGAAAACATAAGTACAACACTCCAATAATCACAAAACAGATTTGAATTTCAATTCTATACATTGAGACAATGCATATCAAAAGCATGTTTTATTAAAAATATGATAAAATCAGGTTTCACTATTTCATCCAAGAGATTAGGGTCCCACTCACATTCTAGGGAGAGTAATCACTCCCTATTTCCAAAATAATTCCGAATCGACTCCTCGATTCTCCAACAAGATCAACCTAATCAAATTATCACAATTGTCATCAAATTTCTAATTATTCTTAGGGTTTATCATCTTCCCTAAGTTTGTATAAATCTTAATTCCTTAATTTATAAATATACTCCAATGTCATCAATTTCATTCCATTATAAGTAAATAGCCAAATCAAAATCAAGCTAAATTCAAACCTAAAACCGTTCAAAATCGAAAACAAGTCTAAAATAAATAAATTTCCTACAAAACGGAAAATTTTTTGAAAAATCATACACTTTCCAATTTCCATCCGATCTCTTCAAACCATATGTCATTTTCAAGGTATTGAAATCTATTTTCATAATATAGAGATTGTATTTGAATTACCTATATGGAAAACAAACTATAATGTAAAACAACGCATCAATCCTTAGGCTCCAACCTTAGATCCAAATACTTTTATATATATTTCAAATTAAACTCTAGAGAAACTATTCTAATCAAGTCAATACAATTCTATCATCCAAAATAGCCCAATTTGTATAAAATCCTATATTTAACATAATTAATTACATATAATGTCAAACAACGCATTTCAAATCTATTCTAACATTCATCCTAACATATGCAATACACTCTTACTCTAATTTACCCTAAATTCGTCCAAATAAATCAAGTGAGTTAGAAATCCTCACATAGGGTCTTCGCAGTTCACAATCCTGTGGTCCAAAGTTCGTTCTACTCAGTCCAGGACCTGCAATGCTTCAAATTCGAAGCAAGGTTTAGAAATTTAGATTAATCACCAAGAGAATATCGAAACCCTAGAATTAACCCATCTTACCTAACGCAGAGAATGGAGTTTGTAGGCAGCCTAGGGTTCTTCGAAGGTCTGCACTACAGGCTTGGGCTCTGCGATGATCGAAACAGGCTCCCAATAGTGAGCGATGCACTGTTGGGCGAACAGGGGAAGGACCGTGGGCCATTGCGCGCATGAGAGGGAGAACAGGTGGCCGCGCACTGGGGGTTGGCTGTCGATAGGAGATGTTGGCTACGGGAGATAGAGAGAGATGCTAGAGAGGGAGAGGAATACAGTTTGACTTAGAGTGTGAGAGAGAGTTCGCGAGACAGAGAGTGAGATGGAGAAAGACAGAGAGATAGAGAGTAGAGAGAAGAACCGAGAGGGGAGAGTGAGAGAAAGTGAGGCGGTGGCGGTGAGGAAGGCAGCGGCGATGGCGGAGAAAGTGAGAGATCGGGAGAAAGAGAGAGAACGACAGTGAGATATAGAGAGAGAAAGGAAGTAGAGAGAGAATCGAAGGGGAGAGTGAGAAAGAGAATGGTGGTTGTGCGGCGATTGGTGGTTGAAGGCGGTGGCGCTTAGCGACGGAGGACTGTGGAGGAAGAGATCGGAGGAAGGTGAATCGCGAGAGAGAACCCACGAGGGATAAAGAGAGAGAGAGAGAACCGAAGGAAGAGGGTGGTTGACGGTCGTCTGTGGCGGAGGAGGGCAGCGGCGGCAGGGCGGAGGCGGCGGTGAATAAGGGTTTCGGTGAGGCAGAGGAGGAGACGGAGAGTGGAAGAGGGAGAGAGAGATATGAAATGTGAAAAGGGTTAGGGTTTCCTAACCCTAACTCTCCCTGTTTTATTATTATTATTATTATTATTATTATTATTATTATTATTATTAACATATATATATTTATTTTTTTATAAGAATAGATTTATAAATAAATAAAGAGGGAATAAAAAAATTTAATAAATGAAATTTATTTTTATACTTGATTCATATTTCGAATCGAAAATACGGACACTTTTGAATATACTAAAAATTTGAATTACAAAACCCCAAAATCGAAAATCAATAAAAATAAAAAAAAAATTCTCTCTATATAAATAAACTGAGGAATATTTCATTAAATTCAGGAACGGGAGTACAAAAGTACGGCACCGCAGAGTCGGTGTTACAGAACGAGTGACGGGTAGAGGGAGAGAATCGCGAGAGATAGAGAGAAAAAGAGGGAAATGGAGTAGAGAGAGATCGAAGGGGAAAGAGAGAGTGGAA
This sequence comes from Dillenia turbinata, assembly GCA_037126225.1. Classification (NCBI taxonomy): domain Eukaryota; kingdom Viridiplantae; phylum Streptophyta; class Magnoliopsida; order Dilleniales; family Dilleniaceae; genus Dillenia; species Dillenia turbinata. Next base: position 5,016,335 of record JBAMMX010000010.1, on the reverse strand, counting down.
CGGGCGGTGGCGACCGTGGGTGGTTGGTGGTGGCGGTTGATCGCGGCGGAGGGGGCGGAGGATTCAAGTGAGGGAGGACCGCGGAAGAGGAAGAGACGGAGAGAGAAAGAGGGAGAGGGACTCTTTCTTTCTCCTTTTTTTTATTTTTATTTTTATTTTTATTATTATTATTATTTATATATATATATATATTTCTTTTTATAAATAAATTTATAAATAATTAAATTTGTAAATAAATTAATTAATAAATGAATGAATATATATATATTTTTATACTCACTTTACACAACAAATCGCGGGTACGGCATTTAGAATATACCAAAAATTCAATTTAAAGACCCCAAAATAGAAAATCAATATAAAAAAAATTTCTCTCTATATATATAAACTGAGGAATATTTTATTTATATATATTTCGAAAATTATATACTAGTACGGACACCGCAGTATCGGTGTTACAGTATTAATCAGCCTAAATTCATGTAGAATTTAGACATAATCCAAGAAATCACATATCAAATTTCAGGAAAATGCATTCTCTTCAAATTCCATACGTTTTCAGAACATATACAAATCTCTCATCCCAAATTCAGCCTAAATTCATTCAATTATCGAAGGGACTAGAATTTCTCTTACCTAGGGTTTCACAATTCGCAGCCCTCGTTCAAATGCCTTCTCAGTTCAATCCAAGACATACAGTGCTTCCAAACTGAAGCCATGTTTAGTAATTAGACTTAAATTACCAAGAGAATCGAAACCCTAAAGCTATGGTTAGAGCCAGCCCTTACCTACGCATAGAAGAAATGGCAAGAGCCATGACCCAGGGTTTTTGACAGTGATGTTATTGCTAGCTTAAAGCTTCTGTGAAGGTCGCAGAAAGAGGTTGCAACGGCGGAGCAGCGCTGCGCGAGCGAGGGAGAAGAGCAGAGGGTTGTCACGTGCGCGCAAGAGAGAGAAAGAGAGGGAGGCTAGCAGTTGCGCACAGTGGTGACAATCGGAGGAAGGCGTCGGCCGTGAGAGGTAGAGAGAGAGACGATAGAGAGGGAGGGAGGGGCAGTAAGCGACAGAGAGTGTGAGAGAATTCGAGAGAGAGACAGAGCATGAGAATCGAGAGAGAGAGAGAGAGATAAGCGGCTAGGCGGTGATGATAGTGGTTAGAGGAGCCACCAGTGAGCGGTAGAGAGTGGCGGGAGAGGGAGTCATGGTGGAGAGTCGAGGAAGAGAAAGGTGGAGAAAACCGAGAGAATTCAAGATAGAGAGAGAGGAAGGAGAGAGGGAGATTAGGGTTTTTCAAACCCTAATTTCTGAAAAAAGGGGGACGCAACGTTTTGCCCCAAAACGCTGTGTCTCCTCTCTGTTTTTTTTAATAAATAAATCTATATATATATACTCTTATTATATTAAAACTCTAGATTTACCAATAATAGAATACACTACGAATTGCAAACACAGATATTTTAAATATACCAAAAATTTCAATTTAATACCCTAAAATCGAAAATCAATAATATTAAAAATTTTCCTTTACATTTATGTAGACATTGTTACAGAATATCTTTAACACCGAATTTTCGGTGTTACGACACTTAACCCCCTGAAAACAAATTTCGTCCTCAAAATTTAAAAGAATACTATACATTAAGAAGATGTGGTTATTGCTTTCTCATAGTATCTTCGGGTTCTCAAGTCTCTTCATCCACCTGATTGTTTTCCCATTAGACCTTAATGATGGGGACTTGGTTGTTCCACAATCTCTTATGCCTAGGCCAAAATCAAGATGTGAATCGAGGGTCACAATCGCATACAATTGACACTGAAATCCCGTGGAGCCTTATAATCTCCGCCATATACATTTTGGCTAACCTTTCTAGAGAGTAAGCTCAATGAAATCATGTCACTTGAAATTTGTGCTCTATCTAAACTTATGCCTCTACTTGAGTTCAAATTCTTTTTGTTCTGAACTATCTTAAATATTATTCATAGACCTCACCTTGCTTATGGATCTTAACATTTCATGGAATAGTTTCAGGCTCTCGTCCTCCAGAAATAGGGAACTCGATAAGTATATTCTTCTCTAACATTTCATAGAATCATTTTAATGGTCAAATCTCAGTAGAAATAGAAAAGTTAAGAACCCAACCTCCCTTAACCTTTCTAGTGATGATCTCAATTCCTTTGCTTCAGTTACCCTACTGATTGAGCATCATGAAATTAAAGGGTCTATGCTTACAAAATAACAAAATCAAGACTTTATTCTTCCATGTTTGAGTCTTTTAAGAACAATTTATTAAAATAAAGAGTCACAAATAGTGATAAAATTTTGAATCCACCACTTTCAATTTCTTTCTAAAAATCCAGCTGCTCATTATTATATGAAAGGAACCCCTAACATGAACAGCAATAAGTCTTCCCTATGGTCACAAACAAACCTTTCATTAGACAAAGCCACTTCACCAAAATGATTAAATCAACAAAACATGTCCTAAATAAATATAGATATTCTTAAGGCATTATCGTACCAAATATCTCTACTATCAATCATTCTATCTAAAGTAATATTAACTCATCAAACAAAATAAAATACCTACTAAAGCGAAAATTTTTCATCACAGGTACCTACCATTGTAAGTCACATTTATAATAATACTATCATGTTTTACTTGTTATGTATATCTTACTTATTATGCATAGATATGCTTTTCAAGATTTGACCTTAGCCATTACTAGAAATCAAAGTTCATGTTTTGAATCTAAGATTCTTCCAAAAAATTTTAGAAAAGACTGGAGTGAGCATAGAAATTTCTAAGTAAATAGACGACATGACATATTGAGCATGAATGAGGGTTGAAGGTAGTTGTGTCAAATACATATAAAAATTTATTTCCATATAATGCCAAAATCATTTATAATAACATAAATTCATATCAAATTTTCCATAACTCATGTTTTCCAATTCAATAAACAATTTTATATTTTCTTTTCAATAACTTTAGGGTTTGCCCAAAATCACTCTCCTATCCAGGGTAGTTGGTAGGACCCGCCAAAGGATTTTCCAAAATTTTTAATAAAATACCCAATTTCCTTGGTGTTGGCCTGGATTTCCGTGGAGTGTCACCACATTATTACGAGATCGGCTTGTAGAGGCTTCCCATCTCACATACCACCAAGCAAAATTTCTCTATCCCCACTTTAGCCACGCTGCCTCCATGTTCTCGATCCGTGGCAAGACTTAGTCTATATTGGTTTTCTAGTACCATGTTACCAAACTTAATTTATCAATCAATTCATACTTTCAAATATAAGGTGTAGCAATACTTCAAAATTCATATGAGTATCCAAATGTAGCAAGTGTAAATAATTCAATATTCAAAATCATGAGTCATAGATATTTGCAATTTCATTTCAGGCATACCACAATTACAAAATATTTTAAACCTCTTTTAAAATTTATTTCAAAATTTATTTCACAAATCAATTTGAATTCATTTGCCCATTCACATGCAACATAGCCATCCATTAACATCTCCTATAAGGGAGTTAACCAAATTATCAACGAGTAGACCCAAATATCTCTAAATTTAGAAACAACTCAACTCAAAACAATTTCAATCAAGGTATATAATCATTACTAACACCATGAATACCTCAAGACATCAAAATCATCTCTCCTTAAATTCATTATCATGCAATCAGGATCACTTAATGTTTATATTCAATATCTAAATCATCAAGTTCAAGTTCTAAGGAATTTACCTGTGGCTATGTTGGGGTTGTTTTTAGTTTCCTCATTTGTCATGGCATAAATTCTTGTTTGAGTTCTCAGTTGGGATCATTGAGAAGGTGCAGCAATGGTATTGCTCCCAGTACCGATCTGTAGAGTGGTACTAGCTGATGGCGTAGGGACATTCGATGGACCACTTCTATGGCTGATCAAGTGATCTCGACTCATTTGACCTCTATATCAACGTAAATCCCATTCGGGCAAAGAATTTCTAAAATGCCCAACTTTCCCGTAATAAAAACATTTCAAAGCCTCAAGACATGGTCCAGGATGGTGCTTCTTACAATTCTGGTAGGGTTCTCTCTTTGGCCTCGCTGACTTGCTCCCCGACTTTGTACTAAAGGTGGGAGTGCCAAACCTTGGCATTTGTTAGCTTTGTGGAGAGCCAATGGACCCTGAAACTGTAACTCTACTAGAGAAGTTCATGCTCCTATTTCTCTTGGACCCTTGACTCACTGAGAATTCAGATTTCTTTTCTTTTTATGGTCTTCTCTAACCTTTCCTCTTTTAATAACCATTTTTTCGGCTCTCAACACCAACTCCAGAATATCCTGGAAGATATGCCCCTTGGTGATAGACATTTTCTCTCTTATACTCAAGTTCAGTCCTAACTCAAACTTTGAACACAGGGACTCCTCGTAGTTCACAAACTCCGAACATAAGTGGCAAGTTCTCTCAGCTCTGTCTCATACTCAGATACTATCTTGTTTCCTTGAGCTAACTTGAAGAATTCATCTCTTTTCTGATCCCGATAAAATTGGGTGTAATATTTCTCCTCAAAGGCCCTAAGGAATTCTGTCCAAGTAGGAGGAACAAGAGTTCTACCCTTCACATCCTCCCACCATGTCCTTGCACCCTTATCCAATAGTTTTACCACCACCCATAATTTCATCTCATCACTTAATCTCATGTCAGAGACGGTCTCTTGAATTTGGTCAATCCATTCCTTGGCCACTGAAGCATCACAACTACCCGCAAATGTTTCACACCCTAGTTGTCTTGCCTCCTTTATCAACTTAGACAACTTTATAGTAGGGAGATCGGTTGTTGTAGCAACCAGAGGAGGAGGTGTCACGCCCCGATTCACAGTCTGAGCACGTGACAATCGCCACGTGATCTAGGAATACGTACAATCACCAGCACATACCCCAAGACCCCGTAAGGCTAAAGAAATATTCTCACTCAATCCAACGAAACCAAAACATCAAACATTTAGCACCTTTCACAAAAGTTCCATTTAAGGAAAATATATATATCTAAAATATACAATGATTGGGTTTTCAAACATCATTTCCAAAAATAAAGTTTTTACTGTCCAAAGACATGCCCTCTGATGGGTCCGTCTACAAGTCTCAAGGCTTTGTAACTAGAGAGAGAGCCAATACCAACAAAAGTCCTGATAGCTTTTCCTCGACTAGATCTATCTAACGAAAAGGGGCTGCTGCTATATCTACACTTCCTTTGAAAAGATAAGAAAAGAGGAGTGAGTATAAAATACTCAGTGAGTGGAGTGTAATGGCATGTTGTGACAGTAAATGAGTAACGAGTGTGGGAATGACCAAGTAATAGTTTCTAGCAAAACAATTCATAAGTAGCATCAAACAATTCAGATTATAATAGAAGAAATGCATCCACAATTTCGTACTTTCCAAAATCATGGGGTCTCCCTAAAAAAAAAACACTCCCGCCCAACGTTTGGCTGAACGTGGACGGAAGCCCGCCAAGGGGTTTTCAATCATTCCCTTTTAAAACACTAATTCCCCTTTCCTTGGCGTTTACTCGTACCTCCCCAGGGTGCTATTCGGATAGTACGATGGGAACGCAGGAGGCCGCATCACCTCCCTTGCCAATCAAACCCTCAATCACGTCACCCTGTCAGGTCGCTCCATGGGAGGAATGACTATATTCATTATCATCACCATCACCTCCATTTCACAATCATCCAAATATTTACAGTGTGCCACAATTCAACAAATGGTTACCAAATGATAACACAATATTCATAAATGCAATTTTTAGCAACAGTTGCACATATTTAATCGCAAATGTAGTGGATACAAATGAATTCAACTTACATTTTTGGGATATCCCACAAACACAAATAATTTCAAAAAATCATTTAAAAATCATTTATAAAAGAATTTTTAAAAATCATTTTTCTCATTTAAGCACAACAGTCCATCTACTCACTGTGTTTGGGAGGGTAGTCACTCCCAGATTCCTCAACAGCAATAGCCTTGCCACGATCAGATCATTCGGCTCCTAAGAGACATTTTTCAAGAAATAAAAATATTAATATTTATTTTCCAAGTGAAACCCTGAGACCCCAATCATTCAACACCAGTTTCCTCTCATTATCGGTGACTAAGTATTTTCCAAACCCAAGTGAACTAAATAAATGGACTAAAAGATGGAACAGAAAAATATTAATACCTTAATTCTTCTCTCCAAAAATCCTTTCTCGTTCGGGTCACACAAAACCCTAGCATTTTACTCTTCCCTGTGACAGCATTTAGATTCTTGAGGTTTTCCAATATTCAAGGCTAGAATTTGATTTTGAAGTGTTAGATGAAAATCTAAAACCTTGAATCTTGGATTTGCTAGTGGATCGATGGAGTTTAGGGATAGAAGAGAAAATGGTTTAGAGAGAAAAGTGATAATGGGTTCCATGAATCTTCTAGAATCTCACCCCACTTTTGTTCTCTTATTCTCAACCCATTTCCCACACTTGCTAATTAGCCTTTGTTTATGCCCAAATTACATAATTACCCAATTATGTCCTCTTTGGTTTTGGGAAAGTTAACGCTATAGGTTAAGCATTGGGAGTTGGGTTTAGCTGACGACAATGTACTTACCAATGCGTTAAGAAAATTGAAAGTGTAAATACAATTCATTTAGAAATACAAATATTTAAATTTTTGGAATATAATATAAATAATAAATGAAGTATAATGTAATTGAAGTATTTGAATGCCTTAGTGGGAAAGATCTTTTTTGGACCTTGTCAAGGTCATAGGATCAATTCTACACCCATGCATGAATAACAAGAATTTAAAGAATTAGAAAGGATGCCTGGACAGCGACCGAAGGCTCTTACCGATCGATGCCTTGTCCGAATGACTCTCACCGATGGATGCAAATAATGATAGAATAAATAACTGACAGAATAAATTTATGAATATGCCGATAGAAACTACCGATGGAAAAATTTAAATATTTAAATGGAGGAGTTTCACAATTTCGTTACTGATCGGTTATTTCAAAATCAATACCGAATAACATTACTAATAAAGACTACCAAGAAAAATAAAATAAAATAAAATAAAATTCAGTTAAATTAAATTAAATTTAATTAAAATGAAGTAAAATAGAATAGAATAATAAATTAAAGGCAAAATATTCTCTCATTGAAATTCAGTTGGACATAAAATTTGGAAAGTTGACCAGACGAGACATTAAAAAAAATGCTGGATATGGATACCGATAGGATTTCAATGAAGTGTTGACCAACAGCAATGGAACCTTTGTCGGTAGAAAATTTAGAAAGACAATTACCAATAGATAATTACCGATAGTCTGAGATAAGTGAACGGTCATACCGAGAGATAAAATTAAAAGTCTATCGGTAAATTAATACATTACCGAACAACTATCTTAAAAATGACTACCGATGAGATTTCTAAAATTTGACATTCACCGATCCGTGCAAAAATTTACCATCAAAGATGTAAGTAAAATATAATATACCAAACGGTATAAAAATATTGGGTGTACCGATGGGTATATATAAAATTATAAAAATTATGAAAAATGACTTGTTAACTCAATTTCACAACAGACAAGAAATTCTGTAACTTTACTTTACTCCGAGAGGACAATAAATCACTAAACAACGGTGACTATCGGCTACCGATTAGAAAAATCAAAATTTGAAGGGGTTTGTTCACTACATACTAACACCTCACCGAAGGGGTAAAGTCTTTTCCTAGAGTCAAATCCCACTAATTGCTGATCACCGAATACTCAATTAACTGATAGTCTTACCGATAAAAAACTTTAAAATTTAGAAACTATCAGTCAAATATCTACAAGGGTTTGTCAGACGACTCAAAGAGCAAAAATTTACACTTATATTAACTTTAACTATTTTTCCTCCATTCTACAAAAATATATATATATAAATTTAAATAAGCCACTCAAAATGCATATCAAAAATCCAGACGTGTCCGGTCTTATAATTTCTACTCCCTTAAAGAAATTTTGTCCTCAAAATTTCAGAACACATTTATGCTTCAAATAAGCGAGGGAACTATCTTCTCATTGTCTCCTCAAGTTCCCAAGTCATTTCTTCTATTTGATTGTTTTTCCATAGGATTTTGACTATCGGTATCTGTTTATTCCTTAGACTTTTAACTTGCTTCTCCAAAATAGCTACCGGTTGAACTCCAAAATTCAAGTCTTCTTTCAACTCAATTAGGGGAGTCTCAAGAACATGAGAAGAGTCTGCCAGATACTTCTTCAACTTAGAAACATGAAAGACATTATGAATTTTCTCCAATTCCAAATGCAATTCTAACCGATAAGCTACTTGTCCAACCCTTTCTATGATTTTATAAGGACCAATATAACGAGGATTTAACTTTCCCCGCTTTCAGAATCAAATTACACCTTTCCAAGTAGACACTTTCAAAAATACCATATCACCGATTCCAAATTCTAGTGGCCTTCTTCTCTTATCGGCATAACTTTTCTGTCAGTCTTGGGCTGCCTTTATTCTTTGCCGAATCAACTTCACCTTCTCAGTTGTGGTTTCAATCAATTCTATACTCTCAATCTTTCTTTCTCCAACTTCATTCCAACACAATGGAGTTCTACACTTCCGTCCATATAAGGCTTCATATGGGGGCATTCCAATGCTAGCTTGTAGCTATTGTTATAGGCAAACTCTATCAAAGGAAGGTGTTTATCCCAGCTGCCTGAGAAATCCAATATGTAAGCTCTAAGCATGTCTTCTAATGTTTGGATTGTGCGTTCAGATTGCCCATCGATTTGAGGGTGAAAGACAGTACTAAATTTTAGCTGAGTGCCTAAGGTTCTTGTAGTTTTGGCCAGAACCGAGAGGTAAAACGGAGGTCACAATCGGACACAATCGATACCGAAGCCCCATGAAGTCTCACGATTTCCTCAATATACAACTTGGCTAGCTTTTCCAAAGAATATGTATTTTGGATCGACAAGAAGTGGGCTGATTTGGTGAGTCGATCAACAATCACCCAAATAGCATCATTTCTATTCAGGAATTGGTAGAGGTTGGAGATTACCGGCTGGCTTTTGGTATTCTACCTTCACTTGCTGGCATACTAGACACTTAGAAACAAATTCAGCAATCTCTTTCTTCATTCCGAACCACCAATAATTTTCATTGATCGTTCGGTACATCTTAGTACTTCCCGGATGCATAGCATAGGCCGATGACTGCGCTTCCTCAAGAATAGCCCTATGGAGTTCAATATCCTTAGGAACACAAATCCTGTCCTTAAACACCAACGTCCCATCATCATGAATTCTAAACACATTCCCTTCTCCATTGTGGACTTTCTCAGTTACTGTCCTCAATTCATCATCGGCAACTTAGAGCTCCCGAATACGATCTACTAAGTTGGGCCTCACCTCAAATCTTGCCAACAATACACCTTACTTGTCGCTTGTTAACCTTACCCTAAGCGTTTGGATCTCAATCAAACAAAAAAGATATGTCTTCCTCAACGACTCCATATTAGATGAAGACTTCTGACTTAATGCATCGACAACTACATTGGCTTTACCAGGATGGTAATCTATCACCAAGTCATAATTTTTAATCAATTCAAGCCATCTTCTTTGCCTCAAATTTAGCTCCTTTTGAATGAATAGATACTTCAAACTTTTATGGTCAGTGAAAACCTTACAAGTCTCCCCATATAGATAATGTCTCCAAATTTTCAAAGCAAATACAATTACTGCTAGCTCTAGATCATGAGTAGGGTAATTCTCTTCATGTTTCTTTAATTGACGGGAGGCATAAGCTATAACTCTATCATTTTGCATCAATACACAACTCAATCCTTGTTTACTTGCATCGCTATAGACAACATATCCACCACTACTAGAGGGAAGAGCAAGGACTGGAGCAGATGTTAACCTCTTCTTGAGCTCTTGGAACCTAGTCTCACACTTATCATCGCATTGGAATTTAGTCTCCTTTCTCGTCAATTTGGACAAAGGGGCTGCAATTTTAGAAAATCCCTCAACAAATCTTCTATAATACCCTACTAACCCAAGGAAACTTCTAACTTCAGTTACATTCTTCGGCTGTTCCTACTTCATGATAGCCTCAACCTTTATTAGATCTGCAAATACCCCTTCACCAGACACTATATGCCCTAAGAACCCAATTTTTCTCAACCAAAATTCACATTTTGAGAATTTTGCATACAATTGTTTCTCCCGAAGAGTCTGTAAAACAATCCTGAGATGTTCTGCATATTCTTTGTCTCTCTTTGAATACACCAATATATCATCAATGAATACAATCACAAACTTATCAAGATATGAATGAAACACCCTATTCATCAAATCCATAAAAGCAGCAAGAGCATTTATTAATCCAAACGGCATCACCAAAAACTCATAGTGTCCATACCGAGTCCTAAATGCTGTCTTGTGCACTTCGCTCCCCTTAATCTTTAATTGATGATAACCCGATTTCAAATCAATCTTTGAAAACACACATGCACCTTAAAGTTGGTCAAAAAGATCATCAATTATAGGGAGTGGGTACTTATTCTTGATTGTAACTCTATTTAATTGTCGGTGGTCAATACATAGTCTTAGAGTGCCATTTTTCTTCTTTACAAACAAGGCCAGTGCACCCCAAGGAGAAGAGCTTGGCTGGACAAATTCTTTGTCTAGCAACTCTTGGAGTTGCACCTTTAACTCTTTTAATTCTACGGGTGCCATCCTATAAGGTGGTATGGAAATGAGTTCGGTGTCAGGTGTTAGATCAATAGTAAAATCAAACTCTCGGTTTGGAGGCAAACCGGGTACCTCTTCCAGAAACACATCTGGAAACTCATTTACTACTGGGACATCACCTAGAGTAGAACTCTCTATAGCGGTATTGATGATATAAGCTAAGTGTGCTTTATATCCCTTGAATATCAGCCTACGTGCTTCTAATGCTGATATTACACATGTCGGCACCACTTGGCGTTCACCAGTAAAGACAAGTGCTGGACACCCAGGCTTTCGGAACTCCACTTCCTTAGTAAAACAATTCACCGATACCCGATGAAGGTGTAACCAATCCATCCCCATAATAGCATCAAAATCCTTCATCTCTAAGGGAATTAAATTAGCCTCAAGAATCATTTCACCTACCAAAACACCACAGCTTCTGTAAACTGTATTCCTGACCATTTGCTCACCTAAAGGAGTAACCACTAACAACTCTTCCTCAAGTGGTATCATAGGCCTATCGGCATGCCTAGCAAAACTCGTACTAATGAAAGAATTGTTTGACCCCGTGTCAATAAGTATATTGGCATCAACTCTAAAAATCTTCATCATACCTATTAATATAACCATCAAGTGATCGTTAGCCAAATCTTATTATAATTCCTATAACATCCCATAGGCTCTTTTAAACAAATACCAAATATCCTAAATACTCCATTAGAATAATCATTAACATCTCAAATCGTAAAATCATCAGTAATATGCCTTTCCAATCAATAAATTTGTGTTTAAATAAATTTACCTGTAACAACATCAGGGTTATTCTATGCCTCTTCATTGGTCATGACATAAATCCTAGTTTGAATTCGCGGTCGGGGGCGCTGAGGACTAGCAGCCACAGTGTTGCTTTCTGTCCCAGTTCTCAAAGTTGTACTGATGGGAGGTGCTGAAGTAGTGGCCATGCCACCCTTAGAGCCACTGGAAGGACATCGAACTGGTTGATTCCCTTGTTCTTTTACATTCAACTTAGGACAAGAATGCCGAAGGTGACCTTCCTTCCCGCAATGATAGCACCTTCTCGGCCCCTTACATGGACCCAGATGGTATCCCTTACAATTTGTGCAAGGATCCCCTTTACTTCTCCCCGATCTCGCTTCTGATCCAATACTACCACTTGAAGCATTTGACTTGAAGAATGGGTTGCTTTGGGGAGTACCAACTGATCCTGTGACTGACCCACTACTATAAGAACCCATGCTTTTATTTTTCTTGGAGCCTTGGCCTAGAGTAAACCCACCAGACCTCTTCTTCCTTCCATGATGCTCCCTAATCTTGCCTCTCTGTAGCACCATCTGTTCGGCCCTCAAGGCCAACTGCAAGACATTTTGATAAGTATGATCCTTTATCACTGACATCCTCTCTCGAATGTTCAAGTTCAAACCATCCTCAAATTTGAAATGCCTATACTCCTCAGAGGCCACTATCTCTGGAACAAATGCAGACAAACTTTTAAATTCTACTTCATATTCTGCCACTGATCTATTTCCTTGACGAAGATGGAGGAATTCTCTTCTTTTCAAGTCACGATCAAATCGTGTATAAAATCTCTCATCAAACTCCCTAAGGAAGTCACTCCAAGTAAGGGGAATGGTCGACCTTTCCCTTACACCGTCCCACCAAGTACTAGTATCCTCATCTAATAACCTCACAGCCACTATGATCTTCAGTTCATCATCAATTCTCATGTCTATCACTGCTTCTCGGACCCTCTTGATCCATTTCTTGGCTACTATAGGGTTGTTTGAACCTGAGAAGGTCACACACCCTAATTGCCTAGTCTTTTTCAATAATTTGGACAATTCAATGGGTGGTCGGGTGGACGGTGTAGCTACTGAAGTAGATCGAGCTACCGGCACCATAAGAGGGACCGGTGGAACCGCTGGGTTTAGAGGTGGAGGAACTTAGACTTGAGGTGGTGCTTGAAGATGGTATGTATTCCACCACTCAGTCCATTACTGAAGAGCATCAAGTGGTGGAGGAGGAATCCTGGTTGGAGGAGCCAGGTGAGTAGAAACCGGTGGAGGTGGAGTATGCGAGGACAACTCATCCTTGTGCTCTTGTGGAGAAATATCATTTACATTCCTCATTCTCCTACGAGGAGGTAAGATAGTCTACAAAAGAAAAACTACTTTAGCTCATAGTACTAAGATGACTTTAAACACATATGGCTAGAGGTATGTCAATTTCCTAGGACCCATTGGAGGCTTTCAAATTTTCTCAAAAACATTTATAAATACAAAAAATTTTAAAATCATTTATAGATATATGAAAATTTCTATAGCTTCAAAACCTTGGCTCTGATATCAATTAAATTGTCACGCCCTAACCCGTAGTCCGAACACGTGACAACCACCGCGTGATCTAGGAATACGTACAATCACCCGCACATACCCCAAGACCTCGCAAGGCTAAAGAAATATTCTCACTCAATCCAAGGAAACCAAAACATCAACCATTTAACACCTTTCACAAAAGTTCCATTTAAGGAAAATATATATATATATGAAAAATATATAACGATTGGGTTTTCACAGATCATTTCCAAAAATAAAGTTTTCACTGTCCAAAGACATGCCCTCCGATAGGTCCGTCTACAAGTCTCAAGGCTTCGCAACTAGACAGAGAGCCAATACCAACAAAAGTCCTAATAGCTTTTCCTCGACTAGATCTATCTAACAAAAAGGGGCTGCTACTATATCTACACTTCCTCTGAAAAGATAAGAAAAGAGGAGTGAATATAAAATATTCAGTGAGTGGAGTGCAATGACATGTTATGACAGTAAATGAGTAGTGAGTGTGAGAATGCCAAAGTAATAGTTTCTAGCAAAACAATTCATAAGTAGCATCAAACAATTCAGATTATAATAGAAAAAATGCATCCACAATTTTATACTTTCCAAAATCATGGGGTCTCCCAAAAAAAAAAAAAACACTCCCGCCCAATGTTTGGCCGAACGTGGATGGAAGCCCGCCAAGGGGTTTTCAATCATTCCCTTTCAATACACTAATTCTCCCTTCCTTGGCGTTGATTCGTACCTCCCCGGGGTGCTATTCGGATAGTACGATGGGAACGCAGGAGGCCGCGTCTACCTCCCTTACTAATCAAACCCTTAACCACGTCACCCTGTCGGGTCGCGCCGTGGGAGGAATGACTATAGTCATTTATCGTCACCAGCACCTCCATTTCACAATCATCCAAATATTTACAGTGTGCCACAATTCAATAAATGGTTACCAAACAATAACACAATATTCATAAATACAATTTCCAACAATAGTGGCACGTATTTAATCGCAAATGTAGTGGATGCAAATGAATTCAACTTACATTTTTGGGACATCCCACAAACATAAATAATTTCAAAAAATCATTTATAAAAGAATTTATAAAAATCATTTTTCTCATTTAAGCACAACAGTCTGTCTACTTACTATGTTCGGGAGGGTAGTCACTCCCAGATTCCACAACAGCAATAGCCTTGCCACGATCAGTTCGATCGGCTCCTAAGAGACACTTTTTAAGAAATAAAAATATTAATATTTATTTTCCAAGTGAAACCCAGAGACCCCAATCATTCAACCCCAGTTTTCCTCTCACTATCGGTGACTAAGTACTTTCCAAACCCAAGTGAACTTCTAAATAAATGGACTAAAAGATGGAGTAGAAAAATATTAATATCTTAATTCTTGTCTCCAAAAATCCTTTCCCATTCAGGTCACACAAAACCCTAGCATTTTACTCTTCCCTGTGACAACATTTAAATTCTTGAGGTTTTCCAATATTCAAGGCTAGAATTTGATTTTGAAGTTTTAGATGAAAATCTGAAACCTTGAATCTTGGATTTGCTAGTGGATCGATGGAGTTTAGGGGGAGAAGCGAAAATGGTTTGGAGAGAAAAGTGATAATGGGTTCCATGAATCTTCTGGAATATCACCTCACTTCTGTTCTCTTATTCTCAACCCATTTCCCACACTTGCTAGTTAGCCTTTGTTTATGCCCAAATTACATAATTACCCAATTATGTCCTCTTTGGTTTTGGAAAAGTTAACACTATAGGTTAGGTATTGGGAGTTAGGTTTAGCTAAAGACAATGTACTTACCAATGAGTTGAGAAAATTGAAAGTGTAAATACAATTCATTTAGAAATACAAATATATAAATTTTTGGAATATAATATAAATAATAAATAAAGTATAATGTAATTGAAGTGTTTGAATGCCTTAGTGGTAAAGATCTTTTTTGGACCTTGTCAAGGTCATAGGATCAATTCTACACCCATGCATGAACGCCACGAATTTAAAGAATTAGAAAGGATGCCTGGACAGCGACCGAAGGCTCTTACTGATTGATGCCTTGTCCGGATGACTCTCACCCATGGATGCAAATAATGATAGAATAAATAACTGACAGAATAAATTTATGAATATGCTGATAGAAACTACCAATGGAAAATTTTAAATATTCAAACGGTGAAGTTTCACAATTTTGTTACCGATCAGTTATTTCAAAATCAATATCGAAGGACATTACTAATCAAGACTGACAAGAAAAATAAAATAAAATAAAATAAAATTCAGTTCAGTTAAATTAAATTAAATTTAATTAAAATGAAGTAAAATAGAATAGAATAATAAATTGAAGGCAAAACATTCTCTCATTGAAATTTGACCGGACATAAAATTTGGAAAGTTGACCAGACGAGACATTGAAAAAAAATGTTGGATATGGATACCGATAGGATTTCAATAAAGTGTTGACCAACAGCAATGGAACCCTTGTCGGTAGAAAATTTAGAAAGACAATTACCGATAGTCTGAGACAAGTGAACGGTCATACCGAGAGATAAAATTAAATGTCTATCGGTAAATTAATACAGTATCGAACAACTATCTTAAAAATGACTACCGATGAGATTTCTAAAATTTGACATTCACCGATCGATACAAAAATTTACCATCAAAGATGTAAGTAAAATATAATATACCGAACGATATAAAAATATTGGGTGTGCGGATTGGTATATATAAAATTATAAAAATTATGAAAAATGACTTATCAACTCAATTTAACAACAGACAAGAAATTCTATAACTTTACTTTACTCCAAGAGGGCAGTAAATCACTAAGCAACGGTGACTATCGGCTACCGATCAGAAAAATCAAAATTTGAAGGGGTTTGTTCACTACATACTAACACCTCACCGAATGGGTAAAGTCTTTTACTAGAGTCAAATCCCACTAATTGCTGATCACCGAATACTCAATAAACTGATAGCCTTACCGATCAAAAACTTTAAAATTTAGAAACTATCGGTCAAATATCTACAAGGGTTTGTCAGACAACTCAAAGAGCAGAAATTTATACTTATATTAACTTTAACTATTTTTTCTCCATTCTACAAAAATATATATATAAAAAAATTTAAATAAGCCACTCAAAATACATTTAAAAAATCTGGACGTGTCCGGTGTTACAGGAGGTGCTAGTGGGGTACTAGGTGCAGTAACTGGTACTGAAGGAGGAACCGGTGAAGGAGTTAAAGATCGAGATGGAGCTTGGTACTATGCTCCGAACGTGCTCCACCACTCCATGACTTGTTGGAGTGCGGCAATAGGAGGATCCGAAATCCCGATGGAAGGAGCCGGGTGTGTTGACGCAGAAGGAGGAAGAGCATGCGAGGACGACTCATCCTCATGCCCCAATGGAGGAATCTCGTTCACATTTCTCATTCTCCTTCATGGAGGCATAGTAATCTACAAAACAAAAAGTTATAATTAAGTCAAAGGGTTTAGCGAAGACTAATACTTAACCCACTAAAAAGAATATTTTTAATTTCCTAAGAAATCCATAGAAGACTTTGTACATTATCCGAAAACCTTTTAAAAGATCAAAACATTTTTCAAAAACTAAACGTTTTAAAGTCTTTAAAAAACGTTCGAGATATTTGGAAACATTTTAAAATATTTCCAAACCATTAAACTTTTAAGATCGTGAACCTAAACTCTAATACCAATAAAGTTTTTACGCCCCGATTCTCGGATCGATCACACGACAACCGTCGCGTTGTCTCGGTATACGGGCAGAACCTCCCCATATATCAGGACACCGCAAGACTACATAACAGTACAATAAATCTTCCAATACACAAATCCATCCAAAATAAGAAAATATATAGATAGCACACATGTAAAGAACCCATCCGGTTTATCCCTATACACACAAGCATGCGTCGGCACACACATTTGTAATATCAAAAATTTGGCATTAAGAAGTTTGTAAATATCTTTATAATATAAAGGAAAATTTTAAATTTTAAATTTTATTGATTTTTGATTTTGGGGTATTAAATTAGAATTTCTAGTATATTAAAATATTCATGTTCGCAAATGCGTAGTACGTTCCATTGTTGATAAATTTGGAATTATAATATGAGTATTATATGAATAATATATATAAATATATGTATTTATAAAAAAAAAAAAGAGAGAGAGAAGGAATCGCTGCGTTTTGGCCAAAACGTAGCACTCCCTCTCCCCCCAAATTTGATTAGGGCTGGAAGCCCTAATCTCTTTGTCTCTCTCTCACTCTCTGCTGCTCTCTCCCTCTCCTTCGCCTCTCTTCACCCATCACCAGTGGGTTCTTCGATAGCCACCACCATCGTCTCCCCCTCTCCATCTCTCTCTATCTTACTCTCTGCCCTTCTGTCTCTCTCTATCTTACCCTCTGCTTCTATCTCGCTCTATCTTTCACTGTCTCCCTCTCCCTCTCTATCGTCTTTCTCTATCTCCCGCAGTCAACACCTCCTTCCGGCAGTTACACTGCGTGCGACCGCCTGCCTTCTCTTCTCTCCCTAGCACGCACGATGGCTCACGCTGTCTTCCTCCCCTGTTCGCTCGACCACGTGCCACTCACTCTGTTGAGAGCCTTCCACGACCATCACAGGAGCTCCAAGCTAGTGGTAGCAGACTGTCAAAAACCCTAGGCTACAATGTTCTGTAATTTTTTTTCTACGCAGGTAAGGGCTGGCTCGGCTCTGATCATAGCTTTAGGGATTTGACTCTCTGGGTAATTTAAGCTTAACTCCTAAGCCTTGTGTTAGTTTGAAATGCACTGCAAGTCTCGGAGTGAACTGAGAAGCCATTGGGATGAGGGTTGTAAATTGCAAAAAAAAAAAAAAATACCCTAGGTGAGGGAAATTCAATCCCTTCAACATTTGAATTATTTTTGTTGAATTTAGGTAGAGATTACGTGTAGATGTATTCTGAAATTTGTTAATTCGAAGGAAATGTATTTTCCTGAAATTTCGTATGAAGTTATTTAGGTTAAGTCTAGAATTTTACATGAGTTAGGTTGTCTAGTATGAGAAAACATATTAAAGGATAATAGAACCTTGTTAGGCTGATTGGGTTAGTTTCCTTGAAGTTTGATTGAAAAGTATATGAAAATATTTGGGTTTTGGGGTTGAAATAAAATGTATTGCAAAATTAGGGATATTGTTGCATCCAATATCCTTCTTAGGTTGTTTTTGAGTTGTTAATTGCGTGATGGTATGTATATTTGAAGGATAGTTTAAAAATTTTGGTTAGAGCTTATAAGGGCTATTGTAACCTTTTCATTATAATTTGTTCTACATATAGGCAACTTAAATACGATCTCCTTATTATAAAACTAGACTTCCATACCTTAAAAATGACATATGGTTTGAAACATTTGGATAAGAATTGAAATGTTTATGATTTTTCAAAGAATTTTGCCTTGTAGAAAACAAATTATTATATGATTGTTTTCGACTTTGAGTGGCCATTTAGGTTGAATTAGGCTCGACTTTGAATATGAAAGTGATAGAACTAGATCTTAGCACTTGAGACTTGAATCACTTAGATCCAATATGTGTAGGAGAAGTTACATCAATTTCTCAGTGGCTGTGCAAATACAAATTCTGAATTGTTTTAGAAAATGATTTTAAGTGGAATTGATGTTCAATGCCTTAGGATAACATGTTCGGGTACAAAGGAGGAATTTGAAAAATGGCATGATTTATCCATATGAAAATGATATTGTTAAAGGCTTAAAAAAATGCTTTGTCATAAGTGGAGTGTTTGAAAATGAGTTGATAATATGCATCCATGTGAATTATTAAAAACGATATCGTGCCGTGTTTTGAAATTCTGAAATATGATTTATGATATGACTATGCATCTTGGCACATTTGATTAATACTGATTTATTACTTGCACTGAGAGTCCATAGAAATTGACGGATATGATATAGTCCCTAGGGGACAGTCGTAGCTACGGGCACGTTTGTCAAGGCACCCTTTGTGTGTCCGGATAGCCTTCTGCAGGAGGTATCCCACAAACGATGCGTACCACATGGGTTGGACTCATAGGTGGTATTATAGATTACAAACTAGCCCGGTTGAACCATAAGGGGAGGACATGTGTGACGCTATTGTCTAGCACTTGGTGAGGTCTGTGGCCAACACCGAGGTAGAGAGCTAAATTTGAAAATACTTGCATATGAAAAACTCTCGGTGCGCTTGTCATTGGTCATGGTTGACCCTTGCCGGGAATGATTTTCTGGCTGGCTCTATTGATTTCTAAAAGTGATTTGGATGCATATGAATGGTATGATGTGTATGTGTAGAACATAACATTTTGTTTGAAAATTTCATGTCAATTTTGAGAAATGTATCAGTTATACTGATTTTGACACTCCATGTTCACCACACGTATTAATTTCATGATATCAACCCCTTACTCACTGAGTATTCCCCAATACTCACCCCTCTCTCCACATTTTACAGAGGATATTTAGTTTGGAGATTGGACGCTGGAGCTTGCAAAATATTTTTGCTGATTTGTAAAGGTATTTAGATAATGCAGGATTTTTAGAGAATCGTAGTTCTTAAAACCATGGAAAGGGAAGTTCTATACATCCCATACCATGCAGATTTTATTGATACTGGCTGAGTTTTTGACAAGTATTAATAAAATCCGATGATTATGATTTGTGTTTCATTATTTTGATTTTAATCGTTTTACGTAAATGTTTTCATTATGTACTGGGACATTTGGACTATAATTTTGAATTTCAATCTTTCTTTTGGATTTGTGAAATTCTGTACATCTCATGTCGTTTGGACTTTATTGATGTTAGCTTGATTTCTTCAGGCAAGTATTAATAAAATCCTATGACTATGATTTGGGATTTCTTGTATTTTAAATGCTTTATTGGTGCTGAGAAATTCTAGTTGGCTGGGATGGCCACGTCGCATGCTTGCATGTACAGGAGCCCCTTCCCCGATTATGTGCTGACGCATGCTTATGTGTACGGAGAATGGACCAGAGGGGTGCTTTGCATATGTATTGTTTCATGCTTTCTTTATCTTTGATGGATTGTGTACTGGAGGTTTAAATGTTCAGGAATATAGCCTTGCGGAGTCCCGGTATATGGAGAGGTTCTGTCCGTATACCGAGACGATGCGGCGGTTGTTGGGTGCTCGATCTAAGGATCGGGGCATGACAACATTTGGGAATGGGGTTCCTATACATGCATGCATGCAATGTGGTCATCCCAGTCATTCCAGAATTCTCAGTATAAATAAAGCATTCCAAAGATATTCCAAAATCAAATAAATGAAGTCTCAAATCATAGCCATAGGATTTTATTAATACTTGTCTGAAGAAAACAAGTCAACATCAGTAAAGTCCAAATGATATGAGATGTACAAAACTTCATGCATCCTAAAGTAAATATTGAAATCAAACATTTCAATCCAAATGTCCCAGTTAAACAGTAAGCTTTTACCAAAATAGAATTTAATTGAAAATGAACACGTTTCAATATAAATGATGTAAGGATTCCACCAATACTTGCTCCTATATACGAAATAAGTATCGATTAAATCCATATAAAAAATTGTATAACTTTTCCCTTCCATGGATTTCAGATCAAACCAAAATAAACCTTACACCACTATAATACCTAAACGAGTCAGCAGGATAATCCTTCACAAGCTCCAATTTCTATCATAGGCCTAAGCTTTCTCTGAAAGATTTAAAAGAGAGGGGTGAGTATTAGGAATACTCAGTGAGTGTATAGCATGTTATGATAATAAATAAGTAGTGATTATAGACATGTCAAATGTTTTCTTCAAAATCATATGATCGTATCAATAAATCTCAATGTAAACAAAATCTCAACAAAACATGGTAAATAATTCATATGCATCCAGCCATCACATCTTATTTTCCAAAATCACGGGGTTGCCAAAATCTTTCCACCAAAGGTTTGGCCTTGACCAATGGTGGAATCGCCAAGGGATTCTCGTCAACGTCAATCAATTATACACAATACCCACTTCCTTGGCTTTGGCTCGGGCCTCTCCTGGGGTGCAACCAGACTAGTCCGAAGGGAGGGATTTACAGACACCTCTCAAGCGCAGCTACCTCTTCATCCAAATAACCGCCCAACCATGTCACCCCGTTAGGTCACACCATGGAGGGAATGACTATAGCTATTTACCATGCACACAATACCGTTTCGCAACATCATAGTATAAAATCAATGTGCCAACAATGATTCAAACACTTCTCATTTCTAAAGCTCAATTCAAACTATGTTCAACATAATTCAGATAATATGACACATTATTTCCATTTCAAACACATGGATGCATATTTCAACTGTAATCTTGAAACATTTCACAATCATAAAACAATTGAATATCAATTATAAAAGTATTTATAAAATCATTACAAAATATTTTCTTATTTAAAATCATAAACATATATCCACTCATCTCTAGAGAGGGTATCTACTCCCAATTCTGACAATTTAATCCAAAGTAACCATTCTCAACCTTCAAATGGGTTATCCTATACCAATAATCACAATTTCATTATTTCAAGATTATTTGCATTACTAATGACCTTAAATTCCCAATATTCCTCAATTTTCCCTAATTTCTAACAATTTTCCTAATTTCTCCTGAATTTACATTACTCTAATATTTTTCATGCATATTTTAAATCAAATTCTAAGGAAAGCTGTTCTACACCACTCAACAAGTTTCTAATTTCATCTAACATGTTTCTTTCGTATTAATCAGCCTAAATTTATGTAGAATTTAGACGTAACCCTAGAAATCATATATCAAATTTTAGGAAAATGCATTCTCTTCAAATTCCACACATTTTCAGAACATATATAAAGCTCTCATCCCAAATTCAGCCTAAATTCATTCAATTATCGAAGGGACTAGAATTTCTCTCACCTAAGGTTTCACAATTTGCAGCCCTCGTTCAAATACCTTCTCAGTTCAATCTGAGACCTGTAGTGCTTTCAAACCGAAGCAAAATTTAATAATTAGACTTAAATTACCAAGAGAATCAAAACCCTAAAGCTATGGTTAGAGCCAGCCCTTACCTGCGTAGAGAAGAAATCGTAGGAGCTGCGGCCTAGGGTTTCTGACAGTGATGCTATTGCTAACTTAAAGCTTCTGCGAAGGTGACAGAAGGAGGTTGATGCGGCGGAGTAGCGCCATGCGAGCGAGGGAGAGGAGCAGAGGGTTGTTGCGCTTGTGCGAGATAGAGAAAGACAGGGAGGCTAGCGGTTGCGTGCAATGGTGACAATCGGAGGAAGGCGTCGGCCGTGAGAGGTAGAAAGAGAGACGATAGAGATGGAGAGAGGGGTAGTGAGCGACGGAGAGTGAGAGAATTCGAGACAGAGACAAAGAGTGAGAATCGAGAGAGAGAGAGAGAGATGAGCGGCTAGACGGTGATGATGGTGGTTGGAGGAGCCACCGGTGAGCAGTAAAGAGTGGCGGGAAAGGGAGATCACGGCGGAGAGTCGAGGAAGAGAGAGGCGGAGAAAACAGTGAGAATTCGAGAGAGAGAGAGAGAGAGAGAGAGAGAGAGATAAAGGAGGGAGGGAGATTAGGGTTTTTCAAACCCTAATTTCCAAAAAAAGGGGCCAAAATGTTGCGTTTTGCCTCAAAATGCTACGTTTCCTCTCTGTTTTTTTTTTTAATAAATAAATCTCTATATATATATACTCTTATTATATTAAAACTCTAGATTTATCAACAATAAAATACACTACGAATTGCAAATATGAATATTTTAAATATACTAAAAATTTCAATTTAATACCCCAAAGTCGAAAATCAATAAAATTTAAAAATTTTTCTTTATATTTATGTAGACATTTTTATAAAATATCTCGAACATCAAATTTTCGGTGTTACAGTAAAATTGTCAAGCACTTATTAGATAGAGTTTGGATCATTATTTATATTTTAAAATGGGATAATATTTGCCGAACATTTCAACTGTGAAATGATCCTAAATTCTAATAATCTTTTGCAGCATAAATACTAATCAACGAGAGCAACGACTTGGGAGAGGAAATTGTCTAAAAGAAACTATATCAAAACTTTCAGCGAAGTAGGTTGGTTTGCTAAATATGTCGGCTGGTGTTTGTGGTTTGTACTTACATGGTTGGGAATTTGGGATGAAGCCAAGACTTGGTTCATAAATTATTTGACTCTTTGCATATGTCGTCTTCCATCTGAAGACTCCGCTTTGTGCTGTGGGCACCACTCGCTGTTTCCCTTCTTAGATGACTTATTTCCAAACCCTTCCTCATTTCATTGTCGTCACTTCTTTCCATCATTTAACACATACTAAGTCACCTCTTTCTCTCTCTCTCCCCCCCTGTGTTTCTGCTCCATTTGTCCAACCACAGGGCGTCTGCAAAAGCAAAGGCAAAGGAAAAGCCATTCAGCTCCCGGGCCTTTCTTTTTCTTTTATGTGACAAGCTCGAGATTCCCCCCTTAAGAGTGATTTCCAAAGGGGCATTAATAAGAAAACCCCACATAGCTGTCTTTGCTTTCTCCACTTCTCTCCCTCTCCCTCCCTCAGGGCATTCTCCAACTTTTCAACTTTATCCTCCAAATTGAGATGTTTTAGTTTTACCGTACAAATGTATATGGCTTGTTATGGTGGTGTTACTATAATTCATGTTGTGGTGGTGTTGGTGGTGTTGATATTGGTTAATACAATTGGTCCAGTGAAGGCTGCAACTGGAAACAAACTAGAGTACACGGTCACCAACTTCAACCAAGTAGCTACAAATTCAATGAAGGGAGAGGGAGGTGTCGCAAGAGATTATTCAACTTCAACCACCACCACCACCACCAAAACAACGGCCGTGCACTCCGAATCGACCAGTAAGAGGAGGATGAGAGTGGGAGGCGGGTGGTTGGACTTGCCGTGGCAAGACAGAAGACACAAGACACTGTACAATGCAGGCGCTCACGAAGTTCCAAGTGGTCCTAATCCCATTTCTAATTAAATCTCTCATCACCTGCATTCTGTGTTTTCTTTCTCTAATTCCAAGCCTTATACCAATTACAAACACTTGGCTCCACTAGTTTACTTACACTCCTACTCCTAGCATAATTTTGGCTTTATTGGTTTTATAGAACTCCATATAGTCCCCATGCTTGTTCTGTGAACCATGAGCGTGTTATTATATGTAAAGGGCTTTCCATTATGAGGTTAAATAATGATACAATGATGCTATTGCTTTTATTTCATCATTATTATTTACCCTAACGAAATGATCATGCTGTTGCTTCCATTTATCTCTCTCTACAAACAGAAAACTATTGATCTTTCCAACATTACCAATAATTCAGTATTAACTTAACATGATTAGAGCAGCCCTTTTCCTTTTTTAATTTAGGCATTGATCTATTGAAGGGTTTTGTGGTTTTTATTTAGCATTATAATGTCAGGTGAACCAGAACAACATAGGAATATGAAAATCAATAAGATCCATTAAGTCACTAAGCAAAGAGGCAGAGAGGAGTAGAATCAAGTTTTGCTGGGAGCTAAGATGCCTCATGTTTCGAAAGAAGGAAAAGCGAAAAAAACATAATGATTGAGAAGAATAGGATTGGGGTGGGCTTTTTGCCATGGACAAGACCGCAAGGTTATTACGAAAGTAAAGTAGACACAAATAACAAGTAATAAAGAAGGAGAGCAATCTTCTCATTATTTTGCGTGTCCAAAATCTCTTCAAAAACCCTTGGTCACTGATATTTAAAGCTCTCTATGCATATCATATTTTATCAGAATTTTAAACCTCTCCGTTTTGCAGTCTCTATAAATCTATGCAGACAATAGGGAAAAAAAAAAAAAGGAAAAGTAAAAAGACAAAAAGGCCACTAAAAGGCGTGAATGGCGAATTCCCTTGTCCACTGTTGGGACACATTTGTTGGTTAGCTCCTGATTTGTATGTTTGTGTATGGATGGACATTCCTTGCTCTACTCGGTGCGAATTTCGAAATTTAAATTGACCCCTGACCCATTTTGGTTATATTATTTTACTTTTAGCTTTATTTGATAAAACAATAATATTTTGAAAAATAAATTGTGAGGAGAGAAATCTAAGGAGTGTTTCCTCATGGGAACAAAATCTATCTTGAAAAGTGGCTCGCCTGTTATCGTATTAGTTTAGTGCTAAAACTTGACTAGGGATGATAACGGGTTATGGTGCGAATTTTATTAGTACTATATTCGTTTCAAAATCCTAACCCTATAATTCATATTCGACTCTGCCTTAATTGAGCAAATGAAATGAAAAAACATATCTGATTCTACAGGTTTTTACAAAAAAACGATCTGCCCTGATCCAACATGGCCTACCACACCAATTTTTTTTTTTTTTAATAAGTTTGGATGAAAAACAAATGCAAAGAAAACCTAAAACAAGTAACAGAAAAAAAAAAAAAAAAAAAAAACGGTAACAAAAATTTTCTTGAAAAAAACCTAAATACGAACAATTTGAGCAACATATGGACGACATATCTAACAAGAAAGAATGACACAAAATGATTTTGGGGTTATCTTGGATTTGGTCAATGAGCAAAGAAGGATGAGAGAGAGATTTGTGATGTGCAAGAAAAAGTGGTGTTGGAGATGGGTTTTGACTCCATAGATTCTGGCTTCTTTCGACTCGAATGGCTAATTGTTGAGGCAGTTTGAAACTTATAAAAGATCGTCGGAGAGTGTTCGTCAGAGGAGATTTTGACGCTCAAGTTAAAAGGAACTTTTTTAGATAAGAAAGAAACAAACTAAGAGAGAGAGAGAGAGAGCTGGTATTCTTGTGACTTGTGGGACAAGTGTGTAGGTCTTAGAGTGCGTACCTAGACTTCGGTGTACCAAAAGTTTATATGCATGGGCGTCATAAGGGCCATGCGTATCGGGGGTGTCAAAACCCTAGTTTTCTTATGTGGGAGTCTGAGAATCTTGGAATCTAGTAGTCAAATTTTTTGTATGATTTGTAATATTTATAGTTTAGGAAGTTCAGTGGTACAGGAAATCTTTTCCTTTTATCGATTAAGATTTAAAAGTTTCCTTCTTTATCTAGGAGATACAATCCACGTTGAAATAGCAAACAAGGGATTAATGTGAGCACTTGTTCAATGACCGAAGAAAAAAGAGGTATCGGTTCGGGCTTATTGAATACTTCCATGTATCAATTAGATTGCCCTCATCGGGAACCAACCGAAAGATCATTTAGGATAACGCTGATGGCATTCTCTTAGTGTGCCGGGTTGTATCCACCCTTCTAGGAGATTAATCTCGATCTATCAACACGTCTGGGCATACCATCCTTTTTGGACCATGGGTTTTGTAGAATTGAATATTTTTCGTATTGGTCCTTTTGGATGGACCTCCATCATTTGCCCCCGACTCGTGGTGTCGTTTCATGAGAAATGCACCATGAGTAGTAATCATTGGAAACGTGCAAATCTTTGCCATTACACGTGTTATCTCACATTTACAAACCATCTCCTATGTTCTTTATAGGGTTGTCGTGAGAGAGGATTTGACGCTTCCCCTTTCTTGCTTCTATTTGCTATCTTGTGAGTAATCGCGGCATGTGGGAAATCTTATTTGAGGAAAATGGCAAGAAGTTCTACTTCTTAGAGCTACCCAGGCATTAGCAACATCAGAAGTATTATGTTAGTAGTAGAACTTCAAGAAGTCCAAATTAGAATGTTGATGGGTGACGATTATACTCTGGTGTCAGCCATAGAGGAGGATAGGGTGAATAGAGTGCTAGAGGGATGCATCCCAATATACAAGTAGTCGGTGGAATTTGGTCTGTGAATGCCATATATTGGCCCATTTGCTGAAATGTTATATCGTTAGAACATATTTCCAACCTTGTTAATTCCCAACACTTGGCATTTGATTGTTACTGTGATTTCTTTGCTAGGGTTTTGTCATCTTTATTTTGATTTCGACATTCTGGCAGTTGTTTTTTCTCTAGTGACGTGTAGGAGTAATGGATCAATCCGGGGTTGGTACAAGTTGCAAACTTGATTCGAGTCTAATTGGAGGTTTCATTACAAGGAGTCCACCGGTAGAGGCTAGATACACAAGTACTTCTTTGTGGAATTCACTAACAAGGATCTAGTGCCGACGCTCCCTAAGGCCGATGGGATGCCTTTTTTCAGTGAGAAGCCTTTAATTCCTTCCTGTCATTTTCATTTCATGCAGTCGATTAGTAGCTATTGCAAATCTACTCAAAGGATAATCTATGTCGATTCCTTGATGAATGACCAAAGATTATCGTTAGCAGGCTTGCTAATATGTGAGAAAAGGAAAATCGATAGACCCTTCTTAGTCAAAAGGGTGGAGACCAACTTAGTCAGCATTTTGGATTTTGTGGATGGCACTCTGTTGAAAGAGATCATGACTGATAAGGATCCGGGTGTCAAGTACCCTTCGAAAGGTGTCGACTAAGTATCTGAGCCCCAACCAAAGCTTGTGTCCCCTCTGACAAAGAGGAGGAGGATCATGCCACTCAAGTTTCCTATGGGGGAAGAACTCATAGGAGAAAAGAAAATCAGAGAATACGTGCCCCCGACCATGTCCAAATGTCTCGAGCCTAAGTTGCCTGAACTAGGTGGGGCCGACCGTTTGTCATTTGTCGATGAAGAGGGTGTTCCCATGCCGAAGATACCTGAGGTAGAGAGATCTAAAGAGGCACCACCCCATGTTATTGAGGCAAAGCCACCAAAGAGGATAAGGTCTCGCTCTGTATTGGTGGGAGAAATGTCTGGTCTTCATGCACTATCGTACTGGGGGTTTCTCATAAGGGGAAACATAAGGTGCCCGATAGGAATGTCATCCCTCGTTCTATCCCTATTTGGTCATTTTATGGTGACAAGGGATCGAAAAAGAAGGGAATAATTGCTATCGGTGTGGGAAATAAGTAATAAAGTTACGTGGACTTAGCCGAGACAGAAAAAAAAGTTGATCGGCTTGATTTTCATTGTTGCAACTTGGTGTTGCATAAGATTTCTATGGAACAGACTAGTGGGGCTCTCAAATTTCTCAACTTAATGGTATCATCCCTTGAACTCATGTCGTTTAGTTTTTTTTCATCATCGGTTGATTTAGTTCTCTGTTTTATAGCCAATGACCTTGGCAGAGTTTAAAAAATGGTAGAGAAAACAAATGGTAGGACATTTGGAAAAGCATACCGATTAATTAAGTACTTAGGTCTCAACATTTGTAGATGCTCTTGGTCAGAAGAGAGAAGACATGAAGGCAGAGGAGACGCTCAAGGTCTCACTTGCTGAAAATGAAGAAGAAGTGAAGAGCCTGTGATTGGGCTTGGATTTGTACCGAGTCATTGTAAGAAGTTCGAGGCCGAGAAGAAGGCCCTTGAGATGCCCTTGTGCACTGTTGAGATACTAGCTCGGTCACATAAGGAATCTTTTCAGGTGGCGGAACAGAGGGCGGCTAACTCAAAAGAATCTTTAATTAGAAGTACTGTTGCCTTTAAGGAATCCCAATGTGAATTGACTGAGAGGTTGAAATGTGTCAAAGAGATAATCTATCAATTCGATTTAGATGGAGCCCTACCCTTGAATAGAAGAATCACCAGTCAAAAAGCAATGGACTGGAGTGTGATCTCCATTGGGTCGATTGGTATTCCTACTGAACCGATCACGATTGTTGCAAGGACATCATCTCAGGAGACCTTGGCACTTTCTTCCATTCCCCCGAAATTTGTATAGCTCTTGCACCATTGTATCACAATGAGTTTTAATGGAAAATCTTTTTGTGCCTTTGCATTCGGTATGTGTTAACAACTAGGGGTATTCCCTTTATTGTTTGGGTAACCAAGGCAGACTTGTGATTCATATTTTGTGATTCCAGACTTCTCAGGAAGATGTCAGGCTTAACTGCGCTACCCGATTAGGTGTTCTGACTTCTAGATAGACTATACTCATTAAGATTCAATCAGAGGATTGGGATGGAGATGTCCTTCAAAGAAATTCTCATCGATGGGACATGCCGTTTGTTAAGAAGCAAATGGTGAGATGAGTAATATTGGTTCATTCTGAGGGCAAGATCCCTTTCGTAAGTCGAGGTGATATATACTCACTCGAGGAGTTAGATTCCTTCGGTAGGTCTGGTAACATAAGCCTATTTGGGGAGTTAGATCCCTTTGATAAGTTGGGGCAACATAAACCCATTCGGGAAGTTAGATCTCATTGGTAGATTAGAGTGACATAAGCCCATTCGGGGAGTTAGATCTCTTCGGTAGGTCGAGGTGACAAAGGCCCATTCGGAGAGTTAGATCCCTTCGATTGGTCAGAACGACATAGCCCTTTTCGGGAGTTAGATCCCATCGGTAGGTTGGGATGACATAGACTCATTCGGGGAGTTGGATCCTATCGGTAGATTAGGACGACATAGATCCATTCAGGGAGCTAGATCGCATTGGTGGATCAGGGCGACATTGACCTGTTCAGGGAGTTAGATCCCATCGGTAGGTCAAGGCGGCATAGGTCCGTTCCATAGAAGACAAATGATTAAAAAGGACTGTGTCCACCCGTTCAAGGATCTACATCTCCTATTGATGACACATTTCATTTGATAGGAGACAAACGATTGGAATACAACACCGGGGGTTATATGATAGCATACGAGACGATAAGATATCATGTGCTGTAGTCATTGAATAGGAGAATATTATAGCAACGATATGAAAACTTTAAAAAAAGACAAATGAGACGTACCATATCAATTATTTGGAGGCAGACGCTAAGAGTTCTGGATTGCATGATAATGTTCCAATCCTGAGTGAGGTTTTGAACTTAACCTTCATGTGTTTCGTGTTTGGTACGGTTTCTAGGGTGTTCAGGCCAAGCCTATCCAAGATAGCATTGTAGAGCGATGGGAGATTGATCACATTGAATATCGTGACAGTTATCGCATAGTTTGGCGGTGAGCCGAGAGTGGCTATGAGTGAAATAATGCCCTTGGGGTATACTCATTCGCCCGAAAACTCTTTGATTGCACCCACATGGGGTTGAAGATGTGTTTGGCCAAAATCCATCCATTTGAAAGCATCATAGTATAGAAGGTTGCACCCTACTCCTTGGTCGATGAAGATTCTCCTAACTTCATACTGGCTAATCTTGGCAGTAATAATGAGAGTGCCATGGCGATTTAGATCCACCCCAACTAAGTTTTCATCACTAAAACTGATGATAGTTCATTTTCCCTTGGATTGTTCATTGGTATGAGTCATTAGAACCTCTTGCAGAGTGGGGAGAGGCATCTTAGGTGAGTAGAAAATAGGTGCGATCAGACACTCAGCTTTGCCTCTCCATGAATAGTCTTTAGGATCTGAAGTATCAGACATGGGATGATACTCTTGGGGGACACGCTCACTATAGACTTGGAGAATCACTCCATCTTGTCGATTAGCTGGTGGTTGAGTGACCGGTCTATCGTCCAATCTATTTTGTCATGGAAGAATGTGCCGATCGGGGATGGGCATATTCCTCCCCTCTATACCAATGAATCTTTGTAATATTTCACAATGAGCCAAGAATTCAGTTCGTCCTTAAGCTCCCTATAGTCGTCAATCACGTAACCATAATCATAGTGAAAGTGACAGTACTTTGTTCTATCTTTTCTGAGATCATCCTCCGTAGGCTTGGGAGGCCAATGGATGTACGGTTTGTCCTTGATTTGGAGTGAAACTAGACTAAGAGTCTCGTTTAGAGGGGTGTAGGTATTGAACCTTCACGGAGCTGGAGAACCCTATCGATTCTTTTTTGGCGAAGACTACTGAGGTGATCGGCTACGTTCTGTCCGAAACCAGTGGTTTCCGTGTCGGTCGAATGCTTCAGTATCCTCGGCGATGATGTACTTTTTTACATGAGTATAGAACTCTTAAATGATAGAAAGGTGTTCTTTGTGATGAGATTTTTATACCCAAAGGGCGTAACCCAGTGAGCAGTGTGGCTAATGTAACGGAATGGTCCAGAGATGAGACCTTTATCATCTCAGTCTTGAATTTTTCCAAGTAATCTCTTAAGGGCTCGTCATCTCTTTACCATAATGATAGTAGAGAGGTAGACTTTTTTTTGGCTTCTTGAATGATCACGAAATGAGTTTTGAATTGCTATCGAATTTGGGAGAAACTCTTGATGGGGAGTGAATTGAACCATATCAGCACATTACCCTTGAGAGTAGTAAAGAAGTGTTTGCATATAGCGGTGATCGTCATGTCTCACGAGATCATAACTATCACGAATAGGCCGTGTGGTCACGAGGGTTAATTATCCCATCATATCTTTCCATATGAGGTAAGAGTACCTCACAGGACATCAGTTCCGATATGAATTCCGAATCGAAGGGTGACACACTAGTGGGATAGAGGGGGGCTTGATCCCCTCGTGCATTGGCTCATTTGAGCTCATCAGTGATAAGTAGTTCGATTTATTTCCTTAAGTCCTCAGCTTTGGGGTGAGAAGTTGTCGAGAGCTTGTAATCCAGGTTCAGCATTTGCCTTTGAGGGAGCACGTGCCTAGATCCTCCAAAGGAGGATTGGCCTTCTAGTCTAATGGAGCAAATAAACCCTTCCAATTGTTTACTTATACTCTGAATTCTTGACTCTAGTCTTTCCATCTGAGGTTGATTAATCCGTTCTAGGGATATTGGCGAGGAGGTATAACTGGATGTTCATGAGCCGTAGGGTGTAGAATCTGCTCTTGTAACATTAGACAAATCCGAGTTATAATGTTGCACCTGAATGGACTATTCGAGAATTTTTATATTTTGAGAAAGTGTGGGAGAATAAATAGTTGGAGCAAAAATTTGAATTTTTGTTATTTAGAATGATTAGGAATTCTTTAAATAGTTAGTCGATAGATTTTTAATTTTTAAGATTTATCGATCATTAGAGTTCTGATCACCAAAACCGTTGATTACTTAAGTGTTCGGTAATCAATGCTTGATAGATTTTTACTGTTCGGTACTTGTCAAAATTTCCATATATTTCTCAAATGCTCATTTGGCCGTTTAACTAATCGATACTCAGTAGGATTTAGTTGTTTGGTAAAAGTCTAGTGATCAATAAACAATTCTATAAATTTTAATTTCTTGATGGGTAGTTGGTAAAGACTATCTATTGTTTTACAAGTGAAAACTCCTTCGATATTATTTTTTGGTCGTAGCATTCGGTGCACTATTTCTCTATCGGTAATAAGTCCATAAATTCTTGTTGGTCATTTAGCCACCTGTTGGTATTAAGACTCCCATTGGTATTGTGAAAACCCATCGGTATATTATTGGACTCATTCTGATAAACATGTTGAGTATTAGAACACTTGGATGTGGAACTTGTTGGTTGGGCTTCATCGGTTAGCATTAACCGAATAGAATTTGTCATTTCATTGACCGAACATTGACAAGTTGCTTTTGCCTCATTCGGTCTTCATCTTGCCCCTGTTTGGTCATTGAGGATTCAATTTTGAACCTATCATTTTCTTTCGGTCATTTTGCCCTCCCTGTACTAGTTACCTTGAGGATTCAATTTTCTTTACAATTACCATTTTCCCTTTGGTGCATGTGATCTGCAATGCATGCCATCGGCACATGCAATTTCTTCTTTGGTTGCCTTCCATTTGACCGAACACCTTCACTGAACACTATTATTCCCATTCGACATTCCATTCGACATTTCAAATTAGTTGTTACTCAACACTCCCTTCCAATCAGCTTCTTGGCACATTTGCACACCCTTGTTCATCGATACACATAAGTCCTTCGGTGCATGTTATCTTCGGCACTTTACCTTAGCTGTTGTATTGAGAATTCAATATGACTTGTCAACCCTTGCTTCCATTTGCCATCGGTCAATTCCACCAAATTCTACAAACCCCATTAGTGCATATTTCCAAATTCTCCTTCAGTTTCATGAGACGGTGCTCCCTTCGATTGCATGACTTTCAAATTCTACAAGTTTCCCATCGGTTGCCACTTGGCACAACACCTCTCCATTCACTAATTTCATTTAGCACTATTTGGTCTTGAATTGAGGATGTCCATTTGCCTCTTCGGTGCACACACATTGACACTCATCGGTTCCTCCCATTGCAAATTTGTCCAAGATCATCGTTGCTTGTTATTGTTGGAATGTAAATATGTTTTGAAAATATTGTTTGATACTTCACACTCACTACTCACTCACTTACATAGCTATACTATTATACTCTACTTATTGGGTATTCCTATACTCACCCGTCCTCTTAACCCTTTTTCAGAGGAAGTGTAAAGACAACGTCATCTCATCCGTAGCTAAATCCAATTTAAAGGAGGAGCTGTCCGGGACCAACTGTGATATTGGTCCATTCTAGTTGTGGATATTTTGAAAGCATGTAGATGGACCCATTGGAGGGTATTTCTAGACTCTTTTGTATAATATTTTTAAATATATGTGTTTCTTACTTTTAAACTTATATTTTGGAAATTCAAATTTTTATATGTAAATGATAACTTGCTCTTTGGATAATTTAAAATCAAGTGGTTTGGAAATCAGATTCCCTTAACATGATGCAATATTATTATAGCCTTTAGGATTTTGGGATACGTGTTGGTGATTGCACGTATTTTTAGATCACGTGACGGTTGTCGGATATTCGGATCTACGCATCGGGGCATGACATCTCTAGGTGTGGGGGTTAAGAGTGAGCGGCACGATTGTCAGTAGAGTGGACAGGTGTCGTAGGGTGAGCAGCATCAGTTGGGGTAGTGGTATGCTCATTTGTAGCGGATGCAACCCTCGAGGCGGTTCTAATTCTCATAGGAGGTATGGCTATTTGGTGATTCAAAGAGTTTCATCAAGGTAGCTTTTGTCTGTTCCCTCAGATGGTACCAATCTGTTGAAGGTAGATTTTGAGTCCATAGATTCTTACTCCTTTCGACTCGAATGGCTGGTTGCTAAGACAATTTGAGATCTGCAAAAGACCGCCAGAGTCCTCCGATGGAGGAAATTTTGACGCTCGAATCAGAAAAAATGATTTTCAATAAGAAAGAAACAAACTGAGAGAAAGAGAGAGAGAGAGAATTGGTCTTCCTGTGACTTATGTGACAAATGTGTGGGTCTCAAAGCATGTACCTAGACTTCAGTGTACTGAAGGTTTATATGCATAGGCATCGCAAGAGCCGTGTGTATCCGAGGTGTCACAACCCTAGTTTTCTTATGTGAGAGTATGAGGATCTTAGAATCTGATAGTCAAATATTATGTATGATTTGTAATATTTATCGTTTAGAAAGTCCAATGGTATAGAGAGATCTCTTTCTTATCGATTAGGATCTGAAGGCTTCTTTCTTTATCTAGGAGATACGATTTGCATCGAACTAAGAAACAAAGGATCAATGTAAGATTTAGTCGAATATCACCTTTAACCAGTATGATCAGCTTCTTAGGGAGCACTTGTTCATTGACCAAAGAAAAATGAGGTATCGGTTTGGGCTTGCCAAACGCTTCTATGTATCAATTAGATTGCCCTCATCGGGAGCTAACCGAAGGATCAATTAGGATAACGCCGATGGCATTTTCTTAATGTGTCGGGTTGTGTCTTCCTTTCGGGGAGATTAATCACGATCCGTCAACACGTCCAACTGTACCCACCTCTTTAGACCATGAATTTTATAGAATTGAACACTTTTCGTATTAGTGCTTTAGGACGGACCCCCAACAAGCGGGTTACTTAAGAAGGAATTGAGATTTATTTGTCGTTGTTAGCTGTATGAGTAGCAAAACAAAGGGATGAAGGCGAAGGCTAGGGAGGAAGGAGGCAAAGGGTTGTCAGTGGTGTTGTTGTCGACGATCTTCAACCCCACTTTGCGTCTATTCTTATCTCTCTCTTGGCATGTTTGTATGTATGAGTAGGTAAATCATTGATGATTTATCAACTATTGTCTATCATTATTGGTCAAATGGATAGTAAAGCAAAGGGATGAAGGCAAAGGGTGAGGAGGAGGAAGAAAGAGACTGTGTTTTTGTATATCCTATTTCTCTATTGTTCTGGACAAAGTAAAGATTTCAAAACCCAAATTTAACAAATTGAGTATCAAATTGATTTAAATTTTTCATGGGTTATATTTGTATCCGAATCGATCTGATTATTTAAAGGATTCATTCTTAATAGATTTTTTGAAGAAAAAAAAAGAAAAAAAAATCTTGTTTCGTCGGGTTAATTGGTCGAATTTTGCCATCCCAAACTTCAAGTCACCAACCAGGTTTGGCAATGGCCACATTTATTACTGATTTGCTAAAATTCAACTAAAATGGTTTTTAATACAAAAGGCATGCATGCATGCCACGTATCCAATATCTCACCGACATTAGATTCATTTTTACCCAAAAAAGCAGAGAGACAAAAAAATAAAGCCTTGTCACGTCACCAACCTTTGAGATGGCAAAGCTCAAGGTAGACAACCCAATGCTTTTCATCTTTTTATTTTTCTCATTGATTTGATGCCAACGGCCACCCTTCCATTTTTTATTTTATTTTATTATTTTATTTTTGTTTGTTTATTTATTTTTTTTTTTTCGAGGTGAAGTTGAGTTTGCTACACAAGTCTTATCAAAACTAAAAGGGCAACACCAACCCCATGTCATCGGGGGAGTTCTATGTACCGGATCCTGTATCCCATTTCATCAAAGCTCAATGAAGGAATGTGCCTTCCCCATTGTTGAGACAATTAAAATAATTGAGGGAAGAGAAGAGGAGAGGATCTTTTTTTAAAAAAAAAATTTAACCAACAAAGAGAGGGAGTGGCGCTGTGGAAACAACTTGCAAAATAGTCCTTCTGTTCAATCTAATTTTGAAAATGAACACAGAAAACTTCATTAAAGCTCTATCCCCTCCCCTCCAAACTGGGGATGCCACTTGTCTTGCAGACACTCCCATAACACCCTAAACAAACACATCCAAATTACCCAATTCTTCCCTCCCCTCTCAAGCCTCCACATCCAAACAAGAGTTTGGGACTAGGATTTCCTTAAGGCTACCAGTGTGAAAAGGATGAGACCATGCAATTTGCGGGGGAGCCAAAAAATCATCTACTTGCAGACAATCACCGCTAAATTACCACTGTTGTCTACTAGAATCAAGTTCTTACAACTTCACCATAAATTGCGGGCACCTTTGAGCACAAATCATGTTTAGTGTTATTGAACAAAGAAAATGATGTATGCCGCCATATCAACCCATCGTTATTCATGCCATACAAAACATATTTTTTTCTTCCAAAACAAATAGTTCATATATACATTCATACCCCTCTTTTTCCCTAGTATTAATACTCATACCTGAAAGGGGAATCTGAAAGACAATTTAGTCTGCAGATCCATAAGGTTTTCTAACTACCCAATTCACGTCTATACAGGTTTTCATTGTGCATCCAAAAGACAATTGCTGCTTCGTGTAAGAGCCCATGACGTGTGAATTACCCAAAGTAGAATCTCTGGGTAACCTAGATCATTTTCAGATTTTCACGCATTCATGTGAACCATAGTCAGATTAGTGCTTATGACCATTACTCATACCTGAACATCATTGAGAGTAGTGCAAGTGTAATACCCAAAAAAAAAAGGCAAAACAAAACAACTGTCTCCGTCAACCCACCTCCCACTTACGTGACATTAAAACATACAACCGCACTTACTCTCTCTCTCTTCTTGAACTTAGCCAAAAGGTCAAGAAAGGTATCTCTTTCTCTCTTCCTCCCTCACTTTCGTTTCTTTCATACCATGAACACACACAACCCAACCCTCCCTTCCTCTCTCCCTCTCCGTTCTCTCTCTCATTTCACTCTCACTTCCTTCATCTTTCTAAACTACTAACAAACCCACATATTGAGATTTCTAAAACTCTTAACAAAATCGATTGAAAGTTGGGTCTAGTGAGAGAAGTGAACTTTCTTAAGGTAGGAAAACTTAAGGTTTTGGAGTAACTCAAATTGAGAACAAAAGTTGTGACTCTGTTTAAGATAATCTTCTTCTCTTAAATAGATTTGAGTTAATTTATCATATTTTTGAATTGTTATGTTGAAATTGAAAAGATTAAGTTTGGAGATTTAGAAATAGAGTTTGTACAATGATGAAATTGAGAAAAATATTAAATGGAAGATGGTTTCCCTAGATCTATGATGTTTATAAGAAGGATTTAAATATAAATTTGATGATACTGGAAATTAAGGATTAAAAAAATTTAGAAGAAAATATATAACACCGAAAATTTAGTATTAGAAAATTTTTATCGAATTTTTCCTTGTAAAATACCGAGAGAAACCGATTGTAATTGATTTTGACTTATAAGCGTAATAAAATTTTTTAGAGTTTTTGTGCGATTCCTAATTATATCAAGGACTTATATCCTTTAAAATGAATTTTGGTGAAATAAATTTGAACTATATGACCTTGAAGTAATTGAGGAATATGAAATTTTGGGGGGCTTGGATTGAACTAGTAATTGAACTCAAATTTTAAGTGTAACCTTTGAATTAACAACCCAATTAATTGAGTCCAATCTTTGAGCTAATAATCTAGCCATTAGAGTCCAATCCTAGAGCCAAAATTTTGGGTTAACAATTCAATTCTTTGAGCCCAATTTTGGAGTCCAATTTTGGGTTAACAAATTTCCAAAAATCTCACCCATATTTTTTGTTCTTGTTTATTTGCTCCTTTTCCTTCCATTTGTAAACAAGGGCAGAAAGGTAAAAGAAAATGTATTAGAGAGTGAGTGGATTGCATTAAATGTAGGTAGAGAGAGAGATGAGATTTGTGTGGTTTAAAAAGAAAGGAAAGCTGTGTGTTTGTGGGGGTGTGCGTTTGGCAGAGAAAGTGGGATCAATGAGAGAGAGAGAGAGAGAGAGAGAGAGAACACATTTCTTCTTTGTTTTTTCCCATGGACCCCTAATAAGGAGTTTTATGCTCCTCCCCCATAAAACCACCACAAATACCCATAAAATCCTCATTTAAACTTGTAATAATCTATTTCCATCCATATACACCCTATAACCAACCTTTAGGAAGCACAAAGTGACGTGGAAAGTCACTAGAACATACTAAAATCATCAAGAGAACTTTGGGACCGAGGAAGTATAAAGGGGTCTAAATATTAGAGTCTAGAAAGTCAAGAATAAGGTAAGTTTAATTCATGGTTTTGGCTTTTGATCTATCATTTAAATCTTGATGAATGACTAAAATGATCATTTGAATTTATTTGGATGTGGTAATGTTAGAATAAAAATAAAAACTTAGATTTCTACAAAATAGTCTAGCTTCACTTATTGATAATCTTTTGAATAGGTTGGTTCTTTTGTCATGTATTGAATACATGTTGGCTTAATTGGATTTTTTAAATTATTTTAAAAAATAGATGGATATCGATGAATACCTTGTAGTACTTTGGCATACGAAATAATGCAACAGTTGTCACATGCTCTTTCTTAGGGCCAAGACATATCAATTTTATTGGTATCAGAATTTAAACTCTTGTTTTGTAAAGGTTTGAGAGGTTTTCAAATATTTTCAAGTATTTTTAAAAGTTCTCAATTGTTTTCAAATTATTTTAAAGTTTTGGTATTCAAAAATTTTCAAAGGGTTTTTAAAATGCCTCCTATAGGTTCTAGGAAGTTGAGTCTTTTTTTATATATATGAAAAGAATATATATCAAAAAAGAAAAACTATACAGGTATCATGATAAGGTCTGTGATACCTGAAAAAATTAGCAGGCCAACATGGCCTTATAAGCAAAGGAAACTAAGTCCCAGCCGTAGCCGGATAAAGGACTGTGCTAACAAAGGCCACAATGATACACAGAGGTAGACAGCGTTCTACCCTCCTCTTATTCCTCTCCATCTAAATATAGTAAATGCAAGCACTAAAGAGGCATTTAAAGGCTCTGTTCCTTTAAAGGGGGTGCCTCGTTAGGGAAAACAGAATGATCATGAGATAGGAAAGTTACTAGGCACATGTTGAGTCATCGTCAATTGCCACACCTCTCTCGAGAAAGGCATTGAAAGAAGAAGTGATCAAAGGTCTCTCTTCGACTAGTACATAAATGGCATGTTGAAGAAGATGTAACTCCAATCTTGAAAAGGTGATTGCTTGTCTGCAATCTTTCCATAAAAACAAGCCATACAATAAAAGCGAAGCAAGGAATTGCTCCTAAAACCCAAACCAGATCTAACCAAGGAACGTGGCTGCAGCAACATCTGAGGTACCTCCATGCTGAAGCAATGGAGAACTCTCCACTAGAAGTGATCGTCCACACCATCCTGTCAAGACCAGTGGAAGGGAGATTGAATTTTGAGATATACTCTCGAATACTATCAAAAAAGAGTCGTATCGTTCTCGAAATCTGCTACCCTTGAATATACTCCAACCAATGGGAGCTAGAAAATACATCCTGAACAGAGCAAGAGTCAATAAAACTAAACCTCTTCATAGCTTGTCTCCCCAGAACCTCTATCAAAGGGCCTGTAGAGAGCCAAGTGTCGTATCAGAAGGAAATATGACTACCATCACCCATCTTCCATGCCACAAGCTGCCAAACTAAGTGCCGAAGAGAAAGGAGCTTTCTCTATATCCAAGAGCATCTATCCGAAATCCGAACATACTAGAAACTACTGCCTCAAAGAAGATAAGTCCTCACCCATCAACTCCACACATTATAATCTGGGTCTGAAAGGAGCTGCTAGATATCCTTAAACTGAGTTGCCTTATTCCACTCTATTATCCTTTTCAACCCTAAACCTCTCTTCTTCTTAGAGCGACACACAAAGGACCAGGCTATCTTAGTTCTATGGTGGTCTAAGGATCTACCAGCCCATAAAAACCTAGACAAAACTTGCTCTAACTCCTTGCAAATCGTCTTCGGAAAGAGAAATATCGAAGACCAATATGTCTGAATAGAGAAGAAAAAAGAACTAACCAGCTACAATCGACCGGCGTAGGATAAATGTTGACTCATCCAATGTTGAATCTAAGCTGTCATCCTCTAAACAAGCTAAACACACTCCGTAGCAGAGTCTGGTCGATAAAAGAGGAATACCTAAGTATCTGATAGGTAGACAATCCTGATGGAATCCCAAAATCCTCAAAATTTCCTCTCGCCCTCTCTGCTTAACTGCCCCAAAGATCTTACTCTTCTGAGCATTCATTCGCAAACCAGAAAGAGACCCAAAATAAGCTCAGACATCCAAAATATACTGCACAGAGGCTAAACTGCTCCGAGAGAAAAGCATAAGATCATCTGCAAAACAAAAGTGGGATAGAGTCACCTTATGGCATCTCTAATGATACTCAAACACTGGCCCCTCAATGGTCCTATACATCATTCCCGAGAAAACCTCTATAACTATCACAAAGAGTATGGGCGACAACGGATCCCCCTGCCGAAGCCCTCTCGAGCTCTAAAAGAACTCCTTTAGCTCCTCACTAATAGATATATCAAAACTCACTATAAACACACACATTATGATCGTATCAACAAGCCAAGAAGGAAAGCTCATGCACTCTAGGGCTAGTCTAAGGAAATCCCACTCAACAGAATCATACTCTTTCATAATGTCGACCTTTATCATATAACAAGGAGAACCATGATCCAAGTGATAACCATGAAAAAGCTCATGAGCTAGAAGAATATTATCCCCAATTCTTCTACCTCTCACGAAAGTAGACTGCTTGCTATCAATGATACTAGGCAAAATCTGACTCACTCTTGCTGTAAAAACCCTGGAGATGCACTTATACACCGTATTGCAGCAAGATATCGGTCTAAAATCCATCAACGAGGTCGGGTTATTCTTCTTCGGGATAAGTGAGATGATAGTACCTTTCAGTTCCTTCAGAAGACTCCCGTGAGTAAAGAAATCCATAACCACCCTCGTGACATCAAGACTTACTGTATCCTAACTATTATGGAAAAACTCCACACTATACCCATTCAGACCCAGAGCCTTATGTCTCCCTAAGGAGAACATAGCCTCCCTCACCTCATCCACTATCACCGGAGTCTCCAAGGCCTGAATCTTCACTTCCAATAGAGTACCTCTAATCCTGGAAGCAATAAATCTAGCATCCAACTGACTCACCCTAGGCCGACTTGTAAATAAACCACTGAAATACGAGACAACCTCTCGCCTAATAACATTCAAATCAGAAATCTGAGTGTCATCCTCTCGGACTAAAGAGCAGATAGAATTTCAATTCTGCCTGCTCCTAACCATACTAAAAAAGAATACAGTGTTCCTATCGCCTAAGTGGAGCCACCGGATCCTAGCCTTCTGCCTGAGCATGCTCTCCTCTATCCATGTTAGAGTGTGATAATGAGAAGCAGTAGACCTCTCCTCCTCCCCTAAGCCGTCCTCCAGACCACTCCGGAGTTTTGCACTGACTAATCTGGATCGATTGCTGTCAGACCCTTTATGGAGGGAGATCTCTCAATATCGATTTTTACGTTCCCATGACGGTTCGCGGATACTTTTTATTGATGGCCAATGCACAGCTGAGGAGATGGAATCTGGAATTTTCTCCTCAACCAGCATCTTGCCATACCTTAAACTCCGAAGTCGTGTCTTGCAATCTTCCCCACCAAATACAAGAAAATTGCTGCTCAATTAATTTCGTATTT
This sequence comes from Dillenia turbinata, assembly GCA_037126225.1. Lineage (NCBI taxonomy): Eukaryota > Viridiplantae > Streptophyta > Magnoliopsida > Dilleniales > Dilleniaceae > Dillenia > Dillenia turbinata. The sequence continues at coordinate 4,974,453 of JBAMMX010000010.1, read as the reverse complement.
CCTTAACATTCAGGAAATATCCTCGCAGTGGGTTTCAGTTAAACCCCAAATGTATATACAGGAGCCCGGCAAGTGAGCTCCTGATAGTCTAGCACTTGGAATTCTTCTGAGTTCTTAACTACTATATAATGGCATAGACCTGACAAAACAAATCTCTCACACTGATCAATGGCAAACTGTAATCGAGGGAGGGAATTCAAATTACCCGCATAAGATTGTACAACTCCTCGTTACATTAGATGATGATCATAGAGCCTCATCTGCAAAATATGAAAACTGCCCAGTCAAACAATAATAACTTCCATCTCAAAGCTCCTTTAAATAGAGAATAAATTTGTGATCTGTATGCTACATAAACTTGAATATTCAATTTCTTTATCTAAATCAGTTGTATGTGCATGTGTATCCCTAACTTGCAAGAGAAACTGAGCAAGCAACTTAACAAATAAACAAATTAACAAGGTCAACAGACATATTATGGAGATCCTACAGTTCAATTCAAACATTTACAAATTCACTTTGAGCTCAATTTGAGAAAGCTCAACAGACATCATGGAAATAGTTCCACCCAACAACTTAAAAAAGCTTTGTTAGATTATCTTTCTCTCTTCTCAAATAAAATGACAAATTTCGCTCTAGTAGTGATATTATTACCAAATGATACCCTTTTAGGACTTCAGTCTTAAACATTAGGTACGTACGGAAATTGTAAGTTGGGGAAATGTCCAGACCAGATACATGATACACCCTTCAAAATTTAAAATTTACATCCATTGTCAGTTTTTCAGAACCACAAGACATCTTGGGGGAATGATCTTTTCCTAATAAACATCTTTGGGGTATGTATCTAGGAACCTAACTGCTCCTACAAGCAAGTAGCAATAGAAGCCTACTAAATAACTCCACTCTCTATACAACAATGGTCCGGGGATAATTCACATTAACTGTTTCAGATAAAGTATACAAAATACAGCATGAGAGAGACTATATTTGAGAAGGCTCCATATCACTTCAAAAGTGATGGGACGTGGCCCAAAAACCCAAACCAAAGAAGTCAATGCTCAAAAAAGCTCACGAAGGGTGCTCATAGACCTGTATCTGATGATCATCACAATAACCTACTGGAGGGCCTTAGTCGCCTGGATCAATCTATTGAAAGGTCTCAGTCACCCAGACCTCTTGAACGATAAGGTCTCATTCGCCCGGGTCCACCGAACAATACTTGCCAAGCAAAGACAGTCGCCCCAATCGAGCAAACAAATGTTAGCCGTCTAATCGGACAAGTCTCGAAAGCCCCTTATCGGTCAAGCGACCGAAAAATACGCAACACTCTGAATGATATTAAAGAAAGGTCAGGATTTTCTTTACTTCAATCTCCTATTTTATAACCGAAAATCTCAGATCTTTTAAATAAAGGAAGCACCCCTCTCTATAATGGTAGTCTTACTGATAAATGAGGATTGTGATCAACTCATAATATCAACCTCCGAGATTCTTGAAACAGTTTGATAAGGAAGGTAAGGTTGAAGTCCCCCAGCGACACACGTCTCTCAGAGGTATAAAATGATTCTTAAGATCTTAAAACCAGGTACGCTCTCTATGCCTAACACTCTGGGCACACTGATCACAGGGAACAGTCTTTCCTCAATTCTCAATCTATTTATTTCAAATAAAACCGCTCTTCACTGACTTGAGCATCAGAATCTCCCCGTCAGAGCACCCTTCGACGGTTTTTGCAGGTGTATCCACCCATCGACGACAACTGCTAGGGTCAAGAAGAAGCTGGTATCTGTGGAGTCAAAACCCACCTCCCACAGATTGGCGTCATCTATGGGAAAAAGACTAAAGTAGCTTTTGTTGTTTCAACAATCATGCCTTCGAGAACTAGAGTGTCCTCAAGAATCGTCCCTCCGACTAAGGGACGAACTGCCACACTTTCCGAAGCCTCTCCCCTTGCAGTGCCTGATCATGCCACTTACGATCAAGCGTTTCCCATAGGACCACCTTGTCAAAAGCAGGCCTTACAGCCCGCAATCCCCGTCCAATCCATTGCCGACCCTATTCCAGAGTGAGTCAATCTCCCCCAGATAGAGAGACTGGAGTCTAAATTCCAGAATGTGAGCAGATAATTAGAGAACCTTAGCTGCACCCTCAGGCCTGAAGTTCAATCCTCTATTCGGGAATCTAGATATCCTCAGCAACGACCATTACCCCTACACGGTGAAACATCTGAAAACTCCAAACCTGTCCCTGATGATCTTCGAAAGCAGGTCAAGCAATTGGTAGCCGAGGAACTAAAACGGGCCAATCCTCAGGGAGACCAAATCCCTTCTTATTCTCACGTTTCACCATTTGAACCTAAGATCTCTTCAGAACCTATACCTCGTAACGTGCTCCTATCCCCCATGGAGAGATACAGTGGAACCACAGATCCCCGGGAACACGTAGCTCATTTTGTAACTGTGATGATTTCCAGAGACAAGTCTGATGTGGCCATGTACAAGCACTTTCCCACCACCCTTTCAGGAAACGTGCTTGCATGGTTCAATTCTCTCCCACCATTGAGTATAAAGGCTTTCTCTCAACAACTCGAATAGTTCAAGTCACACTTCGTAATAAGCAGGGGAGTCAAGAGGAAATCCACGGCCTTATTATCGCTACACCAGAAGAAAGAGGAATCCCTAAGGGATTTCCTGGAAAGGTTCAAGGCGGAGATGATAAGGGTTCCTTCTTTAAATCATTCAATTAAACTGACTGCATTATTGACAGGCCTACGACCTTCCGACATGAAGGTGTCAATTACAAAGAAAACCCCTGCCACCATCCAGGAGTTTATGCTCGAGCTGAAAAGTATATTGCTACCAAGGAGGCTGAAATGTCCAATGACAGGAAAGACCATTATGTTCGAAAAGAACAGAAATAAGCACCCCGGAGGTCTCCGCTCCAAATAAATCGGGCAAAACCCCCTCCTCCAAGGAGGTACAATAACTACACCCTACTAAATGAGACCCCTGGACGGGTCTTAGCTTTTATTAGAGACAAGCCATACGTCCGATGGCCCCCCCAATCAACTGAAGATGACTCTAATAAGGACAGAACAAGGTACGACCACTTTCTTCGTGACTATGGTCACACGATGGACGACTGCAAGAAGTTGAAAGATGAATTAAAGTTCCTAGTACACAAAGGAAGGCTACAGGAGTTCATCACCGAGAGGGAAAGAGTTGCCCCTGCTGACTATCAACGTAAACCGCCACGATGGGACCGGATGGAAGAGTGCCAAGCCGCCCGACCCCCGATCGACAGAAAGGATGCGTTAATACTCCAGGACCACAATGGACCGACAGAGGATGAAGTCAAGCGTCTGATCACACCAATCTTCTATTGTCCGAAGGAAACTCTCCTTGTACCACATGAAGTCCTAGCAACAAGCCCCAATAAACGACAAGGTGAAAAGAGACCCGTCATCGGTTTCTCTGACGAAGATCTAGTTGGGGTTGACCTAAGTCGGCACGATCCCCTTGTGATAACTACCAAGATTGGACAATTTGAGGTCCGAAAGATCTTTGTTAATCGGGGCCGGCTATAATCTCCTATATCGGGTTGCTTTTAGACGAATAGGGTTTACTATTGTTGATCTCCAACCCCATGCGGGTCCAGTCAAATGACTCTCAAGTGAATGGATATACCCTGACGGTATAATTTCACTCCCGGTCACCCTTGGAGTACTCTCAAATCATGCGACGGCTCTTGTCATATTCAATGTGATAGATCTTCCCTCACCCTACAACGTCATCTTAAGCAGAGCGGGTCTGAATGCCTTGGAGGCTTTGCCCAGCACCAACATATGAAGATCAAATTTAAAACGTCGTCAGGGATCGAGACTATGTCATGTGAACAAGAGCCTCCTACTTCCATTCCCAAGTAGCCATCGGTTTCTACTGCTGGTGCTTCTCTAAACTGCAAGGGTGTTTCTTAAGTTCTTGACGACACCTGTTTTTTACAACCCCAAAGTCAGCTCCTATCATTCGTACACGTCGTCAATTGGGGATGTAACTCCTCGGAAGGGTGGACGCGGCCCACAACTTAAAAATTTCCTATCGTTCGGAAAGTCTCAGTCGCCCAGCTCCTATCATTCGCACGCATCGTCAATAGGGGATGTCACTCCCCGGACGGGTAGACGCAGCCCACAACCTAAACATTTCCTATCGTTCGGAGGGCCTTAATCGCCCAACTCCTATCGTTCGCACGCGTCGTCAATAGGGGAAGTAAATCCCCAGATGGGTAGACGCTGCCCACAACTTAAAAATTTCCTATCGTTCGGAGGGTCTTAGTCACCCAACTCCTATCGTTCATACACGTCGTCAATAGAGGATGTAATTCCCTGGACGGGCGGATGTGGCCCACAACTTAAGGATTTCCTATCGTTCGGAGGGCCTCAGTCGCCCAACTCCTATCGTTCGTACGCGTCATCAATAGGGGATGTTACTCTCCGGACAGATGGACGCGGCCCACAACCTAAAAATTTCCTAATATTTAGAGGGCCTCAGTCGCCTACCCTCTATCATTCAAACACAATAAGGAGTGGAACCCTCCGAATAGGCGAACATAACTATTCTATTGAAAAGGCTTCTTGACGGGAGATTTAAGTCCCCTTGAGTCCGCCAAGGCAGCATAATTGGTGTTACAGTTTAAAATGATAAAAAACAAGAATTTCTCATTGAGCAGACGAAAACTGCTGGGTACAGAGTCTCAGAAAGAATTATATAACTGGGTTCTGAGTATTTGTCTCTTCCTCAATCAGGGGCAAAGCATCACTTAGACCCATACTTTGGATTATCTCTTCGGTACACTTTAACCTCTCCGTCAGCTTACATTGAGTATGTCTAACGATAGTTATATCCTTGGCACGAGACTCCTCAAGCTCAACTATCTTACGTTCCGCCATTCGAAGAGACTCCTCCCGGAATTGAGCCAACTTCTCAATTGAACAAAAACCCATCTCACGTACTGAGGCTTCCAATTTCAGCCGTCCACATTCCCCATGATAGTGGGCCAACTCTGACTGAAGTTGCCTCAATTCTTCCTCGTTTTGGTTAAGCAATGCCCCTGATGTGCTTTCAATCACCATGACCTTTTCCTCCCGAGTGGGAATCTTCTCCCGTGACTGAACTGGATAGGTTAACTCAGACAGATGCCCCTCCAAGTGACGTATCACCTGTTTCCCTTGCTATTCCTGAAATTCGGCAAGAGCCATGGTCTGAAAGAAAAGAAGTAAGCATAAAGACAAGAAATAGAAAGAACCTGAAAAGCGTAAAGAAAACAGTACCATCAAACTTAAGGACTTGAAAGCCCCGCTGACTTGCTCATAGAATATCCTATGGAAGTCAAGCTTATAACGATAGAAGTCGAATTGGCTGGCAATATGGTCCGCCTTCGCCAGGTTTATGTAACTATATTGCATATCCCTAGCATAGATGGCAACGGTTCCACGTTCCTTTGAGCCCTTCTTACCATCGAAGGATCGAACGGGAATGACGGGCAAAGACGCCGCTCCTTAAAAAATCTTGCATTTCCTTTAATGCACAAGCTAAACCAAAACTGCAGAGGAGAACCCCGCCATCTTACACTTTGCAGCACTGGGAACATCCTTTCCCATTATGGCGCTAGACAAAGGACCACCTCTTGATTCTTCTAGTTTGTCTACATCAATGCTTGGTTCATCCGACAGAATGCCCTCGTTTAAGACAACAGTCTCCCTTGGCGTGCCTCCTGTTAAAGCCGAAGGGTCAGGTAGAACCATTAACGCAGACGAAGGAGAAGAAGTGGCCCTCTTCTTCACTAAAGAAGAAAGTGACTTTCTCTAACACGATGTCATCAAGAGAATCCAAGGAGTCAACCAATTCAACTTTCACCCTCTCCAGCAAAAGGGGCTTATCAATTTTTCTCTTTTCCCCGAGCCGCAAATCGGCCAGAGATAACATTTGGTCATCGAGTAAGGACTCAACCCATACACTCTGACCGGTAGATATGCAATAGCCACCAATTGACCAAATGAAGCGGTCATGTCTCAAAGTAGACAGGGGCTTCAACCCCACTAAAAACACTCCGTCAGCCTTGGGTATCAGGGGAAAACTGTCCCTATCCAGGAATTCTATGTAAAAGAATTTCTGCATCCAGTTCTTATCGATGGACTCCTTATAGTAAAATCTCTAGCCAGATTCAGGGCGAGTCTGCAATTTGTACCAACCCTTAGTCGAACCACTGCTGCCACACCTCATCAAAATAAACAGAGATGACAAAATGTCAAAATCAAAACGAAGATGAAAAAACCCTAATAAGGAAGCCACCGCAACCACCAATCGCCAAGTACTAGGGATCAAGAGCGTAGGGAATATATTCCATCGATGCCGAACTTTAGAGAAAGGATCCGTGTAGGGGACCTTCAAGCCGTGCTTCACCGATTACAGATATATCAGTACACAGCCTTCAGGCACCAAATTAGCCCTATCAATCTCCCCCAATAACATGTCAGTTTACGCTTTTTGAAGTTTTCACACTGATATAATACTCGCAATGTCATTGATATCCGGAAAAAATTGAGAAGCAGACATTTTTGCCACCGTTAACGACTTTCTGATAGGAAGAATATGAAAGGGAGAAAAAGATGTTGGTGCAAGGAAACTATAGAAGAGAAGAATTCTTACGAGACGTATGAGGGACGATTCGCAAAAAGCAAAATGACAGCGGTCGTGTTAAAGAAATTCCGATCCCCCGTTCCAATATCACTCATGGCGCTTCTTCTGAAAAGACCATGAGTCAGGGAAAAATTATGGCACGTGGCCTAAAAGCCCAAACCAAAGAAGTCATTGCTCAAAAAAGCCCACGAAGGGCACTCACAAACCTGTATCAAATGATCGTCACAATAACTTACTGGAGGGCCTCAGTCGCCCGGATCAATCTACGAAGGGCCTCAGTTGCCTAGACCTCCCGAACGATAAGGCCTCATTCGCCCGGCTCCACCGAACAATACTCACAGAGCAAACGCAGTCGTCCCGATCGGGCAAGCAAATGTTAGCCCTCTATCCGGATGAGTCTCGAAGGCCCCATATCGGAAAGCGACCGAACAATATGCAACACTCCTAATGATATTAAAGGAAGGTCAAGATTTCCTTTACTTCAGTCTCCTATTTTATAACGACAGATCTCGGATCTTTCAAATAAGAGAAGCACCCCTCTCTAAGATGGTAGTCCTACCGATAAATGAGGATCGTGATCAACTCATAATATCAACCTCCGAGATTCCCGGAACAATTCGATAAGGAAAGTAGGATTGAAATCCCCCAATGGTGCATGTCTCTCAGAGGTATAAAATGATCCTTAAGGTCTCGGAACCAGGTACGCTCTCTATGCCTAACACTCTGGGCACATCGATCACAAGGAACAGTCTTCTTTCAATTGTCAGTCTATTTCTTTCAAACGAAAATCGCTCTTCCCTGACTTGAGCGTCGAAGTCTCCCCGCCAGAGCACCCTCCGACGGTTTTTGCAAGTGTATCCACCCATCGACGGCTATTGTTTCGATCAAGAAGGAGTTGGTATCTGTGGAGCCAAAACCCACCTCTAACAACAAGGAATTACACTTGGTCACAATGTTAAGAATGATATATCCTATCAAATTTTACTTAAATTAAGAACAATGCCCACAATCCTAATGATTTTATAGGTTTTAGTATAACTTTATAAATTTCAATACATAAGATTAAAGCAAGTGTTGATGCCAAATGCAGAGACGATCCCTCACCACTTACCCCACAACAAGGGAAGAAAAGGGATGGCTCTCCATGTAATGTATTATTCAAAATCCATGAAGCAACTTCTACCATGCAGATATCCACTCGTTTAAATGATGTGCAACATTCTACTGGCATGGAGAGCAACAGGAGACATGCAATGACATAATTGTGACATTTTGAAAGGTTTTTTGGAGAAGGTAGTGCAGGATTTTACGTGAAACTATGAATATATTGGAATCAAAACCTGACATAAATAAAATTCTAATATTTTTTTGCAAAAGAAAACCAAAAATGAAATTTATTGAGAAAAATTCATCCATGATACCAAATTAATTGTCTAGAATATTTGTAATGTAAAAATATTATTTAAACAAAGAACATGTCATGGATTACATTTAACATCTATGTAAATCTGAAAGGTTAATTTGCAAATAAAAATATTAAAAGAAATTGTAGGATTAAAATTGGATGTTGTTAAGTAAAACATGTAGAAGAATATAGACTAGCAAGTGTTTTCTAGATTTTTCATGTTCTAATGAAGAAAATATTGTTAACTATAAAATTATCATGAATGTATAAATATATAATACTATAATGTTGTCTCACCCCGAATCTTGGAACAAGTACGTAACAACCATCGTGTTACTTCAAGATACGGGTAAACTTAACCTACATACCAAAGTATCGCAAGGTTATTTTCCAAAATAATTAAAGAAATCAAAATAAAACAACATGTGTTCATCACATAACCAAAGGACCAACTAGATCCGTCCCTGTTCAAAACATGCAAGCATGAGGCCATCCTAGTCGTCCAAATCCAAATACATGTATAAGGCCAACCCAGCCATTCCAATCAAACCCACAAAAAATAAAATAAGTCTTTACTCAAGGAATCCAAGCTAATTCAATCAAAAAAGATTTTTTAAGTAAACTTTCGGAAATCAAATGTAATACAAAAAATTCGGTATTAGAAATGTTCTGTAAAATATCTTAGTAATTATAAAAGAAAATCTTCAATTGGAATTTTAGGTATATATAAAATGTCGTGTCCGCGATTCGTAGTGAATCTCATATCTACGAAATTTAAAATTTAATGAAAAGTGGGTAAAAATATATATGAATGTTTATTTATCTATTTATTAATATATATATTTAAAATATAAAAAAAGAGAGAGGAGAGGAAAACACTGCCTTTTTTCCTCCCCCAAAATTCGATTAGGGCTAAAAGCCCTAATCACACACTCTCTCTCTATTCACTCTCTCCCACGAATCTCTCTGTTTTCACTCTCTCCCTCTCGCTCGCCGCTCTCACTCTCAATCTCTCTATTCTCCCTCTCCTGTGACTCACTCTCCATCGCCAACCACCATACATGGCCGCCCTAATCTCACAACACTCTCTCTCTCTATTTCCTCTCTCGTGCGACAGAACTCCTCCCCCTTTCTCTCTCTCACGCATGACAGAGTCCTTTCATTCTCTCCCTCGCTCGCGTGATACTTTGTGCAAGCATTCCTTTTTGTCGTTAACCCATCCTAAATCAGCGCTTATTGGACATCCGAGAACCCTAGGCCGACTGCGATTCCTTCCCTACACAGGTAAGGTTGGCTGCAGATCTTAGTTCTAGGGCTTTGATTTCCATAGTGAATAAGTTTAATTATTGAATTTTACTTCAAATTGGAAGCATTGCAGGTCCCAAGATGAATTGAATGGCGCACGGACGCTATAGGACTGCAAATTGTGAAATCCTAGGTGAGAGAAATTCTAATTCCTTCAAAAATTGAATGAGTTTACTTTGACTTTAGAATGAGAGCTTTGTATATGTTCTGAAAATGTGTAGAATTTGAAGAGAATGCATTTTCCTGAATTTGATATGTGATTTCTAGGGTTACGTCTAAATTCTACATGAATTTAGGTTGATTAATACGAAATAAATGTGTTAGATGAAATTAAAAACTTGTTGGGTTGATTAGAATAGCTTTTCTTGGAGTTTGAATTGAAATTGTGAATTATTGGTCTAGATTGACCTTTTGGAGACTTGAAAGGAGTCATTTTGGAAAACTTCTAAAAGTAGGGAGTGAATACCCTTACTAGAAGTGAATGGATGGTACATTATGTAGTAAATGAACAAAATTGTTTTGAAATTCTTTTGTAAAATGATTTTGAATGATTTGTACATATTTTATATGAAATTATTTGTGATGGTGGGATATCTGAAATGGAAATTTGAATTACGAATGCATCCTATATAATTATAAATAAATCTGTGCCATTTGCATTGGATATTTGATTTGTAAATGCTTGTAGCATGATTTTGGAATTTGTTTAATGAAATATGGCATATTGATTGTAATTTGAATGATTATGAAATGATGGTGCACGAGTGAAATGACTATAGTCATTCCCTTCACGGAGTGACCTGAAGGGGTGACATGATTGGGGCTTTATTGCGAGGGAGGTAGACACGGCCTCTTTTCTGCCACGTCGAACTATCCGGATTGCATCCTGGTGAAATACGAACCAACACTAAGAAAGGGGTAGTGTTTTGAAATACTGAAATAGAAAATCCCTTGGCGGGTTTCCGTCTGGGTTCGGCCAAACCCAGGACGGAAGTTATTTATATGGGCCCCTTGTGATTTTCTGAAAGAATGTTTGACGTGGATGCATATTTTGTGAATTATCTTGATTTACTGAAAATGCTTTTATATATATAAAGTGTTGTTTTGAGATATATTTTGACTCTCCCACATTCACCCCTCATTTATCACACAATCATACCATTGTACTCCACTCGCTGAGTATTTCTCAATACTTACCCCACTCTTTTAAATCTTTCAGAAGAAACTTAGGTTTGTGCAGCAATTAGAGTTTGGGAAGGTTTATCCACTGACTTATTAAGGTATTATGGTGAAGTAAGGTCATTTTTGTTTGATCTGAAATCCATGGAAGTGAATACTTGTATAATTATTTTGGTATGGATTAAATCAATACTTGTTTCATATATAGGAGCAAGTATTGATGGAATCCTTACATACTTTATATTCGAGTTTGTTTGGAACTTGCTCATTTTCTTTTAAATTCTATTTTTGGTAAAACTTATTGTGGAACATTTGGTTTGAAATGCTAAATTTCGATACTTCCTTTCGATTTTATAAAATTCTGTATATATCATACCTTCTGAACTTTACTGATACTGGCTTGTTTTCTTCAGGTAAGTGTTAGTAAAATCCTATGACTATAATTTGGGATTTCTTTTATTTTGAATGCTTTATTTATACTGTGAACTCTAGAATGGCTAGGATGGTCATATTGTATGCTTGCATGTATAGGAACCCCCTCCCCAATTGTGTGCTGATGTGTGCTTGTGTGTACAGGGACGAACTGGATGGATCCTTTGCATGTGTATTGTTATATGATTTTTCCTATTTCTGATAGATTTGTGTATTGGAAGAATTGTTATACTGATTTATAACCTTGCAGAGTCCCAGTATATTGGAAAGTTCTGCCCGTATACCGAGATAACGCGGTGGTCGTTGCGTGGTCAATCCGAGGATCGGGGCGTAACAGCTTTATTGGTATCAGAACTTAGACTCACGATTTTAAAAGTTTGAAGGCTTTGGAATGTTTTTAAATGTTTCCAAATGTCTCGAAAGTTTTTCTAAAGATTTTGAAATGTTTAGTTTTTTAAAAAGGGTTTAGGTCTTTTAAAGGTCTCCGAAGAATGTACAGAGTCTTCCATAGATTTCGTAAGAAATTAGAAATATTCTTTTTAGGGGATTAAGTATTAGTATTCGCTTAACCCTTTGACTTAATTATAGCTTCTTGTCTTGTAGATTACTATGCCTCCACGAAGGAGAATAAGGAATGTGAGTAAAATTCCTCCGCCGGAGCAGGAGGATGAGTCGTCATCGCATGCTCTTCCTCCACCTGCATCCACACACTCGACTCCTTCTATCGGGATTTCTGCTCCTCCTATCGCTGCTCTTCAGCAAGTAATGGAGTGGTGGAGCACTTTTAGAGCGCAATACCAAGCTCCACATACGACTTCAGTCTCTCCACCTGTTCCTCTTTCAGTACCAGTTGCTATGCCTAGTACTCTAGTACCTCCTCCTCCGGTTGCTACAACAACCGATCGCCCTACTGTAGAGTTGTCTAAGCTGATAAAGGAGGCAAGATAACTAGGGCGTGAAACATTTGCGAGAACTTCTGATGCTTCAGTGGCCAAGGAATGGATTGGCCGAATTCAAGAGACCATCTCTGACATGAGATTAAGTGATGAGATGAGATTATGGGTGGCGGTAAAACTGTTGGATAAAGGTGCAAGGACATGGTGGGAGAATGTGAAGGGAAGGGCTTTTGTTCATCCTACTTGGATAGAATTCCTTAGGGCCTTCGAGGAGAAATATTACACCCAATTCTATCGGGATCAGAAAAGACAGGAATTTTTAAGTTAACTCAGGGAAACAAGACAGTATCTGAGTATGAGACAGAGCTGAGAGAACTTGCCACTTATGTTCTAGAGTTTGTGAACTCCGAGGAGTCCCTATGTTCACAGTTTGAGTCGGGATTGAATCTGAGTATATGAGAGAAAATGTCTATCACCAAGGGGCATACCTTCCAAGACGTTCTAGATTGGCTTTGAGAGCCAAGAAAATGGTGATAGAGATAAGCAAGGTTAGAGAGCACCATGGGAAGAGGAAGAGACCTAGTGGCTCCAATCCGAATTAAAGTTTTAAAAAGAGTCGAGGTGTGGGCTCTTATAGCGGTGGATCCTTTTCAGGGTCAGTTGGTTTTCCTCAAAGTCAATCGACTTTTAGGCCAAGTGCTCCCAGTAGAACTATTGGTATGGGAGTAGGGTCTGGGGGTGGTAGAGGAGAAATTTTCCCGAATTGCAAGGGGCATCACCTAGGTCCGTGTAGGGAACCCAAAAGATGTTATCATTGTAAGAAGGAGCTCACTTTCGGCACTCTTGTCCGAAGTTGAATGTAGAAGGGCAAGGAAGTCGACAAGTTTGAGCTCCCCTGAGCGGTTCTAGAAGAGATCCTACAATTGCTTCTACACCTTCCACTAGCAATACCCTGAGGACGAGCACCGGAAGTAATATTGTAGTTGCCTCCACACAATGCCCTCAGCCTAGAACTTAGACCCGAATTTACGCCATGACTAATGAAGAGGCCCAAGTCAATCCTGACATAGTCATAGGTAATCTCTAATGAAATTTAAGTTCTGAATTTGAAAATGTGACATAAATGATTTATGATTGTGATTTAATGGTTTGTGATTATGACTTAAGGAATGTGGATGATACGATTTTGTTTATGGTTTATATTTATAGGTACGATGAAAATTTTTTATGTTGATGCACATGTCCATAGATACTGGATCTAATAATTCCTTCATGAGTTTGGGGTTTGCCAGGCGTTCTGATAGGCCTTTAGTTCCACTTGTTAAAGAATTATTAGTTATCACACCCTTGGGAGAACACTTGATTAGGGATACAATGTATAAATCTTGTGAGGTGAAAATCGGTGAAGTAACTCTTGAGGCAGATTTGATTCCGTTGGAAATGAAAGATTTTGACGTGATTCTAGGCATGGATTGGCTATATATTCACCGAGCTTCCATGAACTGCTTCACTAAGGAAGTGGAATTCTGAAGGCCAGGATATCCCTTGCTTGTTTTCATTGGTGAATAGTGAGTGCTACCGAGTTGTGTAATTTCAGCTCTTGAAGCACGAAGATTAATGCATAAAGGATGTGAAGCTTATTTAGCTCATATTGTTGATACCAGAGTGGGAAGCCTTAGTTTGGATGATGTTTCTGTGGTAAATGAGTTTCCAGATGTTTTTTCGGAAGAGTTGCCACCGGTCCGGGAATTTGATTTCACTATAAATCTGATTCCTGGCACTGCACCAATTTCTATTCCTCCGTATCGAATGGCACCCATAGAGTTGAAAGAACTGAAGATTCAGCTCCAAGAGTTGTTAGAGAAAAGGTTTAGCAGACCGAGTATCTCACATTGGGGTGCTCCGGTTCTGTTTGTGAAGAAAAAAGACGGAACCCTCCGGCTATACATTGACTACCGATAGCTCAACAATGCAACGATCAAGAATAAATATCCTCTTCCGAGGATTGATGATTTGTTCGATCAACTCCAAGGTGCAAGTGTCTTTTCGAAGATCGACTTGAGGTTTGGTTATCATCAGTTGAAGATAAAGGATGACGATGTTCACAAGACTACGTTTAGAACACGGTATGGACTCTACGAATTCCTAGTAATGCCCTTTGGGTTGACAAATGCTCCTGAAGCCTTTATGGATCTTATGAATCGAGTGTTCCATCCCTATCTTGATAAATTTGTCATAGTCTTCATCGATAACATCTTGGTGTATTCCAAGAGTAATGAAGAACATTTTGAACATCTTCGAATCATTTTGTAAACTCTTAGAGAGAATAAGTTCTATACCAAGTTCTCCAAATGTGAGTTTTAGCTAAGAGAGATTAGGTTTTTAGGACATGTAGTTTCCAGAGATGGGATTTTTGTGGATCCAAAGAAGGTAGACGTCTTTTTGAAGTAGGAGCAGCCTAAAAATGTCACCGAGGTGATAAGTTTTCTCGGATTATCAGGGTATTATCGGAGATTCATAGAAGGATTCTCGAAGATAGCAGCTCCGAGGACAAATTTAACTCGGAAGGGAGTCAAGTTCGAATGGGATGAAAAGTGTGAGGGTAGTTTTCAAAAGCTTAAGCAAAGGTTGACCTCCGCTCCTAACCTTGCTCTCCCTACTAGTAGTGGTGGTGATTATATAGTATACAGTGATACTAGCAAGCAAGGATTAGGGTGCGTACTGATGCAAGGTGACAGGGTGATTGCTTATGCTTCTCGCCAACTGAAGAAGCATGAAGTGAACTACCCTATTTATGATTTGGAGTAAGCTGCCATCGTGTTTGCTTTAAAGATTTGGTGGCATTATTTGTATGTGGTTACTTGCAAGATCTTTACCGACCACAAGAGTCTCAAATACTTGCTCACTCAGAAGGAGCTCAATTTAAGACAAAGAAGGTGGTTAGAGCTAATCAAGGATTATGACTTGGTGATTGATTACCACCTTGGAAAGGCGAATGTAGTTGCTGATGCGTTAAGCCACAAATCCTCATCTATGGCATTCCAAGGGAGTTCTTATCTCTCTTGCTTAGTTGGACTCCGAGCACTTGGAGTCGAATTGGCTAAGGATGATCAAGGTGCTTTATTAGCTAAGTTTGTGGTGAGACCCACGTTGGTGGATCGCATTCGGGAGCTTCAGGCTACCGATGATGAATTGAAGGGCATTGTTGAGAAAATCCAAAAAGGGGAAGGTGGTGAATTTCGGATTCGGGATGGTGGAATTATAATGTATGGGAAACGAATATGTATTCCGAAAAATGAAGATCTCTGGAAGGCTATAATTGAAGAGGCGCATTCTTCGACCTACGTTATGCATCTGGGGAGTACCAAAATGTACCGAACCATCAAAGAATTATATTGGTGGTCTGGGATGAAGAGAGAGATAGCTGAATTTGTGGCAAAGTGTCTTGTATGTCAATAAATCAAGGCCGAACATCAAAAACCGGCAAGAATACTTCAACCACTACCAATTCCCGAATGGAAATGAGAACATATCACAAAGGATTTCGTAGTGGGATTGTCACATACTCCAAGCCATCACGATGCCATATGCGTGATTGTAGACCATCTCACCAAGTTGGCTCATTTCTTGCCAATTCAGAACACCTATTCCTTGGAAAGATTGACAAAGTTGTATATTGATGAGATCGTAAGGCTTCACGAAGTACCGGTGTCCATTGTATCGGATCGTGATCCTTGATTCACTTCTAGATTTTAGCCAAAGCTGCAAGATTCCATTGGGACTAAGTTGAAATTCAGTACTGCTTTCCATCCTCAGACTGATGGACAATCAGAACGCACCATTCAAATATTGGAAGACATGCTTAGGGCATGTATCATGGACTTTCAAGGGAGTTGGGATAAACACCTTCTATTGGTTGAATTTGTCTACAACAACAGTTATCAAGCAAGCATAGGGATGCCTCCCTATGAAGCCCTTTATGGAAGGAAGTGTCATACCCCATTGTGGTGGGACGAGGTTAGAGAGAGAAAGATTAAAAGTATATAAATGATCGAGACCACTAAAGAAAAATTGAATTTGATTCAGGAAAGAATGAAGGTGGCTCAAGATCTACAAAAGAGCTATGCCGATAAAAGAAGAAGACCTCTAGAGTTCGAAGAAGGAGATATGGTGTTTTTGAAGATATCTCCTTGGAAGGGCGTAATCTGTTTTCAGAAAAAAGGAAAGCTAAACCCTCGTTATATCAGTCCCTTCAAAATTCTTGAAAGAATTGGACAGTGGCATACCGGCTAGAATTACTACCGGAATTGTAGAGGATTCATGACGTTTTTTACGTTTCCATATTGAAAAAGTATTTACCGGATCCCTCACACATATTGGAAGCACCTCTAGTAGAATTGAATGAGAATTTGAGTTTCAAGATAAAACCAGTGACAATCATTGATCGGCAGATCAAACAATTAAGAAGTAAACAGATTCCTATGGTCAAAGTACTGTGTAGAAACAGCCAAGTGGAAGAATAGACATGGGAGACTGAAGAATCAATGCGGAAGCAACACCCATAGCTATTTGATGTATAAAATGTCTTTTGAAATTTCGAGGACAAAATTTGTTTTTAGGGGGTTAAGTGTTGTAATACCGAAAATTCGGTATGAGAAATGTTCTGTAAAATGTCTCAGTAATTATAAAAGAAAATCTTAAATTTTATTAATTTTCGATTTTTGGGTATGAAATTGGAATTTTGGGTTTACATAAAGCGTCGTGTCCGCGATTCATAATGAATCCTATCTCTATGAAATTTAAAATTTAATAAAAAATGGGTAAAAATATATATGAATGTTTATTTATTTATTTATTAATATATGTATATTTAAAATATAAAAAAAAAGGAGAGAGAGGAGAGGAAAATGTTGCGTTTTCCCCTCCCCCAAAATTCGATTAGGGCTAAAAGCCCTAATCACACACTCTCTCTCTATTAATTCTCCCACGAGTCTCTCTGTTTTCACTCTCTCCCTCTCGCTCACTGCTCTCACTCTCAGTTTGTTTATTCTCCCTCTCCTGTGACTCACTCTCCGCCGCCGACCACTGTACACGGCCGCCCTAAGCTCACAACACTCTCTCTCTCTATTTCCTCTCTCGCGCGATAGAACTCCTCCCCCTTTCTCTCTCTCGTGCGATAGAGTCCTCTCGTTCTCTCCCTCGCTCGTGCGGTGCTCTGTGCGAGCATTCCTCTTTGGTAACCCGTCCTAAATTAGCGCTTATTGGACATCCGAGAACCCTAGGCCGACTGTGAATCCTTCCCTGCATAGGTAAGGGCTGGCTACAGATCTTAGTTCTAGGGTTTTGATTTCCATAGTGAATGAGTTTAATTACTGAACTTTACTTCGAATTGGAAGCATTGCAGGTCCCAGGATTAATTGAATAGCGCACAGACACTATAGGACTGCAAATTGTGAAACCCTAGGTGAGAGAAATTCTAGTTCCTTCGAAAATTGAATGAGTTTACTCTGAATTTAGAATGAGAGCTTTGTATATGTTCTGAAAATGTATGGAATTTGAAGAGAATGCATTTTCCTGAATTTGATATGTGATTTCTAGGGTTACATCTAAATTTTACATGAATTTAGGCTGATTAATACGAAAAAAACGTGTTAGATGAAATTAGAAACTTATTCGGTTGATTAGAAAAGCTTTTCTTGGAGTTTAAATTGAAATTGTGAATTATTGGTCTAGGTTGACCTTTTGGAGACTTGAAAGGAGTCATTTTGGAAAACTTGTGAAAATAGGGAGTAAATACCCTCCCTAGTGATGAGTGGATGGTCCATTATGTAGTAAATGAGCAAAATTGTTTTGAAATTCTTTTGTAAAATGATTTTGAATGATTTGTAGATGTTTTATATGAAATTATTTGTGATGGTGGGATGTCTGAAATTGAATTTTGAATTACGAATGCATCCTATGTAATTATAAATGAATCTGTGCCATTTGCATTGGATATTTGATTTGTAAATGCTTGTATAATGATTTTGGAATTTGTTTGATGAAATATGACACATTGATTGTAATTTGAATCATTGTGAAATGATAGTGCATGAGTGAAATGGCTATAGTCATTCCCTCCAAGGAGTGACCCGATGGGGTGACGTGGCTGG
The DNA here is from genome assembly GCA_037126225.1 of Dillenia turbinata. NCBI lineage: Eukaryota > Viridiplantae > Streptophyta > Magnoliopsida > Dilleniales > Dilleniaceae > Dillenia > Dillenia turbinata. The sequence goes on along the minus strand of JBAMMX010000010.1, from coordinate 4,956,386 downwards.
GGTTTTATTGTGAGAGAGGTAGACGCGATCTCTTCTCTCCCATGTCGGACTATCCGGATTACACCCCAGAGCCAACGCCAGGGAAGGGGGTAGTGTTTTAATATACTAAAATAGAAAACCCCTTGGTGGGTTTCCATCTGGGTTTAGCCAAACCCAGGACGGAAGTGATTTCGATAGGACCCTTATGATTTTCTGAAAGAATGTTTGATGTGGATGCATATTTTGTGAATTATCTTGATTTACTGAAAATGTTTTTATATATATAAAGTGTTGTTTTGAGATATATTTTGACTCTCCCATATTCACCCCTCATTTATCACACAATCATACTATTACTCTCTACTCACTGAGTATTTCTCAATACTCACCCATCTCTTTTAAATCTTTCAGAGGAAGCTTAAGTCTGTGCAGCAATTGGAGCTTGGGAAGGTTTATCCGTTGACTTGTTTAGGTATTATAGTGAAGTAAGGTTATTTTGATTTGATTTGATATCTATGGAAGAGAAGACTTGTATAATTCTTTTGGTATGGATTAAATCAATACTTGTTTTATATATAGGAGTAAGTATTGATGGAATCCTTACATAGTTTAGGTTGGAGTTTGTTTGGAACTTGTTCATTTTCTTTTAAATTCTATTTTTGGTAAAACTTATTGTTTGAATGGGACAATTGATTTGAAATGCTGAATTTCAATACTTCCTTTTGATTTTACGAAATTATGTACATCTCATACCGTCTGGACTTTACTATGCTGGCTTGTTTTCTTCAGGCAAGTGTTAGTAAAATCCTACGACTATGATTTGAGATTTCTTTTATTTTGAATGCTTTATTTATACTGCGAATTTTGGAATTGCTAGGATTTCCATATTGTATGCTTGCATGTACAGGAACCCCCTCCCCAATTGTGTGCTTGTGTGTACAAGAACAGACCGAATGGATCCTTTGCATGTGTATTGTTATATGATTTTTTCTATTTCTGATGGATTTGTGTATTGGAAGAATTTTTGTACTAATTTGTAGTCATGCGGAGTCCCGGTATATGGGAAGGTTCTGTCCGTATACCGAGATAACGTGGCGGTTGTTGCGTGATCGATCCGAGAATTGGGGCGTGACAAAGTATCGCAAGGTTATTTTCCAAAATAGTTAAAGAAATCAAAATAAAACATGTATTCATCACACAACCAAAGGACCAACCAGATCCGTCCATGTTCAAAACATGCAAGCATGAGGCCATCCTAGCCGTCCAAATCCAAATACATGTATAAGGCCAACCTAGCCATTCCAATCAAACCCACACAAAATAAAATAAGTCTTTACTTATGGAATCCAAGCTAATTCAATCAAAAATGGTTTTCCCAGTAAAATTTCAGAAATCGAATAAGTGCTCAATATAAGTCCATAAAACCAAATGAAATTCAAAATCCAAAATCAACAAAGATAAAATCCAAATTAGTATTTCAAAAATAGTTACAGCCAACGTCTCCACAAGAGCCTACTAATACCTCAAAATATAATCCACAAAAGTTAATACTCGAAAAGGTTCACAAAATATTTTCGATCCGATTCAAGGCAAGGGCTAACCTTCAAACTAAATATCCTTTGTAAAAATAAAATAAGAGAAATAAGTATAAACAATAATCAGTAAGTGGGATAACATATTATGTAATGAATGAAGGGTGAGTATGAATATATCAAATAATATTTCAAAGAAAATCATTTTCATCACATTCAATTTCACAAAATGTTCTACATATGTCATGCCCCGACCCGCAGATCTGAGCACGCGACAACCGCCGTGCTACCTTAAACACATATGAATCACACCCCGTGCTCCAAAGCATCACAAGGCATTCAAAATACCAACTAAAGCCATAGGCCATCCCGGCCATCAAATGTCATCAACCAACCAGAACACAATTCCCTCTCTAGGGATAAAAAAGAAAATCAGCAATAATTCTCAAGAAAATTTCATTAAAAGGAAATTAAGGGTTTCCGATAAAAATTTACACATAGTCAAAACCGATCGAAATCGAATAGAGAGTTTCAAAAATATTCAAATAAATTTTTATACAAAATGTCCTCCATAGGTCAATCTATCGATACCTCAAAGACAATAGTAAAATTTATATCAAAAGGAGTCTTTGACAGATGTCTTCCCAAAAGATTCTGGCTCTAAACAACTATGCAAAATAACTAACCTTCCTCTGAAAAAATGGAGAGGGGAGAGGTGAGTATAGAAATACCTAGTGAGAGATACACACATTGAACAAAAATAAGATTTTGTATGATGGATATATCAAATAAATATATTTCAAATCATCATATCAGACACAAGAACATTTAACAATAAATCAAATTTCCAATCATCATGATTCAATCTCGTATGCATCCAATTCATTTCACATTTCTAAATATGGGGCAGTCAAAATCATTATTTCCAACAAAGGTCTACCATGACCTATGGTAGAACCTCCAAAAGTTTTAGTAATTTCAGTTTACAAATACCCCACTCCTTGGCGTTTGTCATAGCATTTTGTTGGCGGTGCAACCAACTATCGCATGCCCTTCAAGCGGCGCATTATTCGACCATGATTGTGTCGTCGTGACCGGTCACATACCATGTCTATCAAGATTAACCCCACCACGTCAGCCCATCATGTCGTATCGTGGCAAGAAATGACTAGCCATTTTGGTTCAGGCTCTTCCCCCAATAACCACACCGTACACCATTTCATAAAAATTTAATAATCCATTGCATGTGCCATCAAATAAATAATTATTCATCAATAACCAGTATCATAATATGCTCAATATCAATAAATCAATATGGCACATATATTCAGTCAAAACAATAGGATGCATAGGAATTTCAAACTCGTTCTTTGAGATATTCCACACACACTAAAACATTTAAAATCAACTTTCAAAAATCATTTAGAAAATCCAAACACATTAAGTGCAAGCATGTTGTTACGCCCCAAACTGGGAATCGTGAACAGCCATCCGTTGCCCTGGATGCCGGCTGTATTTCTACAGAAAATCGGGCAGAACCTCCCCATAAATCGGAGGTCTCCCATGTACAATTAAACCTGGATACCTGTATACATTAAAATCATCTTGTAAATTAAACCAATGGCCATCCTAACCTCTCCAAAACAATCCACCAATCTCACAACCGACATCCAGACAACGCAAGGCTAACAAATCAACAACAGTCCTAACCACAGACCTCTACTGTCATGCCCAACTAGAGCATGAGCAGCCGCCACACTGAGCGGGCCTAAATTTATACAATTATATTACAAATTTCCCAAGTTAACACTTCAAATAGTTACAAATGCCTCAATGCAAGAGAAATATGAGAGTTTCGCAAACAAAAGTCTAAAAATTATACAATCATCCCATAATGCGTACACGGTCAACTACGGACCTCAATATGACCACGCAGGGTCGACAATAAATACGAAATTCATCTTTTAAATTTAAACTTTGATCTCACCGTCGTAAATACCAAATCCATCAAGCTATCAAACCCTCCAGAGCCAAATGCGTCGCCCTAGCACCATAATCCTGTCTGGGGAGGGAAAGAGGAGGGGTGAGTATTCAGGGAAGAATACTCGGTGAGTAAGTGGGTCAATATAATCGTGTAATATGGGGTGTGAAACTGGAGTGTCAAAACATAAGTATACAAATCAGATTTCAAATCATCATGCTTTTCATTTCAACAATATATCATTTACACACATTATCAAGTCAAATATGCATCCAAAACACTGTCATCAAAATCATAGAGCTGCCAGCCGAAAGTGTCCCGGCAGAGGTCTACTACGACCTATGACAGGCGCACCGGGGGTGTTATATGCGATGCTATTTAAAGTGCTCTCTACCCCGGCGTTGGCGACGGACCTCGTCCAGGTGCTAGACTTGGATAGTATCCAAATCCTCCCCCTTTCGGGTTCAACCTGCCTAGTACCGTGTCGTAAATATAATCTCGACAACTAGTGGGATACCCTAGGCCTAGGCATATCTGGACGCCACCCAAGCGCCTCTCACGGTGTCCTTCGTAGCTACAGAACAATACATATCACAGCCCTCAAGGCCAATATCAATATCATATCAAACATGTGCCGTAAATCAGGTTCACAAACCAAATGCAACATATATCATAAAATGACACATTTTACATTTCAACCACATGGATGCATATTTTCATAATTCAACCAAATTTTTGGACACTCCATCGGTTCACAAAAATCATTTCCAAAACCAGTCAAAACATTTTAAGCACACGATAAATCATACTCATTTATCAAACTGTTGTAACGCAGGGTTTACATATTAAACGAAAACATTGAAATAAAACTCACTCACTGTATACGGGAGGGTCAATCACTCCCTACAATACACAACAAGTGTCGAAACTGTGCTCCCCTCAATCGGTCTCCAAGCATCACTACAATGACAAAACACAATATATATATATGTGATTTGTGCTACATATTTCAAAAGCCACTATGTTAAATTTATACTTTTAATTAATCCTATGTCTAGGATTAAGACTTAGGGTCTCATAGCTAGGCTTCACATATGCACAAGTGCTATCCCCTTTTTATCACCAAATGTAAATTTCAATTCCTCATTTCCGAAGGTACACAATTCAACCCATAAGCTCTAAGGTTTCCCATACTTTCCTAGCAAACAATGCCACTTTAAATCATCCAAAACCACCCCTTTCACACCCTATCAAAGGTACAAAATTAAATCAACACAATGTCATTTTCAACCATCAAGATCATCATTCATACATATACAACTCAAAATTTACATAACCCTCTATTTCCAAAATCTCTTCAATGTTCTCAGTCAAAGTAAATACACACATTTACACTCCAAATTCTTACAAACTTCTCTCTTTCGACATACCTACACAACACATATATAAAAACTATACAAGGATACATATTTACTCTTTACATATGCTTTGCATTCGGAAACATCGTTTTCAACTCACAATCGTATTAGCATAATCCATCCTCTTGGCCAAGGTTCATACACACACTCATACTCATATACCTTTATTCAAATCTCTTTTTCAACACCAATACACACATACATTTTCTCATACATGCACATGCACATACACATATTATTCTTTTCCATTTCAATCAATACACATACATCATTCTCTCCCTAACACTCTACACATCTTTCAACTTCATCTCCACCAACAAACACACATATAATACAGCACTTTAGCACTACAATTCAGCACATACATTTATACATTAAAACCAAATTTTCAACACTCCAAAATACACTCAAATCATCCCAAATTCTAGCCACACAATCTTGTCATCAATGATATTTCATTTATAAATAATTAACAAAATCAAATTCGAGTCAACTTCAATCCTAAAAATCTTTCAAAGTCGGCAGCAAGTCTAAAATAATTAAATTTTCTTCAAGATAGAAAATCTTTGAAAAATCATACACTTTTCGATTCCCATCCGATTTCTTCAAACCATATGTCATTTTAAAGGTATTGAAACCTATTTTTATAATATAGAGATTGTATTTGAATTACCTATATGCAACACCAACTATAATGTAATACAATGCATGAATCCTTAGTCTCAAATCCCAAATTTTGACTGTTTTCATGTGTTCATCAAATTAAACTCTGAGAGAAATTATTTTAAGCAAATCAATACGATTTTAACATCCGAAACAGCCCAATTAGCATAAATTCCTATATTTAACCTAAATAATTACACAAAACGACCAGATAATGCATTCCAATTGATTTTAACATACATCCTACACATATTCAATATATTCCTACTCTAATTTACCCTACATTCATCTAAATAATTCGAATGAGTTAGTATTTTACCTCACCTAGGGCTTCACTGCAGTCCAAAACTCTAACATCCGTGTGACATTCGATTCAATCCAAAACCTACAATGCTTCCAATTCGAAGCAAAAGTTAGCAATTTAGTATAAATCACCAAGGAATCGAAACTCTAGAATTTGGGTTAGGGTTTGATCTTACCTTTGCAGTGGACAAGGCACAGTCGACCTAGGGCTTTCGGTTGGGGCTTCCGCAGGTGGCAAAAGACACACGAGCGTGCGAGCAAGGAAGGGGCGTTGCAGCCGTGTGTACAGGAGCAGTCGCACGCACAGGCTAGCGCGCGCTGGAGGCATCGCGTACTGCACGGGCACGTAAGGCAGTCGCGTGCTGGTGCGCACGCAGGAGGGTGCTGTGGCCCGTCACGCGTGCGTAGGGGCTGGGCTGTTGCACTTAGTCACTCGCGCAAGGAGTTATCACGCACGGGGCGCGTAGGGAGAGTCGTCTGTTGTGCGAGAGAGAAGAATAGAAAGAGGCAGAGATGGTCAGATGAGAGAGAGATGGCGCGGGACAGACAGGTGGCGACCGCGGTGGCTCGCGGTGGCCGTGGGTTATGGTGACAGCGGCAGAGAGGAAGAGAGTGCAGAGAGATCAAGAGAGGGAGCTAATCGCGAGACCGCGAGGGAGAGAGAGGGAAAGAGAGCGATAGAGAGTGAGACCGAGGGAGATAGAGAGAAATAGTGAGGGAGAAAAAGGCGATGACGGTGGTGGAGGGACCACCGTGCGTGGCGGAGAGGGGCAGCGCGGCAGCGAAGGAGGAAGCCGCGGGAGAGAGAGGGAGTAGAGAGAGAGAGAGAGAGAGAGAGAGAGAGAGAGAAGTGAGATTAAGGCTAAAAGCCCTAATTGGATTTGGGGCAAAACGCCGCGTTTTGCCCCTTCTCCCCTTTTTTTTTTATATACTATTATTATTATTTATATATATTTCTTTTTTATAATAAATTTATAAATAATTAAATAAGTAAATAACAAATTAATAAATGAATAAATATATATATATATATTTTTGTACTCGCTTTACACTTCAAATCATGGGTATGACATTTAGAATATACTAAAATTAAATTTAAAAATCCCAAAATCGAAAATCAACACAATTTAAAAATTATATATATATAAATAAACGGAGGAATATTTTATATATATTCCATGAATGCTACACTTGTACGAAACACCGCAATGTCGATGTTACACATGTAACCACTAACAGTACTAGGGATGATAGTTACTCCCAGACGTCTCTGCAGCGAACGTCTTCCTTCGTTCAGTTTTCGCCAACTCCTAGACTTTTAGTCTTCGATTTCGCTTCAAGCCGAGTCACGATCAAACCCTAAGTTTTCTCTCACTAGAAAACCTCAAATCTCTCACAAGATCTAACTTTCTAGAGTTTAGATTATGGGTTTTGGAGTCTTTAGAAAGTGTGGCTTTTGTGGTATTTTAATAGATCTTTGCTAAAAACAAGAAAGAGAGAGCTAGTGTATGAGCTAAGAGGCAGAGAAGTAAAAGAAAAGTTAAAATATGATATTCGTAGGTTCTAGAGTCCCAACTCTCCTTTTTATTTATAACTCATCTTCCTAATTTACTTAATTATCCTCATTGTCTTCCACCTTACACAAGTGTACATCATACCCTTTTGGTAATTTGGAAACTCAACCCAATGAGTTTAAGTACTTGAAATATTATTTATTGAGAGAGAAAGAGAGTGTTTGTTCGGTGATGAGAGAGTGCGAATAGTGATCAAGTCTTCTCGATACTACAAGGCTTAAATTTGCAAAGAAAATAAAAGGTACACAAGGTGAAGACATTGACCGATGGACTCTCAGCAATAACTGATGGGCTCTCAACAATGAGAAATGGCAAATGGGCATCCTGTAACCGGTGGGAGCAAGTTGAATTCTCCAGCAACAATTGCCAAAAGGGGGAGACAAAGTGCAGGTGAGAGATAATGGTGTTTGGGTTTAATTCTCATCAGTTACCGAACAAAGAAAAGCAAACGTTCCAACATAATTTAAAAGAAAGTACTATTCACCAATGGGTTACATTTGCTTCACCAAATGGAGTCTCAAATTTAAGAGAAATAAATTAGAAATAATTAAATTAAAAAAATATATCCAAAAGATATAGGTTATATAATAAATTATGCAATATATAATTAAAGATATTAAATGGCAAGGTGGAGGAATAACTTTTTGGACACTCCAAAGTCTTGGGTTCAACTCTAAGCAAATGCATGTAACGACAAGGAAAGAATTTGAAATCTTAAATATGTGTGTGTGTGTGTCCATCGACAAGAGGAAAATTGCAATTGTTGGAAGCAATATGTTCGGTCAAGAAGAAGTGTGTTCGGTCACGAAGAAATGTGTTGAGTCAAATGAAGTAAAGGTGTTCGGTAAGTCTTCATGGAGCATAGTCATTCGGTCAAACCTTCAAGGAGCATAGATGTTCGGTCAAGTGGAAGAGAAATGAAAAGGACCAAATAGAGAATTGCATTTGTAGGACCGATGACCGAAAAGAGCAAGGCAATGACCGAACAAGAAAATGCAAATAGAGAATGAGCACCGATCAGATAATCGAAAACACATTGTGCCGTACGGCCAAGAACATTACTGATCGATGATTGTAACGAATGGCCAAGAATACTACCGATGGATGATTATATAGAACAGTCAAGAAAATTACCGATCAGTGACAAAATAGCCAATTAGGAATTTCATAGGTATCTCATAATAAAAATGGGGATTCAAAATTGATGTCACCAAACGTATAGAAAAGTGAGATAATAGGAAAACTATATCGACCGGGTGGAATAGTACCATCAGATAATATGAATCTAATGCACTACACTGAAAGATATATGAAAATGTGTCCAACAATATACCGATAGGATGTTTACATATAAAATAATAATTGGTCACCTCCAAACTACCGATAAGGAAATCAAAATCTAAAGAACTGTCCCACCGAACCGTAAAACTCTGCTGAGTACCGAACATTTAAAATCTAGCAAGTATTGATCACCCAATACTTAAGCAACCGATGGCTCTGGTGATCCAAACTCTAATGATCAGTAACTTAAAAATTTAAAGTTTGTCCACCAAATATCTAGAAAAGTTCCTGAACAACCCAAGGAACAAAAATTCATACTTATATTTAAAATTAACTACACTTCCAAAATTTTACAAAATGTAGGAATTTTCAAAAAATGATATTTAGAGTATATTTTTTTACAAATCTGGATTTGTCCAGTATTACAATTTCTACCCTCCTAAAAGAAAATTTTGTCCTCAAAATTTTCGTATAAAATTATTCTACAAACAACTGGGGTTGTGCCTACTCATGCTACTTTAGACTTCTCAAGTTATTTCTACTAAAATAATCATCACTACATCTAATATCATGCAATTATTTCAATACCATTAGCAGATCTCAAATGTCATGTAACACCAATAGTCTGCTCTCCAAATCAATATATTTATACTTAACTAAATTTTACCTATAACAACATTAGGGTTGTCTTGTGCCTCTTCATTGGTCATTGCAAAGATCCTAGTTTGGATTCGAGGTTGAGAACGTTGGGGATTGGTAGCCATGGTGTTGCTGTCGGTCCCCGTCCTTAGAGTGGTGTTGGAGGGTGGTATAGATGTGTTGGCTGATCCACCCCTAGAGCCACTAGGAAAGTCTCGATTTCGCTGACCCCCTTGCTTACTTAAACCCAGTTTGGGGCAACTATTTTGGAAATGGCCCTCTTGGGTGCATGACAAATTCCAAGATGGTATTTCCCATAATTCCTACACTGCTCCTTCTTGTTTCCTACCGATCTACTCCCGGAGGCAGCACTAGACATGGGAACCTCAAACTTAGATGATTGTTGGCCTTGTGGACTGCCAACAGACTCAATGATAAAGACTCCACCATAAGAGCCCATGCTCCTACTTTGCTTTGAACTCTGATCCGATACAAGTTCAAACCTTCTCTTATTTTCCCGTCCTTTAGTTCTTTCCCTTTCGTTTATCATTTTCTCGGCTCTCAAAGCCAAGTCTAGGATATCTTGGAATGTATACCCTTTCGTGATTGACATTTTCTCTCTTATGCTCAATTTTAGTCCTGACTCGAACTTCGCACACAAGGACTCCTCGGAGTTCACAAACTTTGGAATGTAGGTGGCAAGCTCCCTAAACTTTGTCTCATACTCTGACACTATTTTGTTCCCTTGATTTAACTTAAAGAATTTCTCTATCTTGTTGTCCCTATAGAATCGAGTGTAGTATTTCTCCTCAAAGGCTCTTAGAAAATCTACCTAAGTAAGAGGCATTGTCGTCCTAGCCTTCACATTTTCTCACCAAGTTCTTGCACCCTTATCCAATAATTTCACTGCCACCCACAAATTCATCTCATCCTCTAGCCTCATGTCAGTAACAATCTCCTGAATTTGGCCAATTCACTCCTTGGCCAAGAATGCATCACATGTACCGGAGAATATCTCGCATCCAAGTTGTCTCGCCTCTTTGATTAGTTTTGATAGCTCAACCGTAGGACGATTTATTGATGCAATAACTAGAGTAGGTGCAATGGGAACATTAGGTGCAATTGCCGGCATAGGAGGAGGAATCGGCGGAGGAGCTGAAGTTTGAGGTCGAACTTGGTATTGCGCTCCAAATGTACTCCATCACTTGCTGGAGGGTGGCTATAGGAGGAGTGAAAATCTCGATTGAAGGAGCCAAGTCTGTAGACACTGACGGAGGTAGAGTATGCGAGGATAACTCATCCTCGTGCTCTTGAAGAGAAATCTCGCTTATATTCCTCATTCCTCTACGACGAGGCATGATAGTCTACAAAAGATATGCTACTTTATCTCACCACACTAGGATAACTTTAGACACCTATGGTTAGAGGTATGTCAATTTCCTAGGACCCATTGGAGGCTTTCAAATTTTCCCAAAAATATTTGTAAATACAAAAACCTTTAAAATCATTTGTAAATATTTGAAAACTTTCTAGATTTCAAAACCTTTGCTCTAATACCAATAAAATTGTCACGTCCTGCATATCCAAGTATGCGACAACCGCCATGCTACTTTGAACACATGTGAATCACACCCCATGCTCCAAGGCATCGCAAGGCATTCAAAATACAAACTAAAGCTATAGGCCATCCTGGCCATCAAATACCATCAACCAACCAGAACACAATTCCCTCTCTAGGGATAGAAAACAAAATCAGCAATAATTCCTAAGAAAATTTCATAAAAAGGAAATTAAAAGTTCCCGATAAAAATTTACACATAGCCAAAACCGATCGAAATTGAATACGGAGTTTCAGAAATATTCAAATAAATTTTTATACAAATTGCCCTCTATGGGTCAATCATCGATACCTCAAAGACAATAGTAAGATCTATATCAAAATGAGTCTTTGACAGATGTCTTCCCAAAAGATTCTGGCTCTAAATGATTTCGCGAAATAACTAACCTTCCTCTGTAAAAATGGAGAGAGGAGGGGTAAGTATAGAAATACCTAGTGAGTGATATACACGTTGAACAAAAATAAGATTTTGTGTGGTGGACATATCAAATACATATATTTCAAATCATCGTATCAGACATAAGATCATTTAACAATAAATCAAATTTCTAATCATAATGATTCAATTTCATATACATCCAAATCATTTCACATTTCCAAATCTGGGGTAGCTAAAATCATTATTTCCAACAAAAGTCTACCACGACCAATGGTGGACCACCAAGAGTTTTAGTAATTTCAGTTTACAAATACCCCACTCTTTGGCGTTGGCTATAGCATTTCGTTGGCGGTACAACCAACTATCCCACGCCTTTCAAGCGGTGCATTATTTGACCATAAATGTGCTGTCGTGACCGGTCACATACCATGTCTATCAAGATTAACCCCACCACGTCACCCCGTCGAGTCGCACCGTGGTAGAAAATGACTAGCTATTTTTCAGGGTTCAAGCTCTTCCCCTAGTAACCACACCATGCACCATTTCATGAAAATGTAATAATTCATTTTATGTGCCATCAAATAAATAATTATTCATCAATAACCAGTATCAAAATATGCTCAACATCAATAAATTAATATGACACATATATTCAGTCAAAACAATAGGATGCATAGGAATTTCAAACTCAATCTTTGGGATATTCCACACACATAAACCATTTAAAATCAATTTTCAAAAATCATTTAGAAAATCCAAATAAAATGTTTTTCTTATTTAAGTGCAAGCATGTAACCACTCATAGTACTAGGGATGATAGTCACTCCTAAACGTCTCTGCAATGAACGTATTGCTTCGTCTAGTTTTCACCAACTCCTAGACTTTAGTTTTCTATTTTAGCTTAAGCCAAGTTACGATCAGACCCTAGATTTTCTCTCACTAGAAAACCTCAAATCTCTCACTAGATCTAACTTTCTAGAGTTTAGATTATGGGTTTTGGAGTCTTTAGAAAGTGTAGGTTTTGTGGTATTTTAATGGATCTTTGCTAAAAACAAGAAGAGAGAGAGAGGTAGTGTATGAGCTAAGAGGGAGAGAAGTTAAAGAAAAGTTCAAATGTGACATTCGTAGGTTCTAGAGTCCCAACTCTCTATTTTATTTACAACTCATCTTCCCAATTTACTTAATTGTCCTTATTCTCTTCCACCTTACACAAGTGTGCATCATACCCTTTTTGGTAATTTGGAAACTCAACCTAATGGGTTTAAGTACTTGAAATATTATTTATAGAGAGAGAGAGAGAGTTCGGTGATGAGAGAGACCGAATAGTGATCAAGTCTTCTTGATACAAGAAGACTTAAATTTGCAAGGAAAATAAAAAGTGCACAAGGAGAATGCATTGATAGATGGGCTCTCAGCAATAACCAATGGGCTCTCAACAATGAAGAATGACAAATGGGTAACCTAGAACCGGTGGGAGCAAGTTGAATTCTCCAGCAACAATTACCAAAAGAGGGAGACAGATGAGAGATAGTGGTGTTTGGGTTTAATTTCCATCGATTACCGAACAGAGAAAAGCAAATGTTTTAACATAATTTAAAAGAAAGTACTGCTCACCAATGGGTTACATTTGCTTCACCGAGGGGAGTCTCAAATTTAAGAAAAATAGATTAGAAATAATTAAATTAAAAAAAATTATATCCAAAAGATATAGGTTATATGATAATTTATGCAATATATAAATAAAGATATTAAATGGCATGGTCGAGGAATAATTTTTTGGACACTCCAAAGTCTTGGGTTCAACTCCAAGCAAATGCATGTAATGACAAGGAAGGAATTTGAAATCTTAAATATGTGTGTGTGTGTCCACCGACAAGAGGAAAATTACAATTGTTGGAAGCAATATATTCGGTCAAGAAGAAGAGTGTTCAGTTAAATGAAGCAAAGGTGTTTGGTAAGTCTTCAAAGAGCATAGTTGTTCGATCAGACCTTTAAGGCGCATAGATGTTCGGTCAAGTGGAAGAGAAATGAAAAGGACCAAAGAGAGAATTGCATATGCGGGACCGATGTTCGAAAATAGCAAGGCAATGACCAAACAAGAAAACGAAAATAGGGAATGAGCACCGAACATATATTTGGAAACACATTGTGTTGTACGGCCAACAACGTTACTGATCGGTGATTGTACCGAATGGCCAAGAATACTACCGATGGATGATTATACCGTATAGTCGAGAAAATTACCAACCGGTGGGAAAATAGCCAATTCAAAATTTCATAGATATCTCATAATAGAAATGGTGAATCAAAATTGGATGTCACCGAACTTATAGAAAAGTGAGATAATAGGAAAAATGTATCAACCGGGTGGGATAGTACCGTCAAATAATATGAGTAGAATGTACTACTCCGAACAATATATGAAAATGTGTCCAACAATATGATGATAGGAATTTTACTTATAAAATAATAAATGGTCACCTCCAAACTACCGACAAGGAAATCCAAATATAAAAAACTGTCCTATCGAACACTAAAACTCTACTGAGTACCAAACATTTAAAATTTACCAAGTATCGATCACCCAATACTAAAGCAACCGATGGCTCTAATGATTCGGACTCTAATGATCGGTAAATTAAAAATTTAAAATCTATCTACCAAATATCTAGAAAAGTTCCTGAACAACCCAAGGAACAGAAATTCACACTTATATTTAAAATTAACTACTCTTCAAAAATTTTACAAAATATAGAAATTTTCAAATAATGACATTTATAGTATATTTTTTTTTTACAAATCCGGACTTATCTGGTGTTACAACATAAATATCAAAATTCATCTAAATCTATATATCACAATAAAACAAGTTTTATGCGTTCAAATTATATCATATTTTCAAACAAAGAATGGAGATTGTCGAAAATACTTTGTTCGACAAGGGTCTACCACGACCAAGGGTGGAACTGCCAAGGAGTTTTCATATATTTTTTATTTTTCAAATACTCCTAACCTTAGTGTTGGCTTGAGACCTCTCCGGTGGTATAACCAAGTTAACCTGATGGGAAGAAAGAGGTATCTCTCAAACTCAACTAATCTTTTCGTCTAATAAAACCCTAACAATGTTTCCCCGTCGAGTCACACCATGGTAGAGAATAACTATAGTCACTAATAAGGGTTTAGACTCACACCGCAAAGCAATAAATATACCATTTCATATTTAACCAACGCAACAAATGTGTCAAATTTAAATCAACTATTTATCACACCAAGTCATAATCAATATATTGCATAAAACATGACACACTATCCATTTACAACAATTTAGATGCATAACCATATTAAATTTAAATATAGGGACATTCCACACATACAAAACATTTCAAAACTCATTTTAAATTCATTTTAAAAATCAAATAAAATATTTTACTCATTTAAAATATAATATAAAATCTACTCACCTTCTGGGAGGGTTAATACTCCCAATTCACAATCCAAAATTAAGTTACTCCCTTCTAGATTTTCAATTGTCTCAACCTAAAGCAATAAATATCATTTCATTGTTAATTATAGATCACATATGAGATTAATTGAATTTTCATTAAATTTTTCTAACCCTAAATTTCCAACATCATCAATTTTAAGTTTAAATCCTTCTAATACTCATATTAGGCCTAGGGAAATATTTTTTCACTGATAATTTTTTCCCATTTCAACATAATATAAACTCTAAGTATAGACTCCCAATTTAAATTTTACTATCTAAATCTAATAATTCAAATTCATGCTAAAAAATCATAAATCGAAGTTGAAAGAGTAGGATTATCTCTAGGAAAGCCACAAATTTCATCCAAGAGCAAATTTGGCCAAAACCCTAACTTTCTCTCTCTACAAAAATCTCAAATTTTAACATAAATCTCAAATTTGTGCAAAAATAATTCAGACCCAAGTTTAAGAAAGAGTATTACCTCTATTTCTTTCACCAATTTTGCCTCTTGTTGAACCACTCCAAAACTCTAGATTTTTCTCTCTCTAGAAAATCAACTTCTCTCACTAAACCCAACCTCTAATGGGTTTTGTTGGGTGTTTTGGAAGCCTCAATATATGAGTTTATTAGTAGTTTAGAAACTGGGAAGAGAAAAACATGTTAGGGACACAGGGGTGATGTTGAGTTTTCTTCCAACCACCTTCTAATATATCAAAGTCATTCCTTGATAGCCCTTCTGCAACAAAGAGAGGCAAGGAAAATAACTTTATACTATAAAAACAAGCTAAGAAAGAACTGATCTATAAAAATCCAAACTTTCCTTGCCAACCAAATTCACCAAGAATTAAACACTATTATGCATCCTTATTATCACCAAACTCCATAGAAATCAACTACAATAAAGTCTTTTAATGTCCTCAACAAGTCTCACAAAAGAATCCAAAGAGTTGCATAATATCCGAGAAACTAAACAATGATATAGCAACTGATCCCTCAATTCATCATCTTGACATTGTAATATAATGGTTTATAGAGAAGTTTATGTAATAAGTTTTCTTATTCAAAGTGGTACGGCATTTCAAAAGTTCTTAGCTTGCAACAGCTTATATCCAACTTTGTTGCCCCTACCATGACACAAGATTTATAAAGACAGTACCCATGGCCAGCCCAAACACCATACTAGCCTATCAGGCCAAATAGCCAACGGGCTCCACAATTGTGCCTCATTATATTAACATGAAAATACTACCCCCAAAAGTGATTCTCTTTAACTAGTTATAATACATAAATGAACAAGAATTTAAAAAGAGATTTTTTAATGCATGTGTATAATACAACCTCATATCTAGAGACATACCAAGTTCTATAAATGTTTTATTTGCCACAGCAATGACTGAAACTCTTCATACAATCACTTAGTATCCTTACATGTAGTCCCATTCTGCCAGATTATCTATGTAACACCGGACAAGTCCAAATTTTTTGAAATGTACTCTAAGTGGCTTATTTAAAAATTTTCTATTTTATAGAATGGTGGAAGAATAGCTAGATACAAATATAAGTATGAATTTCTGCTCTTTGAGTTGTTCAGAAAACCCTTGTAGATACTTGACCGATAGCTTCTAATTTTAATGTTTCTGATCAGTAAAGTCATCGGTTAATTGAGTATTCAGTGATCAGCATTTGGTGGGATCTGACTCTTATAAGAGAATTTACCCGTTCAGTGAGGTTCTAGTGCTTAGTAAACAAACTCTTCAAATTTTGATTTTTCTAATCGGTAGCCGATAGTAACCATTTCTTAGTGGTTTACTATCTCCTCGGTGTAAAGTAAAGTTACAAAATTGTTGCATATTATAGAGTTGAGTTGACAGATCATTTTTCATAATTTTTTTATAATTTTATATATATCTATCGATACACTCAATTTTTCTATGCCGTTCGGTATATTATTTTTCACTTACATTTTTGATAATAAATATTTACACCAATAGATACTTTGGAAATTTCATCAGTAGTCATTTTAAAATAGTTATTCGATACTGTGTTAATCTACCGATGAACATTTTACTTTACCTCTCGGTATGTTACCATTCACTTATCTTAGACTATCGGTAAACATCTTACTAAAATTACTACATGTTCTATCGGTACCGAACGATAGTTCCATTTCCTCTCTTTTTCCAATCCTGGTTGGTTACCTTAAACAACATTTGTAATTTTTTAGCTAGTGTAATTTGTTCTACTCTTATTCGGTCACCCTTGAATTTAATAAATTTAATTATTTTTAATTTTATTTTTATTTTCGTTATTGGTCTCGCCATAGCAACGTTCTTCGGTATTGATTTTAAAATAACCGATCGGTAACAACATTATGAAACTTCTCCATTTGGATATTTGAACCTTCTCATTGGTAGTCAATTAAACCTTGGTATCGGTAGATGCCTCATAAGTGAATTCTGATCGGTCATGCTTGAATGAATTCTTACCTTCGGTCATCCAAAGCCTTTGGTCATGATGGCAACCCTGTCAGTTATGTTTCAACAAATACCCAACAAATGCCTTCGGTCAATGCAACCTTTAGTCATGGCCATTCTTCACAAATGCATGACTTGTCTTCAATTTCCGTAACATGTCTTGCTTGGGATTTGAACCTAGGCACAACAAATGTCCAAAAAGTTAAATTGCCACTAAACCATCCAACAACTTCAATTATATCATGTAAATTTTATATTTTATACCATGTGTTGAAAATACTCTAAATTTCCATAATTTCAGCTTATTTTATGTGAACTTGTATTTCTCATTTCAAATCTTTTTACCAACTACCAAACATATTTTATTATCCGGATAGAACCATGAGCACTTAAACTTATTGGGTTGACTTTTTTAGTAACCCAAGAAGACATATTGGGTAATTATGTAAATTAGGAGTAAACAAGGGTTATTGGGTAATATGAGAAAATGTGTTGGAAATAAAAAGAGGAGTAGAGATTAATGTTCCAGAAGATTCACGTAACCCAACTTCAGTTCTCTCTCTAAACCATTTTCTCTTCTCTCCCCAAACTCAATCAATCCACTAGCAAACCGAAGATTCAAGGTTCCAAATTTTTCTTCTAACACTTCAAAATCAGATTCTAGCCTTGATATTGGAAAACCTTAAGAATCTAGATGCTATCACAAGGAAGAGTAAAACTCTAGGGTTTGGTGAAATCCGAATGGAAAAAGGTTTCTTGGAGATAAGAAATAAGGTATAATCATTTTTCTATTCCATTCTCTAGTTTACCAATCCAGTTATTTATTTGGATTTGGAGATAAGTAAGTCATAAATATTGATGATTTTTATTACTTCATAATATCCTTAGGAGCTGGATGGACTGATCATGGCAAGACTATTGTTGTAGAGGAATCTGGGAGTGACTACCCTCCAAACATAGTGTGTGGATGGACTGTTGTGCTTTGAATGAGAAAATGATTTTTTATAAATTCTTTTACAAATGATTTTTAAATGATTTGCTATAACTATTTGTGTTTGTGGGATGTCCCGAAATGTGAGTTTAAATACACATGCATCCACTACATTTGTGAATATACGTTATTGTTGTTGTGAATTGCCTTTATAAATATTGTAATATAGTTTGGTAACCATTTGCTAAGATTATGGCACATCGAAAAATATTTGGATATTGTGAAATGAAGGTGTTGGCGATGGTAAATGGCTATAGTCATTCCTCCTAAGGAGCGATCCGACGGGGCAACGTGGTTGAGGGTTTGTTTGGCAAGAGAGGTAAACGCAGCCTCCTGTGTCTCCGTCGTACTATCCGGATAGCACCCCGATAAGGTACGAGTCAACATCAAGGAAGAAGGAAATAGTGTTTTGAAAAGAAATGATTGAAAACCCATTGGCGGGCTTCCATCTACATTCGGTCAAATGTTAGACGGGAGTGTTTTCTTTAGAGAGACCCCATAATTTTCGGAAAGCAAGAAATTTGTGGATGCATTTGTTTTTATAATTAGCTGAATTGTATGATATTACTTATGCATTGATGATTTGTTGGAAATTGTGGCTTTGACATTCCCACACTCACCACTCATTTATTGTCACAACATGCCATTGCATTCCACTCACTGAGTATTTTATACTCACTCCACTTTTATCCTTTTTTTAGAGGAAGTGTAGACATAGAAGTAGCCTCCATCTAGTTAGATAAATCCAGCCGAGCAAAAGTTATCGGGACCTTTTGTTGGTATTGACTCTCCCTAGATGTGAAGTCTTGAGGCTTGTAGATGGACCCATCGAAGGGCATACTTTTGAAAGTAAAAACTTTTATTTTGGGAATGATGTTTGAAAACTAATTTGTTGTATATCTTACATATTTATATTTATTTAAATAGAACTTTTATCAAATATGTTAAATGTTTGATGTGTGGGTTTCTTTGGATTGAATGAGGATATTTCTATAACCTTGCAGGGTCTTGGGGTATGTGCTAGTGACTGCACATGTTACAAGATCACACGGCGATTGTCACGTGAGGACTTGCGGGTTGGGGCATGACAATCTAAAAACTTTTTGTTGTCCTCTTAATAAAGCATTAGCTGCTTCCAATTCCTCTACTTCAGTTTAGCTTTTATTTTTCTTGTGAAGGATATGCAGTTAATCTCTCAAAATAATATGT
Organism: Dillenia turbinata; assembly: GCA_037126225.1. Lineage (NCBI taxonomy): Eukaryota > Viridiplantae > Streptophyta > Magnoliopsida > Dilleniales > Dilleniaceae > Dillenia > Dillenia turbinata. The sequence goes on along the minus strand of JBAMMX010000010.1, from coordinate 4,936,858 downwards.
GATTTTCAACATCTAATCTTTAGACATGTTCTACCTTTTGTTCTTTTTTTTTTTCCCTTTTTTGAATAAGATTGTCTTCTCTTTTAGTTTTAACTTTTTCTTTAACTGCTTCTTCTTCCATTTCCTATTCAATTCAACACGTTGAAAACATATTTTGCACATGTTGACCCTAGTATGGCTTTATGATTTTTTTTTAATATCCAATCTTTCTCCCTAATAAGAAAGAAATCCAGCTTGGGGACTCATTCTAGGAATCTAAGGATATTTGGATGGCATAACTAACAAATAATAATAACACATACATTGATAATGTTTCAAGCATAAGGGGACAAGGAGTGTGGTACTTTAATTTTGCATCTAGATTTTGCATACCACCAAAATGTGCCTTTGCCCATCAATATATAAGTGCTATCTACCTTTGCCACTGTAGAAACATATATGCACATTTTCTGTACTCTTCTATTTCCCTAACATTTATCTCGTGGTTTTTACCCAACTTAGAGCGTCAACAAAATCTATCAAGATGTCAATTCCAAACTGAACTTTGGACAACAAATATGACCTCAAATTCTAATAACAGAACTCCATCAAGGAGTTTCTAATTAGACATACTCATTTTGATCACATCAAATTTTGCTGAAAGGTAGATTTAATTCTTATTAAGGGAAAAAACAATGGTGCTCGGCAATAGTTCAGTGAGTCACCAACCATTCGCCACATGGTGGCTGGCTAGTGGGACCTGGTCCCAGATTTGGGCACATGCATCAAACAGAGCAAAACAAGTCCCAATACAATGATAATAATGAAATTAGTGACAGCAATGATATTGATAATCTAGTTCTTCTACACCGTTAAAGCTAAACAATAATACAAACACATAAATCATGAGGAATAAAGTAAACAACAAAATGATCACAATAACGTCGATAAATTGCCTATTGGCAAAGATGACAATTCAATCATCTTTAACTCTCGATCTCTCAGTTTCCTTTCTCCTCTACTAGTAGCACACCAAGATTAGGTGAATGACTAAATACTTAACCTCTAGAAAATAAACTTAATTTCCTAGAGCTCATAGGAGGCATTTTAAAAACCTTTTGAAAATACTTTGAATACCAAAACTTTAAAATAATTTGAAACCATTTAAAGACCTTTGAAAATACTTGGGAATATTTGAAAAATTTTTAAACCTTTTATAAAAACAAGAACCTGGCTCTGATACCAATAAAATTGTTATGCCTCGAATCTGGGATCAAGTATGTGACAACCACCGCGTTATCTCTGGATATGAGTTAACTTAACTCGTACACCAAAGAACACAAGACATTAACGAATAACTATCTATTTTCCAAAATAATTAAAGAAATCCAAATAAAACAACATGCATTCATCACACAACAAAAGGATCAACCTTGATGGGACCCCGTTCAAAAGGCTCTTTACAAGAAATGTCCAATACCCAGCATAAGGCCTATGGTTTAAAAGGTCCAACATACCAAAATGCAAATGGCCCTATGTCGCCCCATCCTGCCGATAGAATATATTTCACGCCCCGACCTGCCCCCAAGCCGAGCACGCGACAACCGTCGCAGCACCTTGATACACGAGCACAACGTCCCGCATATCGAGACACCATAAGGCTATTAACAACATCCAATCTAATGTATCACAAACCAAATCAACTCCCAAGTCATCATAATGTGCCTCAATGCATCAATATATCAAATCAAATGAGAGTTATCATTTTCACAAGTCAACATAAGTATAATACAGTAATCCCAGGTATATAAATACAATAGTCAACTAAATGCTCCAAATATAACAATAACCTCAAATGATTTTCGTGAAAGAGTGGATAACCGTACCCAAGCCCAGTGTCTCCGAAATGCCCAATGAAATTGAAGCTCTACTAGCCCTCAATCCAAGACTAAACCTGTAAGATGGGAATGTGAGGGGTGAGTACCTAAAGGGGGATGGTACTCAGCAAGTGAGGGGATTGACATCGTACTATTAATATCGGTGTGAACTTGGAGTGTCAAAGCATAAGGTAATAAATATCCACAGTGTGCAAACCGATCATATCATTTCAAAACCATATATCATACGCACACATCAGAAATCAAGATATGCATCCAATATTTACATCAATGTCATGAAGAGTCGGCCAATGAAATATTCCCGGTAAGGGTCTACCTCGACCAATGACGGACGCATTGGGGGTTTTCACAATGTAAAAACAATAACTCTCTACCCCAATGTTGGCAGCAGGCTAATCCAACAAGCCCACAAAATATCACAAGAACAATCATCAACATAGATCCGACATTTGGGGGATAGCTCTGGCCAAAGCGTATCCGGGAACAATGGGTGCCTCTGTCAAATGTCCTTCGTAGCTATGGAACATTGCTATATAGTAGGGAAATGGGGGGCACCAAGCCCAAAGTGTGGAATTATCACAGGGCATCCAACCTAATCACATGTTCAAATCCAGGTTATATGAAACTATGTGCCAATAGATATGAAAATCATATAAATATCACATGTTATGAAAAAAAATGGCACAATATCATTGGTGAAAGCTCATGGATGCATATCAAACAAGTCAAGAGATTGGGACACTCCAATGGTCACAAAAATATGTGTAAAGCATATATGAAAATCTGAAAGTGCAGTTTATCACACATTTGAAATCATGCTATATATATAAAAAAAAACATTTAAAACAGGATTTTTCCAATCAGTAGCAAACGTCAAAGTCCCACTCACAGTTTGGGGGAGGGTAACGTACTCCCCAATATTACCACAAAGCGTAAATCAAGTGCTCCCCTCGTTCAAATCAAATAACTCTTGTGAAGAAAAATCAGTCCGCAGATTTTCAAACTTGCGCAGTCATAGGGAATAAGCTATAACTTTTTCTATATAGCTCGGAATTGAGTGATTCAATTTGCTACCCAAAGCTAAGACATTTACTCACATTTTTCATGTTTAGCTCATCTTCAGATTCTCACTATATGAATTTATGAAAGTTTATCTTTGGACTGATTCGGATTTTTATAACTCAACTTGCACAGTTTCAGTAGATTTATCACATCTCCTTTCATATAACTCCAAATTGATTAATTCTAGTCCCATATGAAAGATAAGAGACAGTACTATGACTTTCATTTTGAGCATTTTCTCAGAATTTAAACACAGAATTTCATAATTTCAATTCTTTGTCTCCATTTTGTTTCAAACTCAAGCTCTATGCGGTTTCAGTGAAAGTGCTATAACTCCTTGCAAAAAACTCCATTCCAAGCGAAATTGTGATAGGTTGTAGGTAACTTCATGACCTATAACTTTCATTATATACACTTTCTCAAATTCGCATCACAGAATTCCCAGAAATCCTCACTTTGTTTCAGTCGCATTCCAATTTCAGCTTCTGTCCAATTTTTGTGTAGAAGCTATAAATTTTATTCTACTTATCAAAACATAATGAAACTTTAACATGTCATTCCCAAGACATCGATCTACAATTTTTGTGTTTTGAGTTTCACTCAATTATGCAGATAAATGGGTTGAAATAAATCATGATCAGAACAGGCAGTTTTCAGTTGGAAACAAAATTTCTGTCAACACATCTTTAGGAAAAAGGGTATAACTTTTGATTCCCTCGTGCGTTTTGGCTAAAGTTTTAATATGTGGTAGAAAAGAAAGATAGCTACAACTTTTATGTTTTTCGTTTCTCCAAAATAGAGTTGGAAATGGTTCGTTTGTACACAATGATTTTAAAGTCCGAAACAGAACAACTTTCTGTCATGTTTCAGGAAAAATGCCATAACTTTTGGCACAGGTATCTGATTAAGGTGGTTCTTATCTCGTTGGAAAGATAAGACTTGGATCTACAATTTACTTAATTAGAGTATTTTCAGATTCTGATTGTAAGATATCTTAAAACAAAGGTGAATTCACGGATAGAAATAAAATCTAAAGCAAGACAAAACATAATCTTTCTTTACCTCAATTTCTTTGCCTTCCAAAACTCAAGCAGGCTTTCCACTTAGTCCCAGCCTTTGGTCACCCTATGTACACCAAGTTAAGAGTCTCCCTTTGGGTTCAAAACAAAAATATAGTATTCTAGGATGCAAAAGAAGGCCTTACCTTGTTTTCAAATGTGTCTAGACATTCGAAGAAATTTTCTAACAAAATCTTCTCCTCCTAGATTGGACTCACTCATTTTCACTCTTGGCTCTTGAAGGAATGAAGAAAGCTCCACATTTTTCTTTCTTCTTCCTCTCACTCACGTCCACTTCATGGTGCAACAAATGAAGGGGTTGAAACCTTTTAATTATCACAAGCACACTTCATTCCCCAAAAGTTAAGGTTTGTACATCATCAACATACCTCAAATAAATGCTTGCTTTTTCATTCTATACCACACCATGCTTGTTTGTCTCAAAATGTCAAGAATTTCTTTTCTTCAACATGCTCTTCACGTCCACAAGACTTCCTCACCATGCTTTGGCATTAAATGTTTGTCCAATTTGTCTCTTGCTTTGTTAAATCAATGGTTCAAACAATTTCATTAAATTTCCAATTTAATTTCCACCCTTAGATTGAAATTCCAAATTTTCAACACTCCATAACTTGCCCATACTTTGTTGCCTACCATCTTATTGCATTGAAATCCCTATCATTTGAGAAATTGTTTCTAGGTTCTTGTTAATTATAATTTGGTCCCTAGACTTATAAAAATTATAAATTGACCCCAAAAATTCTCAAACTTACACGCTAGGCTCAAAATCACGTATTAGGCCCAATGGGATCGATTTCGAAATTTAATATGGTCGTCTCAACCCTATTTGTCAAAATTAATCCAAATTAGGGTTTACGGATCAATTTTCTGGACTTTTGTCATTTTAACCCTAAAAATAATTATTTATCAAATTTAAAAATTTTCTCACTCTCAAAATCACATCTTATCATCATAGGACCATTTGTGCCCCATTTCAAAATTATTCATTTATGCCTAAAAATTTGAGTAAAAATTTTCTGAGAGAATTTTATCGAAAAAATTTCGGAGTGAAATTTATAAACGGATTTATGAAAAATCATCATATATATAAAGATGAAATAGGATACATGAGCATACACCGAGGGTCGTGTTACAATATATCTCCTTGAATAAGTCATGTTGCCCCGATCCACTAAAGAGATCTATCATTCGTTGTTCGACTAATCCTCGGCGAGGTTTTTACAATTTGATCCACAAGAGTGACCGAATGACTGTCTCTTTCATTTGATCGATGAGTATCAAATACTTAAGGAACTGAACGCTTCAACCTCTAAAGGGTTATACTCAACCAAAACACATCTTGATTAAGCTTCCTATTCTAATACGAAATGTATCTCTTGGATAAGGAAGGAAACCTTTGGAAATTAAATCGATAAGGGAAAAAACCTCCCTGTATAATCAAATTTTATAAATGATAATGATTTCAAATCTCTAATGCTTGAATTTCAAGATCTCCAGATCTCCTCATAAGGAAACTAGGTTTGTAACACCTCAAAAGCTCAAGGCCCTTATGGTGCTCCTTATAAAAAGCTATCGGCATATGGTCACCAAGTAAGTCCTCTCGACTCAACACCTGGCACACAAAAACTATAGGGAGATTTATCCTCCCTCTTCTCAATCTGTTTTCATTCTCTTTGAAACTATTCATTCTGACTTGAGCGTCAGAGCCTCCCTGTCAGAGGGCTCCCCTGTCGGAGCACCCTCCGATGATCTTTTACAGGTCCAAAGTCCTATCACTGGGTATCCATTTGAGTCACAAGGAGTCGAATCTGTAGAGTCAAGACCCACCTCCAATAGATTGGCGCCATCTAGGATTACTAGACTGATATGCTCCAAAGCGGAGAACCAGAACCGTATCGAGGGCCGTATCCGTCATAGACAGCCATACTGCTACCCCCACGACGAAACCCATCCTATGGCACTTACTCGCTCTATCGACAATCCTCCTGCCCATGCTTAACCTCCTTATTCGGAATACGTACTACAACCTGCGCCTCAGAAATGCCTAGCCATGGCTTCTATACCAGTACCCTATGAACAAGTCAGTCAACCTTAGATGAACAAGCTGGAGTCCAAGATCTAAATGGAAGGCTTTAATCATGCCGTGAGGCCCGAAGGCGAGTCCTTTTCAAGAGGATCGGGACAAACACGCCCATGAAGATTCGTACCTCGATTGAGCCATGAACCATCAGTAACACCTTGCCAAGATCCAAATGATCTGAGAAAACAAATCGAACAACTCGTTGTAGATGATCTCAAGCAGCTAAATGCCAGAGGAAATGATTTACCCCTATACCCCTTGGCCATGTCACCTTTCGATCCAAAAATATCATCAGAGCGGATGCCTTGGGATATCCTTCTACCCCTTATGGGGAGGTACGATAGAATAATCGACCCCCGTGATCACGCAACTTATTTCATAACGGTGATGATCTCAAGAGACATAACAGATGCTTCTATGTTCAAACATTTTCCTACCACCCTCAAGGGTAATGAACTAACATGGTTCAATTCACTTTTATCGCTTAGTATTTGGAGTTTCTCTCAACTTCATTAGCAATTCGAAACACACTTCGTAATCAGTCAAGAAGCCAAGAAGAAGTCCACCTCGCTACTGTCATTGCAGTACAAGGACGATGAGCCTTTAAGAGACTTCCTGGAAAAATTCAAAACCAAAATGATGAAGGTTTCGGCCTTAGATCATTCCATTAAGTTGGCCATGCTCCTTACTAGATTGCACCCATCAGGTATAAAGATGTTAAATACAAAGAATCCTCCTTCCACCATCCAAAAGTTTTATACTCATGCTGAAAAATACATCACAGCTGAGGGCGCTGAAACATTTGAAGGACGGAAGAACCGATCAGCTCGAAAAGAATATAGTCGATCACCTCAGCAACCGACACCCAAAGAGAATCGATTGGGCCCTCCGCGCCAGCAAAAGTTTAACACTTACACCCTCTGAGTGAGGCCCCTAACCAAGTCTTGTTTCAAATCAGAAACTAATCATATGTAAGGTGGCCATCTCATCCCAACGAGGATGATCCAAAAAAGGACATATCAAAGTATTGCCACTACCGTCATGACTACGGACATACAACCGACGACTGTAAAAGGCTCAAAGATGATTTGGAATTCTTGGTCTAAATCGAAAAGCTACAAAAATTAATTAGTATGGAAAGAAAAAACATGCCTTCTCCTGATCGGCATGGTCTACCATGAGAAATGAACCGAATGATCTGATGGTTGGTAGACCACCACACGATAGGCAAGACAGAGTGATCCTCTAGATTCATAACCCGCAGCTCCTGCATGAGTCCTACATTCCAACTTGTAATTTTTCAGCTATGACTCGACGTTCTCTACCACCCTTCTTGATTAAACTCTAACGCCTTTCTCTTAGTGGACGTTTTTTAGTTTCTCATAGTGGATAATTCTCTTTGTGTTTACATTCAATCTATTTAAAATTGATTTTTTTCCATGGTAAGACAAAATGGTGAACTCAAAGGGCCTTTTTCACCTATCCTACTGAAGGGATCTATCTCCCTGAAAGGGCCTCTGTCACCTCATCTTACCGAAGGATCTATCTTCCCGAAAGGGCATCTGTCACCTCATCCTACTGAAGGGATCTCCCGTCCGATCGAAGGGATCTATATCTATAAAAGGGTCTTTGTCATCCTGTCCTACCGAAGGGATCTATCTCCCTAAAAGGGCCCCTATCGCCCCATCCTATTGAAAAGACCTATCTCCCCGAAAGGTCTTTTGTTACTTTGTCTTACCGAAAGGATCTATCTCCCCGAAAGGGCCTCTATCGCCCCGTCCTATCAAATGGATCTATTTTCCCGAAAAGGTCTCTATCATCTCATTCTATCGAATGGATCTATCTCCCCGAAAATATCTCTATCACCCGGTCCTATCGAAGGGATCTATCTCCCAGAAAGGGCCTCTATCGCCCCATCCAACCGAAGGGATCTATCTTCCCGAATACGTCTCTGTCACGCCATCCTATCGAAGAGATCTATCTCCCTAGAAGGGACTCTGTTGTCCCGTCCTACCAAAAGAATCTATCTCCCTGAATAGACCTTTGTCGCCCCATCCTACAAAGAAGATTGATGTCCCCAAACGGGCTCATGTCACCTCGATCCACCGATGGAATCTATTTCTCCAAAAAAATCCACGTCGCCTGGCTAACCTATGTAAAGATCTTTTTATCGAAGCCGCTTCCTTGATGGGGCTCATATCGCCCTGATCTGTTGATGGGATCCACTATCCCAAGCAAACCAATTTCACAACAGTCAATTTTTCTCCATTGAAGCATCGCAATCTAAGTTTTCGAAGCAACAAATGAAACCTAACCTCTAGTACGGTCTTGGCTCGATTGAAATACCCTTCTAATAGGGGCAATGCGTTTTCAAACAAGTTAGCAATATTCCATAAACCAATTGACTCGAGAAATTATCAGCAATGCATATTAAGAATATGCTAACAAAAGGATGCATTCTATTAAAGAAAGGACTCTTACAAAAGACAAATACACTATATGGCAAATAGTCTTCCAAACGAAAATACAAAGTCACAGTCAGTTAGAAAGAAGGAAGCGCAAAGACCTCTCGAGAAGAGGACTCTACAACCATTTGAACTGTAGCTGGCCCGGTATGATCACTATTAGGAGCCACAAAAATAGGGCCTTGGCTTATCGCCTTCTGACTAGCCGCCCACTCCAAATGAGGCAGAGCCTCATATATCCCAGCTTCATGAGTTATTGCCTCGGCACACCTCAGTCTCACTACAAAAAAATGGACTTTAGTGACAAAGGCAATTTGGTCACTAAATGTCCAAAAGTTGTCACTAAAGCACTTTAGTGACCAAGAAAATGTCGTCACTCAGTGGTCTCCAAAGTTCCGTCACTAAAGGTCATTGGTGACGGAATGCAAAAAGTCGTTACTAAAGTGTCGAGTTTAGTGACCATTATTTTTTTGTCACCAGATTAGTGACAAAAAAATGTCGTCACCAAATTGGTCACTAAAAAATGCAAGTAGTCACTAAAAGTGGCTTGTTCAACGCATTTAGTGAAACATTTGATGACTAAATTAGTGGTCACTAAAAAATGACTATCATGTGATGAGCTTTAGTGACGTAATTTGATGACAAAAAAAGTTGTCACTAAAAATAGATATTTAATACGACATTTGGTGATCAAATTAGTAATTGTCAAGACATGATTTGGTGATAAAAAAAAGCGGTCACTAAAAATACGTAAGATAACTCAATTGTGACCATTTTAGTGGCAAATTTTTCCTACGAGCAAGTCAATACATAATAGTGATTGGTACACAACAATTGATAATTGGCAACAAAATTAAAGTCGCCACTAACATTAATCCAACAAATAGTGATTACAATATGAGTTTATATTAACATACATCAAAAATAGTTTCCAAGATCAAAGAAAACAATTCCTATAATTAGTACATGAGTCCTAGCAAAAAATCCATTCGGCTTACACGAATGCGTCATACTTCTTTCTTGATTAGATCATAGCCCAATAAAACTGCATGATGAATCACTGGAAAAAAAAAGTTACATCAGTCATATGAAATTTATATTAAAGTGCCACAATATCGCAAGTAACTAAATAGTTACACAAAATACCAATCATATTGATTCAACATCTAACATCATTTTAAAATCTAACACCCACATGTATACAAAGTTTCACATTTGAAGAGATGTTTTTCAATTCTTTGGATAACATGGATGGCCTATCAAGTCTACACGTTTGTATACTTTTCTTAGGATAGTGCTATATAGAAGAACTTAATCAAACAAAATCATAAAGTAAAGATAGAATGATAGTGCACTAGACTATAGTATTTGTGATTTAATGTGCATAATGAACATCTCTTATTATTGAGCAATATATATGTGCTCCTTGGAAGAAAAAATATCCATTTATTCCTATCATGTCATCTCCATAAGACTTTCAAATAAATTGAATTGCCAATTTGGCTCATACTGATACCTTAAGAAATAAAAAATAATACCCCAATAATTCTATACACATTGTGTAAAATTGGAAAAGTAAATAGTAAGATATGATAATTCAATGGATGTTCACAGACCACAAAGTAATTAAAGGAACAAAAAAATTAGTCTAGGTATGCAGTACTTGGAAGTACAATTTGTGCTTGAAAAATGTTCATAGACCACCAAATTAATTTTAATAGATCATGTATCAAACTTTAAACAAGCAGCAAGTTCTAATTTGTCCAAGACCTCCACCTCCATATATTTAAACAGCACTTAAAAACCAACCATCCTAATTTAGGATTTTGACTACTCAGTGTAGCCAAAGCCATAACATTTTCAGTTCTAACATTTTCTTCAAAGTGAGCTAGTACAATAGGGAAAACAATCACGTCAACATTGTTAAGACCTCTAAACTACAATATAAAACTTGCACTTATGTTTTTGTCAGATTGCTGACTTGCTAAACGACTAATTTCTACCATCATGAACTGTATCTGCTCATGGAATTGAGTATGTTGCTCTTTTGACACTTGCATTTCTTCTTCTTCTTGGGTAGCAAGTTTAGCACTGATTGTTGCACTTTGAATCTCTCTTTCATCTGCTCTTTTTCTCTCCGTCTCAATTTCCATCTGCAATTTTTCAGATGCCACAATCAGTTTCGTAGGAGCAACCCGTCCCTTAATGTGTCCCAAAATACCACGTAACTTTTGCATGCAAATTTCTATAGGTGAATATGATGATGAGACCTCTTCAGAACGCAAATCATCCTATCAAACAGAGTAATTTTTTATGTGACAAAAATATAAATATTGAAAATCTATATATGTTTGAATTACAAACAGTAGTAGATAATACCAAAGTTTGTTGAGCAATATCATTGATCATTTTTCCTTTTTTCTTTGAGAAATGATCAATTTGGTATTGGTCAATTGCGGTTGGTTGTTTTCCTTCATTCCTTCTCTATCACATGTTAATAATCATGCCAAAATTGTTATACTATTGTGTAATCTCAATGAATGAGAAGAAAAGAAAACTAAGGAATAAGGAGTAAGTTGTGAAATGCTAACCATATTATCAACCATTCTCACAATCGAAATAGACCCAACTGTGGGTGGAGTTACATTAGCTGCATGATTGTTGGAGTTTTTCATGCTCATCTTCTATTATTTTTCAAGAAAGGAAATCAAAATGATGAACTCGAACAAGCTATTTATCCTTTAAAAAAATGAGAAAGAAATAATGATATGATTTGAACCTGAAAGTTATCACTAGTAAATTTATCACACAGCTTCACCCATTCATCCATCCGTACATTAATTGGGGGATTTTTCAAAGCCTTTTCTTTGGATGAGAACTTTTTGAAGTGAAGATGCAGCCTATATTGCTTGTTCTTATGATGATTACCCAATTGCCTTTGAATTGCACTTTCCATCTTTTTGCTACCATCATAATTTAAATTCTCCTTCAATCATAGAAGAAACACATTAAGATATATAAATATAATGCCATATAATCATAGAAATTAATTATTGTACATCCACAAAAAAGCTAACAAATTGTACCATGCATTTGCTAATAATATCATCCTTCAATTCTTTTGGTTGGTGCTTCCACGTTGTGCCATCAAATTTGGCAAACTGTCGCAAAATACAACCGCCCTTTGTGATCAGCTCCTGGCTATCTTCTCCCACTAGACAACCAGCACATTCATCAATTTCAACAATGATTTCTTTATCATGGCGCCTCTTTTTGGCATGAGCCAAATTTCTAGTGAGTCCTCTCATTGTGGATGTGCCTAGACAAATGTTATTCAACATAAACAAGCACAAGTTAGAACACTTTCCAATGACATGCTAGCAAAACATATCCCAATCTTTAGAAGTGCAATCAAGTATGATCTTGGTCTTGGTGGTTAGAATGTACCTTGAGAAGTTGAATCAGTATGATCTTTTTCTTCAAAATTCCCTCGAAGTTGTGTGTCAACATGGTCATGTGTGTCATCACCCAAATTAAGTAAATGTCTAACTCGGCTCCCTTCAAAATTGTTGGAAAGCGATGATGCCTCTTGTGATGACTCGTCCTGTGATGGCTCCTCTTCAATATCAATATGACAAGAGGAGTGCTTTTTAATTGGAGTGAGTCATACACTCCTACGATAATAGGGCTATGATGGTAGTGGTACTTTACTAGCAGCCTTTTTTCCCACTCCACTTTTACCGGGACCAGCCATCTATATATTAAAATACACATTAATTACAATCAAATTTCAATGCATAATATTTAAAAATGTTGAAAACTAAAAAGTGAAGAGAAGACTTACATGTGATGAGTAACCACTTCTAACTGTAATTGAAAAAAAAAGAAAAAAGCAATTGCAATTGAGAAAATATCTACATGCTCAGATCAACCAAATTTAACAATTACAATAAAAAAAAACAAATATCAATTTTAATGGGAAAAAAAAAACAATTGTAATCTAACTATAATTGAGAAAAACAATTACAATTGAAAAGCAAAAACTATATCAACCAAATTTAACATAAATACTTGAGTGAATTAGTAGTTTTAATTTGAACTACAATACAATATGATTAAATACCCATCTAACAACTATTCCGAATCAATAGAATCATCTTGCCACAATTCCTCCTTATCAGAAGATTCAAAATCTGATGAATTATTGACATCATCATCAAAAAATGAATCATCCAATGCATGAAAGTTTCAAGATGTCTAAGTAGTTGAATCATTGCTTACAATTGAAGCATCCACCAATTGCAATGCAATTATACCCCTCGCCAAGGATGGCAACTCTATATTCAAATCAACAACAAGATTGAAATTTGGCTCTTCTTCTTGATACACTTCTATATGGGCTGCCTCAAGGGTTTGTGGAACATCATAGAATGTGCGAGGAGTAAAACTCTGAACAACATGCCAATTTTTGCCCAGTTTTAGATCAAGTACATAAAAAACCTGTTTAACTTGGGATACAAGTACATAAGGTTGATCTTGGTACCATTTTCGCGACATATTAACACTAGTAAGTGCACATTCTTTATCTATTTGCAACCCTGTAGCATCACAAATCCTAAACCAGTCACACATAAATACTAGCACTCTTTTATTGCTCGCCAGATATTCCACCTCTATGACATCTTGTAATACACCGTAAAATTCAATTATGTTGTTCCCATGCTCGCCCTGCACTACGACTCCACTATTTTGAGTTTTTTTATCCCTTTCATGACTTTGGGTTTGGAACCTATATCCATTCACCATGCATCCAGTGTATCGATTCACTCGATTTAATGGTCCAAGCAACAAAATCCAAATTTCAGCTAAATATGATTGTGGATTAGAAACAACCTACATGATGAAACCATATAGCAATCAATTTCAGTTTGACTTAAAATTTATTATTTCTAGTACTATGCATGAATGTCTAACAATTGCTTACACGTTGTTAAAACCATGAAGCGAATTGCTTGTTGTGTCGTTCATCCACATTCTCATAGTTTTCTTGCTCAAGTATAAACTTGTGTTCACTATAGGAATTAAAATAATGGTTAGTGTGTGTGTGTGAATATATATATTCATGAAAGAATTAAGTTTATGTTATTTAAAGAAAAAATAGCTTACTTTATTAGCTCTTGTATTTCATCACAATTGTTCAATATGTAAGTATGAATCTTGGCCAATTCTATCTCACTAAGATTGCAACAATTGGGACTACCAAGAGGTCAACCCCTATATGAGAAAATATAAACTTCACCAATGCTGTCCTTTATCTCATTGTTATGCTCAACCCTATTAAAGATAGTCTCCACATCATTCAAATACATAAAGCAGAATGTCAGTCATTCCTTGTCTATATATCTTTCAGCAATACATCTTTCCGGTTGAGCTTTGTTATGAACATATCCCTTTAAGGTTCCCATTTTCCTGAACAAATGCAACAACCTTAAAGTATAATCTTGGAATATAAGTAAGGAATTCTCACATTTAAGATACTGCTATTACCTCTCAAATGGGAACATCCACCGAGATTGAGGTGGACCTGTTATCCTTTCTTCATGTGGCAAGTGAATCAAAAGATGAATCATGATGTCAAAGAATGATGCAGGAAATATTCTCTCTAGCTTACATAGAAGGAGAGCGATTTTCTTTTCTTCTGCCTAAAGAACATCTATATAAGTACTCCATGAACATAGTTTCTAGATGAATTCACAAAGTTCATACAACACTTGTCGAACTTCCTTCAACAAGCATCCCCTAATTGCTAGGGGCATAATTCGTTGGATGAATACATAAAAATCATGACTTTTCATTCCAGACATGGCAAATTCTCCGCCTTTTATGCATCGAGAAATATTTGAAGCAAACCCATCTGGGAACTTGAGAGACTTCAAGAAATTCAGAATTTTATTTCGTTTATCTTTTGTTAATTGGTAGCAAGCCATAGGCATGATGAATGAATTACCAGTTGGCTGAAAGTGCAAACCCTTTTTTAACCCTTGTTCCATCAAATCCTTGAGGGATTTCCAAGTGTCCTTAGTATTGCCCTTAATGTCGAATATTGTGGCAACTATACTCTCAATCACATTCTTGACAACATGCATGATGTCTATGTTATGTCTCAACTTAAGATCTGCCCAATACAGAAGCTTAAAGAACACACTCTTTTTAGTCCACACTGGCATGTATCTTTATGCTTTCGCTTTCTCCTCTGGTCTTTCATTGAACATGTACCAAATGAATACGGTTTTGAGAACTGTACACTCAATATCATGCAAAATTTCATAGCCAGACATAGGTATTATAGGATCCCGAAAGTCAACATTCCCATCAAAGTTCTTTTTATCCCTTTTCCATTAGTAGGATAATGGCAAAAATCTATGATGGCCCATATAACACATTTTCTTACTGTTCGGCAAGTAATAAGATGATGTCTCATTTATGCAAATTGGACAAGCATGGTCCTTGATACTCCAACCAGAGAGCATGCCATATGCAAGAAAATCATTTATAGTCCATAGGACAGTTGCATACAATATGAATTTTTCTCGTCTATAAACATCATACGCCTCGACACCAACCCACAACTCATTCAATTCATCAATTAGTGGTTGCAAATAGACATCAATGTTAATTCCAGGTGATTTTGGCCCAGGAATTAATATTGACATGAACAATAAAGGGTCTTTCATGCATCTCCAAGGAGGTAGATTATACGGGACAAAAAAGACAGACTATATACTATAGGCATTGCTTAGGTTACCAAATAGATTGAACCCATCAGTGGCGAGACCTAACCTTACATTTCGCAGGTCATTCGCGAATGAAGGGAAAACTCTATCAAGGTGTTTCCATGCTTCATTGTCCATAGGGTTCCGAATTATGTTATTATCATCGATTCGCTTCTTCTTATGCCACTGCATGTCACAAGCTACCTCTTTATTCATAAACAACCTTTGCAGCCTTTGTTTTAAGGGGAAGTATCGAAGAACCTTTCATGGAATATTTGAATCCTTTCCCCTAAATCGAGGCTCCTTGCACTTATCATTTGGACTGCATACTCTTTTCGGAAAAGAACACAATCATTGACACATGCCTAGATTCCCCCCCCCAAACCTTAAATCTCATATGTATTTTTTAGCTTCATAGAAATTCTTCAGAATAGAAGCAGAACTTGGCAAGGCTCCCTTGAATATGTCAAGTAGCAAGTCAAATGATTTGACAATCCAACCACTGGTAGTCTTTAAATATAAAAAAGTAATGATGAATGAAAATTTGGTGAAATTTTAACATCTCACGTAGAGCTCTTGGTGGGCTTCATCTAATAACCTATGAAGGGTTTCCACATCATTGTCTGATTTACTTGAAGATCCACCACTAGTCTGCCAATTTTCACCCTAATTACCTTCACCTATGTTATTTAACAGAATGTCGAGACCGTCATTGTAATCATCATTATTATCACCATCACTCTCATCAATTGTCAAATCCTCATTATCTAAAACATCTTCGCATATTTCACCATGATATATCCACATATCATAATTAACAGAAATTCCCCTTTGCATCAAATGTAAGTACACGGTGTTTTTATCACAAAGGCGAAAGTTGTTGCAAGATTTACAAGGGCAAGGGAGTTTTGAAGATTCTTCTTTATTACAATATGCTAATTTGAGGAACTCCTCTACACCTTGCCCATATCTTTTGTCCTTTGTTCTATGGACAAATTTCATCCAACTCTTATCCATAGTATGCAGTGTGGCACCTAAGTTGACATATGAGGCACCCCTTTGCATCAAAGAAGAGGGGTGAGTACTCAGGGAAGAATACTCAGTGAGTGAGTGGGTCAATGCAATTGTCTAATATGAGGTGTGAAACTGGAGTGTCAAAGTATAAGTATACAAATCATATTTCAAATCATCATGCTTTTCATTTCAGCAATATATCATTAGCATGTATTATCAAGTCAAATATGCATCCAAAACACTATCATTAAAATCATAGAGCTGCCAGCCGAAAGTGTCCTGGCAGAGGTCTTCCTCGACCTATGGCAGGCGCACTGGGGGTGTTATATGTGATATTATTTAAAGTGCTCTCTACCCCGACGTTGGCGATGGACCTCGTCCAGGTGCTAGACTTGGAGAGAGTATCCAAATCCTCCCTCTTTCAGGTTCAACCTGGCTAGTACCGTATCGTAAATATAATCTCGATAACTCGTGAGATACCCCAGGCCTAGGCATATCTGGACACCACCCAAGCGCCTCTCACGGTGTCCTTCATAGTTATGGAATAATACATACCAAAGCTCTCAAGACCAGAATCAATATCGTATCAAGAATGTGCCGTAAATCAGGTTCGCAAATCAAATGCAACATATAGCGTAAAATGGCACATTATACATTTCAACCACATGGATGCATAATTTCATAATTCAACCCAATTTTTTAGACACCCCATCGATTCACAAAAAGTCAGTTCCAAAACCAGTCAAAACATTTCAAGCACACGATAAATGATACTCATTTATCAAAATGTTGTAAAACAGGGTTTACATATTAAACAAAAACATTGAAATAAATCTCACTCATAGTATGGGGGAGGGTAGCGCACTTCCCAATAATACCACGAAGTGAAGAAAAAGTGTTTCCCTCAATCAAGACATCCAACACTTACGAATGTATAAAATCAGCAAGTTTCAAATTTGCGCAGTTATAAGAAATATGCTATAACTTCTAATAAACCTTTGCAAATTAGGGGGTTTCTTATTTCTTTTTTAAAGCTAAGGATGTCTAGTGTCTAAGGCAGAAAACCTCATGTCATTCGGAGCTGTGTAGAGAAAGTTATGCTAAAGGACTACATACTGTTCAATTGGCTAAAATGCATATTTTTCACTTTCAAATTTCCAATGTCAAGTCAAGTCTTTTAGGCCACTACCTTAACTCTTCATATTTTGTTCATGCTTACAACATGTCCACAAGACTCAAGTGGTGGTACTCAACCAATCCTGCACAAAGCTCACACCAATCCAATCTCTCGCCGCACATAAGAGCCAACATATACACCAACATACTCTTATTCAAAATTCTTTATCAACTTATTCTCTTCAATACACAAATACAATACTATACATTTATCATATAAATATAAACACATACTTTTGCTCATTCTTTACAATTACACATTTTCATATCACTTTAACACACCAATATCACTATATATGCATACACTTTTTATACCTTATTACATACACATATAAGCCTCCATTTTGCTTACTAGATTCATTCCCAATCTCTCCAATGGATTCGGTCAAGACATTTTTACATCCACATGCTCACTAACCTCTATCCAAAATTCAGCATACATATATACGTAATTCTTCACACTCATGGCCTCAATTTCACATACACAGTCAATAGCACACCACAAAATTCTGCATACTTTCTTATTCCATTTTCCGTACATTCACTACATATTTCACATGAAAATGACTTCCTTTTTAGTTTCCATTTGTGTAGAAAATTCTGCACACATTCCTTCCTCATTTCATTCACTAATACACATATATATACACCATACTTCAATGCCAAAATCCAGCACACACACAAGTACATCAAATCCACATTTTAACACTCAAAATCACATTAAAACCCATCAAATTTCATACCCAAAGTTCTAAATTTTCCTGTACATGTTTCCTTAGGGTTTCTCCCCTCAATATGTGTTCATTTCAAACTTAAATCAAACATTTCATATACTGAAATTTCCTGCACACTATAACATCTATTTACTTGATTTCCATACCCAAATTAAGCAAAAATCAACACATTTACATAATCACCTTTCTAGGTTCTCATTTCATCAATTTCTAAATATTTTTAGGTTTTATCCATTTTCCCAAATTTTATACAAATCCAAATTCTTCGATTTATAAATATACTCTAATGTCATCAATTTCATTCCATTTATAAATAATTAATCAAATCAAAATCAAGCCTGATTCAATCCTAAAACCAATCAAAATTGGAAATACGCTTAAAATAAATAAGTTTCCTACGAACTGGAAAAATCTTTAAAAAATCATACACTTTTCGATTCTCATCCAATTTTCTTCAAGCCATATGTCATTTTCAAGGTATTGAAATCTATTTTCATAATATAGAAGTTGTATTTTGATTGCCTATATGCAAGACAACTTATAATGAGAAAGATCGCATCGATCCTTAAACTCAAATCCCAATTTCTCACTATTTTCATGCATTCGTCAAATTAAACTCTAAAAGCAACCATTCAAATTAAGTCAACATGATTCTATCATTTGGAACATTCTCTTTCCATATCAGACACTAGACTCAACCTTAATATTCAAACATAGAATTTAATAAACGCATTCAAATCAAATCTAAATACATCCTAAACATATAAAGATCTCTCCATCCTAGATTCACTTAATTTATCGAAGAAATTTGCATTTTACCTCACTAAGGGTTTTCGGATCACAGACTTAAGTTCCTTACTCCGTTCAAGTCACTCCAAAACCTGTAACACTTCCAACTAAAACAATGTTAATAATTAACTTAGCTACTGAGAACATTCAACCCTAATGTATTTAACTCGGAGCTGTTACCCTAACCTTCGCAGTGGATCAAGTCGGTCTAGGGTTTTGAAGCCTACTGGTTTGGGACTCTGCAAGAGTGGCATAAGGCACGCGAGCGTGCGAGCAGGGAAGGAGTGCTGCAGCCGCGCGCGCAGGAGCTATCACACACGCAGGGGCTATCACACATGCAAGAGGGCTGTCACGCGTTGGATGGACAAAACAGAGAGAGTAAAGAGAGTTCGAGAGTGAGAGAGAGAACAGAGCTAGGGTGAGAGAGTGACACGATAGAGAGAGAAAGAGATCGTGCGAGAGGGGAATCAAGAGAGAGAGACCGAGAGGGACTGAGAGAGATCGAAACTGAGAGAGAGAAATAGAGATAGAGAGGGAGGCAGAGAGATGATTGGCCGGTCGTGGGTGGTGTAAGGTGGCAGAGAGGGTGGCGGGGATGGTGATAGAGTGAAGGAGGCGGCGGCGAAGGAGAATCGCAGGAGAGGGTGAGAGACGAAGAGGGAGGCAAAAGGAGGAGGAAGATTAGGGCTAAAAGCCCTAATTGAATTTGGGGGCAAAACGCCGCGTTTTGCCCCTTCTTCTTTCTTTCTTTTTTTTACAAATTTAAATAAATTAATAAATATCAATATATATATTTTTATATCCACTTTATTTATTTTTTTTTTCAAAGGTTCCAATTTTAACAAAATGAGATATACTTCAAATCGGTAATATGGATACTTTAAATATACCAAAAATTTAAATTAAATACCCCAAAATCGAAAATCAATATAAACTTTAAAATTTTTCTATATATATATATATATATATAAACAGAGGAAATATTTTCATTAATTTAAAATACTGGAGTACAATACGGACACCGTAGTGTCGGTGTTACAAACCCACCATCACAAGTCCAGATTAAAGGCTCCAAACTACACATTAGATTCTCCAAAGCTAGATTTTTGGTTTTACATCTTGTTTGAGAAAGATCTAAGAGTTTAGTACTGTCACAAAGAGAAAAATCAAGAGTTATGGTGTGACCCAAGATGAAAGGATCTTTGGAGACAGCTCAAGGTAATATAATTTTCTAACCCAAGTTTTACCATATTTAGCCCTCTAACCATTTGGATTAGGAAGATTTTAAGCCAACGAAAGTGAGATAAAAATTAGGTTTCGAATGCTAGAGTTCTTGGGTTAACGTGAGATGATCGGTAGTGATAATTTTGATTATCTGATAATGTCTCATAGGGTCTGGACAGGCAGCTCAAGACAGAACCTTTGCCGTAGACAGAATTGGGAGTGACTATCCTCCCCAAGAACTATGAGTGGACGGCTTGTTGTGATGGTGAATGAGAAATGTTTTCATGATTTTTACAAAATGATTTTCTTAACTTGATTTTATAAAATGTTTTATGATTGTAGAGTGTCCCTAAAAATGGGTTCTGTTTGAACCATGAGATTTATGCACTTGTTAATATATTTTTGAGACATGATGAATTTTCCTACGGATAACGTTTGTTGGATTTATGATCTATGATACTTCTTGATTTTTATGGCACATATTATGATATTTGCAAAATGGTTTATGTATTGGCTTTAGAACATGAGTCTGAGCCCCCATGGTACATGTATGGGGTGTAAGCACCCAGTTTATGAGATGACCGGTCTAGTTTAAGTTTTCACGGACCTATTCGAAGGGACAGCGTAGAGAGTTTGGTAAACTTGAGGGGGTAGGCGACAGTAGAGAGATGCCCCCCAAGTCTATTTCGAGACTATTCATTGCACCTTCGAAGAGACCATGAGTTAATGCCAGGGTTGGGGTTGATGTTTGATGAGCGATGGTAATGAAAACCCCTTGACGGTTTCACCGGATGGTCCGGACCAAGCCATCGGTGGAGAGATTTTGAGGCAAACCCTATGATGTTGGAAAAGTGTATATTGTGTTATGGAAAAGTCATGGCTCTTGATATAAATATTTGAATGACTACTTGATACTTTGTTGGAACATAAATATGTTTTGAAAATATTGTTTAACACTTCCACGCTCACCACTCACTCATATACACAGCTATACCTTTGCATTCCACTCACTGGGTATTTTATACTTACCCCTCCATCCTCTTATCTATTTTCAAAGGAAGTGTAGTGACAAGGTTATCCTATCGGTAGCTAGATCCAGCCGAAGAGAAGAGCTATCCGAAATCGACTGGGGTACCACTACTAGAAAAACGGGCATCAGCGACGGAATTTTCTATCGCTGAAAGTCATCTCGCTAATTTTAGTGAGGATCAGCGATGGATTTTTTAGCAACGGAATTTTTCCGTCACTAATCCATCGCTAATTACAGACGGATGTTTTAGCGACGGAAAATTCCGTCGCTAATTTTATTTTAGAATTTTCAAATTACCGATGAATTAGTAACAGATTTTTAGCAACAGAAATTTTCCGTCGCTAATCCGTTGGTGAAGTTAGTAAAACCAAATCCAAATGCCGGAAGCTGGACGCCCGACCCACTTCTACCACCATCTGGAACCCGGCCCGCCCGCATACCCGCCCGCACGTAAATGTGTTGAAAATGTTCTGAAAATATACTCCCACCCAGGTTCAAACCCGAGTGTGAGCAAGAGAACTTGAGAACCTTAACCATCAAGTGACCATTATATTTGTGTTATTGGTTTATTTGTTTTCTATTTCTATACTTTATTTGTAACTCTCAATATTAAAAATACAATACCCTTATTTAATAAAAATATAAAATTATATTTAAAAAATAAAAAATTATATTTAATAAAAATATAAAATTATGTTTAATAAAAGTACAAAATTATATTTAATAAAAATAAAAATTATATTTAATAAAAAAATAAAATTATATTTAATAAAAATAAAAATTATATTTAATAAAAACACAAAATTATATTCAATAAAAATACAAAATTATATTTAATAAAAACAAAAAATTATATTTAATAAAAATACAAAATTATATTTAATAAAAAAATAAAATTATATTTAATAAAAATAAAAATTATATTTAATAAAAACACATAATTATATTTAATAATAATATTATATTTAATAAAAATAAAAAATTATATTTAATAAAAAAATAAAATTATATTGAACAAAAATACAAAATTATATTTAATAAAAAAATAAAATTATATTTAATAAAAATAAAAGTTATATTTAATAACAACACAAAATTATATTTAATAAAAGTACAAAATTATATTTAATAAAAACAAAAGATTATATTTAATAAAAATACAAAATTATATTTAATAAAGATAAAAAGTTATATTTAATAAAAAATAAAATTATATTTAATAAAAATACAAAATTATATTTAATAAAAATAGAAATTATATTTAATAAAAACAAAAAATTATATTCAATGAAAACAAAAATTCGGACCTATTAGCAACGGAATTTTTCCATTGCTAATCCGTCGCTAATAGGTCCCAATTTTCTTTTTTGTTTCAGCGACGGATTACCGACGGAATTTTTTCCAACGAAATTTCTTCGTCGCTAATAGGTCTGAATTTTTTTTTTTTGTTTCAGAGATGGATTAGCGACGGAATTTTCCGTCACTAATTTTGTCGCTAATTTTTCCATCGCTGTTCTGTTATAATTTTGTTATGAATTAGCGACCGATAATTATCCGTCGCTAATTTCTGTCGCTGATATCGTATTTTCTAGTAGTGTATAGGTCCTTCTTGATAAGGATTTTGTGGCATGAGATGGACTTATTGGAGAACATTTTTGAAACTCTTTATGTAATACATTTTGTGGCATGTAGATGTCCTTCTTAATAAGTTAAAACTTTATACTTTGAAAATTGTATTTTGAAACGTTGAACAACTTTTTTTATTATATCTTTGGTTTTAAAATATTACACAAGTTGGGTTTGTTGTTGAAAAAAAAAAGATATTATCATAGCCTTGCAGGATCTTGAGGTGTGTGTTGGTGATAGCACCTACTTCTAGATCACGTAACGGTTGTCGCATGCTCGAACCTGTGGATTAGTGCGTGACATAGTCTATTTTCATTCTCTTTGAAATCGCTCTTTCTGATGTGATTGTCGGAGTCTCCACCGTCGAAGCACCCTCTGACGGTCTTTTGCAGGTTCCAAGTCCCATCACCGAGCATTTGTTTAAGTCACAAGGAATCAGATCTGTGGAGTTAAGACCCACCTCTAATAAACCAGATCCATCCCTATTCAAAATATTTACGCATAAGGCTATCCTTGCTGTCCAAATCCAAGTACATGCAAAAGGCCAACCCAGTCATTCCAATCAAATCCACATAATATAAAACATGTCTCTATTCAAGGGATTCAAACTAACTCAATGAAAGACAATTTTCCAAGTTAACTTTCGGAAATTGAATAGGTCCTCAATATACATACACAAAATCAAATGATATTTAAAGTCCAAAATCAACAAAGATAAAATTGAAATTAGTATCTAAAAAATAGTTATAGCTAACGTCTCCACATGAGTCCACTAATATCTCAAAATATAATCAACAGAAACTGATACCCAAAGAGTTTCACAAAATATTTTTGATCCGGTTCAAGGCAAGGGCTAACCTTCAAACTAAACGTTTTCTGTAAAAATGAAAACAGAAAAATGAGTATAAACAATACTCAGTGAGTGGAATGACATATTCTGCAATGAATGAGGGATGAGTATGGATATATCAAATAACATTTCAAAAAAAAATTATTTTCATCATATTCAATTTTACAAAATATTCTGCATAAATATCAAGATTGTCCACCTAAATCCATATATCACAAATAAAAATAAGTTTTATGCATCCAAGTTATATCATAGTTTTCAAACAAAGAATGGAGATTGCCAAAAATATTTTATCCAATAATAGTCTACCACAACTAAGGGCGGAACCGTCAAGGAATTTTCATATATTTCACATTTTTCAAATACTCCTAACTTTGGCATTATCTCAAAACCTCTCTGGTGGTACAACCAAGTTAACCCAATGAGACGAAAGAGGCATCTCTCAGATTCGACTAGCCACACCATCTAATAAAATCTTAACCACATTGTGGTAAGGAATGACTATAGCCACTAATAGTTAAATCATACTCAATACATCACATAAAACATGACACATTATCCATTTATAGCAATTTGAATGCATAACCATATCAAATTTAAGTATAGGACATTCCACACACAAAAAATATTTCAAAACTCATTTTAAATTCATTTTGAAAATTTAGTAAAATATTTTATTTATTTAAAATATAATATAAAATCCACTCACCTCTTGGGAGGGTTAACATCATTAAATTTTCAACCTAAAGCAATAAATATCATTTTATTGTTATTGGGGTTAATTGATTTTTCATTAAATTTTCCTAATCCTAAATTTCCAATATCATCAATTTCAAATTTAAATCCATCTAATAGTCATGTTAGGTCTAGAGAAATATTTTTTCATTGATAATTTTTTCTAATTTCAACTTAATATAAACTCTAGGTAAACTCTAGGTATAGACTCCCAATTTAAATTTTACAATCAAAATCTAATAATTCAAATTCATAATAGAAAATCATAAATCTAGGTTGAAAGAGTAAGATTACCTCTAGAGAAGCCACAAATTTCATCCAAGACTAAATTTTGTCAATACCCAAACTTTCTCTCACTACAAAAATTTCAAATTTCAACATAAATTTCAAATTTGTGCAAAAATAATTCAAATCCAAGTTTAATATTATCTCTATTTCCTTCACCAATTTTGCCTCTAGTTTAGCTATTCTAAAACCCTAGGTTTTTTTTCTCTTTAGAAAATCTACTTTTCTCACTAAACCCAATCTCTAATGGCTTTTGTTGGGAGTTTTGGAAATCTTAATATATGGGTTTGTTGGTAGTTTCGAGAGAGGAAGGGAGTGAGAGTGAAATGAGAGTGTGAAAGAGAGGAAGGAAAGGAAAAAAAAAAAAAAAAAAAAGGAGTTGTGGAGTTCTCGGGTGAAGCAGGGATGGAAGAGAGAAAGGGGAAAAAGAGAAAGAAAAGGGAGGGGTGGGTGGGTGGGGCCGGCCAATTGTTTTGGTCTTATTTTATTTTATTTTTTCTCTCCTTTCCTCTCTTTTTTTTTTTATTTTTTCTTTTCATTTGTCGGTATCACAAATGTTATGTCTTAGCCGTGTTGCATCCTACTTTTCTTTAAAATTTTTGTGCCATTGCATTGCATCAGGTCCATGTCATACGTCTATCTCAATGCATAGTTGGCCAGAATAGTAGCTTAGACTAGCAAAAATTGACCTCATAGAATCAGGGTAAACTGTTATGTTTTACTTCATTTTCTGAAATGCGGCAATTGAAGCTTTTATAGGGATTAGTTTTACTTCATGAATCCCATTTGACAACATAAAAGTAAGATGATTGTTTTTTTTTTTTTACATTGAATGTGAGAACTCAATGAATCTCGAGCAACAAAGGTGCATTGAGTGATGCAGTGATGTGAAATTAGGAAGGTTGCAAGGTGAATGAATCTCAAAAGGGCAAGGAAGAAAAAAAAAATAAAATTCTTACATGATTTAAGCCCCTCAGAATAATAATCACAATCATATTATTTTTTACATGAAAAAGACCTACAGAACCATCCCTGGAGCTTGCCAAGAAGTGCGGACCATAGAATTGAAGCAATGCCAAACTACAACAAAGAAGATCAACGCAATAGTTAACTAGCATGCAGAATAAATAGTAACTGATGGGACATGATCCAAAAGGCCAAACCAAGAGAGTCAACTCCTTTAAGGCCCACTAAAGGGGGCTGTCGATCAGTATCTAACGTCCACAATAACAATCAACCGATGGGCCATAACCACCCCAATCGATCTACAGAAGGGTCTTAGTCACCCGGATCTACCGAACGATAGGGCCTCAGCCGCCCCGATAACCGATCATGACTCATTAAGTGGAGACAATCATCTCGATCAATTAAACAAATATTAGCTTTCCAACCGGATAAGTTTCGAAGGTCCCTTATCGGTCGAGTGACCGATTGGTACGCAGTACTCCAAGCGATTCTAAAGGAATGCCAGAATTTCCTCAACTTCAACCTTCTATTTCATAACGACAAATCTTGGATCTTCCGGATAATGAAGGTATCCCTCCCGAAGATGGAAGTTTTCCCGATAAATAAGGATCACGATCAATTCGGAATATTAACTCCCAAGATTCTCGGATCAGTTCTATAAGGAAGGTAGGGTAGAAGTCCCTCAGTGGCACACGACTCTCACAGGTATAAGAGATCTCAAAACCCTTGACATTAGGTATGCTCTCTAATCCTAACATAGGGGGCACACAGAACACAGGTAATGACTTTCCCTCTACTCTCAGTCTGTTTTCTTTCAAACAAAAACCACTCTTTACTGACTTGAGCGTCGAAGTCTCCCCTCCGGAGCACTCTTTAGCGGTTTTTGCAGGTGTATCCACCTTCGACAGCTACTGTTCGAGTCAAGGAGCCGGTATCTGAGGAGCCATAACCCACCTCTATCAGTAACAGTGGGAGATAATTGAAGTATTAAGGTCCCTAACCAGGAAATAGATAAAGGCATAAATATGGTGAGAGATGAATGTACAGAACCCTTTACCTGCATAACATAATTATTGAACATGATCAAATTTGAAGTACTTTAATGGACAGAAGATGAAGCATCTACACTATTAAAGATTTCAGAAAGATGTCTATGGAACAAACAGACATCAGACCCAAGGAGAAGAAAAGATTATCACTTCGGTCATGAGCTATAAACTTCTGAATACAGCAATATTGTCGTACAATGGCAGGTTAAATTGACTTGACAAATTGCTAACACAGAGATATAAGCAATTCAGAATTTGAAAATGGCCAAAGCAATGCCTTATAATAGAAAGGCCAAAGACTACATCCTGACTCAAGTGCTTCCCGATTTAGTGTGGGGTAGGGGAGGATGGACGTATATGTGTGCAGACTTCCCTTGTATTTTTGCAAAAAGCCTATTTTCGTATCCTGAGTCTATGACCTCAAGATCATCAAATGACCAACTCTACCGTTGCGTGAAGGTTCGCCCTCGACTTTGGAATTTCGCTAAATGGACTTGTAAGTGTAGCATGAGTGCCTTCTTGTCGCTGGGAAACATCAGCTGTCACAATTGCCCCATCCCTAAGCCCACATAAAACAATGTTCCCCTGCAACAAGAAACAAGTTCTATTAGCAGCCAAATTGGAAAGCATCAATTGATAAGATCACAATATTGGTGCCTATGCCAATCCAATTTCCAGATTTACTAAAGCAGCACCCATATTGGTGCCTATGGGAATAAAAGGACAAACTTCAAAATAATTAATTATCTGAGGTGGGAAGAAGCAAATCAGTAACCTATTATGTCACTTGGTTCGCAGTTATCGACTTTGCATCCAGCACATGATATGCATAAGGGAAATAATATGCCCATCCATTTAGTAGAGAAGGCTAGGTGTGGTTGGTTCATAATACAGTTACTGGCTCTTTTTGCACATTTTTTGGAATAAGCATATTAGGTGAACCAGGCTTCCAAAAGCCACTCGTTCCATAATGAAAAATTATTTCCCTCCAGCCTCTTTCTTTCTTAGAAAATCAAGTCAGCATTAATTTAGGGATTCCACATCAGAATCTCCCTGTGCTTGTGCGCGTTCCAGTGTATGTGTAATTCAAAAAAGGTGTCATGCCCCAACCCGCCGGTCCTGACATGTGACAACCGCCACATACCCTAAAACACATGTAAATTTCACCTCATTTTCCAAGGCACTACAAGACATTCCAAAATTTTCAATTAATTTACAAATAAATACCAACCACTAGTAAGTAAGTAAAGCCTTTAATTTCAAATCCAAACATTAAAGGGCCAACCTGGCTATTCAAATCAATCTTCCAATTCTTTACAAACCATTTTATCATAAACAAATTTTCACAAAATTCAAAAAAATAAAAAGGGGGTCCTCAATTTAAGTACACAAAGCCATATTCAAATCACAGATCAAATAAATATAGTACAAAATGAAGTTTCAAAAATAGTTATAAAAAAGTTTGCTTTCATTTAGGTTCACTAATATCTTATGCCAAAAAAATTGTCTAGTATCCAAAAAATCCAACCGACTAAGTTTCTTCAAGTCCACTGCTAAGCAATCTCTAGTATCAACTAGACTTCTACTATAAGAAGGAAAGTAAGGGAGGTAAGTATATACTATACCCCGTAAGTGATAAGCAAGTTGTACGTAAATAAGATTTTGTGTAGTGGATACATTAAATGTATATTTTTAAAGTATCATGTCATTCTCAATTTCATTCAATAAAAATAAATTCAAACCATTGTTTCTAATATCATCATAATTCAATCTCATATGCATCTCACTTTTCATATTTTCATACACAAGGTAACTTAAAATTATCATTCCCAACAAAAGTCCACCATGACCTAGGGTGAGACCGCCAAGTGTTTTAATGATTTATATTCTGAAATACCCCATCCTTGGCATTGTCTGTGGGCTCTCGTTGGTGATCATCTAGCTATCTCATGACCTTATTTGTCATATTTGGCCATGAATGCACTACACATGCTCAGCTACATCCCATGGTCTACCAACCCCACTATATCACCCTATCTGGTCACTTCGTAGAGAGAAATAATTAGTCATTTTATGGGGATCAGACTCTTCACCCCAGGCCAATCAATGTACCATTTTATGAAATCATAATGTAATACCGGACAAGTCTGAATTGTGATATTGATTTTAAAATGGACTATTTGAAAATTTTTATATTTTGTGAAATATAGGAAAATAATTAATTTTTGACGTGCACAAGAATTTCCTTAGGCTCTTAATTTTAAGTGTTCAAATAATTGAGTGGTCAGTGCTCGATAGAGTTTGTTTTGTATTCGGTATTTATACTTACACTAACAAAGACATGTTAAATGATCGAGTTCTGTATCAACACAACCTATTCATCTATGTCGACACGAGAGAATTGTATGACCAGCAGTAGACTTATGTCGACACAACCTTAATTGTGTCGACACGAACACTTATGTCAACACATATTCCTTGGTGTCAGTGTGAGAAAAATTCCATTAAGCCTATCGACAATTTGCAAATTTCTTGTCGACACTTGTCTTTTCGGTATTACCATGTTGACACTTGTAAATTCTTATCAACATTTGTTTTCTCGGTATTACCATGTCAACACTTGCAAATTCTTGTCGACACTTATTTTCTCGGTATTGCTTATCGTTGACACTTCCTTTCTTGATATTACCTTCTTAGCACTTGCTTTGCAAATTTCTCGGCTCTTGATTCGCAAATTCCTATCGACACTAGCAAATTTTTTGTCAACAACATCCACGAACTTTGGTCTCCTGTTGACAATTTCAAATTCCTATCGACACTTTGCTTCCACTTGTAAATTCTTCAAATTTTATCGACACTTCAAGTTATATTTATCTACAATGTTCAACATCCAATTTCCTTGCCAATTTTTTATCAACTTGTGGCCATGTTTGTTGACAACATCAAACATCCAATTTCCTTGTAAATTTAGTCGACACTTTGCATCCTTGGAGGTTTGAACTCTTGAACTCCAAGTTGTCCAAAAAGCCATCCACCACCAAGCCATCCAAATACAATAATAATGATATACATAATTTATATTATATTCTATATTTATGAATATTTTACATTTTATTTCTAATTTATTTTCTATAAATTCTATTATCTTTTCATTCCAATTTTCTTTGTTCAACACCAAAAACATTATCTCAACAGAACAAAAGCCAAAGTGTTTAAACCTATTGGGTTGAGCTTCCCAATAACTCAAAAAGAACATATTAGACGTTTGTACAATTTAGAAGTACAAAGGGACCCCTAAATAAATATTAAAAATGGGTTAGATGAAAAAAAAAAAAAAGGAAAGAAAATTTAGGATTTAGAACACACAAAATCTAAGAATTTCACTTCTCACCCTCTGTCTCTCTAGATTATTTCTCTTCTCCACCAAAACTCAATCGATCCATTGCCCAAATTCAAGATCTAAGATTCCAAACTACCCATATAACACCCCAAAGCTAATTCTAGCCATGATTTTGGAAGACCTTAAGGATTTTGAGTGGTTACAAAAAGAGGGAAATCAAGGGTTTTGGTGACAAAATCAAGGTAATATATTCTTTTTATCCCAAAATTTAATTTATTTAATTACCTATCTAGCTGGATTTTAAGGACTTTGAAGTTACTTTTAGTGAAAGAACAATATGCATTGAAAGTTAGTGTTTCTGGGTTGACTTGGATTAATGGATATTGATCGTTCTGGATACTTGATGATATTTCTTAGGGGCTGGACAGGACTAAACGAGGGCTAATCTTGATTGTGGAGAAAAATCTGGGAGTGACTACCCTCCCTAACATAGTGAGTGGACGGACTGTTGTGCCTTTAAATGAAAAAAATGGTTTTTCTGAATTATTTTATAAATAATTTTTTTATAATTATTTATAATTGTTGGATGTCCCAAAATATAAGTTTGAAACATGCATGCATCTACTATAATTGTGAATGAATATGTATCATTTATAGTTAGGAATTGTATTTATGACTATTGTGGTATGGTTTGATAACCATTTGTTAAATTCGTGGCATATTGGAAAATATTTGTGAAATGATAGTGCATGAAATGGTAAATGACTATAATCAATCCCTCTATGGAGCGACCTAATAGGGTGAAATGGTTGGGGGTTTATTGGCGAGTGAAGGTAAATGCGGTCTCCTACACCCTGTCATAATATCCAAATTACACCCCAGTGAGGTATGAGTCAACGCCAAGGAGTGAGAAAACAGTATTATGAAATAAATGGAATGAAAACCCCTTAGCTAGCTTTCACCCACATTTCGCCAACCTTTGAGTGGGAGTGTTTTCTCAAGGAGATCTTGTGATTTTTATTTGAAAATTATCAACTTGTGGATGCATTTATTTTTTTAAAATTATCTGAATTAATTGAAGCTCTCTATAATTGATGAATTGTTTGAAATTATGATTTTGACATTCCCACACTTATCACTCATTTAATGTTACAACCATGCTATTGCACTCTACTCACTGAGTATGTTATACTCATTCTATAATTTTTTATTTATTTTCAGAGGAAGCGTAGACTTAGAAGTAGCCTCACTATTAGCTAGATCCAGCCGAGGAGAAAGCTACTTGGGACCGACTATTGGTATTGGTCCCTCTTAGTTGTGGATTTTAAGGGTTGTAAACGGACCCATCGAAGGGCATTTAGAAGTGAAACCTATATTTTTGAAATTATATTTGAAAACTCTTTTTGTAGTATGTTTTACATATATATTTTCTTAAAGTTGAACTTGTGTTTTGAAATGTTAAATATCTGATGTGTTGGCTTTTTTTGCTTTGAAAGAGGTATTTTCATAACCTTGTGGGTTCTTGGGGTGTGTGCCGATGTTTACATATACTTTTAGATCATGCGACAGTTGTTGCGTATTTAGACTTACGGATCGGGGAGTGACAATTCTATTGGTATCAGAGCTAAAAGTTTAATATGTTTTATTTTTAAAAAAAAATTCAAAAGCCTCCTATAGGTCCTAGATAGTATAGTCACGCTATATACGAATGCATTATTAGAGTACTTGAAATTAGTGAGTTAAGATTAATTTCTTTTGTGGAATGCAATGGCTCCATCGTTAGCAATAGAGAAGGTACTCAATTCAAGCCTCTTGAGTTTGATTCATAATGACAACATACATTATTTATTCTGTAATGATAACTTTAGACGAGGAATTTCTACTTTTTTTAGTCTCCTTAAATTATGAAGAGGATGTTAGGATGAATATGCTTGGTAATGACAAGACATTGTAGGCCCATTTGGCATATTTTATGTGAAAGGTTATTATAATTCTATTTGCAAGGAGATGAGAGCTGGTGGCGTAACCCCTATTCCATTGTGACTGACATATTCTTGGGGACTTTATAGAACAACTTGCTCATTAACAAGAGACAACCCATGCCTAGTTGTGGGGGTAACATAAGATATTAATTCCATCATTAAGGGAATAGTAACAACTCTTAGTTAGACTATACACACGAGGCCATCCTCTTCTAGAATCATTCCTCAAATAAGGTTATAATTGACTCTTGATGTAAAGCACAAAGCCTAATCCCCACACCAGCAATACTCTTTTCTCATATGCTACACTGTTACAAGCTATAATGCTCCTCTCCCAATTGATTTAGCGATATACTAATCATGTTCATGGGTAGATCATCACAATACCACTTCATTCCACTTAGTACAAGTGTTCTTGACAACAATCATAAGGGGAACTTCAACAGACCTATTAACATAACTTGCACTCGTGGGTTTTGACACCTACAAAGATAGTTTGGAGATCCACTTCTTTTCCTTTTGAGTCCACCACCCTATTTTTTGTTGAATAAGTTTCAATTGGATTTCAAAATATTTATCTCGAATATTTCTCCAGTTTTGATCTAACTTAAGCATCAGCTTCCATTTGGTTGGATGGTGAGGATTCATTGGGGAATCATGTAAGTTATCAATTGTTAAATTGGTTCTTAAGGGAAGAGCTCTCAATTTTACTTATCATATCTATTTCCTTGTCTTTCATGATTTAGAGCTGACATTTAAAGCGGAAATAAAATTTTTTAGGCTTAATTCATGGGTGATTCTTTTGATCTTTGTCAATTGGTAGAAAAATAAGAGTAGTAGGCATTGTGGTTTGAATACCTATAGGTCAAGAATGCATTTGGGTGGTTATTGGCCTACTGGATAAGGTTTTGAGCAAACTTAAATAATCAAGCCACGGTATAGGTCTTAGAGATCATAGCCATGTTTTCTACGTAAGCCGAAAATATAATAAAGGAGGCCCTTTGTAGCACCGGACAAGTCCGGATTTGTAAAAATATATTCTAAATGGATTATTTGAAAATTTTTACATTTTGTAAAATTTTGAAAAAGTAGTAAATTTTAAATATAAAAGAGAAGAGAATTTTTACTCTTTAAGTTGTTCAGAAGCTCCTCTAGATACTTGACCGATAGTTTCTAAATTTTAAAATTTATGATCAGTAAAGTCATTTGTTAATTAAGTATTCGGTGATCAGTATTTGGTAGGATTTGACTTTTCTAAGAGAATTTACCTATTTGGTGAGGTTTTAGTATGTAGTAAATAATCTATTTAAAATTTTGATTTTTTTATTGGTAACCGATAGTGACCATTTCTTAGTGAATTACTGTCTCCTCGGTATAAAGTGAAGTTATAAATTTGTTTGTATATTGTGGAGTTGAATTGACATATCATTTTTCATAATTTTTATAATTTCATATATACTCATCGGTACACTCAATTTTCCTATATCGTTTGGTATATTATATTTCACTTACGTCTTTGATGGTAAATATTTGCACCAATCGATGAATGTCAAATTTTGGAAATCCCATCGATAGCCATTTTAAAATAACTATTCGGTACTAACACTATGAATCTCATTGATACTGTGTTAATCTATCGGCAGGCATTTAACTTTACTTTTCAATATATTACCGTTTGTTTATAGACTATCGGTATCTGTTTTGCTAAATTTCTACATATTCCATCGATACCAAACAATAGATCCATTTTCATATTTTTCCAATCCTGATTGGTTACCTTAGACAACACTTGTAATTTTCTAACCAGTGCAATTCGTTCTGCTCCTATTCGGTCACCCATGTGTTGAACAAATCTATTTGCTTCATTTGCTTTTTGATGTCCTTGTTGGACATTTTCTTTCAATATGCTCTTCGGTCACTTCAGTCCATATGCCCTTCAGTCCTCTTCAATTTGACCGAATAGTACATTCCTCTCCTCAGCTCACCCGTTCGGCACTTCCCTTCGGCACTTATCAATTCAACTTGAAATTTTGCACTCCCAATTTCCCCTCTTCAGTGTGTACACACACAAACATATCTATCACAAAATGACTCTCATTGGCAGGTCTTGTTCCATTTCCATTGATTGGCTTGAACTTGTTCCATTTGCATCAGTTGACTTGAACACCTCTCATCGGCTATTCATTTGCTCCTTCAATTGGGAGCATGATCATTTGCCCCTTCAGTTGGGAGCAATTGCAAGCACCTGTCGGTTTCCCAAATGGCAATTGCAAATTAAAAATGTTTCTCCATTTGTAGAGTTAAAGATTTGAACCCATGTCTTCCAACTTGACCAAATAGCATTTATCCACCAAGCTACTTAAACATCTTAATTATATAACATGCAATATTTATTATATCCCATACTTATTATTTCTTCTAATTTATTTCCATTAAATGCGAGACTCCCTTCGGTGCAACAAATGTAACTCATTGGTGAATGGCACTTTCTTTTAAATTGTGTTGGAACATTTGCCTTTCCCTAATTATATTCGGTAACCGATAGGAATTGAACCCAAGCACCACTGACTTCCAAAAAGGCTTTGCACCACCATACCATACAAACAAAATTATAACAATAGTCATGGACATTTTATATTTTAATAACTTTAATTTTTTCCATATATTTACATTTTTCCTTTAAACTCCCTCAACACACCATCGAACACTCCCTCTCAACAAATAATATTTTAAGTACTGTTGAAGGCTTGGGCAGTGGATTACCATGGTACTCAGATGTATCGCCTACACAGGAGGTTGAAAGGTTTGAAACTAAAATTGAAGCAACTGAACCGCAAGGAGTTTAATGACTTAACCGCTCAAGTACAGGAGGCTCGAGAGTGTTTGGTCCAAATCCAACAGGAGTTCTTGTCTGGTGAGGGTCATGATTTGGGGGAGGCTGAGAGATCAGCTGCTGCTCAGTATTACACGCTCTTGAGGATGGAGGAGAGTGTGTTGCATTAGAAAGCTAGGATTCATTGGCTTCAGTTGGGAGATCGGAACACTGCTTTCTTCTTTACTTCGGTTCGTCAGAGGCACAACTAAAATTCCATTTGCTCTTTAGTCACTGAGGATGGTATTTGGATCACTGATTCGAATGATATTTTGAGGGTAGCTGTGGATTACTTCAGGGGTTTATTTTCGAGTAGACCCAAGATAGTAAGTTAGACTCCGGTACTATTTCTTCATTTCTCCGAAGAAGGCTATCTAAGGATCAGATTTGCTCTTTAGAGAGCCCGGTGACTGAGTTAGAGGTTCGGGAGGCTATGTTCTCTTTGGGTAGGCATAAGGCTCCGGGTCTAGATAGGTTCAGTGCTGAGTTCTTCAGATCTAGTTGGGATACTGTGGGTCCAGATGTCACAAGGGTTGTCTTGGATTTTTTTGCTTCTGAGAGGCTACTTAAGGAGGCTAATGGCACCATTATTACTCTCATCCCAAAAAAGAATAATCCGACATCTTTATCGGATTTTAGACCCATTTCGTGCTATAATACGATCTATAAGTGCATTTCGAAGATCATTGTGGCAAGGGTGAGTCAGGTGCTTCCTAATATTATTGGTAGTGAGCAGTCTGCATTTGTGAGGGGGAGGAGGATTGGGGATAATATTCTCCCTGCCCATGAGCTCCTTCATGGTTATCACCTAAAACGCGGCTCCCCTCGTTGTGCGTTAAAGGTGGATATCATGAAGGCATATGATTTAATGGAGTGGGATTTTCTTCTGATGGTTCTAGAGTATATTAGCTTTCCTTTTTGGTTGATTGATCGGATTATGGAGTGTGTCTCTATGGCAAGCTTTGTTGTTTCGATCAATGGGGAGTTGATTGATTTCTTTCGGAGTTCGAGGGGTCTTCGGAGGGAGATCTGATGTCCCCCATGCTCTTTATCATAGTCTTGGAGGTCTTCTCGGGTTTGATGCAGCGGATTTCTGAGAGACCTAACTTTAAGTTTCATTGGAGATGCCAGGAGGTTAGTCTATCTTATCTTTATTTTGCGGATGACTTGATGCATTTCTCTCGAGGATGTTAATCTTTGGTCCAGAGTATCTTGGATGGGTTAGCTCAGTTTGAGATGCTTTCTGGTCTTCGGATGAACCTGTAAAAAAGTGAGATTTTTTTTGGAGCTGTAGATCAGGGGGTAAAGGAGGAGATTTTGAGGATTTCAAGATTTCGGCAAGGCTTATTGCATGTCCGATATCTGGGGGTCCCTCTATTGTCTACTCGGCTTTCTGTCTCGGATTGCACTCAGTTGGTCTAGGTATAACAGCGCAGATTCAGCATTGGAAGAGCAGACGTCTTTCCTATGCAGGTCGGTTACAGCTGGTTAGCTCTGTTATGTTTTCGATCCAGACTTTTTGTTCTTCTATTTTCCTCCTTTCGAAGGTGGTTTGTAAGGAAATTGAGCAGTTGATGTCGAGGTTCTTGTGGTCGAGTCCGAGTTTAGACCACCATAAGGCCAAGGTTGCTTGGTCGATTGTTTGTCGTCCTAAGGAGGTAGGGGGTCTTGGGTTGAAGCGGGTCACTGATTGGAATAGAGCGGCCATGCTTAAGCATATTTAGCATATCCTTTCTGATTCGGAGGAAAATGTTTAGACTCGTTGGCTTAGGAGATATCTTTTGTGTGGTCACAGCCTATGGTATGTCAGAATTCTGGATAGATATTTGTGGATTTGGAGGAAGCTTCTTTCGTTATGTCATCTGGTTAGGGAGTTTGTTGCTTGGCGGATTGGTGATGGAAGTCATATATCTTTCTGGTATGATGACTAGTCCCCTGTAGGTCCTTTGATAGAGGTCTTGGGGAAACATTCCTTGGAGAGGTCATGATTTCCTACTGAGTCTTCTGTTTGGGATGTATTTTTGAGTACAACTTGGATTGATTATATTCAGCATGGTGAGCAGGGATCTTCGAGGTTTTAGCGAGCTTTTTGTAACCGTCTTCGGGATCTTATTCCGGAGACTTATTGCCGTCTTCCTCTGGTTGTGATAGACTCGAGTGGACAATCAAATCTAGTGGTGAATTTTCTATTGCGTCGGCTTGGGAGTATCTCAGAAGTTCTTATCCTCGGATCCAATGGCTAGACATGGTCTGGTTCTTGGGGGCGATTCCCCGGTTTGCATTCTTTGTTTGGTTAGTGTTCATGGAGTAGTTTCAAATGAATAACATCTTGTTTAGGCTTCAACTTTCGTCGTCCTCGACTTGCCATCTCTGTGGTAGCCGGAGAGACACGATTGATCACCTCTTTTTTCGTTGCTCCTTCTCGAGAGAAGTTTGGAGATTAACTATTGCGCATCATGTTCCGTCGTCTTTTCCTATTTCTTGGTCGGGCATTCAAGATACTCTTTTGTCTCCTGCTAGACATTCGCTTCGTAGGAACAAGGGTTTCAAATGTCTTTTTAGTGCTTGTATTTATTATATTTGGATGGAGAGGAACAAAAGAAGGAGAGGCAAGTGCCAGTTACCCCCTCGGGTCGTTGCGGCTTTTGCTAGAATAGTTTTACCATCAGTTCAGACTAGGTATTAGTTCTCTCTTTGTAGATTGTTGATCTTTCAGGCTTCACGGGGTTTGTTCGAAATCCTATTTTCCCTTTCTTTTTGATATAAAATTCTTTTTTATCAAAAAAAAAAATATTTCAAGTACTTAAACTCATTGGGTTGAGTTCCAAATTACCAAAAGGGTATGTTGGGTTCTTGTGTAAGTTGAAAGAGAAGGAGGGAAATTAAGTAAATTGGGAAGATGAGTTATAAATAAAAAATGGAGATATAACTTTATAACCTACGAATGTTGAATTTCACCTCTTCTTTTACTCCCTCTCTCTCTCTCTCCCTCTCTCCCTATACACTACCTCTCTCTCTCATCTTGTTTTTAGCAAAGATCAATTAAAATACTACAAACCCATACTCTAAAGACTCTAAAACTCATAATTCAATCTCTAGAGGGTTAGATCTAGTATGAGAGTTGAAGTTTTCTAGAGAGAGAAAATCTAAGGTTTGGTCGTGACTCGGCTTGAAGCGAAATCGGAGACTAAAATTTAGATAATATTTTTATTCTCAACTTGAGTTTATTTTCCTCCTTCATGACTTTGGAGTTTATGTTAAAATTTGATGAAATAGATTTGGTGGATTATAAGTCACCGTAAATGAGAAAAAGATTGGGTATTAAATATTAGGGTTTTGGGTTACTTGTATAGATTGATATTGATGATGGTGGTTATTTGATAATATCCCTTAGGGGTTGGCAAGAACTGAACGAAGCAAGACGTTCGTTACAAAGACATCTGGGAGTGACTATCATCCCTAGCAATATAAGTGGTTATATGCTTGCACTTAGATAAGAAAAATGTTTTCAATAGATTTTCTAAATGATTTTGAAACTTAATTTTAAATGTTTTAGTGTGTGTGGAATATCCCCAAAATTGAGTTTGAAATTTATATGCATTCTAATGTTTTGAATGATTATATATGCCATATTGATTTATTATTATTGAATACATTGTGATACTGGTTATTGATAAATGATTTTTAATTTGATAGCACATAGAATTATTAAATGGTGCATGGTGTGGTTACCGGGGGAAGAGCCTGAACC
Source organism: Dillenia turbinata (assembly GCA_037126225.1). Lineage (NCBI taxonomy): Eukaryota > Viridiplantae > Streptophyta > Magnoliopsida > Dilleniales > Dilleniaceae > Dillenia > Dillenia turbinata. Next base: position 4,898,099 of record JBAMMX010000010.1, on the reverse strand, counting down.
TCAAAAAATGACTAGTTATTTCCTGCCAAGGTGCAATTCAACGGGGTGACGTGGTAGGCTTGATAGACATGATATGTGGCCGGTCGCGAAGGCACATTCATAGTCGAATAACGCGTCGCTTGAAGGGCGGGAAAGTTGGTTGCACCACAAACGAAACACCAAAGCCAACGCCAAAGAATGAGGTGTTTGTAAACTAAAAAAAATTAATAAAACCATTGGCGGTTCTACCCTAGGTCGTGATAGACCTTTGTTGGGAATAATGATTTTGGCTGCCTCATGTTTGAAAATGTGAAATGGTTGGATGCATATGAGATTGAATCATGATGATTGAAAATTTTTTTTATTGTTGAATGATCTTGAGACTGATACGATGATTTGAAATATATATGTTTGATATGTCCACCACACAAATCTTATTTTTGTTCAACATGTATATCACTCACTGAGTATGTTATACTCACCCCTCTCTTTCTATCTCTTTCTAGGGGAGGACTAGTTGGAGGATTTAACAACTTTTGTGTTGGACCGAAAGAATTTCTTTTGTTGAACTTCGATAGGTATTTGTCATGTGGGCAAATTTTTGGGAACTATGTGAAGTGGACCCATGGAGGAAGTTTCGTAAACTTTTAAAAGTTTGATTCTTTTGTTAAATAATTACTTGTTTATTTTGGTAAATTTTGAAAACCTTTTACTTATCTTGGAACTCTTTTTATTTGGTGGAAAATTTTGTTTGCAAGGTTCATTGCCTTTAACGGGGCATTTGAATTGTTTGATGGATGATTCCAATTATTTTGAAATGTTTGAATTATTGTAATGCCTTGAGCTATCTTGAGACATGGAGTGAGATTCACATGTGTATCGGGATAACGCGGCAGTTGTCTCGTGTTCGATCTGAGGGTCAGGGCGTTACACCCTTACTTGGAAATACTATGTTACTATGATGCCTAGGGAATAGGTAGAGTTTGCTCATCCAGTAAAGAGAAGTTCAGAGGCTTGTAAGTTTTGAGGTAGCTACTAAAAGAATTTACAAATTTCTTGTCGACACTTGTCTTCTCGGTATTTCCATGTCAACACTTGTTTTCTTGATATTACTTCTTGTTGACACTTGCCTTCTCGGTACTACCTTATCAGCACTTGCTTTGCAAATTTCTAGGCACTTGCCTTGCAAATTCCTATCGACACTAGCAAATTTTTGGTCAACAACATCCATGAACTTTGGTCACCTATCAACAATTTCAAATTCATGTTGACACTTTGCTTCCACTTGCAAATTCTTCAAATTTTGTCAACACTTATAGTTGTATTTATCGACAATGTTCAACATCCAATATCCTTGCCATTTTTCTATCGACTTGGGGTTGTGTTTGTCAACAACATCCAATTTCCTTGTAAATTTAGTTGACACTTTGGATCCTTGGAGGTTTGAACTCTTGAACTCCAAAACAACAACAACAACAATAACAATAATCAAAGGCTTAGTAATTGGGGTTGGTTTTGGAATTGGCATGTATGTACCAACAACAACAACAACAACTCTTGAACTCCAAATTGTCCAAAAAGCCATTCACCACTAAGCCATCCAAATACCATAATTATGATATACAAAATTTATATTATATACCATATTTACGAATATTCCACATTTTATTTCTAATTTATTTTCTATAAATTCTTTTATCTTTTCATTCCAATTTTCTTTGTTCATCACCGAAAACGTTATCTCAACTAAACAAAAGCCCAAGTGTTTAAACCTATTAGGTTGAGCTTTCCAATAACTCAAAAAGAACATATATTGGGCATTTGTACTATTCAGGAGTGCAAAGGGACCCCTAAGTAAGTGTTAGAAAAGGATTAGATAAAAAAGAAAGAAAAATTAGGCTTCAAAATGCACGAAGCCCAAGAATTTCACTTCTCACTCACTCTCTCTCTCTAGATTATTTCTCTTCTCCTTCAAAACTCAATCGATCCACCACCAAAACTCAAAATATAAGATTCCAAACTACCCATCTAACACCCTAAAGCTAATTCTGGCCCTGAGTTTGGAAGACTTTAAGGATTTGGAGTGCTAAAAAAAAATGGGAAATCAAGAGTTTTGGTGTGACCATAGCTGGGAGGATCTTTTGGAGAAAAAATCAAGGTAATATAATCTTCTTATCCCAAGATTTAATTTTTTTAATTACCTGTCTGGTTGGATTTTGAGGATTTTGAAGTTACTTTTAGTGAGAGAACAATATGCAATGAAAGTTAGGATTTGTGGGTTGACTTCGATTAATGGATATTGATGGTTCTGGATACTTGATGATATTCCTTAGGGACTAGACAAAACTGAAGGAGGGCTGATCCTAATTATGGAGAAAAATCTGGAAATGACTATCCTCCCTAACCCAGTGAGTGGACAGACTATTGTGCCTTTAAATGAGAAAATGGCTTTTCTGAATTCTTTTATATATGATTTTAAATGATTTTTCTGCAATTATTGGTGATTATGGGATGTCCCAAAATACGAGTTTGAAATATGCATGTATCCACTGTAACTGTGAATGAACATGTGCCATTTGTTATTGGGAATTGTATTTATGACTATTGTGGTATGGTTTTAAAACCATTTGTTAAATTCGCGACGCATTGAAAAATATTTGAATAATTGAATATTTGTGAAATGATGGTGGATGAGATGGTAAATAACTATAGTCATTCTCTCAACGGAGTGAGCTGATGGGGTGAAGTGGTTGGAGGTTTATTGACAAGGGATGGTAGACGTGGCCTCCTATGCTCCTATCGTACTATCCGGATTGCATCCCGGTAAGGTGCGAGTCAATGTCAAGAAAGGGAAAATTAGTATTATGAAATGAATAGAATAAAAACCTCTTGGCAGGCTTTTACACAGGATCGATCAAACTTTTGATGGGAGTGTTTTCTTAGGAAGATGCCTTGATTTTTATTTAGATATTATCAACTTGTGGATGCATTTATTTTTTTAAAATTATCTGGATTAATTGAAACTCTCTATGATTGATGAGTTGTTTGAAATTATGATTTTAACATTTCTACACTCATCACTCATTTACTGTCACAACCATACCATTGCACTCCACTCACTGAGTATGTTATACTCATTCTATAATTTTTTATTCTTTTTTCAGAGGAAGTGTAGACTTAGAAGTAGCTCCACTGTTAGCTAGATCCGACCATGGTAAAAACAATGTGGGACCAACTATTGATATTGGTCCCTCTTAGTCGTGGATTTTAAGGTTTGTAGACAAACCTATCGGAGGGCATTTTAGAAGTGAAACCTATGTTTTGGAAATTATCTTTTAAAAACTCTTCTTGTAATATATTTTATATATATTTTTTCTTAAAGTTAAACTTATGTTTTGAAATGTTAAATATCTGATGTGTTGGCTTTCTTTGCTTTGATAAAGATATTTTATAGTCTTGCGGGATCTCAAGGTGCGTGTTGGTGTCTACACATACTTCTAGATCATGCGATGGTTGTCATGTACTCAAACCTACGGGTTGGGGCATGACACATAAACTCAGTTCATGTGCCATCATTCTAACAATTTCTCAATAGTAGTCAATACACCAATGTGTTCAATATCAATAAGTTCACATAGCACATTTGTTCATTCACAGCATATAAAATGCATAAAAGTTCAAAATTCAATCTTTGAGATATTCTACACACATTAAAGCATATAAATCTATGTTTCGAAAATCAATTAGAAAATTCAATGAAAGTAATTTTTTTATTTAAGTACAAGTATGAAATCGCTCACCTTTTTGGGATGGTAACCACTTCTAATTTCAATCCACAATGAAGTTCAATCAAGTGAAAATCCTTCCTTAGGTTCCAATTGCCTTAAATCTAAGTCATCAATGCCAATTTATCATTCAATCATTTGTAAGATTAGAGTTAATCATTTTCCCTTAACAAAGTGCAAACCCTAATTCCCAAAATCCATAAATCCATGTTCTATTTCCATTAATCATACACTATCGGTATCTATATTCCATTTTGTTCACAAATTTCCCAAAATCTTAATATTTGTAAACCCTAGATTTAAATTCTCAAATCTACATTCTCCAATCTTGACATAAATCTTAAAAATAAGTAAAGTAAGCTTAAATTCAAGATGAAAAGGAAGTTTTACATCTATTCGTGTTGCCAATTTTATCCCCAAGTTGATATACCACCAAACTCTAAGTTTTCTCTCACTAAAAAGCCTAGTTCTCTCTCTAGGTTTAGTCTTCTAGATGCTTGCTTGAGAGTTTGGAAGCTACAATCTATGCTTTGGAAGGAGTTTGGTTCCATCTCAAGGGAGAAAGAGAGAGAGAGAGAAGAGAGAGAGATAACGAAAGAGAAAGTGAGAGAGAGAGAAAGAGAGATTGATCAATGGAGAGGGTGAGAAATGAAATTAGGGGTTTGTTCAAGCCTATTTATAGTGAGAAGTTCATTTACCATTTTGTCCTTCATTAATCAAGAGTTTTAATTGGATTTGATTGCCCTTTTCATCATTTTGTATCAATCCATAGCATTGGTTGTATCGATACACAAGATCATGCTCTCCGAAGAGCTGTAACAGAGGTTGCATATGTCAATCTAAAGTCTTATGTATATTGACCCAGGATAACATCTATATCGACCCATTAAATTAGATATAACAATATACAATAACTTATTCTCAGAAACTTGCTGCAGAGTTTAGATGTATCAACCTAAAGCATTGGATGTATCCATACATAAGATCATATACTCAAAAGATCTGTGACAAAGATTAAATATATCAACCCGAAACACTAGATATATCGATATTCATGATAATACCCTCAAGAGATCTGTGATAGAGATTATATGTATCAACCTAAAGTACTGGATGTATCGATACACATGATCTCTATGATAGAGATTAAATATAGCAACCTCAAGAGTCAGTATATCGACCCAAAGACATCTATGTATCAACCTGCACCTTAGGATTGGTCGATATGCCAATACACTCAAAATTTTATTTCTAAGACAAATCTCCTAAGAATATATCAACCCTCCCTTAAGTATATATCAACCCACAATGATTAAATCATAGAAAAATATTACTGCAAAACAATTATATCAACCCAATATCAAAATATATTAACTCTCTCTATGTATTATAGAAACTCATCAAAAAAGGAGATTTATAGACCTTCTTTCATACATCATAGCTAATAAAGTCCCAAATCTTTTCAAAATTACATAAAAGAACTTATTGAAAATTTTAACACCGAATTTTTGGTATTATAACACTTAACCCCCTAAAAACAAATTTCGTCCTCGAAATTTAAAAGAAAATTATACATTAAAAAGGTGGAGGTGTTGTTTTCGCATCGACTCTTTGGTCTACCAAGTTTCCAATGGTACAAACTAACCCCTAATTCCAGCACTCCAAATCCCACTTAATATGAACCTATTAAGTATGGAATATAATATAGCCAAACACAAGATCACAACATCTAACTTTAGCATCACAGACATTAAGAGTAAGTCACCATAGTTACCTCCTTTTCCATGAAAGTCTCCATCTAACAATCACTATTGCTAGCACTTATCAAATTCGTAACTACATTTTCAACCACTATTTTTTATAAGATTGCATTACTACCACATTTCTCAAAACCATATTGACAATAGAGCCTCCAACAATCAAATTTAAACTACAAATATATTATCATACCCTACAGTATTCCCCAATCAACCATCAAAATCCGAAATTTACACTCAAATGATAAAACTATTCTTGAAATTTTTTTTTGATTCAACAGTCAAAATAAAAACTAACATAACCACAATTTCCATCTCATCCCACCAAAGCTTGAGAGTCTTACAAAAGAATTTGGACTCTTCACAATTTTATTTCATAAGTCCTTTCTTGCTCATTTTATCCAAAATTCTAATGATACTTTCCCTCTTATGATTTCTATTTTAAAAATTACGGTCCCCTCAATATAAAGCTTTTGTTTGTATCAATGTGCTCAAGAGATCAAGCTAAAGAACTGTTAATAGCAAGGAGGCTAAATAATACTCTATTGCCCAATATTTTGTTGAGATAGATAGACAAGTAACCACCTTCTTTGCATTACTAGTAAGATTATTATAACTTGATTTATGTTTTCAAAGAGAGGTGGGTGGCTCACTGTACTCTTATGGATTTTTTTTTTACACATGGATTTCAGAACATTTTTGGCTAACGATGCAAAGATGCTTTGACAATGCAGTACAATTGTATTCTTGTTGTGTACTTGGCTAGGGACATTCAAATTTTAAAGACCAATGTCTTCCTATTAATCCTTTAGAGGATAAAAATTATTTTCCAGGCATCTTTTAGGCTCTCCATTGAGGAAGGTTTTAGAGACTACTCTTCCAAAACATTAATAGAATTTTGAATCTCATTTGATGATTTCGTATATTTTTATTTATGAGAATAGCTTATTCTCTCTCACATTCTTTTTCACATTTCATAAATTCTAAATCCCTTCAATTTTTCCTCAATTAATTGCGAAGCTCCAAGTCAAAATTAGACCAAGTAACCTTCTCACTTGTCAAAGAGAATTCCAGCCAATGAAAATGATGCAAACCTCAGAAAAACAATCATACTTATAGAATCCCCCCTTTCTACCACTTCAATGATAAGAGTATAGAGCCATTTTAAGATCCCCTTTAATAGCCCAAAGATACTGCCCTAACTCTCTAGCTTTAATTAACCCGAGTCAAAAGAATCCTCCAAGGTCTTTCATTCCTCAACTATAAGCATTTATCAAATACTACACATTTTTCCACAAGTTCAAAGCAACACCTTCCCCAAAAGTACATGTGATTGTGTCCATCCAATCTATTTAAAGTCTCTTGTGAAAAAAATTAAAAAAGAAAAGTCATCCATTATGCGAGTTAAAATGACCAAAAGAATCTAGATACCTCAAAACCATTTCTTTGTAGAATTTGGAGCAGCTCTATGTAAGGACTTTGGAATTTCATTAAATGGACAAAATATTCGATGCCATAAAAGTGTCGCATGAGTGCCCTCTTATCGTTGGCAAACATCAGCTGTCACAATTGCCTCATTCCTAAGCCCACATAAAACAATTTTCCCTTACAACAAGAAAAAAGTTTTATTAGCAGCAAATTGCAGAGCATCAATTGATAAGATCCCAGTATTGGTACCTATGCCATTCCAATTTCCAGATTTACTAAAGCAGCTCCCATATTGGTGCCTATGCTAATAAAAGGACAAACATCAAAATAATTAATTATCTGAAATGGAAAGAATCAAATCAATAACCTATTATGTCACTTAGTTTGTAGTTATCAACTTTGCATCCAGCAAATGATATGTATGAGGGAAATAACATGCCCATCTATTTGGTAAAGGAGGCTAGGTGGAGTTGGTTCATAATACAGTTACTGGCTCTTTTTGTATATTTTTTGGAATAAGCATATTAGGTGAACCAGGTTTCTAAGAGCCACTGGTTCCATAACAAAAAATCATTTCACTCTTACCTCTTTATTTCTTAGAAAATCATGTTAGCATTAATTTAGGGATTCCATATTAGAAGCTCCCTATGTATGTGCACGTTCCACTGTATGCGTAATTCAAAAAAGGGATGATCTTTGGTGAACATTTTGCCTTGGATTTGGTTTGAATTAAAACAACTTGATTATTGGCAGAATCAAGTATGTTATTTGATAGTTTAGAAGAGGAATTGGACAGCAATTATGCATCAGTTTTTCTTGTATTATTTTGTATTTTTCCTTATTTCTCCTAAGGATTCTTTCCTTGGGTCTGGCTCAAGAGTTCACTAATATCTCAAAATATAATCCAAAATTCCAATACCAAAAGAAAATACTCAAAACATCTTTGGTTTGGCTCAAGATAAGGGCTAATCTCCAAATTAAATATCCTCTATAAAAATGAAATAAGATGAATGAGTATAAACAATACTCAGTGAGTGGAATAATATATTATGTAATGAATGAGGGGTGAGTGAGGATATATCAAAGAATGTTCTCAAAATCTTTTTTTTTTTTTGTAATCCGACACATCAATAATCATCATAAAAATCAAGATTTTAAACTAAATCCAATTATCATGATGAGATAAAATTTATGCATCTAACATTTTTATATTTTCCAAACATGGGGTTACCGAAATCATTGTTCTCGACAAAGGTCTTCCACGACCTAGGACAAGACTGTCAAGGAGTTTAAGTAATTTAAGTTAACAAATATTCTCATCCTTGACAATGGATATAATGTATCATTAATGGTGTAACCAACTATCCCACAACCTTATTTATAACATTTGGCCATAAAAGCACCACACGTGTTCAGCTATCTATTATAGTCTAATTAGAGTTCAAACTCACACCCAAGCCAATACATGCACTATTCCATTTCAGCCATTTTATTTGCCAATATAACTGTACAAGTTGAATTTAAGTCATCAACGGCAAAATTTGCAATATAACTGATATAAACATAGCACATATTTCTTTTTCAACAAATTAGATGTTTAACCATATTAAATTTACATATAAGGACATTCTACTCTAAAATCATTTTTAAAAAAAAAATCAAGTAAAGTATTTTACTCATTTAAAATATAATATACAATCCACACACCTCTTGAAATGGTCAATACTCCCAATCCATAATCCAAAGCTAAATTAGTTTCTCCTAAACTTCCAATTGTCTCAGCCTAAAGCAATATGCACCATTTTATCATTAATTATAAATCAAATTTAAGATTAGTTGATTTTTCCTTAAATTTTCCTAACACTAGATTTTCAACACCATCAAATCTATATTCAAATTCTTTTGATAAATATCATAGACCTAGGGAAACAACCTTCCATTGAATATTTTCCTCAATTTCATTATTATACAAACCTTAGCCCTAAAACCCTAAACTTAATCCATTAAATCTCAATATAATAATCAAAAGACATGATAAAATAATTCAAATCTAGTTAAGAGGAGAAGATTACCTTAAATAGAGTCATCAATTTTATTCTCAAGTCGAGTTATACTAAAATGCTAAACTTTTCCTCTCTATAAAATCCCAAATTTCAACATAAATTGTAATTTCATGCAAGAGTAACTCAATTACAAGTTAAGAGGGAAAAATGATCTCTATTGGGACCATCAATTTCACTCCTTATTGAATTACACCAAAACCCTATGTTTTCTCTCTCTAGAAAAACTCGCTTCACTCACTAAACCCAACCCCCAATGGGTTTTGTTGAGAGTTTTAGAAGTCTTGATATGTGGGTTTTTACATGAACTTGGTTGGTCTAGAAGAGAGCAAAGAGAGAGGGGGGAGAGAGAGAGAGAGAGAGCCGAGAGGGGGAGTGAAAGCTAGGGGATGGGTTCGGGTGATGAGAGTGGGAGAAAGTGGGGGAGGAAAAGAGAGAAATTTAAATAAAAAAATAGGGGAGTGGGTTTTGACTTTTCTTTTCTCCCTCTTTTTTTATGTTTTTAATATTATAATTCCTAACCCCCAATAGGAAATTTCGTATTCGAAAATTTAAAAGAAAATTATGCATCAAAAAGATAGGGGAATTGCTCTTTCATAGTATCTTCAAGTTCCCAAATCTCTTCTTCGACCCGACCATTTTTCTATTGGACCTTAACAATAGAAACTTATCTATTCTGCATCCTCTTGATTTGGTGATCAAGAATAGTTATAGGTTAAAATTTAAAACTTAAATCTTCTCTTAGTTCAACCGGTGGGGTCTCTAGCACGTGGGAAAGATCTGGCAAATATTTCTTTAACATTGAGACATGGAATACACATGTATCTTTATCAAATCCAGAGGCAATTCAAGCTGGTAGGCTACCTTTCCTATTCTCTCAAGGATCTTGAAAGGGCCAATATAGCGGGGATTCAATTTCTCTTATTTCTAAAACTGAATCACATCCTTCAAAGGTAATATCTTCAAAAATACCATGTCTCCGACATCAAATTCTAAAAGTCTTCTCCTTCTGTTAATGTAACTCTTCTATCTATCTTGAGCTACCTTCGTTCTTGCCCGAATCACCTTTACCTTCTCTATAGTTGCTTCAATTAATTCAATATTTCCAATCTTCCTCTCTCCTAAATCATCCAAACATAACAGAGTTCGGCACGCCTCATAAGGTGGCATCCTAATGCTAGCTTAAAAGTTATTGTTATATGCAAACTCGATCAATGGGAGGTGTCTATCCCAACTACCTTGGAAATCCATCAAACATGCCCTAAGCATGTCCTCAAAGGTCTGAATTGTGTGTTCCAATTGCTTATCGGTCTGAAAATGGAAGGCAATGCTGAACCTCAACTTGGTTCCTAGTGCCTCTTACAGTTTAGGCCAGAATTAGGAGGTGAATCTAGGATTACAGTTTGACATAATAGATACCGGAATACCACGGAACCTCAAAATCTCATCAATGCAGAGTTTGGCTAATTTCTTCAAATAGTAGGTGTTCTGAATCAGCAAGAAGTGAGTTGACTTAGTGAGTCAGTCCACAATCACCCAAATGGCATCATATCCAGCCAAGGTACATGGCAGACCAACCACAAAATCCATGGTGACATGTTCCCACTTTCACTAGGGAATCAATAAAGGTTAGAGCATGCCACCTAGCTTCTAATGCTTGCTTTGACTTGTTGGCATACAAGACACTTAGCCACAAATTCGACTATTTCCTGTTTCAATCCCGACTACCAATAATCTCCTAGATGATCCGATACATTTTTGTACTCCCCGGATGTATCATATAAGTCGAGGAATGTGCTTCTTCAATATAGTTCTCTGAAGATCATCATTCTTGGGAACACAAAGCTCCTAAATGCATTCTCGTAGACCTTGTGGACCTTCTCATCTATGCCTTCAATTCATTCTCGGTTTCCCAAAGCTTCTGAATGTGGTCTACTGAGTCTCACCTCAAACTTGGCCAAAAGTGCACTATACTCATCATTAGTCACCTGACTCCAAGTGCATGGAGTCCTACCAAACATGAGAGATAAGAACTCCCATGAGGTGCGAAAGAAGACTTGCGACTTAGGCCATCCACGATCACATTTGCTTTGCTCAGGTGGTAATCTATCACTAAGTCATAGTCCTTGATTAATTCTAACCACCTCAATTGCCTTAGGTCTAACTCCTTCTGAGTGAGAAAGTATTTAAGGCTTTTATGGTTGGTAAAGATCTTGTACGTAGCCCCATATAAGTACTCTCACCATATCTTCAAGGTGAATATATGGTAGCTAGCTCCAAATCTTGTGTGGATAATTCAACTTGTGGTTCTTCAATTTTGTATCAACACACAACCTTGTACACCGGGTTCCTAACCAACCAACTGCTCACCCAATGGAGTGATCACCAATATTTCTCCATCAAGGAGACTTAAGGGTCTATTGGCATACTTAGCAAACCCCATACTCACAAATAAATTATTAGGACCCGTATCAATAAGCAAACGAGCATCAACATTGAAAATGTTTATCATACCTATTTAATGTAAACCATCCTGCAATTATTAGTTAATTTTTAAAATACATACTCTACAAATGACCTCCCACATCATGGCATTACACCGCATAATCATGAACACATTTCTACAATAAGGATCCTCATTTCTAAACTTGATTTTACCATCATACTAATCACATGTTTGTATGTACATAAGACTTTGAAATTTGTGGTTCTGGACTTATAAGCTATTATGGATCTGTAGGGTTCAATACTGTCATGCCTCAATTCCACCCCTTCCCTGAGGCTTCATCATCGATAGACTATTTGACTCTTACCAGGGCTCATTCACTCACCTAAACAACATAAGTTACTCTAAAATAATAGATTTTCTTGAGTTTAACCACTATATATTACAAAAGTCTTCTATACATGGTAATGCAGTGGAGCTTCTACCAGGGATGTTATCCATAACAAGGATACCTCTACTAAATCATCTAACTTTCCTAGACTTAGGTTCTTATAGGGTCTTGAAATAATTTTTGGTGTGAGCTTGATAGCCCAGTGAGGTCCATGTGTATAAGTGCGATTAAATCTTTAATACAAGAAAGCAGTATATAATAGCAATAAAAAATAAAAACAGGAATAACACAATACAAGAAATGAAACAATACTGATTATTAGGGATGAGCCAATTCCACCTTAGGCCACCATCACAAGCACAGTCTCCTAATTCCTCCAAATAAAGGGTCAATTTTGGAAAAGCCTATTAGTCTCCACCTAATTAAGTGGACAATTCTTCTATCTACATAATGGGCTGCTACCGGTATGTATTTCGACACTTGACATAGCCCTTGCTTGCTTGACTACTTCAACACATATTGGCTTATCAATAACACCGACGTGAAAAAGTATACAGCTGACATAACAATCACATACAATCATACAATATATAACACTTGTAAGCCAACATGACTATGGGTAAACGGTTGAGATAAAGTTTACCTCTGGACACGTCTTTATAATTATGCAGTATTAAGAATAGTTTTTACTTTCTTCGATTTTTTGTTTCCAAACAAGGATGCAAATATGATTATATGCAAAAAATAAAAGAAATAATATGCATACAAAAATGTATGAATGCAATAGACACTCACCTTAAAGAGCTATCATATGTAATCAAAGTTAGCTTTATCCTTTCTGCAAAAATTTCTTATCGAACTATCTTTCCTTTTTTTTTCTTCTCTCTTTCTCTTTCTCTCTCTCTTTTCTTTCCTTGGCCGAGTTGTTTTAGAATGGGGATAGGGTATTTATAGGCCACAGTTTGGGGATAAGTCATCACCTCTTCACAAGTTGTTGACACGTAGAGGACACATGTCAAACATTCAAGACACGTGTCAAACATGTGTTACGTGTGAAATGTGTCAATGTTTAGGTTGGCAAAAGGTTATCTAGTCAAGGTTAGTAGAAAATTATCTAAACTATGGAGTTATAGGTTTGCAGTGCTTATTTACCTGTAATTCTTAAGTAAATGTAAATTTACTTAAATGATATTACATGTACATAAGGAAATACCCCCATTTGAATTCAATAAAAATTATATGAAAACCTAATTCTATAGGAATAAAAAAGTACCCAATTTCATATATTTAGCCTCCAACAAATTGATCAAACTTAGGTCTTAAATGTTCCAAGTACTCGAGTTCATATCTAATTCACTTGTTTGAATAGCATTATCATTTCCCTATTAATAATAAGTTATTTCTTATAATTAAATGCAACTAAATTGGGGTATGTGACAAATACCCTTTGGCCCTGAACTAGCCACAGCTAAAAAGGCATTCTCGGTCACTGTCGAGTAATCACTCACTGAGTGATACTCACTTAAAGGCATTCTACAGGTTATCTACTCAATGGCATATCTATAACTCAACCATCACAAACCATAGAACACTTATATCATCACTTTCAATCACCAAGGAAAAGACTAGGGAGAGGTACTTGTAATCATGTCTGGGTTGGCTTGAGCTTCCTCACTTGTCATGGCAAAAATCCTTATCTAAATCCTTGGTTGAGAACATTGGGAAGGAACGACCATAGTGTTGCTCCCAGTGCTCATCCATGGAGCAATATTTGTTGAATGAGTGGGGGTATTGGTTTGACCACCCCTACATCTACTAGGTTGGTCCCGACCCAGTTGGCTTCTTTGTATATCATTCCCAACTCCGGGCAATTATTATGGAAATGTCATTTCTTCCCACATTGATAGCATCTCTACGGTTCCCTACTAAACCCGAAGTGAAACTTCTTACAATTTGGCCAAGGGTCCTTACTACCTATTGTCTTACTTTTGGAGGTGGCACTAGTTGTGGGAGTACCAAACTGTGGCAGTCGTTGGCCTTGTGGAGAGTTAATTGATTCAAAAACAGAAACACCACTATAGGGGCCCATGCTCCTATTCATCTTGGGGCCTTGGCCTGAAGTGAATTTGAACCTCTTTTGCTTGCCATGACTCTAACTTTCCCCTGTTTAATTACTATTTTCTTGGCCCGCAAGGCCAATTGCAACGTATCCTTGTATATATGAGCTTCAGTCACTGACATTTTCTCCCTGATATTCAAATTCAAGCTCGCTTCAAACTTAGCACACAAGGACTCCTTTGAGCTAATGAATTCTGGAATATAAGTAGATAACTCCATAAGTTCTGTCTCATATTCGGTCACCATTTTGTCTCTTTATACGAAAATAAAAAATTCCTCCACTTTTCGTTTTTATAGAAATAGGTGTACTACTTTTCATTGAATTGCCTAAGAAATTTATCCTAAGTCAGAGGAGAATAAAAACTACTCTCCACATTTTCCCACCAAGAGCAAGCACTTTTGTCTAATAACCTAATCATCACTATCAATTTCATATCAATAATAGTCTCTTGAACATGGCCAATCCAATCCTTGGCCGTGCCCGAAAATGTTTCACATTTGAGTTATCTCGCCTCTTTGATTAACTTTGACAACTCAATGACAGAGCGGTTGGTTGAAGCAACAACCGGAGGAGGAAGTGGTGCTATCGGGATACTTGCTGCGATGGTTGAAGTTAGAGGAGGAGTTGGTATTTGTGGTGCAGCTTGCATTTGAGCCCCATATGCCATCCACCACTCCATCACTTGTTAGAGAGCGACAAATGGTGGGGCCAGAGTCCCAGTTGGCAGAGCCAATTGAATAGGAGCCAAAGGAGGTGCATGCGAAGACGATGTAGCCTCTGGTTGAGGAGATGGTGAATGAATCTAATTCACATTTCTCATTCTTCATCCGGGAGGTATTATAGTTCTACAAAGGTAAAATTTGTGCTTAACATGCAAAATTAGGTGAAGGACTAAATATGTAACCCCCTAAAAATAAACTCAACTTCTTAGGACCTATAGGAGGTGTTTTAAAAACCCTTTAGAAGTACTTTGAACACCAAAACTTTACAAAAAAAAGGTGAAAACAATTGAGAACCTTTGAAAATACTTAGAAATATTTGAAAACCTCTCAAACTTTTACAAAATAAGAGTTTAAACTCTGATATCCATAAAATTATCATGCCTTTAACCTCGAATCGAGCACATAACAATCGCCATGCTTCCAAGATATGCCTAACTCATATACCAAACTACCACAAGGCATTCATCGATATCCATCTATTTTGTAAAATAATTCAACAAAACCAAATAAAATAACATGCATTCATCACACAATTAAATGACCAGCCCGATCCGTCCCTATTCAAAACATGCATGCATAAGGCATGCCCAACCAATCAAATCCAAATACATGCACAAGACCAGCCGGGCTATTCCAATCAAATCTGCAAAAATAAAACAAGTCCCTACTCAAGGGATCCAAACTAACTCAATCGAAAACAATTCTCAAATAAACTTTTGGAAATCAAATAGACTCTTAATATACGTATACAAAACCAAATGAAATTCAAAGTCCAAAATCAAAAAAGATAGTATGCGAGATAATTTTTTAAAAATGGTTACAACCAATGTCTCCATAAGAGTCCACTAATACCTCAAAATATAATCCAAAATGCTGATACCCGAAGATATTTTCTTCGGTCTAGCTCAAGACAATAGCTAATCACCAAGCTAAGTGTCCTCTATAAAAATGAAATAAGGAATGAGTATAAACAATACTTACTGAGAGGAATAACTGTTATATAATAAATAAGGGGTGAGTGTGGATATGTCAAATAATGTTTCGAAAATCCTTTTTTTTTTTTCCATTATAATCCAATACATCAATGATAATCATAAAAATCAAGGTTTTCAACTAAATCCAATTATCATGATGAGATAAAATTTATGCGTCCAACATATTTCACATTTTCCAAACATGGGACTATCAAAATTATTGTTCCCAACAAAAGTTTACAATGATCTAAGAGGACCACCAAGGGGTATTAGTAATTTAAGTTTACAAATACCCCCATCCTTGGCGTTAGATGTGGTGCTTTATTGGTGGTACAACCAACTATCTCATAACCTTATTTATAACATTTGGCCATAGAAATACCACACGTGCTTAGCTACCTCTCATGGTCTACTAACCCCACCATGTCACCCTGTTGGTTCATATTGTGGAGGGAAATGACTAGTCATTTAATAGGGATTCAGGCTCACACCCCAAGCTAATACATGAACAATTCCATTTTAGTCATTTCTTATGCCAATATAGCCCTACAAAGTTCAATTCAAGTCATCAATGGCAAAATTTGTAATATCATAGATATAAAATGATAAATAATTCATTTTCAAACAAATTGGATGCATAACTATATCAGATTTAAGTATAGCGACATTCCACACACAAAATGTTTCAAAACTCGTTTTATAATCATTTTAAAAAACTAAGTAAAGTATTTTACTCATTTAAAGAATAACATATAATCTACTCATCTTTTGGGAGGGTCAGCACTTTCAATCCACAATCCAAAGTTAAGTTAATTCCTCCTAAACTTCTAATTGTCTTAACCAAAAACAATACACACTATTTTACTATTAATCATAAATCAAATTTGGGATTAGTTTATTTTCCCCCAAAATTTTCCAAACCCTAGATTTCTAATATCATCAAATTGATGTTCAAATCCTTTTAATAAATATCATAAACTTAGAGAAACAATATTCTATTGAACATTTCCTTCAATTTTCTTATTATACAAACTCTAAACCTAAACCCCTAAACTTAATCCTTCAAATCTCAATATAATAATCCAAAAACATGATAAAATAACTCAAATCTAGTTAAGATGAGATGGAATCATCAATTTCATTCTCAAGTTGAGTTACACCAAAATCCTAAACTTTTCCCTCTACAAACTCCCAAATTTCAATATAAATTGTAATTTCATGCAAGAATTACTCAATTATAAGTTAAGAGAGAAAAATTACCTCTACTAGGACTATCATCCCTTATTGAATTACACCAAAACTCTAAATTTTTCTCTCTTAAGAAAACTCACTTTTCTTGCTAGACCTAAACCCCAATGGGTTTTTTTTTGGGAGTTTTAGAAGCCTTAATACGTTAACTTTTTGCTTGAACTTGGGTGCTCTTCAATAGAGCAAAGAGAGAGGGAGAGGGAGAGAGAGAAAAAAAAAGAGAGTGAGCCGATAGGGAGAGTGAAAAGGAGGGGATGGGTTTCGGGTGATGGGAATGGAAGAAAATGGGAGAGGAAGAAAGAGAGTAAAATTAAAAAAAAAAAAATAGGGGAGTAGGTTTTGACTTTTCTTTTCTCCCTCCTTTTTTTGTGTTTTTGATATTACACTTCTTTTTCTATCCCAAATATATATATATATATTGGTTTGGAAGTAAGAATATAAGGCATAACTGGAAATATGCTTTACTAGCAAGATTTTACTATTACGATTAAAGAACTCAAACTTGATAAGGAAAAGGCTTCTAACCACATCTGTTGGGAATTCACAGAGAAGTGGGGAACTCTTCAAAAGGTTATTTCAGGTTCAAGAAGATGATCTCTAAAACAATCGAGACATGGTGCATCAATAGTCCTTGAGTGGAGGGATGGAGGAGGGTTGTATCAATCTCCCAAGTCTTACCTTTTGTTTAAGGATGACATGATTATTTTCTATGATAATAATGTTAGGCAGGTTCTCCTTTCAAAATGTATTCGCCCATGGCTGGAGTTGCTCTTCCTTGAGGTTCAAGGTTAACCTTGAAAGAAGCAACCTATAGGTATTGGTGTCAACATTGGCTTATTGTCATCCATTTTGGGGTGCAAAGTGGAGAGCCTTCCTATTTCTTATCTTGTCCTTTCTCTTACAGCAATGCACAAAGAGAAGGTAGTGGTCTTAAAGAGATTTGAGAGAAGGTTAGTAGGGTAAAAATCAGTATCTCTCTAAGGAAAAGAGACTTACTCTACCCAAGAGCCACTACACTTAATGTGTGTCTCTCCTATACCTCTATCAAAGGAAAAAGAATCAAGGGTTTACAAGAAGATTCTATAAGAAGTGACGAAAAGAATGTTTTTTCTTATTTCAACAAGGGTTGCTTTATATGTATATATTTACAGCTGTAATAGCTAAACAAAGAAAAAACAAAAATAGGAAATTCCCAAATTTTAGGCAAATCCTCTAATTTTAGACTATAGGTCAAATGAACTAATTCCCTAAAATTAGCAAATACAATAACTACTAAATATTCTATTACAGCATATAATTTCTTAAAATAGAATACATGTTCGTGTTTTCCCATACTCCCCCTCAAGATGATGAAGGGATGTTATCCATTCTAGACTTGTTAATTAAACTCTAAAAAACTAAATTGGATAATCCCTTTGTGAATATCGGCAAGTTGATTGTTCATATAGACAAATGGAGTGCAGATCAAACCATTATCAAGTTTCTCTTTTATAAATTTTCTGTCAACCTCTATATGCCTTGTATAATCATGTTGTATCAAATTATGTGCAATATTGATATTATCACAGTACAAACTCATCGGGCCTTCCCACTTAATCTTCAAATCTTTCAAAATTATTTTAAGCCATAGGAGCTCACAGATTCCAATTGTCATTGGCCAGAATTCTGCTTTTATGCTCAATCTTGCAACTATGTTTTTTTTTTTTTACTTCTCCATATAATAAAGTTTCCACCAAAGAATGTATAATAACTTGAAATTAATCTTCTATCATCTACTAACATTGCATAATCTACATCAGTATAAGCTTTAAGACTCAATCTTTCTCCTATTCTCAACAAAATTCCATTGCCAGGTGAGCCCTTTAGGTGCTATAGAATTTTATTTACAGCTCTAAGATGAGTTTCTTTGGGATTATGCTAGTAAGTGATAAATAAATTAATTTCCCAATAAGTCTTTGATAATTACCATTGTTAACTATAGCATCTTTTGGGACATCACCCAATTTATGATTAGGCTCTATGGGCATGTCAATTGGCTTACATCCGAGTTTACTAGTATCATTCAAAAGATCAATCACATACTTCTATTGAGATATGAAGATCCCTTGCTAAGAATGGGCTACTTCTATGCCAAGAAAATATTTAAATTTCCCAAATCCTTTGATCTTGAATTCTTTTACCAGACACCCTTTTAACTTTTCAATTCTTTCCATATCATTCCCGATCACTACTATGTCATCCACATAAACCAAAAATGTTGTAACTTAATCCTATGACTAAATAGGTATGACCACATTGGCTCTGTCTAAATCCAAGGTTAACATTACTATGACAAACCTTCCATACCAAACTCTTGGAGATTGTTTGAGTCCATACAAAACTTTCTTCAATCTGTGTACCATTTGCTCTTCATTTGTAGAGCTAAAGCTAGGAGGAAGTTCCATATAAATCTCTTCTTCAAGATTATTAGGTAAGAATGCATTCTTGACATCAAATTGTTGTAGTTTCCATCCAAAGTTGGCTGCCAATGACAACACCACTCTCACTATATTTATTTTTGCAACTGGAGCAAATATTACAAGATAATCTATGCCATAGGTTTGAGTATAACCTTTGACAACTAGTCTTATTTTATACCTTTCTAATTAACCATCGAACCTATACTTTACTATAAAGACCCACCATTTACTGCTCCCAACTAGTTTTTTACTCTCAGCAACTTCACCAAGTCCCAGGTTTTGTTCTTTTCTAGAGCCTCCATCTCCACCTTAATAGCGTTTCTCCAATTCTCGTCCCCTAGTGCCTTAGATAATGTTTAAGAATGTCAATACTATTAAGGCTAGTAAAAATGTCCATACGATTATGAGATAGATTTTTATAGTATATGAAAAGATACAAAGGGTGTGGGTTATAGATCCTGGTTCCTTTGCTTAAGGCTATAAGGATATCAAGGTCATTTTCTTTTTGGGTATTTGGCATATTAGGACTAGGAGAAATGGTTGGATTGCGTATCTCAGTAGTCATCAGGTTTGGGTCAAATGATTATACCTACATCGATTAAGAGAATGACCCTTTCTTTATTAAACAAACTTGAGGCAATATGGTTTAATTTTTGTGCTATGGGTGAAGAAGAAGAATCATTTTCTACTAAAAAATGAACAGTAGAGACAATAGAATCTTACTAGATAGGAGTGGGTTCGGACTGTATGGACCCAGACTACACCGAAATAGAAAAGGACGACTTAGATACAAGCAAATTAAGAAGAAAAAAATCTTTATCCTTTTCTTCCATGATTACCATCTCCCCTGAAGATAAGGATGGTAAAAGTATTGATCATTTTCAACAAAAGTGACATCAGTAGGCACAAAATTTTCACGTGGGAGGATGATGGTATTTATTGTCCTTTTAAGTGGATAAGTAACCAACAAAAGCACATTTGAGAGTCCTTAAATCAAGTTTACCCCTATGTTGAGAATGCACATGAATAAAGGCCACATATCCAAATATTTTGGGAACAAAATTTTTTGTGACATTGAAGTTGGGATAGAATTTTGCTAAGACTTGTGCAGGACTCTAAGATTAAGTACCCTCATAGGAATTCTATTTATGTGTAAGCCATACTTAACATAGTTTCTCCTTAATAATGTTTTGAAACATGTTTCCTGTAAAAGAACAGCTTAGGTAACTACTAAAAGATGGCACTTTTTCTAATTTTTCTGTTTTACCACTCCATTTTGTTGGGGAGTGTTAATATAAGATAATTCATGAATGATGCCATGTTGTTGAAAGAATAAAGAGACGATTTAATTAAAATAATATTTTAATTATCATATCAAAATAATTTAATTTCCACCCCAAATTGTGTCCAGACTATATTGAAAAAACTTTAAAATACAAAACTCACATCTGAATTTTTTTTTTTTTTGAAAAAAAGAAAAATCCATGTCATACGAGTACAGTTCTTAATAAATGAAATAAACCAACGAGCTTCATAAATGTTGGGTAATGTAAAAGGACCCCAACTATCACTATGAATAAGAGTAAATGAAACATATATTCTTTTATTGCTTATTGGAAAAACAACACATTAATGCTTTGCGAGTTAACACATATCACAATAAAAACTTTTTACTACAATTTCTTTTAACACTGAAGGAAACGAAATTTTAAGAACATGGAATGATAACGGATGACCAAGATGAGGATAATGAAACTAGATCTTGCCTTTATTAGATTTAAATGACACAAAAGGGAATAACAAAGGGAAATGATTACCAACTCTATGTTGTTCACTCGACTCTTCAAGATAGTAGAAGCCATCTCTCTCCCTAACACATCCAATCATTTTCTTCATATCCAATTCCTTGAATACACAATGTGAAGGATAAAAGTTCACATTGCAGTTAGCATTTTTGGTTAGTTTTCGGATTGACAAGAGATTGGTGAACAATTTTGGGACATAGAGAGTGTAAGTGAATCACTAATAAAAATATCTCCTTGACCAGCAACAATAGTGACTAAACCAACAACTAGGGTGACTTTCCTATTATTAGGGTAAAGTGTGTAAATTTTGTAGAGGAAAAAGTCATATGGTCTATGGCTCCTAAGTCAATAACCCATGTATTCAGAATATTCCAAAAATTCGGTGTTAGAAAAATTTCATAAAATATTTCTTGTAAATTAACGAGAGAAATTGGTTGTGATCGATTTTGACTTATAAATGTAAGTGTAATACCGGAATGTCCAATTATGGTATTAATACTAAAGTGACTGTTTGAGATTTCTATATTTTGCATATTATTGGAGAATAGTTAATTTAAAATTTAAATGTGGATTTTGTCCTCTAGACTATATAGGAATTTCCCAAAACTCTTGGTTGACAGACCCTCAATTTTAAGTGTTTGGTTATTAGAATAGTCGGTACTCGGTAGAGTTTAATTTGTGTTTGGTGTCCAGTAAAACTTAAGTTCTTATCAGGATTAATCTCCTTCATAGGATTTGATTTCTTTGTGAGAAATGGAGTGGCTCAGTAGAACTTTAACATTGGGTGGACTGTTTCCCCAATTTTAGTTCCCTAGTTAATGACAACTATCTCTTTGAACATTCCACCATCACTCGGTATATTGTAATCTCTCCATACATGCTTACTTCTCGATAAACGTTTGCTACTTTTACAAATGGCAACCCAATCAGTTGAACCTCTTCCTGTCTGTGGATATTAAAGTTTATCTCTTTGTATATTGAGAATGCTCTCAGTACATTTCTCTTGGCTTCTTGGTACTTATTCACCTCTTTACATCACTTCTCGGTGTATTGTGAATCTCCACAGTACCCATCTACTCCTCGGTATTCCCCTATAGTCATGGGAACCTCAGTACCTCGGTACCGACAAGAGCCTCTTATAACATTTCACTTTCACTTGCTCAACTTGGAGAATTGAGTCTCAATACTTGTACTTTTACATTTTCATAAATCTCTCGATTCTCGGTACAATAATTGTGAACCTGCTCAACATTTTCTTCCATCCCACCTCCTTGGTGCATTACACTCCACTTACATTGAATTTTTGTGTGTTGGTTGAAGCCATGGAGAATTGAACTCTAGAGATCCCAAGCCTTCAAAATGTTCATTGCCACTAAACCACTCAAACACTTAAATTATATGATACACAATTTATATTATATCCCCTATTTTGAGCATCTCATATTTTTATTATTTTTAATTCATTTTCATAAATTCTAATTTCCATTCCAACTCTCCTTGCTCATTACCTAACATATTTTCTCAACAAAACATAATTTTAAGTATTTGAGTTCATAGTGTTGACCTTCTCAATAACCCAAGAAGACATGTTGGATACTTATACAAATTAGAAGTAAAGAAAGACAACTAAACAAATAATGGACATGAGTTTGTAGATAAAGGTAGAAATGGAATTCCAAAACACACACACAACCTTATTCACTCTCTCCCTCCCGACTCCTTTTTCCCCTCTCTCTCCAAACTCTCTCTCTTTCTCCCTCCCTCCCTAGAACTTAACTAAATCACACCCAAAATCAATTTTTGAAACTTCTAAACATCCAAATATCAACCCCTAGAACAAAAACTTAGTGGGAGATTTAAGAAATTTTAGAGAGAGAAAATCTAGGGTTTTGGAAGATTAGATTTTGGATGAGATTTGTAGCTTAAATCAAGATAATCATCTATTCCCAACGTATATTTGAGTTATTTATGGTTATATTAATGATTTATACAAATTTTTGGAAACTTTTGTAGGGAGAGAAAAATTAGGATTTGTTGTGACTTGATTTTGGAAATGAAATTGGTGACCCTATTTGAGATAAATCATCTTTCTCAACTTAGATTTGTGTTATTTATACAAGTGTTGGAATTCTAGGACAAGAATGGGATGAAAGCCATAAATGTTATAAACCAAACAACTTGAACTTACTGTGGTTTTTCGACTATAACGTTTTTTGTACATAGGCAAACTGAGTATAGTTTATTACTACTGAAACTAGACTTCTAGGGCTTTAAAATGTTGTATTGTAATAGTCATTTCGATGAAAATTGAATCTTGGGTGATTTTGCAAAAGAACTTATTATGCAAAAATCCCCTATTTTCTATCCTATTCTGGCCATAGGATTTACTACTATTTTAAGCTGTCTTCTGGACTGAATTCAGCTAAACTTTGAACATAAAAATTGTAGATCTATGTCTTATCTTTAATTTAAGACCTAAGTCATTTAAATTGGTTGTGTGTAGTGAAGCTATCATAGTTTTTCTATGACAATGCAAATGTGGGTCATGAATTTAGGAAAATTTAGGGAAAATCAACTAACCCCAAATTTGATCTATGATTAATGGTAAAATGGTGTTTATTGTCTTAGATTGAGACAATTAAAAGTTAGGAGGGATAAACTTAGTTTGGATTTTGGATCGGGAGGGTTGACCCTCCCAAGAGGTAAGTGGTAGCATGCTTGTACTTAAATAAAAAATTATTTTTTTTTGAATTTTCTAAATGATTTTTGAAATTTTATTTTATATGTTTTAGTGTGTGTGGAATATCTCAAAGATTGAATTAGAAAACACCTATGCATTCTATATATTTTGAATGAACAAACGTGCCATGTTGATTTATTGATGTTAAATACACTATCTTCTAATGAGCAATTGTTAAATTAATGGCATATGGAATGGATCTATGAATGTTGAGAAATGGTGCATATGATTGGCTGAGGGGGAAAAGTCTGATTGTCGAAAAATAACTAGTCATTTCTCTCCACGGAGTGATCCAATAGCATGATGATTTGTAAATTGGGCATTTGTAAATGGTCCAGTTGGTTGTACCACCAACAAAATACTAGGACTAATGCCAGGAAATGGGCATTTGTAAATTGAAATTACTAAAACCCTTTGCGGTCCCACCCTAGGTCGAGGTAGATCTTTGTGGGGAATAATGATTTGGGCTGTTTCATATTGAAAATGTGAAATGGTTGGATCCAAATGAGATTGAATCATGATATTGAAAAATCTCTTTATTATTAAATTATCTTGAAATTGATACAATGATTAGAAATATATATACTGGATATATCTACCACACAAATCTAATTTTTGTTCAACATGCATATCACTCATTGGGTATTATTATACTCACCCCTCCTAATTCTAATTTTATAGAGAAAATTTAGTTGAGACTTGTGGTCACCCAGCACCGGACTTGGAGAAATTTGTTTTGTTGGATTTATTCAGCTATTAGTTTTCTTTTGGTTTGAGGTATTAGTGGATCTAAATAGAGGCAAACTTTATAACTATTTTTGGAAACTCATTTTGTATTATGTTTATTTGCTTTATGATTTAAATATGATTTACAAACTTAAATCAAGGACCCGCTTTTTACTTCTTTGAATTTTATGGAAATAGTTTACAATAAAATGTTTTGTGATGAATTGGGAGACCAATTGGGATGGCTAGTTTTGCCTGTTGATGTTTGGATTTGAAAGGAAAGGCCTTACTGGCTAATTGATGATTGATACTTGTTTGGAAATGAGTGATATACAATGATTACCTTGCAATACTTTGGTGTACGGGTTGGCATTATCCATATTCTAGAGTAGCATGGTGGTTGTCGCATGGTCAATCTTAGAGTTGGGACGTGACATTATCCAAAGCATTAGAGGCATGAGAAGGAATAAATATACCTAAGAAGACTAAATTAGAAGTATTTGTCAAAATCGATGGCTTTTCTGGTGAATCCAAAAAATTCTTCAGTCTCTCAATCTCATCTCTATTAAATCCAAGAGATGGTTGACTGCATTCTTGGTTGCTTTTGTCTTTAATTCACTATACTCTGGCCACATAAGCTTGAGCTTGCTCCTTTCCTCATCCCAAAAAAATTCTAGAATAAGAATCAAAGAAAAAAGACAAAAAAAAAAAATTAGAATGAGAAGCAAAAAAAAAAAATGGAATTGACAGATTGATCGAGGAAAACACAAGTTCCCAGAGAAATAGCCTAATGCTCTCATACCAAGATGAAAAGAATGTTTTTTCTTATTTCAATTAGGGTTACTTTACACGCATATATTTATGGTTGCAGTAGCTAAACAAGAAAAAAAATAAAAATAGGAAATTCCCTAATCTTAGGCAATTCCTCTAATATTAGACTATAGGTCAAAAGGACTAATTCTCTAAAATCAGGGAATACAATAACTACTAAATATTCTTCCTAAAATAAAACATGCATTTGTATTTTCCCACAAGAAGCAAACAGGATACAGCGTGACACTTATTATGGTTAAATGGCATATTGCAAAATGCCCTCAGTAGCAAAGGGATCTTGCTATTTGATTTGTAGTGGAGTTTAACAAGCTACTGTTTGGGAAATGGTTGTTAAGGTTCTTGATAGAGCACAATTCTCTATGGAAAGGGGGTGATACTAGCCAACTTATGAAATAACTCAAAATGGGTGATTGTGTGTCAAGGTGATTGGGCCTTTTGGGGTGACCAAGTGGAAGGATATCTACAGAGCGTAGAATGTAGTTCATGGGTAATATGGGCTTTAATGTGGGAAATGGATCAAGAAATTCCTTGTGGCATGATGCTTAGTGCTGTTGTTATCCTCTAAGCAGCCACTTCACTGCGTTTGAGTTAGTGGTTGACAAAGAAGCATAGGTTTGCTCCTCAACTTCTAGGTAAGGGACAAAATTACATCAGAATATGAATTTTATTACACACATAGATGATTCAAAATTTGACTGCTTTTCCATCTTCTTTGAATTGCTCAAAGAGAGAATAATGATTTGTGCAGGGAGGACAATATGGGCTAGAGTGGCTCTTCATCGAAAACCTTTTGAACTTAAAAGGTTTTACAATATGCTCATGTCAGTGATAAAAGGAGACGAGGCCTTCTGCTTTAAAGTACGTTTGGGATTCTGCCTCTGCCCAAAGGTCACCCTTTTGCCTAGGAGGCAGCCTTGGCTAGGATTTTAACTCAAGATTATTTCAACATAAGAGGAATTGTTTCCATAAATAGGTGTGCTTTATGTGACATAGAGCTCAAGTCCATAAATCACCTATGTCAATGTAACTAAACTCATTCTATGAGGGGTAAGATTTTCTCTCTACTAAGTATACATGGGCAAACCGATTACAAAATCCATAGTGATATGCTTTCATTTCCATTCGGGAATTGGCAAAAGTTGGAGGATATCAATAGGCCTTTGGTGTTCCGCCTTCACCTGTTGATATACCAAACACTTGGATACAAATTCAGTAATCTCTCTTTTCATTCACGACCACCAGTAAGTCTCCTTAATCATTCAGTACATCTTAGTACTTCCCGAATGGATAGCATATGCCGATGAGTGTGTTTCTTCAATAATAGCCTTACGAAGATCAACATCCTTAGGAACACAAATTCTATTTTAGATCACCAGCATCCCATCCTCTCTAATTCTAAACTTACCTCCTTCTCCATTATGGACTTTCTCTGTCACTCGCCGATCCTCGATCCGAGGCCGTGAATAGCCGTCCGTTAACCCGTACATTGTCCACCTCACGACACACATACCGAGACAACGAAAGCTAAAACAATTACTTGTATAAAACTGTTAAAAACTTGTTTTTCCTCAAAAACATCATTTCCCGAGTAAAGGATGTAAAATGCAAGACAATGCCTCAATTCACAATTATACAACACTGGTGAGAGTTTTGAATTACATTATACAATGTAATTATATACATCAATATCAAATACACTGCAGAAAAGTAGTGTGTACCATACTCAATGCCTAATGTCTCCAAACGTAAATCAAGTGTGTCGAACAGCCACTCGACATGTCTCCCTATTCAATTCTATAACTGTCATTAGGGAAAAGTGAGGGGTGAGTATTATGGGAAAATACTCAGTGAGTGAGGGGATTGAAAATATGTTATCAATCGTAAGTGTGAGCATGGAGTGTCAAAGTATAATTCAAAACCATGATGATATCAAAACCAAGCATGCCATTTCCAGAAATCAAGTGAACACATATCACACATCATAGTATCAAGGTATGCATCCATTTACATTTTCGAAATCATTTAGAGTTTGCCAAGAAAATAACCCTGACAAAGGTCTACCTCGACCAATAATGGGTGCGTTGGGGGTTTTTCATATGTAAGTATATAAAATTAGCTCTCTATCCCAACATTGGCCATAAGCCTCACCAAGTGCTAGACAGTGACGTAACACATGTCCTCCCCACATTTGGTTCAACCAGTTAGCCCGTGTCTATACGTATACCCAACAAATCGTGTATAATACCTCACTCGGAGCTAGACTGTGGCATAACACATATCTTCCCTAATTTGGTTCATCCGAGCACAACTATACATATGACATTTATGGATACCTCTGGAGAAGCATATCTGAGCAATATGGGGTGTCTCTATAAATGCCCTTCGTTGCTACGGAATCCATCAAGAACATCATCACATTATCATATCCGTCAATGCCATGAACTCTCAGTCCAAGTATCAATTCAGTATCCATCAAACGTGCCAAAATGCATAGTCATATCAAAAATCATATTTCAAAATTTCAAAACATGAGACGATATCATTTCATCACAAATCACGGATGCATATCATTTGAATCAAATCATTGGAGACACTCCATTAATCATAAAAGCAACATTTACAAAACATAGTCAAAATCATATGCTTTCACACAAGTCAAGAAATATGTTATTTGAAAAGCTATAAAACATGAGTTTTTGTTCAATCGAAAACATAACATCAAAGTCCCACTCATAGTATACGGGAGGGTACGTCCCTCCCTAAAATACACCACAACAAGCAAAAAGGGTTCCCCTCGTCCGATCACCAAGCAAATCACAACAATGCTACATATAACATACATAAAAAAAAAATGTCATAAAACTAGAAGTCATTATGTTGAGTCGGCATTACAAATAATACCCTATACCTAGAATCAAGACTTAGGCAAACATAGGTAGGGTTCTAACATCTCCCTTACCCTCCTAACAAAATACACCACTCATGTCCATTCTTTATGTTCCAAACCACTTACCAATCTAACAGACAACTTTGTCACCATACTTAGTACATCTATGCTCACTATAAAACAGCAATTCTTAACATTTTTAGCCTAAATATACTTCCAATACACAAAGACATAAGGATTCATTATAAGAAATCTTGACTGCAAAATTTCAAATTTGTGCAGTTTTCGAAAACAGGCTGTAACTTTCACCACACAGATCCAAATCACATGATTCTTATCTCAAATTAAAGATATGACACAGATATACAAATTTCATAACTAAATCTTAGGTTGATTCAAACCAGAAGACACCTCAAAATTGAAAACAACTCCACGGCCAGAACAGGACAGAACAGGGTTTTTCTCTGCAGAACACCTAACTTTGAAAAATCACCAAAAATACGATTCTCTTCAGAATTAAACAAATCATATCTCATTTTAAAGCTACAGAAGTCTAGTTTCATATGCAGAAACCTCACTCAATTTGTATTTGTTCAGGAAAAGTTATTACAGAAAGACTACAGCCTGGTCAGTTTGCCCTGTTTTGCAGAAATTTAAAGTTTCAATGTTTACATCAAATCTTTCCTTCCTCTTTCAATTTCAGACCACCAAACCTCATGTTCAACATGATTTCTATGATGATTAAGAACTTAAAACATAGACTTAGGACATGCTTTGGACTAGACTCAAGGATTTTTTCAAAACAACTAATCAAATCGTCACAAGTCCTTAACCAAACACAAGATCTAGAAATTTCAGCAAGGTGTAGGGTTTGTTTTACTTTTGATCTTTGATGTTCCAACCCCAACTCAAGGCTTCCCTTCAAGATCTTCCCTTCCTCCTTGAACTAACTTTCGACCTCCCCTAGATCCAACAAGAAATCCTTCTTACTTTGGCTCCAAATCAACATATCTTAGAGTATATACAAAGGGGAAACTTTCTTACCTAGAGAGGTTGAATGAAACTTGAAGAAACCTTGGATTTCTTCCTCCTTGGACTCATGGTTTCCTTCTTTAATCACGAAGCTAGAATTTTTCTTTGGTTCTAGTTTTTGGATATGTTATTTTAGCGCTTGAGAAGGTTATATCTATGTAAAAATATTGAAGTGTTGTTTGGAAAAATAAATAAATAAACTCTTCTTCAAGCAAGGGGCCACGGTTTGGGAGGAGAAAATGAAGAACTTTGGTGTTCTTTCTTGGCCTCTCACGTTTTTGGAGAATAAAATTAGTAGATCAATTCTAAGTTATTGTAAATTGTAAACAAGCCCCTTAAACTTTGAAATTTCTATTTTGACCCCAAAATTTTTTATATTTGTATACTAGACCCTATTAGGTCTAATTAAGTTTATTTTGCATTGAAATGTGGTCATTTAGTCTTTTCGGATGCTCTCTGTCCCAAAATTAGGATTTTCGGGTCATTTTCTGGAAATTGGCGGATTTAGCTTTTCGAAGTAAGTTTTTCCCTGATTTACCCTAATTTGAAGTTCTTATACACTCTAGAGTTAGTCTGATTAGCTTTGAACCATTGGTGATCATTTTAAAACTTTTTAGTTTTTGGTGATTTAAACCGAAATCTTTTTTAGAACAGTTTTAGCGGAAAAATTCCTTAGTAGTTTTTCTATATAGAAACACGTGTGATCTCATAATGTAATGGAATAGTATAAGTATGAGTACACCAAGACATTGGTGTTACATTCTCAACTATCGCCTTTAATTCCTCAACAACTACTTATAACTCTTGAATACAATCCACCAAAGTTGGCCTTACCTCAAAACTAGCCAGTAATGTACCTTGCTCATCACTTGCTAATCTGACTCCAAGGGCTTGAATGCCAACCAAACATGTAAAGTAAGAATTTCCATAAGACTCCAAATGAGATGAGGACTTCCAACTCAATGCATCTGTAACTACAGTGGCCTTACAAGGATAATAATCTATCACCAAATCATAGTCTTTAATCAACTCTAGCTGTCACGCCCCGAACCGGTAATCGTGAACAGCCGCCCGTTGACCTGGATGCCGGTTGTATTTTTACAGAAAATCGGGCAGAACCTCCCCATAAATCGGAGGTCTCCCATGTACAATTAAACCTGTATACCTGTATAAATTAAAAACATCATGTAAATTTAACAAACGGCCATCCCGGCCTCAAAACCATCCACCAATCTCACAACCGACATCCAGACAACGCAAGGCTAACAAATCACCAACAGTCCTAGCCACAAACCTCTACTGTCATGCCCAACTAGAGCATGAACAGCCGCCACACCGAGCGAACCTAAGTTTTATACAATTTACAATAATTTTCCCAAGTATTATTCAAATACGTACAATTGCGTCAATGCAAATGAAATATGAGAGTTTTGCAAATAAACATATATAATTTATACAGTCATCCCAAATAAGTACATGGTCAACTACGGACCTCAACAAGACCACGCAGGATCGACAATAAAATATGAAATTCATCTTTTCAATTAAAACTTAATCTCACCGTCGTAAACACCAAATCCGCCAATGAGCTATCAAGCCCTCGAGCCAAATACATCGCCCTAGCACCATAATCCTATCTGGGGAGGGAAAGAGGAGGGGTGAGTACTCAGGGAAGAATACTCAGTGAGTGAGTGGGTCAATGTAATCGTGTAATATGGGGTGTGAAACTGGAGTGTCAAAACATAAATATACAAATCATATTTCAAATCATCATGCTTTTCATTTCAACAATATATCATTTGCACGCATCAACAAATCAAATATGCATCCAAAATACTTTCATCAAAATCATAGAGCTGCCAGCCGTAAAACTCCCGGCAGAGGTCTACCACGACCTATGACAGGCGCACCGGGGGTGTTATATGCGATTTTATTTAAAGTGCTCTCTACCCCGACGTTGGCGACGGACCTCGTCCAGGTGCTAGACTTGGAGAGTGTATCCAAATCCTCCCCCTTTCGGGTTCAACCTGCCTAGTACCGTGTCATAAATATAATCTCATCTCGACAACTCGTGGGATACCCCAGGCCTAGGCATATCCGGACGCTACCAAAGCGCCGCTCACGGTGTCCTTCGTAGCTACGGAACAATACATATCACAGCCCTTAAGGCCAATATCAATATCACAGTACAATCACAGCCCTCAAGGCCAAAATCAATATCATATCAAAACATGTGCCGTAAATCAGGTTCGCAAACTAAATGCAACATATATCATAAAATGACACATTTTACGTTTCAACCACATGGATGCATATTTCATAATTCAACCACATTTTTCGACACTCCATCAGTTCACAAAAATCATTTCCAAAGCCAGTCAAAACATTTTAAGCACGCGATAAATCATGCTCATTTATCAAACTGTTGTAAATCAGAGTTTACATATTAAACGAAAACATTGAAATAAAACCCACTCACTGATACGGGAGGGTCAATCACTCCCTACAATGCACAACAAGTGCCGAAACTATGCTCCCATCGATCAAGACATCCAACACTTACGCATGTATGTAGTCAGCAAGTTTCAAACCTGCGCAGTTATAGAAAATAGGCTATAACTTCTAATACACCTTTACAAATCAAGAGGTTTCTTATTTCATGTTTTAAAGCTAAGGATGTCTAGTGTCTAAGGCAGACAACTTCACGTCATTCGGAGCTGTGTAGAGAAAGTTATGCTTACAACATATCCCCAAGACTCAAGTGATATTACTCAATCAATCCTACACAAAGTTCACACCAATCCAATCTCTCGTCGTACATAAGAATCAGCATATACACCAACACACTTTTATTCAAAATTCTTTATCAACTTCTTCTCCTCAATACCCCAATACAAGTCTATACATTTATCATATAATTACAAACACATGCTTTTGCTCATTCTTTACAATTGCGCATTTTTATATCACTTTAACACACCAATATCATTATATATATGCATACACTTTCTATACCTTATTACATACGCATATAAACTTCCATCTTGCTTACTAGAGTCATTCCCAATCTCTCCAATGGATTCGGTCAAGACATTTTTACATCCACATACTCACTAACCTCTATCCAAAATTCAGCATGCATAAATCCTCACTCTTGGCCTCAATTTCCAATATACTTAGCCAATAATACACCACACTTAAATGCCAAAACACAAGTACATCAAATCCACATTTTAACACTCAAAATCACATTAAAACCCATCAAATTTCATATTCAAAGTTCTACATTTTCCTGTACATGTTTCCTTAGGGTTTCTCCCCTCAATATGTGCTCATTTAAGACTTAAATCAATCATTTACACAATCACCTTTCTAGATTCTCATTTCATCACTTTCATTCCATTTATAACTAATTAACCAAATCAAAATCAAGTCTGATTCAATCCTAAAACCAATCAAAATTGGAAATACGCTTAAAATAAATAAGTTTCCTACGAAATGGAAAATCTTTGAAAAATCATACACTTTTCAATTCACATCCGATTTCTTCAACCCATATGTCATTTCAAAGGTATTGAAACCTATTTTCATCATATAGAGTTTGTATTTAACTCACCTATATGCAACATCAACAATAATGTAAAACACGCATCAATCCTTAGGCTCAACTCCCAAATTTCAACTATTTTCATACATATGTCAAATTAAACTCCGAGAGAAATTATTCTAACAAATGAATACGATTCCATCAACCAAAATAACCCAATTCATTTAAAATTCTATATTTAACCTAAATAATCACATATAACTTCAGACGATGCATTTAAATCTAATCTCAGATACATCCTAACATATATAATGCATTCCTACTGTAATTTACCCTACATTCATCTAAATAAATCAAATGAGTTAGCAATCCCTCACCTAGGGTTCACTGCAGTCCAAAACCCTAACATCTGTGCGACATCCGATTCCGTCCGAAACCTACAATGCTTCCAATTCGAAGCAAAAGTCAGCAAATTTTAGTATAAATCTCCAAGGAATCGAAACCCTAGAATTTGGGTTAGGGTTTGATCGTACCTTTGCAGAGGACAAGGCAGTCGACTTAGGGCTTTCAGTTGGGGCTTTCGCAGGTAGCAGAAGGGCGTGAGCAGAGAAGCAACACAGCAGCCGCGCGCAGGAAGGGTTATCGCCCGCAGGAGCGTGCGCAGGAAGGCTGTCAGGCGCTGGGAGCAGTCAGCGCGCAGGAGCAGCGCGCAGCCGCGCGCAGTCGCGCTGGCAGCAGCGCGCTACTACGCGTAGTCACGCGCGCGAGCAGGAAAGAGGCAGGCGGCTGTGGGTGGTCGACGGTGGATAGCGAAAAGGGGCGGCGCGGTGGTTGCTCCGGTGGAGGACCGCGGTGGCGGCGGAGGAAGAGAAAGCCGCGGGAGATCGGGAGAAGGAGATGGAAAGACTCGCAGTGAGAGAGAAGGATAGAGAGAGTGAGACCGAGAGAGAGAAAGAGAGGGAGTGAGGCGGTGGGGTGGCTGCGGTTGGCAGCGGCGACGGTGGCCGCAGGACGGAGGCGCGACGGGTCGCGACGGGGGAGAGGGAGCCGTGGGGATGGAGAGGCGGTGAGAGAGTGGCTGCGGTTAGCAGCGGCGACGGTGGCCGCAGGACGGAGGCGCGACGGGTCGCGACGGGGGAGAGGGAGCCGTGGGGATTGAGAGGCGGTGAGAGAGTGAGAGAGAGAGAGAAAAGAGGAAAAAGGGGGAAAAAGATGAAATTAGGGCTTAGCCCTAATTTTGACCCTTTTTCATTTTTTTTTTATTACTATTATTATTATTATTATTATATTTCTTTTTATAAATAAATTATAACTAATTAAATGAGTAATGTCTAAATTAATAAATAAATAAAACAAATCATCTATATATTTTTCATACTCACTTTATTTTACAAATCGGAAATACGGATATTTTAAATATCCCAAAAATTTCAAATTACATACCTCAAAATCGAAAATCAATATAATTTAAAATTTTCTCTCTCTATATGTAAACGGAGAAATATTTTATTTAATTTCATGAACAGTATACTTGTACGGACACCGTTGTGTCGATGTTACACTAGCCACCTTCTTTGTCTCAAGTTCAGCTCTTTTTGTGTAAGCAAGTACTTCAAACTCTCGTGATCGGTGAAAATTCTACAAGTCTCCCCATACAAATAATGTCTCCATATCTTCAAGGCAAATACAATTATAGCTAACTCCAAATCATGAGTAGGATAGTTCTCTTCATGCTTCTTTAGTTAACGGGAGACATAGGCTATTTCCTTATCATTTTGCATTAACGCACATCCTAATTCTTGTCTAGTAACATCACTATAAACCACATATCCACTTCTATTTGATGAGAGAGTAAGGATGGGAGCAGATGTCAACCTCTTCCTGAGCTCTTAAAAGCTAACTTCACACTTATCATCCCACTCAAATTTTATTCCTTTTCTTGTTAATTTAGACCGTCGAGCTGTAATTTTGGAAAACTCTTCAATAAATCTCCTATAATATCCTACCAGTCCAAGGAAACTTCTTATCTCTTTTATATTTCCCGATTACTCCTACTTCAAAATAGCTTTAACTTTCTTTGGATTCACAAATATTCCTTCACCGCATACTATATGCCCCAAGAATCAATTTCCCTTAACCAAATTCACATTTGGAGAACTTAACATACAACTGATTCTCTTGAAGGGTCTACTAAACGGTCCTAAGATGCCCTGAGTGTTCCTCATCACTCTTTGAATACACCAAGATATCATCAATAAACACAATTACAAATTTAGCAAGGTATGAGTGAAATACCCTATTCAACAAGTCCATAAAAATGGTAGGGGTATTTGTCAACCCAAATAGCATCACCAAAAACTTCAAATGTCCATTTTGAGTCCTAAAGGTAGTTTTATGTACATTACTATCCTTAATCCTTAATTGATGATAACCCGACCTCAAATCAATCTTTGAGAGCACACATGCGACTTGCAATTGGTCAAAAAGATCATCAATCCTAGGAAGAGGATACTTGTTCTTAATGGTACCTCTATTTAGTTGCTAGTAATTAAGACATAACCTAAAAGTACTATTTTTCTTCTTCACAAATAGAACCAGTACACCCCAAGGGGAGGAGTTTGGCCAAATGAATCCCTTATCTAGCAATTCTTGGAGTTGCACTTTCAGCTCCTTCAATTCTATGGGTGCCATCCTATAAGGTGGAATGAAAATCGGTGAAGTGCCAGGAACTAAACAAATAGCAAACTCAAATTCTCAGATTGGAGGCAAACTAGGCAACTCTTTTGGGAAGACATCGGGGAACTTATTCGTCACCGGAATATCCCTCAAGTTAGGACCTTCAACCGTGATGTCAATGATATGTGCAAGGTAGGCTTCACATCCCTTTTGCACTAGCCTCCTTGCTTCCATTGCTGAAATCACATAGTTTGGCAAAATCCATCACTCACCAACAAACATGAGCAAGGGACACCATGGTCTACGAAACTCCATCTCCTTAGTGAAACAATCTACCGAGGCTCAATGAAGGTGCAACCAATCCATATCCAGTATGGCACCAAAATCTCTCATCTCCAAAGGAATCAAATCCGCCTCGAGAGTTATCTCCCTAATCATCACATCACAGCCCTTATACACTGTATCCCTAACCAACTGCTCACCCAATAGAGTAATCACCAATAATTCTTCATCAAGGGGACTCAAGGGTCTATCGGCATACTTAGCAAATCCCGTACTCCCAAATGAATTATTAGAACACATATCAATAAGCATATGAGTATCAACACCGAAGATCTTCATCATACCTATTTAATGTAAACCATCAAGAAATTTACAGTTAATCTTTAAAATGTATACTCTACAAATGACTTCTCATATCATGACATTACACCATATAATCATAGACACATAATATGTTTCCCTACAATAAAGATCCTCACGTCTAGATATAAATTTACCATCCTACAAATCACATGGATGTATATACATGAGACTTTATACTTTACAGTTCTAGGCTTAAAGGCTATAATGATCCTGTAGGGTTTAAAGATTTAGGGGATCCTCGGTCACTACCGAGTATTTACTCATCGGGCGACACTCACTCAAGGAAATCCTATGAATTAACTACCCAATGACCTATCCCTAACTCACTTACCACATAGCAACCAGTTCAACAACCCACTACACTATTATACACCATAGCATACTTATATATTAAATTTCCAAATCACAAAGGAAAGTCTATAAGGAGGTACCTGTAAATACTTCTGGGTAGGCTTGAGCTTCTTTATTTGTCATAGCATGAACTATCATCTGAGTCCTTGGTTGAGAGCGTTCGGGAGGAGCAGCCACCGTGTTGCTCCTGATCCTCGTTCAGGAAGTAGTATTCGTTGAATGAATGGAAGTATTAGCTTGGTTGCCCATGAACCCACTAAGGTGATCTCGACTAGGTTGGCTTCCCCATCCCAACTTTAGACAAGTATTGTGGAAATGACCCTCCTTTCCACATTGATAGCACTTCTTGAGTGCACGACAAAGCCCAAAATGGTATTTTCCATAGTGATTGCACTGCTCCTTCTTGTTTCCTACCAATCTACTCCCAGAGGCAGCACCAGTAATGGGAGACCAAAATTGAATGGTCGTTGGCCTTGCAGAGTGTGAACAGACTCGGTAATCGAGACTCTATTATAGGAGCTTGTGTTCCCTACTTGGCTTGGAACTCTGACCCGATGCAAATTTAGCCCTTCTGTTCTTTTTTTGTCCCTCTTTAGTTCATCCTCTTTCCTCTACCCTTCTCTCAGCCCTTAAGGCTAATTTAAAGACATTTTTATGGATGTGGACTGAGGTCACAGACATTTTCTCCTAGATAGACAAGTTTAGACCATCCTCTAACGTGAAACGCAAATACTCCGAAGAAGTCACTAACTTCAGAATAAAAGAAGACAACCTCCTCAACTCTGTCTCATATTCTACCATTAACTTGTTGCCTTGGCGTTGGTGGAGGAACTCTTTCCTCTTCAAATCTTGATAGAATCGAGTGTCATATTTTTCATCAAATTCTCTAAGCAATTCATTCTAAGAAATGGGTACTACAGCCCTATCCTTTAAGTTGTCCCACCATACTCAGGTGTCTTCATCCAACAATTTCATAGCCACTGATAACTTTAGCTCATTATCTAGCCTTATATCGACTACGGTCTCCCTTACTTGATTTATCTAATTCTTCGCCACCATCGCATCACTTGTCCCCGAAAAGATGACACACCCAAGTTGTCGAGCTTCTTTAATCAATTTGGATAGATCGATGTTGGGGTCATTTATAGGTGCAGCTATAGAAGTGGGAGGAACAATTGGTGTCAATGGAGGGGTCTATGAGACGGCCGAGTTTGGTGGAGGAGGTATCGGTGTTTGAGGTGGACTTTAAAGATATGAACTATAGGCATTCCACCACTCAGTCCATTGCCGAAGGGTATCGAGTGGCGGTGGAGGAATCTCAGTTGGTAGAGTCAGGTGAGTAGTAGCGGAGGAAGAGATGGAGATTGTGAGGACAATCCATCCTCATGCTCAGAAGGTGGAATTTCATTTACGTTCCTTACCCTTCGTCTAGGAGGCATTTTCCTATAAAAGAGGAATACTATTATTAGCTCACTAAGTTTAAAAAAAAAAAAAAAAATCAAACTAAGTGCTTAACCCCTAAAAATAAGAGATCACTAGTCCTTAAGACCCATAGGAGGTTTTTGGAAATCTTTTGAAAAATCTTTTAAACTCCAAACTTTTCAAAAAGAATAATACTTTAAAATCATTAGAAACTCTTGGGGACATTTGAAAATATTTCAAACACTTAAAAAATTTAAAATTGTGAGCCTAAACTCTGATACTAATAAAATCGTTATACCCCGATTCTCGAATCGAGCATGCGATAACTGTCGTACTACCCTTATGCATGAGTGAACTCCACTCTGTGTCTTGAGATACAGCAAGGCATTCCAATAACTCCAACATTTTAAAATAAATTCGAGTTATCCATTGGCCAGCCCAGCCATCCAAACAAAACTCAAATAGTTAATATAAATATATCAAACAATCCAAATGCCCCATTAAAACTAATAAGTTTTGCAAAAGAAGTTTTATACCAAATAAATAGTGTTATGAATTAAAACAAGTAAGCTTGTAACAAAACCAAACTGTTAAATGATTACAAAACTCCCTTCATGGGTACATTCTACATAGAACCCAAAATGCTTCCAAGTTGGTACCTATTGGGGATCAATAAAAGTAAGTTCTTCTGACTGATAATCCAGATGATGACTATGTCTTCAAGCTAAGCTTCCCCTAAAAGAGATAGAAAGAGAGGGGTGAGTATAAAGTACTTAATAAGTGTAATGGTATTTTGAACATAAATGAGGGGTGAGGGTGGTTGTGCCAAATACATATGTCAAGAATATATTCCAATACAATTCAAAAAAAAATCAATTGCATAAAAATGAATTTAAATAAAACTCCATGACTCATAAGTTGATCATCAACAATAAGTTATCAATGGTCGTTGCTAGAATCCGCTAAGGAGTTTTTTTACAATTTTCATAAAATAATCCTCCTATCAATTGGCATTGGCCCAGAGTTTTTGTAGGGTGCAACCACGTCATCACGGCCAGCTTGAGTGGCTCTCCATCCCACTACCTCCAAGCTGAATAATAACTCAATCTTTACCATGCCGCCCCATTAGTCTCGGCTCATGGAAGGCTTAAACATAGACTATAGTCTTTCTACCATGCACCATGTGACAAAATCCATTTCATATTACAATCTCATAACAATTCACAGTGGAATGAAATTTCATAATTCACATTCATAATTCAATTGTAAAATGATGCAAACAATATAAGAATCAAGGATAGAGTCATAGATTGAACAAACCATTTTATTTAGGCATACCACAATCACAAAATATTTCAAAATCAATTCAAAATTCATTTCAAAATATATTTCACAAATCACAGTCAAAATCATTTGTCATTCATACTCAAAATAACCATTCACTCACAATGTTAAGGAGGGTAGTCACTCCCAGTTTTCTCCACAGCAAGTGCCTTGCTTTGATTAGCTTTGTCCACTCTTAAAGGATATCATCAAGTGACCAAAATTATCAATATTTATCATTCCATGTTAACCCATATCTCTAACATTCAAAACCTAATTTTTCTCTCACTTACGGTGACACAAAGTCCTCTAAATTTAGTTCACCAAATTTTAACATAAAACTCCAAAGTCATGAATGAGGAAAGTAACCCAAGTAAAGAATAAGAAGATTACCTAAATGTTTTTCACCAATTTCACCTCAAGTCAACACACCATCAAACCCTAGATTTTTCTCTCACTAGAAGATCTCAAATCTCTCATTAGATTTAGTTTTCTAGAGATTGGGTTATGTATTTTGGAGTCTTTAAAGTGTGAGTTTTGTAGTATTTTGATTGATCTTTACTAGAAACAAGAAGAGGTGGAGAGAAAGCGTGTGTGCAGTGAGAGAAAAGAGTGAAAGAAGATGTGGGATTTGGGCTTCTAGGGTTCTAGAATTCCACCACCACTTTTTTATCTACAACTCATTTCACTTATTTACTTAGTGGCCCTCTCACATTATTAAATTTCACAAGTGTCCGATATGACCTCCTTGGTTTTATTTGGAGACTCAACCCAATGAGTTGAAACACTTGAACTTTTATTCGTTGAGAGAGGTAATCGGTGGTGACCAAAGGAGTGTGAAATAAGAAGTGGCAACTTATGGAAAATGATTTAAAAATGATAAAAAATTTAGAATATTCAAAAATTTGGAATATAATATAAATTTTGTATGATATAATTAAGGTGTTTAAATGGCATGATAGTGGGAAGTCTTTTTGAAAACTCAATGGCCTTGGGTTCAATTCCTATCGACTACAACTGGCAAGCAATATTGGCAAGGCAATAAAGGAAATGGAAGGTCAAAAGCAAGTCTTCCTGTGTATGAAAGTGATCACAAAATGCCAACTAATGAGGAGGAGTCTCACATTTAATGGAAATACATTAGAAGAAGTATTAACTATGGAATATAATAGAGGTTAAGTATATGTTAAATGAAGTACTTGAATGGTTTTGTGGATAAAAACTTTTTAGACTACTTAGTGGTCATAGGATCAATTCCTAATGGCTACATCTAAGAAGCAAACTTCAAAATGAAATTGAAGGGGCTGATTGGAAGAATGTGCCGAGCAACAAAGTAATTGAAATGCCGCTGAGGTGAATTTGGGAGAAACAATCATCAAAATTAAAGTAGGTCTTGGTCGGTACCGAGAGGAATGAGAAAATGTGTAAATCCAATCGAGAGGAGAAGTGGTTACTGACAAAGCTACCCACACCAGGACAACCGGCAGTGGAGTATACAGGAAAAATATACAGAATAGTATATATATATAAAAATATTATAATAATAATAATAAATTGTAGAATAGTGTATATAGTGTTCAACACATGAACATAGTGATCGGTAATATACTGGGAGGTGGAATCAACTAGTATAACCAAAAGTAGTGGTTGGTATTTAGAGAGTTTCACAATAAATATACCAGGGTATATAACAATTATCGATAGGTAAGTTTCACTCATCCACTGATAGGAAAGTAAATGGAGTGGAATGTACCAATAGGTAGTGGGAATTACCGATTATCGATTAGAAAACTAAAAATCAAAAAGAAAAATAATCTATCAAATTTGAAACCCTACTGATCGAGTCCATTTCTCATGGAAACATCAATTTTCTATGAAATACAAATCAAAGTCTACTGAACACTAACATTTTAATAACCGATCACTTAAAATTAAAAATCTATCGTTTAAGTACCTAAGGGATTTCTGGACAACCCAAAGAGCAGAATTTCATATTTATATCAAAGTAATTATTTCTCCCACACTTCCACAAAATATAAACAAAATTTTAAATAACCTATTTAGAGTAAACTTTACAAATCCAAACTTTTCTGATGTTTCATTATGCATCCTATCAGATAGAATGGTATTGAGGACAAGGAAAGTGCTTCAGGCAAAGGGACTAGCGATGCATTAGGAGCCACCCGCTTGGGAGTTTGATCCCATATATAGTCTAAGGATGAGTACGGAACCCAAGTGAGGCATTTGAGCTGAGAAAGCATTGGGACTTTAGCCATTAGCAATGGTAGAGGAGCAACAAAGAAATGAAATCAGAATATTTTTAAAAATGCTAATCAGGACAATGAAGTAGTAAAACTAAAAGTTACCATGACAAATAGCAAATAGGGATAACTAAGCTAGAGTCTTCAAAGGATCAGGGTCAGACTCGAGTGTCCTAATGTTGAGTGGTGTTCTGAACTTCGCTTTTGTGTGCCTGGTGCTCGTTAGGGCTTCCAAGTTGTACAAGCCGAGGTGGCCCAATATGGCATTGTAAGGGGACGCCAGCTTCACCATATTGAATATGACCCTTGTTATAGCATTGTTAGGTGGTGCCCCTAGAGTTACAAAAAGAGGGATGGTGCTTTTAAGATATACCCACTCACTGAGAGTCCTTTTAAGGGCCCAACGTGAGGTTGAAGGTTAATGCGGTTAAGTCCATCTATTTGAAAGCTTCCCAATAAAGGATGTCACAAGCAGCTCCTTGGTTGATGAAAATCTGTCTAACAATAAATTATCCTATTTTGGAGGATATTACTATAGGATCATGCTGCCCTAGGGCAATCTTTACTAGTTCTTCTTCGTCAAAGCCTATCATAGGCCTTCCTTGGACGGAGGGTTTTCTAATCTTTGGAACACTAGGGTAACCCAATAGTTAATGGAGCATGGTGAAGGGACTTCTCTCTATACCTGGAGGATTACACCCCAGGGTTAATTCCAGATGGCTCCTGTGATTTGAGGTTCTGTCAGTTCAATTTTACTAGTTTCTAGTTGATCTCTTTCTCCTTTCCTCCAGGGGCATTTCCTCCTTTCCGCATGTCGATGAATCTTTAAAGCCTTACTTCCTTTATCAGGGCTCAAGTTTGTCACTCAATCTTCGACACTTATCCATCATGTGGCCATGCTCTTAGTAGAAGTTGCAATACCAAGTCTGGTATCTTTTAGAATCATTCCCTCTTAAGGGAGGAGGCCAGTTGACATAGGGTTGATTTTGGATTTACTTCAAGATCTGGCCAGGAGTGTCATTCAGAGGGTCGTAGTTAGTGAACCTTCGAGGAAGAGGAGGCACCACCCAACTTCTTTTTAGTAAGGGCTTTCGTGGTGGAGGTTGACTATGGTCATTCTTTTCGCTCTCGCTTCAATGTCTATTAAATGCCTCCGCCTCTTAAATAGCAATGTATTTCTCAACTCAAGCATAGAACTCTTGGATTAAGGTCAGAGGGATCTCGGTGATGGAGGTCCCATTCCAGAAGGCTACAATCTGGTGAGCAAGGCTAGTAGCATGATAGAATGGTCTAAACCTAAGATTTTCATCATCTCAGTCTTGAATTTGTCAAAAAAATCCCTCAGGGATTCACCTTTTTTTTGCCGCAGGGACAAGAAGGAGGTGGACTTCCGTTTAACCCCTCAGCTAATTATGAGCTATGCCTCGAACATCGAAATTGGTATAAGCTTTTGATGATAGTCAGTGGGAGTGATTTGAGCCATGTTAATGCATTCCCCTTAAGGGTTGTGGTGAAGTGATTACACATAGTGGCATTCGACATGTCTTTAGATATCATGACCATAATAAAATAAGCCACGTGGTCCCAGGGATCAGTAGTGTCATCATACATCTCCATACAGGGAAAAAGGGCATTTCTAGGCATTGGTTTAGCTAAAATTGCGGCATCAAATAGTGAATGATAGTTGTTTCACCTAATATTATCTCTTTGGAGTTCAGCAACTACAAGCTCTTTGACCTATTTTCTTAAGTTTTTTGGCTCCCATCAGGACGTTATCGAAGGCTCTGCGTGTACGCAAGATTGGAGTCCAGTAGAGCATAAGTGCACTAAGTTTCTAGAAAGAAGTGGAGCTTCCTGTCAAAGGCTATAGTTGATATCTTCTAGGTGTCTATTCATCCCCTATATCTAGGATTCCAATTTCTCAATTTGAGAATAGTGGACTTGGTCAGGAGGGGCCCGAACAGGGGGAGAGGCAAGGTGAACTGGAGGCTAAGCTGTTAGGGGTTAAGTGTAACACCGACACTGCGGTGTTCGTACTACTGTACTCATATTCATAAAATATATATAAAATACTCTTCAGTATATATATATATAGAAAAATTTTAGTTTTATTGATTTTTGATTTTGGGGTATTAAATTTGAATTTTTTGTATATTTTAAAATGTCGTATCCTTAATTTGTAGAAAATCCTATTTCTACGAAATTTATATTCTAGAGAAAAGTGGATATAAAAATATATATATACATATTAATATTTATTAATTTATTTAAATTTGTAAAAAAAAAAAGGGAGCAAAACGCAGCGTTTTGCCCCCAAATTGAAATTAGGGTTTTTACCCTAATTTCTCTCCCTCATTCACTCTCTCTCTCTTCGTCTCTCACTCCCTCGCGAATCTCTTCGCATTCTCCGCCATCTTCTCCGCCGCGAAAGGCCATCACCACTACACCTCTCCTACCGCCACCGCCTTCTTTCTCTATTACTCTCTATTTCTCTCTCTACCACTGTCTGTCTCTCTTTTTCCTTCGCACTCTCTCTCTCCCATGAACTGCAAGTCTCTCTTCTTCTCCTCCGCTGCCCACGCCACCACAAGTGGCGGTTCTTCATCTCTGTTTCTCTCTCACTATTTCTCTCACTACCTGCTCTCTCTTGTGATTTCTCTTCAAATCGCTCTCATTCACTCACTATTTCTCTCACTCTCTATTGCGATCTCTCTCTCTCTCTCTTCCTGCGCATACGACTGCAGCACGCAACAGCTCCCCTATGCACGCGATAGCCCCTGCACGCCCGACCGCAGCGTG
The DNA here is from genome assembly GCA_037126225.1 of Dillenia turbinata. Lineage (NCBI taxonomy): Eukaryota > Viridiplantae > Streptophyta > Magnoliopsida > Dilleniales > Dilleniaceae > Dillenia > Dillenia turbinata. The sequence goes on along the minus strand of JBAMMX010000010.1, from coordinate 4,853,683 downwards.
CGACAGATCCCGCGCGCGCGGCTGCAATGCTTCTTCCCTACTTGCGCGCTCGTGTGCCTTGTTTCCCCTTAGCCGAGAGCGCTCCTGCAATCTTTGCAAGAGCCCCAACATGATAGCAACAGGATCTCAAATACCCTAGGCTGCCTACAAACTCCATTCTCTGCAGGTAAGGGCTGAGTTCAGAATTTTAGTTCTAGGGTTTCGATCTCATTTGATGTTAGGCTAAATTACTGAACTTTCATCGGTTTAATAGTGTTGTAGGGTTCAGACTAAATCGAACAGTGCACAGAAGCTGGGTCTACGATCCGAAAACCCTTGGTGAGGTAAAATGCTCATTTCTTCGATAAATTGAATGAATCTAGGATGGAGAGATCTTTATATGTTTATGATGTATTTAGATTTGTTTTGAATGCATTTCTAAAGATATATAATTAAATATTAGGATTAAGTTTAGGCATTTACGTAAACTAGGCCGTTTGATACGGAAGAAGCATGCTAAGGAATAATACAATCAAATTGAGTTGATTTCAATGGTTTCTCTAGAGTTTAATTCGAAATATGGATGAAAGTATTTGGATCTAGGGTTGGAGCTTAAGGATTGATGCATTGTTTTACATTATAGGTTGTTTTGCATATAGGTAATTCAAATACGATCTTCGTATTTTGAAACTAGACTTTTATACGTTGAAAATGATATATGGGTTGAGACATTTAGATGAGAATCGAAAAGTTTATGATTTTTCAAAAAATTTCTATCTTGGAGGAAACTAATTATTTTATGTTTGTTTCCGATCTTGAATGATCTTTAGGATTGCATTAGACTTGACTTTCAATGTGTTACTTAATTATAAATGAAATGAAATTGATGACATTAGAGTGTATTCATGAATTGAAGAATTGAGATTTGTACAAAAATTAGAGAAAATGGAAATTGATGACGTAATTGCGATTGTGTATAAAGAAAGATTAATTGAGGATCGAGTAAGATTTCATTTGATTGAATGGTGAGTATATGCATGTGTATATGAGCTGAACGGTGTGGTGTTGTTGGTTGAGTATAATGAAATGTTATTGTGTGCTAAAATCACCTTAAAGGCCAAGGAGAATGGTAGAAAGTGTGCAGAATTTTTGTGATGCTGTGAATGTACATGGATATATATTTGAGGTCAAGGTGTGAGGAATATATGTATGTATATGTATGATCAAGGTATGTGTATTATAATTGTATGTTGAAGGAGAAAATTTAATAAAGAAATATGAATGAGGGTATGCATATATGTATTGACCGAGAGTATTAATGAGATTTGGAAATGAGTGACAATGTGAATTTTAAGATATATTTTGATGTACCAAAGTGTTATGAAAAAAATGAAATGAAAGGAATGTGTAAGGACATGTGTACCTTTGGAAATTTTGAAGTGATTGAAGTAGTTTTGGTGATTTAAAATGGGGATGGTGTATATAAGCCATTGCGAGCCTAGTTGATATTCCCTAGACTTTAATCCTAAATGAAGAATTTGTTAAAAAATAAAATGTAATATTGAACTTGTCAAAGGCATGATACTTACATATATATATATATATATATATATATATATATATATATATTACATTTTTGTCATTGTAGTGATACATTGATTGATCAAATGAGGAGAACTCTTTCTGCTTGTCGTGGAGCATTTTAGGGAGTGACGTACTCTCCCGTATACTGTGAGTGAGATTTATTTCAATGTTTTTGTTTAATATGTAAACCCTGTTTTACAACATTTTGATAAATGAGCATGATTTGTTGTGTGCTTGAAATGTTTTGACTGGTTTTGGAACTGACTAATTGTGAACCGATGGAGTGTCCAAAAATTGGGTTGAATTATGAAATTATGCATCCATGTGGTTGAAATGTATAATGTGTCATTTTACGCTATATGTTGCATTTGGTTTGTGAACCTGATTTATGGCACATTCTTGATACGATATTGATTTTGGCCTTGAGGGCTTTGGTATGTATTGTTCCGTAGCTACGAAAAACACCGTGAGAGGCGCATGGGTGGCGTCCAGATATGCTTAGGCCTGGGGTATCCCACGAGTTGTCTTGATTATAATAACGACACGGTACTAGCCAGGTTGAACCCAAAAGGGGGAGGCTTTGGATACTCTCTCCAAGTCTAGCACCTGGACGAGGTCTGTCGCCAACGCCGGGGTAGAGAGCACTTTAAATAAATTTGCATATAACACCCCCGATGCGCCTATCATAGGTCGAGGTAGACCTCTGCCAGAACACTTTCAACTGACAGCTCTATGATTTTAATGACAGTGCTTTGGATGTATATTTGACTTGATAATGCGTGCTAATGATATATTGTTGAAATGAAAAGCATGATGATTTGAAATATGATTTGTATACTTATACTTTGACACTCCAGTTTCACACCCCATATTAGACGATTACATTGATCCACTCACTCACTGAGTATTCTTCTTTGAGTACTCACCCCTCCTCTTTCCTTCCTCAGACAGGATTGTTGTGCTGGAGCAACACTTCAGATTATAGAGTTCGGGTGTACTTGGTGTTCAGGAGGGTGAGATCTTAAGTTTAATTTGAAAGATGAATTACGTATTTTATTTTCGACCCTGCGAGGTCTTGTTGAGGTCCGTAGTTGGACGTGTACTTAATTTGGGATTACTGTATAATTTATGTATATATATTTGCAAAACTCTCACATTTCATTTGCATTGAGGCAATTGTACGTATTTGAATGATACTTGGAAAAATTATTGTACATTGTATTAAAAATTAGGCCCATTCGGTGTGACGGCTGCTCATGCTCTAGTTGGATATGACAGTAGAGGTCTGTGGTTAGGATTGCTGATAGTTTATTTAGCCTGGCGTTATCCTTGATATCTGCTGTGGTTGGTGGGTTGTTATGAGGCTGGGATGACCATTTTATTTTAATTACAGGATGATTTTGAATTTTACAGGATTAAATAGGTTTATTTGTACATGGGAGACCTTCGATTTAGGGGGAGGTTCTGCCCGATTTTCTGTAAAAATACAGCTGGCATCTAGGGCAATGGGCGGCTGTTCACGATCCCCGTTCGGGGCGTGACAGTTCGATTGGTATCAGAGCTCTAGGTTGAGAGCTGTGTTTGATAAAATAATTTTGAAAATATTGCCAAGTATGGTTTAAAAGTTCTCAATGCATACGAGAGTTTCATTACAGTCATGGGATCCCAGTACATGGTCTTAGGCATATGAGTTATTCTTTTAGGGGGTTAGATACAGTGCCTATCTAACCTAGCATATTAGTTCTATCAGTTTTTTAAACTTATAATTTTATTCATTTTAGGGGGTTAGTTACTTTATAACTAACCCTAATCTTTGAATCATATCTAATTTAAGTTCTTTCTTTGTAAGATTATGATTACTAGACGAGGTACTAGATTTATACCTGAGACATATAGAATACTCGAGGATATTTCCTTGTCAGGTGTACCCTTCTAGCCCTCTCTCAGCCAGTTATTATAGTCACGGTTCCATCACCATCATTTGATGCATTTAGACAGGTGTATGAGTGGTACACCTCCCATTGGATTCGAATGCCTTGATTCATAGCTCAAATTTTTTTTAAGGCTAATCCTTGCTTTTATCTAATGACACGATACTCTCTTTGCAGAACTATGCCGCTTAGACGTGGTAGACGCGGTGCACCACCAGAGAGTCCCATAGTGCCTGAAGCTTCTAGGGCACTCGAGGCTCCACGAGTACCAGAGGGTGCTTCCTCTACTCACGCACTTTCCCCAGTGCCACCCCCAGCACCTCTACCAGTTGGTATAGTCGAGATTCCTCCACCACCACTCGATGCCTTGAGGCAGTGGCAGGAGTGGTTCAGTAGATATGGAGTGCAGATGCAACCATCTCCACCATAGACTCCAGCGACCGCACCTGTGGTAGTACCTGTTCCTACGACACTAATTCCTCCTCCGGTAGTCGGTCCTTTTATTTCTACTTCGACCAATGAGATGTCGGTTACCTTGAGGCGCATCCACGAGCTTACCTAGTTGGTGAAAGAGTCTCGGCAGCTCGGATGCACAGAATTTCAGGATCTAGTGATGCCGTAGCGGCAAAGCATTGAATTAATAGGACTCTCAAGATCCTTACTGATTTGGAGTTGACAGAGGAGCTCAGATTCAGAGTTCTTGAGAGACTCCTCGACGGTGATGCCCTCACTTGGTGGGAGGCTAATCGTGACGAGGCTACTGAGCCATTGCGATAAGTGGACTTCTTCAGGGAGTTCGATCACAGATTTTTTACGGAGTTCTAGTAGGACCATAGAGGGTTGAGACCCAGACGAGCCAGAGCTCGAAGTGGAGTAGGACTTCTAGCTTTTAGGGAAGTCCCACTCACTTTACATCAACACAGTTTGGACAGGGACCACGTCCCTAGAGTTTTAGAATACAGGCCCTTAGTGCCTCTAGTTAGTCCACAGCACAGCACCATCCTATCTGCCGCAACCGCGACTGGTGTCATTTTGGAGCTTGCGGAGCTCCCCTTAGATGCTTCTAATATATGAAGCAAGGACGCATTCGGAGTTCTTGCTCTGACCTAGGTTTTAGAGGTCAGGTGACACAGACACACACGGGCAGGTCAGTAGGGAGCACCTGCATATTTAGTACACACCGCTCCACAGACTGCAACCAAGAGTAACATTGTGCAAAACCTTCATGATAGTAGTCGAGGACACAGGTCCGCGTGTATGCGATGACGTAAGAGGACGCTCAAGCGAACCCCGACATCATCACGGGTACTCCTCCTTCTGATCCTATAGAATAGGATCTCTATTCGTTTTTCCACTTCTTTTGGGGCATGTCGTTTCTGCGGAGGGAATTTTTGTCGATCCGCAGAAGGTCGATGCCATTATGAGATGGGAGCAGCCGCCGACAGTAACTGAGAGCAGGAATTTTCTTAGTCTGGCCGGGTATTCCACAGATTTGTTGAGGGGTTTTCCCGGATAGCTACTCCATTGTCTAGATTGACGCGAAAGGGTGTTAAGTTTGTATGTGATAACCGTTGTGAGGCGAGTTTTCAGGAGCTCAAACAACGGTTGACTACAGCTCCGATTTTGGCGCTTCCCACCAGTAGTCGGGAGTACACAATGTATAGTGATGCTAGCCGATAGGGGTGGGGTTGTGTTTTGATTCAAAATGGTAGGGTGATCGCCTATGCCTCTAGACAATTGAAGAAACATGAGGTGAATTATCCGACACACGATCTAAAGCTTGCGGCTATAGTCTTCGCATTGAAGATATGGCGCCATTACTTGTACGGGGTGACTTGTCGGGTGTATACAGATCATAAAAGTCTAAAGTATTTATTCACCCAGCGAGAACTTAACCTAAGATAGAGGAGATGGTTAGAGCTCCTCAAAGATTATGATCTTGTCATTGACTATCATCCGGACAAGGCCAATGTGGTTGCTGATGCCTTGAGCCGAAAATCAACTTCATCGTCTCAGGAGAACGATATGGCATACCTCACTTGTTTGATGGGACTCTGGGATTTGGGAGTCTGATTGGCTAGTGATGATCAGGGTACTCTACTAGCTAAGTTTGAGGTCAGGCCGACGTTGTTTGACCGTATTATGGAGTTTCAGGGCACTGATACCGAGCTCCAAGCTTTTACTGAGAGAGCCCGTAGAGGTGATATTGATGATTTCAGAGTCCGTAGTGATGGACTTCTGACTTATCGAGATAGAGTGGCTATACCCACCAATGAGGATCTCTGCAGGTCCATATTGGATGAGGCACACTCCTCGGCCTATGCCTTGCACTCGGGTAGTACAAAGATGTATCGGACTATTCGGGATAGCTATTGGTGGACAGGTATGAAGAGGGACATTGCAGAGTTTGTGGCTAGATGTTTAGTCAGTCAGCAGGTGAAGGCTGAGCATTAGAGGCCAACGGGTTTACTACAGCCTCTTCCCATTCCCGTATGGAAGTGGGAACATGTGACTATGGACTTTGTTATGGGATTGCTGGGACTCAGGCCAGATATGATGCCATTTGGGTGGTAGTCGATCGACTCACCAAGTCCGCCCATTTCATTCCAACGCGCAGCGACTCTCTATTGGAGACATTAGCACGTCTGTATATTAACGAAGTAGTCAGACTGCATGGAGTTCCCGTATCCATAGTCTCAGATAGAGATCCGAGGTTCACTTCTCGATTTTGGCCCAAGTTGCAGGAAGCTTTGGGCACACGGCTCAGTTTTAGCATAGCATATCACCCACAGACAGATGGTCAGTCGGAGAGGACCATTCAAACGCTCGAGGATTTGCTTCGGGCTTGTGTTATGGATTTTCAGGGTAGTTGGGACAGGCATTTACCGCTGGTGGAGTTTGCATATAATAATAGCTATCAGACCAGTATCGGTATGCCACCCTATGAGGCACTTTACGGCAGGAAGTGTCGCACCCCGTTGTACTGGGATGAGGTAGGCGAGAGACGCCTTACCAATGTTGAGTTAGTCGATGAGACTAAGGAAAAGGTCAGGGTAATCCGCGAGCGGTTGAAAGCCGCCCAGGACAAACAGAGGGCATATGCGGATCGGAGACGGCGGCCTTTAGAGTTTGAGGTGGGTGATATGGTGTTTTTGAGGATTTCTCCTTTGAGAGGACTCATTCGACATCGGCAGCGAGGCAAGTTGAGCCCCAGGTACATTGGCTCGTTCCGTATCCTCAGTAGGGTTGGGAGCGTGGCATACAGACTAGAGCTGCCAGACGAGTTATCTCGGATCCATGATGTCTTCCATGTATCAGTATTGAGGAAGTACATCCCAGATCTTTTGCATATTTTGGAGCCTCCGCCAGTAGAGGTACAAGAGGACTTGAGTTTACCTGTTCAGCCTGTAGCCGTACTTGACCAGCAGATCAGGCAACTACAGAATAGGCAGGTATCTCTTGTCCGAGTGCTATGGCGCAGCGATCAGGTTAAGGAAGAGACCTAGGAGCCAGAGGAGGCCATGAGGAGATAGTACCCTCATTTATTTTCGGTATAGCTTTCTTTTAGTTTCGATGACGAAACTTGTTTTTAGGGGGTTAGAAAATGTAACACCGACACTGCGGTGTTCGTACTATTGTACTCCTATTCATGAAATATATATAAAATACTCTTCAGTATATATATATAGAAAAATTTTAGTTTTATTGATTTTTGATTTTGGGGTATTAAATTTGAATTTTTGGTATATTTTAAAATGTCGTATCCTTAATTCGCGAAAAATCATATTTCTACGAAATTTATATTCTAGAGAAAAGTGGATATAAAAATATATATATATATTGATATTTATTAATTTATTTAAATTTCTAAAAAAAAAACGAGCAAAACGCAGTGTTTTGCCCCCAAATTGAAATTAAGGTTTTTACCCTAATTTCTCTCCCTCATTCGCTCTCTCTCTCTCTCTTCGTCTCTCACTCCCTCGCGAATCTCTTCGCATTCTTCGCCATCCTCTCCGCCGCGACGGCCATCACCACCGCACCTTTCCTACCGCCACCGCCTTCTCTCTTTATTACTCTCTATCACTATCCATTTCTCTCTCTACCACTCTCTATCTCTCTTTTTCCTTCTCACTCTCTCTCTCCCGCGAACCGCGAGTCTCTCTTCTTCTCCTCCGCCGCCCACGCCACCGCAAGTGGCGGTTCTTCCTCTCCGTTTCTCTCTCTCTTGCGATTTCTCTTCGAATTGCTCTCATTCACTCACTCTTTCTCTCACTCTCTATCACGATCTCTCTCTCTCTCCCTCTCTCTCCCTGCGCATGCGACTGCAGCGCGCGATAGCTCACCTGCACGCGCGACTGCAGCGCGCGACAGCCCGTGCACGCCCGACTGCAGCGCGCTACAGCTCCCGTGCGAGCGACTATAGTGCTTCTTCCCTGCTCGCGCGCTCGTGTGCCTTGTTTTCCCTTAGCCGAGAGCACTCCTGCAATCTTTGCATGTTAGGCTAAAATTTTAGTTCTAGGGTTTCGATCTCGTTTGATGTTAGGCTAAATTACTAAACTTTACATCGGTTTAATAGTGTTGCAGGGTTCAGACTAAATCGAACAACGCACAGAAGCTAGGTCTGCGATCCAAAAACCTTTGGTGAGGTAAAATGCTCATTTCTTCGATAAATTGAGTGAATCTAGGATGGAGAGATCTTTATATATTTATGATGTATTTAGATTTGGTTTGAATGCATTTCTGAAGATCTATAATTAAATGTTATGATTAAGTTTAGGCATTTATGTAAATTTGGCCGTTTGATACGAAAGAAGCATGCTAAGGAATAATATAGTCAAATGGAGTTGATTTGAATGGTTTCTCTAGAGTTTAATTTGAAATATGTATGAAAGTATTTGGATCTAGGGTTGGAGCTTAAGGATTGATGCATTGTTTTACATTATAGGTTGTTTTGCATATAGGTAATTCAAATACGATCTTCATATTTTGAAACTAGACTTTTATACGTTGAAAATGATATATGGGTTGAGACATTTGGATGAGAATCGAAAAGTTTATGATTTTTCAAAGAATTTCTATCTTGGAGGAAACTAATTATTTTATGTTTGTTTCCGATCTTGAATGATCTTTAGGATTGCATTAGATTTGACTTTCAATGTGTTACTTATTTATGAATGAAATGCAATTGATAACATTAGAGTGTATTCATGAATTGAAGAATTGAGATTTGTACAAAAATTAGAGAAAATGGAAATTGATGACGTAATTGCGATTGTGTATAAGAAAAGATTAATTGAGGATCGAGTAAGATTTCATATGATTGAATGGTGAGTATATGCATGTGTATATGGGCTGAAAGGTGTGGTGTTGTTGGTTGAGTATAATGAAATGTTATTATGTGCTAAAATCACCTTAAAGGCCAAGGAGAATGGTATAAAGTGTGCAGAATTTTTGTGATGCTGTGAATATACATGGATATATATTTGAGGTCAAGGTGTGAGGAATATATGTATGTGTATGTATGATCAATGTATGTGTATTATATTTGTATGTTGAAGGAGAAAATTTAATAAAGAATTATGAATGAGGGTATGCGTTTATGCATTAACCGAGAGTATTAATGAGATTTGGAAATGAGTGACAATGTGAATTTTAAGATATATTTTGATGTACCAAAGTGTTATCAAAAATATGAAATGAAATGAATGTGTAAGGACATATGTACCTTTGGAAATTTTGAAGTGATTGAAGTAGTTTTGATGATTTAAAATGGGGATGGTGTATATAAGCCATTACGAGCCTAGTTTATATTCCCTAGACTTTAATCCTAAATGAAGAATTTGTTAAAAAAAAAATGTAATATTGAACTTGTCAAAGGCATGATACTTACATATATATATATATATATATATATATATTACATTTTTGTCATTGTAGTGATACATTGATTGATCAAACGAGGAGAACTCTTTCTGCTTGTCGTGGAGCATTTTAGGGAGTGACGTACCCTCCCGTATACTGTGAGTGAGATTTATTTCAATGTTTTTGTTTAATATGTAAACCCTGTTTTACAACATTTTGATAAATGAGCATGATTTGTCGTGTGCTTGAAATATTTTGACTGGTTTTGGAACTGACCTTTTGTAAACCGATGGAGTGTCCAAAAATTGGGTTGAATTATGAAATTATGCATCCATGTGGTTGAAATGTATAATATGTCATTTTACGCTATAAGTTGCATTTGGTTTGTGAACCTGATTTACGGCACATTCTTGATACGATATTGATTTTGGCCTTGAGTGCTTTGGTATGTATTGTTCCGTAGCTACGAAGGACACCGTGAGAGGCGCTTAGGTGGCGTCTGGATATGCGTAGGTCTGGGGTATCCCATGAGTTGTCTTGATTATATTAACGACACGGTACTAGCCAGGTTGAACCCGAAAGAGGGAGGATTTGGATACTCTATCAAAGTCTAGCACCTGGATGAGTTCCGTCGCCAACGTTGGGGTAGAGAGCACTTTAAATAAATTTGCATATAACACCCCCGGTGCGCCTGTCATAGGTCGAGGTAGACCTCTGCCAGGACACTTTTGGCTGACAGCTCTATGATTTTAATGATAGTGCTTTGGATGCATATTTGACTTGATAATGTGTGCTAATGATATATTGTTGAAATGAAAAGTATGATGATTTGAAATATGATTTGTATACTTATGCTTTGATACTACAATTTCACACCCCATATTAGACGATTACATTGACCCACTCACTCACTGAATATTCTTCCCTGAGTACTCACCCCTCCTCTTTCCCTCCTCAGACAGAATTGTTGTGCTGGAGCGACACTTCAGATTATAGAGTTCGGGTGTACTTGGTGTTCAGGAGGGTGGGATCTTAAGTTTAATTTGAAAGATGAATTACGTATTTTATTTTCGACCCTACGAGGTCTTGTTGAGGTTCGTAGTTGGACGTGTACTTAATTTGGGATGACTGTATAATTTATGTATATTTATTTACGAAACTCTCACATTTCATTTGTATTGAGGCAATTGTATGTATTTGAATGATACTTAGAAAAATTATTGTAAATTGTATAAAAACTTAGGCCCGCTCGGTGTGACAGCTGCTCATGCTCTAGTTGGGCATGACAGTAGAGGTCTGTGACTAGGATTGCTGATAGTTTATTTAGCCTAGCGTTGTCCTGGATGTCTGCTGTGGTTGGTGGGTTGTTGTGAGGCCGGAATGGCCCTTTCATTTTAATTACAGGTTGATTTTGAATTTTACAGGATTAAACAGGTTTATTTGTATACAGGAGACCTCCAATTTAGAGGGAGGTTCTGCCCGATTTTCTGTAAAAATACAGTCGGTATCCAGGACAACTGGCGGCTGTTCACGATCCCGATTCGGGGCGTGACATTAAGCCACGGGAGACTGAATTTCTCCTTAAAGATATGAATCTTCTTGCTATTGTGAGTGGAGAATTGAGGTGTCTTGCTATGTTATTGGGGGTAAGTCCGTAGGGTTAGATGTCTATCCTCTTATTTTGGTCATTATCTTAGAAACATTATCTCCGTTCTTTCTTTTCGGTGGCATTGAACAGCACAAGACAATACAATTAGTCTATCGTTCCCATGGACAGCACCAATATATTGATGCTAAAAAATGATCTCAATAGATCGCCCTTCTTTCTCAATCGGGGAAGAGATGATGATAAGCCTCCTGTATGAGCATTAATGTGTGTACCTGCAAAAAACCCATCGAAGGAGGCTTCGGCAAAGGAGACTCTAAATCTCAAGTCAGAAAGAGCAGTTTTGGAGGAAAGACAAAGAATCTATACCCTGTATAGTCTCTGTGAATAATATATAAAGAGAGAAATTCATACCTGGTATATTGCTTATATTATATATACATGTATGGCACATATGGTTGTATATGTTTGGGGTGCAAAAACTCTGACTGCCTTGCAGAGAGATCGTGTGAGATTTTTTGAGATTTTTGGAATTATAATGGTAGATTTTCTATAAATCCAAGGATTTTTTGAGATAAAAGAGTTCCTATTTTGGTCATGAAAACCCGTGAAGGTTTAAATCATTAGAAAATTTACTTCATTATTAAAAGAGATAGTAATAATATGTATCGGATCAAGAAAGGTTTTAATTTGTTACTGATTCACTTCCTTATCGAGTGGTCTTTAAGATTCATAATGTAGGAGGGGCCAATCTTAAGATAATCGAAAGGTCAAGGTCGAGAGGTCCTGAAGCTGGGAGACTGGAGGATCTAGCATCATTCATCAAACGAGAGGCTTGAGCGATGTGAGGACTGGTAGGGTCTGAAAGGGTGATTATACTGAGGCCCTAGCTAAATTGATCTAGAGGTCTCTTATGGGGTTACTAGGTTTCATGGTAATGGGCCATTGGACGATGTATTATTAGATTTGAATATTTAGTCCCTTCTAGTATAAGGAACAAGAAGGGAAAGGCCAGATTTTCTAACAGGTCCAGATAGGCCCGTTCGACCGGACCTTAAAACAAAAAAAAAAAAGAGTCAAGGTTTGTGCAATGTACAGAAATAACCCTAAAAATTAAAAAATTTTCTAAAAAAATCTACTAGGCAAAAATATTCCAAATATAACCTAAGTTACAAGAAAATAGGGTATCAGCGATAGAAAAATAGTGACGAAACACTATCCAATGTAAATAATGACAGAATTATGATAGATTCACATTAGACGTAACAAATTAAAAAGGTAAAGATTAACAAGAGATTAGCGATGAATTTAGCGACAAAATTAGAGACGAAAAAATTCCATTACTAATTACAAGGGTAAAACAGGCGCGAACCTAATTATTATTCTGCGGGATATTTTTCTGACAGCTTAGCGATAGATTAGTAATGGAATTAGAGATGAACTAGACTCCATCGCTAATTGGTCACAATACACTACCTATAGTATTATTATTAAACATTTTTATAATTAATTAGTGACAAAAATATTTCTGTCACTAATCTGTCATAACTGAAAGACGAAAACACTATTTCATATACTTATAGAGGGATTAGCGACAGATTTTTTTCCATCGCCAATCCGTCGGTGTATTTAGTTTTTTGCTCGAATGACTCTCTCTTTCGCTCACACTTTCACTATCGCTTATTCATTTCTTTGCTTCCCTCTTCTTTGTCTGAAGGTCAATCTCCTCTCTCCCTACCTATCTCTCTCTAAATTATGACATATGGCTCTAAATCTATGAAGCCTAAGGTAAGACCTTTCATCTCATTCTCTCTCTCTCTCTCTCTCTCTCCCCCCCCTCCCATTGCGATTCTTAGATTTAGGGTTTTGTTTTGAACATTATACGATTTCTCATATTAGAGTTTTGGATAGTTTTAGGGTTTTGAATAAAATTATTTCTCTCATATTTCTAGTGTCTAACTTAGATTTAAGGTTTTGAATAAAATTATTTCTCTCATATTTCTCTTGTATCTAACTCTGTGATTTCTTAGTTTTTTAGGGTTCTGACTTTTGAGATTAATTTTGACTATAAATATATTGAGATTAATTTTGATGCTTTTGATTGATCATAAAAATTTATTATTTTCTAATAATGCTGATTACGGTAGATTAATGTTTGGGAAAATTGTTGCTTTTTGATTAATGTTTGCTATCTAAAAAAATAATATAATGCATTTGACGCTTTTGACCGATCATAAGTTTTTATGTTAAACTTTTGATGAGCAAGTAAACTTTTTCTACTTTATTATGTTTATCCCCTTCAACAATAGTCCTAGCATAAGTTTTTTGACAAGCAAGTAAACTCCTTTTACTTTGTTGTGTTTACGCCCTTCAATAACAGTCCTAGTATAAGTTATCTTCTTGCAATTCTTCCACATGATTGAGCTCACTTTCATTCTCTATGAAGTAAAATCTCTATTTGTCTAGCCTCTAGAGATACTGATCCTGACATCTTCATTGCTTTGCAGCTTGAACATGATGTTGGGTGGTTGCTGGATTGCAGGGCTCGGTTGAACTTCAGTCCTCTTGGTGCATGAGCATTGGATAGCATTGGCCTACCCATTGACAGATTTATAACCTCAGATGCTCAGGGTTTTACTGATCCCCTGCGTAACAGGTACAACACGAAACTGTCTTAACAAGTTAAATGCCAACATTGATGAAATTAATCGATGTTGTTGTCTTAACAAAATTATGCATGCAAGTATATAGCTTCTTCTTAATCCTATTTGATTACAACCATACAAAGAAGGCATCTGAAAAGCCTATTCCAAACCTAAAAGTATAGCTATAGTGCATTCTTTTTATTCCATGGACCTGAAATAATTATGTTCATATATTTAAGAAATATCTTTCCTCTCTATGTTGCACAAGTTTTTTGCTTCATTGTCTTGATTGAAATGAGTAAAGCAAATAGCCTATGCTATAATCAAGCAATGTGTATCTTTCCTTAGTTCTCTCAAGGTATTGTTTTCTTCATGCCATGTCATTTTAACAAACCATTTCTCAAGTTTTCTCCCTATTGATAAAAATGAAAAATTATAAATTTGTCATGGTTGTTACTTTAGGTTCAGTATTTGTTGATTACTTAAGGTTGATTTCCATGAAGAATGACTAATAAATTGCAATGTAAGAGCTTCTAATTTGTGTTATGAAAGCAATGGCACTTATGTTAGAAGACCTAGCTAATTGTTATTAATTAGAGACAGAAAAAAGAAAAAATGGTGGGTATCATCAATTCTCAAAGATAACTTCTGAATTAAGTGTCAGGTATATGCTTTCATTAATTTCAAAGTGCTTTTAATTTTTGTTATGAAAGCAATGGCACTTCTGTTGGAAGACCTAGCTAGTTGTTAATTAGAGACATAAAAAAAGTAAAAATGGTGGGTATTATCAACTCTCAAAGGTATCTTCCGAATTAAGAGTACAATGCTTCAAATCTGAATTTCCTTTTCCTACTTCTTGCATCATGTTCCCCTGTATCAACCATCAAAGAAATCAAAAATGGGATCATGATTTAAACTTGTTGTCGCTTTGTTAAAAAAATGAAAAGGAATGGAAATAATTTCAGAAAATCTTCTATATGATCAAGGCTAATCTTCAGTTCACTTTTATTATATTCATTGCTAGTTTTATCTTTCTCATACTCAATAATTGTTGTTGTTGAACATCTTTTTCTCCTCCTAAAGAGTAACTCCCTAGTGATTAGATATACAAAGTATATTACGCATGATTATCAAAATATTAGATCCGATGCTCATATATGCAATGTTGTAACTTGAAATTATTTATTTCTGTTACTTCTCTACTGTAACTTATCTTCCTCTTGGACTTATATTTTTATTTACTTTAGGACCGTTATCACTTGCTCTCAGTAATATTTAGTTTGGTAATATTAAAATTATTTTAAATTTATTTCTTTTTATAATTTTTATATTTTACAATTATTTTTCCTTATACAATTTGAACTTCGAAATGGGGTCCATTAATCATAGTTGGATGTATCGTCCCTTAGCAAATGGGTACTTGGCAGATGAATTTTATGAGGGCGTTAATGAGTTCTTAAATTTTGCATGTTCTTAACATAAGTTCATGGATGATTCAAGATTAGATGTCCTTACCATAACTGTTGAAATCATAAATTTTGTAGTCGAGATAATATCGTGGTGCACTTGTTCTCAAGAGAGTTTGTTGTTGGTTACACTATATGAGTTTGTCATAAAGAAGTCAAAAATAGAAAATCAATTGAAGGACAATCATCTAGACATAGAGAGGATGTTAAGGTTCCATATAGATGCATGGTTGTGGATGCCTTAGCCCTCAATTTGATTGGAATTGCAGTTATGATCACATAAATGTTGGCAATACTGAGCCATCTAATCCAGCTACGACATTGTTTTATGAGTTATTGAAAAATGCTGAAGAACCATTATGGAATGGGTACAAAATACAAACAACATTGTCAGCTATATCACACTTGTTAAATTGCAAGTCAGAGTTCAACATGATTGAGGCATGTTATGATCGCACCAATAGGATTATACAAACTATGTTACTCCAAGATTCAAAGTTGACAAGCAATTTCTACGAAGCAAAGAAATTGTTGAAAAAACTTGGATTTGGGTATGAGAAGATTGATGTTGATGAAAATTATTGCATGTTATTTATCAAGAAAATCGAGATGAGACCAAGTGTATGGAATATGGTCATCCTCAATATAAAATAGAAAATATAGGTAGTGGAAGATGAAAGAAAATACCAAATGGTATATGGTCATCCTCGATATGGTCATGGAAAGTTAGCCTACCCTTATTGCATGGAGCACATGAAGTCTTTTGTTCTTGCTAATGGTCAAAAGACTTCATTTTTTTATTGTTATCATCAATTTCTTCCTATTAATCATCCATATCGGAAGCAAAAGGATAAATTTATGAAAGGAAAAGTTGAGATTGATGAGCCTCCTCCTCGACTATCTAGTGAAGAGATATTTTATTGAGTATTTTGTCTTCCTAATATTATCTTTGGCACAAAATGCATTAAACAAACTATTCAAGGCTTTAGGGTTGAATACAACTAGGTTAAAAAAAGTATATTTTGGAAGTTTTCTTATTGGAAAACACTTCTTATTCGTCATAACTTAGATATGATGCATTTTGAAAAAATTGTGTTTGATAATGTTTTTAACACTGTTATGGATGTTAAAGGAAAAACTAAGAACAACGTTAAGGCTAAATTTAATTTGGAGTTTTATTGCAAATGCCCTAAATTAAAATTGAAAGAAATGAACGGGAAGACTCGGAAGCCAAAAGCTTCATACACATTAAATAAAGGTCAAATATTAGATGTATGTAGTAGCTAGGTGAAAATTTTGAAATTTTCTGATGGATATGCTTCAAACTTGGCTTAGTGTGTGAGCTTTGGAGGAATGCAAATTTTATGGGATAAAGAGTCATGACTATCACATCTTTATGAAGAGATTGATCCCTATTGCCTTTCGAGACCTTGTGCCTAATGCTATTTGGTATGCTTTAACAGAACTCAATAATATCTTTAAAAACCTATGTGCGACTATGTTACGTATTAAGTATATAAAGTTATTGGAGAGAAATATAGTTGAGATGCTATGTAAACTTGAGAAAATATTCTCTCCATCATTTTTTGATAGTATTGAGCATTTGCCTATTCACTTAGCTTATGAAGCCAAGGTGGAATGACCAGTTCAATATAGATGGATGTACACATTTGAGAGGTAATGTCTAGAACTTCTATTCAATTGACATTATATATTCATTTTATAATTATAGTGAATTAATTTTTAGGTGTATATTTTGATAAAAGAAGAAAGTATGAAATCGAGCATGCATTGAATATTCTATATGTGAGGACTATATTATTGAGGAGATTTCAATAATTTGCTCCTTTTATTTTGAACCGCATATTGAAACAAAGTTGAACCGAATTCCTCGAAATAATGATGGGGGAGCTGTTCAATCTATAGGGAGATTATCAATATTTTCTTTCTCAGGTCGAGTAATTGGGGAATGTAATCGGAGATTTCAATCTGAATCAGAAAACAAGGCTACAGTAAGTATCTTGATTACCGTTTACTTTTTACATCGATTGGAATTGAAAAGTTAATGACGTGTTATATCATTGTTTTAAGTAGGATATTTGATGACATTGTTAGGCAATAAAATTCAAACATTACAGATGAGTAACGAGAGATGAGTAATGAGAGAAAAGACGTGAACAAGAATTTGAAAGTTAGTTAAGGTGATTTATAAGTAGAGTATTCTCTTTACAAGTATGACTAATTTCAAAGTATATGTATATCATTATTTTATCTAACTATGTAGTATTTCTTTCTTTTTTTAATAGGTAACACATTAGAGAAATTTTGTAAATAAAAATATAAAGGACATAGCACAAGGGTCATCACGTTAGTGAAATGTTATAAGGGATATTTTGTTAACGGTTTCAAGTTTCACACACACGAGCATGGACGGGATAAATCAACAATGAATAGTGGCGTATGTGTGAAACAGAGTTGATACAATGATTTTGAACGTAATTTCTATGGCATGTTGATTAATATCATAAAATTAGAGTAATTTGGAGTTGGTAACAGACTAGTGTTATTTAAGTGCATTTGGTGTGATACTAAAAAAGGAGTTAGGATACACCCACGTCACAGTCTTGTTGGAATTAATCATAAATCAAGACTGCATTCTAATGAGCCTTTCATGTTGGCAACATAATCATAAATCAAGATTTCATTCTAATAAGTTTTTTGTATTGACAACATAAGCATAACAAATTTATTACATATCATACCCTTCTAAGAAGAGAAAGAGAAGTGACTAGTGGGTTGTATATAAAATTAAGGCTCGAGGGTCAGTTAATGATGGCGTTACGCTTCTGATTGTAGCTAAAAGCTTTTATCAAGAAGATGAACCATCAATTCCTATAATTGTTGACCATACAACTAAACTTGATAATTCTAGAATTCTAATTGTTGGCGATATGGAAAAGGTAAATCCAAGTGAAGTACCCCAAGAAGAAGATAACCACTTTGATTTGTCAGTAGATGTTGAAGAAGAAGAAGAAGAAAAAGAGTTTAATTCTTTAGAAACAAAGCAAATTGAAGAACAGTGATACTAACATGAAATTATTAGATATTTGTTTGACTTATGTATTTATAGGTTTTGATTTTATGGCGTAAATTAATGTTTTGTGGGTTTTAGTTTTATGGAATATTTATTTCTTAATGATTTTATGGTGTATTTATTTCTTAATGATGTTTGTATTTCTTAATTTTTGTTTCATTTATTTGTTTGTCTCATTTAAAAGTTGTCTAGAACTTCAAATTTGAAATATTTAGGACATCATATTGTTAGATTTCGATAAAATTACAATTTTATAATATCAAGATTTTATCTCTAAGTTTTGTTATTCAATTTGTCTAAACAAATCTATTTCAGATAAACAGATATAGTACGAGAAGAGGATCTAGCTCTAGAGGAAGCTTTAGGAGAGGCAACGAGAGCAGTCAAGAGTCTTTGCATATAAGTGATATCTCGGGGACCATTGATCAGCATAAAGTTCCTGATAATGAGGATAAGGCTAATGTGGGTTCCTCTTCCACTCAAGGTAGAGGCCCAAATTGTGAGACTGAAGTGCCAGTCAATCCAAGGGTAGAAGGCTAATCATACATAAGACAAATAGTTGTTTTAATTTTATTTTCATGTATTCATGCCATTTTATGTATGAAATTATAATATTTTCTTTAAAAATATCTTTCTTGATCCTAAAGTTGTCCATTCTATTACTGAGGACATTAAAGGATATCTTACTGAGGCATGGCCTACTTGGCATTTACTGCAAAAGGAGACAAAAGATGGGTTTTGAGAGAAGTTTCATGTTAGTATTTATTTCCAAAAAATTATGTTTATTATTGCTTATTTTTGTTGCACATAATAAAACCTGTTTAAATAAAAGCTGTCTAAATAAAAGCTTTTCTTTCCATAAACAATAAAAATTAACATTAGACAAAGAAAAATTAATATTAGAAAAATCTTATTCTGCAGAATTATGAATTCAGGAGCAAACATAATTTTTAATATCTTCTTCATTCCTCATTTTATTTATTTATTTATTTGCTTGTTTTCCTTTTCAAGTTCAATTGACATTAAAAAAATTTGTGAGTCCTTTGGTCTACGTAGTCGAATTTTGGGTATGTAGCATCAAGCAATTTCCATTATTTTTCAAAACATATCATGCCATGTAGTAGTTCACAAGTTTTTTGGTACATAGTGACTTACTGATTTTATAAAATATGTATTCTCAAAAATATGTAAATAACATTAACGTAAATAAGAAAACCTTGTACTAGCAATGAAAAGTCAAAAGAATCTTACAGAAATAGGCTGCCATTTTCAGCTTAAAAATAAAAAAGTGTCGATAGAGTTCTAAGGAGTTTTACGAAGTGCAAATACTATAGTCTCTTCAGATATACATATATTGGTTCATGCCCACGTGGGACATTGTTTTACCATAGTTAAAATTTTGAATTTCAAAATAATGGGGTAATGGGTAGTTACCCATTACCCAACTCTCCCATATTTTGTCTCCACAAGACTCCTACGGGAGCAATAATTGTATTTGGGGAAGACAATTAACAATTCAATGATTGAGGAGAGAATACTGGAATTTAGATATTCATTAAGAGAGAAAGAATAATTATTAAGAAGAATAATTATTCAGAGGGTTTTTTCGATCGACGTGAAATCAGCGGGTTAAGAGTTGGTATATTGTGATATCGTATTGATAGTTCGGTTATACGTGGCTATCATCCCGACTGCGAGTTGTTCGTGTTCAGAGTATGCGGTTCCGGAGATTTTCTGCATCACCGATTGAGGTATATCGCAAACTCATTCTTTACGATTCCGAAAATTATTATTTATTGCTTTCGCTGCGTGTATGAATAACGAAATTTCTAATAATGGTATCAGAATATGTTAGAAATATTTTTAAATAATTTTTTGGAATTAAATTTGGGTATAAAAATATAAGGTATAAAATTTGAGGTTTGGATCATGGATGAGTTTCGTGAATCTAATTATACCACTGTGTTACCCAACTCACGTAGAACACGAAAATAATTTTTTCGTAATTTTTTGAGCACGTTTAGGCCAAGAAAATTCCGGTTGAAGCATTCGGCCGTGAATAGTGACCGAACCCTTCAATCCCAGATTTGGCGAGTTTTAGGTCAAATCGGTACATAAAATTTGTAGATCCGTGTTTGTCTCTCCTAGATCTAAATTTTGATATATATATTGCATATAATCTGTACCGGATGTGAGGTTTTCGGAAATGGGTCGAAAACCCAGTTGCAAAGTCATTCGGAGGAAGAAGAAGCCCAACAGTAGGGCGCGTGCGCAACACGTGCGCGCAGGCACGTTGTGCACAAGGATGTGGGAGCGTGGCTCTCATGCGCGATGAGGCGCGTGAGATGCTGGGTCCAGACCGGGTCTGGCCCGACCCGAGTCCAGACCCGACCCACGCCCAAGATCCGGACCGGTCCCGGGTCCTGACCCACGCCCGCGTCCGCATCCGGATCCGGCCCAAGGACGCGGGCCACGCGCGTGTAGGCACGTCTCCTGCGCGTCCGCGCGTCAGGCGCGTGCGCCGACGCGCAAGGGCGCGTGTAGGCGCGTGCCTGACTGCACACGCCCAGCGCCTCCCCAGCGCGTGAGGGCTCGTGGGACGCGCCGCCGGGGACCTGGCGGCGCATGAACCCTCCCGGCGGCGCGTAGGCTGTCCAAAAAATTGGATTTTTCTAATTTTTTGAGGGTTTTGTGATAAAAAGTGACTAACTGTGGGTTTTTATATACCGAATCATATTCCAAATGGTGAGATGCGATCCCGGATTGTGGTGTATGGTGTCCATTAACTCATACGCTCATCTTGGGATCTATATTCGAGTCATCTTGGTATTGGTGATTCGTAAGGTATATAAAATTGTGAATTAAGCATCAATTTGTTACTAATGTCTCTTTTTTCTGTGTGACAGAAACATGGCTGCAACGAAGACTGTTGTTCTAGATCTCGTAAAGAGACAAGCTGAACGGTGACAACTATGACATTTGGCACTGGAAGGTTCAGTTTGTCTTCGAGGAACAAGAGCTAGGGGAAGTTCTTAAGAACGAGATGGTGGACCCCAGGGAGGGTACCATGGCACAAGCACGACGGGATCAGGAGGTGTATCATACTTGGAAAAATAAGGATGGCCAAGCGAGGGTAATCCTTCCTAGCTGCATGCACGATGAGCTAATTCTCATCTATGAGCAGTATCCTACTGCACAGTCAATCTGGCATGCTCTGAGAGAACACTATGGTGCCCCGTCAGCTCCTAAGTTGAGGATGCTGACCTATAAATTCATCACTTACAAGACGAGGTACGATCATACCATGAAGCAGCATTTAATGCATATGTCAAGTATGATCGCTTCTCTGAAGAGTATGGGGGAGCCGATGTCTGACGAGCTTCAAGTACTGGGTGTGATCCAATCTTTGCTTGACTCCTGGGATGTGGTTAAGACCTATCTCACGCACACTGAGAGTATTCGTACTTTCATGGACGTGAGTAGGCACTGTGAGCTCGAGGAGGAGTGCCAGGAGATAGCTAGGACTTCTTCTGCACATGCTAACATCGCCGAGTCGAGTAAGGGCTCCCGGGGTGTAAAACTCAAGTGGCGCAAGCATGAGAAGAAGGCCAAGGGCCAAGGCAAGAGGAAGCAAACTGCCAAGACCGACGACAGAGGACAGAAGCGCAAGAAGAAGGAGCTCGATAAGAGCAAGGTCCAATGCTACGTGTGTGGCAAGACTGGGCATTTCGTACGCAAATGTGGTGAGCGAAAGGTATGTCCTTCTTCTTTACATGGTTTGAGTTATGTGTCATCTAGTGTGATACTCGCTAACTCTTCTCCTTTGTGGATCGTAGACTCAGGAGCCATGACCATGTAGCTCGCGATAGGAGCGCATACGTGGAGTTCCGTCGTTTGAGTCCCCAGGCGAGGAGGCTGTACGTGGGGAATGGAGCATTTATAGAAGTAAAAGGGATTGGCACTTGCAAGCTATTGCTGCGAAGTGACCAAGTCATATATCTTCATGATATTTTGTATGCTCCTGAGATTAGACGGAATCTTATATCTATCCGATGTTTGGATTTGCTAGGATTTTCTGTATTATTGGGAAACTCTAGAGTTTCCATTACATATGACAGTTCTTTGATTTGTTCCGGTTTAGTCCATGAGGGACTTTATGTACTGGATATGATTTCATTATATGAGATTTATTCTTCTTCTACTATTGCTTTTGCATCTGATAGTGCAGTGGATGATATGAATGTATGGCAAGTAGGCTTGGCCACATAGGACAAGAGAGAATAACCAGGTTAGCTACGAGTAGCTTGTTGGGCCCGCTAACCAAGGTCCAGTTGCCCGTGTATGAGTTTTGCCTTACGGGCAAAACTACTAGAAAACTATTTGGGAAAGCAATGAGAGCAGGGGATCCATTGCAATTGGTTCATTCCGACATTTGCGAATCCATGAATGTGAGAGCTCGAAACGGAGCCACGTATTTTATTACGTTCATAGACTACTACACGCATTTCGATTACGTCTACCTGATCTCGCACAAGTCTGAGGCATTAGAGTGCTTCAGGAGGTTTATTAGCGAGGTTGAAAATCAGCTAGACATGAGGGTGAAAACTCTCAGAACCAATCGGGGGCGCAAGTATCTGTTTGAGCAGTTCAAAAATCTCTATTTCGATAGAAACATTACTAGACAATTGACTATTCCTGCTACTCCTCAGCAGAACGGAGTAGCCGAGAGAAGGAATAGGACTCCATTGGAGATGTTGAGATCGATGATGGCGCAGGCCAACTTACCTATCTTCCATTGGGGGGATGCGTTATTGACTGCCACTTACATCCTCAACCGTGTTCTGACGAAGTCCGTAGTCAGCATCCCATACGAGCTTTGGACATGGAGGCAGCCTGACCTTAGCCACTTGAGGCCATGGGGTTGCGTCACGTATGTTCATGATTCTTCGCATCAGTACGGCAAGTTAGGCCCGTGAGGAAAGAAGTGTATCTTTATTAGATACTCTGAACACTCCAAAGGACATGTGTTCTTAGGAGAACATACGGACAGCACTGTCACTGAGATAGAGTCTCGTGATGTCACTTTTCTCGAGAGTGATTTCTCTAAGAGATGAGAAATCAATCGAGACTTTACCTTCTATGAGATGGATGAGCCTAGTGGCTCAGCCGAGCCCAGCGATGGGACTCAAGACCCTATTACGGATCTTGATCTTAATGGGAGCGGTCCATCTGAAGGTGTGGAGGCTCTCTCTCCTCGTAGGAGTAGTCGGGGACAAGTGTCTCGTCGTCGTTTTCCAATTGAGGATGAGATCCTCATGGTGACTCCCGAGGACGATAAAGAGCCGAGGACTGTACAGGAGGCTCTTGAGGGTTCAGCAAAGGACCAATGGTTACAGGCCATGCAGGAAGAAATGGAATCAATGAGAGTCAACGAGGTCTAGGAGCTAGTTGACTTACCTGAGGATAGAAAGGTCATTGGGAACAAGTGGGTTCTCAAAATTAAAAGAAAGGCCGAAGGATCGATCGAGAGGTATAAGGCCCATCTGGTAGCCAAGGGTTACACGTAGAATAAGGGCATTGACTATGAGAAGATTTTCTCCCCAGTAATCAAGTTTACTTCGATCCGTTTGCTTTTGGCGATTGTCGCTAGTATGGATCTAGAGTTACACCAGATGGACGTTAAGACCGCTTTCCTTAACGGGAGCCTGGATGAGGAGATCTACATGGAACAGCCCCCGGGGTTCGTTCTAGTAGGTCAGGAGGATAAGGTCTGTCGACTTCGGAAGTCGATATACTGCCTAAAGCAGTCATCCAGACGGTGGTACCTAAGATTTCATGAGGAGGTGATATCTTATGGTTTTACGATGGTCGAGGAGGATCATTGTGTTTATCTAATTCGGTCCGATAACTTTTTGGTGATCCTATCATTGTATGCGGATGATATAATGTTAGCTGGGAATGACATTCAATATTTAATGACCATCAAAGAGTGGTTGTCATCCAGCTTCGACATAAAAGACATGGGTGAGCTGAGTTCATCCTCGGAGTTCAGATCCAAAGGGATCGCTCGAGAAAAACGTTGGCTCTTTCACAAGAGACCTACATTAACAAAGTTCTCGAGCGTTTTGGGATAAGTGATTGTAATCTCATAGATACTCTGATCGCCAAAGATGACGGCCTAAGTCTGGAAATGTGTCCGAAAACTCAGGAAGAAGTAAGGGAAATGAGTAAAATACCTTACTCCAGTGCAATAGATAGTTTGATATACGCAATGTTGTGTACAAGCCCGGACATTTGTTATGCAGTTGGTCTGGTGAGCAGATATCAGGCAAATCCTGGAAGGAGTCACTGGAGAGCAGTGAAAAGAATTTTTCGATATCTAAAAGGAACTGTAAACTTCTCCTTGCATTACGAAGGAGGCGATTTGCGCTTTGTGGGCTATTCAGACGCCGACTGGGGAGGCGATTTGGATAAGCGCAAATCGACATCAGGTTTTGCTTTCTTGCTCAATGGCTGGGTCATCTCTTGGAACAGTAAGAAACAAACCTGTGTTGCTCTATCTATGATGGAGGCTGAGTTCGTGGCATGCTCAGTTGCAGTTCAGGAGAGTGTTTGGCTCCGAAGACTACTGGATGATTTAGGGATAGTAGCGGATAGTGGGAGGCCAGTAATGATTTATTGTGATAATCAGACCGCTATCGCTTACATTCGAGACCCTAAATTTCATAGTAGGACCAAACACATTGACACCAAATACCATTACGTTAGAGACATCACTGAGAAGAGTGAAGTGACCGTCAAGTACATTTCGACATACAGTATGGTGGCTGACCCCTTCACCAAACCCATCACTAGAGACTCCTTTCTAGGGTATAGAGAGTCATTGGGTTTGGGTATTTTTTGACATTTCTCAGTTTGTACTTGTTGATGACATTGATGCTTATTGATTTTCTATATATATGATTATAGTGCGTTATTCAGTCACTTTTATGTTATATTTTCATTTAATGCACTTGCTTTTATTGTCATATATATATTTTGTGATGTGATAATAGATATGTCAGGCAGGCGAGGTCGACTCTCTCACACGAGTGACCACCTCCAGTTCTGAGTGAGCGGGGATGAGACGGTTTCGAGCTGTAAAAGGTTTTGAGAGTGGCCCTGCTAGAACATAAGTCGCCCTGATATATATTCAGGATGAGGTCATATGCGATATGACCGACATAGACGTACCCACATCCATGTTGTCTGTGAGTAGCTAGATTTGAGATCTCGGATATCATCTGCGATTTGTAATATTGTCTCTGAAGTACTCTCTCTGAGATTTCTGGGTAAAGTCTTATGTGTAGACTGAGTCCCTATACCTGTACAGTGTTAGAAAAATCTGACATATGCCCTTTTGAGAGATGGGGGAATAATACTGTGGCACGTGTTTCATACCGCGTGTGTTAAAATGACTTGGGATAGTAGGAGCTATATTACTTGAGACAATAAATTGAAATTTATCCCTAAACCCCACTGTGTGAGACCCGAGATCCACTGGGTGGGATCTCTTGTACCCTTATTACTTTCGACTGTTTCTTGAGGTTTTGATTCAGTGTTTGCTACTTTAGTCTGTTTACCGATGGCCCGGAAGATAAATTGAGGTCTGAGGGATAGGTCTAGGAAAGCAGCTGAGTTGAGACCGATAGATTCAAGTTTGGGAAAGGAAAACCAATTGACATTGCATCACTATGTTGTATTCACCAACCGGTCTTTTATGTTCGTCCATGTAGAGATTTGAATATAATAGTGGATACATAGTCGAGCAATATCTGGGAATTACTTTTGATGAGTAAAGTAGCTCGATGGATGTAATTAGTCTTGGATGTGGGGTACAACGAGTTTTCTTTTGATACTAACGGTGACTACTCGATTATCCTAACAGGTGTATCGAGAAGTCTTTGTTTGCAGGTGTACTCGTTAGTCGCACGACATCCAACCCTGTATAAAAACCCTGTAGGGTGATATGATGGATCGCATGAGTTGTGATCTAATATCGGAAATAAAATGCTCTCTGTGCAAGTGGTAGATATTGGTTCATGCCCACGTGGGGCATTGTTTTACCATAGTTAAAATTTTGAATTTCAAAATAATGGGGTAATGGGTAGTTACCCATTACCCCATTCTCTCCTATTTTGTCTCTACAGGACTCCTACGAGAGCAGTAATTATATTTGGTGAAGGCAATTAATAATTCAACGATTGAGGAGAGAATACTGGAATTTAGAGATTCATTAAGAGAGAAAGAATAATTATTGCGAAAAATAATTATTCAGAGAGTTTTTTCGATCGACGTGAAATCACTGGGTTGAGGGTTGGTACGTTGTGATATCGTGTTGATAGTTCGGTTATACGTGGCTATCATCCCGACTGCGAGTTGTTCGTATTCAGAGTTTGCGGTTCTGGAGATTTTCTACATCACCGATTGAGGTATATCGCAAAATCATTCTTTACGATTCTGAAAATTATTATTTATTGCTTCCGCTGCGTATATGAGTCACGAAATTTCTAACAACATAAAATGTCTTTATCTACATATGTTCATAAAAAATGACAATTACTCACGGGTACAACCTAATTAAAGCATAAAGAAATAAATCAGGCTACTAGCATGTTACAATCACCTTACTCAAAGCTTCAAAACACACTAGCTACACTTCTCTAAGATAACTTATTGTGCCTCTTCCCTTTCTCTTGATTCCCTCCTTACTAGTCACTCCAACGCAGCCCCCACCTCTCTAACCATTCTAGCCCCCAACCCTCTCTGTATAGAAAGTTATTTTAAGTATGTGGAATTAGAGGATCAGTGACATGAATTGAGGGCTTAGAACAAACGGTGTGCCAGATGTGTGCCTCTGTACTTTATTACTAGAGTTCTGATTTGGGGTGCTCAAGCTATTTATTAGGACTTTCTTCTTGTTAGGAATGAAGAAAAATACGCATAACACCAAAGAAATGAAGAAGATATTAAAAATGTGATATTATTAGACCAAAGGACTCACAAATTCAATGGAAGTAATATTAAAAATCATACTTGAATGAAGAAGATATTCTTGTTTGAAATTTTGCTCTATGTTAATTGAACTTGAAATTTTACAGGGATTCAATGCCATGCTATGTATATATTATCTATGCCACATGTTTAATACTTGATCACATGTAGTGAAGGGAAGCAAAAGCCTCAATAACAGTCATACGATGTTTAAAAGTCAATGTAAACCCCTTAGCTCACTAACATGCATTCAAAAGAATAAGTTATCGCCAACATGAGTTCACTGTTTAACCATTTGCTGATACATTCCTTTTTGGGTGCTTAAAGCAAGCATGTATATTACTCTGACGCACTAGCCAGCATAAATATCCTTTGCAAATCATGCAGACAAACACATAAAAAGCATTGTGTATTGTATGATATACAAGAGATTACTGGTGAAGTCTATCCATCAAATAACGGAAATTACAAAACATTCAAGAAGATTAACAATCTAAATAATTATAATGCAACAACCAATAAACAGGTAATATTATATGTGTGTGTGTGTGTACATATATATTTTCACCCCTGGACTAGATTGTTTTTGAGTGGCAGACTTTTGGTGCCTTTGTGTGATTTTCAGTCTCACCTGTCTGAAAATTTAAACATAAATAGAACAAACTTCAGGACCAGTCTTTACATTATGTTATAGATCATAGTGTTAAGATGGGTCCCTATTTCATTGATGAACAAGTTAGAATGTCTCCGAGAAAGGGAAAAAAAAGGTTAGAATGTTTCATGACAAAAGTATTACCTAATGAAAGGTTGCCAAACCATAGCCAGAAAGGTGAGGATTGAGCTTAGAGTCAAGTAAGATATTGGATGATTTGATGTTCTTGTGAATAGAAGGCGGAGAACACATCTCATGCATTCAGAATGTCTAGTTAAGTTTGAATCTATCCAATAAAATATCTAGTTGACATCTAATTCACTTGCTTATTCTCACTTTACTTATTATGTGCAGCAAAAATTCACATGACGAGATGAAAATTCACCTTTGATATATTATGCCTCGAAAGCTTCATGCACAAAAAAATATTCCGATATGCTTACGACAGCAAGGAAGTAAGCAATACAAGCCATTGGTATTACAAATATAGCTAAAACCAAAGGTTGTCCCCCTGTATATTTGACATTTGTTATTTGGGATGAATTAATTGATAAATACTAGAGTACACCAAAGTGGCAAAGAAGTCAAATATTGCAAAACAAAACCAAAATATAGAGAAAGAAAGAGAAATTACAAAGCACACCTCCAGTTCAATCCCGTTTGCAACACATAGGAAGAGGATTGTTTGTATTAATTTCTTCTTTACAAATTTGTTGATAATTTTTGTATTGATAAAATTACTAATGATTTTTATTATTTTCAATCTGAAAAAACCAGGCATTCAGATTCCCATCTCGAACTCCTTAATCACACTCACAGGCGTGATTAAGGAAAGGGGCAATATGTTGACAAGAAGTCAGAATCAACTAGAGTAAGGCAAATTCATTATTATTTAATTATAGACAACATTTAAACATTAATAATTTCACAAATGTGATTATATATGCTTGTTGTAAGGTAAGTGCAAACAATTGCTAGAGGAAAAATATGGTTTAGATAGCACTTCTTAGCCAGACTTTGATGTCTGATCATGGGGTGAAGTAACTGGGGGTCCAGTAAAGGGACTTTATATGGTTTTTGAGAGGGAGTTGATGACATATTGACCATAAATTCCTCTGGTGCCACTTTATCTCCGTGCATGCCTTCCTCTCAAATGTATACTAAGGAGGAGGTAAATATAATAATAGAATAAATGAGAAGTCAAATGATAGAGAACATGCGGAGCCAAATATTGAATTAGTGCAAAGTCAAGGGAGCAAACAGAGGCACAAATTTGTGACATACTTGCATAATTAGGTATAAACATCCACCACCTAGCCTAGATAGCACTCAGTCACCAGATTTTGATCACCCATCTCGTCACATTGATGATTTTATTTTTATATACTTGACCTTTATGATGCTGAATATAATAGATTATAGTTGATTTTATGAAGTTATTTGATGTATACATTGTATTTGGTAACATAAAATTTTATGTATTGTATGTAAATAATGTAGTTGCTTTTTATATCTATGAAATGGAGTAATTTGTAATATAGTTGTTAATATGAGAACTGTAATGTAACAAGTTGAATTAACTACAAATTAACAGGTTGATCGAATTGACTACAGTGTAGCTGAATAATAAATTACATTTAGCGATATATTAACGACGAAAATTTTTTATTATTAAAACATTCCATCGCTAATCTATCATTGATTTCACTCATTATCTAAAACTATCAATGATGAATTAGCGATGGAATGTTATGGCGAATGAAAATTTTTATCGCTAATCCGTCGCTGATTTTACTCATTATTTAAAACTATTAGTAACGGCTTTAGCCTGATAGTTTAAAATAAGCAACGGATTAGTGACAGAATATTTTTTATCAGCAACTGATATTTCCATCACTAATCCCTTGTTGTCTAGTAGTGCTCTCAAGAGGTGAATGGACGGACCATTGTGCTTTTAAATAAGAAAAATAGTTTCTAAATGTTTTTATAAATGATTTTAAATGATTTTTTATACAAATATTTGTGTGATAAGATGTCACAAAATTAGAGTTTGAAATATATACACATCTAATGTATTTTAAGAATGAATTCATGTCATATTTTATTAAAAATTGTATTCATGAATATTATGATGTGATTTGGTAACTTATTTGTTGAAATTGTGGCACATTTGATGAGATTCGAACATTTCTGAAATGATAGTGCATATGATGTAAATGGCTATAATCATTCCCTCTTTAAGATACCGCGGTTAAGGATTATTGGCTAAGAAGGTAAGCGCAGCCTCTTGTGCCTCCATCGGATTACCCGATTGCACCCCTAGGGAGGTACCGAATCAATACCAAGGAAGAGGAGAGTAGTGTTATGAAATGAACAAATTGAAAACCCCTTGGCAGATTTCCACTCGGGTTCAGCTAAAATTGGGATGGAAGTATTTTCTTTAGAGAAACCCCATGATTTATGGAAAATGTGAAATTGTGAATACATTCTTTTTAATTACCAGAATTATTTGAAATAAACTATAATTGATGAGTTGTTTGAAATTTATGATTTTGATATTCACATATTTACCACTCATTTACTATCATAACCATGTCATTGCACTCCATTCATTAAAAATTTTTACACTTATTCATTTTTCCTTCATTTTTTCAGAGGAAACTTAAATTTGGAGTTCTAACTGACCCTGGTGTCGGATTTTGCTGATCCCGAGTTTTTGTGGGGTGTCCTACTTCTGGTGCTAGTTCTTGCATCAATTGAAATTTTGAGAAAATTATTTAAACCCATAAAGAGGGCATATATATATTGGAATTATATTTGAAACTCCATTTTTCAACCAATTGGACTACCCAATTTAAATTTGTACTCGAATCTTTTATATTTTCTTTCGTTGGATTTTCTTTTAAACTTGTGAAAATTTTATTTGAAATGTTTCATCGGCCAGACTAACCTTATACATGTATCGGATTTAGAATGATCGGGTTGGCCTTATACATGCCTTTCGGCATAAGGATGGATTGAGTTGGTCCTTTGGGTTTTGTTCAGTTATTTTGGAAATGGATGGCTATCGATGATTACCTTACGCTATCTTGGTGTATGGATAGGTTTACCCGTATTTTAAGGTGACATGGCAATTGTTACGTACCCGATATGAGGGTCAGGATGTGACACGAGGTGCAAATGGATCACGTATGGCAAGGAATTCTATTTTACTGTTCGTGTTTTGAAAAATTGGGATCACCATTTAATTGGCAAAAAGTTTGTTTTCTACCCTAATTATGAAGTCTAGAAATATCTAAATAGTTAGAAATAGATCAACAAAGATGTGCATGCTACATGGTTTTAGTTTTTGCATAAGTTTCCTTTTGAACTGATGCATAAAGCTGGAATGCAAAACAAAATTGTTGATGCACTAAGCTGACTTACCAATGATAATCATGAGGCAAGAGCTCATGGGTTTTGATTCGATCTATGAGTTATATGAGTTGGACGAAGACTTTCATGGAATATGGGGTGGATGTGTCTCAAACCAATAAGTCAATAATTTTCATATTCATGATGCTCTTATTATGAAAGATAAACAGATTGGTATTTCTTACTCTTCTTTAAGAGAAATTGATTAAGGATTTGCATGGTAGAGACTCGCTAGTTGTTTGGGTCACGACAAAACCATAATTGTTGTTAGAAGGAGATATTATTGGCCACACATGAGAAAAAGATGTGTTGAGATTTGTGCAAAGATGTTACATGTACCAATCGGGAAAGAGCTTGTCAAAAAATATTGGTTTGTACATGCTACTGTCAATTCTAGAGAAAATTTTGGAGGACTTATCAACTAATTTTTTACTTGACTTGCCAAGAACACAAAATGGCATTTATTCTATTTTTATCGTGGTTAACAGGTTATCAAAGATGACATACTTTATTCCTTGCAAGAAAATTTGGTTGCACACGTGATAAAAGTTTATTTTTCTAGGAGGTTGGTCCTGGCATGCTAAAAACAATCACTTCAAATCATAGTTATTAAACCTGATCTACGTATTAACTTGTACATCTTAAAATTTATAGTTCAATCAATTAAATCATTGGATCACTGATTTAAGTGCTGATTATTTTTTTATTATTTTAAAAATATAAAATATATATAATTATATTTTTAAAATTTAAAATATCAATCCTTAGATGTTTGGGGAGGGGGGTCCACGTGAAAAAACACCAATGACAAGTGTACAAGAGATAAAACCCATTTTTCTTTTTAGCTCATTTAATCTACTCCATCTCTCTATCTCTCTCTCTCTCTCTCTAACAAAACCCTCACACTCTCACACCCAATTCTCTTTCTTTGTCGACAAAATCGTTTGTGGGTTCAATTTTTGTCTCTCTCTCTCTCTCTCTCTCTGCCGACAAAACCCACTTCCTTTCACAAACAAGTCTCTTCTCTATATCTCTCTAGGAAAGCAACAATTTCAGGAAGGAAACGGTGGGGTTTCTTGACTTTGGCAGTGGTCGGAGCCAATGTGTACGAGGGGTTTTGCTGTCATCTCTCTTTCTCTCTCTATATCTATCTTCTTGTTTTCATCTTCCCCAGCTTAGACCGCGACCCGCTTCTTCCCCGACCTTCCCTATTGGTCTCCCTCCTACTCTCTCTCTCTCTCTCTCTCTCTCTCTCTCTCGGTTAACTCCAAACCGATGGGTCACATGGTTTCCTGGTTAACCCACATTGACCCAAGGATTTTTTCGAGTCAATTGCATAAACGGTCCATGTAATGAACCGACCCGTACACTATGCGGGTGGAGGGTTGACCCGTACAGAAAAGAAATGGATTTTGTTGGAGATAGTGAGGTCGATTACTGCGCAGGCCAATTTACCCATCTCTCATTGGGGACATGCATTATTGGTTGCAGCCTACATTCTCAATCGTATTCCATCAAAATCTGTAATCAATACCCCATATGAGGTTTGGACAGGGAGACAGCTTGACCTTAGCCACTTGAGGCCATGTGGTTGTACTGCATATGTTTACAATTTCTCAAACTCATATAGCAAGTTAGGCCCACGAGAAAAGAGATGTCTCTTTATAAGATACTTAGAACACTCCAAGGGGTATGTGTTCTTTGGTAAGCATACGGATGGCACTGTCACTGAGATTGAATCTCGTGATGTCACGTCCCTTGAGAATGATTTCCTTAAGAGAAGTGAAATCGATATGGACTTGACCTTCTATGAGATAGATGAGTCCAGTGGCTCAATTAAGCCAGTGGAGGGACCTAAGAGCTCGTTACGAATCTTGATCCTAGTGGGAGTGATCCATCTAGAGAAGAAGAGGTTCCCTCCTCCTCGTAGGAGCATTCGTAAACACATACTTAAATGTCATTTCCCGATTGAGACTGAATCCCTTATTGTTACTCCTCCTGAGGATGATGAGGAGCCCAAAACAGTCCAGCAGGCTCTTGAAGGTTCTGCGATAGACCATTAGTTGAAGGCCATGGATGAGGTGATGAATTTAATGAGAATCAATAGGGTCTGGGACCTAGTTGGTTTGCCTGAGGGTAAAAAGGTCATCGAAAACAAGTGGGCTCTCAAGATCAAGAAAAAGGCCGATGGATTAATGAAGAGGTATAAAAACCGTCTACTAGCCAAGGGCTACAATCAGACTAAGAGCGTGATTACCTCGATCCGTTTACTTTTAGAGATTGTCATGGATATAGATATGAAGTTATACCAGATGGATGTTTAGACTGCCTTCCTGAGCAAAAGCTTAGATAAGGAGATCTACATAGAACAACTATCTGGCTTTGTTTCTGTAGGTCAGGAGAATAAACTCTGTCGACTTCAAAAGTCAATATACAACCTTAAACAACTATTCAAGCAGTGGCACTTGAGATTTCATGAGGAGGTGATATCTTATGGTTTCATGATGATCAAGGAGGATAATTATATGTACCTTATATGTTCTTCTGACTCTTTTGCGATCATGTCCTTATGTGTGGATAACATTCTGTTGACTGGGAACAACAAAGAGTTTCTGATGACCATCATGATGTGATTATTGTCGAGTTTAAATATAAAGGACATGGGTGAGGTTCAGTTCTTTCTCGGAGTTAAGATCCAGAAGAATTGCTCGAAATAGGTGTTGGCTCTTTCATAAGAGTCTTACATCAGGGAGGTTCTAGAGCATTTCGGATGAGCGATTGTAATCCCATAAATACTCTTATCGCTAAAGGTAAAAGCCTATGTCTTGACGTGTCTTAAACTCAGGAAAAGATAAGGGATATGAGAAAAATCCCTTATGCCAGTGCAATGGGTAGTCTAATGTACATGATATTGTGTACATGACCAAACATTTGTTTTGCAGTCAGTCTGATGAGTAGATATCAAGTGAATCCTAGAAGGAATCACTAGCGAGCAGTTCAAAGGATTCTGAGATATCTCAAGGGAACTGTGAACTTCTCATTGTGTTATGAAGTAAGTGATTTGTGTCTCATTAAATATTCAATCATTGACTAGGGTGGCGATCTGGATGGACACAAATCGATATCAGGTTTTTACTGTCTTGCTTAATAGTGGTACCATTTCTTGGGACAGTAAGAAGCAAACCTGTATATCTCTAGCTACAATGGAGGCTAAGCTTGTGGCATGCTCAATGATAGTTCAGGAAAGTGTTTGGCTCCAGAGATTCCAGATGACTTAGGAGTTGTGGCAAATAGTAGGAGACCAATGATGATTTATTGTGATAATCATGCTGCCATTGCCTAAATCTGAGATCTTAAGTATCACTGTAGAACCAA
The DNA here is from genome assembly GCA_037126225.1 of Dillenia turbinata. Classification (NCBI taxonomy): domain Eukaryota; kingdom Viridiplantae; phylum Streptophyta; class Magnoliopsida; order Dilleniales; family Dilleniaceae; genus Dillenia; species Dillenia turbinata. Next base: position 4,819,042 of record JBAMMX010000010.1, on the reverse strand, counting down.
ACACATTGTTATCCAATACCACTTCATGAGAGATATCATCGAAAAGGGTGAAGTGACAATTAAGTACACTTCTACATAGAATAGTGGTTAATCCCTTCATCAAACTCATTATGAGAGATTCCTTTGTAAGACATACGGAATCATTGGATTTATGTGTTTTTTAACATTTCTCACTATGTACTGATTATGATATTTATTGTTTCACATATATGACATATGTGCATTATTTAGTCACTTATTTGTTACACTTATTAATTGTTATATATTTTATGATGTATTATGACAAAAGATATGTCAGGCAAGCGTAGTCGACTCTCTTACATGGGTGACTATTTTCAGCTCTAAATGAGTAGAGATGAGACGGATTCTAGTTGTAAGAGACTTTGAGAATGGTCCAACTAGAACATAAGTCACATTGATATGTGTTCAGGATGAGATCATATGCAATATAACTGACGTGGACAAACCCACATCCACGCTACCTATAAGTTGGTAGGTTTAAGATCTCAAATGTCACTTGCATCTAGTGATATCGTCTCTAAGATACTCTTTTTGAGATCTCTGGGTAAAATTTTATGTGTAAACCAAGTCCCATACCTGCACAGTGTTAGAGAAATCTAACATATATCCTTTGAGAGATGGAGGAATAAAACTATGGCATGTGTTTCATACCACGTGTGATAAGATGACTAGGGATAGTGGGAGCAATATTACATTTGACAATGATATGACCTTTATCCTTGAACCCCACTATGTGAGATTCGAGATCCATTAGGTGGGATCTCTTATAACCTTTTTACTTTTAGCTATTTTTAGAAGTCTTGGTTCAATATTTGCTACTTGAGTCTGTTTACCTATAACTCGAAAGATAAATTGAGATCTAAGGGATAAATTTAGGAAAGTAACTGAATTGAGACTGATAGATTCGAGTTTGGGAAAATGAAGGTCAATTGACATTACATCATTAGGTTGTGTTCACCGATTGATCTATTATGTTTATCTATGTTGGGATTCAAACATAATAGTGAATACACAGTGAGTAACAATTAGGGATCATTTTCGATGAGGAAAGTGGTTCGATTGATATAACTGCGTTGAGTCTGAGGTACAGCGACTTCTTTTTGGTACTAACGATGACTCTTTAATTATCCTAATAGGTGTATCGAGAAATCTTTATTTACAAGTGTACCCGTGATCACAGGACGCTCAATCTTATATGAAAGTCCAGTAGGATGATATGATAAATCGCATGAGCTCTGATATTATGACAAATGTAAAATGTTTTCGTATGGAAGTGGGAGATGTTGACTTCAGGCTTTTCAATAGCCCCCCGACAGCCCCAAGGTGCATGCTTCTTCTTCTTTTCTCCCACACTTCTCCTCATTTCTTTCGGCCTAGTGAAACCCTTATTTTTTTTCTTTTCCAAACATTTGTCTTTTTTTTTTCTCATTTAATCCTCTGCATATAAATCCTTTGAAGTTGATATCCAAAATTGTAAGTAGTCTTTTCAATCTTTAAATATTATTTTTTCTATCGCAAAAATTTTTTTTATTAGAATAATAGTTTTTTTGTTTAAGTTTTTGTTTTTAGTTGTAGATTTGGTAAGCCGACATTGAGATTACAAGCATAAGGTATGTTCGCCACCGTTTATGTATTTTTGTTGAGACTTTACAAATTTTGTTATGTTTTTTTTATGTTGATTATTTGTTAATATTTGTTTTGGAAATTGCATTTTTTGCTTTAGATGTTGGTTATTTGTATTTGGCCATTACAAAATTTTTTATTTTTTTAAATGCATTTTAGTTTAAGAGATGTTGGTTATTTGTTTAGTTTAATTTTTTTTATATGTTGGTTATTTGTTAATTTTTACAAATATTAAAAAAATGCATTTTAGTGTAAGAGATGTTATTTTAAAATTTTGTAATAAAATTTAAAATTTAATAAACAATATATATTAAATAAAAAAATTTATTAAAAATTTTGTGATACAAAAAATTAAATTAAATAAAACAAAAAAATATTTAATAAAAAATTTTGTTATGAATTTTGTTATAGATTTTAAAATGTAAATAAATGCATATTCATTAAAAAATGTTTATTAAAAGTTTTGTTCTAGGTTTCTTATTTTAATAAAAGATGTGTATTAATTAAAAAAATGTTTATAAAAAATTTTGTTATAGAATTTAAATTGAAAAAAATGTTATATTAATTAAAATTTTATATTTTTTGCAAATTTTATTATGAATTTTAAATTTTAATAAATTTGTATATTAAATAGAAAACGTATATTAAAAAATTTTGTTATAGATTTTGTTATAGATTTTAAAATGTAAATAAATGCATATTCATTAAAAAATCTTTATTAAAAGTTTTGTTATAGTTTTCTTATTTTAATAAAAGATGTGTATTAATTTAAAAAATGTTTGTGAAAAATTTTGTTATAGAATTTAAATTGAAAAAAAGGTTATACTAATTAAAAATTTTTATTTACAGAAAATGTATATAGATTTTAAATTTAATAAATTATAGATTAAAAATTTTTTGACCCCATTTAGTTAAAGATTTTAAATTTAATAAAATATGTATACTATTTAAAAATAAAAAAAAATGTTATAGAATTTTAATTTATGAAAAAATTAAATTAATTAAAACTATAAATAATATGTAACTAAAATTTTGCTATAGAATTCAATTTATAATAAAAATGTATATTATTTAAAACTAAAAATATGTTTATTGAAAATAAGTTAATATAAAAAATAATTAAAAAATTGGTATATAAGTAATATATAAAATTAAATGTAATTGTGAATTGAATAAATTTAAAGTAGTATAACGTAAAATATTGAAATTTTTGTACTTTTGATAAGAAATTTAGCTGAAGAAATTATGTTTTGCAGATTCTGACGATGGCAGCGGCTCATAATTATGATGACTTACAGCCCGGTCCACGAGATTCAAGCGTTTTTCACATCACTCTCAGCGTGTGTGGCAGGATGGGACAAATCCACCGCTTGATATACGTCGTGCTAATCATGTTGGTCTACATGCCCGTTAGACGTCCATGTACAACATATCCTGTTACAAGCTGGTTTTTATGGGGTGTATCGGTGTGGTCACATTCAGCTTGACCACTCTTTGATTACATCCGTGGTGGAGCGATGGAGACAGGAGATGCATACGTTCCATCTCTCCGTTGGTGAGACAACAGTTACGTTACAGGATGTCGAGGTCCTATGGGGTTTACCGATTGACGGAGATGCTGTTACTAGCATCGATCAGCCGCGAAGTATTGCTAAGTGGCAGCACCTGTGCCTAGAACTAATGGGCTTCATACCCAATCCCACTGACTTTGATGATGATCGACTTAAAGTGAGGTCCATTACGGTTGCGCTTAACTCGCAGCCCCTACACGCTGACTCTGATTGGGTTACGGTATTATTTCATGCACGAGGGCATATCATGCAGTTGTTGGCCAACCTACTGGGGGACAAGTCAGGGTCCAAAGTTAAATTAATGTACTTGGATTTGCTTCGAGATATAGATAACTCTGGTCGCTTTAGTTGGGGTAGTGTAATTTTGGCTGCATTGTACAGAGTTTTGTGCCGTGGGTGTACCGAAACAGTCAGATCCATTACAGGACCACTGCTATTTTTACAGGTATGAAATAAGTTTTACACAACCATGATACCATTATTTTATATAAATTTGTACCTTAATTTCCTTTTTATCCTCTATGATCAGCTTTGGGCGTGGGAGAGATTGCCAATATTCAGACCGATCAGACGTCTTATGACTGATCTCATACCCACTGCACCAGATTTACCAAGTGGCCCACGTGGATCACTGTAAGTAACATAGACATATACTGACGTTTACGTCTACTTATAATGTATGTATATTTACTTTTGAATGTTTTGAAATAGATGGAATGTTTGACGTAGTTTTGTTGACGTCGGATATCATGTTCTGAGAAGTTATCGAGATCAGATGGACCACATGACAGAGAATGGGGTTAGTTAACTAATTTTATGCATGAAGATGATATTTTAATTGAATTTCATATGATGTCCACTATTATACGTTGTGTTGACTTATTTTTGTTTTTTTCGATTTCAGTTTATCTGGACGCCGTATTCAAATTTTGATTTAGATGCATTACCGCCTTAATGTCGACTGGGTCGCGACATTTGGCATGCATCCGTTCCATTGATTTGCTTTGACGTTGTCGAGTTACATACACCAGAAAGAGTGTTGAGACAATTTGGCATCCAGTAGGGTATACCTATGACTTCTGATACTGGGGTAAATTTGCATCGCATTGATCGGCATGGACGAGTAGGTCAAGATTGGTGGAGATTTCATGCACCATATGTAGAGAGGTGGGAGAATCATAGAGATTACGTCGTCAATGGAGAACCGTTCTATGGTGGTGTAACGATGTCTCCAGAGTACATGCCTTGGTATCGCGTCATCACACATTCATACGTGGGCAATCCGGCACATAGTTATACTCGTGGTTTCCGTCCTACCGCAGTGCAGTTAGAGGTTTCTGTAAGTCTAAAGAACTTACCTAATGTTATCTTCTTATTTATCATTTTAAAAAAAGAAATTAGTTGAATCTTATATTTATTATAGGGTCGTTCAATCGAACACATCCACCAGATCATGAACGATGTGCTGGCCATGAATCCAAATGATTCTATAGCTATAAAGGTCAGAGAATTAGCATCGTGTGCACTTTTTGGATTTGGTAGCGATCGACCATCTGCCTCTAATATGCCGGACGATGAGGGTCATCCATCGACATCTAGTCAGGCATATGAGGATGATATGACACAGATGCCGATGGACTCTACATATCCGAGGACGACTCCTTCCACGCCTGATTTCGAAATTATTTTTGATGATCCTTCACCTATTATCCCTCCACATAGAAGTGTTCACCAACGGCATCGTAGTCGATTATCTCAAACAGAAGACTCACAGCCATTCGTTCCCACGTTTGATGAGACTATGGAGCCATCTAACAGACAGGATCCTCGTCCTACTAGATGCCAGCCTCGTAGAAATGCGGCCCATCCTCCATGTGGAACTTAAATTTATGCATATCAATTTTTAAATCTAAATTTGTCAACCTTATGTATATATATATATATGTACTCCGCTGATCAGAAGAGTAAAAATGACTATATTATGTTTTATTACAAATATTTTTATTACTTTTAATTTAAAAATGTGTTGGGTGTGATATTTCTATTATATCGACTTCAAAGTCGATCTTGTTGAAATTGACTTCAAGGAGCTCTGGGTAGATGTGAGAATTTTAGAAATGTGGCTTGATCAATCTACATATATTCCAGAGTGGCACACTGAAACCGAAATTGGCCTCAAAAGCACATGGAGATCTTGAGATAGCCCACGAAGCATGTGTGGGTTTGATAAGATGGAAAATGATGCAATGAAGAAAGCAATAATATTAAAAATGATATTCACAATAAAATAATGTGTCAAACCAACATTGTGATAGCAACTCATATATAAAATATTGAAAAGAAAGAGAAACAGTATAACAAGATGGACCCCGACATAACTTTATGAATTATACAACTTCTCAATATGCATTGTTTACATAGAAACAAATTTAAGAGTGTCTGTTAAACCGACGGGTCTTTCTTCATAAATCATGCATCGAAATTAGAGGGTCTTCTTCTTGTACTAGTTCTACTTTGGTGACCATAAGTGCATATGAAGTTATAAATATTATGAATTTAGACTACTATTTCCTTTTTCAGAAGATTTCTTTGCCTTTTTACCACTTGCACTAGTTACAAAACTGGATTTGATATTGACAACTAATTCCGCTCCTTTCCCTGAAGGAAAAAATTTTGAAACCATCGAATTTACAACAATCTCCCTTTCCCCTGAAACTTCCAAGCGAAAGGAATTATATGCTGAATACTTTCTCTTGACACTTTTTCCTTGCACGCACCCGTAACTCAGCGAGAGCAAAAATGTTGATCCAATGAATCGACCTGTTAAGCCTCTGAATACATGCCTTCATAATATTAATCGCACAATCTCTAACTCTCACTCTCCATCTCAGTCTCTATCTCTTACTGTCCACGAGAGTGAGAGTGAGAGATCGAGAATGACAGAGAGAGTTAAAGACTAAGCAATCAAAATTATAAAGACATGCACTCACTGGGTCAATAGATTGACTCACAGAACAATCATTTCCACTGTCGCTGAGTGACAGGTGAGTGCTAGGAAAAAAGTGTCAAGAGAAAGTATTCAGCATATAATTCTTTTCGTTTGGAAGTTTTTGGGGAAAGGGAGATTGTTGTAAATTTGATGGTTTCTAAATTTTTTCCTTCGGGGAAAGGAGCGGAATCAGTTGTCAATATCAAACCCAGTTTTGTAACTAGTGCAAGTGGTAAAAAGGCAAAGAAATCTTCTGAAAAATGAAATAGTAGTATAAATTCATAATATTTAGAACTTCATATGCTACTTATGGTCCCCAAAATAGAACTAGTACAGGAAGAAGACACTAAAATTTCGATGTATGATTTAAGAATAAAGACCCGACGATCTAACAGACACTCTTAAATCCGCTTCAATGTAGCCAATGCACATTGAGAAGTTGTATAATTCGTAAAGTTATATCGGGATTCATTTTGTTATACTGTTGCTATTTCTTTTCAATATTTTATATATGAGTTGCTATCACAATGTTGGTTTGACACATTATTTTATTATGAATATCATTTTTAATATTATTGCTTTCTGCATTGCTTTCTTCATTGTATCTTGTTCCATCTCAATTACATTGATACTTACATCATTAATTACATATCATTAGACGATTTTACTTGAAAATAACGATGCCTATTGGTTTATGTGGGACCTCTGTCTCAACTGTTCCATATTCGGACAATTCTTTCGATTATGACCCCATTCACCACAAGCCTTACAACATTGAGTCCTTTGTCGGTCCATCTCATTTCTAATCCTTGTGCTTCATGGTCATCCAGGCTGATAGTTTAGACGTGAAACATTTGCCACTAATTGAAACGGACTTGGTGGCCAATAATCCTTGTGTCCTAACAGATGAAATCGACCGGCATATGTTAAAAGTATCTGCTGTGAACCATGGAATTTGTCAACAAGTCTAGTGATCTGATGCCCCATACTTTCACAAACCTTCCACATATGGGAGCAAGGGAGTTTAAATATCTCAAATTTGCCACAACTATAGGAATATTCATTCAAAACGACTTTTTGGTCGTTCCCCCCTCTACCCCCGTGAATTCCGGTAATTACCTCATATTCCCCAACTGATGCATCAAAACAGTAATGCGATGGTATTTCGACTTCAGCTCATTTCGGAGTATTCTGTCAATTACAGTAGTTGGTCATCTCTTCCCTTCCTTAAGATGTTCTTCTGCCTCTCCTCGATATTTATTAAAATATGCAACCATACGATAAAGAGTCGCACGGACACATGCAATAATAGGCAACTTCCTGGCTCCTTTTATCACCCCATTAAAACTCTTCGATCTATTGTTGTCATGTTATTCCATCATCGGCCATCGTCATAACACATGGTCCACTTGTCAAGTGGAATTTCCATTAACCATTCGAATGCATGCTCACTCAATTCTTTAATCTTATTCATGATTGCATCAAATTTTCGGATTTGGTGAACTACAACGGCCCTATGCATTAGCTCCGTCAAGGGCGTGTTTTGAAACCGCTTGCTAAAGTTTGACTTTAAGTGCCGCAAACAAATTCGATGGTATATAAAGGGGGGTTGTAAATTGAGATCCCTCTCAAAGGTTCGGAGAATTCCAAGTGCCCTATCTGAGATGATGCATACGCCTTGGCAGTCGCCAATAATGTGAACTCTTAGTAAATGTAAGAACCATGACCAATTCACCAAAGTCTCTTCATCGACTACCGCAAAAGCCAATGGCAAAATATGACCGGCAGCATCAGAGCCCACAGCAATAAGAATTTTCTCTCTATACTTCCCATACTGGAAAGTGCCGTCGATTGTAATAATGGGCTTACAATACTGGAACCCATCAATACAGAGTTTGAATGCCCAGAAAACTGACTGAAAAACATTAAGACACTCACCAATTGCGTTCACGAATCTCCAATCGACCACTGTGCCTGGATTACTGGCTTGTAAGGCGGCCATGAGCTACGGTAATATCGTGTACGAACTATCCCAGTTGCCATATACCACCTCAATGGCATTCTCCCTTCCCATCCATGCCTTTTTATATGACACATTAACTCCGTAACTTCTAACATCCTCAATAACATCAGAAACTTTGTACAAAACATTTTCCTTAACATGATTCTGTACCAACCGACCTATCATGTTCGAGTCAAGGTTCGGGTGATCTTCGACAGGTTGCTCAGGGAAGCAATTGTGTGTCAGGTTCATCTTAGTAATTTCAAAAAAACTATGACTCTTTTTCTACTTTGCTTACAAATGCCACAAGCAGTTTTTTTCGGTGTACAATGAACACCGAACGAACCATGTAGTCTGTATACTCTCATGAACTCTAAAAAATCTATGTTGTCGGATCGTCCAATATTTATCAGCATGTTGGACCTTTTTCTTTGTTTTGAAAATCATTCCAACCTGTGGAATTGATGTCGCATCATTTTGCCATACTGGTCGGTTGTAGTCATTAAAATCATCAATCAAATTCTCTCCATCACCTATATTAGATAGATACGAAATCGTACACATCTCATCATTGCCCCGAACCATATCTTCCCCTTCATTTGTTCCATACCCCATGTCATCAGTATCATTATCAGAATCTGATTCTACATCTTCGGCATCAATAAATGCCTCTATGGGATCCGAAAAAAGTCTGCTGCTACTAGGGTGCACCGGGTCGACCACATGGTGGGACGGAGCATTATAGTTCGGAGGTGGCACTATCACATCATTTATTAACATTAATGCATATTGCGCCCATTCATCTCTAATTACTCCAAAATTAAATGGTTCACTCATATGAGTGTACGTCTCAGGAGCGGCCCCACTTTCAATTGCTTCATTCAGCAATTCTGTATATCTCCCAACATTCGAAGTCCTGGCAGCACTTGAGCAACCCACGTCATGTGCCTCTGCAGGTATCTCCGAAAGGGGCTCCATCTCAACATATAACTCCACCGAACTATGTCCGAAAAAATATTTTGGAATTGATAGACTTCAGGTAAGAAGTCATTATCATCAATTTGTACTACCGTATAACTCACTGACCCACCATAATCTCGAATAGGATATCGACATAAAACTTTCAATTTAATTTGACTTCTATCAACCTCAATTTTTTCGTACAAAATTTTCAATAACCGCTGTCATTTCATTCGACTATCGACCACGATACCCTTTCTGGGAGGTCTGTTGTACTCACAACCATTTTCCACGGTTATAATTTCGCCGCCCCAATAAAGCAATATTCTAACTCGATTCTCCATCATCCTCGCTTTATATATCATCACAATAAAAAATAAACACGATATTGGAATTCGAATAATAAAAGTATTACTAATTATTCTTATATATTACGTAGTTTCTTTTTTTTTCTCATAATTAATTTAATATTGATTCCTTATTCACTTATCTACTTTTATCTATACAAATATCTCAAATTTACTTATATGGAATATTTTTTAATTATTTTTATATTAACTTAATTTTAATAAACAAACTTTTTTTTAATTAATATACGCTTTTTATTATAAATTAAATTCTATATCAAAATTTTTATTAAACATTTTCTAATTTTTCTCAAATTTCTAGTCTATAACATTTTTTTCATTTTTAATATTTTTAATTAACGTTAAGTTTTTTTTTAAATTAAAAATCTATAACTAATATTTTTTAAAATTTTTAAATGTATAACAAAATAAATTTATTATTATAAATTTTTATTTAAAATCCATTTTGAATTAAGATTTTAAATCTATAACAAAATTTTTGATTAATCATTTTTTATACTTTAAATTAATTTAATTTAACTAAAATTTAAATTCTATAACAAAATTTTTATCATGTTTTATATTTTTATTTAACAAACATTTTTTATTAACATTTAAATGCTATAACATAATTTTATAAAAAACATTTTTCATTAATATAATTTTTTTTACATTTTAAATTTTAAAACAAAATTTTTATTAAACAATTTTTAATTAATATACATTTTTTATTAAAATTGAAAATCTATAACAAAAATTTTTGAATCATTTTTAATTAATATACATTTTTTTTCCAAATTAAAATCTAACACAAAATTTTTTATATTCGTTTTTTATTTTTATTTAATAAACATATTTCTTTTTTAAAGAAAGTAATTCCATAGCAAAGATTTTATTACATATTTCCTATAGTTTTAATTAATATTCTTTTTTCCTTATATCTAAATTTAAATTATATAACAATATTTTTACAAACATTTTTATCTTTTTGATTAATATACATTTTCTTCAAAAATTAAAAATTTATAACAAAATTTTACAATCTATAACAAAATATATTTATTATATTTATTATTATTATTAATAAACATTTATATATCTATAAAATTATATTTTTTTTTCTGTACATTTTTTTATATTCATTTTTATTCAAATTTAAAATCTATAACAAAATTTTTTATTAAATATTTTTTAAAACTAATATGATTTTTCTTAAATTTAAATTCTTTCACAAAATTTTTTATCATTTTTTTTAATTAACATACTTTTCTTATAAAATTTTAATATTTATAAAAAAAAATTAATAACATTTCTTAAATTAATATACATTTTTTCAAACATTTTAAATCATTAACAAAATAACAAATAACATTTTTCATTAATATAATTTTTTACCAAATTAAATTCTACAATAAAATTGTTTATAAACATTTTTCAAATTACTAAACATTTTTATTCAAGTTTAAAATCCATAACAAATTTAAATTTTTTTGATTATTTTTATTTTTTTTCCCAATTTAAATTTAACAACAAAATTTTAACATTACAATTTTCTATTTATAAACATTTTTATTAAAAATTACATTCCATACCAAATGTTTTATTACACATTTTTTATTTACTTTAATTTTTTCTTCACTTTCAATTCTTTCGATTGTTTTTATAAACATTTTCTCATTTTTAATTTATATACATTTTCTTCAATTTTTAAAATCTCTATCAAAATTTTAAATAAATTTTTTAAACCTATAACAAAAATAACCCCATTAATATACATTTTAATTCTCTCTCTCTCACCATTTTCCTCAACCTTTGAATGTCTCACACCACTTTTTCACGATACCATAACACACAATATTTCAATAATTATTTAACATACATACAATGTCTTAACAAAAAAAATTTCTATTGTTTAAATAAATAACAATCATAAAAAATAAATAAAAAAACGCAACAAAATTATTACAATGCCCAAACATAAATACACGGAAAATGGTAAACATACCTTCTGCTTGCTCCCTCGATACATGGACACACACTCTGCAATCAAAAGCAACAATTTAAATAAATTAATACACAAAAAATGGTATAACACATTCTACCTAAAACAATTTTATATAAAAAATACCAGATATAAACTCTGAAATCTTTATATTCGGGCTAAGATGAAATTATATTAGGGGTGAGATGAAGTGAGAAAATAAATTTAAGGGTGATATGAAATAACCCTTTCACACAACTCGGACAGAATTGAGAGACTAACAAGAAAAAAGAACAGACATGAATTTAGGAAAGAGAAGAGAAGAAGAGATGTGAATTTCGGGAGCTGGAGGGGGGCATTTATAGGCCTAAAGTCGACATCCAGGACGTCGACTTTAAAGTCGACATCTTAGATGCCAACTTTAAAGTCGACATCCTGGATGTCAACTTCAGATCGTCAGTCAGGAATCCATCAGGGGTTCAGGAATTTCTGGACAATACAAGATTCTCTGACGTCGACATCCAGAATGTCGACTTTAAAGTCGATATTCAGGATATCGACTTCTTATTTAATTTTTTTCATTTTTTTTTCACGGGTAGTGATGTTGGGGCAGATTGAAGTCGACATCCTGGATATCGACTTCATTAATTTGGGAAAATGAAAAAAAATCACCTCCTTTCTGGGATTTCGTGAAATTTTATCTGTATTTTGAGAAATAACCTGCCTAAGAAGTATCATCCACTATCCAAAATGGTAAACAATACATATATTGTCAACTTGGCAAATACGATAAGAATTTTCAAAAACATTTAGTGTGGCAGATATATCACCCATTTCATTAATCAGCCAAGCCCAATTCAAGGTTCAGTTAAGTAGAGGAGATTGAACGAAGACGTCAAGCCAATGCCAACTAAGAAGAGTTAGCCGATTGATTTTTTGGAGGACATGGTTGATTAAATGGGGCTCCCCAATAAATTTTGCTTAGAAAGTATTTTAGTTTTAGGAATTATTTGTTTAATAGGTTTTTAATTCTAGGGGGAAAAATATACTTTTTCACCCTATTAAATAAGGATTCTCTTTTCTTTGTAAAATATCTTATTGTTAATCAATTCAATTTACTTTTTAGACTTTGTGTTTCTTTCTAATTTTCTAGATTGAATTCTTTTTACAGTCGAGTATTAAATCTTTATCACACTGAATTCATGATTATCAACGTTAATGGGACCACAGTGCAACTTACTCAAAGTTTTACCGACAATCACATGATTATCTCTTTTCAAGTTTCCATTCTCTAAAGCTACCAAACTTCGTTATCCCCACCTGCCTGGTTATCAATGTGCAATAACGAGCACTCTGATCCCCAACCTATCCATTTATTGCCCTCTCTCTCTCTCTCTCTCTCTCTCTCTCTCTCTCTCTTATCGTGTTGGGTATCTTTTATTGCAAGTTGTATAATTGTGTTAATCATGTCACAATAGAGTTTGTTTAATTACAAGTAGAGTCATTCTCAATTGGCAACGCTCGCATGCTTCATATCCTACAACAAGTGTACGGATATAGGAAAGAAGACGTAGCCACTTGTATTGTCTGATGACTATTAGGACATTTATAATAAAAAGATTAGTATATATATACACAATCACCCCCATTATATTTTTAAAAAAAATTATTTTCACGTCTTAAATTTATAATTTTGAAATTATCAAAAGAATAACTCAACCACTGTGTTAAACTTTATGAGATATATAATTAAAAAGAAAAAAGAATTGCCCCCTTAAAATTTCACCCTCTTTTAAAAATATTTGATATATAAATTTTTCGTCTCTACTTTCTACGAGAAATAATATTTACTTAACTCGATGCTAAATCTAAAAAAGAAATGAATATTTTAATATCTGGTTCTCTCGTTTGGTCTTTCTTTTCCTTGTCTTTTTTCTCGTTAAATTCAAATCTAACCATACAAAGGGTTTGAACTCTTGCTCTCCCACTATGCTAGATTAACCTGAAACCCTAGAACTTCAAACGATTTTATTAATTTAACATAGGTCATCGAACAATAAACAAAAGTTTTACTGATTCTCTCTCCTTGCCTCTCTCATTGAAGCTATAGATCAGACTGTTGGATGAAAATTTTAGATTCTCTCTGTGGACCTTGGCTTTTGATCCGTTGGGGGTGTCTTTATTACGTGGGAGTAGTTATATTGATTGGTTTATCATTGTGTTAGAAAAGAAGTTGTTTTACTAAATTTTTATTATTGTAATGTAACGGTAGAATTCTACACTCTTTTATTTATAAGTTTTGGGTTCCAATCATAAAAATGAAAAAATAGATTTGAAAAAATCGATACTTAATAGACTTCACAGTTTTGAAACTACATTAGTTGGGACAAAATCCGAATAGCAATCGATAAAAACAAAAACAAAACAAGAGAGAGAGAAGAAGAACAAGAACAAGAAGAAGTTGTTTTGGAGTTAACAAAGCAGACCACCGTTCATGTTCCATTCAATCCAAGAAATATTTTTGTTTTCAATTGCATGGATTTTGTGCTGAAGTGGGATTTTATTTTTATATGCACCAATGATTTCTTGGGTTTTTCCTTTGTACTTGTTGCTTATGCCAAACAAGATAAAAATTCATTGGTTTGTTTATTAATATAATCACACATGATAAAAGAAAAATATCACAAATATAATATTTAATTCTTGAAATATTACCCATAATCTTTCACCTCAAAATTTTCTACTTCTACCATATGGTATTTTTAGGGATATTATTCGACATTTGTGTCTAATGCTTGTGAAGTTTCGGGACTAAGCAAAGCAGGCTTCTAATCTTGTCCAAGAACCCAAAATTGCATTTAACACAGCTTTGTGCACATTCATAAGGGTAAATCTGTAAAGAAAAAACATTAAAATAAGATAAAACAAAATATAAAAAGGAATTTGGAGATTCCGGTAGTAGCAGAATTGGGACGACAATCGTAATTTCCATCATGTGACTTCAAAACAGGAGTAGGAAACCAAGATGCGACTGCCTCTTTCTTTCTTACCCGGCAAAAAAATAAAAGATTAGGAAACTAAGGTTTAAAAAGATAAGTAAGAATCAAACATACATAACTAAGATGGGGATGGTAAACCATTGACATTTGAGCATCAAGTACTAAAACAGCATTCTATCCCCGTGTAATAACCAAAATTCATCACCTAATACATTAGTACTAAGAATGTGGGGCCAATGCCCTGTGGTAAAGCCCGATACTCTCAATTTCAGGAATTGCCGTTCTTGGGCACGCCCTGAGGAGTTGTCCAAAAATGAGTAATTCAGCTTGCAAACTTGGCATAACATCTACAAAGTCCCATAGAAGATCAATTCACTTGACCCAATTCATTTCCTTATTGCTCAGTCAATATTTTGGGGCAGCACACCAGGCCTATCTTGTCTGAGTTAATTTTCTTTTAACAAAAAAAAAAAGGAAAAAAATCATAATATAAAGACAGCAACATAAAATTGACAAAAAAAAAGAAAAAAAATGGCACAGAATGAACATCATTGCAATACCATATAAAGAACATCAAAATTTTCAACACTGGCATTCTTGCATCATTTGCAAATTCATTTCACAATGTTAAGAATCTTTAAACTGAAGAAACAAAAGATATGTCAATGCAACTTTGGCAAGAAGACTCCTATTTAGCACCAAAATTTGAGACAAAATGGGTAAACACCATCTACAATTGTCTCCACCAAGATCCAAAGTGTTGACTCAAAAATAATCAATGGACACGAAGCAATTCAACTTCATATACCAGCGGTGAGTCCAGTGGAATCTTCCCCGAAGCTCCTTCACCCACATTGCTGCACATCAGCAAAATTAAGTGGGTTAATAGAGGGAACCTCGCCATTTATCCTAATTCAGGAAGTAGACAAGCAATTACCGCATTGATGGTGGGATCACAAGTCTTCTTTTCTCCCCAACTCGCATGCCTAAACAAACACAACATAAATTAGATAAGCTGAACTTTTGCAACTGGTCCATTTACTAATACGAAGAAAGGAGAAAGTTGCAAGAAGAGAGAATGTGCTTCACCTTCAAGACCAATATTCCATCCTTGCATCACATCTGGATCACCTGCAACAAATGGCATATTAGCAACAAAGAAAACATAATTAAAAAAAAAAAAAAATGGGCCTTCAGGAAAGAGTTGGATGGAAAACATTATTTCTTTTTAAAGTACCTAAACGAAACTTATGAGGTGCCCCATCAATACTTGAGTCAACTATTTCTCCATTGTCCTTCTGCTTGGCAGTATAACGGATGCTAATCTGAAAATTTGTCCAAGTCTTTTTCAGTTTCCAACTAATATGATAACAGGCAGACGAACAAATGAAAAGGTAATTGATCAAGAAACATGAGTGATAACAATTTTACCTTTTTCCCTAGAGTAGCTATTTTTCCATCAAGCTTTCCGGTCTCGAGTTCCTCAACAACTAATCCATTGGATAATGTCTTCAGTTTTGATGAACTGAGATCAACTTTATCACCTAGGTGCTCTGTTGCTAACGTGTTTACTTTTGTTGCCACATGAGACTGCCCTGTAGTTATATCTTCACTCGTCAGTGTTTTACTCTTCTTTCTCCTCTTTTTTGTCTTCTCCTCCAAATGATTTTGTTCAGCAACATAATCAGCTTTATCACTGAAGTTACGGCAGTTAGCTTACCAGAAGCAACCAAATCATTGCACTAGAACCAACATCAACATATAAAATGTAAATGACACTTTTAGCACCACTTTGCTTGCTTTAGTATAAATAGTTACAAACCGAATTTTCTACTTATTTTATAGACCATAAAGCAAAGTTCATTAAAAAAAATCATATCAATAGGGTTGCAATCACAATAAAACAAATCGCAAAAAAGCCACATCAGAAACTTTATTCCTTTCCCTCAAGTTGTACTCTTGCATCCTTGATTAAACTATGATCATGTAGATTTCTTCTTCTTTCTTTGTCTTTTATATAAAAACTGTTCAAGATATGGCAGCCTTGGATATTAGTTTGTCGCTTGACATGCTAGAACTGTTCAAATTCCAAGAAACAGAGATTTCTTGGGAAGTGAATGACATCCTTTAGCAATAAAACACAAATTTCGAAGTTGAATTTATAAAATCATATTAAGACCAAATATTACTTACATGCTGTGAGCAACATTCTGAACTTGCAAATTTTGCCAAATGCTATTGGCCATTGACTTATCTTCTTTAATTCTGTCCTCTTTAGGGGCATTCAAACCTTGGATCTCAAGGGTTTCTTCTTTTTCACTCCGAAGTTTTCTCTTACCCTTCAATTTTGATCCCTTTGCCAGGAGTTCGTCCTGTGGCTCACTTGTTCCCCTACAATGTATCAGATAACAGAATAACCACATATTGCCATGCCAAAATGCCTGAGTGCCAAGAAATACTGATTAACAAAGGAAAAGAGGTCAGTGCTAACTTAATATTGCCAGGATTCTTCTCATGTTCAGCAACTACACGCAGCACTTGGCTCCTCTTGTCTGCATTGGTCTCAACATTAGCAAAACCAACCCCTGCAGTTTCTCCTTTCTTGTCTTGTTGTTTCTTTTCCTTCTTTTGATTAGGATCACTTTGAATTTTTATTCTATTTATTAATAAAAAGAAAAAAACATTTCGTTTCTCCATAAGCTTTGTATCATAACATTTCAAGACTTCAAATTGGTTGTTACTAATTAACAAAGGAAATGAGGACTTGGCTTACTTGTCATTGTTATGATTCATCTCTTGGTTGTCTAGAGGTAGAACTTGGTCCCTCTTGTCTGTCTTTGACTCATTTTGCAAAGACTCAACATCCTCAGCACCAACCTCTAGAGTTTGCTCTTGCTTGACCTGTTGTTTCTTTTCCTTCTTTTGTTTTGCACCAGTTTCAAGTTTGATTCTAATTAATAAAAGGAAAACATTTTTTTTTCTCCATAAGCATTCTACCTTAACATTTAAAGTCAAAAAATTGGTAGCTACTGATTAACAAAGGAAAATAGGTTACAAAATTTGGTAGCTACCGATAAACAAAGGAAAATAAGTTACAACTTACTCATCATTGCCAAGAATTTTCTCTTGTTCAACTTGGCCCCCCTTATCTGTATTTGTCTCATTTTGCATATCAGCACCAACACCTAGAGTTTTTCCTTTCTTGTTTTGCTGTTTCTTTTCCTTCTTCTGCTTCGCACCACTTTGTGGGGCCTCAACATCCTCAGCACCAACCCCTCTAGTTTCACCTTCCTTGTCCAGTTGTTTCTTTTCCAGGTTTATTCTATTGAGCAAATTGAAAAAAAAAAAGTAATAATAATAATAATTCTCTCCATAAACTTTACGTGATAAGCTTTCAAAATTTCAAACAAGTCATTAGCAAAAATTCTACAGTTACAACAAAATGACGAACCAAGTAACATTAAAGAATGACAAACAGTGAATATATCAAAGCTACCATACTGATTCTAATTGTTGGGTCATACAGTTATATGGTATTCCTAGACACCATCAAGTCCAACTGCCAAAGCATACAGAGAATTAATTTTCCCGAAAGGCTAGTGTGATCCACATGCAAGTACCTCTGAAAGTTTTGTACAGTTTATGGGCAAGACCAACTCAACAAAGGATGAAATGCATCAAGTTAAAGTACAATTTATGTTGAATTCTCACCTTTTAAGTTCGATTTCCATGTCACGTACACTGTCACCTGCAGTCTTTTCACAGCCTGGCTCCCTCAATCTTTTCTTTTCTTTCTTTTCAACTTGGGAAACAGCATTTGAAGTGCTCTTGCAGAAGGAAGAAATGGGGACCTTATCTTCATCTTCAGTTCTCAACTTTGGAACATCCTTTTGACTTTCTAAGGACTTCTGTTGTTCAGAACCATTATCATCATCAGAAAACACAATGTACTTCTTAGTAAGCCTTTTGCGACCCCCTTTCCCTTTCTTACATTTCTCATCTTCCAATATCTCCTCATCAACTGAAATGAAACCATTACAACTCATGAAAAAACAGAATACATGATAATTTACCATGGAAAACATGTATGACTAAATTTGGTCACTTCGGAATGATGACAAGAGACCTCAAACTTTGTATAAGGCAGGCATCACAGTACAGGACTAAGGACATTGAATATAAAAAAAAGGAAGCCACAATATGTGCATGAAGGATGTCTATCATTGAGGAAAAACAAGGAATACATCATAATTTGCCATGGATAACATGTATGACATACTTTGGTCACTTCAAATTGATGACAACAGACCTTAGACTTTGCATAAGGCAGGCATCCTAGTGCAGGGTTAGAGATGTTGAATATAAGAAATAGGAAGCCACAATATGTGCATAGAGGGTGTCTCTCATTGAGGAGTATCTGCTCAGAAACTCAATGGATCCAATAGATTATTGGCGTTTGATTTGAATAGTCACAAGTTTCCATATAGCCTGTGTGTGCGCCAAATGTGTTGTGACAACCTAATTGCCAGATTTATAACTTTTTCCATAGTCATGGATCAACAAACAAATCCATGTAGGCACAATGGTTTCATCAATAATAATTGAGAATACTAAAACGATATCCAATAACTAGGTTTTATAAGATGCACAAAGCAAGAACCAAATTCATTACGAATCTAAATCGGGAAGTCAAGTACAAAAGATACCATTACTATGGGATGCAGAAGAAGTTGGGAAGAACTCTGGCTCCTCCTCATCATCGATAAAAGAATCTTCATACTTGTCCTCATCAGAATTTCTAGCAGACTCCTCTGATTCAGTATTACCAATATCTTCTCCATAGGATTCTCTGTCATCATAGTAAAGGACAATAACAGTACCATTCTTGCCAATTGTTCTTAGTGCATATAAAATATTTTGTATACACAAAAATGTACAACATTAATAATCATATAAAATGTACTGAGAATTTTGCAATAATCCATTGCTGTGTGAGAAGAAAAATCAAAGGATACGTGTTATCCTCTCCATTTACATAAGGTGCACGACCTTTGAAATAACCAGTTAGGAAAACACCACGACCTCCGATAACTGAGAAAATCACATCCTCAGCCTCCTCAAATTCCAAGTCCAAATTACATGACTCGGCCTTGTCAGGTACCAGAACACACAGCAAAACAGGACTTTTGTCACCCACATTACACTGAATCAAGCACTTCTGTGTGGAAGTACCATACCCCAATGTCACCTAAATCAATTTCAGCACAATTTCTTCAGCAAAACTACAAAACCCATCTCACCAAAACATCAATTTCCTCATAAATACACATTCCCAGATGGTAAAACCACATACAAGTTAATACTACAAATCCAAAGCCACAGCAGGTAATCAGTACAGAAATGGAATGGCATTCTTGAAAAATGAAAGCGAAGAACCAATAAAAGGGCAGGGAAAAAAAAATCACCAGTATAATCTACCCACACACAACTACAAAATTCTTAATAACTAATAATAATAACAACAAAAATTCTTTCTAATTAAGAGACCAATTTTTCCTCCTCTCTTAATTTTTTTAAGACCCAATACTCACAGCCACTAGGATTTGATGCATAAGAAATGGAGATAAATCAATGTTGTAAAAAAATAAACAAATAAATGAGACCCAGTATAAACGCAACTCACAGATTACACAGAAATAGCTTTTAGTAGAATTGAAACCCATAAAAAGTGAAGCTTGATTCAGGAAAAAAAATTATGATTTTTCTTGAAAAGAGAAACCCAAGTCCAGGGGGGCGGGGAGATCACCTGCGTTATTCGGAGCCTTCCACGGGAGCTGTCGGGTTGATGATTATATGGTCTCCCTGGTTTCAATTCTACACCTGTCGGAGAGAAGAATAGTATTAGAAATCACTAGATAAAAGTTGGAAGGAAAAGGAGAGAGGACGAGGGAGACACCCCAGAAAGCCATTTTGATGGTTCAGCCAATGTGTTGGTGGAGGAAATTACAAAACCCTAGTCTCTCTTACAAACCCCAGAGGAAGAGACGGAGAGAGAACCAACGAAAAGCGAATCGTCGCTCCGTGATTCCAGAGAAGCTCTGGGCGGGAAGACTTGCCACTTTTTCCGAGGTATTTTAGGCGGCGGGGAGAAGAGCAGAATACTGAATACGGGAGGCAAGGAGAATATCTTAATTGACTTTTTTGCCGCTACCAATTTTGAATTATTAATTTCTTTTTATTTGTTCAACATATACACTCCAATAAAAAATAAATTTATTATCTGCTTTTATTTATTAATTTTTGTATTTAGTATTTAGAAACATATTTTATTTGAATTCACATTATGAACTGACTTGATTTTAAGGATTGTTATTTTTTCTAATTATCTTATTTTTCAGTTGATCTTTTTTTTCCTTATCTTGTAATGTTGTGATTTTTCTAATTTGTTTTGAAGAAAATTATTCTAAGAATTTCAAAATGCTAAAGTATGTATTTATGATTTGATAAAAAATTATTTTAATTAGGTTTTTATTGACGATTCATCAATAGAAAAATTTATATTCCACATAATAAGAATTTATGAGTCAAGCTTCTAAATTCAACCATAAATTCACAATGCAAATTGAATAAAGAGATTGAGTGAAATGCTTCTGAATACATTGAATAAGATAAATTCAAACATTTTTAAAGAGTTTTTCAAGAAAATTTCCATAATTCCAAATACATGAATTTCTACTTTTGGAACAAATATTGATGAAATTATATTGTATTGAATATTCAGGGAAAATAAGTTGAATGAAGAAAGTTAAGAAATTTTTGAAATGGGGTGATTATTCCACTTTGTCCCAAATAGCAAATGAGAGAAGACTTTGTGCATTATGTATGGCACGTTGGTAGATTGAAAGGCACCAAAGCTGTGTCTAGACCAATGCACAGTTAATTTAATAGAAAAACACTAACTCTCTCAAGTAAAATTTAGAATTGAATTTGAAAATGAAAAAAATTACGTTATAAGAACTATTTTCTATGAAGAGTTCGATAATAGATCGAGTTGAATATCAGTTGGTCTTCCTTTCACTAAACCAAATTTCATGGTCTTAATCTGATAATAGGTAGTTTTGAATTTCAAGATTTGTTTGAAATATTCAATAAATTGATTTCATAGAATTATATTTTTATTGTATAAAAAGTATGAATTTTCAACCCAACTGATAAAAGAAGGAAACTAATAATAAACTCTATAAGAGTTTATATTTATAAATTTTATGTTTTAATAATTATACTATCCCAATTTAACAATCCTTAAGGGAAGGAAAAATCTTTTCTTAGGAAAAATTGATAATTAACTTTTATCGAGTTGCTAAATTCTTAAATGAAGGTATTACTTAAGGAAAATTGCTGAAAGCTTACGGGTGTTGAGGCATAGATTATAAATTTAAAGAAATAAATAATATTTTATGTGATTTTAATATTATTTTTAAAATATCACTAAGTATATATATAAATTTTAAATTCTTTAATGATATTTTTGAAATTTTTAATGGTTTTTGATAAAAAAAATATCACTTAATATATATTAATTTTTTTAAAATATAAGATAATTGCCACTGCCCCTAGTTTCGTCTATGCATATGAGCCGCAGGTTGCTCTGAAGAAAAACAGAGCATATAAATAATATTTTATGTGATTTTAATATTATTTTTTAAAATATCACTAACTATATTTATAAATTTAAAATTCTTTAATGATATTTTTTGAAATTTTTAATGGTTTTTGATAAAAAAAATATCACTATATATATATATTAATTTTTTAAAAAACATATAAGGTAATTGTCACTGCCCGTTGTTTCGTCCATACATCCAAATATGGATAATAGTGGTAGCTGATGAATGAGCCGCAGGTTGCTCTGAAGAAAAGCAGGGCAACTCCATCAACCCACCGTCGGGAGAGATAAAAAATAAATAAATAAATAAATAATAAAAAATAGAAACAAAGGGACCTGGGGAAAAACAATGTTCTGGTTTTGTGTTTAAGGCTAATCAACGTGGCATGCCATTATGATTTGGGAGTCGTGTGAACTGGACAAGCTCAAATCAAAATTTCAAATTCAAACTACCAAACCAACCTCCAACCCTAAACCAACAACAACCTTTGTGGTTCAATAAAGATCGTAATTCGTAATCTTTTGGTGCAAAATTGAAAATATTTATCTATAGGGCCCAGATTGCCTTATTTTGTTTGGTGGATCTTTTTCTTGAAGAGAAATTAAAAAAAAAAAACTCTACCAAACATATATTTAGTATAGTTAAAAAAAGAAAATTAACAAACATAAAATGGGAAAGAAAGAATAGAAACAAGAATTATATATTCCAAAGGAAACTGTATAGATAATTGAATTAATAAAAAACACACTATATTTCTTAATTAGTAATCAGATTTAAATTTTGAAAATAAAAAAAAATACGTTTAGAGAACTCTCTTTAAAAAATATTCACCAGCAATTTGGTTCGAATTACTTAGAATATAATTTTAAATATAAATCGATTCAACTATCAAAAAAAAATCCAAAAGATATTGGTAAGAAATGTAAGAAAATGAAGAATGTAAGTGATCAACATAAATGAAAAAAAAAATTATTTAAACTTATAATCAGGCCAAAGTTAGAAATTTATAATATGTGAGTGAAATGTAATTAGCAAAGGCGGTAAAGAAGGTATACATCGTAGATTTTAAACAATAAATAATATTTTAAATGATTTTAACATCATTTTACGATATTTAGTAGTATTTTTAAAAATTTAATTATATTTTTGAAATTTTTAATTACTTTTATTGAGATATCGAATAATATCAAATTAATTATTTTTTTTAATTTCAAGAAATAATTACCCCCTCCCCCTTAGGTTCGTCGAGGCTTATAAACATAGGTAAGGTGTGTCAAGCAATAGCTCGAGTCACAATTGGTCGGCATAAAACTGTTTATTTGGCCGATCTAACATTTTGAGTATCAAAAAATATTATATTAAAATGTATTAGGAGTTCACAGAGCCACACGTGGTGTCTCGTAATTTAAAAAATATAAGATTTAAAAGAAATTATAATCGTATTAACTTTTAATTTATCATTTTTTAAATTTATTTATTAAATTGGTTAAATAAAAAATAGTTGAATTGATAGAGAGGGAATGTTGTATTTGAATGTTAAAAAATAATAATAGTTAAATATTGTAGAATATTTTAAAAGTTGACAAGTGTATAATTTTTACTATAATTTTAAATGAATTTGAATGTTTATATAATTATTGAATATTGTAAAATTTGTAAATAGTATACGAAGAATTAGATTTAATTTTTTTCTAATGTCATAAATAGGTTCTTTGCACAATTTTTTTTTAAATAAAAACAATTTTACACATATTTTTTACTAACGCAAATGTGAAATCGTTAAAAGGTAAAACGGTAGTGTAGAATTATAAATTTTAATATAGACGATATTTTAATATAATCCATCATTAAATTAGTGACGGATTTACTAATTTGTTGCTAAAATTAGCCAATTTTTTTTTCTCTTTATTTTTGAAATTAGTATTTTATATGTTATTTTTTTTTCTGTTATTTTATTATTTTTTCTTTTTTATTTTATTTGAAACCCTAGAACCCTAGACAATTGTCTATTTCACTAATGTCGTCACCAGAAACTATTGTCCAATCTATTTGCTGGAGAAGATTGATCACCAAATGTGGATATTTGATCTATTATCTGATCACTTCGAAAACCTTGAGCAAAGCTCCGATATGCCAAGTTCCCTGCCACCATCGCCAAAAACTGAAGGCAAAATTTGCTATCATTGGCAATCGATGAGGGCTGGATTTTGCTCAAAACTATCTTTTTTGTTGTCCTCGCCTCAAATCCTTTAGCAATTGAAGGAATTTCTAACTGGAATTTTCAATGCTGATTGCCAATGACGATGAGATTCGTGGTCGAAACAATAGTTTGAATGTCAACATGCGTCCTTCGTCCCCCAACATAGTTGTCATTGCAGTCGACTGGAGTTGTTCAGTAGTTTGAAACCTTGTACAAATGGAAGTTTCTCGGTAGTCGCATATGGGTGGTGGGAGAGTGAAAGCCTTGGTGTTAAGCTCAGCAGTTCGAAAACTTATACATTGGGGAGAGAAGTCACCTCTATTTAAATTTAGCGAAAATAAGATAGGCAAATTGACAGAGATGGGAGAGTGAAAATTTTAGGTGGGAGATTAAAAATTTTGGATGGATCTTAAAAATGAGAATACATGGGTTAAATTGAGCTAGCGATGAATCAGAAAATCTGTCGCTAAATTTAATTCCGATTAAAAAAAAAACAAAAGGAAAAAAAAAAACCAAAAAGGCGCGATCTACTGCATATTTGTGCAGGAGAAACAAAAGAACAAAAAAGAGAAAAAAAACAAAAGAATAAAAATTAAAAACAAAAGAATAAAAAAAACAAAAGAATGAAAAAAAAAGCTCAACATAGTAGGTATAAAAAATAAACTAATAAAGAAAACAAAAGAATAAAAAAAATAAAATAAAAAAGAATAAAAAAGAATAACAAAAAGTTCAACATAGGAGGAGCGGTTTCATCGTTGTTTTTGGTTTTTTTTTTTTTTTTTGGTTTCTTTTGTTTTCTTTAATTCTTTTGTATTGTTTTTGTTCTTTTGTTTTTTGTTCTTTTGTGTTTTTATCACTACTATTATATTACTATTAATTATCTTAAACTTATCATAATTTAAATTACCACTATATTACTACTAATTAATCTAAAATTACCACTATTTTAGTTGCCACTATTTTATTTTATATCATAATTTTATCACAATTTATCATAAATTACAACATATAGTAATAATGTCATATTTACTGCGACGATTAATAACCGTTCTAATTAAATATTTCTTTTACAAATTGTGCAATATATATATTAACATAGGTATATGTTTATGAATATGATATGGTTAAGATAATCCAAATAGAGATTCTTTCCAAATCATGACTAAAGTTGCCAGATGACAAGTGATAATCGTTCAAATGATAGATATCATTTATAAAAGATAAAATATATCTATTAACATAGATAAAAAAACTTATGTAAAATTTATTGTTAAGTAGATAATAAAGAATAGTTATATAGAGATTATTTCAAAACCGTTTTTAAATACTATTACATTTATTGACCACAAGTGATAATCGTCAAATCTGAATATTGATTTTTACATACGATTTTGCTAACTTTGCTAACGATTTATAAACTTCTTCTGATAGACAATTTTATACTCTAGGAAAATATAAATATTTTCTAACTATTTCATTAAAAATATCTCCATAGGTCATAAAATACCATTACTAAACTCACAAATAATAAAATTCATCAGCTAATGTTTTAATTTTGTAATAGTTATTCATTGTCCAAAATTAAATATTTTATAATAGAGCAGAGAAGAAATTTAATCATGAGATTAGTCATGAATTTTTAATTAGTGGTACAAATTAGCGATGAATTTAGTCACGAATAGTTTTTTCGTAGCCAAATAGCAATGGCGGTTAATTAGTGATGAATTCTGAGACGAAAATATTTTCGTGTCTAAATTTAGTGACGAAAAATAGATTCGTGACAAAATTTAGCCATGAAAAGTTATTCGTCACTAATTAGGGATGACTTTAGTGATGGAAATATTTCGTGGCTAAATTTAGCCACGACTTTTTTGACGAAAATGCTTTCATGACTAATTAATGAGAAATATTGTCATGAAATATTTTTAGTCTCTAAATTTAGCGACGGAAATGAAATCCGTCACTAAATATTTGATTTGTGGTAAAATTTAGTCACGAAATTTTTTTTTGTCGCTAATTTGCGATAATTTTGGCGAAGAATCTTTTTTGCATGGCTAATAGCAACGAATTTTGCCTCAAATATTTTATTCGTTGCTAATTTGGCCATAAATATTATTGGTTACGAAATTCGTTGTAAATTAGCAACAAAAGCATTATTTATTGTTAAATTCATCACAAATTGGCGACGAATTTTTTTCATCCCTAAATTTCAATGCAAAAATTGCCTGTTTTTGTTGCGATTGGTATTTATATACTGTAGACAATTCCAATAGTGATTTTAGATGCATTTGATGTGTGGCCAAAGAAAAATCGAAAGAAACATTTGAGTTGGAGGTAAAGACCTCCCGGAGATCATTGAGTAAAGAGTCCAAGACATGTTATTTTCCACAATATTTGGCTAAAGTTCCATGCGAAGAATGAGTTGAAGGACAACGACAAATGTACTTTTTATCTTATGAGTGATGAGGTTGCTTGAACCTCAACACATTTTAGAATGAGCGTTGAGATTCATAGATGTTAGTTGTAATAGTTAATTTTTTTAATAAATGATTAAACATGCGTTATGGTAAATGAAGATATTTCTATTACGGTTATATCTCCATTCTTTGATCTATCTATATATATATATATATATAAAGGTTGATTAATTTATATAAAGGTTTAGTATGATGTTCTTTAGTTAATTGTTAATGACTCTAATTAGTACGAGTAATATTAGATATGTTGGTTTATTAATTTTTTTTATTATTTTTGTCAAATAAAATAAAATTGGTTGTAAGTGCACATTATGTTAAAAATGTTTGATTTTTTTTATGACGGTTTAGGATTGATAATATTTTTAGTTAATATAGAGCACAATTGAGTGGGAAGAACATATAAAGATGATATTTTGTTATCAATATATTCATTGGTTCAGGTTTCTGATGGACCAATCCACTGACCA
The DNA here is from genome assembly GCA_037126225.1 of Dillenia turbinata. Taxonomy (NCBI): domain Eukaryota; kingdom Viridiplantae; phylum Streptophyta; class Magnoliopsida; order Dilleniales; family Dilleniaceae; genus Dillenia; species Dillenia turbinata. Next base: position 4,791,738 of record JBAMMX010000010.1, on the reverse strand, counting down.
TCTTGAAATTGTTTGATTTCATCAACTTCTGTAGTATCCCCAGTATCAGCAACAAAACTGACAAGATCATGACCTTTGTATATATATTTATATATATACTTGACCAGCTTTATAGTTGAACAAATCTTTACATTCATATGGTAATCAAACAATGCAAGAAGATATGGATTGAAAGGAACCACCCAATGATTATCCAATTTTTCCTTCCTCACTGTAATGGATTGGTCATCATTTCTTCTCCTATAATGTGGATAACTATCCTCAACATAACTTGTTTCAGGGACAAACTATTTTGGATAGTGGTTCTTACACTACCATTTCTCATGCAAGGTTTTCTGGGATTTATAGCACCACACAGAGCATGAATCATATGTTTAATGACAAGGCTATTCAGATAAGTAAACATTTTGGGATCAAAAATTTCAACACAGATGATTTTGTCATAAGCTTCAGCATTTAATGTGGCTTCAAAATCAGGAACAAGTGCACATGAGGCATGCCTTTTTTTTGGAATTCAATGACATCGACACAAGTTGCCACTTCTCCAAACATTTTTTTTTCAAGAGCTCATTTTTTAAGAGTCCAAATTTACCTCTAAAAACTCTGGCTAGCAAATCTGGCTTGTCAAATGCAGACTCATCGTACGACAAGTTTTCTTGAATTTCTTTCCAATTTGGATTACACGTCTTTGTGAGGAAAATGTTAGGTTTACCATATTTTTGGACCAAAGCCATTGCATCCAAATATCTATGAGGCATGTCTCTAGGCCCTCCAATAAAGGAAGTAGGAAGTATAATCCTACGACCAACCTTTGATCCTTCTGTTTGACCAACTGAAACACTCTCCAGTACACCTCGGAGAATTTCAGACCTTACTTCACCTTGATGTTTCCTATGAAACTCAAGCCTAAAGGTCTCAAACTTCACATAGACATCAACGACAAACCGCTGCAACAGTCTCATGGTGTATAAAAGCATTGTGTTATCATTTTCTCTTATCGGGAATCTATAACAATAATATTCTCTAGCCGTGACATGACTTTTTCTCTTTTTTCCTATTTGGATAACTACATGAAAAAGGAATGAAAAAGGTAGTAAGATGAAGTAATATTTTATAAAGAAGAACGAAGAAGGATCTCAAGAAATGATAGGTTAAATAGACCAAAGGAAACTTGCATTCTTCTTCTATGTCAATCAATTCCTTAGGAGAAGAAATGTATAAAGGATCATAAGTCTGAGCATTTTGACATTAGGAAAGCTTTCTTCGCTTTAGACTTCCTTCTTTTCTTTCCATTGAAGGATGCCATCCACACTCTCCATGAGGGAAAAGTAAAGGATATTGCAAGCTATTATAACAAGCATAGTAGTGCTTGATCTGATAACTTGTGTCACACTTGCTATAGATTCTAATATGTATAGCCCTTTCCACATTTTCACTAATGGTTTCTTTTTCACGAAAGATCGCACCAACTTGGCTAACTAAAGGTAGATTGTACTGGCGTTGATCTAGATCCAGGAAACACTTTAGAACAACTCTATACTTTTTAAGATCTGGAACATGGCGTAAATTTTTGAGAAATTTACAGTAGGGATTATTTTGTAAAGTTTCCATCAAAATTCTCAAAATATATTCTCTCAATTTATTAGAAGAAAGTAATCTTTCATTGAGCTCATCTTTTGTATCATGGAAATAAAATTAAATTCTAGTAGGTTTTTCATTATTTGGATTCAGCGAATCCAAATGATGATAAACTTGTCCTTGAACCCTAAAGATGTACATCCCCCTATGATTTTTTGTTAGTTCCCAATCATATTTTGCACCCAAAGATGTGAATGCTAGATTGTTATTATATGTGCGGATATTTTTTTTGAAATGCTTTGAAGATTTATCAGTAGATGTCAATAGGTACCTAAGTTCATATGGCATAGGGGGAAGGCAAAGAGAAACTTCTCTATCTGAGGAGCAAAAATTTTTTGGTTCTAGGTGAGACCGTTTTGTAAAGCAATGTTCACAATCTTGGGCAGGAGGGAGCTCAATTGGTTTATCTGAAATTTTCTGATTCTGAGGACTTGGTTACATAAACACTTAATTAACATGTTTTAAAAGAATCGAAAGGAATGTATTGACTTACAGGTGCAAGAATTATCAAACATGAAATCTAAACAACAAGGGAATGAAGGAATAAAGTGTTTGTTGTTCAAATTGGCTAGTTGGATTAAGGAACATCCACACTTAATAGTTTTTAAACCATTCATACGCAAAAATCATAAATATATATTGCCCCATCCCTCAATAAATGAAAGATTCTATGCTTACCTATAAGAGATAGTTGGGTTTTTTCTTGTCGAAGAGCATAAGCTCTTCTCATTTTTTCCAGGACTTGCTGTTTTTTCCCTATGGTCATTACACATGGTTGTCCAGCTGATGACAAAAAAGGCATAGCTTTTATACAACTATTCTGTGTGTGTTTTTTTTTTTTTTTTTTTGCATTTACATATCCACAACTATCAACATTCACAGAAGAATGATTTGGATTGGTTGAGGGACTCTGTTCATGTTTTTTGGCTATAAACTCTCTGAGCCGCCGGAGAAAATCTTCTTTTTTTTTTCGGTGGCATTTCAGCATAACATTTTGACATTTTGCATTTCTGTTCATCTATGGACAAAAACAAAAGAACCTGATTCACAAACGAGGAATGGAGAACAAGCAACAATGCTTAACTAATACATCAAATAACAATGAGAATAAAAATTTTGGCAAAGAAAAGGGCCACTACTCATAGCATAAAAGAACAACAATATTATAAAGTACACAAGGCTGAGAATGATATGAAAAGGGCATACTACTCATAATACAAAGTTTCTACAAACAAACACTGACACTAGTAAAAAGCATAAAATCAGAACCGTAAACCGACATCGTAAAATGAAAATATACCAACATGTATTCAAATAAAGTGCAATGCAAAAATAAATGGAACAAATCATTTAGTAAAGATTAGTAAAAATTTAGAAGCATCCCAAAACAAATGCATAACATCATGAAAAAAAATTCATATTTTTAGTAGTAATGCATAAAAGAAACAAAGCACATGGTAAAAAGGTTCTAAGAAAGGTAATAAAATTATATAAAATAAAAGAAAATACAAATAAACTCACCTGTAATTAGGAAGGGCCTCAACAACTGAGTGTTTCCAAGGGAAGATCGAAGAGTGTAGAGTTAATGTGGAGAAGCCTACAACATATTTAGGCAATCTTAGGTTCCAAGTAGAGAAACAAGATGTATGTAGACAAAAGCACAAACATATTTTATGATACACCATGAAAGAAAGATACATCATAAAATACAAACAAGACATATGTAGAAAAAAAAAACAACAACATTTTTTATTATACAATCTATTTCCACCATAAAACTAAGCCTACAGCAAAAATAATGTAGCAAAGAAGGAAAACAATTATAAAGAACATCAAAAGGAAAGTATAAAATGCAAAGAAAAATAGATACCACATATTAATCACAAACAGAAACAGAGTCAAAATTAATTGAAGGAAACAAAAGAGATAGAACAAACCCAATAAAAGACAGACAAAGGGCAAAACACACAAATGAAGTGTCGAAGACAATTAAGATGGAAGAAAAAGAAGAGAAAAAAGTAAAAAGATTATTAAAGAAGTGCATACACACACATACAAAATCACCTCAAAAAAAAGAGAGAACGTACCATCAGGATCACTATGTCAGCAGCAGAGAAATAGCACAAAAACCGCTGTGCAATGGCATGATCTCATCATTATTATCTCATCTACCGACAAAATTACATTTACATTGAAAAGTTCAAAAAAGTTAAAAAAAAATTCCATGGACAAAAGAGGGAAGCCAAGACTACGTGAAAGCTATAAAAGTGGCCAAAGTCACCCTAGCCACAACCAAGTACAATTGAAGCCAAATTTGTATGTCCAATGCTAATGATGATGGAAAATGACTGAGATGATGGAGGAGTGGTGGAAATTGGTTGGGTAGGAGTGAGCAAAAGAGGAAAGACATTACCATCAGATCATGATCAAAAGCCCCCATTCATAGAGAGACCTGCTCCACCGTCATTATGGGATGAACATTTTTCTGAGAGAGAGAGAAGCCTAGAAATTTCGAACCCATGAAAGAAAAGCAATAATATATCACAAGAAGAAGAAATTTTTGAGCAAACTTAAAAACCCTTGACCTAAATGATCCTCCATGGTCTGACAGTGGCGTTGCTTGTTTCTTACTCTTGACCCAAATACAACAAGGGGCTGAGAGAGAGAGAGAGAGCGAGAGCGTTAATCTCGGAAGGAATTAGATGTAAAAAATAAATAAATAACAAAGAGAGAAGCCTATAAAATATGAATTCATTTTATGGGTTAAGAAAAGAAATAACATTTTATGAAGAAAAAAAAAATTGAAAAAACTCAAACCCTTGACCCAAAAAACACTCCATGGTATGGTTTGGTGGGGTGTTTCTTCTTTCTCACTTTTGACCCAGATACAACAAAGGGGTTGTGTGTGTGCATGTGAGAGAGTGAGAGAGAGAGAGAGTTAACGGGGGTATAGGACAACTTTAGTGGTGTGAAAAAAGTGGTATATGAGATGGGTATGGTTCATGTAAAGTGAGGCAAAGAAGGAATCAAAAGTAATTAAAAAAAGAGTAATTGATGGATAGATTGTATATTGTCAACTCAAAGGAGATCATCAAGCAGCCCAACTTTGAAGCTGCAAATCCAATTCTTGTGTTCCCAAACAAACAACTTCGAGCCGTCGGATGAGAATCAAGACCAACAATGATGTTCCCCAAACAAACAAATTATAGCCGTTGGATGAGGATGAGGACGAACAAAGAACAAACTTAAACCGTGAGATCATGACCAAAATCCCCCAACTCACAAATTACTCCTCTATTCTAAACAATTTACTTCTAACTATGTAATACAGAAATTTAAAAGGAAAAAAAAAAGAAAAAAAAGAAAGAAAGACATGTTAGGCCCCACAACACCACCACTGCTTCCTTCTCTATTCCTTTTCCCATTTTTCTTTCTTCTTCCCCTACTTCTCACATGAAACCCATCTCTCTCCCTCTCGTCTCTCTCTCTCTCTCTATGAAAAAAAAAATCAAAACTATATCAAAAATCAAGTGTTAAAACTTCCAAACACCTAAACATCAACTCTAAAATAAAAGCCTAGTGAGAAATCAATGAAATTTTAGAGAGAAAATTTAGGGTTTTGAGAAATTTGGGTCTTAGATGAAATTGATGTCTCAAATCAAGGTAATAACACTTTCCTAACATATATTTAAATTATTTATGATTGTGTTGATGATTTATTTAATTTTTGAGATTTTTGTAGAGAGAAAAAAATTAGAGTCTGTGGTGGCTCAACTTTGGGGCAAAATTGGTGATCCAATTTGAGGTAAATTATCTTCCTCAACTTAGATTTGTGTCAAATTATGCATATATTTAAATTTTAGAGTGAGAATGGAATGGATGTCATGAATGTTATAAGTTAAACAACTTGACCTTGTTGTGATTTTTTGATCATAACTTTCTCTGCAGAATAGTAAATGGAGTAGGATTTGTTCCTACTGAAACTAGACATCTATAATTTTAAAATGACATATTGCAGTAGATATTTTGTTGAGAATTGGATTTTTGGTGTTTTTTCGAAGGAGACATGTCTTGTAGAATTCCTCTATTCTGTCTTGTTCTAACCATGAATTTTGCTTCGAATTTAAACAGCATTCTGGGCAAAATTAGACCAAACCTTGAATATAAAGTTGTAGATTTATGTTTTATTTTTAACTTGAGATAAGAATCACTTAAATCTGATATGTGTAGTGAAAGTTATGGTAATTTTTTGATGACTACATAAATATGGGTCATGAGTTTAAAACTAACACATTCATAGATTTGGATATTTTTGTGTGATTGGAATTGAATCTAATTGTAAACATAAAAGTTATACCCCTATATCTTAACTTTAAATAGCAATTAGAATCATCTCAATCCAAACTTTGTAGGTCAAGATATGATTGTTTTTCTAAAACATGGTTTTAAAGAAAATTTCAGTTATGAGACAATTTGAGGAAAATTTGATTAACATTAATATTGAGTTACATTTAAATGATGAAATTGTGTTTATTGTTTTAGGTTGAGACAATTGAAGGGTTAGGAGGAATTTACATTGAATTAAATTGAGGATTGGAAGTAGTTACCATTTCAAGAGTTGAGTGGATACATGTTTATAATTTTAAGTAAGAAAATGATTTTCTTAATTTTGCAAATGTTTCTGAAATTGGTTTTCAAATTACTTTATGTTTGTGGAGTATCCCAAAAGGAAATTTGGATTGAAATATGCATCCCTGTATTGAATGAAAACTAATGTGCGATGTTTTATCGAATTATGTTGATTACGAATGGATTGAATTCATGTGTGAGAATTCTTTGAATAAAGTTGGCACATTTTGATATATGCTATGATATTGGAAATGGTGTTATATGCATGATTAATGGCTATCGTAATTCCCTCCATGGTGCGAAACCCGATAGGGCAACGTGGTTGGACATTTATTTGATTGAGGAGATAACTACACTCCAAAATCCTCTCTTTGAATTAACCTGGTAGCACCTGAGGGGAGACTCGAGCCAACGCCAAGGTTAAGATATTTTGTGAGTTGAAATAATCTTGAAAACTCTTGACGGTTCTGCCCTTGGTCGCGATAGACTATTGTCAAGAACGATAATTTTGACAACCTCATGATTTTCAGAAAATATGTTATTATAACTAGATACATATGATTTGTATATTATAATTTGTTGAAATCTTATTGAAATTTGATATTTGATGATAAACCCTGTTCTTTATGGTTACGATTGTATGATTTTGAGATAAATATTTGATATATTCACAATTATCACTCATTTATCTTCATAATATGTTATTCACTCATTGAGTATTATTTATACTCATCCCTCGCACCCTTATTTTTTTTAGAGGAAGCTTTGTAGGGATTTGTTGTCGCCTAGTGCCGGAGTTGGAGAGGTCACATTCGTGGACTTTCTTTTGGCATAAAGTTTTATTTGGTTTGTGGAATTTATTAGTAAACCCAAATGAAGACAAACTTTATAACTATTTTCGAAACCTACTTTGTATTATGGTTATTTGATGTGGGATTTAGACATGGTTTTATATACTTAAATTGAGAATCTCCTTCTATTTTTTTGAAATTATTTAGAAATTGTTTTTTTTCTATGAAAATTGATATGAATCCCTTGAGTAGAGATTTTTTGTTGGTTTATGAAATGATTTGTGATGATTAGAAATTTGACTTGAATGGTTGGGCTGATCTTGTGTATGTGATTGGACTATGGATGGCCGGGTGGGCATTGTGCAAACATTTGAACAGGGACGGAGCGGGATAGTCCTTGTTTGTGTGTTGTATGCATGTTGATTTTCTTGAAATTGTTGAATTAGTTTAGAAAATGAATAGATATTGATGAATGTCTTACGGTACTTTAGTATAGGGTTAGAGTCACTCGTATTTCGAAATAATGTGACGATTGTCGTGTGCTCGATTTGAGAGTCGGGATGTGACAAACTACATAACTTAAATATTAATACATAAAATTTAGTTTTATATTTTATATATAATTTACTCAAAATCATTACAAATAGTTTGTTCGAGTTGATTTTTATTACTGATATACTTATTCTTATATATTGACAAATTTATTTATTAAATATTATCTGAATCGAATAAAATGGCATAGATCTAAGTCACTCTATTTTATTTTGCTATAATATTTATGTTTTAGCATTTATGTGTCGTCCAAATTAAGAGTGTTATCAGAGTGAACTTCTTGTTGCTCTATTTGATTCATATAAGTAGAATTTTGCTTCTAAAAAAGAAAATTGTATTTGATTTTGGTATGTTGTCGGTTTCGCTTTATCCATTATTGCTACAAAAAGTTAAGGAAGTCCCAAGGAGACAGTCCAGTAATAACAGTCTCCTCTCTCGATTCTATGATTTGAGATTTGATTTCTATTATAACAAAAAAAAAAAAAAAAAAAACACTAAGGGAGAAAACATACAAAAATTTGGACTACTTAAGGAGATTACATTAATAAGTACATGGCTAGGGAGAAATTATAATTATAGTATTCAAAATTAAAGTAGTTCACATTTTTAAATCATTTGTAAACTAGTTTGGATGTTTTGGGTGTATAATATTTTTAATGCTCAAGGAAGAAAAAAGAAAAAAAAATCGTGTCGTGCCAGCTTGATACTGAGGTGGTCGGTCAAACTCCCAAACTAGTTAACAATGAATCCCAAAATAAAAGTTATTTATGGTTTAATTAAAAAAAGTCACTAGATTTTTTAAACATGATTTCAAGTTTGAAATTTAAAAGTAAAATAAATTACGTTAAGAGAGACTTCTAGAAAAACTTAGATAAATCTCCAATACGGGTAAGTGGAAAAGTGTTCCGAGCACAAAAAATAAAATAAAATAAATAAAAAATGCTTGAACAAAACATGGCGGGTGGAGATTGAACCAGGGGGGCGGGGGGGGAAGGCACATTCGGAGAAATAGGTCGGCCCAATACTGAGTTGGGTTGTAATTTTTGAAGACCGGAGCACTTGGGGGGTTGGCCCATTGTCTTGATACGCGTATGGGGGGAGACTGCCTTTCCAGTTCTCCCTCACAAGTCACACGAGTGAAGGATGCCTTATCCGAGAGATTGGAAAATGAGGCAGTGGTAGGGGCAGTAGAAAGGCAACGAAGAGGAAAGATGAGCATAAGCAGAGGATTTGCATTCTCAACACTCTCCAATGGGTGTGGGTCTTGCACGCACGGTAGCAACACACCCAAAAAGCTACAACCAGTAGTGATATCACCATACATCCAATTCAAAACCCATGATTTGAAATTGGAATTGGAGCAAACTCAAACTGTAAACAGAAGAGAAATGGTTATGGGAGGAGTTTTCGGCTGTCTTGTTGGCGCCCTCCTGCATGAACTAGGCAATATGGCGGTAGCGGCTGAAGCACCTCCTGCTGCCTGCCAATTAACAGTGGCTCCTTCTGGCCTTGCGTTTTGCGATCACATTGTTGGGACTGGTCCTGAGGCATCCAAGGGACAGCTCATTAAGGAAATTATATAATAATCTCTTTCATATGTATAATTCTTATTCATTTATAAAATATGGGTTGCTACTAGTTTTTCACTAGCACTTGATTGCTCTATTATGTCCTCAGGCACACTACATCGGGAAGCTGGAGAATGGAAAAGTGTTTGATAGCAGCTACAGCCGCGGCAAACCTCTTACTTTTCGTGTTGGTGTTGGTGAGGTTTGTTTGTCATTGTCATTTTCACCCTCTCCCATGTCTTTCTTCTTCTTGTCTATTTACATTTACATGTACGTGCCCTTTGTTATTCTATAACAAAATAGATCATCACTTGGCCTTTCTAGTAGGAGTGTTGAGATGCGTCACTTTATTTAGGCATTTGGAGGTCAAATGTTAATGCAATTGTACAAACGAGGTGTCCTCCTTGAAGTCTATCTTTAAAGGCAACAAGTTTCATCGAATTCCAAGGATTACACAGAAAGTTTTAATGAGAATGGTGGAATGTATGCAGTCCCACAGTTTCAATCGATGATTCCCCATTTAATTTACATTTGTTTTTGTTCTCTCGTTTGCTTATATTACTCATGTATTGAGCTCAGAGTTATTAGGTGTCTTCAATGTAGGTCTGGAGAAGATTAGTATAAATACTCAAAAAGTTTCAAGTTCTTCCTCTGTGTCTTTCCTCTTTTGAGTGTGTGAGTGATGCGAGTTATTCGGAGTTTGTAAGTCTCAATTTGAGAAAAGCAGCTAAATTCGAGACAAGCACCGCACTCAAACCTCCAAATTTACTATCCTTTCACACACTCACTTGTCGCATGAAATTCACTAAAAACACTTAAACTTACAACTATAAAACGAGTACAAGATAAAACGGATAAAGCGAGACATGTTACCGTACATTTGTGACTCCACATGATACCATATAAACCTTTTTGTAGCAGGTGATCAGAGGTTGGGATGAAGGTATTCTAGGTGGAGATGGTATTCCACCAATGCTTGCAGGTATGTGTGAAGGTGTTGTACTCAAATTACATGGTTCATTTCCCAATCTTAATTACTTTCACAATGGAATTTAGGTGGAAAAAGAACATTAAAGATTCCTTCAGAACTTGGATATGGCATGAGAGGTGCTGGTTGTCGAGGAGGTATTCCAACTATTTTTATCTGACTAGCGTGTTGAGTTCCTGTCCTCGTATGTAACCATGACTAAAGTTCATCTTGAAGGTTCATGCATTATTCCTCCGGACTCAGTCCTTCTCTTTGACGTCGAGCTCATTGGCAAGGCATAATCAAAACAGATGTTCCGTGGCAAGGAAGAATATATGCTCCCTCAGAGTTTTCTTGTTGAGAAGGACCGGATTTGATCTTGCTTTCCTACAATGTCTTCCTAGCCTTCTTTTGTTACTGAAATCTACACTTATTTTCCTCATCTTGAGATCGTAACTATGCATGAGCATATTTTGATCCATTATATCACTAAACTTTGTATTAAAAATGAAATATCTAGTTCAAAGTCCCTGTCTTTATTATTATTTTTTTTATTATTATTTTTTTTTAAGATGGTGCAGTTGGGTATAAAAAGATTGAGAAAGGTTTATTTTTAATAATTTAGTACAAATTATTATTTTACTTTGTTACCCAAAAAAAAAATGATCTCTTTCTAAAAATTCTTACATTTTCTATAAAACAACTAGAGAGGATAAATAGTTGTTTTTGTAATTTTTTGTGATTTTTGGATATTGAAGATTAGAGTAGAAAGAGTTGCAGAAATAGAAAACAAGAGAAGATAAAAAAAGAAAATAGATTTTATAGTGATTCCACCAACTTAGTGTACGTCCACTCCCAAGCAACTCTTTTGATTTTTTACTATTTCTCACAAATAGTACAATCCATTTGCTTTTTAGGTACAAATGACACTTCTACAATAATTCTACCCAAAATACTTACTCTCTTTCTAAACCAAAATTGTAAGACCCTTATATTTTTTCGATTCTTTCGAATACAAGAGTGTTATAGGAGATGAGGCTAATCTTTTGATGTAACAAAGTTTAAACTCAATATGATCCAAACAAGGGGATCCCCTCTCCCCATACCTTTTTATCCTAGTCATGGAACGGCTCTTTTATATGATCCAAGATAGAGTCCAAAGAGGGGTTTGGCATCCTGTTAAAGCTTGCAAAGGTGGGCCTGCAATCTCTCACATTTTTTTACCGATGATCTCCTTCTCTTTGCTAAGATTGATCACCTTAACCTTAGCCATATCTTGGAATGCTTGAGCGATTTTGCTAAGGAGAGTGAATTACGTATAAATCCCAACAAGTTTAAGTTTTGGATTTCTCCTAGAGCTCCATGACACTTGAAGGATTCTCTTGTAACTGTCAGCAAGTTTGCTCTAACCACTGATCTTGGTAAGTATCTAGGGATTCCAATTCTCCACAAGAGAGTTGACAAATATACTTATAATCAAATTGTAGAGAAGGTTCAAAGTAGACTTAATGGTTGGAAAGCCAAATTTCTTACCACAGCCGAGATGAAGGCCTGGATTCTATTCGTCAATGCTGCCTTGCCTATCTATACTATGCAGTCAGCTTGGATGCCTGAATTAGTGTGCAAAAACTCGACCAAATCAATCAAGATTTCCTCTGGGGTTGGTCGGGCAATTATAGAAACATCCACGTCAACTGGGAGAAGGATTGTAGACCCAAGATGGAGGGTGGTCTGGGTTTGAGGAGAATGAGGGTCGTCAACGTTGCTCTTATGGCCAAGTTAGGTTGGAAAATCTTAAAGGGAGAGGAAAGCCGTTGGTGTGAAATTCTAAGAAACATGTACCTAAGAGGGAGAAATCTCATAAACTTGAGTAGTAAGCCTGGCTTTTCCAATGTTTGAAGAGGCATTTTAAAGTGTAGAGCCAACCTTGTGAAGGGTCTTCGGTGGAAGATTGGGGATGGTAGTAAAATTGATTTCTAGACGAATCATTGGATGGGTAAAAGCTCCTTGTCAAATATCTCCCTCCCCACAGCTCGTAAACTTCTATGGGCATTAAAGTGAATCACTTCATTGATGATCACAAGGGTTGGAAGGTGGAAGAGTTGAGATCCATCTTGCCTGAGGACAAAGTAGAGGAGATTAGGAGTGTGGTGATTCCTAGGGCCTCTTCTTGTGTTGACGATTTTTTCTGGGCAGGCAGCTCGGACGGATCCTTTATAATAGCCTCGGCTTACAAGTTTCTTCTGGACTCTAGAGATCTTGATAATCAAAGAGACAATGATTGAAGGTGGGTTTGGAAAATTTCGGGCCTGAAAAGAGTGAAGTTTTTTATTTGATTAGCTGCTAATAATAAAATAATGACCAACTATGAGAGAAAAAAAAGACACTTCTTAGAGAGTGCGGACTTTCCTAAATGTAGTGGGATAGAGGAGTCTGTTCTTCATTGTCTTTGAGATTGCAGTGTTGTGAAGGATGTTTAGAAGCTAATGATCCATGAAGTGGAGTTCAACGATAGCTTCTGGAATTGTAGCATGGTTGAGTGGCTAAAAAATGGTGTGAAGGGTTACATTATGGGCACTTTCTTCTTGGACAAGGTAAGGATTTTGGCCACTGTCTGGGTTATCAGGAAGAGCAGATGCAAGCAAGTCTTCCAAAGAGAAAGAGAAAGATTATCCCTTATACAGATGGCGAGATGGGCAACTTATTTCTTTAAGGAAATCAAAGGTGCTACCAGAAGAGAGGTCAAGCGAGGAGGTAGTCATGAGATATGGGTCAGATGGTTCCCTCCCCTAGGCAACAACATAAAGCTTAATACGGATGGCTCTGTCCTGCAGGAGAATGGTTATATCGCTACTGGAGGCATTTTGAGGAATGCTCACGGAGAGTTGATCACTAGGTTTTCAATCAATGTGGGTATATCTTCGGTGATTGTTGCTGAACTTTGGGGAGTCAGAGAGGGTCTCCTTCTTTCTATAAAAAGAGGTTTGAAAGATATTGCGCTGGAGTTAGATTCTCGCGCTTTAGTGGAATTGCTCCGTAATGAGATTGCGCCTAACCACCGGTAAAGCCCATCCCTATTGGATTGTAAGTCCCTCTTGCAGCATGCGAATGTGGTGACTATCCAACACACACTGAGAGAAGGAAATAAATGTGCCAACCATCTGGCTTCTCTAGGTCATAGCTGTGGTACAAGGTTAAGGGAATGCCCTACTCCTCCTCCCTCCCTCTGTAGTTTCCTGAAGGTTAACGTTGAGGGAGTTGTTTTTCTGAGAACTCTTTGTAACAACCGGCCCTATTTCCCCTGTGGGGTGGGCCTGAGTTGCTAGTTTTGTGTTTTTTCTTTTTTCTTAACCCAAAAAAAAGTTTAAACTCAATAAATATTACACATAAGTGTAACATCGACACCGCGGTGTCCATACTAGTATTCCTGTTCATGAAATTAAATAAAATATTTCTCAGTTTATATAGAGAGAGAAATTTTAATTATATTGATTTTAGATTTTGAGTTATGTAATTAAAAATTTTTGGGATATTTAAAGTATCCGTATTTTCGATTTGTAAAGTAAAGTGAGTATAAAAATATATAGATGATTTTTTTATTCATTTATTAATTTATACATTACTCATTTAATTATTTATAAATTTATTTATAAAAAGAAATATATAATAATAATAATAATAATAATAATAATAATAATAATAATAATAATAATAATAATAATAATAATAATAATAATAATAATAATAATGAAAAAAAAATGGGTGGAACAAAACGCAGCAAAACGCTGCGTTTTGCCCAAATGAAGATTAGGGCTAAAAGCCATAATCTTTCTCTCTCCTTCATCTCTTCGCCCCTTCATCTCCCTCTCCCGCGGCCCATCTCCACCGCCCTATTGCCCCCGCTGCCCTCCTCCGTCGCAGACGACCGTTGCCACCACCCATAGCCACCACTGTCTCTCTTTATCCCTCTCTCTATTTCTCTCTCTCTCGGTTCCATCTCTCTCTATCTCCCGCTGTGTCTCCCTCTTGCTCGATCTCTCTCCCTCTCTCGGTTCTCCGCCGCGACTCGGCTTCTTCCACCACCACCACCCATCTTCCACTGCCTACCTCCCTCTCTGTCTCTTAGTCTCCCTGTCTCTCTCCCTACGCGCGCGATAGCGCACGACAGTTCCTTACGCGCGCGCGACTGCTCTCGCGACAGCCCTACCCCAGCGCGCGCGAGACTGCTCCTGCGCGCACGTGACTGCAGCGTGCGACCTTCCTTTCTCGTGCAGCCGCAAGCACTTCTCTCCCTCTCGCACACGTGACGGGCCACAACCTCCTCCCCTGTTTGCTCGACCGTGAGCTGCACATTGTTGGGTTCTGCGATCATCGCAGGAGCTCCAACCAAGCCGTTAGTGCAGACCTCAAAAACCCTAGGCCCAATTTCACTCCTGCGCAGGTAATGGCTAATTTGTCTCTGACCATGGTTTTAGGGTTTTGACTTGGTATTAATTCCTAAGTTATGTGTCGATTTAAAATGCAGATCTCAGAGTGAACTAAGAAGCCGTTGAGACGAGGAAATCGTAAACTGTGCAAAACCCTAGGTGAGGGAAATGCAATTCTTTTGGACGTTCGAATTATTTTTATTGAATTTAGGATTGAAATTAGAATTGGAAACTATATGTATGCTTTGAAATAAATTCGACTCAAAGGAAATATGCTTTCCTGCAATTTCATATGAAATTATGTTAAATATAGGATTTTATACAAATTGGACTGCGAAGCATGGAAGAATATCTTAGATAGTATTAAGGTTTTTGTTTAATTGGGTTGTGTAGCTTTCTTTGGGATTTGAGTTTAAGAAATTATGCAGTCTTTTCATTTTAAGTTGTCCTATATATAGGCAATCAAAATACTAATTTCGTATGATGAAAATAGATTCCAATACCTTGAAAATGACATATGGTTTGAAGTATTTGGACGAAAATTGAAAAGTGTATGAATTTCAAAGATTTTTCTAACTTATAGGGAATTTATGTATTTAGACTTGTTTCCGATTTTGAACGATTTTAGATTTGAATTTAACTTGATTTTGATTTGGTTATTTATTTATAAATGGAATGAAAATTGATGACATTGGAGTTTATTCATAAATTGGAGAATTAAGGTTTGTACAAACTTAGGGAAAATGATTAAACCCTAAGAATAATTGGAAATTTGATGATTAATGTGATACTTTGATTAGGTTGATCTTGTTGGAGACTCGATGAGTCAAATTCGGATTAATTTTAGAAATAGGGAGTGATTACCCTCCCTGGAATGTGAGTGAGACCCTAATCTCTTGCATGAAATGGTGAAAATCTGATTTTTACCTTGTTTTTAAACAAAACATGCTTTGATATGCATTGATTCGACGTGTGATATTAAATCTCAAATCTGTTTTGTGATTATTGGAGTGTCGTACTTATGTTTTCTACGATTATGCATCCATGTTTGAAAAGAAATGAAATTGTGCCATGATTTGAGAAACGGAATGTTTGTTATTCGACCATTGCATTGGTTTGTTGAGTTTAAATGATTTCGATGAAATTGTATTGGTACACGGATTTGAAATGTTTTAAGATCTATGAGGGCACTGGGATGCCCATTTGTGATGATATGATTCTTACTTGCGGGACGTTGTGCCCTTGTGATACTGTGATGATGACATTGATGATTCCGTAGCTACGAATGGACTTTGTAGAGGCACAGGTTGCCCGGATACGCTTCTGCAGGAGGTATCCGCAAACGTCCAGTTATATTTATTCATAGGCGTGGCCGGTTGAATCCACATCGGGGGAGGATGTGTGTCCATCACCGTCTAGCACCGCACGTGGTCCTATTTGACGAGTCTGGGTAAGCAAGGAGCTAAGCCCACGGCCAACGTCGGGGTAGAGAACTACTTTTGAAACACTTTGCATAATAAAACCCCCGATGCGCCTGTCCCAGGTCATGGTTGACCTTTGCCAGGATCCTTTTGGCTTGCTCTATCATCTACTTGATTTTAAATGGATGCATATATATATGATATCGTGTGAATGATTAAAAGAGTTCATTTTATCGAACATATTATGATTTACTGTAAAATTTGAAGTATTGGTTACAAATGATATTATTTGATACTCCAATGTTCACCTACACTATTAGTACTTGAGATTAATCCCCTCACTCACTGAGTATCCTCCCATAGATACTCAACCCTCTTCTTTCCTCCCTCAGACAGGATTTTTGTGTTGGAGCGACACTTCAGAGTATAGAGTTTGGGTGTACTTGGTGTTCAGGAATGTGAGATCTTAAGTTTAAATTGAAAGATGAATTATGTATTTTATTGTCGACCCTGCATGGTCTTGATATTGAGGTCCGTAGTTGGCCGTGTACTTATTTTGGGATGACTGTATAATTTATATATGTTTATTTGCGAAACTCTCATATTTCATTTGCATTGAGGCGATTGTACGTATTTGAATGTTAGTTGGGAAATTTGTTATACATTTGTATAAATTTAGGTCCGCTCGGTGTGGCGGCTGCTCATGCTCTAGTTGGGCATGACAGTAGAGGTCTGTGGCTAGGTTTGTTGATAGATTTTTATAGCCTTGCGTTGTTTTGGATGTCGGCTATTGGAGTTGTTGGTTTTGAAGAGGCCAGGATGACCATTTGTTTTATTTTCAGGATGATTTTGAATTATATAGGTTTAAACAGGTTTAATTGTACCTGAGAGACCTCTAATTTATGGGGAGGTTTTGCCCGATTTTTTATAAAAATACAGTCGGCATCCAGAGCAACGAGCGGCTGTTCACGATCTCAGTTCGGGGCGTGACAATAAGTGTATATGAAAAATTAAAAGCAGAACGTGTTTTTGTGAAGCTAAGTATTCAATGTTAGCGCATTCAATTCGCAACGACCATTCTACTTTGTTCTTTGTAAATTCAACAATTATATCTCTCTTAAAGAGAGCCATTGAGTCGGTAGGCGAGTTTGAATATTGGAAATTAATACTTTTCACCTTCCACAGTCAATACTTTTGGCTACTTCTTATTTAATGTTTTTATCAATTATTTGTCTTTAAAACAGCTCTTTGTGATAAGTGAATCCTGTCTTAAGAAAATTTGAAATGTCTTTTGCTGCAACAGAAATGTTAGCACAACAAATAATATAGATGCTTAAAAATTACTTGTCGATCAGATTTTGATTAATCTGTTATATGTACGGTCAACCTGAGGTTTAGTTTGATTGACTTAGATTACTGATATGTCATTAGACTTTGATTAAATAAAGAATTTTTAATGACATGTTATCTAATTTTGAAAAGTCAAAAGCTATCTTCAGGGTACACTTCATTCCTTATTTAATATTCATTGTCTTTTTGAATAAGGGGTCGACCATGTGAAAATAAAATTGTCTGGATTTTAGGTTCGGTCAATTGAATTTTGGATCTAGTCGGTTAAAGGAAAATGTGAGTTGGCCTATGATTTGGCCCGGTCAACCAGAGGAGTGCATTGCACATCCTAAGGCTTAGTGGATTGACCGCTTGAGCACAGCCGGTTGGCCGCTTGTGCTCACAGTCCGTCGCTTGAGCACAACGGGCTGGCCGCTTGTGTTTGCTAGAGCATAGTGGGCTGGCCGTTTGTGCCTGGGTTGACCGTTGAAGCTCAGCAGGACATCCGCTAGCTTCTACGGTTGGCCATCCATTTGCTTCCAGGGGTCGGCCGTTTGGAAGGATAATTTTCTGATTATTTATTAATCAATTCCAAACTTATTTTCTACTTAATTTTTATAATCATCAAAATCTAATTTTCTCAACATTATTTATGAGATATATATATATTATTACTATTTGGGAACTTGTTGCAAAATAAAATGATAGTCATACCCCTTTCTGGAGTCAAAATAAAAATAGGTTCAGTTGATTTGAAATAAATTACATTGTGAAATTTATTTATAAATGAAGTTTTAAAAGTAGAATATGGAATTCAGTTAAATTTCAAACTTTAAAATAACAAAAGATAAAATATAGAGTTCAATTCTAAATATTTTATTTATTTAAATATCCTATAATCTTTATGTCTCAAAAGGACACGCGTGGTATAATAAGATAATTGGAAAGTTAATTTAGGCGAATCAATAAATTCTTGTGGATTTCAATCGTAAGTTTCTTCTTCATTTTTTTCCCCTCCATTGATTTGAAAATTTATAATGTGATTGAGGTAAAAATATTGTTTTTAAAAAAATTCCAAGCAAAAACTGACTACACAATGTTCTTAACTAGAGCTTATGACTTATGTATACCCAGAGGTAGTGACAGACATTGTACGACGATTATTTATGGGATAATTTTTTAAAAGAAATAAATTTGAGTTTTAATAGTAATTTGGATATATTATGAGAGTTATCACTATTGTATAATTTTAAATTTATTCATTTTTTTTAAGATAAAGAAAATGAAAAATGTTGGCGAAAACAATAGACCACCTAAGATTGATTAAATAATTCTTCATACAATATATATATTTTATAAATTATTGATATTTAGTAATCATATTAGATATGATTAAATTTGATTCAAATTTGATTAGATTTTTAAGAGACAAAAATTTTATGATGTTGGTTTTTTCTATATGTAAGTATCAAATTCCATATTTTGTTTAAAAGTTATTAGTATATCTAATTATTGGATGAAGTGATTAGCCACGGTCCAAACTAAGTGGAAAACATTGATTTCGGCGTATGCACTTACGGCTCATTTGGATGATGATGGTACCCTACTTATCAAGTTTTCAAAATTATTATCCGATGAGGAAGACAATCACCATCAAATTCAAATCTTTTCGTATTTCTATAAAATTCTAATTTTCGTGAACTCTCACAAATGAGTGGAATCTTTCTAAAGTTCTAAACTTTTTTTAATCTCAAGAAAGTTTAAATCTTTCAAAAGTTTTTTGTTACAATTCTTATCATTTTGAAAGATCTGACAAAAAGAAATTAAGAGTTTCTACACCCTGAGAATGCTATAAATATAGAGCATAGACAATTCTCATGGAGACTCAATTTTTACATACAAGAGAGAGACAGTTCTATATATCAGTTAGAGAGGAATTCCATACCCAATTCTATACATCAGTTAGAGGAGTGTTCCATACCCAATTCTATATATCATTTAGAAGGGTTTCATACCCAATTCTATATGTCATTTAGAGAGGGGTTTCATACAAATTTATATACACCGACAAAGATAGGACTTCATGCTTAATTTTATACGATCAGAGGTATGTTTTTGTATTCTACTCTATATATAATCAGAGGTATGATATCTACGGCTACTATTAGTCTTTATTTTATCACTTATACTGACTTGAGTATCAGAGTCCCACCGTCGGGTCAACCCCGATACGGTTTTTGTAGATTTCTCATTCATGAAGAACCGTTGAACACCATCGTCACCGGCTCTCCACTCGAGTCAGAAGAGCAGGTATCTGTTGAGCAAAAATCGATTCCAACAAATTGGCATCGTCTATAGGAACGACTGACTAACTAATCGCAGAAATTCCAAACCTTACTTCACTTCTTCTCGATAGACTGAGTTCATTTGAGTATACGACAATTGGGACGAGATAATCAGGGGTACCCCTCATTAGGTAATTCTCTCACCCTCATTCTCTTGGTCTCGTATAGATAATTTGTCGACTATCTGTCTCATGGCACATTATCGAACGAACGGGCCTATTGTCGCCTTAATCTACCAATAAGATTTATCTCCCCAAACGAATCCATGTCGTTTTGATCTACCAATGGGATCTATTTCTCCGAAACGGACTCATGCTACCCTAATCTACTGATGGGATCTATCTCCCCAAATGGATCCATATCACCCTGATCTACTGATAGGATCTATCTTCTCGAATGGATCCATACCGCCTTGATCTACCGATGGGATCTATCTCCCCGAACGGATCCTGTTGTCCTGATCTACTGATGGGATCCATCTCTCTGAATGGGTCCATGTCGCCTTGATCTACTGATAGAATCTATCTCCCCAAATGACCCCATGCTGCCTTGATCTACTGATGAGATCTATCTCCCCGAACGGGTCCCTGTCGTCCTGATCTATCGATGGAATTTATCTCCTCGAATAAGCACATATCGTCCTAATCTACCGATGGAATCTATCTCCCTAAATGTGACCATGTCGCCCTGATCTACTGATGGCATCTATCTTCTCGAACGGACCCATGTCGCCTTGATTTACCAATGAGATCTATCTTCCCCAACATGTCCATGTCATCCTGATCTACTAATGGGATCTATCTCCCCGAACGGGTCCATATCCCCCTGATCTACTAATATGATATATCTTTCCGGACGGGGGCCATGTCGTCCCGATCTACCGATGGGATTTATCTTCCCGAATAGAACTATACTGACCTTAATTATTCGACCTGTCATTCTCTCCATCATTCGACCTATCGGCCTCTCAATCTCTTGTCAATCTCTCTACCATTTGGCCTATCGGGCTCTTAATCTCTTGATAATCTCTCAACCTCTGGATCACTCGATCATTCGACCTATCGGTGACTCAACCTCTCGATCACCCGGACCTCTTAGTATCTCAATCTCCCGACGCCCCAATTACTTAACTTGTCAATCTGTTGATCTCTCAATCGCTCGATTTGTAAATCAATCTCCTAACCTGTTGATCTTCCGATTGTTTGACCTATCAGTCTCTTTATCTCTTAATTATTCGACCCATCGATATCTTCTCGAATAGGCCGATATCGCCCAGTCCTTCTGAATAGAGTTCATTGATAAAAATCTATCTCCCCGAACGGGTCAGTGTTACTCAGTCCTCTCGAACGGAGTCCGTTGATAGGGATCTATCTCCCCGAACGGGGCAGCGTTGCCCATTTTTCCCGAATGGGTCAGTGTTGTCTAGTCCTCCCAAATGAAATCTATCCTATAGATCTATCTTCTCGAAATGGGCCAGCGTCGCCCAGTCCTCTAGAGCGGGCTAGTGTCTCCCAGTTCTCCCGAACGAAGTCCATCAATAAAGATTTATCTTTCTGAACGGACCAGCGTCACCCAGTCCTCCCGAATAGGCCAATGTCACCCAATTCTCCCGAACGGAGTCCATCGATAAGGATCTATTTTTCTAAACGAATCAGTGTCGCTCAGTCCTCCCGAACGAAATCTATTGATAAACATCCATCTCCCCAAAAGGGTCAATGTCGCCTAGTCCTTCCGAATGGGCTAGTGTCACCTAGTTCGCCCGAACGGGCTAGTGTCACTTAGTCCTCCCGAACATAGTCCATCCTAGGGATCTATCTTCCCAAATGGGCCGGCTCGCTCAGTCCTTCTGAATGGGCCAGTGTCGCCTAGTCCTCCCAAACAGAGTTCATCGATAAGGATCTATCTCCCCGAAAGGGCCAACATTGCCCAGTCCTCCCGAACAGAGTTTATCGTTAGCGATTTATCCCCTCGAATGGGCAAACATCACCCAGCCTATCGAATGAACAAGTCCTCCGAATGGAGTCTATTGTTAGGAATATATCTCCCTGAATGGGCAAACATAGGCCATCCTTTCAAAAAAAATCTTTTATATAAGTCCTTTCGAACAGAATTTTATCGTTAAGGATGTATCTCCTCGATGGACAAACCAAGCCCACTCTTTAGATTGAAATCTCTCAATGGAACTCTTTTGGATACAACTTTTAGCTGAATACATATGACTTACGCTTGTAATCCTACCCATCACATGGGTTCTATATCCACTTTCTCTCGGTTTCCTATTTAGGGCCTCGGTGCCCTAGACAAGATTCAACTTTCTCCATCGATCTTTTGTATTACATGAGGTCTTGACTCCTGGATGGGATCTAACTCCCTTCCTTGATTTTCTATTTATGAGTTTCGACCCCTAGATGAGATTCAACTCTCTTTCTCTTGGTTTTCTATTTTAAAATGACTATTACTGAACCGAACGGGATTCAGCTCCCTTTTTGTTCGAAATTGTATCACACTAGTTGCAACATTGCTCTAATATATTCTCTTGACTATAACACCTTCGATAACAAGCCAATACTCATGAATGCAAAGTCTGATCCTATTCTCTCGCATCGGTCTCTGGCCTCTCGCATTCATCGAGAGTTACATCATTTTGTCAGAACATAGACTCCAGGTCAGTTTTTGGATTTTCTACTTTTACTTTTCTTAGCACAAACATTCTGTACTCCCGACCACTGCACGCCTGAACTCCTAGTCACACAACCCCCTGGCCTCTCGACCCTTCAGCTTCTCGATCTCCTAACCTGGTATGTTATGATTCACTCGATATGTGATTTCCATATTTAACAAACAAAGGCAATATTCGCCGGAGACTCATTCAAATATTCAAATCTCTAGTGACCTCTAGGTCTCTTGACTTCTCGAACACTTAATCTCTCGTTCTATTAGCTGATCTTTAACAAGATCACTCGATTTGCTCTCGGTAAAGTAAGTAAAATCATGTCTTAGTGTTGTATCTCCCAATTGTTGCCCCTCTTCATTAGTCACCTGCTTGGCTCTCAATATTGTCTAAGATTCTGATGGAACATGGCCCCAACGGCTTGAAAAAGTTATCACCACTAGGTTCAGATCCCACTAAGCCCACAAACAGATGAGGGAGTCTCTCAATGATTCTATCTCTTGATCCTATATCTTCTCCCAATCGCTTGATCTCTGGATCACCTGACTTGTTGAATATTCGATCTCCCTATCCCCGGATCCACTGATAACTCAACTTGTTGATTTCAAAATCTCTCAATTGTTTGACCTATCAGAGAATCTATGCGTTTACTGTTAGTAAGCCCTCTTGCCTCTCCCTCGAGCAAAAGAAGTCCCTAATTGGGTAAGACCCCTATATTTTTCTTTCTAACAGTCTCTTTGTTTATTTCCTATCTATAAATTCTAACGAATCCTCCCGAATAAAAACTATAACTAGAATTTAACTACTTGAACGGGCCTATGACGCCCTGATTTATCATTGGAATCTAACTCCCCAAATAGGCTTATGCCGCCCTGATCGATCGTTCGACTTATCAGTTTAGTATTCCCTCAATCGTTCGACCTGTTGGTCTCTCAACCTCTCAATCGCTTAACCTGTCGATCTCTCAATCGTTCAACTTGTCGATCTGGTAATCCCTCGATTGTTTGACCTGTCAGTCTGGTAATCCCTTGATCGTTCGACCTGCCGATTTTTTACTCTCTCAATCATTCAACTTATCGGTCTATCAATCTCTCAGTCATCTGATCTCTCGGTCTCGCGATGAATCGATCTCTCAGTCTACCAGCCTCCCGATCTTTTGACCTTTCGGTCTCCTGGGAGGCCCCTTACTATTTGCTCTACTCATAATGCCATTTTTTCAAAATGCCATTAGGAGTGGGGGGAAATGATAATACCCTATTTAACAAGTTTCTAAAATCATTCATGGTTATCCGATAAGGAAGACAATCACCACCAAATTCAAATTTTTCTGTATTTCTGTAGAATTTTAATTTTCGCGGACTTTCACAAAGGAGTGGAATGTTTCTAAAGTTCTAAACTTTCCTTAATTTCAAGAAAGTTTAAATCTTTCAGAAGTTTTTGGTTACAATCCCTATCATTTTGAAAGAACTCAGACAAAAGAAAATTATGGTTTTCTACACCTCTGAGAAGACTATAAATACATAGTATAGACAATCATCACGGGAACTTATTTTTTACATATGAGAGAGATGCAGTTCTATACATCAATTAGAGGGGATTCCATACCCAATTTTATACATCAGTCAGAGGAGGGTTCTATATCCAATTTTATATATCATTCATAGAGGGATTTCATACCCATTTACATACACCGATAAAGGTAGGAATTCATGTTCAATCTTATACGATCAGAGATATGCTTTCATATTTTACTCTATACACAATCGAAAATATGATATCTATGACTATTATCAGTTTTTATTTTATTATTCATACTGATTTGACTGTTGGAGTCCCTCTGCCAGACCAGTCTCGATGGGATTTTACAGGTTTCTCATCCGTAAAGAATCAACGAACACCATCGTCGTTGGCTCCCCGCTCGAGTCAGAAGAGTATGTATCTGTGAGGTAAAAATCGACTCCAATAAGTGGGAAGATTAGAAGAGAAAAAAAAATGATTAGAAGATGTTACGGTTTTTTTTTTTCCTTTAAAAATTTAGATATGAGAGAAAAGAAGGGATTTGGATGGATTTGAGATTTTTCCAAATTTAAAATTTTTTCTTTCTTAAAAGTGAAAAGAAATGGAAGGAAGAAAAAATATTAGAGTTAAATATTTTTATCTTTTAAAAATACCCTTTAAAATTTGAAAACAAAATTTTTTATTCCCATTGAGTATGATTTTTTATTTTATAAATTTTTTTTAAAAAAAATTATAACTTTTCTGTTAATTATTTTTTTTTCTAAAGCTTTGAAACGTATTATTAATTGGATCGACAACAAATAAATATATAATAAAGATATTCAGAAATGGGAAGCAAGGGTAAAGTGGGAATAGCACGGAACAGAAGGTAGAACAAAACAAAGACACTGTTCCAGACCGTCCCTTGACACTAAAACCTCACCGTTAAAATGGAAAAGAAAAGAAAACAAACGAAAAGAAAAATGCATGCTATTTAAAGAATAAATAGTCACAAGGAAGTGGGCAAAACCCTGGCCACCCTTGCAGCTTTGAGCTCCAGCAGTGAAAAAATGGCGGAGTCGCTGAGATCGAAGCGAGAGAAGAGGCTGAGAAGCATAAGGAGCGAAATAGTAGAACCTATCTACGACAAGAAAGAAGCCGCGGAGCTCGATGCTCTAGCCGTCGCCCTCGCCGCTCCTAAGCTTCCCGTTAAGCCAACTCCAAACTCCTCCTCCTCCGCCATGGACACCGTCCCCACTACCTCCTACGCGTCAACCTCCGCCATGGGTATCAACTCTCTCTTTCTTCTATAAACCCTCCTATTCTTGCTCACTGGGTAGATGTTTGAGATTGGACTTTGAGTCTCCTCGATTGCAATTTATTTATTTGTGAATCGTGACCAGGGGAAGTCTTTACTTTTGTAATGGTTGTTTTCTTAAATTTTTGCCAATGTCTACGAACTAGAATCTGGAACCTAGTTAAGATAAACTTGCAACAATTGAAACCAAAATTTTCGATCACAGTTTTCCTATGAGGATAAGAGGAATAAGAAGATGCATGGGTGGAAAGAACCCTAACTTATTAAGCGTCTAAAATAGGATGGAAATCGGAATCATTCCCATTCCCATTTCTGTTGTTTGGAAATTTCCACAAAAAAATAACAATAAAATAAAATGTCTGTAAAAATAGATTATTATATTATTGTTAAAATGAGAGGAGGAAGAAGAGAGTGAATTTTTTTAATAGAGGGAGGAAGGGGAGGGAGAGAGTAATAATTATTTATAACGAGAGAATGGAGAGTAATAGAGAGATTTTTTTTTGCCGGGGGGGGGGAGGTAGAGAGGAAAGGAGAAAGAAAATGAATAGTTTAGAGAGGAGCAATTAATGATTTTGTATAGACTGAGAGAGAGAGTTGATAGGGTCATTTGAGAGAGAGAGAGAGATTTTTAGTGAGAGAAGATGAGAATAAAATTTTGAGAGAGTGTGGATTTTAGACACAACGAGAGAGAAAGTTGTTTAGAGAGAGAAGAGACAAGAGAGTGATGCTTTTTTTTTTCTTGGTTGTGAGAGAGAGAGAGAGAGAGAGAGTACATAATCTTTTAGAGAATAAATTTTTGTAGATATAAAGGGTGGAGTGAACTTTTTTTACAGAATTATTTTTGTAAATAAAAAGAGGATTTTTTAATTTTTTAATAAACAGTTGTAGGGGAAAGTAAATAGAGAGAGAAAGAGGAGAAATTTTTTTTGGCAGAGGAGTGATTTTTGTAGAGGGTGAAAGCGGAGAGGGAGATAATTGTAGAGAGAGAGATAGACAGTCTTTTAGATAATTGTTTCTGTAGAGAGAAAGAGGAGAGTAATCATATATTTTGTTAATATTTTTATCACTTCATTAATTTTCATTCCTCTTCTTACATTCTCATCCTGATCTCTATGTTCAGAATGGTAATTCCCATCCAAATCCCTCTTTTGGTTCCCACCCTATTCCCCTTCGAAAAGAAAGTGGAATTTTAAACTTGGAAATGGAATCGGCTTGGGAATCATTCCTTCCTTGCTTTCAAATTGTTCACTACAGAATGAAAACCCAAAATAAATTAATATTAATGAAATAAAACTTAGAGATATGAGAACTACTAAAGTTGGGAACAAGATTCAAGCATGTTGAAGCTATAGACAATTGAATTTACCCAGCCAAACATCTTTACATCTGTTGGAGATGGGTTATGACACTACAGATATCGACTCCTTATAGACTTGAACGATTGTCATAAGAAGGTATGTAATATCTGCAAAAACCGTCAGAGGATACTCATGCAGGGAGATTTCGACGCTCAAGTCAGAAATAACGATTTTTGAATGAAAAAGAAATTGACTGAGAGTTCAAGGGAGTGGTTCCCTGTGATTAGAGTGCCTAATGTGTCTGACCCAGAGAGCGTACCTGGTTTGGAAGGTCTTTGAGATATCTTATATCTGTGAGAGTTGTATATTGTCGGGATGTTTCAACCCTACTTTTCTTATCGTTGAAGGCAATGAGAGCCCTTGGTTACCTCTTGATGTAATCGGGATGACCTGAGAAAACAGGTTAAGAATAGGTTAAGAACCTCATGGCTGTCGAGTTGAAACACAGTAGTGTAGGCAAAGAAGATGCCATCCCATATGCCACCAATCTCTCTCCTTTCGATCCTAAAGTCTCTACGGAGCCAATGCCATGAGATGTACTCCTCCCACCTATAGAGAGATATGATGGTACTACAGACCCTCGAAACCACACAACCCACTTTGTGGTTGTTATGATCTTGAGGGATATGCCTAACCCTGCCATATGTAAACAATTCCCTACAACCTTGAAAGGCAATACCCTAACATGGTTCAATGCGATCCCAACCTTGAAAGTCAACCTCCCTTTTATCTCTGTGATAAAGGACGAGCCCCTAAGAGATTTTTTGGATAAGTTCAAGAATGAGATAATGAATGTCTTTAGTTTATACCACTTATCGCATTAGCAGCATTATTTACTAACCTTAGCCCTCAAGAATGAAAACTTCTATCACAAAGAATCCTCAATTCACTATTCAAGAATTCTATGCTTGAGTAAAAAAATACATCGCAGTGGAGGAAATTGAGGCATTCGATAAGTGGCAAAACAGAACAGGGAAAAATGAACATAGTCGCTTACCTTGGCAATCTTCGCTCAAAAGAAACCGATCGCAACCTCCTTCTCATCGTAGGTTCACCAACTACACTCCCCTAAATGACATGCCCAGTCAGATCTTGATGCAGATCAGGAGCAAATCCTACGTTAGATAGCCCCGACACCCTCAAGGGATGACTTAAAAAAGGACAAATCTTGGTATTGTCACTTCCACATAGACTATGGCCATCTAACAAATGAATATAGGAAGTTAAAGGATGAGCTTGAAATCTCGATTTGGGATAGCAGACTCCAAAGATTCATAAGCATGGAATGAGAGAACAACCTTCCATGGAGTTTGTGTGCGATAACACGAGTGATTGAGCCAAACGAACAACCACTCTTGGGAGCTGTCCACAATCTAGCCAATGGAGTAATCCTCCAAATATAAGGTGGGCACCCCTTGGATTTAAAGTCAATGAGCACTCTCTCAACATAATACCTTCAAACTCTTTCTTGGCGCAATGCCAACAGACACTTTCTCGACACAATGCCTTCAAAACTTTCTCTCGGCGCAACGCCAATGAGTATTCTCTTGACACAATGCTTCAAAACTCTCTCTTGGCAGAACACAAATGAGCACTTTCTCGATATAATGCCTTCAAGCTCTCTTGGTGTAATACCAACGAGCACTCTCTCAGTGCAATTCCGACAAGCACATTTTCGACAAATACCTTCAAAATTCTTTCTTGGCATGATGTAACGAGCATTTTCTCAGTGTAATGCCTTCAAAACTCTCTCTTGGTGCAATATCAACGAGCACTCTCTTGGCACGATGCCTTTGAACTCCCATTTGGCACTGTGCCAGTAAAGCCTCCTCAGCCCAATACCCTTAATACATTTTTAGCACAATGTCAATGAGCTCATTTAGATGCAACGCCTTCAAATACCATCAGTGCAACACCTAGTCCACTGTGTATATACTTCCAAGGTGTAATGCCCATTACAGTATCTCGATACATCACCTCATTGTCTCTTGGTGTAATACCAGAGACACACTCTAATCGCAAAACTGCCAGATAGCTCGACACAACATATGGTTTAAAACATGATACGGGCCTTGCGCCCTCTCAACGACTAATAAGGCTTCACGCAACTTCTTTTCAGTAAAATTCAAGGTTATAGGCTGTAGCAAACGAGACTATAAGGCAGCAAAATTGAAAGATTTCACTCAGCGTTAACCTTTACAGGATCTCAAACTGACTTTCATAGCTCCTTTTTAGGGCATCATCTCAACACCCCATTCAAGGTTTACTTAGTGTCATTCACTGTCGGTAACACATTCCTCATACTTACTCACCCAACATTAAATTTGTTGCATTACCAACTTTTATTACCAGTTTGCCAATGGGGGATACCTACTATGTTTATACCTCACCACTCTCACTCGATTTAGCATAAAGAATAATCAAGTAGCAAAACAACATACTGGCAATGTGGAATCCATAAATGAGAAAATAGATCTGAAAAGTTCTCTCATTCTAAAAAATATTTATACTACAGAGAAGTACAGAAGGAAAGTACAAAGACTGCAACAGATCAAGGAGAAGAATGAGCACAAGACCTTTGCCAAAAGTTAGTAAAATTAACCTGAAGAGCATCTATACGTGAACAAGCCGTGGTGACCTCTTCAAAATGGCATCTCCTAAGAGCACCGCCGAGGCTCAGGCACGTCCTCTCAGAGCTACCAACATTAACTCCATCAGTCGAGCCACTTTTAACCGTTGGATAGTATCCTCAGCTTGATGCAACCCATTGGAAAGCTCTTGATGGTTGCATTCATAAGTGTCATCCAGTTCTTGTAATAGCTTTTCAGCAGCTAGTCAGCCTGCTTCGATTCTTCTAAGGAGAACTCTTAACTTCTCACCCTTTTCAACGGCCATGTCAATAACTTTATACAAATAATCCAGATTAGCCTGCAACAACTCTATCATTTTTTCCTTTTTGTGAAGGGCAACAGACATTGCTTTCGCTTTCTCAGCTTCTTCCTAGGCCCTATCAGCTTGAAGTCAAGAAATCTCCTCCCCGAGGCCATCTAACTGGCTTTTTAAATGATCTATCACTTGATCCTTCCTTATCCTTTGAAACTCTGCCATAGCAATGACCTGCAAACAAGAGACAAATTACATAGATAATGACAAAAATGCAGAATTAACTTAAGCTTAACAAGAAAAGCATACCTTGTCACGCCCGATCCTCGGATCGACCACGCGACAACCGCCGCGTAGTCTCGGTACACGGGCAGAACCTCCCTATATACCGAGACTCCGCAAAACTATCAAATTTACAATAAATCATCAAACACATAAGACTCTTCAAAATATGAAATCATATAAACAATACACATGCAAAGATCCCATCTGGCTCATTCTTGAACGTACAAATGTACATATCGGCACACATCGGGGAGTGGGATCCTGTACATGCAATCATACATCAGCACACATCGGGGAGGGGGAACCTGTACATGCACGAGTACACAACAGCACACAACGGAGAGTGGAAACCTGTACGTATACGCATGCAACGTGACCATCCTAGCCACTCAGAATTCTCACCACAATAAAGCGTGTAACAAAACAAAAAGTCCCAAAACATAGCCGTCAGATTTTTACCAACACTTACCTGAGGAAAACAAGCCAGTATCGGTAAAATCCTAATGGTATGAGCTGTACAGAACTTCTCAAAATCATAGAAAAATAGCAAAAGCTAACAATTATAATTCAAATATCCCAGTACAGAATAAAATAGTTTTTCAAAAATAGAGCAATCAAAATAATAAAGTACAAATCAAAAATCGTCGGATTTTATCAATACTTGCCAACAATTCTGCTATTAGCAATAAAATCCGCACAGCATGGGATGTACAGACTTCCCTTTCCATAGTTTGAGAGCTATAAATCTCTAAAAATCCTGTATGAGCCAAATACCTATACAATCCGTAAAAATACTACGCAAGCTCCATCGAGTAGTCTCCCAACTAAATCTCCTCTGAAAAAGGTGAGAGAGGGGGTGAGTATTGGGGAATACTCAGTGAGTGGAGTGCAATGGTGCAATTGTATTCATAAACAAGGGGTGAATGTGGGGCAGTCAAAGCATATCTCGTAAATCATTTCATATACATAAAATCATTTCAATAAATCACATTTCACAAATATGCATCCATGTCAATTATCCTTTCAGAAAATCCTGGGGTCCCATCGAAAAACGCTTCTGGCTTAGGGCAGCCAAACCCAGACGAAATCCCGCCAAGAGTTTTTCTGTCCAATGTTTCAAAACATACCCCCTTCCTTGGCGTTGGGTCGTGCCTCACCGGGGTGCGTCCAGATATAGCCTGACCTACAGTAAAGGGAGACACGTCTGTCTCTCTCGCTAAATATCATCCAAACCCCAAACCATGCTATCCCTTCGGATCGCTCCGTGGTGGGAATATGACTATAGTCATCTACGACATCTTCATTTCTCAATCAATCCATTTCTCAACAATATGCCATGATTTTCAACAAATAATCCATAATCTCATGCCAAAGCAGTTCATAGAGCAATATCAAATATCACATGGCACAAAAGCATTCATAAACACAGTGGATGAATTCGTATTTCATAATCTAGTTTAGACAGCCCACAATCACAAAACAATTTATATAAAACATGTAAAAATCTTTCAAAATCATTTTCAAAGCAATTTTAAAACATGTTACTCATTCATAAACACAATAAACCATCCACTCACCTCTAGGGAGGGTATCCACTCCCTATTTCCGAAATCAACTCAAAACGACTCCTCTCGAGTCTCCAAAAGTCAACCTAGACCAATCAATACAAATAATCATCAATTAAGACTCTATTAAAGGGTTTTCAAATTTCTCTTTTATTTAAAATAGCCTTAATTTGCATAACCACATTCCTAAACTTTCGTTTCATCAATTTAGGATCATTTCCATCACCAACGATTTTAAATTTCCTATATTCCTTAATTTTTACCCATCTTCTCTCGAATTTACAAAATCCTAATTTAATTCATGCCAATTTCAATTCAAATCTCAAGGAAAGCTATACAAACCAATCAAACAAAACCTTAATACTATCTAAGACATTCTTCCATGCTTCGCAGTCCAATTTTTATCGAATTCTAGACCTAACCTCAATAATTTTATACAAGCCCTTAGGAAAATACATTTCTTTCGAGTCTCATACATTTCAGAATATATATATATATATATAATTTCTACCTAAATTCAACAAAAACAATTTGAATTATTGAAGGGATTGAAAATCCCTCACCTAGGATTTTTCGTGGTTCGCAATCCTCGCTCAGATGTCTTCTCAGTCCATTCTCAAACCTGTAAAACTCCCAATTTAAAGTAAATTTCAGTAATCTAAAACTATTTCCTAAGAAAATTTCAAAACCCTAGAATTTGGGTTAGGGACTGAACCTTACCTATGCAGGAAAGTGGGTTGCAGTCTAGGGTTTTCAGAATCTCAATGGTGGGTTGCAGTGAGGGCTCTCAACAGGAGGGAGCTACTCGCAGGAATCACTACGCGAGTGAGCAGTGGAGGGGGAGGGCAAAGATCTCTGCCATCGCGCGCGAGAGAGACGAAGAGCAACTCCATTCGCGCGCGGGAGAGACGAAACAGAGGGAGAGACGAGTGAGTGAGAGACGGAGAGATGGCGCGAGAGAGATGAAGAGACAGTGAGATAGAGTGAGACTGAGAGAGAGAGAGACTGAGAGATGGTGACTCACAGTGGTCACGTAGGGTGACTGGAACTCGACTGTTCACGGCAGCAGAAGGGGTAATCGACCGAGAGAGGGAGCGATGGTGAAGAGAGATCGCAAGAGGGGAGAGACGAGAGGCTGTGTTCTAAAGAGGGGGAAGGAGAAGAAGGATTAGGGCTTTTAGCCCTAATCTTTATTTGGGGGAAAATGCAGCGTTTTGCTACGTTTTGTCCCACTTTCTCTGTTTTTTTTTAACAATATATATATATATATATATTAAAATAAATAACAATCATATATATATATTCACACTCCTTTTTACTAAAATTTAAATCTTTCATAAAAATGGGATTTATTATGGTTCGCGGACACGACAATTTAAAAATATACCAAAAATTAAAAGTAAGACCTCAAAATCGAAAATCAATAAAATTTCAAAATTTTCTATTTTATTATAGAAATGTTTACAAAACATTCAACATCAAGTTTTCGGTATTACATACCTGAACTAAAAAAGCCACCACTACCTCATCACCCTGTTCCACCAATAAACGGTTCAACTCAGACTTTGCTCCATGGAAATCTAGCCTATTAGCAAATCTCCTTACTTCAACAATATCTAAATAACAAAAATAGTTATCACCACAAGTTATAGCGGCGGTTCCTTTCTCATTCAGATACTTCAGTCGGTCAAATAACCAAACCAAAATAGAGAGAAGAGGGGCTGTTTACTCAGGTATAACTCTTTACCCTTCTGCACAAACAGATACCCTGGGAGGGCACTTGAAACTTGGTTCTGTTCTCACAACCCCATCTTTTCGATCAAGATTCGGAGCTCTCGAGGAAACATCCTTTTCCTCAAACTCGAGAGCTTTACTTCTAGTGCTAGACAACTTATGGCTTAAATAACAAAAATAGTAATCACCACAGCTTATAGCTATGCTTTCATTCTCCTTTATATACTTCAATCGGTCAAATGATTAAACCAAAATAGGGGGAAGAAGGGCCGTTTGCTCAAGCATTACTTTGTTACCCTTTCGTATAAACATATACCTCGGGAGGGCGCTTGAAGAATTCGGTTCAGTTCTCGTTGCCTTATCCTTTTGATCAAAATCTGGAGCTCTCAAGGAAACATCCTTTTCCTCAAACACAGGAGCTCTAGCTCCAATGCCGGACACCTTATGGCTTTCAATAGCTAGAGGAGTAACCGGAAGTGGCTCTCTCACAATCCCTACCACCTCAATGCTAGGAATGGGGGCATCAACTTGCCTGTCTCCTCTTTAGGAATGAGAGTAGGAATTGGGCACGCATTACTTGCCCTCTCTTCTAATGTGTACCCTCTTTCTTCATCCACTCCTGCATTCATGACAGCCGGTGAACTTAACAGCCCTCTATAGAGAGCTCCTGCTTTGAATTTCTTCCCCTCAGCCCCCACCAATAAAAGAATGGAATCTTGAATCCCTAGGCACTGGGACCATTGTACCTACCAAACTTGATTCGTCACCCTCACTAGTCTCTTCACTATTTGGTGTCCAGACTAGCCTCCTCCTCTTTCTCAGAATGTAGTCTGGAAACTTGCCCTTAGATGCAGTCCCTTCATACTCTACCCCCTTTTTCGATTTGACATGGGTTCTCATCAACTTCAGGGTAGTAACCCGATCAAGATCATCAATCTCAACAAAATCAATGACATCAATGAGCCGTTTAGCCTCCTTCTCCAACATAAATGGCCCTTGAATTTGTAACTCTTCATTTAATAGAAGATCGGCTAATTTCAGCATCTCATCCTTAATTAGGGCCTCTACCTAGATAGCCCTGCCCATAGCCGTACAAAATTTCTAACTAATTTGACAAAACCCAAATGTCGAGAAGATACAATCACCTTCAATCCCACAGAAGGCTCTTCATTAGCATCTAGTAATGACGACACCAAATTCTTATTTGCACTTTCAACAAAAAAGAGTTTTCTCCTCCATGACCTATCTAGAGTCTCCTTATAAAAGAATTTCTATTTTGATTTTCACTTTGTCTGAACACAGAACCAACCTTTTATAGGACCCCTAGTGACACACTTCCTCAAATGAAATATCGAAGATGAAACTTTGAAATCAAATCTCAGGTGACAAAAACTCAATAAATTTGCCACCACCACTATCAACCGCCATGCATTGGGAATCAATAGAGTCCGAAATATATTCTAACCTCTCAAAACCACGCCCAAAGGTCCCAAGTAAGATACCCGCAAACCATATCTCACATGCTCCCTATATATGGGAATGTAGCCTTTTGGCATTTGGTTTACCTTCTCTTCTCCTGTGGGCAGCCTCAGCAAAAAACCATCACCTAAATTCATGTTTTTTGATGTAGCTAGCAATTTTTTCTCTATCATCACCCTCTTAATCTCACCAATTCCATGATGATTATGTGAACTAGAACCCTTCACCATATCTACTTTTCCCCAAATTTCACAAACCCTAATTTCTTAGTGAGTAAAAGTAAGATGATGAGAATGGACTAGTCATGATGGTTACAACCAATCCCAGATTGTCTAAAAAGAGGCATGTTCCAAAAGATTTGCAAATACCAAGAAGGCATATACCGCGTTTAATGCTCCACTTCCGTGTCGGTTATATTTTTGTACCCATTCCATTTATCCAAAACTGTTTTCACTCTGCATCTTTTCGAGTTACATAACTCTTATTATCTCAACTATACTTCTAGTGCTACCTCTTTAAGTTAATATTAGGAGTGAGGGGCAAATGATGGTATATGGTCCAGTGGACTAATACTATAAGATTGGAATCATTTGAGCTCAACAGATCATAAAGCCTGAGAGTAATTAAACAAGCTCTTGGTCTCTCGGTTGAATGCTCTTTCGGTCAAGCACTCTAATGTATACCTCTCGACCTTCTCGATCTTACCCTCTCGAGAAGTCAGCTACTTTTGACCTCTCGATCATCCTATCTCTCGACACCCAGGTATCCCGGTTGTCCCATTCCTTGATGAATACATTCCATTAACACAAGTATGATCATTCCATTAAGAAAGTAAATTTTTAGCAAATTTAAACTTTCCTTAATCAGATACGAATTTTCCATATTTTCGGAAAA
Organism: Dillenia turbinata; assembly: GCA_037126225.1. Taxonomy (NCBI): domain Eukaryota; kingdom Viridiplantae; phylum Streptophyta; class Magnoliopsida; order Dilleniales; family Dilleniaceae; genus Dillenia; species Dillenia turbinata. Next base: position 4,756,387 of record JBAMMX010000010.1, on the reverse strand, counting down.
ATCTCCCTCAACAAGAAAGCGTATCTCGGTAGTCACTTTTGATAAAGCAGGAAGGCTCCGTGATAACTTTAAATTTCCTTAATCGACATAATACTAAATCTCTTAAAGATTTTTAAGTACAATCACTACAAAAAAACAGCAATTCAGTGACGAAATTTAGCAACGAAAAATATTCGTCGCAAATTTGTAACAAAATTAGCGACAAAAAAAGTTGTTGTCGGAAATTAGCCACAATTTTCGCAACAAAAATATTTTCCTCGCAAATTTAGCAACAAAAACCTTTTTCGTTACAAAAATCGTTGCAAATTTCCGATAAACAATTTTTGAAGCAAAATTCGTTACAAATTTCCAACGAAACACAAAATTCGTTGCTAAATTTGCAACTAATTCCTATATTCGTCCCTAAATTAGGGATGAATAATGTATTCGTACCTAAATTTGCGACGAAAGAAAATTCGTTACTAATTTTGCAACAAATTCAAAATTTTGTCGCAGATTTTGCAACGAATTTACAATTTTGTCCCTAACTTTGCGACGAATACTATTTTCGTCGCAAACTTTGCAACAAATTAGGAAATTCGTCACAAATTTACAACGCAAAAAAAAATTCGTCCCAAACTTTGGGACGAAAAAAGAATTCGTCCCTGATTCAAGGACAAAATTATTTTTTCGTCCCTGATCTTGCCGAAATTTAAAAAATAAAATTATTATTAGAATTTCTACTTAGTGTTGAATGATATTATGTTACAATGATTTACATAAAATTTTATTATTAGTAAATTAATAAGTAAAGAAATTTTATTATTTTAAAAATTTTAAACTTCAAATAGCATTTTTTTAAAAATTTAATTAATGGAATGAGAGAGGGACAGAGAGAGAATTTGCATAAATGAGATGTCTAATTATCTGGTGTCCAGTGGAACAGTTCAGATTTTAATGCCTTTTAGGTCAACTGTCTGATCAGATGAATTAGAAGTGATGATTAAGATTGTCAGCAACGTCATCGAATATTTCATTAAACGATGGAACTATTTATTTGTTTTTAATTATCTATAAATTTTATTCCTGCATTAGGGTTTAAGGATTGTTTTTTATAAATTCATTATTCAGACCAATTCAACTATTTTATGAGTCCTCTGATATCACTATAATATGATGTATCATATATTATATATTTAGATATTTTATTTTTTAAAATAATTATTATCTTGATTTAAACTAATTTTAGATATTTTTTCGAATGAATTATCAAGTTTATTAATTTAGACAAATTTTAATTAATTTTAATTGTGCGATTTGGTTGGATTCTAAAAATATTGGATCAAAGCAGTGTATAGATTGTGGGGAAGTGACGCGTAACGGAGTAAGACAAATTGGGGAATGAAAACTTAAGTTTCACTTTGATTCTTTCTGTTTGTTTGGTTTTTATTATAATCCATCCGAAAGTATGGATTGACTCAAGTAGTAATTTATATGAATATTAAATTATTATAAAAAAATATTTAATTTTTCCTGGGTCCCTGAATCAGGGACGAAATCTGTTTTCGTCCCTGATCTTGCCGAAATTTAAAAAATAAAATTATTATTAGAATTTCTACTTAGTATTGAATGATATTATGTTACAATGATTTACATAAAATTTTATTATTAGTAAATTAATAAGTAAAGAAATTTTATTATTTTAAAAATTTTAAACTTCAAATAGCATTTTTTTAAAATTTAATTAATGGAATGAGAGAGGGACAGAGAGAGAATTTGCATAAATAAGATGTCTAATTATCTGGTGTCCAGTGAGATAGTTTGGATTTTAATGCCTTTTAGGTCAACTGTCTGATCAGATGAATTAGAAGTGATGATTGAGATTGTCAGCAAGGTCATCGAATATTTTATTAAACGATGGAAATATTTATTTGTTTTTAATTATCTATAAATTTTATTCTCGCGTTAGGGTTTAAGGATTGTTTTTTATAAATTCATTATTCAGACCAATTCAACTATTTTATGAATCCTCTGATATCAGTATAATATGATATATGATATATTATATATTTAGATATTTTATTTTTTAAAATAATTATTATCTTGATTTAAACTAATTTTATATATTTTTTTGAATGAATTATCAAGTTTATTAATTTAGACAAATTTTAATTAATTTTAATTGTGCGATTTGGTTGGATTCTAAAATATTAGATCAAAGTAGTGTATAGATTGTGGGGAAGTGACGCGTAACGAAGTAAGACAAATTGGGGAATGAAAACTTAATTTTCACTTTGATTCTTTTTGTTTGTTTGGTTTTTATTATAGTCCGTCCGAAAGTATGGATTGAATCAAGTAGTAATTTATATGAATATTAAATTATTATCAAAAAAAATATTTAATCTTTCCTCGGTCCCTGAATCAGGGACGAAAGTCATTTTCGTCCCTGATTTAGGGACGAAATACGTTTTTCGTCCCTGAATCAGGGACGAATATTTTTTTCGTCCCTGAATTAGGGAAGAATTTGCACCATGGTTCAAAAAATATGTAAGTACATTAAATTATTTAAATATTTACTTTAAAACATATTAACAAATTTATTTGATTTTAGGTCCATGATAATCAAGTTCAAGTTGAGCAAGAATTGTTAATCCATCTGTCATTGGGTCCAAAATCAATGGTACGAAATTGACCAGCATATTTCATAAACGGATATAATTTTCATACTGAAGAATATGGAATGAGAAAAACAACAATGAATAGTGGAGTTTGTGTACAGTCATCCAATGATGGAGGAGGTCAAAATGATTTTTATGGTTTGTTGGATGAAATCGTCGAGGTAGAGTACCCTAATCCAGAATTACGAGTTGTTTTATTTATGTGTCGCTGGTTTGACCCTGTCAAAGGGATGAAAGTGCATCCATAGTTTAATTTGGCTGAAATAAATCATAAGAAATTATATAAGAAATATGAACCATTTGTGTTGGCACAACAAGCGATTCAAGTATTTTATACTTCATATCCTAGTTTGAAACGTGACAAAATTGATTGGTGGGCTATTTGTAAAACGAAAGCACGAAAAAAAATTGAGGAACATTAGGAAGACATAGCATATCAACAAGAAGAAGTTGCCAATACATTTCAGACCGAAAAATATAATATTCCAACGTTACGAGATCCTAGCGGAGTATTAATAGATGTGGATGCAATGGAAATTTATGAAGAAGACGAAGAATCTAATTTTGAGACAGATGATGAGGATGAGGATAAGGATGATGATAATGATGTTGAAAAGTCTAATTTTGAGACACGATGGGGATGAGGATGACAATAGGGATTTTGATTTTTCATGACGAGTAAGATTTGTTCTCTTAATATAACAAAAATTGGATATTTATCTTGATATATGATAATCTATTTATTTTAATAGGTAAGTTAGTTTAGTTTTAATTTGCAAATTTCATTACTCAATTTGTTGTCTAATTACTGTTTTATTCTTAAATTTATATATTTGATTTGTTAATGTACTATCTTTTCTTCTATAGGTTATTAGAGAAGATTTCTTCACATATTGGTGCCTTGTTTCGTCGCATTTAATTTGTCAAATTAAATATAGTAAGTTTATTCATATTCTTCATTATGCATCTGATGAACATGTAATTTTTATTTTTTATTTTTTGTTAATAATATATTATGGTTGACAGTTTCGACGTGGTGATTATAGATGAAATTCTGATGGTAGATCGCAGTTCGCTTCAGCACCTTCGCAGTTTCATTCACTTGCTGGCAATATACCTTTGCCTCCACCTTCTGTTGCAGGCCCTTCGCATTCTCAACAAATTGGTAGTAATGTACCTTCGCCAGTCCCTTCGATGGAGCACTCATATGCAGAGAGGGAAGATAATCGGGAGTTGATAGCCCCTTATGGAAATTCGTAAGTACTAAATTTTGAAATTTTAAATGTATTATTTCTTCTATTTATAAAATAAATTATTTTTTTTAATTATCTTGTTTATTTAACATCGTTTGTTTGAAACTTTATGATAGATTTACAAATTCTGTATATGTTATTCATGAGCTTAATAGAATAGTGAATAACCATTGGGGAGGGGGTTCAATGATTTACACAAGTACTCCGGAAGAAACAAAAGAGCTATGGTGGAGCGAATTCAAGGTAAGTTATCTCAATCAGTTTATATATGAAATTAAGTTAATAGATTTATAATCAATTAGTTTTTTTCTATTGCAGCGAGTATTCACTTGAGATGAGAGTGAAGAGTTGGAAGAAAAAAGATTTTCAAGAAAAAATGCGGTGATCATATTCGACACGTTCTCAATTATGCGAAGAAACACGGAAAAAAGCCAGACTACATCACCGAGTAAAATTAGGGCATGATTGAGAATTTTTGGCAATCGGAGGAGAGCAAACGAAGGAGTGAGCAGAATAAAAAGAATCGAGCTTATAATTCAGGGGAATCATCTGCGACGTATGCAGGAGGCTCGATCAATATCGGTGAACATAGAAGTAGATTGGTAATTTTATACAAACACTAATTTTTTTTTCTAATTTAAACTATTTCATTATTTCTAACAGTGTTTTTTATTTTAGGCCAAGGAAACGGGGATCGAGCCTTCATTCATAGATACTTTCACGCGCACATTTCAGAAAAAGGACAAGACTTTGAGCGGGGAGAGAGCTAGAGCAATTAAGGTTTGTAATTTCAAAAGTTCCAATTATTTAATGAACATTTTCAATATTGATTTGAATTTACTATGTTGAACATATCATAACAATGTAGGAAGATAAATTTATTATGTTAGTCTATCCCAGATTTATTTTTATTGCTGACTTAATTCTTTGATTTCTAATGAATTACTTGATAGTGATTTTTTTTTTTATAACTTTCAACTTCTTCAATGTTAATGTGAATGTTCAAAATTTAGATCTTATATAGTTCATGATTTATGTTACTAATTTTTTTTTCATTCATATATATATCTATATATCTAATCAAGATTATATGTGTTTGTATTATATTGTTATTGTAAATTTATTTTAATTTTTCTCATGACAATACAGGAGAGATATGATGAGCTATCACGTAGAAGCTAGAGTGTTAGTGATGATGCCGGCGGATCTGAGCCATCTGTTGATAACATTAATACATGGCTCGAGGTGACTGGTGGACCAAGAGAGGGTAGAGTAGTTGGTTAGGTTCTTTGAGCAGAGCTTACAAAATCGCTAGTCCATCTTCTTCCACCCCACCAGCAGTCAGAGTAGAAATAAATCAATTGACTCAAGAGGTGAGCCATTTGAGGGATTTACTGTATCAAAGAGATATAGAATTCAGTGAACTTCAAGCAAAGTATACGCAAGAAATGAATGAATTCCGCATGCAACAAATGTTAATCCTGCAGCATCTTCAGTTACCTTCCGCTCCAAGTTAGATCCCCCCTACTATTTCTCCTCCTGATAATGCTCACGATGGTGATGATTTTTTTGATGATGATGATGATGATAATGATGATGAAGGTGGTGGTGGAGATCGTGTTTGAGATTATGTGTTATTTGACTATTCTATTTTGATACTCGTTACATTTACTCGGTTATGTATGATTATTTATATTTTAACATTTAGAGTTGATGTTGCTTTTATTATTATTACTATTATGATTTCTTGTTGATTTTTTAGTTTATTAATCTTATTAAAATAATTAGTTATATTGATCAGTATAATGGTTTAAAACGATTTGCATGATTAGTTGATAATGAGATTAGATGAGCAGGTATAAAAACAGGGTATATAGTGAAAAACGGCCCAAATATGTCAATAATATGTATATTTGTCGCAAATTTTGTCGCAAAAAAGGTGTGAGCTTTTCGATAAATTTTCCAACAAAAAACAATTTGTTGCAAATTTGTGACGAATTTTGCGACGAAAAATTTTCGTTCCTAATTTGCGACGAACTTAATTTTGTCCCAAAATTTGCCACAAAAAACGTTTCGTCATAAATTTGGGACGAAAAATATATTTGTTGGAACTTTGTGACGAATAAAAAATTTGTTGGAAATTTGCGACGAAAATCGGATTCGTTGGAAATTTGCGACGAATTCAGTTTTTGTCGCAAATTAGCGACGAAAATATTATTTGTTGGAAATTTGCAACGAAATAAATTTTCGTCCCAAAATTTACGACAAAAGAGTTTTCGTCCCAAATTTTGCGACGAAAAGTTAATTCGTCGAAAATTTCTAACGAATTTGATTTTCGTTGCAAATTAGCTACGAATATCCTTTTCGTCGGAAATTTGCGACGAATTTCTTCTTCGTCGCAAAATTTGGGATGAAAATTTATTTCGTCGCAAATTTGGGATGAAAATTTATTTCGTCGCAAATTTGCGACGAAAATGATAGTTGTCCCAAATTTTGCGACGATGGGTTATTCGTTGCCAAATTCATCCCAAATTTGCGATGAATTTTAGAACGAAACAATTTTTCGTCGCAAAATTTGTGATGAATTTTTATTTTTTCGTCCAAAAAATTTGTGACAACTTATTAGCGACGAAAAAAATATTTATTGAAAAATTCGTCGCAAATTCTATTTGGGACGAATTTTTTTAAAAAATTTGTCGAAAATTTTATTGCAAATTGATGTTTTTTTTGTAGTGAATCCCTACAATCTCAAAAGATATTTAACAATCTCTATAAAGAAATTAATGTTTCTACACCCCTAAACACATGTGGGATTTACCATACACACCCGTAAACTAGGTATATTTTTAGGAACTTTACACTTCCACACAAAGATAATACAGAATTCTTTCACAGGTTTTCTCAATCTATTTTTTATTTTTTCAAAATCACTCTTTTTGATTTGAATGTCGGAGTTTTCTTCACCGAAATATCCTCTGACGGTATTTACGAGTTCATCATTCATGAAGACTTCGAAGACTCCTTTTCAGTTCGATTTCACAATCGAGTCAGTGGAGCAAGTATTTGTAGAACAAATCCAGCTCCATCAGGTTTAATTTATGAACCCACCTACAGAGTGTATGAGACAAGAGTCGATCCGATCCGACTCGCGGGTTGGTTTGATTTTAATAATTATGCCTAAGTGTGCTTTTTCCCTTTCAATATATATGTAACATAGTATATAGCGATGTGCATTCTTATAGAATATAGTCGGGGAGGGTTTTTTTATTTAAAGGTATTTACTCTTTTTAACCTTTAAAAATACCATATTTCGTCGTATTTCGTTAGAAAAATAATAATAATAATAATAAATTTCCAAATAAAAAGGAAGACGTTTTCAAAGTTTTTTTTTAGTTGACGTTTTCAAAGTTTTTAATACAATGATTTGGAAATATTAGACTGCTGGCCTCAACAAGTGGTTGAGAGATGAGATGGTTACTCAATTCACAATTGATGTGACCCCCTCAACCCACTCTGTAGACTCTCTCCTAACTTGTTTTGCGGGTCTGACTTCCCTCATCTCCCGCCGGTTTGTCAATGGCAGGAACTTCTCACTATAACAATTTATTCACTTTATTTTTTAATTTGAGAAAATGATAGGATTGTCCCATTCTCTTATGACCCCATTTAGGAGTTAGGCACCACTGCCCGCGACCGTTGAATAATACAAAATATTTTTCCCCTTTGAATTCCATGTTCTACTTCATTTCCATTTTTCTTTTTACAATATAGCATTTGAAAGTATGATCCTTTATTAAAGTTTTGATATATTTTCCAAAGTTAGAAAATTGAAAAATACATTCAAAATACATTATTTTTTATTTTAAAAAATGAAAAAAAAAATTGAAAACGTTTTTTAAAAAAATCTATTTTTTAACCATGAAAAATACATTATATGATGGACAAAAATGATAAATATTTCTCTATTAAACTTATAGACCATTAACGAATAATCTTAGTATGGGTGGATTTGGACGGAGAGAGAGAGAAATAGTTCTTCAAACCAAAGACGACATATATGAAATTGTTATTCATTTGCAAGAAAAATTGGTAAAAGACTCCAAACCAAATAGCTTGTTCTTTGATGGTATCGACATGGAAAAGTCCAACCATAGGAAAAACAAAATTATATATATATATATATATATATATATATATATATAAATTATATGACGACAAAATAAGGGATATTAAGGATGCACCCGTCACCTCACCCCGCACGTTCATGTTTTGCTTTTGATGTATCATATAATAACAAAAGAAATATATACACTATAATATTCAGTTGGTTACCATGGAGCTTGTTGCACCAGATTTCATTGCCAAGATCCTGCTCAGAATCAATTAATCTCCACCGCTAGATGAGTTGACTTTCTTCCAATACGGAAATGTGGCGTTTGAGAGCTTGGGATAATTTTTTTTTTCCTTAGTATTTCTGAGAAATTAAAAATAATTCTTTTTAAAAAACTAAAAAATTATTTAGTTTTTTATTTTTAAAATTAAGTTAAAAGTTAATTTTTTAATTTTTAAAATAAAATTAAAAATTAAAAATTAATAGATATATTTAAAATTTTGTTTCATTTAAGTGAAAATATTAATAAAATAAAAATAATTATTTGAAAATATAAATAAAATAAAAATATATATATTTTTAGAAAAACTGAAGTGTTAAAAAATGAAGCAGAAATGCTCCTCTTCGAAACTTTTTCTTAAAATTTATTTTTTAAATTTTTTATCATAAAAACTTTTATTTTAAAAATTTTTTTAAAAAATATTATTTAATAGGTTTTCTCCTTCTCAAACAAAAAAAATTCCTACCAAACAGCTGCTAATTTTGCTGCTTTTAGTTTCATCTTAAACCAGATTGCTTTAAGATGGAAGAAAATATGGGACCCCAGATAGACATTTAAAGATATCCCAGGGATATTTTTGTCCAAAAGTTTCGGCAAAATATTCAAATCTGTCATTTTACTCATTTCTCTCTCACCCCTCTCTAGAAGTTAGAAAATAGAGAGAGAGACAGAGACGTAAAGTGGAGTCGTCGGGTGAGGGGCGCGTTAGTTGACTCCGTCCGCCACTTCCCCTCTCTCAACTGTCGTTTGTTTTACGTAACGGAGAAATAAAAAGGAAGAGAGGTAGAACTCAAGTCAAGTCCATTTCTCTCCCTCTCCTCTCTCCCCTCTCTCTACCTGTTTTCAAAACTCTTCAGCCTTGTCCTTCTTTAGAACAGTCTCAGAGAAGAAAGAGGTTTTTAGTTTAGTCTCAATTCATAGGAAAGTAGGAAGAGGTAGAGAGAGAGAGTGGGGGAGGATGATGACGATGATTCCTATGAGCGGAGTGTTGGTGATGATTTTGATGATATGGACGAGGATTGTGGATGGTCGATTTGTGGTGGAGAAGAGTAGTATAACCGTAGTGTCGCCCGATGATATGAAGTCGAACCACGACAGCGCAATAGGCAACTTTGGAGTGCCTGACTATGGAGGATCCTTGATTGGTACTGTTGTTTATCCGGACAAAGGATCTGTTGGTTGCTCCCCTTTTGATGGTGACAAGCCTTTCAAATCGAAGGCATCCCGTCCTACAATTCTCCTTCTCGATCGTGGAGGTACCCCTCTCTCTCTGATTCATGCAATTTAAAATCTAACTAATGGCTATCTTTAATTCACCCTCTTTTCTGTTTTTTTTTGTGGAAATTGTAATTTTGTATACTTTTTTTCTGAATTGACTAATGCATAAACGTCTTAATTAATTATGGGCCGTTCTTGTTCTTTAGTTTCCTTTTGTGGGGTTGACTCGATTTTTGATTAGATATCCTTCATATAAATGAGTGAGCATCCTTTCTTCAATTGACAAAAATTGGATTTACTTGGCATTTGGTATGCAATTAGCACTAACCGGCAAGGTTATTTGAATAGCGTGTTCATCAATTAATCATCTGTAGCTTTCTCTGTACCCAAATATCAATCTTTAGGTGTTCTTTTGAACTTTTAGCAAGTAATAGATATGGTCTTCGGAATAGATTTGCTTATTCTATCACAAATGGTTTTCCATTTTATTCTTTTCTCTTTCCTTTTTCTTTTTCTTTTTCTTTTTTTTTTTGGGGTGGGGTGTTTCAATTTATCTACAGTAAGATGAATTCTCTCTCTCTCAAACACACATACAGACAAAACAAAAGTTTGGTATTTTAATTTTCTTTGATATTTTTAATTTATGTACCGTAACGTGTGTATCTTGATATGATGGTACTAAAAGTTTTGGGAAAATTTTTAACTAATAGAATCGTTTCCAACGTAAAAAAATCTTCATTTTTGTGAAATTGGTGGTAATGAAATGGAATTGCTTTGTTTGGGATCAAGATCACTAACCCTATTATTTTTCTTTTTTCGGTATATATGTAAATATCAATATATGTGTCCATGCATATTTTAATTACATATAGTGGCAGTAGAAATCTAGGATACGGTTTATATTGATTTGACTGAACAACCCTATTATTTTTCTTTTTTTGGGTATATATGTAAATATCAATATATGTGTCCGTGCATTTTTAAATCACATATGGTGGCAGTAGAAATCTAGGATACGGTTTAAATTGATTTGACTAAATTCTTGCTCTTCCAGCTTGCTATTTTGCCTTGAAGGTTTGGAATGGTCAACAAGCTGGAGCTGCAGCAGTTTTAGTGGCTGACAATGTTGATGAGCCTCTAATAACAATGGATTCTCCTGAGGAAAACATTGATTCGGATGGCTACATTGAGAAGATTGAGATCCCATCAGCTTTGATACAGCGGTCCTTCGGAGAGACCTTGAAAAATGCACTAAAAAAAAGTGGTGAAGTTGTGATAAAGTTGGACTGGACAGAATCAATGCCTCATCCAGATTCGAGGGTAGAATATGAGCTTTGGACGAACAGCAACGACGAATGTGGAGTTCGTTGCGACGAGCAGATGAATTTCATTAAGAATTTCAGGGGCCACGCTCAGATTCTTGAGAGAGGAGGTTACACCTTGTTCACACCTCATTATATAACTTGGTACTGTCCTCGGCCTTTCATTCTTAGTGGCCAATGCAAGTCTCAGTGTATAAATCATGGTAGATACTGTGCACCTGATCCAGAGCAGGACTTTTGGGAGGGATATCAGGGGAAGGATGTGGTGTATGAGAACTTGAGGCAGCTTTGCGTGCACAGAGTTGCCAATGAAAGCAACCGATCTTGGGTTTGGTGGGATTTTGTGACTGATTTTCACATCAGGTGTTCCATGAAGCAGAAGAGATATAGCAAAGAATGTGCCGAGGATGTTATTAAATCACTTGGTGAGTTTTATCACATAGAAATGTTACCAGGTTGCATGGTCTTTGATCTCTCCTTGTATGTTCCATAATAGTTCCAATGTGATTTAGGTCTGCCCATTGAGAAGATTAAAAAATGCATGGGTGATCCTGATGCTGATGTTGATAATGAAGTACTGAAAATTGAACAGGAGATGCAGGTTGTTTTCTCTTTTCTTTGTGCTTCCCTCTATGTTAACTACAGTACATATTAAGTTTGATATATCCTTCTAACACATGTTCTCAAGGTGTTCAGCAGCCAATATGTTGTTGGTTCTAAGGGACTAAAAACATAAATTTGTAAGGCTGATGATTTGCTAAATAGTATGAGTAAATTTCTTCTGTCCTTGTTTGTGCATTCTAGGTTGGAAGGGGATCTCGTGGGGATGTTACCATCTTGCCAACCCTGGTTATTAATAATGTCCAGTACCGAGGTTTGTTACTGCATAACATGGCTTCTTTACCAAGTCTATAAATCCTAATGCTGTTTACTCCTTAGTTACCGTAGAAAGCACAAATCATGACTTAATGCCTTCTTTTTGCTACACTTTGGGAAAAAAAAAAGAAGATTTAAATAATTACCTAAATTTATCCCCATGTAGAAGTAACTATAAGAAATTATATAATGAGATACATTTCTACTACCCTTTGGTTAGTTTCTTTTGGTATTGCTAATATGATCTTATCAGTAGAAAAGTGATGTTGGTAAACTATAAGAAGGATAATGCCAACCATTAGACAGAGCATAATCGGTGGAGAAAGGGTAGAATGTTACCACCGTAATTCTGGTTGTCTTTAAGAAGGATAATTTATATTTAGTTTCGAATGAGCCTAGGAGGTCTGAGTCTTTTACTAGAATGTAACACCATTCATACTGTTTCAGATTGTCAGGTTCTGCTTTTGATGATAGCCAAAATTTTGGCATGTGTGTTTGATATGAATTGTCTTATTGAGGCCAAAATTTTGCAAGATGGGAACAGATATTTGCGATACTTATTTATTTTTCTATAGACATTTTATTTTCTGTTATGATTACTGCTTTACAGTAGAATATCCCAATGAAAAATTTAAATTTGCTATAGGTGATGCAGCAAAAGTATAGCAAGAATAGGATTTTTTCTTTTTTTTTTGGTTAGAAAAGGAAAAATATATTAGATGTAGGAAAGAATATACAAAATTCCAGAGAACAAAGAAGCCTCAGAAGAAATAAAGAAAAATACATAACAATATAAAGAAGACTAATGCACAGCTGCTTTTCATTTCTCTTCAAATTTTCTAAATTATATTCTTTATAAATTGGTAAGACATGAGCTCATAGAGAAGTATAAAAAACAATTTTGTCCCATAGAAGAGAAGCTTCAATAGTCACTACGAAAAATTTTGGTATTCTGATTTTTCCAAATACACCATAGGATGTGTATTTTTATAACAATCGTGCATCTTTCTCCCATCCAAAATCTCTTAATTTTGAAAGCAACAATCCGGAACTCTCCATGGGCAAATACCGGCCTAGGGAGTATTGAATAGTTTAAGCTTTGGAATATGAATTGATTATTGGATTGTTTCTCCTATCTTTCTGTCTCCCTCTACTGCCTTTGTCCTCCCTGGTTTCTTCTCTCCCTTCTTTGCCTACTTGTATTTATATTCTCCTTCTCTATTACTTTCTACATTAGTAGGTGTATTGGGATTAGTCATATCCTATTAAATCTTGCCCGTGGATGCACAGTACTTGTTTGTTTCTAAAAAATAAAGTTTTTATTTGTCAAAACAAAAATGAAAGGAAAAATGTTGTTGCTAAAAGGGTAGGCGATTATAAGTTGATTACTTACTTGAGGTAACTGCTTTTTTATGTTTTGAAATCTTAAAATGATACATGGAATGGCATACTCTTTTTGGAAAATGATGATATGGCTTCGAAAGAGTAATTTTCAAAATGTTAAGTGATTTTTAAGCTGGAAAAGATATCCACTTCTCTTTTTTTCAAAATTAAAAAAAAAAAAAGACAAACAATAGCTAGCAGGTGGCATATTAACTGGTCAAGCCTTGGTCCCTCAATGTTGTCAGGTTGAGTCCTTTGCTTCTCACTTTATCTAGGTCAAAATATTATTCATTCGAACCAATAATTCATCCAATTTCAATTCATCTTCTTCAAAATTATTTAATCAGTACTGCATTATACATAATTGGTAAAAACTTCTAAAAAATATTATGTTAATATAATGCAATCGGTTTTGTTATATCAATAAGTTTTGGTTTGATTTGAGAGTGAAAAAAATTTTCACCTTCGCCAATATTCCGTTTGGACCAATTCTGTTACACGTATAATTGTGTCCAATCTCGAGTTAAATATGCGACGCAGATACACAAATGCATTCATGTGCATTTACTCACAGAGAGAGGAGAGGGTAGAATAAATATCATCGTCATCATTATCATCACCATAATCATTTTTTGGGCAATGTCCTGGAATAATTAATTATACAACTCGACATAACTCTTTCTGGTTGTTGTTTTCCTAATAAGCGCTACTCTATCTGGTCATTGTACCTTAATGGTAGCTTTGTTTTTGTTTCTCAACAGGAAAACTCGAGAGAACTGCTGTTTTGAAGGCCATATGTGCAGGATTTAAAGAGACAACTGATCCTCCAATTTGTTTGAGTGGAGGTTGATAAGCACACATTTTCTTTGTGATTAGTGATGCTAGTGATTGGCAAATGTACTAAATTTTCATTGCTACGTGTCACCTGCAGACCTTGAGACTAATGAATGCCTTGAAAGAAATGGCGGCTGTTGGCAGGATATAAAACCTAATATCACTGCTTGCAAGGTATGCTAAAAAGTTGGACTATTCGCTCATGGTTGTTGCTAGTTATGAGTATCTCTTCGCCATCTTTTAGGGTTTGTCAGAATATTTTACTTCATCCTTTTTCCATCTAAAATAGTGCATTAAATCTTTACTCAGGACACATATAGGGGGAGAGTTTGTGAGTGCCCTGTTGTGGGTGGTGTTCAGTATGCGGGAGATGGTTATACCTCTTGTAAGGGTAAGCTCTCTATCTAAAACTAAAGAAATTGTGGTCTATCAGTTAAAAATAGCAGCAGCGAAACTTCAAGTAATTGAACCACTATGCTTTATGTTACTTGCAATCACACTGCCAAAACTATGCTTTTTCGCAGGCCAAAGGAAGGTGAGTTTTGAATTTCAAGCTGAGCTAATAATTTTGAGGTGGAGATGTTTATTTTCATCATTGCTTTAAAATAAGATCTAATCATTCATCTTTTCTAACTATGTAAATGAAGTATTTGCTGTTCCTTTTTTCTTTTAATAATTCATAGATTAAAATTAAAGGAGAAAAGTAAAATATTTATCATTTTAGATAGTAAGTAATATTGATGTAGTGTGGTCCTATATCATTTCTTTAAGGGGAAAAAAAAGATTGATGTATCCTGGTATCCATACCATATTCATTGTGCTACCTATACTCATGCGTTATAATTATTATGATTCCTAGGTGCAGTAATCTGTATTCTCAAGAGTTGTTCATACTTAAGGAAGAAACCCCCTCCTCCCCAAAATGTGTATATGTAAATGGGAAAAATCATCAGATGTTTTCCTTTGAAGGACCTGAGAGTACCTTTCTAGATTACGACCTTGTTCAACTGACTGATGCTTCGGGCAGACTTCATCAATAAAAGTCACGTAGTTATGTGGCATTTTTGTCTGCAACAGTCCTAGAATAGGTTTCTCTGAGCTTTTATTAAATCCCGAGCAATCTCATATTCTTGTCTGCATCAAGCTGCCTCACGGATAAATGTATGGAACAACTATAGTACCATTTTGCAATAAGACAACAAAAAATGTGGAGCAGATCCTTTTTCTTTTGGTGACATGGGTTCTCCTTGCATTGCCTTACCTGTTCAAATGAATTAATTACTGGTAATATAGATATTTTCTTCTGGCAGAATTCTGCCTCAGCCAGTGCTGATAAAAAGGTTTATCAAGTGCATCCAGATGCTAACATATCCTACATTTTCAGCGGTGGGACCTGCCAGATGTACAATAGACAATGGAGGCTGCTGGTCAGAATCTGAATCGGGAAAAACTTTCTCTGCTTGCTCAGTTCAGTGATGTTACGCCTTAACCTTTTTCTTGGTTGCTTTTTTGCATGCTTGATTATTTCATATACAATCACTTTATGCACATAGACATTGCCCTATGGTATTTTTCCTCTATTTCCACTAACTGATGCCAAATTCATGCTGTGTTATCAAATCCCATTTAAATAGGAGTCCGAGTTGACAGGCTGTCTCTGCCCAAATGGCTTTCGCGGGGATGGTCAGAAGTGTGAAGGTGCTTTTCCTTTCTCATTGCAATCTATGCACACTGCTTACGGACTCTGTTATAACAAATTTTCATGTGCTAAATCCTGTTTTTGTTTGGCCATTCACCAGATATTGATGAATGCAAGGAACATCTTGCTTGTCGGTGTGATGGTTGCACCTGTAAGAATAGTTGGGGTGGATATGAGTGCAAGTGCAAGGGGGACCACATCTATATAGCTGAGCAGGATGCATGTATTGGTAAGACTACTACATTTCATTTGTAGACAAGGTGCTCTACCTGCAGAAAAAATTTCTGGCATTCATATTATAGGTCGAAAACTATTGAACTATGAATTTTGATGGCATGTGTACTTTGATACGCATTTAGTTAGAAGGCTTCAGATGTCCTTCAAGGTGTTAATTATGTTTTCAAGAAAACTCGAAACTTTAAATTCTTTCATGGAGTTTAGTCTGTTTCCTAGGCTAAAATCTACTTGATTGTTGGTTCCATCAATACCGGCACATATTTGAGGAGTGACTGCCAGAGAAAATTACATAAAAGTCATGCAGGAAAAATTGTAATGCTAATTTGAATATATCCTGTTATGTGGCTTTCATCCTGGAGAGTTAAGGGATTGTTTAATTACCATCAACATGAGCATTCATGTCCCTCTTGGATGTTTTCTTAAATTTGTTCATGACTTGATTCAATATTTGCCAAACTGTTTTCAGAACTTCAACCTGATGATCTTCATTTTTAACCCCAGCGCTACTGGTTGTTATTATTATTATTATTATTATTATTATTATTATTTTAAATCTGGAATTTGGTTTACATAATGGTCTTAAAACATATGGACTCATTAGTAAATACTGTATATTGTTGTACCATTAGTCGTTTGTGCTGTATTGACTATGTTGTTTATTGCAAGCACCACCATGCATTGGATGATCATAATCCAGCTATTATGTATGATGTTTTGCTGCATTGATTGTACATGAAAGTACCTCATCTCTTTTTTATCACTGTTCACTCACGATTCAGAGCGAAATTCATCGAAGATTGGGTGGTTCCTTACCTTCATAGTCCTAGCAACTGTGGTGGGTGCTGGTTTGGCCGGTTATGTATTTTATAAATACAGGCTTCGGGTATGGAAATGAATACTAGTGAATTTGAATCTACACTTTCATTCTGTTTTTTCTTATCCACCGTACTAAAATATCCCTTTTTTTCCTCCTCTCTCTCTTTAGTCCTACATGGACACAGAGATTATGGCTATCATGTCACAGTACATGCCTCTTGACAACCATCAGGCTAATGTAGTTGTTCATGAAGCCCAACCATTGCGGCATGGTTCATCAGTTTAAGGTATCCAAAGAATCTCAACTGACCAGTAAACCTACTTATTCTACTTATTCTTCTTATTTTTAGCTAACTATCATTGGTTGTTCGATGCATAGAATCAAGGGCTGGAGCAAGTTGTGCTGTTGCAAGACTCGTGACGATGGATTGTACCTGCTGTTAGTTTTGCATTCGCATCCATCGCTCTTGAGCTCAGCCTTTAGTGTTATAGTTTGAATTATCCCTTATACAAAGAAAAAAAATCAATAGTCTTCACAGGTTTTTTTTCCCTAGTGTTGTGTAGATAAAATCTGGAGGGTTGTAAATCTGGGATGATCAAGGTACATGTGATAGTGGTTATAGACATCATTTCGATGAAAACGCCATTATGGAATAAGTTGTACTTTTTGCCCTTGTTATTATGGAAATCATACAACTACAGATGTATATTCTAACTCCCGCCCTGAGAATTTTATCTAGAATTCTAATCACTCTCTCTCTCTCTCTCTAGACATATAGTGATACTAAAATTTCCAATTATTGGAGGAGGAAAGAGGCACATATCAATCAAATTGTCACATCATAAGAAACCACTTTTAAATTTTCTTTAATCTTATTTTCCTCATCTGTGGATGCTACTCGTATGATAATTTTCTACGGAAAAGTCTAATCTCTTTTATATTGAAATTTAGTTTTTACTTGCACCACTATATTTTCTATGATTTCTTTTATAAAAATATTATAAATAAAATAAAATAGAGATAGTTTCAATAATTTGAATAAAGTTGAATTTTCCCAAACACTAGGTAAGAATAGCTGGAAGGTAAAGCCCAATCATGACAAGTTTATCCCTTCAAATAATGACATTTTATAACTCATCAAACCTTCAATTAGAATCAGGCTAGTTTAGTCCGAAAATTTTCCCATTACTTAAGTTTGAGAATTTGTGTAATTTGTTTGAAATTAAAATATTTTTGTATTATCTTTTGATAGAGATTTCGTTTCAGTCATACTTTTTTTGATATTTTAATAATAAAAAATTATAAAATTCAATTTTAACCCTTTAAAATGCATAATTGTAAATTCTCTCTCTCTCTCTCTCTCTATCTATCTATCGATCTTTTTTTTTTTTTTAAAGAAAATTTATAAACACTAATTAGAACTGGAGACACCAAATTAGTTTTTTACAAAAATCTCTACAAACTTTTATGTTTTTGGTGAATGAAGGAATATTATTTTTCCTTGCACTAGGTCATAAATGTATCAAAAAGCTCATGTAAGGAATGTGACCGTAGGTGTGTGTGTGTGTGTGTGTGAGAGAGAGAGAGAGAGAGAGAGAAGGAAAAAGGATAAAATTGGAGAGTGATTTTGCCTTGATCATACCATCCTTGTGATTCCACATTTTTTTTTTCTCTTTTCAATTTGGCTAGTCGTTTTCCAGATGCTAACCTCGATTAATTGCCATGTAGTATGACTTATCTTTGTAAAAGTTAAGTAACACGAGTTCAATTTTAAATAAATCAAATCTTATATAATAATTTATACAAGTAAAAGATAAAATTTTCATAGGAACAAAATAATCGGCCAATTATTATATCTGATAATTTAATTCAAGAAATAAATTAAATTTTAATAATAAATTTGTCAAGAAGAAGAAAAAGAAGAAGAAGAATTTCAAGTAAATTCTATATGTTTAAAACAAATATGTGTTACATTTAAGGATAGAAGGAAGAAATATTTAGTATAATAATTCAAATAGAAAATTTACAATTAAAAAATCAATTACTAAATCAATTAAAAGATATAATATTAGAAGAAGAAAAAAGAATAAGATCAGTAACAAAAAAATCCTTAAGTTTAATACAAATTTTTTGAGAAAAATCCTGCAGAGAATTTGATACAACAAATAACTACAAAAGAATTACAATCTAAAATAAAACAATTAAAATTACAAATCAAAGAAATAAAAAATGAAATAAGACAATTAGAAATACAAAATATTATAGAAAAATCACAAGAAATAGAAATAGGAGAAAGTAGTAATAAGGCACAAATGCCAAAAAAATTAATAAACAACAATTTATACAAACAATTGAAAGAATAATATTTTAAAGATGGTATGTAGAAGTACAATTAGTAGTAAATAAAAATTTTATAATAACTTGCAACCGGAATTGAATTGTATAAAAACAAGAATAGTACCCACAAAATATTGTCAAAAGACTAAATAAAGATTACTATCAGTAGACTCAACAGAAATAACAAGTAAAATATAAACTAACTAATGCATTAATTTGTAATAAAAACTACTGTTTTCATAATATACTCATGATAGTAGAAGATATAACAAATGAAATGATTTTAGAAATTCATTTTATAACACAACTTTACCCTTTTAAGGTAAACTAAAATGGAATAAATATTGAAGTATTAGGAGAAAATGTATTACTTAAATTTTACAAATCCTATAAAAAAAATACAAATGCTTCAAGAAAACTCTATGCATAAAAGAATAAATTCTATAACAAGAAAACAAAAGCAAATAGCATCAAATAGCATTTATTAAGGAAGATTTGCAATATGTTAGAATAGAAGAACAATTGAAAAAATGAGAACTTCAAAATAACATAAAAATTTAGAAGAGAAAAATACCAAATGCTTTTTGGGAAAGAAAACAACATATTATAAAATTACCAAATAAAAAAGATTTTGATGAAAAAATATTCCAACTTAAACTAAACCTATACAAATGAATAATGAATATTTAAAAATATGTAAAAAAAGAAATACAATTTTTATTAGATAAAAAATTGATAAGACCATCTAAATTACTATGAAATTGTATAGTCTTTTATGCAATGAATATTATAGAAATAGGGGTACCAAAATTAGTAATAAATTATAAACCATTAAATAAAGTTTTAAAATGGATTAGATATCTAATTCCAAACAAAAATGATTTGTTAAATAGATTATACAATACTAAAATATTTTTAAAATTTTATTTGAAATCGAGATATTGGCAAATATAAATAAGTAAAAAAGATAAACATAATACTACTTTTATAGTACTCATTGAACATTACGAATGGAATGTCATTCCATTTGGTTTTAAGAATGTACCATTTGAATTTCAAAATATAATGAATGAATTATTTAATCCTTATTACAAATTTATAATAGTATATATAAATGATGTGTTAGTGTTTTTCATAAAATATAGATCAATACTTTAAACATTTACAAACATTTATAAATGTGGTTAAACAAAATTGTTTAGTTTTATTTGCTAAAAAGATGAAATTATTCAAAATAAAAATCAGATTTTTAGAACATGATATATATATAAAGCTACTATTACACCAATAACTAGATCTTTAGAATTTGCAGACAAATTTTTAGATGAAATAAAAAATAAAAATCAATTACAAAGATTTTGAAGATATTTAAACTATATAAGTGATTTTTTTCCCAAGCTAAAGCTGAGAGAATATTGTTTTATATTATATCAAAAATTACAAAAAAATCCTAAACCTTGGACTACTATAGTAGTAAAACAATTAAAGCAAAAGTTAAGGCTTTGCCTTATTTAGGAGTACCAAACCCATCAACCTTTATGATAGTTGAAACAGATGCATCAAATATAGGATACGGAGAAATTTTAAAACAATGATTAAGTGAAAACTCAATAGAAAAATTAGTTCGTTTTCATTTAGGAGTGTGGATAGAACCTTAAATAAGTTGTTCTATAATTAAAAAAAGAAATTTTATCTATCGTAAAATGTATTATAAAATTTCAAGATGACATTTTTAATAAAAAATTTTAATGTAGAATAGATTGTAAATCTGGAAAAGAAGTTTAAAAGAAATATGTTAAAAATATTATTTTAAAACCAATATTTGTAAGATGACAGACTATTTTATCCGTATTTGATTTTGATATAGAATATATAAAAGGTTCTCAAAATTGTTTGTCTGATTTTCTCACAAAATATTTCTTACAGGAAAAATATTCTGATTCTCAAAAAAATGCAGTCAAAAACTCCCCCACAAAATCTAAAAGATTATGATGTGAGTGTGATAATTACCCAGCCAAAACAATCTAAACTAGCCACAAGACCAACCATGCAAATTCCTCTTTACAACCAGTTTGAACCTACAAGAATGTTTAACACTTTCTTATGCTCAAACTATTAAAATCCCAAAACCAAAACAAGAGTATCTTCATCTACAACTCAAATAAAATTATTTGATTATATTCCCAAACCTTTTACTAAACCAATTTGCCTTACCAATTTTAGAGAAAATCAAGTCCAAAATACTTTGAGAGTTTATGCTACAAAAATATTCCCACAAGGTTTTCAGTGGTTCCGTGATTATTTAGGGAAAACATAAAAGTTCTATGAGTTTATTCTTATAGACACACAATCAGCTCTTATCACTCATAATAAAGACCCCACAGGAAGAATATCTTTTTTTAAATTACAAATTGGACAAGTTCTTTTTCAAAAAGATTGGATGGAATCACTTTTAGAAAAACAATTTTTTTCAAAATTTTATTTCTCAAGGATATACTTATCATGACTATAAAATACATGGTATAGGATACTTTACATCTGATCATACAATCATTCTTGATTTTTTACTTTTCATCACAACTATCCAAAAGATTTTTAATTTGGTTTTACGATTGGTAGTGGTATATAGGGTCATCTACTCGAATATATCCCAAAGAAATCCAAAACTCTTTTGAATTTTATTCCAAAAACCTTAAAACCCAATCCTACATTAAAGAGATATTTTTTTCATCAAGAATTTAAAATACCCTAAATTTTTTGTTGGACATTTTAATTAGCCCAAATTTTCGCACAACCATTTCCATTAAGTTTGATTAGAGAATTTAAAGTTAAATGGTGGTCTCAATTCTCTGTAAAAGTATGTTCTATAGAGTATGTCTAGAGATTTTTTATAATTGGAGAAACCATTAAAATAGGTATTTCACAAATTTCTTCTTTACCAAAACTCTCTCCAACACAGCACAAATTCATAGAATTCTGTGACAGAAAGAAAAAGAATGTAACACCGATACTACGGTGTCCGTATTGTATTCTCATTCTTGAATTTAATAAAATATTCCTCAGTCTATATAAATAGAAAGAAAATTTTAATTATATTGATTTTCGATTTTGGGATCTTTAAATTAAAATTTTTGGGATATTTAAAGTATTCGTATTTCCGATTTGTAGAGTAAAGTGAGTATAAAAATATATAGATAATTATTTATCCAATTATTAATTTATACATTTACTCATTTAATTATTTATAAATTTATTTATAAAAAGAAATATATAATAATAATAATAATAATAATAATAATAATAATAATAAAAAGGGAAAAGGATGGGTTAGGGTTAGAAAACCCTAACCCTTTTCCCACTCTCCCTCTTCTCCCTTCCCGCGACCGCCGCCTCACCCGAACCCTCTTCTCTACCACTACTCTGTCGCGACTTGCCTTCAATCACCACCACCCACGGCCACCCGCAACCACTGATCACTTCTCTCCACCTCCCCCTCGGTCTCACTCTCTATCGCTCTCTTTCCCTCTCTATCTCTCGCGGTCTCGCGATTCACTCTCTCTCTCACCCTCGATTTCGCACCACTGCAACACCATCTCCACAGCCACCACCGACCACCGCTCTCCTCCCTCTACCTCTCTCTCTCGGTTCCCTGTCTCGTGGTTTCTCTCTATCTCTCTCTCTATTTCCCTTGTCTCTCTCTCTCTCTATTTCTCACTCTCTATCGCGCGATCTCTCTCTCCCTGTCGCGCTATCTCTCTCACCCGAATCTTCCTTCCTCCGCCGCCAACCACCTACGACCACCACTTTCTCTCTCTACCTCCCCCTTGGTTCTATCTCTCTTTGTTTATCACTCTCTATCTCGCTCGCTGTCTCACCCTCTCTCACGGTCTACTCTCCCTGCCTTACTCCCTACGCGCACAATAGCGCGCGATTACTGGCGCGACAGCCCTACGCGCCCGACTGCAGCGCGCGATAGCTCCAGCGTGCGGCTGTAAAGCCTCTTCCCTGCTAGCGCGCTTCGCTCTCCCTCTGTTGAGAGCGCTTCCGTAACTCTTGCAGAGCCCCAAATCGACAGCATAGCAGCAGGCATCCGAAACCCTAGACTACTTGCACTCATTTCCTGCGAAGGTAAGGACGAAAGTTCTGACCTATAAATTTAAGGTTTTGATTTTTATATTAATTTAGATTAATTACTGAAATTTGTTTCAATTTGGAAGTATTGCAGGTCCTGGAATGAATTGAATGGTGCACGGACGTTAGAGTTGCGAATGGTGAAACCCTAGGTAAGAGAAATACTAGTATCTTGGATGATTGAATGAGTTTAGGCCGAATTTAGTAGGAGAGTTTCATATATGTTCTAAAAAAGGTGTGGAATTGGAAGAGAATGCATTTTCTGACAGTTTATATGTGATTATTAAGGTTAAGTTTAGAAGTCTGCGTGAATTGGGCTGTTTAGTATGAAAGAAGTATATTATAGGATCATAGAATCATGTTAAGTTACTTTGAATAGTTTCCCTCAAGGTTAAATTATGAAATTTGTATGAAAGTATTTGGGATCAGAGTTAGAAAGCAATGTGCTGTGAAATGAAGTATATTGTCGCCTTTTATGCTCTTCTTAGGTTGTATTAAGTTGTTAATTTGCATAATGGTAGGTATATGAAGAATAATTTAAAAGTTGTGGTTATAGTTTAAGAGCTATCGTAGTCTGTTACATTATAAGTCGTCCTGCATATAGGAAATAAAAATACAATTTTAGTAATATGAAAATAGGTTTCAATACCTTTAAAATGAGATATGGTTTGAAGAAATCGGATGAGAATTGAAAAGTGTATGAATTTTCAAAAATTTTTCTAACTTATAGGGAATTTATGTATTTAGACTTGTTTTCGATTTTGAACGATTTTAGGTTTGAATTTAGTTTGATTTTGATTTGGTTATTTACTTATAAATGGAATGAAAATTGATGACATTGGAGAATTAAGGTTTGTACAAACTTAGGGAAAATGATAAACCCTAAGAATAATTGGAAATTTGATGATTATTGTGATAATTTGATTAGGTTGATCTTGTTGGAGACTCGAGAAGTCAAATTCGGATTTATTTTGGAAATAGGGAGTGATTACCCTCCCTGGAATGTGAGTGGGACCCTAATCTCTTGCATGAAATAGTGAAACATGATTTTATCGTGTTTTTAATAAAACATGCTTTTGATATGCATTGTCTCGACGTATGAAATTGAAATTCAAATCTGTTTTGTGATTATTGGAGTGTTGTACTTATGTTTTCCACGATTATGCATCCATGTTTGAAATAAAATGAAATTGTGCCATGATTTGAGAAATGAATGTTTTCTATTCTACCATTGCATTGATTTGTTGAATGTAAATGATTTCGATGAAATGTATTTGACAAACGGATTTGAATTATTTTGAGGATATGATGAGATGATTTGGCTATGTGGGTTGGATGCTTACTAGCTTGAGATGATATGATGATATGACATTATTTGATTGATTCCGTAGTTACAAAGGGACTTTGTAGAGGCACGGGTTGCCCGGATACGCTTCTGCAAGAGGTATCCGCAAACGTCCAGTTTATATGGTCATAGGCGCAAATGGTTGAACCCTCATCGGGGGAGGACGTGTGTGACACCACCGTCTAGCACCGGGCGGGGACCTATTGACGAGCCAGTTTATATATTTCGTAGGCACAAACGGTTGAACCCTCATCGGGGGAAGACGTGTGTGACGCCACCGTCTAGCACCAGGCGGTGACCTATTGACAAGTCTGGGTAAGCAAGGGCTAATCCCACGGCCAACGTCGGGGTATAGAGCTACTTTTGAAAAACTTTGCATAATAAAACCCCCGATGCGCCTGTCCCAGGTCATGGTTGACCTTTGCCAGGATCCTTTCGGCTTGCTCTATGATCTACTTGATTTTAAATTGATGCATATATGTATGATATCGTGTGAATGATTAAATAAGTTCATTTTATTCGAAAATATCATGATTTACTGCGAAATTTGAATCATTGGTTACGAATGATATTATTTGACACTCCAATGTTCACCTACAGTATTAGTACTTGAGATTAATCCCCTCACTCACTGAGTATCCTCCCATAGATACTCACCCCTCTTCTTTCCTCCCTCAGACAGGATTGTTGTGCTGGAGTGATACTTCAGAGTTTAGAGATTTTGACGGATCTGGTTATTCTGGACGGTGAAGTTTTAAGTTTAAGCTGAAACTTGAATTACGTAATATATTTTCGACCCTGCAAGGTCTTGTTAAGGTCCGTAGTTGACCGTGTACATATTATGGGATGACTGTATAATTTTTGGATTTTTGTTTGCGAAACTCTCATATTTCACTTGCATTGAGGCATTTGTAAACATTTAAACTTTTTACTTGGGAAATTATTGTATATTATATAAAATTTAGATCTGCTCGGTGTGGCGGCTGCTCATGCTCTAGTTAGGCATGACCGTAGAGGTCTGTGACTAGGACTGTTGGTGATTTGTTAGCCTTGCGTTGTCTGGATGTCGGTTGTGAGATTTGGTGGATTGTTTTGAGGCCGGGATAGCCATTTTATTTTATTTACAGGACGATTTTAAATTATCCAGGTTTAAACAGATTAAATTGTATATGGGAGACCTCCGATTTATGAGGAGGTTCTGTCCGATTTTCTGTAAAAATACAAGCGGCATCCAGGGCAACGGGGGGCTGTTCACGATCCCGGTTCGGGGCGTGACAGTTCGGTTGGTATCAGAGCTCTAGGTTTGAGAGCTGTGTCTGATAAAATAGTTTGAAAGTATTCCCAAATATGATTTAAAAGTCCTCAATGCATATGAGAGTTTCATTACAATCATGAGATCCCAGTACATGGTCTTAGGCATATGAATTATTATTTTTAGGGGGTTAGATACGCCGTATCTAACATAGCATATTGGTTCTATCAATTCTTAAACTTATAATTTTATTCATTTTAGGGGGTTAGTTATTTTGTAACTAACCCTAATCTTTGAATCATATCTAATTTAAGCTCTTTCTTTGTAAGATTTTGATTACTAGGCGAGGTACTAGATTTGTACCTGAGATATCTAGAATACCCGAGGATGTTTCCTCATCATGTGTATCCTTCTAGCACTTTCTCAGCCGGCTATTATAGCCACGGTTCCATCACCATCATTTGATGCATTTAGACAGGTATATGAATGGTACACCTCCCATTGGATTCAAATACCTTGATTCATAATTTGAATTCTATTTTAGGGGGTTAGTTACCCAGTAACTAACCCTAATCCTTGGTTTTATCTAATGAAACGGTGCTCTCCTTGCAGAACTATGCCGCCTAGACGTGGTAGGCGCGGCGCACCACTGGAGAGTCTCTCAGTGCCTGAGGCTTCTAGGGCACTCGAGGCCCCACGAGTACCAGAGGGTGCTTCTTCTACTCACGCACCTTCTCCTATGCCACCCCCAGCACCTCCACCAGCTGGTACAGCCGAGATCCCTCCACTACCGCTCGATGCTTTGAGGCAGTGGCAGGAGTGACTTAGTAGATATGGGGCGTAGATGCCCCCACCTCCACTACAGACTCCAGCGACCGCATCTGCGGCCGTACCTGCTCCTACGGCACTGATTCCTCCTTCGGTGACCGGTTCTTCCATTTCTAGTCCAACCGATAAGACATCGGTTACTTTGAGGCGCATCCATGAGCTTACTCAGTTGGTGACAGAGTTACGACAGCTCATATACACAGACTTTTCAAGATCTAGTGATGTCGTAGTGGCGAAACACTGGATCTATAGGATTCGCAGGATCCTTACTGATGTGGGATTGTCATAGGAGCTTAGATTGAGAGTTGTTGAGAGACTCCTCAACGGTGATGCCCTCACTTGGTCGGAGGCTATTTGTGACGAGGCCATTGACTCACTACAGTAGGAGGACTTCTTGAGGGAGTTCGATCGCAGATATTTTACAGAGTCCTAGTAGGACCATAGAGGGTTGAGACCTAGACGAGCCAGAGCTCGAAGTGGGGTAGGACTTCTAACTTTTAGGGAAGCCCCTCTCACTTTACATCAACACAGTTCGAACAGGGACCACGTCCCTAGAGTTTTAGAATATAGGCCCCTAGTGCCTCTAGTTAGTCCATAGCACAGCACCATCCTATTTGTCGCGACTGCGGCTGATGTCATTTTGGAGCTTGCAGAGCTCCCTTTAGATGCTTCTAATATGGAAAGCAAGGACATATTTGTAGCTCTTGTCCTGACCTAGGTTTCAGAGGTCAGGTGTCACAGACACACATGGGTGGACCATGGATAGGTCAGCAGGGAGCACCTGCACACTCAGTACACACCGCTCCACGGACTGTAGCTAGGAGCAACATTGCACTAAACTCCTCACGATAGCAGCCGAGGGCATAGGTGTAACGCCGACACTGCGGTGTTCGTATATTATTTCCGTTTTTGAATTTAATAAAATTATCCTCAATTTATATATATATGAAAAAAAATATTTAATTTTTATTGATTTTCAATTTTGGGGTTTTTAAATCGAACTTTTGGTATATTTAAAATATTCGTGCTTCCGACTCGAAGTACATTTTGTTTTGATAAAAATTTGAACTTTAAATATAAAATGGGTATAAAGATATATATATATATATATATATATATATGAATATTTATTTAATTATTAATTTATCAATTACTTATCTATTCATTTATAAAATTATATATATATATATTAAATATATAATAATAATAATAATAATAATAATAATAATAATAATAATAATAATAATAATAATAATAATAATAATAATAATAATAAAAGAAAAGAAAACGGGTTAGGGTTAGAAAACCCTTACCCTTTTCCCACTCTCTCTCCCTCTCTCTCTTTCTCCTCGCCGCCGCCCTCCCTCACCCGCCGCTCGCCTTCACCGCCACCGCTGCGACCGTCCACCGCCACCGCCACTGCCACCTCCCTATCCTCTTTCTTTCCCTTCGATTCTCTCTCTACATCTCCCAATCGCTCTCTCTCTTCGTCTCCCTCTCCCGCGATCTCTCTCGTCTTCGCCCTCCTCCGCCGTGTTCCGCCACTTTCGACACCATCAACCACCCACGACCACTGATCTTTCACTCCCACTCTCTTTTGGTTCTCTCTCTAACACTCTCTCTCCTTCTCCTTCGCATTCTCTCTCTACCTCTCGCGAATCACTCTCGTCTTTCTCTCACCGCCGCGAGTGGCCGTCACTGCCGCCTTCAACCCCCAACCGACACCCCCTCTCTCACTCTCTAGCTCCCTCTGTTTCCTCGGCTCTCTCTGTTTCTCCCTATTTCTCTCTCCCTGCGCGCGCGCGCAACTGCAGTGCGAGATGGCTCCCCTGCGCGCGCGACTGCAGCGCGCTACAGCCCTGCACGCTTGACTGTAGCGCGCGACAGCCCCCAGCGCGCGCGCGACTGCTGCGAGCGACAGTCCCTGCGTGCCCGACTGCAGCGCGCGATAGATCTAGCTTGCGCGGCTGCAGTGCTACCTTCCCTTGCTCGCACGCTCGAGCACTCTGCTCTCTCCTTCGAGAGCCCACTGCAATCTTCAGAACAAAGAACCCTAGGTCGCGATGGTTTCCGCGATCCTTCCACTGCGTAGGTAAAGACCAATTTCTGATTTTTATTCCTAGAGTTAATACTCTTAAGTGGTTTAGTCTAACTGTTAGAATCCGTTTTGAATTGGGAATACTGCAGGTCTTGGATTGAATGAAGTACATTCGGAAGTCAGGTCTGCGATCCGAGAAAACCCTAGGTGAGGGATTTCTAACCTATTCGATTTATTTGGATGAATTTAGGGTAAATTAGAGTAAGAGTGTATTGCATATGTTAGGATGAATGTTAGAATAGAGTTGAAATGCGTGTTTGACGTTATATGTAATTAATTAGGTTAAATATAGGATTTTATACAAATTGGGCTGTTTCGGATAATAGAATTATATCGAATTGATTAGAATGATTTCTCTTAGAGTTTAATTCGACGTATGCATGAAAACAGCTGGAAATTGGGATTTAAGTTTAAGGATATATGCAGTCTATTTCATTTTAAGTTGCCATGCATATAGGAAATCAAAATACAATTTACGTATTATGAAAATAGGATTCAATACCTTTAAAATGACATATGGTTTGAAGGAATCGGATGAGAATTGAAAAGTGTATGATTTTTCAAAGGATTTTTCCAATTTGTAGGAAATTTATTTATTTGAGATTGGTTTTCGATTTTGAATGGTTTTAGGTGTTTGAATTTAGATTTGTTTGAATCTCGTTAATTATTTATAAATGGATTGAAATTGATTACATTGGAAAATTGATGAAATTCGTGATTATTTGATTAGGTTGACTTCTTAGAGACTCGAGGAGTCGAGTTTGGTTCGATTCGTGGTATTATTGGGGAGTGCACTACCCTCCCCTATACGGTGAGTGGGACTACGACATCTACTATTGATTGATAAACCATGTTTTACCGATTTTCAAATGACATGATTTCTATACGTGTGAAAATTTAATTTTTGGATTTTGATAAGTATATGTACATATTTTTGTGACCATTGGAGTGTCCCAACTGCTGATTTTATTGATATGCATCCATGAGTTTGATAACTGAATATTGTGCCACCCTTTTGATATATTGATATGTTTTAAATGCTTCCACTTGCATTGGCACCTGATTTGAATGGATTTATACGTACCATTTGGGTTGTATGCCCGGCTGATATTATGATACGATGCATGGGGCTATATGCCCGGCTGATATGGTGTTGGGATGCATGGGGCCACGTGCCCGGCTGATTTGATATTGTTCTGTAGCTACGAAGGACGTCTGGTAGCGGCACCCCTTGTGCCCGGATACACTTTGGCTGGAGGTATCCGCCAGATTGTCGTGTGTATGGTTGTCCCAGGTTGAACCCTCATCAGGGGAGGACGTCGGGGGCATCATACACGGCCGACTATTTATACGTATATTATTATAATTATTATTAATTACAGGCTAGTTGGAGTAGTCTGTGGCTAACATTGGGGTAGAGAGCCATTATTTGAAATTTGCATTGTGAAAACCCCCAATGCGCCCATCCTTGGTCGAGGTAGACCATTGCCGGGGTTGTTTATTCGGCCGCTCTTCTCATGTGATTTGATACTTGGATGGATGCATATGTTATTTTCTGATGTGTGCCTCGCGATATGTTTAAAACTGCACGCTGTTTTCATATATCCGATATTGTATTACATGCTTTGACACTCCAAGTTCACATTTGATATTGATAGCACGATGTCCTTCCCCTCACTTGCTGAGTATTCTCCCATAGATACTCACCCCTCTTCTTTCCTCCCTCAGACAGGATTATTGTTGCGCCGGAGCGACGTTTCAGATTTTGGAGATTTTGGTGGATTTGGGTGATTCACGACAGTGAGATTTAAGTTTTAAATAAAAATATGAATTTCATACTTTATGTCGACCCTGCGTGGTCTTGATATTGAGGTCCGTAGTTGGTCGTGTACCATATTTTGGGATGACTGTATAATTTATATATATTTATTTGCGAAACTCTCGTATTTCATTTGCATTGAGGCGATTGTATGAAATTGAATGTTACTTGGGAAAATTGTTGTAAATTTGCATAGAATTTAGGTCCGCTTGGTGTGGCGGCTGCTCATGCTCTAGTTGGGCATGACAGTAGAGGTCTGTGATTAGGGTTATTGATAGATTTTTATAGCCTTACGTTGTTCTGGATGTCGGCTTTGGAAGTTGTTGGTTTTGGAGAGGCCAAGATGGCCATTTGTTTTATTTTCAGGATGATTTTAAATTTATACAAGTATACAGGTTTAATTGTACATGGGAGACCTCCGATTTATGGGGAGGTTCTGCCCGATTTTCTGTAGAAATACAGTCGGTATCCAGGGCAACGGGCGACTGTTCATGATTCCCGGTTCAGGGCGTGACAATAGGCCCATGTATATGGTATGACACAGGACGCTTAGGTGAACCTAGATGTGATCATGGGTAATATTTTCACGGATTTTATTATTTAGGAGTCTTTATGTACTCTCCTTTTTGAAATCATGTATATCATGATAGCTATGTACCGTCTTAACTAGTTAAAGCTCTAGAAGCTTAACTATTGTGATCCTCTTTTGAAACCATGCATCTCATGATGATATGTACGGTTATGACTGGTTAAAGCCTTAGAGGCTTGACTACTTGATATATATATATATACGTATATTTTTTTGCGTATCCTATATTGGTTCCTTTTTCAATTTCTCGTATCATGAGTACCATGAAAATATTCAGAGTCGATGCCCGTGTTCTTATTAACACTTGTTCAGACTGTTCTTACGTGAGAGCTTCTTACACCCAACAGTCGGATAGGCTGTTATCGCTACTAGATGTCACTCCTCTTGATGAGAAATTGGTTAGAAAATTCAGTGTATAGAGAGTGCTTATCTCTCTTGTTTGATGGAACTCCGTGCATTAGGAGTCAGTTTGACTAGTGATGATCGAGCAGCATTACTAGCTTGATTTGTAATGAGGTCGACCTTGCTCGACCGCATTAGAGAGAATTAGGGAGCAAATGAGGAGCTCCAACGTATTCTTGATAGATCTGTAGAGATGATGACAGAGAGTTCCGAGTCCGTGATAACGGACTAGTAGTATATCGATAGCGGGTTTGCATTCCCACCGACAGTGAATCTTCGTAGAGATATTCTAAAGGAAGCTCATTCCTCCACTTATGTTATGCATTTGAGAGGTACAAAAATGTACCTAACTATCCGAGATAGTTATTAGTGGTCTGGTATAAAGAGAGAGTTCATTGCTTGATGCCTGGTTTGTCAGTAGATGATGGCCAAGCATCAGTGACCCACAGGTGCTTTGCAGCTTTTTTCCCATTCCCGAGTGGAAGTAGGAACACGTCACAATGGATTTTGTGATGGGTTTGCCGCGGACTTCAGCACGGCATGATGCCATTTGGGTTATCGTCGATAGACTCACCAAGTCCGCATATTTCATTCCGATTCATGCTGATTATTCCTTAGAGGTATTAGTAAGCCTCTATATTGACACGATTATCAGACTTCATGGGGTACCAATGTCAATAGCATCGGACAGGGACTCCAAATTCACTTCTAGATTTTGACCTAGATTATAGGGAACATTGAGTACTAGATTGAGTTTTAGCATCGCATACCACCCCTAAAGCACATGCTGAGAGCATGTGTTAGGGATTTTCGGAGCAGTTGGGATCGGCATCTCCCACTGGTAGAGTTTGTATATAATAATAGCTAACAGGCCAACATTGGTATGCCCGTGTGAGGCATAGTATGAGAGGAAATAACGTACTCCGTTATGCTGGGATGAGGTAGGTGAAAGGCAACTCAACATTGTTGAGTTGATTGAGGAAACAAAAGATAAGATTAAGGTCATTCGTGAGCGGATGAATGCCACCCAGGACTGATAGGAAGTCTATGCTGATAGGAGGTGGATGACATGGTTTTCCTACGTATATTGCCCTAGAAAAGGGTGATTTGATTCAGGTAGCGGGGCAAACTGAGCCTTAGGTATATCGGACTTTTTCGTATCCTTGAGAGGGTTGGAACTGTGGCATACAGATTGGAGCTGCCAGATGAACTCTCCCATATTCATAACGTTTTCCATGTCTTAGTACTCAAGAAGTACTTAGCTGATCCTTCTCATGTACTTGAGCCTCCACCTGTTGAGTTACGAGAGGACCTTAATCTTCTAGTTCAGCCTGTGGCTATTCTAGATCAGCAGGTCAGAAAGCTGCAGAGCAAGGAAGGTTCATTGGTCAGAGTCTTGTGGAGGAGTGATTAAGTTGAGGAAGAAATCTCGGAGTCCGATGAAGCTATAAGGAGACAGTACCCTCCTTTGTTTACTGTTTAGCTTTCTTTTAGTTTCGAGGACGAAACTTATTTTTATGGGGTTAGAAAATGTAACACCGACACTATGGTGTCCGTATTGTACTCCCGTTCTTGAATTTAATAAAATATTCCTCAGTCTATATAAATAGAAAGAAAATTTTAATTATATTGATTTTCAATTTTGGGATCTTTAAATTGAAATTTTTGAGATATTTAAAGTATCCGTATTTCCGATTTGTAGAGTAAAGTGAGTATAAAAATATATAGATGAATATTTATTCAATTATTAATTTATACATTTACTCATTTAATTATTTATAAATTTATTTATAAAAAGAAATATATATATAATAATAATAATAAAAAAAAAAAAGGGAAAATGATGGGTTAGGGTTAGAAAACCCTAACCCTTTTCCCACTCTCCCTCTTCATCTCCCTTCCCGCGACTGCCGCCTCACCCGAACCCTCTTCTCTGCCACTGCTCCGTCGCGACTCGCCTTCAATCACCACCACTCACGGCCACCTGCAACCACTGATCACTTCTCTCCACCTGCCCCTCGGTCTCACTCTCTATCGCTCTCTTTCCCTCTCTATCCCTCGCGGTCTCGTGATTCACTCTCTCCCTCACCCTCGATTTCGCACCGCCGCAACACCATCTCCACAGCCACCACCGACCACCGCTCTCCTCCCTCTACCTTTCTCTCTCAGTTCCCTGTCTCGCGGTTTCTCTCTATCTCTCTCTCTATTTGCCTTGTCTCTCTCTCTCTCTATTTCTCACTCTCTATCGCGCGATATGTCTCTCCCTGTCACGCTATCTCTTTCACCCGAATCTTCCTTCATCCGCCGCCAACCACCCACGACCACCACTTTCTCTCTCTACCTCCCCCTCGGTTCTCTCTCTCTTTGTTTATCACTCTCTATCTCACTCGTTGTCTCACCCTCTCTCACGGTCTACTCTCCCTGCCTTACTCCCTGCGCGCGCAACAGCGCGCTATTGCTAGCGCGACAGCCCTGCGCGCCCGACTGCAGCGCGCGATAGCTCCAGCGCGCGGCTGTAGCGCCTCTTCCCTGCTCACGCGCTTCGCTCTCCCTCTGTTGAGAGCGCTTCTGTAACTTTTG
Organism: Dillenia turbinata; assembly: GCA_037126225.1. Classification (NCBI taxonomy): domain Eukaryota; kingdom Viridiplantae; phylum Streptophyta; class Magnoliopsida; order Dilleniales; family Dilleniaceae; genus Dillenia; species Dillenia turbinata. Next base: position 4,722,319 of record JBAMMX010000010.1, on the reverse strand, counting down.
CAGAGCCCCAAATCGACAGCATAGCAGCAGGCATCCGAAACCCTAGACTACTTGCACTCATTTCCTGCGAAGGTAAGGACGAAAGTTCTGACCTATAGATTTAGGGTTTTGATTCTTATATTAATTTAGATTAATTACTGAAATTTGTTTCAATTTGGAAGTATTGCAGGTCCTAGAATGAATTGAATGGCGCACGGATGTTAGAGTTGCGAATGGTGAAACCCTAGGTAAGAGAAATACTAGTCTCTTGGATGATTGAATGAGTTTAGGCCGAATTTAGTAGGAGAGTTTCATATATGTTCTAAAAAAGGTGTGGAATTGGAAGAGAATGCATTTTCTGACAGTTTATATATGATTATTAAGGTTAAATTTAGAAGTCTGCGTGAATTGGGCTGTTTAGTATGAAAGAAGTATATTATAGGATCATAGAATCATGTTAAGTTACTTTGAATAGTTTCCCTCAAGGTTAAATTATGAAATTTGTATGAAAGTATTTGGGATCAGAGTTAGAAAGCAATGTGCTGTGAAATGAAGTATATTGTCGCCTTTCATGCTCTTCTTAGGTTGTATTAAGTTGTTAATTTGCATAATGGTAGGTATATGAAGAATAATTTAAAAGTTGTGGTTATAGTTTAAGAGCTATCGTAGTCTATTACATTATAAGTCGTCCTGCATATAGGAAATCAAAATACAATTTTAGTAATATGAAAATAGGTTTCAATACCTTTAAAATGAGATATGGTTTGAAGAAATCGGATGAGAATTGAAAAGTGTATGAATTTTCAAAAATTTTTCTAACTTATAGGGAATTTATGTATTTAGACTTGTTTTCGATTTTGAACGATTTTAGGTTTGAATTTAGTTTGATTTTGATTTGGTTATTTACTTATAAATGGAATGAAAATTGATGACATTGGAGAATTAAGGTTTGTACAAACTTAGGGAAAATGATAAACCCTAAGAATAATTGGAAATTTGATGATTATTGTGATAATTTGATTAGGTTGATCTTGTTGGAGACTCGAGAAGTCAAATTCGGATTTATTTTGGAAATAGGGAGTGATTACCCTCCCTGGAATGTGAGTGGGACCCTAATCTCTTGCATGAAATAGTGAAACCTGATTTTATCGTGTTTTTAATAAAACATGCTTTTGATATGCATTGTCTCGACGTATGAAATTGAAATTCAAATCTGTTTTGTGATTATTGGAGTGTTGTACTTATGTTTTCCACGATTATGCATCCATGTTTGAAATAAAATGAAATTGTGCCATGATTTGAGAAATGAATGTTTTCTATTCTACCATTGCATTGATTTGTTGAATGTAAATGATTTCGATGAAATGTATTTGACAAACGGATTTGAATTATTTTGAGGATATGATGAGATGATTTGGCTATGTGGGTTGGATGCCTACTAGCTTGAGATGATATGATGATATGACATTATTTGATTGATTCCGTAGTTACAAAGGGACTTTGTAGAGGCACGGGTTGCCCGGATACGCTTCTGCAAGAGGTATCCGCAAACGTCCAGTTTATATGGTCATAGGCGCAAACGGTTGAACCCTCATCGGGGGAGGACGTGTGTGACACCACCGTCTAGCACCGGGCGGGGACCTATTGACGAGCCAGTTTATATATTTCGTAGGCACGAACGGTTGAACCCTCATCGGGGGAAGACGTGTGTGACGCCACCGTCTAGCACCGGGCGGTGACCTATTGACGAGTCTGGGTAAGCAAGGGCTAATCCCACGGCCAACGTCGGGATAGAGAGCTACTTTTGAAACACTTTGCATAATAAAACCCCCGATGCGCCTGTCTCAGGTCATGGGTGACCTTTGCCAGGATCCTTTCGGCTTGCTCTATGATCTACTTGATTTTAAATTGATACATATATGTATGATATCGTGTGAATGATTAAATGAGTTTATTTTATTCAAAAATATCATGATTTACTGCGAAATTTGAATCATTGGTTACGAATGATATTATTTGATACTCCAATGTTCACCTATATTATTAGTACTTGAGATTAATCCCCTCACTCACTGAGTATCCTCCCATTGATACTCACCCCTCTTCTTTCCTCCCTCAGACAGGATTGTTGTGCTGGAGTGATACTTCAGAGTTTAGAGATTTTGACGGATCTGGTTATTCTTGATGGTGAGGTTATAAGTTTAAGCTGAAACTTGAATTACGTATTATATTTTCGACTCTGAGAGGTCTTGTTGAGATCCGTAGTTGACCGTGTACATATTATGGGATGACTGTATAATTTTTGGACTTTTGTTTGCGAAACTCTCATATTTCACTTGCATTGAAGCATTTGTAAACATTTAAACTTTTTACTTGGGAAATTATTGTATATTATATAAAATTTAGGTCCGCTCGATGTGGCGACTGCTCATGCTTTAGTTGGGCATGACCGTAGGGTCTGTGGCTAGGACTGCTGGTGATTTGTTAGTCTTGCGTTGTCGGGATGTCTGTTGTGAGATTTGGTGGATTGTTTTGAGGCCGGGATGGTCTTTTTATTTAATTGACAGGACGATTTTAAATTATACAGGTTTAAACAGGTTAAATTGTATATGGGAAACCTCCGATTTATGGGGAGGTTCTGCCCAATTTTCTGTAAAAATACAAGCGACATCCAGGGCAACGGGCGGCTGTTCACGATCCCGGTTCGGGGTGTGACAAAGAAGGTACAAGAAAATCTAAGGTCTTGGCAAAAAGGGAAGGAATTTTCAAATTCTTAGAAGAAGAACATGGGTTTTTAAAATATTGGGTTTAGAAAGCTAAAGAGAAATATTTAGCAAATAAGGAATCACAATGCTCTTCGGACACTATCAATGCGGGTGACCAAAAATATCAAGATGCTTAGGACCCTTATGAATTTTGACAGGATAATGGTGAAACATCAAGGACATCAGCACATCAGGATACAAAGTAGGCTATCTCCAATAAAAAGACAATTTAAGAAAAGAACTACAAGTGTTTTTAACAACCTGAACAAAAGAGGAGATATTTTCCTAAGTATAGCCAATACAATGAATTTGGAAATATATGTGGAAGATAGGACTTTAACAAAAACTAAAAAATTGAGGAATCAGACAAAAATAAAGTTACATATTACAAAAATGATAAAAAAGAAAAAGTTGAAACAAAAAATTTTGTCATTGTTCAACTGGGCACTTTACAATAATACCTACACAATGGAAGAAATAGTGGAAGAATGGGGTTATCTCAATTATTACCTCTATTTGATCATACCAGACTAAGAATTTATTTTTGTGGACACATGACAAGGACAAGAAGTACCAATAAACTTACAAGCATAGCTATTTGACACATCATCTTCAGACAGCTCAGATTTAGATAACAAAGAAGTACCCATCAATCTATAAAGAAAGAGAATACAAGCTTAGTGGAGAACAAAAGATAGTGAAAAATAAAAGAGAATCCACTCAGACAATTATTGAACAACTTTTCTTTTTTCTTTTGAAAAAGTATCACCACTATAAAAGCATCTTTGGACAATCATCACAACAAAATGATAGGCAAATAAAAAAGAGATTCTTAACAATGTAGAAGGACAACCCATCTACAATCATACAGTGGACAATTCATCTGGATCTCAAACAAATATTGTAATATAGTTTAAGTGTCTTTCTATAAATAGTTGTAAGATATGTGTTTTGGGCATCAAGGGTTATAACCCTCTCTCCTTGTAAGAAAATTCTCTTGTAAAAACTTTCTGAGTATTTAATAAAGTTTGGGGAAATTTATAGTTTCTCTGTAAGTAATTTATTTGTTTTAAAATAGATTTTATTTATGAATTAATTTTGTTTATTTTATTTTGTATTTTTCAGTTTGGATCCTATTTTCTATTATGGTAAACAGGATCCAAATTGAAAATACCAAAATATAATAAACAAAATTAATTTGAAAATAAAATCTATTTTAAAACTAATAAAGTACTTATAGAAAAACTGCTAGCTTCTTCAAACTTATTAAACACTCAAAAAGTTTTTACAAGAGAGTTTTTTTACAAGGAAAGAGAGGGTTACAACACTCCATGCCCAAAACATATATCTTAGAACTATTTATAGAAGGAAATTTAAATTAGATTACAATAATTGTTTGTGATTCGGATGAGTTGTCCACTGCATGATTATAGATGAGTTATCCTTTTGTATTATTGAGTCTCTCCTTTTTTTATCTGCCACTTTGTTGTGATAATTATCTAATTATACTTTTACAGTGGTGATACTTTTTGAAAAGAAAAAAGAAAAGTTGTTCAATAATTGTCTGAGTGGATTCTCTATTATTTTCCAGTATCTTTTGTTCTCCACTAAGCTTGTATTCTCTTTCTTTGTAGATTGATGGGTACTTCTTTATTATCTGAATCTGAGCTATCTAAAAATGATGTGTCGGATAGCCATGCTTGTAAGTTTATTGGTATAGTGTTTGGTCCTTGTAGTTGCCATGTGTCCATAGAAATAAATTCTGTCTGGTATGATCAAATAGGGTCAATAATTAGGATGATCCCATTCTTCCACTATGTCTTCTATTGTGTAGTTATTATTGTAAAGTCCCCAGTTGAATCATGACAAAATTCTTTGTTTCAACTTTTTCTTTTTTATCATTTTTGTGATATATAACTTTATTTTTGTATGATTCCTTAATTTTTCAGTTTTTGTTGAATTCCTATCTTCCACATATCTGTCCAGATTCATTGCATAGGCTATTCTTAGGAAAATAACTTCTCTTTTTGTTTAGGTTGTTGAAAACACTTATAGTTCTTTTCTTAAATTGTCTTTTTATTGGAGATAACCTATTTTTTATCCTGATGTGCTAATGTCCTTGAGATTTCACCATTGTCCTGTCAAAATTTATAAGGGTCCTGAGCATCTTGATATAATTGGTCACAGGCATTGATCGAGTCTGAAGAGCATTGTGATTCCTTATCTGGTAAATGTTTGTTTTTAGCTTTCCGAGCCCAATATTTTAAAATCTCATGTTTTTCTTCTAAGAATTTGAAAATTTCTTCCCTTTTTGTCGAGACCTTGGGATTTTCTTATACCTGCTTTTTCTTTGTGTCAGAGATTTCTATGAATTGATGCTGGTTATAGAGAGTTTTGGTGAATAGGGAATTTGTGAAATGACTATTTTAATGGTTTTTCTAGTTGTAAAAAATCTCTTGATATTCTCTATAGAAAAACTTTTACAGCGAATTGGAACCACCATTTAACTTTAGATTCTCTAATCAAACTTAATGGAAATGGTTGTGAGAAAATTTGGGTTAATTGAAAGGTCCAGCAAAAAATCTAAGTTATTTTAAAATCTTGATGAAAAAACATCTCTTTGGTGTAGGATTGGGTTTTAAGGATTTTGGAATAAAATTCAAGAGTTTTAGATTTCTTTGGGATATATTTGGGTAGAAGATTCTATATACCACCACCAATCATAAAACCAAATTGGGAAATATTTTTGACAGTTGTGATAAAAAGTAAAAAATCAATAATGATTTATGGTCAGATGTAGAGTACCCTATACCACGCCATTTTATAATTATGATAAGTATACCCTTGAGAAATAAAATTTTGAGAAAATTGTTTTTTTTTTTTTGGTGAAAAATGGTTCCATCCAATCTTTTTGGGAAAGAATTTGTCTAATTCGTAATTTTGAAAAATATATTTTTCCTATGAGGTCTTTATTGTGAGTGATAAGGGCTGATTATGTGTCTACAAGTATAAACTCATCGAACCTTTGTGTTTTTTCTAAATGATCAGGGAACCATTAAAAATCATATGGAAATATTTTTGTAGCATAAACTCTCAAATTATTTTGATCTTGATTTTTCTCTAAAATTGGTAAGACAAATTGGTTGAGTAAAAGGTTTGGGAATATAATCAAATAATCTTATTTGAGTTGTAGATGAAGATAACTCTTGTTTTGGTTTTAGGATTTTAATAGCTTGAGTATAAGAAAGTGTTGGATAATTTTCTAGAGTTTCAAACTAGTTGTAAAGAGGAATTTGCATGGTTGGTCATGTGGTTGGTTTATACTATTTTGGATGGATGATTGTCACACTCATATCATATTCTTTTGGATTTTGTGGGAGAGTTTTTGACTGCATTTTCCTGAGAATCAGAATTTTTTCTTTGCAAAAAATCTCTTTGAGAAAATCAGGCCAATAATTTTGAGAATCTTTTATATATTCTATATCAAAATCAAATACGGATAAAATAACCTACCATCTTGCAAATATTTATTTTGAAACAATATTTTTAACATCTTTTTTCTAAAACTTCTTGTTAAAAATATTATCTTGAAATTTTGTAATACATTTCATAATAGATAAAATTTCTTTTTTAATTGTAGAATAACTTAGTTGAGGTCTTATCCATACCCCTAAGTGAAAACGAACTAATTGTTCTGTTGAGTTTTCAATTAATTGTTGTTTTAAAATTCCTCTATATGCTATATTTGATGCATCTGTTTCAACTATCTAAATGGCTGACGAGTTTGGTATTCCTAAATAAGGTAAAGTCTAAACTTTTTGTTTTAATTATTTTATTACCGTAGTATGTTATTGAGTCCAAAGTTTAGGATTTTTTTATAATCTTTGATATAATATAGAATAATATTCTCTCAACTTGGGAAAAAAAAATCACTTATATAGTTTAAACATTTTAAAAGTTTTTGTAATTAATTTTTGTCTTTTATTTTATCTGAAAATTCGTCTGCAAATTCTAAAGATCTCGTTATTGATATAATAGTAGCTTTATAAATATCATGTACTAAAAATCTGATTTTTGTTTGGATTAATTTCATTTTTTAGTTGATAAAACTAAACCATTCTATTTAACTACATTTATAAATGTTTGTATATGTTTAAAATGTTGATCTATATTTTTCAAAAAACTAACATATCATCTATATATACTATTATAAATTTGTAATAAGGATTAAATATTTCTTTCATTATATTTTGAAATTTAGATAGTGCATTCTCAAGATCAAATGGCATGACATTCCATTTGTAATGTCCAAATGGTAATGTAAAAATAGTTTTATATTTATCTTTTTCACTTATTTATATTTGTAAATATTCCAATTTCATATCAAATTTTAAAAATATTTTAGCATTGTACAATCTATTTAACAAATCCTTTTTGTTTGGAATTGGATATCTAATTTCAAAATTTTGTTTAATGGTTTTTAATTTATTACTAATTTTGGTACCCGCTTTCTTTTGCTGCAGCATTCATTACATAAAAGGCTGCACAAATTCATGGTGATTTAGATGGTCTTATCAATTTTTTTATCTAATAAAGATGGTATTTTTTTTTACATATTTGTAAATATTCATTATTCATTTGTATAGGTTTAGCTTAGTTGAAATATTTCTTTCATCAAAATATATTTTATATAGTAATTCTATAGTACGTTGTTCTTTCCCAAAAAGCATTTGGTGTGCTTCAACACATATTTCTTTTATTATTTTCTTTTCTAAATTTTTATTTTATTTTGAAGTTCTTGTTTTTTCAATTGTTCTTTTATTATAACATATTTCAAATCTTTCTTAATAAATGCTATTTGCTTTTGTTTTCTTGTTATAGAATTTATTCTTTTATGCTAGAGTTTTTTTGAAGCATTTGTATTTCTTTTTGTTTTATAGGATTTGTAAATTTAAATAATATATTTTCTCCTAATGCTTTAATATTTATTCCATTTTAGTCTACCTTAAAACGGTAAATTTGTGTTGAAAAAGGAATTTCTAAAATCATTTCATTTGTAATATCTTCCACTATTATAAATATGTTATGAAAACAATAGTTTTTATTGCAAATAAAAGTATTATTTAGTTTATATTTTACTTGTAATTCTGTTAAGTTTGCTTCTAGTAATTGTTCTTTAGCTTTTTAACAATATTTTATGGGTACTGTTCCTATTCTTATATAATTCAATTCTACTCCTGTATCTACCAAAACATTGCAAGTTATTATAAAATTTTCATTTACTAATAATTGTACTTTTACATACTATCTTTGAAATATTATTCTCTCAATTGTTTTTATAAATTGTTGTTGATTAATTTTTCCTGGTATTTGTGCCTTGTTACTACTTTCTCCTATTTCTATTTCTTGTGATTTTTCTATAATATTTTGTGTTTCTAATTGTCTTATTTCATTTTTTATTTCCTTGATTTGTAATTTTGATTGTGATTTTTCTCAATTTTTTTTTTTAAAAATTTAAGGGTTCTGTTATTACTGGTCTTATTCTTTTTTCTTCTTTTAATATTATTATTTTTAATTGATTTCTTAATTGTAAATCTTCTTCTTGAATTATTATACTAAATATATTTTTCTTTCTATCCTTAGAAATAACACATATTTGTTTTAAACATATAGAATTTACTTGAACTTCTTCTTCTTCTTCTTCTTCATCGGATGATGATGTAATAGACATATAATCTTCATTTTCTTCTCCTATACTTTCTTTTTCACTTGTACTATTCTCTGATTTTTCATTTATTAAAAGATTCGTAAATTAATTTTTTAATTCTTCATCCTTGATTTCATTTATTTTCTTTTTAACATAATATTTATTTGCTTTATGTCCAGCTTTTTCATATTTCCAACAAATTATTTTTTCTTTTTGTTATTTATTTCTTTTATAGCTAGGTTTTAGACGATTTATATGACTTATTTGTATAGCTTTAATTTTTCCTATATTTTTTCTTTCTTGGTTGACCATAATATTTTTGGTTCCTATATTTCTTATGTTGATAAGATGCAGGTTTAATTTTTTGTATTCTAAAAACTTCACAGAAATATCTTAATTCTCTTTTAGTACTTTGACTTTCATATTTTGATTGTAATTTTAATTTTAAATATAAATATAATCATTTTTTTTGTATAAAAACAATAAATGTTCATAAGTTATTTGTTCAAATGATATAATATATCATCTACTCTAATTGTTTCTCTTAATTTATTCATAATTCTTTCTTCAAATAACTTTGGAAATCCTGCTATAAATCTTTTTTTTCAAAAAGATTGATTCGAATTTGGTCTTCTTAATATTTGTGATAAAAATACATCATTATACTATCCACAATCAGATAATGTTGGACATCTTAATTTGTTAATACTATTTTTGAACTAACTATTCATTTGGATTTCCTTTAAAGTGCATAGCTATTGTGTGAATTAATGTTTCAACTGAATTATTTTGTTCACTCACTTAGGGGTATATTCGAGTCGAAACGATTCCAAATATCCCTATACTCGAACTCAAACTCGATTCATTTTACTTAGCTCGAACTCGACTTAAACTCAACGAGTAGTAAATAATAGGGATTGAACTTGACTCGACTGTATAATGAAATACTCGAACTCGACTCGAAAACTCGATTATTATATATTATATTAATATATTTTATTTTATTTTATTTTTTATATTATAATTATATATAAATATATATAATATATATTAATATATATAATCGAACTGTTCATCAAGTTTTTGAGTCTAAAATTCTATTACTCAAACTCGATTCGATTGTATCACGAACTTGGCTCGAACTCGACTCGAACTCGGTCAAACTCGAGTTGAGTCAAGCTATTGACAAAGCAGCTCGCGAGTGGCTTGAACTCGGCTTGGTTCGTGTAACAGTCCTACTCTCACTATATTTCCTTCTTCATCATGTATTAATTCTGTATGGTTTAATATTAATACCTTATCATCTAAAGTCATTATATTATTCCACAAATTTTTTAATTGTCCTATAAACCCTTGTATTAAGTTTGCAGTTATGTTTTGTTCATTTACTCTTCTAGTATTATTTGTTGTTCTTGCCATTAACATTTTTTATAATAAATTTAAAATTTCATATTCTAACATTCCATCTATATTCTATTCATATATTGAATTTCCATCATATCTTGCAGTTTTAAAATCTTTTCTTTTTTCAAATTGTAAGTTCATAGGGGTTGGTCTAGAATAATAATTTTTTGGTGGTCTTCTTATATATCCTCCTTTTATCTTATTTATTTTAATATCTTGCTCACTAGTTATTTCAGTTTCTTTTTTTTGTTGTTGTAATGTTGTAATTTGACTAGAAGAATGGTTATTTCTTGTTGCTTGCCTTATTCTTTCTAGTAATTGATTTGATGCTGGAAGAAGTACTTGTTTTCTAATTCTTTTGGGAATCCTCTTGTTTTAATATGTGAGATTGAAATATCTTGGAGAAATTTTGTATTTTTTTTGTCTCTCATTTTCTAATTTTACTATAACATATTCTAATTGATTTCCTATATTGTTTAGTGCTAAATTACAGTAATTATTTTGTTGATAACTTCATGAATATACCATTAGAAACTATAATTAATTCAAAAAATGAAGGAGAAATAATAGTATCACCATTTAAATTGGACAAGAAATAGACAATGGTAGCGTGATAGTAGAAGATATTAAAAAAACATATCAACAAAATAATTATTGCACTTTAGTACTAAACAATATAAGAAATCAATTAGAATATGTTATGGTAAAATTAGAAAATATGAGACAAGAAAAAACAAAATTTCCCCAAAATATTTCAGTCCCACATATTAAAACAAGAGGATTCCCGAAAAAAATAGAAAAAAAGTAGTTCTTCTAGAATCAAATCAATTATTAGAATGAATAAGACAAACAATGCGAAATAACCCTTCTTCTAGTCAAATTACAACATTACAAAAAGGAAATATAGAAGAAATTGAAATAACTAATGAGCAAGATAATAAAATAAATAAGATAAAAGGAGGATATATAAAAAGATCACCAAAAAATTATTATTCTAGACTAATCCTTATGAACAAACAATTTGAAGAAAGAAAAAAATTTAAAACTACAAGTTATGATGGAAATTTAATATATGAATGGAATATAGATGGAATGTTAGATTATGAAATTTTAAATTTATTAAAAAAATTATTAATGGTAGGAGCAGCATATAATGTTGAAGGAGTAAATGAACAAAACATAACTACAAACATAGTACAAGGGTTTATAGGACAAATTGGTATATCATCTACTCCGGTTGTTTCTCTTCATTTATTCACAATTCTTTCTACAAATAACTTAGAAAGTTCTATTATAAATTTTTCTTTCCAAAAAAATTGATTCGAATCTAGTCTTCTTAATATTTGTGATAAAAATACATCTTTATATTACTTATAATCAGACAATGTTGGACATCTTAATTTGTTAATACTATTTTTGAACTCGTTAATTGTTCATTTAGATTTCCTATAAAGTGCATAGCTATTGTATGAATTAATGTTTCTACTTCTTCATCATGTATTAATTTTGTATGGTTTAATATTAATACCTTATCATCTAACGTCATTACATTATCCCACCAATTTTTTAATTGTCCTGTAAACCCTTATACTAAGTTTGTAGTTATGTTTTGTTCATTTACTCCTTCAGCATTATAAGCTGATCTTGCCATTAACATTTCTTGTAATAAATTTAAAATTTCATATTTTGACAATTCATCTATATTTCATTCATATATTGAATTCCATCATATCTTGCAGTTTTAAAATCTTTTCTTTCTTCAAATTGTAAGTTTATAGGGGTTGGTCTAGAATAATAATTTTTTGGTGATCTTATTATATATCCTCCTTTTATCTTATTTATTTTATTATCTTACTCACTAGTTATTTCAATTTCTTCTATATTTCCTTGTTTTAATGTTGTAATTTGACTAGAAGGCGGGTTATTTCTCATTGCTTGTCATATTCTTTCTAATAATTGATTTGATCCTGAAAGAACCACTTGTGAATATCAAAATATAATGAATGAAATATTTAATTCTTATTACAAATTTATGATAGTATATATAGATAATGTGTTATTTTTTTCAAAAAATATAGATCAATACTTTAAACATTTACAAACATTTATAAATGTAGTTAAACAAAATGCTTTAGTTTTATTTGCTAAAAAGATGAAATTACTCTAAATAAAAATCAAATTTTTAGGATATGATATTTGATGGGACATAGCCCTAGACCCAATTCGGAAGGGTCAGCATCAACATGGCCCACATAGGAGGCCCACAAAGGGTAGCCATCGACCGATATTCAATGATCTCTATGACTATTTACCAAAGGGTCTTAGTCACCCAAATCTCCCGAACGATAGGGTCTTAATCGCCCCGCCTACCGAACGAGATTTACCAAGCGGAAGTAACCTCCCTCATCAAGTACTCAATCATTGGTCCATCGAATGACCGATCGATAGCCAGCGGTCTTGATAATTCTAAGAGAATGTCAAAATATCCTTATAGCTCTGATTTCTTACTTAAGAGCAGCATCTTTAGGATCATTCAGTTAAATAAAAGTTCTCTCCAGGAAATAAAAGTTCCCATACGATGAAAATTATGATCAATTCGGAATATTAAACTCCCGAGATTTTCGGATTGGTTCGATAAGGAAAGTAGGGTTGAAGCATTTCAGCGGCGTACGACTCTCGCAAGTATAAGATATCTCAAAACCCTCCAAGTTAGGTACGCTCACTGAATCTTATACATTGGACACTCTAATCATAGGGAACCTCTCCTTCTTTGAGCTGTCAGTTTGTTTCTTTTACATTCGAAAATCACTCTTTTTGATTTAAGCATTGGAGCCTCCCTCGCTGGGGCACCCTCCAGTGATTTTTGCAGGTATTACATCCCGTCGACAGATTGGTGCTGTCTGTGGGAAGTCAAACTGGTTCTCTGAAAGCCTATGACGATATCTAACACAATCACTCCTAGTATAATGCCCGCCAAGAGAAAATGGTCAGTTATAGGCTTTGACGATGACAAATTGTCGGGTATTGATCTCCGCCGTGATGACCCCATAGTTATTACCCTTAAGATAGAAACACACATCGTGAAGAGGGTCCTTGTTGATCAAGGGGCTGACTGTGATCTCCTCACTGGGATGCATTCTGCCGAATGGGCCTTGATCCGTCTCGACTTCTGCCGCCTACCAGGTCCCTTAGACGATTTTCAGATGAGCCTACCTATCCCGAAGGTATTATCTACCTTTTCGTGACTCTCGAAAAACCCCCTAATCATGTGACCGCCCAGGTCTTGTTCCATGTGGTGAAAATCTACTCTCCTTACAATGCCATTTTCGAAAGGCCTAGTCTGGATGAACTAGAAGCATTGCCAAGCACGAGGCACATGAAGGTGAAATTCCAAACACTACAGGGGGTCGTCACTATATGTAGTGATCCTAATCCTTATATCCTCTTCGCGACTTAAGACACGCAAAAAACTTTTTCGATCGATGCCCTAGAACTTAGGGATGACACCGAGTTAAAATTAAAACCTGAACCAGGCAAAGAAATGGTTGAGGTCCCTTTAACAAGTAACCCTAGTCAAACTGTCCGGATAGGGACCAACCTATCACCTTCCTTGCGAGAGGCCTTAGTCGCCTGTCTACAATGACACTCCAAAGTCTTCGCCTAGACCCTGGAAGACATTCCAGGTATAGATCCATCCGTCATAACCCATAGGCTAACAGTCAATCCTAATTTTGAACCAGTGAAATAGAAGAAGAGGGTATTCGCTATCGAACACCAACGTGCCATACAGGAAGAAGTTCAGAAACTGTTAACGGCTGGGTTCATCTGGGAAGTCAAGTATCCCGAGTGGTTAGCTAACGTGGTTTTGGTAAAAAAGGCCAATGACAAATGGAGAATGTGTGTAGACTTCACCGATCTCAATAAAGTATGCCCAAAGGATAGTTATCCACTTCCCAATATCGATAAGCTTGTAGACAACTCTTCGGGACACCAACTCTTGAGTTTCATGGATGCCTATTCCGGTTATAATAAGATCAGAATGGCACCCAAGGATGAAAAAAAAAACCAGTTTCATCACCGAATTCGGCACGTATTGCTATCGATTCATGCCCTTTGGCTTAAAAAATACTAGAGCTACTTTCCAACTGCTAGTCAATACGGTCTTCAAAGACTAGCTAGGCAGGAATGTTGAAACCTATATTGATGACATGCTAGTCAAGGGCATTACTGCAGAAACTCATGTCGTAAACCTTGAAGAAACCTTCCAGACATTAGAACGATATAACATACGGTTGAACTTGGAGAAGTACACCTTTGGGATCGCCTCTGGAAAATTCTTAGGTTTCATGATTACCGATCGAGGGATAGAGGCTAAGCCCAAGAAGATATAGGTGATATTAGATATGTCGCCTCCCCAAACGTTAAAAGAAGTGTAGCGTCTTACTGGTCAGATAATGGTTATAAGCCGATTCATATCCAAAGTTGACGAGAAATACAAGCCTATATTCGATGCACTGAAGAGGTCTCGATGGTTCGAGTGGGCATCCGAATGTCAGGCAGCCTTCGGATGACTAAAAGAATGCTTGATGAAACCACCACTACTTTCACGGCTCGTCCCTAAAGAAGAACTTTACCTATATCTTGTCGTTTCTGAACTAGCACTCTACTCCGTGATGGCAAGACAATAATCTACCGCCCAGAAGCCAGTCTACTACATTTGTAGGACATTAAAGGAGTTCGAGGTTAACTACCGACCGAAAAGATAGCCTATGCCTTGGTCATCTCAGAAAGACGTCTTCGACCATACCTCTAGGCCCATACCATTGTGGTGCACACCGACCAATGATTAAAGTAGATCCTTCAGAAGAGAGAAACTTCCGGTCGGCTTATCAAGTGGAGTGTAGAACTGGGTGAATTTGATATCCAATATCGACCGCGACTAGCAACAAAGGGCCAAGCATTGGCCGATTTCATCCTCGAATGTACCTTGCCAGCGATGCTCAAAGACAAGTTTCCCAACCATCAGGAAGAGTGGTCGATCCCAGAATAGACTATTCATGTCGGTGAATCATCAAATTCCTCACGAAGTGGCGTCAGGCTTATACTAGTAGACTTGAGCGATTTTAAGGTAGAATAGGCCCTCCGGTTCTATTTCCAGGCCACCAACAACCAAACAAAGCACGAAACTTTATTGACTAGCTTTCGAATCGCCATTGACATGGGGGTGCGAAACGTTAGGGTATTCACGGAAAGCCAGTTAGTCATAAAACAAATCGAAGGGGTCTACAAGACAAAGGACCCGATCATGACTAAATATTTAAAAAAGTTACGCGAGACGATAGAACAACTATGGAAGGTCAACATCCAACAAGTCCCTCAGTCGGAGAATGCACAAGCTAACACTCTATCTAAGCTGGCTAGCTTCGATTCGGTTGCCTCTAATCGAATAGTATACATTGAAATCCTACCGTATCCTAGCATTGACGAGCCTAAAAAGGCTCTCCCTATCAATCGGTCCTCCAATTGGAAAAACCCCATAGAAGAATATCTAAGGCATGACCGTCTGCTAGAGTCCCCAAGGGAAGTAATAAAACTGAAGCAAAAGGCTGCCCACTACGCCAAAATTGATGAGATTCTTTACCAAAAGTCATTAACTCATCCATATTTGTGGTGCCTAACACCCAAAGAGGGGGACTATGTCCTCTGAGAAATCCACGAGGGGATCTGTGGTAATCATCTAAGCGCTCGAAACCTAGTCTATAAAGCTCTTTGTCAGGGGTACAATTGGCCAACCATGAAGGTCGATTTTGACAACTATGTAAAATGATGCGACAAGTGTCAGCGCCTCTCCTCAGTGCCTCGACTACCTTCCACCGAACTTAACCCTATATCTAGCCCCTGGCCGTTCGCTCAATGGGGCATGTAATACCGACACCTCGGTGTATTTATTCTTGTACTACTCTTCATTTCATATATGAGATCACATATGTTCTATATAGAAAATCCACTAAGAAATTTTTTTGCTAAAATCACTCCATAAAAGATTTCACTCCAACTCGTTGGAAATTAAAAAATTTCCAAAATGATCACCGATGGTCCAAAGATAATCAGAATGACTTTAGAGTGTGTAAGAACCTCAAAGTAGTATAAATTAGGGTAAAACTTACTTCGTAAAGCTAAATCCGTAAATTTTTGTAAAATAGCCCGAAAACCCTAATTTGGGTCAAAGGGTATTCGAAAAGACTAAACAATCACGTTTTGATGTGAGATGAATTAAGTTAGACCTAATATGAGGTTGTGGGTCTAATGTGCAATTATGAAAAATTTTGGGGTCAAATGGAATTTTTATAAGTAAAGGGGTTTGTTTGTAATTTATAAGAACCTAGAAATAATTTAATAATTTTATTCTCCTAAAACCCTAATTAAACAAGTGTAGAGAGGGGAGAAATGTGATTGGCCCAATGGTGAAAACAAATGTGAACAAGTGTGAACATTTGTAGTTGAAATTTTTGACTTTGGAAAATTTAATCCAAAGGTGAAAAAATTGTTTAGGTGTGATGGACCAATTAGAACCTTAGGATCTTGATTGTGAGACCCACACATTAAATGAAGTTGTGAGTTGTAGAGAGTGAAAGTGAACTTGTAGAGAGAGAAAGAGAAGAAACCCTAATTGTAACATGAAATCCAAGGGCTAGGAATCAATCTTGGAACAACTAATGGCTAGGATTCAAGAGGCATTTAACAAAACAAAATTTAGTCTCTCCTCCCTCCCCAAAACCATGTGCAGCCAAGGCGTAAAAGAAAACAAGGAAGATCCTCCCTTTTTCTCTCAAAACCATGAGGAAGAAGAAGAGGAAACCCAAAATTTCTATACTACACCACCATATATTTTGACATAATTCCATTCCTTACAAACCCAACTACAACATATCCAAAAATCAAAGCAAAAGGAAGAGTTTTACTTGGTGAAGATCAAGTGAGAACCGTAGGCTTCAAGTGGGAAGAACACTTGGTTTCCTCAAGTTTCATACAACATTCCTAGGGAGGCCAAGAGCTAGGAGCAAGGAGAAAGGAGTGATCTTGTGAAGGGAGGACTTGTTTGGGCTTGAAACAACAAAATCTAAGGTAACATAAACTCTACACCTTGCTGAAATTTTTAGATCTTATGCTTGGCTAAGAACTTTGTGATGATTATGTTAGTTGTTTTGAAGAATCCTTGAATCTAGTCCAAGGTAAACCCTAAGTCCATGGTTTTAAGTTCTTAATCATCATAGAAATCATGGTGAATATCAAGTTTGGTGATCTGAAATTAAAAGAGGAATGAAAGATTTGCTTTAAACATAGAAACTAAAAATTTCTGCAAAACAGGAAAGTCTGACCTAGCTGTAATCTTTTTGTCTTAACTTTTTTTACACAAATACAAATTAAGTTAGGCTTACTGCATATGAAACTAGACTTCCATAGCTTGAAAATAAGATATGATTCGTTGAAATCTGAAGAGAATTGGATTTTTAGTGATTTTTCAAATTTAGATGTTCTGCAGAGAAATATTCTGTTCTGTCCTGTTTCTGTGTGGACTTTGTCTCAATTTTGAGGTGTCTTCTGCTCTGAACCAACCTAAGCCCTAGTTATGAAATTTGTAGATCTATGTCTTATCTTTAATTTGAGATAAGAATCGTGTAATTTGGATATGTGTGGTGAAAGTTACAGCCGGTTTTCCATGATTGCACAGATTAGAAATTGTGAAATCAAGATCATTTAGGATAAAGCTTCATGTCCATATGCAATTGAAGTAGATTTCATCTAGAAATGTAAAGAATTGTTGTTTTATAGTTAGCATAGGTGTACTAAGTAAGGTGATAAAGTTGTGTGTTAGTTTGGTAAGTGGCTTGGAATATGAAGAATGTGTAAGAGCATATATATGTAAAGAGATTGGGAATGAATTGTTATGTAAATTTGAGGCATGCATGTGTACATGGTGAAATTATAAAATGTGTGTATAAATGAGCATGAGTTAAAGTGTGAAGTGAATGTACAACGTGAATACGGACTATTTTGGGGTATACAAAGAGGTGGAATATGGGAGTAACGATTTTGGTGGTTTAAAGTGGTATTGTCTTCTTAGAAGGGTATGGGAGATGTTAGAACCTTACCTATGTTTGCCCTAAGTCTTGATTCTAGATTTAGGGTTTAATTGTAATACAAATTAACATAATGACTTTTAATTTTATGACATATTTTTTTATATATGTTATATATACCATTATAGTGACTTGCTTGGTGATCGAACGAGGGGAGCACCTTTCTTCTTGTTGTGGTACATTTTAGGGAGTGACGTACCCTCCCGTATATTGTAAGTGAAACTTTGATACTACGTTTTCGATTGAGCAAAATCCATGTTTTATAGCTTTTTCAAAATGACATATTTTATAATATGTGTGAAAGCATGATATTTGGTCTATGTTTTATAAATGCTTCTTTTGTGATCATTGGAGTGTCTTAAATATTTTGATTCAAATGATATGTATCCATGAATTTTGTTGAAATGATATCGTGCCACCTTTTGAAAACTTGAAATGATTTATATGTTACTATTACATTGGCACACTGATTTTGAAATGGTTTGATAAAATGTGTGGGCCGGATGCCTACTTGTGATGTGATGATGTGATGATGTTGCTTGTGGATTCCGTAGCTACGAAGGGCATTTGTGGAGGCACCCATTGTGTCCGGATACGCATCGGCCGGTGGTATCCCCAAATGTCGTGACATGAATGTATGGGCCCGGTTGAACCATGTGATGGGAAGGTCCGTCCCATTGGCGGTCTAGCATTGGGAGTTGCTTGTACATGATTATTATATCCGTATAAGCCTAGTTGAACCATGTGATGGGGAGGTCTGTCAGAATAGGTGATCTAGCATTGGGAGTTGCTTATACGTGGCCAACGTCGGGGTAGAGAGCTAAAATTTGAAATTTTATCTGCACTAAAAGACACCTGATACCCCTGTCATTGGTCTCGTTTGACCACTGTCGGGATTGATTTTCTGGCTGGCTCTATTGATTTGTGATTTGGTATGGATGCATATGTTTGACATTTTGATGTATGATTTATGATTACATGATTTATGGAAATGCCATGCTCGATTTGTAATATCATTATATCTTAAAATGAGTTTTGACACTCCATGCTGACACCCACTATTGAGACATGATGTCGATTCCCTCACTTACTGAGTATTTTCTCATAATACTCACCCCACTCTTTCCATTATGATAGAGATAGATTTGGTAGGAAGACGTGTTGAGAGACCTTGGCACATTTGATATACACTTGGAGACATTGAGCCTCGGGTATGGTACTAGTCATTCTTCCGCGATGAAATTGATGATGTACATATTTTTGAGGTTCATAGTATGACCATTGTACATTTTATTAGGATGACTGTAACTATGTTATGTATATGTAAATTGAAACTCTCGAGTTGTTGTTTATTCATGCATTGATGCAAAGTGTTGTGTTTTAAAATTTCTTTTACTAGGAATCTATTTTCGAGGAAAATAAAATTTTAAACAGGTTGTACAGGTTGATTTGATAATCTTGCGGTGTCCCGGTATATGTGGAGGTTCTGCCCGTATATCGAGATATTGCGGTAGTTGTCGTGTGCTAGATCCGAGGGTCGGGGTATGACAATTTGATTAGTATCGGAGCTCTAGGTTGCAATCTATATTTTATAAAAGAGTATTGAAAATATTCCCAAGTATATTTTTAAAAGTCCTCAATGCATATGAAAGTTTATTTAAAGTCATGAAATCCCGGTATATGGTCTTAGACATATGAGTTCCTTTATATATATATATATATATTTTAGGGGGTTAGATATGGTTCTTATCTAACCTAGCATATCATTTCCATTGGTTCTTAAATCGATAACTTCATTCAATTTAGGGGGTTAGTTACTTTGTAACTAACCCTAATCCTTGAAATATGACTAATGAAATTTATTCCTTACAAAATTATGAGGACTAGGCGGGGCACTAGGTTTGTACCCCTTGAGCCACTCACTAAGCCACATAAAGTGCCCGAGGATACATCCTTATCACGTGTACCCCCTCCAGCACCTTCTCAGTCGACTACTACTGCCGCGATTTCACCACCACCACTTGAGGTATTTAGGTAGATCTATGAGTGGTACAACACATATGGGGTTCAGATGCCACCCCCACCACCACCGATGGCTACGCCAATTGCTACGGTAGTGCTGACTCATGCGGCAGTGCCTACTCCTACGGTACCAGATCCTCCATCGGTGGTCGGTCCTTCTTTAGTTTCTGGTCCGAGCGACACCACTTCCTCCACACTTAGGCGTATCCACGAGTTGACTCAACTGGTCAAGGAAGCTTGTCAGTTAGGTTGCACAGACTTCTCCGGACTCGGTGATGCCACAGTGGCTAAGCACTGGGTCAATCAGACCCGTCGGATCTTGACAGATCTAGGGTTGAGCTAGGAGTATAGGTTGCGGGTAGCAGATAGGTAACTAGATGGGGATGCCCTCACTTGGTGGGAGGCTATCTGTGATGATGCTACTGAGCCACTACAGTGGGAGGACTTCTTGAGGGAGTTCGGTCATAGGTATTTTACAGAGTTCCAGCAGGATCGCAAGAGGATGGAGTTTCTGCATTTGAGACAGGGGACTAAATCTGTTGCAGAGTATGAGGCAGAGTTGAGGAGATTAGCTGCCTTCATCCCAGACCTAGCCACACCTAGACAGATGAGATTCAACTTTGAGTACGGCCTCAACTTGAGCATTCAGAGATATATGACAGTTACACCCAGCTTCTTCCTCTCAAAGATTATTGATTCAGCCTACCGTGCGGAAGAGATTGTCCGTGCTGAGAGTAGGCAGAGAGAGAGAGCATAGATCAGAGGAAGAAGAGGACTGGGTCACACTTAGGGTAGAGTTCGAAGAGGAATAGGGGTTTAATTTCTGACAGAGGTCACTTTGATTTTAGGCCAGCCAAATTTGGACAGGGACCACATTCCCAGGGGTTTAGAGCACCGGCCCCTAGTGTCTTTAGTTATTCAACAGCACAGCAACATCCTACCTATCGTAACTGCGGCTGACATCACCCAAAAGTTTGCAGAGCTCCCCTTTAGATGCTTCTAGTGTGGGAAGCCAAGACATATCAAGAGTTCGTGCCTTGATTTAGGTTTCAGAGGTCAAGCGACGCAGACACACATGGGTGGACTACGGACAGGTTAGCTGGGACCACCTGCACATTCAGTACACACCTCTCCAAGGACTGAAGCCGAGAACAACACTGTACCAGGTCCTTCACAACAGCAACCGAGGGCACAGGCCCGTGTATATGCTATGACGTAGGAGGATGCTCAGGCGAACCCAGATGTGATATGGGTAATCCTCCTACAGATCCCTCTGTTTAGAAGCCTTATGTATTTCCCTTTTGGAATCAAGTTTAAGAGCTATGGTGTACTCCTCTTCTTTTGAAATCATGTATACCATGAGGATTATGCACTGTCTTGACTAGTTAAAACCCTAGAGGTTTAACTATTTTGATATATTTATATACATATATCTTTTGCGTACCCCAAATTGATTTCTCTTTCAATTTATCACATCTAGGTACTATGAAAATATTCGGAGTCAACGCCCGTGTTCTTATTGACATTGGGTCGAATTTTTCTTATGTGAGAGCTTTTTTCACTCAACAAGCAGGTAGGCAGTTATCACTACTAGATGAGGAGCTATTGGTTATCACTCCTCTTGGCGAGCAGTTGATTAGGGATTCCATATATAGAGGGAGCGATTTCATGATTAAGGAGACAGTGTTAGAAGCAGATCTGATTCCACTCGACATGACAGACTTTGATGCCATCCTAGGGATGGATTGGTTAAGTACTCATCGGGCTTCTATGGACTGTTTCACCAAGGAAGTATAGTTCCGGAGGTCTGAAGGGTCACCACTGACGTTTGCGGGTGAGAGATGAGTATTACCCGGTTGTGTAGTGTCAGTGATGGAGGCCAAACGGATGATACGCTGAGGATACATGGCATATCTGGCTCACGTGATTGATACCACCAGAGAGGGTCCGAGGCTTGATGAGGTCTCGGTGGTATAGGAGTTTCCCGATGTTGTCACGCCCCGATCCTCGATCCGAGGCGTGAGCAGCCGCCCATCACCCCGTATGCTGCCACCTCATGACACGCATACCGAGGTAACGAAGGCTCTCATCAACACTTGTATAAAATCTGTTTTAAAACTTGTTTTAGGCTCTCATCAACACTTGTATAAAACCTGTTTTAAAACTTGTTTTTCTCAAAACTTCATTTCCCAAGTAAAGAATATAAAATATAAGACAATACCTCAATGCATAGTTATATAGCACATCTGAGAGTTTCAATTACATTACATAACAAAATTCCAGTCATCCCAATAAAGGTATACAATGGTCATACTATAAACCTCAAATGTACATATATATATCATCCAACATCATAAAATACATCACTACGGAAGAATAGTCGATACCATACCCAAAGTCCAAGGTCTCTAATACAAATCAAGTAAATCAAACTCTCTCGACAAGTCTTCCTGTCAATCTATCTCTGAAATTAAAGAAATTGAGGGGTGAGTCTTATGGAGAAATACTCAGTGAGTGAGGGGATCGACAATATGTTCTCAATAATAAGTGTGAATATGGAGTGTCAAAGTACATTTCAAAACCATAATGATATCAAAACCAAACATGTCATTTCCAAAAATCAAGTGATCACATATCACACATCATAGTATCAAAATATGCATCCATTTATATTTCCAAATCATTTAGAGCTTGCCAATAAAACATTCCCTGCAGAGGTTTACCTCGACCAATGAAGGGCGCATTGGGGGTTTTCTTTATATGCAAGTATATAAAATTAGCTCTCTACCCCAATGTTGGCCACAGGCCTCACTAAGTGCTAGATAGTGACGTAACACATGTCCTCCTCATATTTGGTTCAACCGGCTAGCCTGTGTCTATACGTATACCCAACAATCAAGGATAGTACCTCACTCGGAGCTAAACTGTGGCGTAACACACGTCCTCCCCAATTTGGTTCATCCAAGCGCAACTATACATATGGCGTTTGGGGGATACCTCCTGCAGAAGCATATCCAGACACAAGGGTGCCTCTACTAAAGCCTTTCGTAGCTACGGAAATCCATCAAGGATATCATCACATCATCATATTACAGGTAGGCATCCGACCCACATATATCACATATATCATTAATTCATATCAAATCCGTGTGCCAATATGTTTCATCAAAACATTCCAAATCAGTGCCAATGCAATGGTGGCATATAAATCATATCAAGATTTCAAATAGTGGCACAATATCATTTCATTTCAAACCGTGAATGCATAATCATTCGAATTTAATTATTTGGGATACTCCAGTGAATCACAAAAGAACATTTATAAAACATAGTTCAAACCATCTGTACTCACAATGCCATGAAACATGTTATTTGAAAAGCTGTAAACCATGAGTTTGGTTCAATAAAAAACATAGCATCAAAGTCCCACTCACTGTACTAGGAACAATAGTCACTCCCGGACGACTCTACAGTGAATGTCCTGCTTGTTCAGCTTTCGCCCACTTCTAAGGGATACAACCAAGTATCAATCATCATCAATATCAATTCTTTCAAGAAGACCCAAAACCCTAACATTAAATACCCAATCTTTCTCTCATTTACGGTGACTCAAAACCCACCAAATCTATTTCTTCAAATTTCAGCATAACTCTAGAGTCATGAAAGAGGAAAAATAAACACAAGTTGAGAATGAAATATTACCTAAATTTCAGTCTTTGATTTCGCTTCAAGTCGAGTCACGATCAAACCCTAGATTTTCTCTCACTAGAAATCTCAACTCTCTCACTAGCTTTAACTTACTAGAGGTTGGGTCATGAGTTTTGAAACTTTTAGAGTATGGGTCTAGAGGTGTTTTGATTGATCTTTGGAAGAAACAGGAAAAAAGAGAGAGAGAGAGGGCGTGAACCGAGAGAGAAAAGGAAGAAGAAGAAAAATGGAGTTTGGCCATCGTGGGTTCTAATGTCTCACCTCTTCTCTTTACTTATAAACTCATTTCTTGAATTTACTTAGTTACCCTTATTCACTTTTAATGGGCCCAGGTGCCCAATATATCCCTTTTTGATAAATTTGGATCTCAATATAATGAGTTTAAATACTTAAAATTTTATTTATTGAGAAAAAGTGTGATTTGTGATGTGTCTGGGTCAAGTCTCATCGGTCTAGCTGATCATCAGTTAAAGAGAGAAAATGCTGTTCAGGAAGGTTGTTCGGGAATGTTGCCCAGGAATGTTGTCCAGAAATGTTGTCTAGGAATGTTGTCTGGGAAGACTGATCAGGAAGGCCGATCGGGAAAATCATTCGGGAAGGCTGACCATATAGGCCGTTCGGGAAGGCTGACCAGATAAGCCATTCGGGAAGGCTGATCAGGAAGACTGACCGGGATGACCGATCGGGAAGACTGATCAGGAAGACTGATCGGGATGGCCGATCGGAAAGACTGATCAGGAAGACTGACCGGGATAGCCGATTAGGAAGACTGACCGACCAACCAAATGAGAATACTTCTTTATGGCTAACCGATCAGTAAATAGAGGGACACAGGCTCCTCAAATTTACAAATGTATACCTACAGGCTCTTGATAGCACCATGAATTTATTGTCAATAGTACCAAATAGGATTTACAAATATCCGAAGAGAAATGTAATGGGCACCGTTCAGTCAATATCGAATGAATGAATATTGGAGAAAATTTATGACCGAATGAATGGACAAATACCCAAAGGAAAATGAAATAGACTGTCCAGTCAATGAAGAAAATTATGCCAAACAGGTGCATGAGCAAAATTGGAAGACATCGATAAGAATTATTTAAAATTTCTAATTTCAAGTGCCGAATAGAAATTTCCCAACAGTGTCAAAGAGCATCAGAAGATGCCGATTGGAGATTGAAAATGCTATTCGGTCAACGGACCGATGAGAAATAATTATTTAAATATATCAGTGAGGCAAAGATACCGATCGGGAATTCAAAATATATCGAACGATAGAAACAAATAATTGGTCTAGAGATAACAATCTCCCAGGAACAGTCACTACTGAACAAACCAATACTATACTAATCGATCACCTAAAATTTAAAACATCAGCTGATCAAATATTTGATGAATTTTCTAAGTGAATTTCATTATATGAAACATGAAAAACATTATATATAAATGTGAGGAGAAGTAAAACATGAGTACACTGAGGTGTTGGTGTTACAGATGTGTTCCCCGAGGAGCCACCTGGACTACCACCGGTTTGGGAATTGGATTTGGAGATCGATTTGATTCCAGGGACTACTCCTATCTCTATTCCACCATATAAAATGGCACCGGCCGAGCTGAGAGAGCTCAAGATTCAGATACAGGAATTACTGGACAAGTGATTTATCCGTCTGAGTACATCATCTTGGGGTGCTCTGGTGTTATTTATGAAGAAAAAGGACGGTACTCTCCGACTTTGTGTGGATTATCAGCAATTAAACAAAGTCACTATCAAGAGCCGATATCCGTTGCCTCATATTGATGATTTGTTTGATCAGCTTCAGGGTGCTAGGGTTTTCTCAAAGATAGATCTCCGATCGGGTTATCATCAGTTGCGGATTAGGGCCGAGGATGTACCCAAGACCGCATTTCACACTCGATACGGACATTTTGAGTTCTTGGTCATGCTGTTTGGGATGACTAATGCACCAGCCCTATTCATGGACCTGATGCATCGGGTCTTCCACGACTATCTGGATCAGTTCATCATTGTGTTTATTGATGACATCCTAGTCTACTCATTGAGTGATGAGGAGTATGCTCAGCACCTTCGGGTTATTTTATAGATTCTTCGTGAGAGACAGTTATATGCCAAATTCACCAAGTGTGAGTTTTGGTTGTGGCAGATTGGTTTTCTGGGGCACATAGTCTCTGCGGAAGGTATTTTCATTGATTCGCAGAAAGTCGAAACTATATTGAGGTGGGATTAGTAGCAGACCATGACTGAGATCTGGAGTTTCCTTGGTCTTGCTGGTTATTATCGACAGTTCGTAGATGGATTCTCTCAAATCACTGCTCCACCATCTAGGTTGACGCAGAAGGACATCAAGTTTCATTGGGATGATCGTTATGAGGCGAGCTTTCAGGAGCTCAAACGATAACTGACATTTACATCGATATTAGCCCTTCCCTCCAGTGGTCGGGAGTATGTGGTATACAGTGATGCTAGCAGATAGGGATTGGGTTGTGTACTGATACAGGATGGTCGGGTTATTGCATATGCTTCTCGGTAGTTGAAGAAGCACGAGTTAAATTACCCGACACACAATCTTGAATTGGCCGCCATAGTCTTTGCCTTAAAGATATGGCGATATTACTTATATGGGGCGACTTGCAGGGTATTCACGGATCATAAAAGTCTAAAGTACTTGTTCACCCAGCAGGAATAAAACCTCAGATAGAGGAGATGGTTGGAGTTATTGAAGGACTACGACCTTATCATTGATTATCATCAGGGAAAGGCCAATGTTGTGGTAGATACCTTGAGTCGGAAGTCATCGTCTTCTTCTCAGACGACAGAGAGTGCATACCTCTCTTGTTTGGTGGGACTCCGTGCTTTGGGAGTCAGTTTGGCTAGTGATAATCGAGGAGCATTACTAGCCCGATTTGAAGTGAGGCCGACCTTGCTCAACTGCATTAGGGAGCTCCAGGAATCAGATGAGGAGATCCGAGGTATTCTTGATAGGATTCGCAGAGGTGATGGCAGAGATTTCCGAGTCCGTGATGACATACTAGTGGTATACTGAGAGTGGGTTTGCATTCCCGCCGACAGCGATCTTTGGAGAGCTATTCTTGAGGAGGCTCATTCCTCCGCTTATGCTATGCATCTGGGTGGTACGAAGATGTATCGGACTATCCGAGGTAGTTATTGGTGGCCTGGTATGATGCCTGGTTTGTCAGCAGGTGAAGGCCGAGCATCAGCAACCCGCCGGCACTTTATAGTCTCTTCCCATTCTCGAGTGGAAGTGAGAACACATCACAATGAATTTTGTGATGGGGCTACTGTGGACTTCGACACGAAATGATGTTATTTGGGTGATTGTCGATAGACTCACCAAGTCCGCACACTTTATTCCTATTCGTGGTGATTATTCTTTGGAAGTATTGGCACGCCTCTACATCGACACTATTGTCAGACTTCACAGCTAACCTGTGTCGATAGTGTTAGACAGAGACCCCAGATTTACCTCTAGATTTTGGCCCAAATTACAGGAGGCATTGGGCACTAGACTGGGCTTCAGCACAACATATCACCCCCAGACTGATGGTCAGTCAGAAAGGACCATCCAGACTCTAGAGGACATGTTGAGAGCATGTGTTATGGATTTTTGAGGTAGCTGGGATCAACATCTTCCACTGGTAGAGTTTGCATATAATAACAACTATCAGGCAAGCATTGAGATGCCTCCGTATGAGGCATTGTATGGGAGAAAATGCCATACTCTGTTGTGCTGGGATGAGGTAGGAGAGAGGCGACTTAGCAGTATTGAGATTGTTGAGGAGACTGAAGAAAAAGTAAGGATCATCCGTGAGCGGATGAAGGTCACCCAGGACCGACAGAAGGCTTATGATGATAGGAGACGGCAACCACTTGAGTTCGAGGAGGGAGATATGGTTTTCCTTCAGATATCGCCCTGGAAAGGGGTAATTCGATTTAGGCAGCGAGGTAAGCTGAGCTCCAGGTATATTGGGCCTTTCCGTATCCTTGAGAGGGTCGGGAATGTGGCATACAGGTTAGAGCTACTGGATGAGCTTTCACATATTCACGATATTTTCCACGTCTCAGTACTTAGGAAGTACCTGCCTGATCCATCACATGTCCTAGAACCTCCGCCAGTTGAGTTGCGTGAAGATTTGAGTTTACCAGTTTAGCCCGTGGCTATCCTTGATCGGCAGACTAAGAAGCTGCGAAGCAAGAAAGTTCCGTTAGTCTGAGTTTTATGGAGGAGTGACCAGGTCAAGGAGGAGACCTGGGAGCCCGAGGAGGTCACGAGAAGACAGTACCCTCAGCTTTTCCCTGTATAGTTTTCTTTTAGTTTCGAGAACGAAACTTATTTTTAGAGGTTAAAAAATATAATATCGATATCTCGGTGTACTCATTCTTGTACTACTATTCATTTCATATTTGAGATCATATATGTTTTATATAGAAAATCCACTAAGAAATTTTTTCGATAAAACCACTCTAGAAAAGATTTTGGTCCAAATCGCTAGAAACTAAAAAATTTTCAAAATGATCACCGATAGTCCAAAGATAATCATAATGACTTTAGAGTGTATAAGAACCTCAAATTATGATAAATCAGGGCAAAACTTGCTTCGTAAAGCTAAATCTGTAAATTTCTGGAAAATAGCCCGAAAACCCTAATTTGGGTCAAAGGGTGCTCGGAAAGATTAAACGATCATGTTTTGATGTGAGATGAATTAAGTTAGACCTAATATGAGGTTGTGGGTCTAATATGCAATTATGAAAAATTTTGGGGTCAAATGGAATTTTTATAAGTGAAGGGGTTTGTTTGCAATTTACAAGAACCTAGAAATAATTTAATAATTTTATTCTCCTAAAACTCTAATTAAACGAGTGTAGAGAGGGGAGAAATGTGATTGGTCCAATGGTGTGAACAAATGTGAACAAGTGTGAACACCTGTAGTTGAAATTTTTGACTTTGGAAAATTTAATCCAAAGGTGGAAAAATTGTTTAGGTGTGTCTTAGGATCTTGATGGTGGGACCCACACATTAAATGAGGTTGTGAGTTGTAGAGAGTGAAAGTGAACTTGTAGAGGGAGAAAGAGAAGAAACCCAAATTGTAACATGAAATCCAAGGGCTAGGAATCAATCTTGGAACAACCAATGCCTAGGATTGAAGAGGCATTCAAAAAAACAAAATTTAGTCTCTCCCCCCTCCCCAAAACCGTGTGCAGCCAAGGGCGAAAAGAAAACAAGGAAGCTCCTCCCTTGTTCTCTCAAAACCGTAAGGAAGAAGAAGAGGAAACCCAAAATTTCTATACTACACCACCATATATTTTTACATAATTCCATTCCTCACAAACCCAACTACAACATATTCAAAAATCAAAGCAAAAGGAAGAGTTTTAATTGGTGAAGATCAAGTGAGAACCGTAGGCTTTAAGGGGGAAGAACACTTGGTTTCCTTCAAATTTCATACAACATTCCTAGGGAGACCAAGAGCTAGGAGCAAGGAGAAAGGAGTGATATTGTGAACGGAGGACTTGTTTGGGCTTGAAACAACAAAATCTAAGGTAACATAAACTCTACACCTTGCTGAAATTTTTAGATCTTATACTTGGCTAATAACTTTGTGAAGATTATGTTAGTTGTTTTGAAGAATCCTTGAATCTAGTCCAAGATAAACCCTAATTCCATGGTTTTAAGTTCTTAATCATCATAGAAATCATGGTGAATATCAAGTTTGGTGATCTGAAATTAAAGAGGAATGAAATATTTGCTTTAGACATAGAAACTAAAAATTTCTACAAAACAGGAAAGTCTGACCTAGCTATAATCTTTTTATCATAACTTTTTCTACACAAATGCAAATTAAGTTAGGCTTTCTGCATATGAAACTAGACTTCAATAGCTTGAAAATGAGATACGATTCGTTGAAATCTGAAGAGAACTGGATATTTAGTGATTTTTCAAATTTAGATGTTATGCAGAGAAATACTCTGTTCTGTCCTATTTTTGCCGTGGACTTTGTCTCAAATTTGAGGTGTCTTTTGGTCTGAACAAACCTAAGCCCTGGTTATGAAATTTGTCGATCTATGTCTTATTTTTAATTTGAGATAAGAATCGTATGATTTGGATATGTGTGGTGAAATTTATAGCCAGTTTTCCATGACTACGCAGATTAAAAATTGTGAAATCAAGATTACTTAGGATAAAGCTTCATGTCCATGTGCAATTGTATTAGATTTCAGCTAGAAATGTAAAGAATTGTTGTTTTATAGTTAGCATAGGTGTACTAAGTAAGGTGATAAAGTTGTGTGTTAGTTTGGTAAGTGGCTTGGAATATAAAGAATGTGTAAGAGCATATGTATGTAAAGAGATTGGGAATGAATTGTTATGTAAATTTGAGGTATGCATGTGTATGTGGTGAAATTATAAAGTGAGTGTATAAATGAGCATGAGTTAAAGTGTGAAGTGAATGTACAACATGAATACGGACTATTTTGTGGTATACAAAGAGGTGAAATATGGGAGTAACGATTTTGGTGGTTTAAAGTGGTATTGTCTTCTTAGAAGTGTATGGGAGACGTTAGAGCCGTACCTATGTTTGCCCTAAGTCTTGATTCTAGATTTAGGGTTTAATTGTAATACAAATTAACATAATGACTTTTAATTTTATGACATATTTTTTTATATATGTTATATATACCATTATAGTGACTTGCTTGGTGATCGAACGATGGGAGCACCTTTCTTCTTGTTGTGGTGCATTTTAGGGAGTGATGTACCCTCCCATATACTGTGAGTGAGACTTTGATGTTATGTTCTCGATTGAGCAAAATCCATGTTTTATAGCTTTTTCAAAATGACATATTTTATAATATGTGTGAAAGCATGAGATTTGATCTATATCTTATAAATGCTTCTTTTGTGATCATTAGAGTGTCTTAAATGTTTTGATTCAAATGATATGCATCCATGAATTTTGTTGAAATGATATCGTGCCACCTTTTGAAAACTTGATATGATTTATATGTTACTATTGCATTGGCATGCTAATTTTGAAATGGTTTGATGCAATGTGTGAGCCGGATGCCCACTTGTGATGTGATAATGTGATGATGTTGCTTGTAGATTTCATAGTTACGAAGGACGTTTGTAGAGGCACCCATTGTGTCCGGATACGCTTCGGCCTGAGGTTTCCCCAAACGTCGTGACATGAATGTACGGGCCCGATTGAACCATGTGATGGGGAGGTCCGTCCCATTGGCGGTCTAGCACCGGGAGTTGCTTGTATATGATTATTATATCCATATAAGCCCAGTTGAACCATGTGATGAGGAGGTCTGTCAGAATAGGTGGTCTAGCATTAGGAGTTGCTTATACGTGGCCAACGTTGGGGTAGAGAGCTAAAATTTGAAATTTTACCTGCATTGAGAAACCCCCGATGCACCTGTAATTGGTCTCGGTTGACCACTGCCGGGATTGATTTTCTTGCTGGCTCTATCGATTTGTGATTTGGTATGGATGTATATGTTTGACATTTTGATGTATGATTTATGATTACATGATTTATGGTGCCATGCTCTATTTGTAATATCATTATGTCTTAAAATGAGCTTTGACACTTCATGCTCACACTCACTATTGAGAACATGATGTCGATCCTCTCACTCACTGAGTATTTTCTCATAATACTCACCCCTCACTTTTCCATTATGACAGAGATAGATTTGGCAGGAAGACGTGTCGAGAGACCTTGGCACATTTGATATACACTTGGAGACATTGAGCCTTGGGTATGGTACTAGCCATTCTTCCGTGATGAAATTGATGATGTACATATTTTTTAGGGTCATAGTATGATCATTGTACATTTTATTGGGATGACTGTAACTATGTTATGTATATGTAAATTGAAACTCTCGAGTTGTTTATTCATGCATTGAGGCAAAGTGTTATGTTTTAAATTTTCTTTTACTTGGGAATCTATTTTTGAGGAAAAGCAGGTTTTAAACAAGTTGTACAGGTTGATTTGGTAGCCTTACGGTGTCCCAGTATATGGAGAGATTCTGCCCGTCTGTCGAGATATCACGGCGGTTGTCGCGTGCTTAATCCGAGAGTCGGGGCATGACCGCTTGGATATTCTCGGACCGTTTCCCCTAGCCACAGGGTAACGAAAATTCCTTATAGTAGCGATCGATTACTTCACCAATGGAAGCCGAGCCTTTAGCTCAGATCACTGCAACCAAGGTCCAGTCCTTCATGTGGGCTCATATTGTCACCCGATTCAGTATACCGCATGTCCTTATTATGGACAACGGGAAGCAATTTGACAACAAGCACTTTCGGGAGTTTTGTGAAAAACTCGAGATTCAACATTGATTTTTATCGGTCGCTTACCCGCAAACCAACGGGTTGGTTAAGATAACCAACCGAACGATCCTACAAGAATTAAAAATGATGTTAGACGACGCCAAGGGGCAATGGGCTAAAGAGTTTTATGGTATCCTCTGGTCATATCTCACTACACCTCAAAGAGCAACGGAAGAAACACCATTCAGCCTAACTTATAAAAGCGAGGCAGTCATACCCATGGAGATAGAAATTCACTCACTTCGGATGACCTAATACGACGCTGGGCAAAACAAACGTACCCTGCGTGAAAGACTAGACTTGCTTCCAGAGTTATGAGAATCTGCATCGGCACGAATGGCCGCTTATCAGCAATAGATAACATAATATCACAATCGTAGAGTCAAGAACAGAATGTTCAGACCCGGTGAATTGGTACTAAGGAAGGTGGAAGCTACTGGTCAACCTCAACCCGGGGGCAAACTCGCTCCTAACTGGGAAGGCCCATATCGAATGCATTCCGTGGTTCGACCAAGAACTTATTGTCTCGACAATCTAGACGGATCAACAGTACCTAAGACCTGGAACTCAGAAACCTACGCATATACTATCAGTAAACTCAGGAACTATCTATAGCTAGAGGAGACAACTTAGTAAGAACCAAATTTTGCCCCTCAATCAAAAGGTCATATCGTTCAAATGTGTCGTCAATAAGGGATGGAACTCCCCGAATAGGTAGACACGACCCCTCTATCTAAAAATTTCCTATCGCACGGCGGGTCTAAGTTGTATAGATCCTATCGTTCGAACGTGTTGTCAATAAAGGATGGAAGTCCCTGAATGGATGGATACGGCCCCTCTGTCTAAAAGTTTCATATTGCACGGCGGGTCTAAATAGCCCAGATCCTATCGTTCCAACGTTTCGTCAATAAGGGATAGAACTTTCTGAACAGGTGGACACGGCCCCTCTATCTAAAAGTTTCCTATTGCACAGCGGGCCTAAATCGCCCAGATTCTATCGTTTGAACATATTGTCAATAAGGGATGGAACTCCCCGAATGGTTGGATACGACCCCTCTATCTAAAAGTTTCCTATCGCACGGCTGGCCTAAGTCGCTCAGATCCTATCGTTCGAATATGTTGTCAATAAGGGACAGAACTCCTCGAACGAGTGGACACGACCCCTCTATCTAAAAGTTTCCTATTGCAAGGCGGGTCTCAGTGGTCCAGTTCCTATCATTCAAACGTGTCGTCAAAAAGGGATGGAACTCCCCGAACGGGTGGACACGACACCTCTATCTAAAAGTTCCCTATCGTACGGCGGCCTAAGTTACACAGTTCTCATCGATCGATCATATTATCAATAAGAGATGAAGCCTCTCGAACGGATGGGCGTGACCCTCCAACTTAACTACTGTACGTCTGGCGGATCGAAAGCCCGGTAGTATTCAACATCTTAGTATGGAGCCCAAACATCTCAGTATGGAGCCCAAAGCCAGAGACAGATTTACTCTGACGAGAGTTAAAAAAAAGCACATAACCAGACAAGAGATCAAAAGAGAACGAAGACAAGGCTCAAGTAAGTAAAGCATAACCTTTTATTTATCCTTATGAAAGAAGTACATTCGGTTACATGAGTATGTATACAAGTCCCTGGGCCGGACCGACTACACCAAGAAGTGCATAACAGAGTCACTCAAAGATATGGAAACAATAGTCCCTATGTTAGAGAGTACAAAAACAATTCCAATGTAGTGCCAGGGACAAGAGAAGGCAAGCTCGGGTTTTGCTGCCCCCAAATGACCCGAACCCAGCCTACCAACCGAAAACAGTGTGAGAGACATCCCCACCATAATTGGATGATGGAGGGGAACTTGGACAGATCACCCAAGGCGATACAAGATGCGCCTCTACCAGCGATGGACGGTCTCACCATGCCAATCGAATAATGGCCGACATAATGAGATCTCATTACGGTGGTGCCCCTCCTTAATGAGATCTCATTCCAGCAGAAGTTACCCGAGCCATAAGGCTTCGCATATCAAAACGCCTCACAAAACAACTCTTAAAAAGAAATCACTCTCAGCGGAACCCTTCGAAGAGGAAGAAAGACCTCAATTCTCCATGAGAAGGAACGGGTACACATCTTAACTATTTATAGCAGTGGAGAAACAGACCTTAATTGGCTCAGGGTAGGTGAAACGGATCAACTAGAATAGCCTGTCATAAATAGAGAAATTAATTTTCTTCAATTCCCCATGAAGGGGTTACTTCCGATGAGACAAGCCCATATTCATGACACGAGGGAGGAGCGGATTAGGACGAACCTAGCACCCATATACTCCTGTAACGTATTAAGCACGCCTCACCCTAATAGGTCTCTACTTATAGCGCTTCTCTTCCAAGAAGGTCATGAGTTGGGGGCAAATGATGGGACATAGCCCTACGCCCAATTCCGAAGGGTCAGCGTCAACAGGGCCCACGTAGGAGGCCCACAAAGGGTAGCCATCGACCGATGTTCAATGTTCTCTATGACTATTTACCGAAGGGTCTTAGTCACCTAGATCTTCCGAATGATAGGGTCTCAGTCGCCTCACCTACCAACGAGATTTACTAAGCAGGAGTAACCTCCCCGATCGGGTACTCAATCATTAGTCCATCGAACAACCGATCGATATCCAGCGGTCTTGATAATTTTAAGGGAAGGTCAAAACATCCTAATAGCTCTAATTTCTTACTTAAGAGCAGTATCTTTAGGATTATTCAGTTAAGGAAATGATCTCTCCAGGAAATGAAAGTTCCTATACGATGAAGATCACGATCAATTTGGAATATTGAAGTCCGGAGATTTCCGAATTGGTACGATAAGAAAAGTAGGGTTGAAGCACTCCACAGGTATAAGATATCTCAAAACCCTCCAAACCAGATACGCTTATTGAATCTTACACATTGGGCACTCTAATCATAGGGAACCTCTCCCTCTTTGAGCTCTCATTTTATTTCTTTTACATTCGAAAACCGCTCTTTCTGACTTAAGCGTTGGAGCCTCCCCCGCAGGAGCACCCTCCGGTGGTTTTGCAGGTCTTACATCCCATCCATAATAACTATTCGAACCAGCAAGGAGCCGGTATCTGTGGAGCTGTAACCCACCTCTAACAATATTTATAAAACTATTATTAAACCAATAACTAGATCTTTATAATTTACATACAAATTTCTAGATGAAATAAAAGATAAAAATCAATTATAAAGATTTTTATGATTTTAACTATATCAGTGATTTTTTTTCCCAATCTAAGAGAATATTGTTCTATATTATATTAAAGATAACAAAAGAATCTTAACTCTTGGACTAAACAACATACTATAGTAGTAAAACAATTAAAACAAAAAGTTAAAACTTTGCCTCGTTTAGGAATACCAAACCCATCAGCCTTTATGATAGTTAAAACAAATGCGTCAAATGTAGGATATGGAGGAATTTTATAACAACGATTAAGTGAAATCTCAATAGTACAATTAGTTCATTTTTATTCACGAGTGTGGATAGGATCTCAAATAAGTTATTCTACAATTTAAAAAGAATTTATTGTAAAATGTATTACAAAATCTCAAGATGACAATTTTTTTTTTAAATTTACTTAGAATAGATTGTAAATTTGTAAAAGAAATTTTAGAAAAAAAATGTTAAAAATATTGTTTCAAAACAAATATTTATAAGATGACAATCTATTTTATCAGTATTTGATTTTGATATAAAATATATAAAAGGTTCTCAAAATTGTTTGCTTAATTTTCTCACAAGAGATTTCTTACAAGGAAAAATTTCTGATTCTTAGGAAAATGCAATCAAAAACTCCCCTACAAAATTCTAAAAATTATGATATGAGTGTGATAATTATCCAACCATAACAATCTGACCAACAATGCAAATTCCTCTTTACAACAAGTTTGAAGCTCTACAATCACTTTCTTATGCTCAAAACTATTAAAAACCCAAAACCAAAACAAGAGTCATCTTCATCTACGACTCAAATAAAATTATTTGATTACATCCCCAAATTTTTTACTAAACCAATTTGCCTTACCAACTTTAGAAAAAATCAAGAGTAAAATACTTTGAGAGCTTATACTATAAAAATATTCCCATAAGATTTTCAATGGCTCCTTGATCATTTAGGAAAAATACAAAGGTTCTATAAGTTTATATTTGTAGACACACAATCAGCTCTTATCATTCACAATAAAAACTCCACAGGAAGAATATCTTTTTTCAAATTATAAATTAAACAATTTCTTTCTCAAAAAGATTGGATGAAACCATTTTCAGAAGAACAATTTTCTCAAAATTTTATTTCTCAAGGGTATATTTATCATAACTATAAAATGGCATGGTATAGGGTACTCTATATCCAACCATATAATCATTCTTGGTTTTTTTTTTTTTTTTTTTTTTTTAAACTTTTCATCACAACTGTCCAAAAAATTTCCCAATTTGATTTTATGATTGGTGGTGGTATATAGGGTCATCTACTCGAATATATCCCAAAAAAATCCAAAACTGTTTTGAATTTTATTCCAAAAATCTTAAAACTCGAGCTCACACCAAATAGATATTTTTTCATCCAGATTTTAAAATACCCTGGATTTTTTGCTGGACCTTTCAATTAACCCAAATTTTCCCACAACCATTTCCATTAAGTTTGATTAGAGAATTTAAAGCTAAATGGTGGTCCCAATTCTCTATAGAAGTTTGTTTTATAGCGAATATCAATAGATTTTTTGCAATCGGAGAAACCATTAAAATAGTCATTTCACAAATTCCTTCTTCACCAAAACTCTCTCCAACCTAGCACAAATTCTTAGAAATCTCTGACACAAAGAAATATATAGTGTAAGAAAATCCCAAGAGCTAGACAAAATGGGAAGAAAATTTCAAATTCATAGAAGAACATGAGTTTTTAAAATATTGGGCTCAAAAAGCTAAAAACAAATATTTATTAGTTAAGGATTTACAATGCTCTTTGGACTCATTTAATGCCTTTGACCAATTATATCAAGATGCTCAGCACCCTTATGAATTTTGACAGGACAATGGTGAAATCTCAAGGATATCAGCACATCAGGATACAAAGTAGGCTATCTTTGATAAAAAGACAATTTAAGAAAAGAACTACATGTGTTTTCAACAATCTGAACAAAATAGGAGGCATGTTCCTAAGTATAGCCTATACATTGACTTTGGACAGATATGTGGAAGACAAGATTTTAACAAAAATTGAGAAATCAGACAAAAATGAAGTTACATTTCACAAAAAGAAAAAGTTAAAACAAAGAATTTTGTGATGGTTCAACTGGGAACTTTACAATAACACCCACACAATGAAAGACATAGTGGAAGAATGGGGTCATCCCAATTATTACCCCTATTTGATCATACCACACCAAGAATTCATTTCTGTGGATATATAATAAGTACAAGAAGGACCAAACACTTTACCAATAAACTTACAAGCATGGCCATCCAACACATCATCTTCAGACAACTTAGATTTAGATAACGAAGAAATACCCATCAATCTACGAAGAAAGAGAATACAAACCTAGTGGAGTACAAAAGATAGTGGAAAATAAAAGAGAATCCACTCAGACAATTATTGAACAACTTTTCTTTTTTCTTTTCAAAATATATCACGTTTATGAAAGCATTTTTGGATAATTATCACAACAAAGTGGCAGACAAATAAAAAGGAGATTCTCAATAATGCAGAAGGACAACTCATCTACAATCATGTAGTGGACAACTGATCAAGATCTCAACCAAATATTGTACTATAGTTTAAGTTTCTTTCTATAAATAGTTATAAGATATGTGTTTTGGGCATCGAGTGTTGTGACCCTCTCTCTCATTCTAAGAAAACTCTCTTGTAAAAACTTTCTGGATGTTTACTAAAGTTTGGAGAAGTTTGCAATTTCTCTATAAGTACTTTATTAGTTTCAAAATAGATTTTATTTTCAAATTAATTTTGTTTATTATATTTTGTTTTTTTCAATTTGGATCCTATTTTACTATTATGGTATCAGAGTCATCTTGCTGTTAATATTTTCTTAAATAAGAATAATTATTTGATATTAAACTATTTAAACAATTTGGATTAAGAACTTAGTGTTCAAAAGACGTTGGTGAGCTCTAAAATCCTTTGATCAGCCTAGGATTGGTGGTACTTATAAACTGCTCCCGTTGTTCCCATTAAGCCTTAGATCTAAGTTGAATAGATAGTTTAATATAAGATATGGCTTCTTCTTTAAGAAAAATATTGGCAAATAGGGGTTCTAGTTCCAATAGTTCAAAATTAAGTAATAGTTCAGCAAATAGGTCTTTAAATACAGTACAAAATTATGAACATTTTCCAATAGATTATAGAAATTGGACCATTCCTCAAGAAAGAATAGAAACAATATATTCTATAGGACTATTAGATTTAAAGACTGTTTTTTCAATAAAAACTCATGAGAAAACAGTATCAATCCAAAGAGAGTATCAAAGTATAAGACTCTTATCTAACATATCATTACAAAAATATTTAGAAAAAGGATACAGATATATACATTATGGATTAGTACAAATAGCTATTAAACCATTAGTAAGATTAGGTATAGATGCACCAATTTACATGACCCTTAGAGACAAAAGATTATTAAGTTATGGTGATTCTATACAAATTATGGTACAAATCAATATATGTAATGGATCAATATATTTTAATTGTTGCCAAAAATTTTCTGTAGACATAATAGGTCCACATATATTAGATACATTAGTTTTAGATATACACTTACAAGGAAACAAATTTAAAGAATGGAGTAAGAATTTTGTAGTAGTATATAAAATATATTATAGATTAATGACCTCACAAGTAAATTCTAAATTTAACTGAACAATTCCCAACAATAATGAAATAATCTCATTACAAATAAAATCTATAAAATTAAATGTATTTACACCAAAATTATTAAAATATGATGAGATTATAATTCCAGAATACTTTCAAATTAACAATAATGAACTTGCACAAATAGAAACAAAGAAATATCTCAGAAGTAATAGAAGAAACTCTAAGAAATATAATATTAAGATTTCCGAGTGTAAAAAGATATCTTATTTACCATTACCTGAACCATCTAGGAGATCTGATTCATTTGTACAATCTTCACAATCAATAAAATTACCAATAGAACCGACAAGAGTTTCAACATTGTCAATACCAATACAAGAAGAAAATCTTATGAGATATAGTAACCAAACACCAAAACCAATAAATAACAATTCTCCCCCTCACTCACCAACTCTTTCACAAGCCAGAAGTCATTTTATAAATGTAATATGTAAAGAATGAACTTCAAATTATGAATATTTAGAGGAAGGATATTATTTAAAACAATATGAACAAGAGAGAAATTGGTATGAGAGTCAAGAACAAGAAATAAAAGAACAACTTAAAAATTTATGAGAAGAAGAAATGAGACAAAAACAATCTAATCATTTATTTTTACTTGGTTAAAAGGATTTTTAGTAAAAAATAAAATGTTATTTGAATGTGAAATGCCAATTATAAAAACTAATATAAGTCTATATAAAAAATTGAAGTTAGCATCAAATAATACAACTATTATTTCTATGAATATACCATTAAAAACTATAATTAATTCAACAAATGAAGGAGAAGTAATAGCATCTCCCTTTAAAACTAGATGAGAAACAGACAATGATAGGGTGATAGTAGAATATATTAAAAAGGTATATCAACAAAATAATTACTGTAATTTAGCACTAAACAATGTAGGAAATCAATTAGAATATATTATGGTAAAATTTGAAAATATGAGACAAGAGAAAATAAAATCTCTCCAAGATATTTCAGTCCCACATATTAAAACAAGAGGTTCCCAAAAGTAGTGTTCTAAAACAAGGACTGGACTGGCCGGTTCAACCGGTTCAGCCGGGTACCGAACCAAGAGCCGGTCTGGGTTTTTTAAAATAACCGAATTTTAAAAAATTGGTCAAACTTAGTCAAAGCCGAGTTGGATCGGACAGTTGGACCGGAAACCGACCCGGTCCAACTAGGTTTTTTAATTAGTGAAAAAAAGGTACAGTTGTAGAGTTTCGAACCTAGGAGAGCTTTGAACCCAAGACAACAAGAAGTGAAATAATTTGTTTGAGTTGTGAGAACTACTGGACCACATTACTATGTTGTCATTGTTTTTCCTTTCTTTTTCTTTTCTATTTCATCTCACCTCTTCATTTCTTTTTTTTTTCAATTATTTTTTCACTTGGTTTTTTTTCCTCATAGGTCTTTTCTTATTGTTTAAATTAGATTTTGATATTTCAATCTATTATTTGAATTAAGTTTTAATATATTTGAATAATATTTCATATTAAATTATGTGAGATATTTAGATAAATAAATTATGTTATTTAATATTATATATTTTGAACATAATTTGATAATATTTTTTAATTAGATATATAGATTTTTTAAATTATTAATATATTATAATTTAAATTTATTTATGATATCATGATGACGTCATCTGGATTTTTCGTCCGGTCCAATTAGTTTGACCCAGTGACCCATTGACCCCTTGACCCCTTGACGTAACTGGTTTGTACTCCGATTTGGGTTTCAAAACACTGCCCAAAAGAAATAGAAAAACAAGTGATTCTTCCAGTATCAAATCAATTATTAGAAAGAATAAGACAAGCAATAAGAAATAACCCTTCTTCTAATCAAATTACAACAAGGAAATATAGAAGAAATTGAAATAACTAGTGAGCAAGATAATAAAATAAATAAGATAAAAGGAGGATAATAAAGAGATCACCAAAAAATTATTATTCTAAACCAACCCCTATAAACTTACAATTTAAAGAAAGAAAAGATTTTAAAAATGCAAGATATGATGGAAATTCAATATATGAATGGAATATAGATGAAATGTTAAAATATGAAACTTTAAATTTATTACAAGAAATGTTAATGGCAAGAGCAGCATATAATGCTGGAAGAGTAAATGACCAAAACATAACTGTAAACTTAGTACAAAGGTGGGACGAGACAATTAAAAAATTGATGGGATAATATAATGACTTTAGATGATAAGGTATTAATATTAAGTCATACAGAATTAATATATGATGAAGAAGGAAATATAGTGAGAGAACAAAATAATTTAGTAGAAATATTAATTCATACAATAGCTATGCACTTTATAGGAAATCCAAATGAACAATTAGTTAGTTCAAAAATAGTATTAATAAATTTAAGATGTTCAACATTATCTAATTATAGGTGGCATAAAGATGTATTTTTATCATAAATATTAAGAAGACAAGATTCTAATCAATTTTTTGGAAAGAAAGATTTATAGTAGGACTTCTTAAGTTATTTGCATAAAGAATTATCAATAAATTAAGAAAAACAGCTGGAGTTGATGATATACCATTTGAACAAATGATTTACGGACATTTATTTGCTTTTATACAAAAAGAAGGATTATATTTATTTTTAGAATTAAAATTACAATTAAAATATGGAAGTTAAAGGACTAAGAGAGAATTAGGATATTTTTGTAAAGCTTTTGGAATACAAAAACTTAAACCTCCATCTTATCAAAATAAGAAATATAGGAAACAAAAATATTGTGATCAACCAAGAAAGAAAAAATATAGGAAAAATAAAACCTATGCAAATAAACCATATAAATCTAGAACCTATAAAAGAAATAAACAACAAAAAGATAAAATAATTTGTTAGAAATGTGAAAAAGCTGGACATAAAGCGAATAAATGTTATGTTAAAAAGAAAATAAATGAAATCAAGGATGAAGAATTAAAAAATGAACTTATGAATCTTTTAATAAATGAAGAACTAGAGAATAGTACAAGTGAAGAAGAAAGTATAGGAGAAGAAAATGAAGAGTATATGTCTATTACATCATCATCTGACGAGGAAGAAGAAGAAAAAGAAGAAGAAGTTCAAGTAAATTATATATGTTTAAAATAAGTATGTGTTATATCTAAGGATGAAAGGAAAGAAATATTTAGTACAATAATTCAAGTAGAAGATCTATAATTAAGAAATCAATTACTAAATCAATTAAAAGATATAATATTAGAAGAAGAAAAAAGAATAAGACCAATAATAACAGGACCCTTAAGTTTAATAAAAATTTTTGAGAAAAATCCTGCAAAGAATCAGATACAACAAATAACTACAAAAAAATTACAATCTAAACTAAAACAATTAAAATTACAAATCAAATAAATAAAAAATGAAATAAGACAATTAGAAATACAAAATATTATAGAAAAATCACAAGAAATAGAAATTGGAGAAAGTAGTAATAAGGCAAAAATACTAGAAAAATTAATCAACAACAATTTATACAAATAATTGAAAGAATAATATTTCAAAGATGGTATGTAAAAGTACAATTAGTAGTAAATGAAAATTTTATAATAACTTGCAATGCTTTGGTAGACACAGGGGTAGGATTGAATTGCATAAGAACAAAAATAATACCCACAAAATATTGTCAAAAACTAAAGAAAGATTGTTATTAGCAAACTCAATTGAATTACCACTAAAATATAATCTAACTAATGCTTTTATTTGCAATAAGAATAACTAATTTCATAACATATTTATGATAGTGGAAGATATATCAAATGAAATGATTTTAGGAATTCTTTTTATAACACAACTTTACCCTTTTAAGCTAAACCAAAATGGAATAAATATTAAAATATTAGGAGAAATTATATTATTTAAATTTACAAATCCTATAAAACAAAAAGAAATACAAATGCTTCAAGAAAACTCTATGCATAAAATAATAAATTCTATAACAAGAAAACAAAAGCAAATAGCATTTAATAAGGAAGATTTGCAATATGTTAGAATAGAAGAACAATTGAAAAAACAAGAACTTCAAAATAAAATAAATAATTTAGAAGAGAAAATAATAAAAGAAATATGTGTTGAAGCACTAAATGATTTTTGAGAAAGAAAACAACATATTATAGAATTACCATATGAAAAAGATTTTGATGAAAGAAATATTTCAACTAAAGCTAGACCTATACAAATGAATAATAAATATTTAGAAATATGTAAAAAATAAATACAATCTTTATTAGATAAAAATTTGATAAAACCATCTAAATCACCATGGAGTTGTACAGCCTTTTATGTAATGAATGTTACAAAAAAAAGGTACCAAAATTAGTAATAAATTATATATTATTAAACAAAGATTTAAAATG
Source organism: Dillenia turbinata (assembly GCA_037126225.1). Lineage (NCBI taxonomy): Eukaryota > Viridiplantae > Streptophyta > Magnoliopsida > Dilleniales > Dilleniaceae > Dillenia > Dillenia turbinata. The sequence continues at coordinate 4,678,904 of JBAMMX010000010.1, read as the reverse complement.
GATTAGATATCCAATTCTAAACAAAAAAGATTTATTAAATAGATTATACACTGCTAAAATATTTTCAAATTTTGATATGAAATTGAGATACAGGATCCAAACTGAAAAATACCAAAATATAATAAACAAAATTAATTTGAAAATAAAATCTATTTTGAAAGTAATAAAGTATTTACAGAGAAACTGTAAACTTTATTAAACACTCAGAAAGTTTTTACAAGAGAGTTTTCTTACAAGGAGAGAGAGAGTTACAAGACTCGATGCCCAAAACATATATCTTACAACTATTTATAGAAAGAAACTTAAACTATATTATAATATTTTCTTGAGATCTAGATGAGTTATCCACTGCATGATTGTAGATGAGTTGTCCTTCTGCATTATTGAGAATCTCCTTTTTATTTGTCTGTTACTTTGTTGTGATAATTTTCTAAAAATATTTTTCTAATGGTGATACTTTTTGAATAGAGAAAAGAAAAGTTGTTCAATAATTGTTTGAGTGGATTCTCTTTTATTTTCTACTATCTCTTGTCCTCCACTAAGCTTGTATTCTCTTTATTCAGGTACTTCTTTGTTATCTAAATTTGAGCTATCTGAAGATGATGTGTTGAATAGCCATGTTTGTGAGTTTATTGGTATAGTTTCTGGTCTTTCATGTACTTGCTGTGTGGCCATAGAAATAAATTCTTGGTCTTGTATGATCAAATAGGGGTAATAATTGGGATGACCCCTTTCTTCCACCATGTCTTCCATTACGCAGCTATTATTGTAAAGTCTTTAGTTGAACAATAACAAAATTCTTTTGTTTTAACTTTTTCTTTTTTATCATTTTTATGATATGTAACTTTATTTTTGTCTAATTCCTCAATTTTTTTAGTTTTTGTTGAAGTCCTGTCTTCCACATATCTATCCAAATCCATTGCATAAGCCATACTTCAGGTTATTGAAAACACTTGTAATTCTTATCTTAAATTATCTTTTTATTGGAGATAGCCTGCTTTGTATCATGATATGCTGATGTCCTTGTGGTTTCACTATTTTCTTGTCAAAATTCATAAAGCTCCTGAGTATCTTGATATAATTGGTTAAGCATTGGCTGAGTCTGAAGAGTATTGTGATTCCTTATCTGATAAATATTTGCTTTTAGCTTTCTAAGCCAAATATTTTAAAAACTCATATTCTTCTTCTAAGAATTTGAAAATTTCTTTCCTTTTTATCAAGACCTTGAGATTTTCTTGTACCTACTTTTTCTTTATGTCAAGATTTCTATGAATTTGTACTAGGTTGGAGAGAGTTTTGGTGAAGAAGGAATTTGTGAAATGGTTGTTTTAATGGTTTCTTCAGTTATAAAAAACTCTCATGATGTTCTCTATAGAACAAACTTCTATACAGAATTAGGACCACCATTTAACTTTAAGTTCTCTAATCAAACTTAATGGAAATATTTGTGGGAAAATTTGGGCTAATTGAAAGGTCTACCAAAAAATCTAGGGTATTTTAAAATCTTAATGAAAAAATATCTCTTTGATATAGGCTTGAGTTTTAAGGTTTTTGGAATAAAATTCAAAAGAGTTTTGGATTTCTTTGGGATATATTCAAGGCTGCACAACTCCATGGTGATTTAGATAGTCTTATCAATTTTTTATCTAATAAAGATTATATTTCTTTTTCATATATTTGTAAATATTCACTGTTTATTTGTGTAGGTTTAGTTTTACTTGGAATATTTCTTTCATCAAAATTTTTTTCATTTGGTAATTCTATAATATGTTGTTTTCTTTCTCAAAAAGCATTTGGTGTTTTAGCACATATTTCTTTTATTATTTTCTCTTCTAAAATTTTATTTTGAAACTAATAAAGTACTTATAGAGAAACTACAAACTTGTTCAAACTTTATTAAATACTCAGAAAGTTTTTACAAGAGAGTTTTTTTGACAAGGAGAGAGAGAGGGCTACAACACTAGCTCAAAACACATATCTTATAACTATTTATAAAAAGAAACTTAAACTATATTATAATACTTGTTTGAGATCTAGATGAATTGTCCATTGCATGATTGTAGATGAGTTGTCCTTTTGCATTATTGAGAATCTCCTTTTTATTTGTCTGCCATTTTGATATGATAATTGTCGAAAGATGTTTTCATAGTGGTGATACTTTTTGAAAAGAAAAAAGAAAAGTTGTCCAATAATTGTCTGAGTGGATTCTCTTTTATTTTCCACTATCTTTTGTTATCCACTAAGCTTGTATTCTATTTCTTTACAGATTGATGGGTACTTCTTTGTTATCTGAATCTAAACTATCTGAAGATGATGTGTCGGATAGCCATGCTTGTAAGTTTGTTAGTACAGTATCTGATCCTTCTTGTGCTAACCATGTGTCCACAGAAATGAATTCTTGGTCTGGTATGATCAAATAGAGGTAATAATTAAGATAACCCTATTCTTCTACTATATCTTCCATTGTGTAGGTATTTTTGTAAAGTTCCCAGTTGAACCATGACAAAATTCTTTGTTTCAACTTTTTTTTAATCATTTTTGTGATATATAACTTTATTTTTGTCTGATTCCTCAAGTTTTTAATTTTTTTTGAAGTCATGTCTTCCACAAATTCATTACATAGGCCATATTTAGGAAAATGTCTCCTATTTTGTTTAGGTTATTGAAAAAACTTGTAGTTCTTTTCTTAAATTGTTATTTTATTGGAGATAGCCTGCTTTGTATCTTGATGTGCTGATATCCTTGAGGTTTTACTATTGTCCTACAACATTTCTAAGGGTCTTGAGCATCTTGATATAATTGGTCAAAGGCATTAACTGAATTCGAAGAGCATTGTGATTCCTTATCTGATAAATATTTATTTTAGCTTTCTGAGCCCAATATTTTAAAAAATTATGTTCTTCTTTTAAGAATTTGAAATTTTCTTCCCATTTTGTCGAGACCTTGATATTTTCTTATACTTGCTTTTTCTTTGTGTCAAAGATTTCTATGAATTTGTGTTAGGTTGGAGAGAGTTTTGGTAAAGAAGGAATTTGTGAAATGGCTATTTTAATGATTTTTTCGATTGTAAAATATCGATATTCTCTATAGAACAAATTTACAGAGAATTGGAACTATCATTTAACCTTAAATTCTCTAATCAAATTTAATGGAAATGGCTGTGGGAAAATTTGGGCTTATTGAAAAGTCCAGCAAAAAATTCAGGGTATTTTAAAATCTTGATGAAAAATATCTTTTTGGTGTAGGTTTGGGTTTTAAGGTTTTTTGAATTAAATTCAAAATAGTTTTGGATTTCTTTGGGATATATTTGAGTAGATGACCCTGTATACCATCACCAATCATAAACCTATTTGAGAAATCTTTTAGACAGTTATGACAAAAAGTAAAAAACCAAGACTGATTGTATGCTAGGATGTAGAGTACCATATACCATGCCATTTTATAGTATGATAAGTATACTCTCGAGGAATAAAATTTTAAGAAAATTGTTTTTTCTAAAAATGGTTGCATCCAATCTTTTTGAAAAAGAACTTGTCTAATTTGTAATTTGGAAAAATATATTCTTCCTGTGGGGTTAATATTGTGAGTGATAAAGGCATTTTTTGTGTTTTCCCTAAATGATCAGGGAACCATTGAAATTCTTATGGGAATATTTTTGTAGTATAAGCTCTCAAAGTATTTTGGTTTTGATTTTCTCTAAAATTGGTAAGGCAAATTGGTTCAGTAAAGGATTTGGGAATGTAATCAAATAATTTTATTTGAGTTGTAGATAAAGATGACTCTTGTTTTGGTTTTGGGATTTTAATAGCTTAAGCATAAGAAAGTGTTGGATAATCTAATAGAGCTTCAAACTGGTTGTAAAAAGGAATTTGCATGGTTGGTATTATGGTTGGTTTAGATTGTTTTGGCTCGATAATTGTTACACTCATATATCTTTTGGATTTTGTAAAGTAGTTTTTGACTGCATTTTCCTGAGAATCAGAATATTTTTTTTTTGTAAGAAATCTCTTGTAAGAAAATCAGACAAGCAATTTTGAGAACCTTTTATATATTCTATATCAAAATCAAATACGGATAAAATAAACTAGTATATTGTAAATTTTTATTTTGAAACAATATTTTTAACAACTTTTTCTAAAATTTCTTTTGTAGATTTATAATCTATTCTAAGTAAAATTTTTTTATTAAAAATGTCATCTTGAAATTTTGTAATACATCTTACAATAGATAAAATTTCTTTTTTAATTGTAGAATAACTTATTTGAGATCCTATCCACACTCCTAAAAGAAAAGGAACTATTATTCTATTGATTTTTCACTTAATCGTTGTTTTAAAATTCCTCTATATCCTATATTTGATGTGTCAGTTTCAACTATTATAACGGCTTATGGGTTTGGTATTTCTAAACAAAGCAAAATCTTAACCTTTTGCTTTAACTGTTTTACTACTATAGTATGTTGTTGAGTCCAATGTTTAGTATTCTTTTGTAATATTTGATATAATATAGAATAATATTCTCTCAGCTAGGAAAAAAATCACTTATATAGTTTAAATATACTAAAAATCTTTGTAATTGATTTTTGTCTTTTATTTCATCTAGAAATTTGTTTGCAAATTCTAAAGATCTAGTTATTGGTGTAATAATAGTTTTATAAATATCATGCCCTAAAAATCTGATTTTTGTTTAAACTAATTTCATCTTTTTAGCAAATAAAATTAAAACATTTTGTTTAACTACATTTATAAATGTTTGTAAATATTTAAAGTGTTGATCTATGTTTTCCAAAAAAACTAACATATCATCTATGTATACTATTATAAATTTGTAATAAGGATTAAATATTTCATTTATTATATTTTGAAATTCAAATGGTGCATTCTTAAGACCAAATAACATGACATTCCATTGGTAATCTCTAAATGGTACAGTAAAAGCAGTTTTATATTTATCTTTTTCAATTATTTGTATTTGTCAATATCCCGATTTCATATCAAATTTTGAAAATATTTTAGCATTGTATAATCTATTTAACAAATTCTTTTTGTTTGGAATTAGATATCTAATCCATTTTAAAACTTTGTTTAATGGTTTAAAATTTATTATTAATCTGGTACCCCTGTTTCTTTTTCTACAGCATTCATTATATAAAATGGTGCACAATTCCATGGTGATTTAGATGGTCTTATCAATTTTTTAAAACTTGTATTTCTTTTTAACATATTTCTAAATATTTATTATTCATTTGTATATGTCTAGCTTTAATTGGAATATTTATTTTATCAAAATCTTCTTTATGTGGTAATTCTATAATTGTTGTTTTCTTTCCCAAAAAGCATTTGGTGCTTTAACACATAATTCTTTTATTATTTTCTCTTCTAAATTTTTTATTTTAATTTGAAGTTCATGTTTTTTTAAGAGAATTTATAAACACTTTTACTAGAATTAGAATTGGAGACACCAAATTAGCCTTTTACAAAAATCTCTACAAACTTTTATGTGTTATGGTGAATCGTGGTTAATATTTTTTTTTTCCTTGTGCTAGATCGATTGATATTTGGTAATTTTTTTTATTAGTCCTAACTATTCTTGTTCGAATTAACTGTCGGGTTTATTAAGGAATGAATTCTTCCGATATCTATTTTTTTTCATTCTTAAGATTTGAATCCAAAATTTTGATTAAAAAAATTTAATATTATTGTCATTGAACCAACAAGGAATTAGTAACAATGGTTAATATGATTGCACATTTCAATGGGAGTTAACATCGCACTCACACATCTTGCCCTAAGCCTCATATTTTGAGGGCCTAGCTGAGCAAAATTAGATATATTTAAGGTAATATTAGTGGATAGATTGAGTTTTAAGTAAAATTAAAGTTTCAAAATCTAGTGAGTATATGCCTAAGTGAGGCATGCAAAATTTAGTCATGGGCTAAAAATATTGATATATGAGACTTAAAACAGTGAGATATAATTTACACAAGTCAGTTGCCATAAGAATTAATTTGTAAACTTTTCAAACTTAAAACGGCCTTCATCCAAGACATCCATATGCTTTCTTTTCTTGGGCGACTGTTAAATTTTGATAAACTAATTTGCTCATTAGTAAATCGAGCAGCAGTTCGAGCTCATAATTCTTCTAAGCTCTCACCCTCCTTTGATCTTTCCAGGACCTGCAAAAAGTTGTGATTCATGGCAACAGTTTTGCCAATGGCATAGATAAGGAAAACTTGCCTCAAAACGCGATGGACTTACCAGGTGCCAACGATACAAATGCGTACTTAAAAGAGCTTCAAGTGCATTATGCCTCTTACTTTGTCACATACTCTACAAATGCAAATCCTCTGTGATTTCCAAACTTTTTTGGCAACGTTAATGTCACGCCCCAACCCATAAGTCCTAGCACACGACAATTATTGCATTACCCTAAACATGTGTGAGCCCCACCTTGTGTTCTAAGGTATCGCAAGGCATTCGAAATTTCTGATCAAATCATAGGCCATCCCAACCACTCAAACTGAATCCACAAAATATAAACAAGTCCCTACTCAAGGGCATACAAGTCAAAATCATTGAAAACAATTTCCAAGTAAATTTCATAAAAAGAAAAGTAAAAGTCCTCAATGAAAGATATATAATTCCAACCAAAATCAAAATACAAGTTTAACTAAGTTTTTAGAAAGGTTTTTATACAAAAATGCCTTCCTCGAGTCTAACTATCAATACTTCAAAAAGCCAGAACAAAATCTATATCAGAAAGAAGTCTGTGAAGATAATCTCCCCAAGTTAGATGTAAATGACCACAAATATCAACTAAACTTCCTCTATAAAATTTGATTTAGGAGGGGTGAGTATATATTATACCCAATGAGTGCATAATATGTTATAATAATAAACGGAGGATGATTGTGGATATGTTAAACACTTATCTCAAAATCATTCAATTGTAACCATAGAAATTGAGGTTTATCAACAACATTAGGTTTCAAACAAAATTTCTACAAATCATAATTTACAAATTATATGCATCCAATTATATCGACATGTTTTCTAAAAATCATGGGGTTGTCAAAAATTATCATTCCCAACCATAGTCTATCCGCAATCAAGGGCGGAACAACCAAGGGTTTTTATACTTGTATTGATTCACAAAATACCCTAACCTCGTGCTGGCTCGGACCTCCCTGGTGGTACAACTAAGTTAGCTGAGGGGAGGACTTCAGAGGTCCTTCTCGAGCGTAGCTACCTCCTCAGTCAAATAAACATTCAACCACGTCACTCCATTGGGTTTCGTATCATGGAGGGAATAACTATAGCCATTAATCATGCATACAACACCATTTCACAACTATCACAACATGTATCAAGATGTGTCAACAATTATTTGAATAATTCTCAAATCGTGAGTTCAATGTCAACATGTTCAACAAAGATCAATCGACATGGCATATTAATTTCAATTGAACACAAGGATGCATATTTCATTCCAAATCCCCTTTCGGGACACTCTACGAACATAATGCAATTATAAACAATTTTAGAAACACTTTTAAAATCAATTGAAAATATTTTTTTCATTTAAAATCATAATCATGCATCCACTCACCTCTTGGGAAGGTAAACACTCTCAATCAATCCATAATGATGTTCAATCGAGTAAAAATCCTTCCTTAGATTCCAATTGTCTTAAACCTAAGACAATAAATACCATTAATCATTCTCCAATCAATCCATAGTGACATTCAATCGAGTAAAAATTCTTTCCTTAGGTTCCAATTGTCTTAAACCTAAGATAATAAATATTAATAGTTATTCAATCACAAGAAGAAATAGGGTTAATCGATTTTCTCCAGCACATCACAAACCCTGATTCTTAAAATCCACCATTCTATGTCTAGTTCCATCAACCACAACCAATTTGCATCTATATACTACTATCATTCATGGATTTTCCCCAAATCACAACATTTATAAACTCTAATCCTAAATTCCCAATTTCACATACTTCAAATCTCACGTTAATCTTAAAAATAGCAAAGTAAACTCAAATCTAGGATGAGAGAAAGTTATTATCTCGATTTGTGTCGTCGATTTCGTCTCCAAATTGAAATACCTCAAAACCCTAGGTTTTCTCTCGCTACAAAACCTAGTTCTCTCTCTAGTGTTGATCTTTTTTGTGCTCTCTTAAGAGTTTGGAAGCCCCAATTTGTGGTTTTGAAAGAGGTTTAGTTGATCTCAAGGGAGAAATAGAAAGTGAGAGTGAGAGACGAAGGTAGAAAGAGATAGCGAAAGGGAGGGAGTGAGAGAAGTCAATAGATAGGGAGAATGAATCTAGGGCTTTGTTCAATCCATATTATAGTGGCAAAATCATTTACCAACTTGTCCTACATGTGTTAAGAGTTTTAATTGGGTTTGAACGTCATTTTTCATCATTTTGCACCTCAAATCATAGAAATTCGCTTGGACAAGTCGACTTGCATATGAATAAGTCGACCTGTAGGTTCCAAATCAACTTAGAATTCAAAAATCAAGTCATCCTGAGCAATAGCCATGTAAAGCCAAGTTGACCTGCCAATATTAAGCCTCAGTTTCTATACACTTACCAAGTCGACTGTACATTTGCACAAGCTGACCTGACAAGTCCAAGCCTCAGAAATCCTTAGTTTGTATACTAATCAAGTTGGCTTACAATTGCACAAGTTGGCTTGTTTCTCAAATTCCATAAACACAAGCCAACCAACCAACATCACAACTCTACTTGTTAAGCCTTAAAATCTCTCGGTCACTTGCATTTAAGGAGATTTGAAACTAGTCACTACAAGTTCCAAAAAAAAAGTTTTACGTGACCAAGCCATTTAATCCTTTGAGAGTTATATGAATAAATTGAAAATTCAATTACAATCGGTTTCTCCCAATATTTTACAAAGAATATTGGAAATTCAATGAAATTTCTCTAATACTGAATTTTTGGTATTACACTTAAGCTTTTTATCTGAATCGCACCATAAATCTCCTTTAGTGTGGGTAAAAGCTAATATAGAGTATAGACAAACAACCTCAGCACCAGGTAAAAAGACAACATCAAGCATGGAACACTGTGAGAAGCGAAGGTGTGCTATTTTCCAGTTTTTAAAAGATGAGCAGTCATCTAAATTGTCTTTTAAGAACTCCATAAAAATTCAAAACCATTTCAAAGGGTTACATAGCCCATTCCCAGACGTCAATAATGTAATATGAAATCAAGCTTAAACAAACAGGAATGATATATCTTATCCTAGTTTGAATAACTTATGAGGATAGTCTATTAAAAAATAAGAATGCTAAAGGCACAAAAGGGAGTTTGAGTGGACCACATATATTGAAATGTACCTCCAGGGTGTGACCAGTGCTAACAAGAGATGGAATCTACAATTCCACCTTTATAAAAGTAAAAGGGTTGAGTAAAAATTTTTAAAATTATAAAAGTTTGAAAAGGTGCTAATGGATTTCCATTTAACCAAAAATTCCTAGAATTCCAAAAGGATCCATCAAATTAATGTAACTTCCCAACATCATAACTCTATTCAACTATGGCCACAATCAAAGTATTCATACCAACTCCTATCCTCTCCAGACTTTTTTAGATTTTTTTCTACCTTTCGGCATGACAGAGTTGCATGATAAGAGCATGCCCATCCAAAACAGTTCCCTGACAGTAGAACATGTATAGTAGCATTTATTTTCCCCAAATCTAAATAAAATGTAAATTAAAATAAGTCAATATACAATAAGCATTATTATTTATAAGTCTTGGCAAATATTTCTTGCTGTCTCCACAGAATCAAACTCCATAAATCTAAAATCCGTGCAAACAAGTTTTCCATTTTTCAGGTGCTTCTTCACCTACATGTCGACAGAAGATAATATCATCATTATTGCTTTATGATGACAGGCAAATGAATGTAAACCCCCCCAAAAAAAGCATAATAACTAAAGTCATAAATTTTTTGCCTCCAAAAAGTTACCTTGACACTTAATATCTTCCCCTCTTTCATATTTTCACTCACATGATTTTTCAAACTCTCATCAATAGTCTTGAAGTTCAAATTCTTCACAAAAAGGGATCGTTACTGCAACACAAACAAAAAGAAGAAAAGTCACTGAAAATGAACAAAATGCTTTGAAAACAATAATCTTGTGAAGCCTGTTAAGTCATCAATTCAACATTTACATACAATCAACATTAAATGCATATGAAAAGCAACAGTGATGCCAAGAGTTCATATATGTCAAAAACAAGTGAGATTTCCTAAATAGCAAATTCTTGATATCTATTGGATACAAATGCACAAATGTGCAAGCTTGAGTCTTGAGAACAACCATAAAAGATGTGTTGAATCCTCTTAGCAATGTTTCTTCAGAGGGATTAATTATGCACAAAAGTTGTTGGAAAATGAGGTGGGTCTGCCCATGTGGGTGACCCAAACCCATGTTATTTAAATTTAAATTTGAATGAAGGAGTAGTTTTTGTTAATCACCCCTTATCTCCCTCAACTCCCTCTCTACCTTCAAGTCTCTCTTAAACAAATTTCCAATTTTGTTTTAAGTCTTCAACGTGAATAAGGAACAAGGGAAGTATATGATGCAATCTTTAAGAAAGAGAGAGGATCTTTAAGAGATTGAGAGAAAAATAAAAAATTGTGAAAAAAGCTAGAAAGGGTTTGGTGATCACTTCTCCATTAAGGCATTTGGATTGTGCATAGCAGAAGGTGATCCGATTTTGTAACATCTTCTAAACCTAGAATACTCAATCGTTGAAAGAGATAAGTGACTCTAACCTTACTTGAGTCCTGGAATTTTTAATGTGAAAAATATGTTTGTTGGTGGTGTCAGAGTGGTCTTAACTTGTTTTCTACTTATTTTGGGTTTTAAAAATGAAAAATGCCATAAATAACGTTTTAGATTTGTTAATGGCATCTTGCAATAGATTAAATGAAATACTTTCAATTTTATATAGTAGTATGCTTATAATATGAGAATTAAATATTCAAAATTTGGCATGTATCCGAAGTGTACATTATGAGATATTTCAAATTCTAACCAAAATTTTATGTACTCGTATATTTTAGAATACTGTATTTTATGACATGAAATTTATATGGTTAGATTTCTCTTAAAAAATGCTTTTTTACTATATAAAAAACATAGAAAATGGTTAAAAATTGAGAGATATATGATCATTTGAAATTTGAGTCAAATTGTAGAAAATTGGAGAAGATGAGTAGTAACTTTCTGCCTTCCCCACTCTTGGCAGGGGCGCGTGAAGCCTAAACACAATACTAGAGATCTTTGATGGGAAATCTAAGACCACCATTGAACTTAGAGATATCAAAAATGGGAGATACACAAAATGTGGTTATCAGAAGTCACCGAACATACGGTGCGTGGCTTACACACATAGCTCGGGGAGACTGGGCACGTGTCCATTTTGGGCAACCCCTTCTAGTGGCACGTAAGGGCATGTCCAGTATCTATTTGCACCGAAATTTTTACCAAAATAATTTTCTATTCTCTCTAGATTTTTCTGTACTTTTTAACAGAATTTTTCCCAAAATAATTTTCTACTCTCTTCAATTTTTTTTTGTAATTTTTAATTTAATTTTAGGAGTCACAAAATAACTTTTATTGATTTTTAAACTTAAAAAATTATTTAAAATTATAGCAAAAATATTTCCAGTGCTAAAAATTTTTAAAATTTTTATATGAGTCTAGAAAATTATTTTCTTAATTTTGGCTACCTGGGTGAAAATTTATTTTTTGTACTCATTATTTGTTTGTATTTTTGCTCATGTATTTATGTTTGAAAATTAGTTTTTCTAATATAAAATTGTTTTATATTTGAGCAAATAATTTTAAAATAAATACTTTGAGATTTATTATAATATTATGGTTAGTTTTGTGACCGATCTAATATTGTTCCTATTTTTTAGGTAATGGTGATATTTGAACGCAATGTTGAAGTTCTCTGGGGGAGAGCTAGAACATTGAGAAATCCAGAGCATTTAGTAAAGTGGGGTCGAATGTTGACTTATAAGGTAGACCCTTCTCGCATTTTGTTAGATCATTTGGAGAACATGAAATAAAAACGTTTTGAACTTCTTGAAGCCTATCATTCTTTTTGGGGGTGACGTATACATTTTGAGAAATTCTCTAACACCTTATTGAGTTAGCAAGATTGATGAGATGATTATCGATAGATGGAGTATGATTTTTGATGATGCGAGGTCCATATTAATAAAAATATGGAGAGTGAAGAATCTAAAGAGTTAAATGAAGAAAAGTTTATCCCAATGTATAAATAGCTCCAACCCACGTACTATAAGAAGATTTTCTCCTAGAGATAAACTATCCAAAGGATTGGTGAATATGTTACTCGAATGGACATGCCTTAAATTGAAAAAATGAATTTGCATATTTTCTTTTGCGCACTATGGTTGTTTCTTTGAACCATAATTATATATTAGAGAAAATTTTAAGTTTTTATTGAGAATATGATTAGAAATATTTGTTATTTTTCATATGATCACATATATAAAAGAAAACTAAGGTCTCCTAAATAAAAATTTTGAATTGATAGAATTTAAATAATCTCATGCAAAATTGAAATATTATTTAAATATTTTATGTATTTAAATAAAAGTTTTGGATTGGTAGAATTTAAGTTCTTATCCAAAATTGTAATATTATTTAAATAATTTGTGTATTTAAGTGGGAGGTTTTTAGGTAGAAGAATTTGAATAATTATCACATAAAACTGAATTTTGTAATTTTAAATTAAATTTGTGATGGCGATACATTAGGACCATAAATGATGATTGTGAATCTAGTGAACTTTTAATTTTATACCTAATATTTATTTTTCATGAATGTTAATTTTGAATTATAAAATTGTGTGTATGATATAAGCATTAGTATTTATGTCACCCTCTTGAAATCCAATCTATAACATTGAAATCCATTATCGTGGTTTAAATAAAAATGACAAATTGAATGACGATGATCATAAGATATGACACCGTAAAATGTGGATTGTGCTGAAAGAACAAGATATCTCGAAAGGTATTAAGCATGTCATGTAGGATCCTGATCTGGGCAATATTGCCCTACAGAGGAGAGATCAAGATGCTTACTAGGCATGAAAAAAGAAAGATTCCAATGTTTGAGTAACTTTGGTTAACTCTGTGATTGATAGCATGATCCCCGAGTGTGAGCAATATTCGATTGCTCGTCATTTGAGTGTACCTCAAAAAGAAATATAGAAGTAACAGTGTGATTCATCTTAGATACTTGATTATAAAGTTTGATACCTATAAAAGGTGAAGTGATCACAGTATCAAACGATATTTAAAGGTCATGTTTAACATGATAAGAGTGGGAGTTGACTGGTCATGTGATCTCCAATGAAAAGAAAGTTCAAATTTTGATTCGATCACTTTTTGTCAACCGGAAGCACTTGAAAATCAATTTAACTCACAATGTAGTTTGAAGATTTTCTCGAATGTTACTTGCCATGTTAAGCTTGAGAATGAGCAACTTTGTGCTGCAAGATTCACAGTTAATGCTTTTGTTGTAAAGTTTAGTTCTAAGAGAGTTTCGAACTCTAAGTATGAGAGAGACTAGAATGAAAGCAAGAAAGGAAAGGAGATTGGAGATTGGAGATTGGAGATGGATCACAAAAGAACAACTTCGAATATATGAATAGATTGGGAGACATTTGTGGATTTTTGTCGAATGTCTTTTAGTAGGAGATGGATCTATGTAGGGAACAATGCAAAAGTGAAGGTTAGAAGAGTCAGCAATTGTAAATTAGAGTTACAAAATGACCAAACTCTCATTTTGCATGCTATTCTCTATGTGACAGAAATTTGACAGAATTTAATATCTGTTCTTGTTTTTTTAAAATTTTACTAGATTTTTGAACTTTCAGATAGACAAGATTAGTTTATATTTGAATAACATATATATTAGTTCTTACAACTTGTAAATGATTTCGTAGTATTGCAATGTGATGGACGAATGTTTAACTATTATTTTGAATATTGTCTAGGTCACAAAAATGACAAAAGAACCATTTGAAAAGGCCATACGAGCTAAATTTCCATTAAAATTAGTCCATTTGGATATCTGTGATATAATGAATGTGAAGACTTGACATAGAATTTTATGTTTTATTATGTTCATAGATGATTTCACATGATTTGGCCATATCTATTCGTCTTCTCACAAGTCTGAAGCACTTGAGTGCTTTAGACCTTCTATGAATGAGGTAGAAAATCAAATAGATAGGACAATAAAGATCTTAAGAATGGATAGATGACGTGAATATTTATCAGGTCAATTTAAGGATCTGAGTAATGAAAGAGGTATAATCCGACATTTAGCCATTTATTATACACCTCAATAGAGTGGTGTTGTAGTAAGAAGGAATAAAACATTGTTTGATATGATAAGATCCATGATGGTGCAGAGGTTAACTTACCAATTTCCTTTTAGGGATATAGCTTATTGACTATAGTCTATGTTCTTAAACAAAGTGCCTTGATAGTCAGTACCAACGATGTTATAAGAACTTTGGACAGGTGGAGAGCCGTATCTAAGTGATCTCAAATCTTAGGGATCGGCTTTTGTATTTGAGATTTTTTCAATACGTTTGGAAAATTGGATTCCTGTAGAAGTAAGAGTATCTTTATAAGATATTTCGATCAATCTAAATATTAAGTGCTCATTGGTGAACGAAAAGATGATACTGTAATAGAGATTGGATCACGAATATCACATTTTTGGAGAATAAATTTCTTAGTAGAGGTGACGTAAAGGACATAAAGTTTTTCTTTAAATTAGTTAATTCAAAAGATGACCTACCCATGCTGGATCAAAGGAATCACAAGGAAATCACTTAGATATTGATCCCAGTAGGAGGGATTCAAACTTTAACAATCCAATTGAGTTACAAACTTGGAAAAGTCAAGAAAAATAGTGCCCAACTATTATTCTTATATTGAAGGGTACACATTTATTATTTTTTCAGAAAATGAAGAAGTGTCTAAGAACATGGATGAACTTCTATCTAGTCCTACCAAGGATAAATAGAAAAGACAATGAAAAAAGAATTGGAGTCACTGAGATCCAACCATACTTTAGGAATTGATTGTACTTCTAGTAGGGTGCAAGGTTATTGAGAACAAGTGGGTTCTCAAAACGAAACATATGATAGATAGAACTATTGAGAGATATAAGGTTCGACTGGTAGCAAAAGGTTATAATTAGTAAAGAGTGTTAATTATAAGGAAATCTTTTTCTGATAGTGAGATTTATCTTTATTCGCTTATTATTGACAATAGTGGCCAATTTAGTTTTACAATTATATCAAATGAACATAAAGACTGCTTTTTTCAATGGAGAATTTGAGGAAGAAATTTATATGACATAACTAAAGGGTTTTGTCATTAAAGCTAGGAAGATAGAATATGTAAATTGAATACATTAATTTATGGACTTAAGCAGTATTCGAGATAATGGTATTTGAGATTTCACAGCGATGTGATCTCTTATGATTTTATTACAATAGATGAAAAACCATGATCTATGTGAAAAAATTTGATGATAAGTTTGTAATTCTATCCTTATATATCGTGACATATTGTTGGCCACGAATGATAAGGAATATGTCCTTCAGATCTTAAAATGATTTTTTTTCCAAACTTTAGATGAAGGAAATGGGAGAGTTAAGTTGGGAATTAAAACTCATAATGATCATTCTAAGAGATTGTTGAAATTATCTCAAGAGTCTTATATTGTAAAGATTCTGAATTAAAAATTGTAAACCCATTGATACTCCTATGGCTATAGGTGATAATTCAGTGATGACATATACCCTAAAAAACTCCTAATGAATAAATGAAATGTCTAAAATATCGTATTCTAGTACAGTTGGAAATTTGAAGTATGCTATGATGTGTACTTGTTCTGATATTTGTCATGCTATGGTTTGGTCAACATATATCAATCTAATCCAATTTAGGCAAGAGTCATTGGATTATTGTGAAAAAGGATGTTGAGATACCTGAAAGAAATTACAAATTATTTCCTTTGTTATTAAGGAAATGATCTAGTATTGAAAGAATACATATATACTGATTAGGAAGATGATTTAGACGAGAGAAAATTTACCTCTAGTTATGTTTCTTGCTCAATAATAGTGCTTTGGAGTAACAAGAAATAAACTAGTGTATCTCTTATTACAATAGAAGCAGAATTTGTGGTCTGTGATTCTGTAGTTCAGGAAAAAGTTTGGTTGTGAAAATTTTTGCAATATTTGAGAGTAGTAAGTAATTTAGTGGGAGCTATGATTATTTATTATGACAACAAGTCACTATTGTTTATGCTAGAGACTCCAAATATGATAGCAAAACCAAATATATAGACACAAAATTAAATTTTATCAAAGATATGATTGAAAAGAGGGACGTAACATTAAATTATATTCCTATGTATTTGATGGAGGTTGGTCATTTTACGAAACCAATACCTAAAAATATATTTGTAAAACATGTTAGATTACTTGGGTTACATAGGTCATAACAGTATTTGTGACTATGATTGTGATTGTAATCATATACAGGATATATATAATACAATGATCATATTTATTGACATTTAAATTTTGTTTTTGTATCTAAAATTTTTGTGTCTATGCTTAAATGTATGTCGGATAAGTTTTGGAGATTGACTTTTTCACATGAGCAATACCTCTAATATCTATGTGATATATAGAGATAAGACAATATTAATTTATGGTAGATTAACATACATGCTATCTTAGTGGATTACTAAGATAAGATTACCAATTAAGTATATATATGTGGTAATCGAAATGGATTCCTCATGATCCATTGAACTTGTCTAAAAGTCGGGTTTGAGTTTTCCTTGAGGTTGTGATATTTTGGAGGACTTGTAAGATGGAAAACTTAGATCAAGTATTGTATACATTTTGACTAAAATCTGTATGATGTATTGTTTTTTTAAAAGAAGACATACGCTCCCAGATGGGAAGAAAGAGTATCATTACACATGTTTCATACCACGTGTACTTATGTGACCATATTGGTAATGAGATGGTGTATCCCTCTTCACCTCATCATGTGAGACTCAAAGGTTCATATTTCACCTCAATTTATACCCTTAGAATTTTCGTCCATCTCTTGAAATTTTATTTTAGTGTTGCTACTTTAATGTAACACCGACTCTCGATGTATCCTCACGTATTTCACTTCATATATATATATGATGACTTTTCATGAGTCCAATTTTAAATTTTCACTCAGAAAATTTTTTCGATAAAAATTTCCCTAGAGAAATTTCCCCGATTTTTGAGATGGGTAATTATTTTCGGAATGGACCACAAATGGCCCAATGATATTATTATTGGGTTTTGAGAGCGTAGAATATTTCACAATTTATAAATATTGAGTTTTAGGGCTAAACCGGCAAAGTTTCAGAAATTGATCCGTTAACCCTAATTCAGATTGATTTTGGCAAACCGGGTAGAGACGACCATACTAATTTGCGAAATCGATTCCATTGGGCCTAATATAATATGTTGGACTTATCATGTAAAATTCAGAAATTTTGGGGTCAATTTCAAATTTTCAAAAGTTAGAGGGCTTATAAGCAAATACCAAAACTTGAGGAAAAATGACCATGTTGCCCTTCCATTTAATTAATAAGAACAAATGTCGAGTTTAGTTAGTGGGCAATCTTGACTTTTGAATCAATTAACATGTGGTTAGAATTAAAGAAAGGAATTACATTTTATGTGGCCAAAATTAAAAGTAATAAGCATAAAAAGGGGGAGAGTGTTCAAGGCCTTCTTCACTTCTTCATATTTCATTCGTGAGTTACAAGAAGAGGGAGAGCAGCTGAGAAGGAGACGGGGGGAAAGAGAAAGAGAGAGAGAAAAAGAGAGAGGAAGAGTGTTGTTGTTGAAGAAACCTTGAAGTTTCAAGGTGTTCTTTCCATTCTTTGAGGTAAGACTCTATTCTCTTTTGATTTCCCTTGTGCTTTCCAAGAGGTGAGTTAAATTTCCTCTTTATTTTGATATGCTTGAGCCAAGGAAAATCTGAGATTTAAGTCCTTGTCTTGTGGTGTTAGGACAGCCGAAGCAAGGTTCTAAGGGAGGAAGAAGTTGCTTGCAAATGGACTAAATCTAGGCCTTGAAAAACACCAAGGAGAGGTACAAAAATTTCTGCATTTGTTAAACATTTTACAGCAGTCTTTATCCCATGTAATTGAGCATGTTCTTTAAATTAAAACACAACATTTATCACTTAGGACATGTATTGATGAGTGCAGAAATTCTGCATATGATTTGGATGAACATTGGATGATTTGAGGTCTTTTTTTTGTGATGGAATTTACATGATTGTATGCAGAGATTTCAGACTTGTTCTTGACTTGAATTGAAGTGATTTGAAGTGTTTTGGAAGTGTTAAGATCATATTCAAATGTGTAGAATGTTTGAACAGGAAAATGACCTAGAAATAATATGGGTTTCATGTACTTATGTTTGCTGGAGTTTGTTAAACATATGCAGAATTTTTGGTACTAAAGTGATAGCTAAATGCATGTGTATTGCGGTGGAAATGAAGTAAACAAGGGTGCAGAAAATTTCTGCACTTGTCATGATGTTAAGGAGCCAAATTTGCATACTAAATTGGAAAGGAATGTATGGTCAAAATGTGCTAAAATTCTGGACAATAGTATGATGTTCATGTGCTGAAAATTTGGGACTAAATGATGGATTTGGGGTGATGATATGTGAGGACTAATTTCATGCTAACCCTTGGTGATTTTGAACATGTTAAGAGTATGGAACAATTATGGGGAGTTAGTGAATTGGCTTGAACAACATAGATATGACATTCAGGAATTTGAAATAGAAAGATCATGCATTTATGACTTATGGACAGCATGTACACTTTTGTTCATAATTTCCCCTACACAACTCCAAATGGCATGAAGTTTTCTGCATTGGATTCTAGACATCCTAAGCTTTAAAATGAGATATAATCCAGTTGATTTGGAGATGACCTGAATTTTTTGTGGAACTTCAAAGTTTGGTCTTTTGTAGAGTCACATTCTGTTCTGTTCTGTTTTGCTCTGTTTTATTCTGCTGCGAATTTTGCCCTGATTTTGAGGTACATTCCGATCTAAATTAGCTTGAGCCCTAGCTATGAAAAATGTAGATCTATATCTTATCTTTCCAACGAGGTAAGAATCGCCTCAATCCAAACCCTGTGCCAAAGGTTACAGCCATCTGAAACTTGTCAAAGGGTCATCCATTTTTCAACACTAAAAATAGGAGGGTTTCACGACCCCCTTCTAGCCTTTTTTTTGAAAAAACTCAAAGAAGAAAAGTTGTAGATTTCCCTCTTGGTCACCCACTGTGAAAATTTCAGTCAATTTTTACAAGGGAACCAGACGTTATACAAAATCTCCCAAAACTGTGCAGAGAAGATTCAGCTTCCCAGCCAAAAATAAACAGAGATTTCAGTAGTCTATTTCAGACCCCTTCTAGGCATAATTGGGAGAAATCCAAACATAAAAAATGTAGAGTTATGTTTCTTCTAAATAATATAAAAATTTCAGAAAGTTTGGAGTTGTGTGTTAAAAGTTGTGAGGCCTGTGCAAAATATTTGACAGAACAGACTTCTGAAATGAAATGTGGGACAAATGGGGCTATTTCATGGACTTTCACTAGGAATCCGAGAAACTTCACAACTAGGAAATTGTAGCCCCTATAACATAGTCAAAAATTAGAGTATTTTCATGAGTAGATAGTGAGATATGGGACGTTTACTAAAACGGGACAGAATAGAAGGTGAGATCTGGATTTGTTAGGAAATATGAACTTTAAGGAATCTTCCAACGAGAGTTTGGAGATTTGTTCAACACGAAAAGTGTGAGTTTTTATGAGAGCCAACCATAGAAATTGGAGTTTCCTCATTTCCGACCCCAGTTGAGGAACTTATGGTCGATTCTCGATAATGATGCGAGATTTGATTTTGAAAACCCTAGGTTGTATATAACTAGGGTTACATCATATTTACATCATCATATACACATCATATGTCCTCTTTAGTGACCATGTTCTACATTATATATATAGAGCCTCATTGGTGATTCGATTGAGGGGAGCCTTGTTCTATGCATTGTGGTTTTATTGGGGAGTGCGCTACCCTCCCCTAATCTGTGAGTGGGACTTTGACATCTGCTGTTGATTGGAAACCCTATTTTAAAATGCTTTTTAAATAACATGGTGTTATGAACGTATGATCACTTGAGATTTAACTGTTTTATGAAATGTTTTTGTGATCATTGGAGTGTCCCAACTGCCGATTTACTGATATGCATCCATGTGCTTCATAAAATGATATTGTGCCAACTTTTCATAACATGTGATATTTATGTGATTCTATATCTATTGGCACACGATTTTTTATATGATCTAGATTTCTGGGCTGCATGTCTGACTGATTGATAATTCCATGATATGGGTTGGTGCCCCCCACTCCCCCGCTGTATAGCAATATTCCGTAGCTACGAAGAATATTTGGCAGAGGCACCCATTGTGTCCGGATAGGCTTTGGCCAGAGCTATCCCCCAAATGTCAGATCTATGTTGTTGATCGTGCTTGTGATATTTGCGGACTTATTTGAGTAGCCTGTGGCCAACGTTGGGATAGAGAGCCAGTGTTTCTACATACTTGCATTGAAAAAAAAAAAAAAAACTCCCAACGCGCCCGTCATTGGCCGCGGTAGGCCATTGCAGGGAATATTTGTTAGGCCAGCTCTTTATGACTTGATATAACGGATGCATATGTTGTTTTCTGATACATGTGCTATGAAATGATTTTATTGTAATATCATGATTGGTTTGCACACTTGATATCTATTTGATACATGCTTTGACACTCCATTTTCACACCAATATTAATAGCACGATGTCAATCCCCTCACTTACTGAGTACCCTCCCATAGGTACTCACCCCTCACAATTCCTCTGCAGGTTTAGCGTTGGACTGAGGATTTGATTGAGCGTTGACTTTATTGAGCTTCTTTTGGAGACGTTGGGCTTGGGTATGGATACCCATTCTTTCGCTTGATCTATTTGAGGTTATTATTTATTTTGGGAGTATTTAGATTGACCACTGTACTTATTATACCTGGGATGACTGTATTATACTTATGTTTGACTTGTGAAAATGATAACTCTCATTTGATTTAATATATTGATGCACTGAGGGACATTTGTGATGACTTGAGAATTTATTTTAGTCTATGATACATCTAATTGGATGTTGTTATCAGCCTTACGGTGTCTCGATATACGAAACGTTGTGTTCGTACATAGAGGTGCCACGGCGGTTGTTGCGTACCCGGCCCGGAGGTGGGTCCGGGCCTAACATTTAACATGTCACCAAGATACCATGGTTGATTCGGTTTGGAAGTGTGTATCTAGAAAAACAGTTAAGATAAAGTTAAAAGTTAGTTATATGAAAGAAAAATTGTCTTTAACCGACATTTTGCTCTGTATTCACAGGCCGACCAATTATGTTTGTGACTTAGTGTTTAGAGACATAATTATGGATACATAATTGGATTTGAGTCAAATATGTTCTTAATTGTTTTAAGGGATGATAGATATGTTGACTGTATTTAGTAAAAGAAGTCTGGGGAATAGCGAGATATGACATCATCATCACAATATTGAAAGTGAGCTCCTATATCCTTAACCGGTGTATAGCCCTAGAACTCTTAGGATTCTCGCAAGTCACACAATCTACTTATCTGTATAGAATTGGTGTTTGATAGTGATGATCATTGTGAGAGACTAGCCCTCAAGGTATTGTCTCCGTAGACCCGGCATCCGACTCTCCTACTCTGGGCAGGGTTGGTCGCCTCCCCCTGGTGAGGCGACTAGTGATGAGCAGGCCGGACTCTAAGGGGGTGTAAAGGGGGTAGGTCGCGGGTTCGACTCCCGAGCTCGCGATCCTGTGTGGGGAGAGTCGGATGCCGGGTCTACGGAGACAATACCTTGAGGGCTAGTCTCTCACAATCATGCTATTTTTGAGTCTAGCCCTCATGTGCGATAGGAAGATATTGGAAAATGGGGCGGGTCTGCCTATGTTGATAGACCCAAACCCATGTTATTTAAATTTAAATTTAAATGAGAGAGTTGTTTTTTATAACCACCCCTCAACTCTCTCTCTCCCTCTCTCTCTCTCTTAAACAACTTTCCAATTTTGTTTAAGTCTTCAAGTCAATAAGGAACAAAGGAAGTGTGTGATGCAATCTTTAAGAAAAATAGAGGATCTTTAAGAGATTGAGAGAAAAATTGAAAATTGTGATAAAGGTTAGAAAGAGTTTAGTCATCATTTCTCCACCAAGACATTTGAATTGTGAATAACAAAAAGTGATTGATTTTGTGACATTTTCTAGACATAGAATACTCAATCATCAAAAGAGATAAGTATTTTTAATCCTACTTGAATCCTGGAATTTTTGCATGCTAAAAATATGTTTGTTGAATTGTTTAAACCTACAATTGTAGTCATTTGCATTACTTTAGAAGCAACGGCTCTCTTGATGCAAAGCCTTGCTATGACACGACTATCAAGCTATTTCCAAAACAAATGTGTCCTTTGCCTGCCAAGGCCTATTTGTTGGAACTCCCATAAATAACTCTTTTAACCACTATCAACAATTAGGTATGGTGAAAATATGTTTTTGCAGAAAAGGGGAAGAACAATGCACTCCAATGCATATTTTTAAATGATCATCTTTCTATTTTCTACAATTAGTCATTGAAATAAATACTTCCCTACCTAATGCATTACAACTCTAAAATTGGTGTTTGATAATGACGATCACGCTACATTTGAGTCTAGCCCTCATGTGTGAGGGGAAGATATTGAAAAATGGGGTGGGTCTGCCCCTATGGGTAGACCCAAACCCATGTTATTTAAATTTAAATTTGAATAAGGGAGTTGTTTTTTTATAACCACCCCTCAACTCCCTCTCTCCCTCCATCTCTCTCTTAAACAACTTTCCAATTTTGTTTAAGTCTTTAATTGAATAGGGAATAAAGGAAGTGTGTGATGCAATCTTTAAGAAAAAGAGAGGATCTTTAAGAGATTGAGAGAAAAATAAAAAATTGTGAAAAAAGCTAGAAAGAGTTTGGTGATCATTTCTCCACCAAGGCATTTGAATTGTGAATAACAAAAAGTGATCCGATTTTGTGGCATCTTCTAGACGTAGGATACTCAATCATCGAAAGAGATAAGTATTTTTAATCCTACTTGAATCCTGGAATTTTTGCATGCTAAAAATATGTTTGTTGAATTGTTTAAACCTTTAATTATAGTTATTTACATTACTTTAGAAGCAACGGCTCACTCGATACAAAGCCCTGCTATGATAGGACTATCAAGCTATTTCCAAAACAAAAAGTATCCTTTGCCTGCCAAGGCCTATTTGGTGGAACTCCCATAAATAACGCTTTTAACCACTATCAACAACTTGGTATGGTAAAAATATGTTTCTGTAGAAAAGGGGAAGAACAATGCACTCCAATGCATATTTTTAAATGATCATCTTTCTATCTTCTACAATTAGTCATTGAAATAAATACTTCCCTACCTAATGCATTACAACTCCTATAAACAATATTGATACTGTATATAGGGGTATAAGTGGTTCGGGTTAAACCATTAACCCAAACTAAACCGAATCGAAATTTTCGGTTTAGTTCAGTTTTTTTCTTTAAAAAATAAATTTCAGTTCAAATCGAACCAAATCAAAATTATTTCAGTTCAGTTTCGATTTAATTTTCTAAAATTGGTTCAGTTCGGTTTGAACTAAACTAGTATTTTTTTAATATTTTTATATTAAAAAATCTAATTTAATTAATTTTTTTCCTTGTATTTTTGTAATATTTAAATGATGGATTAGGTTATATTATTTTAAAAAAATATTATTCATAAGAATATTTTTCTCCATAATTATTCTTGATATGGTTTAAATAAAAAAAATATTATTTTAAAATCTAAAACAATTTAAAACTATTCTTAGAGTTAAAACCCTTAAGTAGTTCTAAAAATATTATATTTAAAGAAGAGAAAAGCAAACTCATATGTCTTTTACATATTAATTGTAAATGACATCTCTTTATACCTAAAAAAATAATGACAAATGAAAAAAAAAATTCAGTTTAAACCGAACCAAACCAAACCAAACTGAATTTTTTCAGTTCGGTTTGGTTTAAACCGAATTAAATTCAATTCGGTTCTCGATTTAATTTTTTTTAAAATTTTGGTTTTCGGTTTGGTTCGGTTTGGCCACTAAACTAAACCGTTCACACCCCTAACTGTATACATTATTTTAATTGCAACAATATTTTGGATGCTTAATTCAATTTTAGTAGATCAATCCTCCAATCAAATTAATCCCACCTAATCATGTGTTATACTTGGACCCAAGAGGCAGAGCCAAAGAAGGGAAAGCCAAACTTTTCATCTTATGCTCAAAAATGGCTGCCAAAGCTTCCCCACTAACCATATAGCCACTGAAATGAGCTCACTCTTTGAAAGAGTTTCTTTTGCCCCCTCTCTAGTGAGGCACTCTTCAAAGTTAAACCTTCAATTTAGAAATGACTTAAAAACAAAGGAGCACAACATTAAGCCAGAGAAGCCACTTTATATAGCCCTAAAGATGATGATCATTTATTAAAATCAACTTGGTCAATACCATGATCACCAAAATTAACAAAAAAAGGCAACAAAGGACGGCTTTATCTAAAGCCTTGAGATGAATAAAGTGTCCACAGAAGAAACATCAACCAAGATTAGCCAAGGATGGTATAGATCCAACCTCTCAATTGTTTCCCAAAGCATATCCTTTTTGAAACATATATAAGAAACATATATCAGAAATTCCTAGTACTGACTAATAGAATCACAAAACTTTTCAATTTTTAATCACCTAACCACCAAAACCATTCAATTTAGCATCCACCATCCAATTTGTAATCAATGCCACATCAAGAATCTACCTCCTTGATGGCACTGATTGTAGATTCTCAAACTTTCATTTTGTGCAACTTTTAATCTACACATCTACTTGATGTCATTTTGTGAAAAGATTTCTGTTCTTATTTATTTAGAAAAAAAAATGGTGTTGGGGATGGGTTTGCCTCCACAAATGATGGCTCTGCTAACTCAAATGGGAAGGCTTGGCAATCTGATGGCCTTAAATAACGAGTCCTACAAAAGACCACCGGATAATGCTTCGACGAGGGAGACTCTGATGCTCAAGTTAGAAAACAATTTTTGAAAGGAAGGAAATGGACTAAGAGGGAGAGAGAGAGAGTGAGAGCCTATATGCTTTGTGTACTCTGTGTAAGTTCAGAGGACTTACCCGGATGGTAGACATATTGGAATTTATATAACTATCGCAAGTGAGAGCCATGTGTATACAGGGCGTTAAAACTCTAGTTTCCTTATGGGTGCATTCCGAGATTATAGGGATCATGATGAAAGATTTTAAAAGATTCCCATATGGGAAGTTTAAGGTGCCACTGAAATTTCCTTCCATATCAAGGGATCTCCTTTCTATTCACATAAGATTATGTCATGTTCACAAGGAATGAGGATATTTACTTCAGTGGATCAAGTAAAGCTACCGAGCACCATGGAGGTGTCACGTAGAAAAAGTTAGCCATTGAGCAAGATCTAGTCAATGGGCATAGAGAAAGCAGGGTGTGCCTACCTATCTGGGAGATAAATCCCTTATTTTCAGCATATTTCAATTGGATATGCCCTAAGGGCCATTAATTCGAAGGGTCTTATGCCTCATGGTGATAAATGTCTTAAACTAGATGATCAATCAATTAGACAAATACCAACCAAGTTGGTAACCAAGCTGCCAAGAGCCATTCGGCAAGTTCTAGACCATATGTGAGCCCAACATGATTTCTGCCATTTTAGTCATGTCCCATCAAAAGGTATGACTCCTAGTAGAACCGATAGAGGTTCTCTAACAAGAGAGCCAATAAAAAGAGGGGAGGCCATAGATGCTATAGCCATAGGAGTGGGAGTGACTGAGGGGACCGAAGGCCAGGCTCCTAGTAGTATAAGAGAGTTAGAGGAAGGTTTCCCAGGGGGTTCCGAAGATGCCAGCCTCGAGTTAACGAGAGAGGCCAGATAGGGGTGTCTATCGCTGTTCTATTGTGTCTTTGGATAAGGGCAATCGTTCGATACTTAAGGAGGAGGTTTCTCCCCATGTGATTCTTGTTCGATCCTTTGATGGGTGTCCGGAGGAACGAGAGATGGTGATGATCAGTGTTGGGGATAAACATCATTGTTATGTCGACATTGTGGAAGGGAATTGGATAGCCAATCATTAGATTTCTACTGTTCGGATTTGGAGTTGAATAAGCTCTCAGCTGAGCAAGGCGACGAGTCCTTGTTTTCAGCGACAATGATTGTGTATCTTTTTTCTCTGAGCTTGTTTGCTTTTCCTTTTTCAGTCCATTGAATAGTGCTCATTTGTTCAGACCATAGTCCTGGCAGAGTTTTAGAAATGACGGAGAGAGAAGACATTGAGCTACATGAGGCGTCGGCCTGACCAGATGATGAGCGATGTTTCTCATTTAGAGAAGGCCCTTTCACTAAAGGAAAAGGAACTTGAGGAAGCAAGGTCTTCTGTAGTCGTCATGGGTTCTGCAGCTGAGCAGGGTTCGGCGCTCCGTCGGTGTGAGAAGTTGGAGGCCAAGGCCAAGGTCCACGAGGCCTCTCTGTAGGCCACAAAGAGAGTGGCTGAAGTGAACGATCAGTCTATTCAAGCCACCAAGTAGAAGATAACCAAGTTGGGGGATATCGTTATGAGGAACTTTGGCAATCACGCATGCACTCAGCACAGGCTAATGAAAAGACTCCCATGTGCCATGGAAATCATTCGTCAAATAGGGTTGTCAAGTATCATGCCCCTGGACACTATGGATCCTATTATTGATCCTGATCCTGAGCCTGCTACTACTCCTGTTGAATCTTATGTTCCTGCTACCCCTTGATCAGGGTTTTTGTTTTCTTTTGTAACTTTTCTCCTTTTGTAACTTTCCCTTAGACTCTCCAATAAGATAATTTCTTGTTCATACTTTGACTTACACTTTATGTGGATAGTATTACAGTGTCATCGAGGAAGTATGTCCCTAGTCGATTAGTTGTTCCTCTGATAAGAGGTCTTTTTGATAAACCATTTGACAGGATAGTACTCGATGGGAAGGCTAATTCCTTACCAAATATAATTTCCAATCACTAGATAAACCAGGCGATGCTTGCTCGGTAGGCTCCACTCGGGAGGACGGGGTGACATTGGCCCTTTCGAGGAGATAGGCCCCTAACGATAGGACAGGGCGACGCTACCCCATTCAGAGAGATATATCCCCAATGATAGGACATGGCAACATTAGCCCATTCGGGGAGATAGATTTCTAGCGATAGGATAGTATGACGTTGGTCCATTCGGGGAGGTAGATCCCCAATGATAGATTAGGGCGATGTTGGCCCGTTCGGGGAGATAGATCTCCAATAATAGGACATGGCAACATTAGCCTAGTCAAGAAGATAGATTTCTAATGATAGGTCAGGGCGATATTGGCCCATTTGAGAAGATAGATCTCTAATGATAGGACAGAGCGACGTTGGTCAATTCGGGGAGATAGATCCCTAACGATATGATAGGGCGACGTAGGTCCATTCAGGAAGATAAATACCTTACAATAGGTTAGGGTGATGTTGACTTGTTCAAGGAGATAAATCTCTAACGATAGATTCCATCGATTGACAAGTGGAGCCCTGGGTATATGTTCAATGTAATTAGTTCGAAAAGAGAAAGAAGACACATCGTTAAGGAGAAAATAATAATCAATAGTTCAAGCACTAAGGCTAAGTATCACGGGCTACCCATCAAGGGGTACTACAAAAGCAACCACAAAAAGAAAAGGGGCTAGTGTTTACTTAGGAGAAGTTGCCGTGGGCTCTGGATCACAAGGTGTCATCCCGATACCATTGAGGGTCCTAAACTTGACCTACATATGAATTGTGCTCGGTAGTGTCTCCAAGGCATTCAGACCAGATTATCCCAAGATGATATTATAGAGCGATGGGAGTTTAACCACATTGAACGTGGTCATAACCGTCATATGATCGGGCGGAGTTTCAAGGGTTACGGGTAGTGAAATAATGTCTTTAGGGTATATCCATTTGCCTAAGAGTCACTTAATGAGTCCAGTATGAGGCTACAAGTGTAGTGTGGTGAAACCTATTTGTTGGAAGGCATTCTAATATAGGAGGTTGCAACCGGCCCCTTGATCGACAAAGATCCTTTTGACTTTATATTGTCTGATCATAGTTATAATGATTAGGGAATCATGCTGATTTGGATCAACACCCACCAAGTCATCGTCGTTGAAGCCGATCATGGGCCTCTTCTTTTTTGGTGGATTCCTAATACGGGTGACTAGAACTTCTTTGGATTCGGAGTCAGATGGCTCTATCTTCTGGAAAGTTGGGGCTACTAGACATCCCTGCTCGTTCAACCATGTGTGATCGTGTTGGTGTAGCGCCCACAGGATATGGACCAGGAGATAAAGCTCCGAGGGGTTATACCCATTCTGCACTTGGAGGATCACTCCACTTGGTCAATTGTGAATATCTCCTAGACTGGTTGGTTGACACGTTCGTTCTCTCGTTTTAGGCTATAAGAGCTCTAAGGAGGAAGACCCTCTCTCTTGTGTTGATAAACCTTTGGAGTTTACCACTTTGAACAAACAACTCGAGTTCATCTCAGTTTCTTGTACTCATCAATGAGGTGGCCATAGTCTCGGTGAAATCGATAATATCGAGTTTTATCCTTTTTAGGATTATCCTCCATAGGGTGAAGAGGCCAACTGACATAGGGCTTGTTTTAGATCTGGAGGGGCACTTGACTTGGAGCCTCATTCAGGGGGTATAACTAGTGAATCTTCGCTATTGTGGGGGCCTTCAACGAGGTGATCGGTTGCACTCTTTCTGAGCTGGTCGATTGTATCGCCTGTCAAAGGTTTCAACATCTTCCACGGTAATGTTTTTTCTGCATGGACATAGAACTCTTGAATAATAGATAGGGCATTATTGGTGATGGATATCTACATCCTGGATGGTCGTAGTCTTGTAAAGAGTGCTGCTAGCGTGATAGAGTGATCTAGGCCAAAAACCTTTATCATCTCGGCTTTGAACTTGTTGAGGAAGTCCCTTAATAGCTCACCATCTCTACTATAATGAGATGAGGGATGTAGACTTTCTCTTGGCCCCTACTAATAACAAAGTACATCTCCAATTGTTTCCAGAGTTGAGAAAAACTTTTTACGCTAAATGGGGGAAGCGAGTTAAACCATGTCAGTGCATTGCCATTTAGAGTCATCGAAAAGTGCTTATACATAGTGACATCTAACATATCTCTAAATATCATCATTGTGATGAAGTGGGCAACATGGTTCCTGGGATCAGTGGTGCTGTCGTATCTCACCAAATGAGAGAGAAACATATCATGAGGCATTGGTTTCGAAGAAATCTTTGAGTCAAATAGTGAGAGATCAATAGGATACTGAGCAGGCTCATCTTTTAGTCATGTTTGCTTGCTTCAATTCATTTTCCATGAGTTCTTTGACCTATTTTCTTAGGTCATCTAGATCATATCGGGATGTCACTAAGGGTTCTTGATGCTCTCTGGGCTTGAGTCTCCATGTATGCTCATGACTCGACCCATGGGAGAAGGATTGAGCTGTTGGCTGGAGGGTGTGGTTTAGCTCTTCTGGCTGCTTACTCATGTTTTTTTATTTTGGACTCTACCCTCTCTACCTAGGGCCGAGTGGCCCTTTCGGGGGAAGCAAGAGTGATGAGCGACACTGGACGGTTTTGGTAACCACCTAGAGATTGGACTCCAGGAGTCTAATAATAATGGGAACTCCTGCTAGGTTGTCCACGGCGTGTTGTGTGGTATTCATAGGAGTGGCAGTACACCCTTCCATCAAGGATGCGGCTCTGGAAACAGCTTTAGTCATTCTTCAGGGAGGAATGTTTTCTGGATGGAGAAAAGTAGCATGGGATAGGCTTCTCTCTTAGTCTATTCCAATGGATGGAGCTAATTTATTTGAGGTAGGTTTAACTCTACAGATGATGGCTCTACAAACTCGAACGAAAAGGTTTGGCCATTGATGGTCTTGATCAACGAGACCTAAAAAAGACCATCGGAGGATGCTCTAGCGAGGAAGGTTCTAATGCTCAAATTAGAGACTGTTTTCAAAATGGAGCAAACAGACTGAGAGAGAGAGAGAGAGTTCCGTGTGCTTTGTGTGCTCTTTGTAGGTTCAGAGGACTTACCTAGATAGTAGACAATGGAATTTATATAACTGTCGCAAGTGAGAGACGTATGTATGCGGGGCATTAAAACCCTAGTTTCTTTGTGGGTGCATTCCGAGATTACGGGGATCATGGTGAAAGATTTCAAAAGATTCTCATCCCTATCGATTAGGGAAGTTTGAGGTGCCACTGAGATTTCCTTTCATACTGGGGATCTCCTTTCTGTTCATGTAAGATTATGTCCGTATTCATAAAGAATGAGGATATTTACTTCAGTGGATCAAGTAAGGGCTACTGAGCACCATGGAGGTATCGCGTCAAAGCAGTTAGCCATTGAACAGGATTTGGTCGATGGGTATTGAGAAAAAACGGGCCGTACTTACCCATTGGGGAGATAAATCCCCTATTGTCAACACGTTTAGGTTGGATATGCCCTAACTGTCATTGATTCAAATGGTCTTATGCCACATGGTGATAAACTTTTTGAACTAGACGATCAATTGATCAGACGAATACCGACCAAGTCGGCAACTAGGCTACCAAGAGCCGTTTGGTAAGTTCTGGACTAGGTGTGAATTCAACACGATTTGGGCCATTTTAGTCATGTCCCATCAAAAGGTAAGACTCTAATAACTCCTCTTAGTAACGAGAAAAGGAAGAGCCAACATAGAATTTCCTTCCCATCACTTTTCAAATCCTCCGGTCAAATGTCTCTAGATGCACCAATGCACATGAGGCCAAACAGATGCATAGAACACAATCTTATCACTTAAGAGAAATTTACCAATAAATTGATCTTATAAAGAATCTAGAGGCATTCCTTTTTGTCCAACTACAATAAAAAAGTATCATTTATTGTGCTCTTCCATAACAAAATAGCATCCTTTTTGCATGTAAAACCTCTGAACTTGGCCATAAGCAAATCACTCACACTTATAAAACATATCCTCTGATCATCACGAATTGAAAACAAAATATTTCATGGATCTCATGCAATATGGCAGTGTAAGAACAACTTCCACACAACACTTCTATAACTCTCTTCAATCTATGCAATAAAACCTTAAATAAAAGTAGGATATATTACCAGCTAGAAAGGAGATAGAAATAATGTCTATACCTAATTCTTCTCAAGAATTTCATTGAAGTAAAGCTTTGACTTTTTTTTTAAATAAAGGAAGATGTATAGTTAACTAATATATATATATATATATATATATATATAATATACATACATATATATATTAGCAAGTTTCGACCCATTTGTTCAAAATTTCATCGTTCTCATTGAATCGCTTGTGAAATCAAATCTAGTTATCATATATCAACTATATATATATAATTTAAAAGTATGAAAAGAATTACTATGTGTTGGGATATAGCCCAACGCTCATTTCGAAGGGTTAGTGCTTGAAAGGCCCATACATGAGACCCACAAAGGACAGCTACCGACCGATGGGCGAGCATAGCCCAGTATTATTGAACAATTAATTTCTATGGCTATTCAACTAATCTACTGAAGGGCCTTAGTCGTCCCATTTCTCGAGCAATAGGGCCTTAGTCACCCCGCCTATCAAACGAGATTTGCCAAGTGGGATTTGTCTCCTCGATCGGATACTTAGCCCCTGGTTCACTGAGCGAACAAGCCCGAAGGCTCCGCACTGGCTAAACAACTATCTAAAGGTCAACGGCCTTATCGATCCTACGAAAAGGTCAGAACACCCCAATAATTCTGATTCTTTACTGAAGAACAGTATCTCCAGGATCCTTCAGATAAGGAAAGGATCCCCCGAAGTAACGAAACTTTCCATACGATGAGGATAATGAGCATCTTGGAATATTTGACCCCCGAGATTTTCGGACCAACTCTATAAAGAAAGTAGGATTGTAACACCCTGAAAGCATACGGCTCTATCAGGTATAAGAAACCCCCAAGCCTTCTAAGTCAGATAAGCTCTCTCAACCTTACACATTGGGCACACTAGTCATAGGGAACTTCTCCCTCTCTAAAGCTCTCAGTCTGCTTCTTTACATTCGAAAATTGCTTTTTCTAACTTGAGCGTCGGAGCCTCCTCCGCCAAAGCACCCTCTAACGGTTTTTGCAAGTATCACATCCCATCAATGGCAACCGTTCGAATTATCAAGGAGCCGGTATCTATGGAGCCACAACCCACCTCCAACAGATTGGTGTTATCCGTGGGAACCAGACTGATTTTTTGAAAGTTCATGTCAACATCTACAGTCGATAGTCACGGCGTAATACCAGGCCTATCCTAGACTTTGATAATGACGACCTGACGGGGGTTGATCTTCTCTACGATGATCTCATAGTCATTACCATCAAGATGGAATCCCACATCGTGAAAAGGGTCCTTGTCGACCTAGGGGTTGACTGTGATCTCCTTACCTGGGATGTCTTCTGTCAAATAGACCTTGATCCGGCTCGGCTTCGGCTACCCACCGGGTCCCTCAGAGGACTTTCAAACGAGCATGTCTATCCCAAAGGTGTTATCTCCCTTTCCATGAACCTCAGAAAACATCCTAATCATATGACCGCCAATGTCCTGTTTCACGTGGTAAAATTGTCCTCTCCCTACAACGCCATTCTCGAACGACCTAGTTTGGATGAACTAGAAGCGTTACCAAGTACGAGATACATGAAGGTGAAGTTCATAATGCTACAAGGGGTTGCTACCGAACGTAGCGATCCTGATCCTTATATCCTCTTTACGGCCCAAGATGTGCTAGAAAATTTTTCGATCAATGCCTGGAACTTAGGGATGACACCGGGCCAGATCAGAACCCGAACCAGTCAAAGAAATGGTTGAGGTCCCCTTAACAAATGACCCAAGTCAGACCATCCGGATAGGAACCAACCTATCACCTCCCTTACGAGAGGCCTTAGTTGCCAGTCTACAACGACACTCTAAAGTTTTTGCCTGGACCCTTAAAGACATGTCAGCCATAGATCCATCCATCATAACCCATAGGCTAACAGTCAGAGCTAGTTTCAGACCGGTAATATAGAAGAAGAGAATATTCACCCTCGAATGCCAATGTGCTATACAAGAAGAAGTTCAAAAGCTATTGATGGCCGGGTTCATTTGTGAAATCAAATATCCTGAGTGGTTAGCCAATGTCGTCTTGGTAAAAAAGACCAATGGCAAGTGGAGAATGTGCGTAGACTTCACTAATCTCAACAAAGCGCGTCCGAAAGATAGTTACCCACTCCCCAATGACAAACTTATAGATAATTCCTCGAGGCTCCAGCTCTTGAGTTTTATAGACTCGTATTCAGACTACAATCAAATCAGAGCATCATAGGATGAAAAGAAAACGAGTTTCATTAGTGAGTTCAGCACATATTGCTACCGAATCATGCCCTTCGACCTAAAAAATGTTGGGACAACATTTCAACGGCTAGTTAATACAGTTTTCAAAGGCCAGCTTGGCAGAAATGTAGAGGTCTATGTTGACGACATGCTCGTCAAGAGCATCATTGCAAAAGCTCATGTTGCAAACCTTGAAGAAACTTTTCAGACGTTAGAATGTTATAATATGCAATTGAACCCAATAAAGTGCACCTTCGTGATCGCCTCCGCAAAATTCCTGGGATTCCTGATCACCGATCAAGGGATAGAGGCTAATCCCGAAAAGATACAAGCGATATTAGACATGTCACCCCCTCAGACACTAAAAGAAGTGTAGCGTTTTACAGGCTGGATAGCGGCTCTGAGCCAGTTCATGTCAAGGGTAGATGAGAAGTATAAGCCCATATTTTATACATTGAAAAGGTCTCGACGGTTTGAATGGATATCCGAATGTTAAGTAGCCTTTGAAAGACTAAAGAAACATCTAATGGACCTGCCACTGCTTTCGTGACCGGTCACCGGGGCAGAGCTTTATGTGTACCTCGCCATCTCTAATCGAGTGCTCTACTCTGTGATGGTAAGATAGGAGTCTGCCACCCAAAAGTCGGTCTACTACATCAGTCAAATACTAAAGGAATTCTAAGTTAACTATCAACCGATCGAGAATATAGCATATGTATTAATCGTCTCAACAAGACGCCTTTGACCTTACTTTCAGGCCCATACCATTGTGGTGCTCACTGACTAATCGCTAAAGCAGATCCTCCAGAAAAGAGACACTTTTGGGCGGCTCATCAAATGGAGCATGGAACTGGGCAAATTTGATATCTAATATCGACCACGATCAGTGATAAAGGGTCAAGCACTGGCCATTTTCATCCTTGAGTGCACCTTGCCAACGACGCACGAGCATAAATCTCCTAACAAACAAGAAGAATGGTTGATTCCAGAGTAAACCATTCATGTCGACGGGTCACCGAATTCTTCAGGAAGTGGTGTCGGTCTCATACTAGTGAACCCAAACAATTTTAAGGCGGAGTACGCCCTCCGGTTCAATTTCTAGACCACTAACAACCAAACAGAATACGAAGCCTTGTTAATAGGCTTTTGGATTGCCATCGACATGGTGGCATAGAGCGTTAGGGTATTTATTGATAGCCAGTTGGTCGTCAAACAAATCGAAGGGGTCTACAAAATGAAAGACCCAACTATGGCCAAATACCTGAGTAAGCTACGCGAAATGATAGAAGAACTAGATAAAGTTGACATCCAGCAAATCCCTCGATCAGAGAACGCGCGAGCTGATACTCTATCGAAACTGGCCTATTCTGACTCGGTTGCCTCTAGCTGAACGGTATACATCAAGAGCTTGCCATACCCCATCGTTGATGAGCCCAAAGAGGCTCTCACTATCAATCGGTCCCCTAGTTGGAAAGATCCTATAGAAGAATACCTGAAGCATGACCGCCTATTAGAGTCACCAAGGGAAGTAATGAAACTAAAGCAAAAAGTTACACACTACGCCATAATCGATGGAATCCTTTACCAAACGTTATTCACTCATCCATACCTGTGGTGCCTAACTCCCGAAGAAGGGGACTACATTCTCCAAGAAATCCACGAGAGGATTTGTGGCAATCACCTAGGCACCCAAAACCTGGCCCACCAGTCTCTTTGCCAGGGGTACTATGAGCCAACCATGAAGGTTGACTTGGACAACTACATAAAACAATGCGACAAATATCAACACTTTTCTTCGGTGCCTCGACTACTCTCCACCGAACTCAATCCTATAGCCAGCCCCTGGCCATTTGATCGATGGGGCATGGACATCCTCGAGCTGTTCCCCCTACCTCAGGACAATGGAAGTTTCTCATAGTAGCGATTGACTATTTTACCAAGTGGGTAGAGGTCAAACCTCTAGCTCAGATCACTACAACCAAGGTCCAGTCCTTCCCATGGGCTTATATCATCACTCAATTTAACATACTACATGTCCTCATCATGGACAATGGAAAGCAATTCGACAATAAGTGATTCCGGGAGTTCTGCAAAAAACTCGAGATCCAGCATCGATTTTCATCGATCGCTCATCTGCAAACCAAGGGGTTGGCTGAGATATCTAACCGAACGATCTTACAAGAACTAAAGACAATGCTAGACGATGCTAAAGGACAATGGGCGGAAGAACTCTATAGTATCCTCTGGTCATATCGCACTACGCCCCAAAGAGTAACTGAAAAAATACCATTCAGTCTAATATACGAAAGTAAAGCAGTTATACCCATAGAGATAAGAGTTTACTCACTCCGAGTAGCCCAATACGACGCTAGGCAAAATGAGCATACCCTACACGAGAGATTAGACTTGCTCCCAGAGTTATGGGAATCCACATCGATACGAATGGCTTCTTACCAACAACAGATGGCATGGCTTTATAACCGAAGAGTCAAGGACCAAACATTCAAGCCTGGTGAGTTAGTGCTAAGAAGGATAGAAGCTACCGGTCAGTCTCAACCCGGGGGCAAACTCGATCCTAATTGGGAGGGTCCGTACCAAGTGCATTCTGTGGTCCGACCTAGAACCTATCGTCTCAACAATCTAGACGGAACGACTATGCCTAGGACCTAAAACTCAGAAAACCTTTGCATATACCATCAGTAGACTCTGCTACTTCTCGTAACCAGAAGAATCAGCTCAGTAAGAACCGAACGATTCTCTCCCCCATTCCCGTCTGACTAACAGGCAAGTTCTCTATCGAATGTGTCATCAAAATGGGATGAAACTCCTCGAACGGATGGACACGACCCTCCTATCTAAAGTTTCCTATTGAATATGTCATAAAAATGGGATGAACTCCCCGAACGAGTGGACACGGCCCTCCTATCTAAAGTTTCCTATTGAATATGTCATCAAATAGGATAGAACTCCCTAAATGGGTGGACACGATCCTCTTATCTAAAGTTTCCTATAAACGTGTCATCAAAATAGGATAGAACTCCTTGAACGGGTGGATGCGGCCTTATTATCTAGAGTTTCCTACTAATCAGACGTCTGACAGCCCAAATGGCTGGTATTGCCTAGTATCTCCGCACAGGGCCTAAAGTTAGAAACAGTTCCACTCTTATGAGAACCGAAGAAAAGCATGCAGTCAAACAAGTGACGTCAAAAGAAAACAAAATTCAAGTAAGTAAAGCATAACTTTACTTTTATTCTTACATAAGAAGTACATCCGGTTACATGAACAAGTATACAAGTCCCTAGGTCAGACTGATTACAACAAGTGAAGTACATAACAGGGTTGCCCTTGGATAAAGAAACCACAATTTCTACACTGAAGAATATAAAAACAGTAATCCCAATGTAATGCTAGGGACAAGAGAGGACATGAGCTAGGGTTTTGCCACCCCGAAATGACCCAAGCCCTTCCTGCTAACCAAAGACGGTGCGAGAGGAATCCCCACCATGATTGGGTGAGAGGGGAATCTAGGCAGTTAACCTAAACCGATGCAAGACATGTTTCCACTAGTGATGGATGATCTCACCATGCCAACCGATTAACGGCCAACATAATGGGATCTCACTCCATTAGTCCCCCTCCTTAATGAGATCTCACTCTAGTGGAAGCTACCTGAGTTGTAAAAGCTCCGCATGTCGAAATGTCTCACAGAACAGCTCTCAGAAGGAGATAACTCTCAGAAAAACTCCCAGAAAGAAAGAAAAACTTTAATTCTTCATAGGAAGAAACGAGCACCTATTATCACTACTTATAGCCGTAGACCAACGGGCCTTGATTAACTCAGGCTAGATGAAACGAATCAACAAAAATAACACATCATAAATAGCGCAATTAAATTTCCTTCAGTTCCCCATAAAGGAATCACTTCCGATAAGACGCACTTGCTCTCGCCAGAAAGGGAAAAATGGTCAAAGAAAGCCTAGCAGTCCCATACTTCAGTAACATATCAGACACGCCTCGCTTAATGAATCATTACTCATGGCGGTTTTTTGCAAAGAAGACTATGAATCGGGGGTAAATGATGGGACATAACTCAATGCCCATTTCGAAGGATCAGCGCTTGAAAGGTCTACACATGAGACCCACAAAAGACAGCTATCGACCAATGGGCGAGCATAGCCCAGTATTATCGAATAACTACTTTTTATGGCTATTCAACTAATCTACCAAAGGGTCTTAGTCGCCTCATCTCTCAAACGATAGGGCCCTAGTCACCCCGCCTATCGAACGAGATTTGCCAAGTGGGATTTACCTCCTCAATCGGATACTTAGCCCCTGGTTCACCGAGCGAACAAGCCAACGACTAGCCAAAGGCCAATGGCCTTATCGATCCTGCGAAAAGGTCGGAGCACCCTAACGATTCTGATTCCTTATTGAAGAGCAGTATCTTCAAGATCCTTCAGATAAGGAAAGGATCCCCCAGAGTAACGAAACTTTCCATACGATGAAGATAACGAGAATCTTGGAATATTTGACCCCTGAGATTTTCGGACCATCTCCATAAGGAAAGTAGAGTTGTAACACCCCGAAAGCATATGGCTCTATCAGGTATAAGTGATAACATGCAATTTATTGAATTTATTATTGTTATCATGGTTTGAATTTGAATTGTTTAATGCTCTAATGGTTGTGTTTATTGAATTTTATTTTTTAGGAGATTAAATCGAAAGATTTGGACAAAGTGGGCTTAAAGAGATAGTTTGGAGTTAAATGAAGCAAATATCATATTGAGCCTATGAAGAAAAGAAGAAATTTGATTTTTTTTATTTTAGCTAATTTTAGTAGGAATTTTATTTTAGGTAAAATTGTTTTAGGAATTAATTTTTATATTTTTGGAGGAGTTCTTATTTTGTTGGGAAAATTTTCCTTTTTGAAAAAGGAAACAAATCATTTAATAATTTCGTTAAGAGCTAGCTCATTCCACAATTCATCCAAGAAGGGCATCTTAGGTAGTTGCTGCATATTTAAAAAAAAAAAAAGAAACAAAAACAGGAAAATGAATTCCACACAAAGACGTCTCTTGCACATTGAAAAAAAAAAAAAAGGGAAACACTCAATTCTCCCAAAAAAGGATGGCACTATTCACAACCACTATTCAACAACAAGGGCCGGCTGGGACATACTCTTCTCCTCTTCCCAAGAATTTTTCTTTTTATTTTTTTCTTTTTCTTTTATTGAAGACTCACCATTATGAGTAGTTAGTTTATTTTTATGATTCAAGGGAAATTTTAATCGATTGTTCTTCATTGTGAGGTTAGGTACTTAATTTAATTTTTTGTCTTTTATTCAAATATTCGTTGATTCTTGATTTAATTTTAGGAAAACCTAATATTGGTTAATCTGACAATTTAATTCAATATTAGTTTTTCTATTGCTATCCAGGAATTCAATGATCCGTAATTGTCATGAACGAATGGTACAAGTAGCAACTAAGTTATTTTTGTTTATGGGTCTTTTACCGGTATTCATATGACTTAGGGAATCAATAAAACAAAATTGAGTAATTGCGGCTATTCCAATTATTTATATTTTGGTTTAATTATTTTCACAAAACGTAATGCTATCATTATATTGATATGGAACGCTATCGTACCCAGTCGATTAATGATAAGTTTTGATCGGATGCTAGGTTTGATCAATTAAATTAGGAAAACACAAGATTTATTACAGCTATCCTAATAAATCTAAGGTTAAATGCTTGAATCGCAAGAATAATATTTTTAACCAATGATCAATAAGACAATCGAATATATGAACCCTTGGATCAGAGTTTGGTAAATTGAATTTCTTCCTTAATTTTTAGTATTCTACATTATTGATTTGTTTCTTATTTTTAGGTTATTAATTTTTATTTAGTAATTTTTTATTTTAGTAAATTGTTTGAAAACCCCCCCCAACTTTATTTTTAACATTAACTAAGAGATTAAATTCATTAATTCCCTTGGGATTTGACCTAGTAACCACTATTGCTACAGTTTGTTGCATTGGGGAAATCAGTTTTTAATTTGAGGATTTCGACAACCCGACCAATAAGAAACCCTCAAGCTTTCTAAGTGAGGTACGCTCTCTCAACCTTATACATTGGGCATACTGATCACAGGGAATTCTCCCTCTCTAAAACTCTGTCTGTTTCTTTACACTCAAAAACCGTTTTTTCTTACTTGAGCGTTGGAGCCTCCTCCGTTGGAGCACCCTCTAACGGTTTTTGTAAGTATCACATCCCATCGACGACAACAGTTCGATTCATTAAGGAGCCAGTATCTGTGGAGTTACAACCTACCTCCAACACTATATAACATAGGAGAGGAAAAAATATCCTCCCAAACAAACAGGAGAGATAGAAGGAAGATGGTTTGCAAAGGGGCAAAACCCTAAAATTTTCTAAGAGAATTATTATTTCAATAGAAATATTATAAATGAAATCGGCCCAAAATAAAGAAACACTACTTGTGATATTTGAAAATTTCTCAATATTAGCGTTTTTCCATTTAATTTACATTTAAATAAAAATATTTATATTTTTTATAATTACATATTTTTTAATATCTAATGAATTATTTATTTACATAGTTATAATTTTTATATTTTATGTTAATTATCTTATAATTAATAATTACATATTTGATCATTTTTTATTTTTATTATAAAATATAATTAATCTATTATTTTCATAAAATAATTAATATTTGTATAAAAATTCTTATAGTTTTTATATTTACGCATTTATTCATGTTTCCCTTTTTTGTATTCTTACAAAGTCTCATTTCGCCATATCATTTTGTGTCCATTTCTGTATCCTAGTTCTGTTTCCATGATTACAAGTATTTATAGGGTCAATACAAACCTTAAAAATTATAAAATTAAAAAAATTAGAAAACTAGAGAAATCAGAAAACTAAAGAAAAAACTAGAGAAATCATGAAACTGAAAAAAAAAAAAAAGAAAATAGAGAAATCTGAAAATTAAAAAAAAAATAGAAAAATTAGGAAACTAACAAAACAATTGGATGAGCATTTTATTTTTTATAGCCATGGTGGTGTCACTTTCTGTTGTTATTTCAAGCAGTAGGCACCCTTAAGGAATCAAAATCTTTTATCTTCCCGACCATCACGTAAGTGAAGGTACGCCCATATTTATGAATTAGTTTATCAAATAATAGTAATTAACTAAAATACTTATTGTAATTCATGAGAAAAGTTACATAATTACTATCATAGAGAAAATTTTCTTCACATGTTTGTATGCATTGATACCAACAAAAAATTTTATTTTTTTGCGATGCGCAATTGTATATGTTCTCAATCTTACTAAAACCCTAAGAATAAGAGAGAGAGGTGGAGGTTGGAGAAAAGATTCCTAAATAGGAAGGAAGAAACATTATTTAATATATATATATATATAATGGGGAAATGAAAACGAGCAAGAAAAGATACAGAGAAATGATATTTTATAAAAGTACATGAAATGAAAATATACAAAAACATGAAACTATAAAAAATATAAAAATTTTTATATAAATATTAGTTATTTTATATAAATAATAGAATAGTTAGATTCTATAATAAGAATTTAAAATTATTAAATATATAATAATTAATTGATAAGACAAATACAACCATAGACAAAAAATTATAATTAAATAAATAAATAATTTATTAAAAATATGGAAGCGTGTAAGAAATAATAATTTTATATAAATATTAAATAATTTAACGTGTTCAATCATTTAAAAACAAAAAATATTTTAAAAATATTTCAAAAATAGAAAACGTCATCATTGAAC
Organism: Dillenia turbinata; assembly: GCA_037126225.1. Classification (NCBI taxonomy): domain Eukaryota; kingdom Viridiplantae; phylum Streptophyta; class Magnoliopsida; order Dilleniales; family Dilleniaceae; genus Dillenia; species Dillenia turbinata. The sequence continues at coordinate 4,637,235 of JBAMMX010000010.1, read as the reverse complement.
CGTTTCTATGCATTAGAGAAACTTAATTTTGTGCCTTGGTGTTAAAGGTGAGTGCAGCTTAAAATTTCCTCATTTTTAAGGTGCTGTGAGGTGCTTATGAGGCACTCGTGGTTGATGTGCGTAAACTTTCTATTAAATTAGAGAATTGAAAATTTTTACTTTAAAGTGTTTTGAATTAGGTGTATTGGTGCTACAATTATCCCATTATTATTATTATTATTATTATTATTATTATTATTATTATTATTATTATTATTATTATTTTGACATTACACTGGATGCCGACTTTTTATCCCACAGTTGCTTAAATTTGATTTTCAGAATCGAAGGAAAGCAAATCATGTGGTATATTTAGAAATGAAGCAAATTTTTTTTTTTTTTTTGAAACCGAAATGATAGATTTCACTATTATTAATGCGCAAAATACAAGAGAAAAAATTTCTAACTGATCTTTAGAAGGAGACACCGATGATTTCTTCTCTTACAGCCACCAAGAACAATAGGCAATATTTATCAAGAATCACTACCAAGAATGACAGTTCCGTCCCCCCCAGATACCACATCTAAGCATGTTACTGTTATTCTTCCTCGAATTCAAGAAGAATGGTTGAAAGTATCTCTATAGCCACGTGAACATGAAGCTTCATTTATTTGAGGTGCAAAGTTTATTTGGAAAATCATTATTAACTACTTTTATTTATTTTGGTGATGAATATAATATTGGGTGAATTAAGATTGTATTTAATTTGTTGATATTTTCCAGAGTTTTAGAGAAAACATTATAAGCACATTATTTATTATTTATAATGGAAGCTTTTTAAAAGTAGGTCTTATAATTTTTACCTTTAAAGTTTTCCATGTTAAAAATTTGGTGTCTTGCTTGTGGTCGATTGTTATCTTATTATTGTCCAATTTTAACCAAACAAAAGAGAGAAAGTTTGAATTTTTCCTGCACTAATAATTTTTTCTTAACAAGTGGTACCAGGTCCATCGGAGAATTTTGTGCAAATTAAAAATGAATGATAAATATGATAATACTTAGTCTAACGGCCCATTATCACGAAACTGTATAGGCCCATAAGCAACCTCATGGTAGGTTTTAGTGTGTGTGTGACCCTTTTGGCAAAATCTTTCTGATCATCACAGTGCTCGGCCTCTCATCCGATGAATGTTGTTAGGTCTCCCAGCTTGTCGGCTTCAGCACCTCTCAACCCTCGCAAACTCGATTCCTACCTCGCTATGAATCTTGGTCAAGATCACCTAATAAGAAAGAAATCTATGACAATTCTAAACATTCCCTAATTCAATGCAGGCTTATTACAATCTATTTTGATAAGGAAACAAATCTCCAAGTAATTCAAATCTTCATGAGTCTCCATGACATTCAGAGAAACTTTCCAATCTCGAACGAACCTTAATCTATAGAAAGTCTATCAACACTACTCCTATAATCTCGGAAAGGATCTCATACGATCTCTCTGCAAGACAAGTAAGATTTTGATACCTCCAAACACATAGGCATTACCATACGTGTCAGCCACACACACACACACACATATATATATATTAAACAGAAGTAATATGCTAGATACGCATCTCTCTCTTTACACACTTCACTTAGGGACTACATAAGGTACAGTCTCTCTCAGTCTTTTCTCCAAAAACTGCTCTTTCTGACAAGCATCAAAGCCTCCTCTGTCGGATCCTCCTTCGACAAGTTTTTTGTAGGTTTCTACATCAAAGATCATCCCGAAGGTTCTTATCCACCGGTTCCTAGTTTAAGACATAAGGGCGATCGGCTGAAGTTACTTTTTGACATCAACATATAGTACTATATTAAAACTTACTCCTTCAAATTATTCCATATGAAAAGTGTAGAAGGAAAATTTTTTACACAACACATTTAGTTGATCTCGTAGAACACAAAGGAAAAATGCTAGAGGGTCAAAATGCTACTAAGTAAAGAAGATGGACAAAAAGGCTTGTGGTTTGATCATGAAGTAGGTTGATCAGAGTGTTATTCGTTAGGTTACCAGTCAGACATAATCGTATTCACATTGGCTAAAACATGAAAATTTGTATGAACCAAAAAATGTCCAGAATAAAGTCTTCATGATTATGATTTGGTGGCTTGTGAAATTGAAATATAAGGATGGCCAAAATATGGTGGAAATTTTAGAGGGTGATCTAAATCAAGAAAAAAGATTATTTGTTATTATTGTGAAAAGTCCGGGCAGATTAACAGAGAGTGTAGGAAATACAAACGAGATCAAGGTAAAGGAAATATTAGTGAGAAGACAAATGGAAGGCAAAATGAGAACACATTTGCCCATGACATCTGATGAGTTCTTCATAATTTGTGAAGATAATATTGTCAATGCCGTTTGTAAGGAATCCACTCGAATTGTAAACACTATCATATCCTGTTATGTTACTCCACATATGGATATTTTCTACTTGTATATCTCTAATGACTTTGGTTATCTAAGAATGAGTAACAAGTCAAATGCCAATATTGTTGGTATAGTTAATATTTTTTTGAAAACCGATACTGGGTGCAACTTGTTGCTTGTGGCATGTTCCTCAGATTCACCTTAACTTGATTTCTACATGAGTGATAGGAGATAAAGGTTATCGTATTCTTTACATGAGTGATAGGAGATAAAGGTTATCATATTCTTTTTGGTGATGCAAGATGGAAATGTTGGATATTTTAGTTACTCAATCACAACGGAAACATAAATAATAATTTTCGAAAAAATAATAACAGATCGAATATAGGATAAATATCTTAGCGTGTAGAGTCTCCAAAATCGACCATACGTCTCTCGATCGGATTTCGCGGTTGGGATGGTGATCACGATATTAATCGAACTACTACCGCAATACCACGACGCCGCAACCCTTAGTCCGGCGATCGTTGCGACGGAAAAAATTCGCTACGCAGAATTTTTCTCAAACCCTCATTTTATTCTCTCTCTATAGAATAATTTTTTCTCTCAAGATTGCTCTCATAGAAGTCATCAATGGTGAACTAATAGCCCCAAATGGTAAGGAGATGTTAGTCTCCAATTAAACTCAAAAGCATGAGAGAATTGTGTGAAAAATTGTTGAGGTAGTTATGGGTTAGTGGGTCTAACCCCTCACATTTATCATAATGCCCCTCTTGGGCATAACCAACTAATATCTCACACTTGCACACGAGGACATTTAATATTCATCACAAGATCACAACTCATGCGATCACATCACCTTGCTGGACTTTCATACAGGATTAGGCGTTGTGCGATCTGCGAGTATACCTGCAAGCAAAGACCTCTCGATGCACCTGTTAGGATGATCAAGAAGCCATCATTAGTATCAAAAGAAGTCGCTGCACCCTAGATCCAAGACTAATTACATCCATCGAGCTACTTTCCTCATTGAAAGTAATCCCCAATAAATGGTCGATTGTGTATCCACTATTATGCTTACATCCCAACATGGATAGGCATAATAGACATGCTGGTGAATACAACACAATGATATAATGTCAATTGGTCTTTCTTTTCCCAAATTCGAATCTATTAATCTCAATTTAGCTGCTTTCTTAGACCTGTCCCACATACCTCAATTTATCTTCCGAGCCATCGGTAAACAAACTAAAGTACCAACACTGAGACATGACTTCTAGAAACAGCCGAAAGTGATAAGGGTACAAAAGATCTCACTCAATGGATCTCGGGTCTCACACAGTGGGAACGAGGATCTAAATTATATCAATGTCTTAAATAATGCTTCCATTATCCCTAGTCGATATATCACACACGGTATGAAACGCGTGCCACAGTGTTATTCCCCCATCTCTCAAAGGGCATATGTCAAATTTTTCTAACACTGTATAGGTATGGGACTCAATCTACACATAAGACTTCACCCAAAGATCTCATTGAGAGTGCCTCAGAGACAATATCACTAGTCACAGGTAATATCTGAGATCTGAAACCTAGCTACTTACAGGCAACATGGATATGGGTATGTTCATGTCGGTCATATCGCATATGACCTCATCCTGAACACGTATCAGGTCGACTTATGTTTTAGTAGGGCCACTCTCAAGGCTTCTTATAACTAGAAACCGTCTCATCTCCGTTCACTCAGAGTTAGAGGTGGTTACTCATGTGAGAGAGTCAACCACGTCTGTCTGACATATCATTTATCACAATAAATCACAAAATATATGACAATTAAAATGGTGTATTAAATAAACTTGTGACTCAATCATGCACACATGTCATATATATATAACACAATAAGTATCAGTACAAGGTGAGAAATATCAATATATACACAAACCCAATGATTCCTATATCTCATACAGGAATCTATCATAATAGGTTTATTGAAGAGATCAGCCAATACGCTGTATAGTAGTGTACTTAATTTGTCACCTCACCCTTGTCAGTGATGTCTCTCATAACATGGTATCAGGTATCAATGTGTTTGGACTTAATTATACTTAGAGTCTCAGGTGTGGTCAAGGATGACCTGATTTTCTCAATAAATCATCACTGGTCTCCCACTGTCTGCCTTAATCCCTAAGTCATCCAGAAATCTCTGGAGCCAAACACTCTTCTAAACTACCACTGAGCATCTCACTATCTCAGTCTCTATCGTAGATAGAGATATATAGGTTTGCTTCTTGCTACTCCAAGATAGCAAAACCAGATATTGATTTGCACACATTCAGATTACAAACCCAATTGGTATCTGAATACCCAACAAGATGAAAATCACCTCCTCTAGAACACAAGGAGAGATCTGCAGTTATCTTGAGATATCTCGGAATCCATTCACTACTCTCCAGTGATCCCTTATAGGATTCGATCGATACCTAATTACCATAGTGACTGCAAAGCAAACGTTTGATCGTGTACGTGACACTACATACATCAGATTATTCAACGCACTGGAACGAGAGACTCTACTCATTTCCCTTGTCCTTTTCTGAGTCTTAAGACATATGTCAAGAATTAGGCTTTAACCTTTTTAGCGATAAGAGTGTCTTTAGGGTCGTAGTCGATTTTCTCGAAGTTTTTGGGAACTCCCTTGATGTTGGACTCATGTAAAAGAGTCAATACCTGTCTCGAGTGATCCCTCTGGATCTTATCTTTGAGGAAGAATTGAGCCTCACCCATGTCCTTCACATCAAGACTTGACAATGTCCATGTCATCGTGGTCATCAGACATTCTTTGTTGTTCCCAGTCAACAGAATGTCATTCAAACACAAAGACATGATTAAAAAAAATCATAAGAACGTATAAGGTATACGCGATGATCCTCCTCGATCAGCACGAAACCGTGAGATATCACCTTCTCGTAAAATCTCAAATACCACTGTCTAGATTGATAATTAAGGTCATATATCGACTTCCGAAGTCAACAAACCTTATCATCCTGATCTGCAGGAATAAAACCAGATGGTTGTTTCTTGCGAATCTCCTCATACAAAACTCTTACTCAGGAGGACAGTCTCAACATCCATCTGGTCTCACTCCAGATCCATGTCATGTCCATGACAATCGCTAAAAAGTAAATGGACCGAGATAATCTCGCCCTCAATCTGAGTGTAACCCCTGGTTATCAGATGGGTCTTATACCTCTCCACTGATCCGTCGACCTATCTCTTGATTTTGAGAACCTTCTTGTTCCTATCAACCTCATTACCCTCAGGCAAATCAATTAGATCCCAGATCCTGTTGATTCTCATCAACTCCTCTCACTCATAGCCTATAATCAATGATCCTCCACAAAACCCTCAAGAGCCTCTAGGATAGTTAAAGGTTTCTCGTAATCCTCAAGAATCATACTGAGAGCCTCTCCCTCAATCGAGAAGCGACGGTTAGGTACGCGTCCTCGACTACTCTTAAGAGGAGAGGAAACCTTTTTACCTCTAGATGGATTGCTCCCACTAGAACCAAGATCCGTAATGGATTCTTAGGTTCCGCCGCTGGGATCACCTAAACCACTACGCTCATCCATCTGATAGAAGGTAAAGTCTCAATTGATTTCATCTCTCATAGGGAAATCATTTCAAGTAACTCAGTATCATGAGACTCAATCTCAGTAAGAGTGTCATCTGAATGCTCACCTAAAACACATTCCCCTTGAAATGTTCTGAGTATCTCATAGAGATACATCTCTTTTCTCGCAGGCCTAACTCACTCTGCAGATGCGAGAAACAGTGAACATATACGACACATCCCCATAACCTCAAATGGCTAAGGTCAAGCTGCCTCCCTGTCCAAAACTCATATGGGGTACTGACTACGGACTTCTATAGAATACAATTAAGAATGTAGGATACAGCCAATAATGCATCTCCCCCAATCGAAAACGAGCAAATTGGTACGCGCCATCATCGACCTTACCGTCTCAAACAAAGTCCTATTCCTCCCTCGGTTACTCTACTCCACTGAGTAGCAGGAATAGTTAGTTTCTCGCAATGCCCTTCTTGAAATAGAACTCTTCAGAAAAATACTCGTGTCCTCGATCTGTTCTGAGAGTCTCTACTCTCAAGTTTAACTGATTCTCAACCTCGCTAGTAAACCTCTTGAAGCATCTCAATGCCTCAGACTTGTGCGAAATCAAATAAACGTAGCCGAAACGCGTGTAATTGTCTATGAACGTAATAGAGTACCCAACACTATTCCAGGTTCTCATGTTCATAAGGTCACAGATGTTGGAGTGAACCGACTGTAATGGAGTCTTAGCTCTCATTGCATTGTCGAATGGTTTTCTTGTAAGTTTGCCGTCTAGGCAAAACTGGTTAGTGAGTCCTACAAACCACTCACTGCTAACCAATTCATCATCTCTCATGTTAGAAAGATATCAAGAAATACCATTAAAAGGAATCATTTCCAGTGCATATAGTCCCTCACGGACCAAAGCAGAACCAATCAATGAATTGTCGTAATTAATGGAAACTATAAAATTTCCAAATTAACAGAGCATATCCTATACTTAAATCAAGTTTCGTCGAACACTCGGAGCGTAAAAAAAAACATACAGAGTTTAGCAACTTTGGAACTCTAAGTTGCAAGTACTACTCCCTCTGATGTCGACAAACGCTCCGTTTCTCCATATAAATCCTCCTACTCGAGAACTTACTCAGTGGAACTATATGTGCGCGCTCCTATCTCGAGCTACGTGGTCGGTTGCTCATGTGTTTACATCCACGAAGGAGAGAAAACAATGAGCATGTAAAACCACGTAAAAGAAGAAAGAGATAATTTCCGCTCGTCACACTTGTGAGCAAAATGACTAAGTCTACTACGGATGTAGCACTACACCTTGGTCCTATCCAACTCCTTCTTGCGCTTTAATACGTCGTTATCGGTTTTGTCAGATGGTTTCTTCTTACCTGAACCTCGAGTCCCACAGGAGTCCTTGCTCGACTCCACTGCATAATGATGACCCTAGTATGGCCTACTCACCTCTAGATGCTCCTACTCGAGCTCACTTTCATCATATATGAAATAAACTTTCATGATTTCTCATAAATCATGTAAAGAACTAGATCGTATCCAGCACTAGAAAATATATCCAAAATGGGCTCGGTCATATTCCTCAACTCGGCGACCATACTCGACATTTTTATCAAATATTATATCATCGTATGATCAACCCTTTCCTTATAAGTTATTAAACTTATAAGATAGTATCCTCATCTCAGGATCTATAAGAGCGGCACAATGCTCTTTATAGGGCAAGCCAAACCGATAAAACCGTAAGATATTGCTCATAGACTAGGATAACATCATCGTGCATGCTACTCAGGAGGTTTGCCCTAACTCGGCCATCATTCCTCTACTATGCACATAATGTCTCCTAATCACGTCTTTCTGTGGTGTGGTACCCTTCTCGGAGTCCACTATCTCATGCCTCAGAATTTTAATTAGATCTTGCCCCTCGAGGATAAATTAAATCTACCGGTGAAAAAACTCGTAATTATCACCATTCAATTTTATCCCCTTTGCAAAGATCTAATACGACAATTTTAGAAAAAGTCATAGAGATAATCGTGACTTATGATGCTTATTCTCATATTTTCTACACCCTACGAATCAACAAGACCCAAATAATTCGAATACGGACCCCAAGACGAGCTTATAAATCAATAGACATCATACACCACAATCCGGAATTGTATCTCACTATTTGGACTAGGATTCGGTATACAAAAACCAATAAAAATCACTTTTATATCATAAAACCCTCAAAAAATTGGAAAAATCCAATTTTAGGCGTTCCTACACACCGTCGGGAGGGTCCATGTGCCGCCAGACCCTGGCAGTGCGTCTCCACGCGCTCCACGTGCTGGGAAGGTGCCTGGGTGTGTGCAAGACACGCAGCGCTTCAGAAAGTTTTATTTTCTGAAATTGGGAAGTCAGCCCTTAAAAAAATGAAATTAAAATATGAAAATTTCCCTTTTTTATTTTCTAAAATTGGAAATTTTCTTAATTGTAATTTCTTTTCTGAAATTGAGATATCATTCTTTGAAAAGGAAATTGAAATTTAAAAATTTTTTCAATTACACCGGATGTCCACTTTATGAAAACTTAATATTGACTTTGTTGAAAACTTCTCAACTTTTTAGAAACACTGGATGTCGAATTTTAATAAGAACTGAAGGTCGACTTTAAATAAAAATTTTTAATAACATTTCCCTTTATTAAAATCCACACAAAAAATCCTGAATATATATATGTATATTTATATTTTTGCCGAAAACCAAAATATCCATAAAAATTTTTCATATATATTTTTCAAAAATTCATAAAGTATTAAAATCATATTAAATTTTAAAATATGCAGAAAAATCCCGATAATTCAAGTACTAGAGGCTTTGATACCACTTATTGGGAAAAATAACTTTATGCAAAACAATGCCAAATATCATGTTAAATTAACGAAATTAAAACTTGTTAACCAAAACTGAAATTCAGATCGGATAGAAGTGTACCTGATTCCATAGTCGGAGACTGAATAAAGTAAATTCTTGATTCGACCATCGCCTAGGCAGAATTCTGGGTACAGCTTTTCAGGTCATATGTATCCTCATAAATTTTCTCTATATGATGGGGGTATTAGAGAGAAGAGTAATTCATTGGCTCGGGAACCATAGCCCTATTTATAGCTGGTGGGTGACTTTTACTTTCCAAATCTGTCTGTTCAGCTTATGGTAGCTGTCCTTAAATCACCCTTAAGCATTCCCTATTTAACACATCATAAATAGTAAATATCCATTAGTATCTACACATTAATTTATTTTCATATCCTTTGAGATATTTTTACCCCAAATTACCAAATTTTTCAAATTTATCAGATCACTTTCATATGGATTTAATTTATGGGTTTGAGAGTATACAATACATAATTATTTTAATATATAAACCCAATACATAATTTTTTTACTGTTTGTCAATCTTAATTGCACAAAGGAAGAAAAATATTAGGTGAAAATTTTTCTATACTAATATTTTTCTTCCTAACACAATTCTAGAACTCTAGAAGCAGATTGAAAATTTTGTTAAATTACTCAATTAACAATTCATAAATCAGTGAAATCATTCGTCCCTTTTATATGGTTTTAGCAAAATTCATTAACGGACGGGTGCATATGCTATTCTACCGATTGACATGCTAACTTTGCCCTAACAATCCCATACATACCGAAGGAAAACAGAATATACGATGTTTGAGTTGATTAATTTCGAATCACTATATGAACATAGTATAGATGTTTGTCTGAGACAAGGATTGTAAATTAGTGCATGAATTGAAAATAATAATTTGTTCAAACCATAAATGGACGGGCAATTAGGAAATTGGAAAAGTCTCCGCTCTGCCTTGTATGAAAAAAGATGTGTCCCGTGAAAACAATTTAATGGACACAACTCTCTTTCTCAATCATATATTCTGGGATTCAAATCTAACCCCAAAAAAAAAAAGGTCTGCAATACAATTAATATAAATGCTTATTTTGTTTTGCAAAGCACCTTTAACTATATTCTTAAAGAAACAGTTTAATGGTTATAATCTTCTTTTCTAATATAGAGAACCCAAATTCAAATTTGTAACAAAAATAAAGGGCACCTTTAACCGCAACCTGTATCACATCTGCTCCTTTGTTAATATACTTGAAAAGGTATTTTCATCAATCTTAATTGACAACAAATCTCAACGTTAAGGGGCATATTGTACCTAAGCAACACCTCTCGATTATAAGGAACAACAAAATCATTGTACAATTTTATGTCATCATTCCCTTCGTAACAATAAAGATTTTCACATCTTCTAACGTCAGCAAATCCATCTAAATCAATCGTTATTTTTTATTTATATTCCTTTATAAGATTTTTAGAAAAGTTATTAGATTTCATATGTGGAGAACTTGGCCTTACATTACTACACAGTCCATGTACCATATACTGACTAACCACTTAGTAAGCAACCAGGTCAGATTCTTATTTTGGTATCTCTACAGAGATGATTAAACCAAAATTCTCAAGGCTTTAACATTTGTACTCTAGATGTAGCCGAATAAGAATGTGGGTGTCACATGCCACAATTTATTCACATTAAATTATAAAAAATAACTTATTATTAATAGTAAAATAATGATACTATTCAAATAAGTAAACTGGAAACAAAATTAGATACCTGAAACATTTAAAATTTAAGTTTAACCATTCCGGTAGAGACTAAACATTCAAAAATATAGGTATTTAAAATATTAAAAAAATAAGAAAGAAAAATCCTGATAATTATTTCTCATAATTGAATTAAATTAAAACATATCTTTTTAAAATTTTTCTAAGTTATTAACTCTTCAAATAATATCCTTCAAAATTAAACATTGCTAATTTTGTGTTGGAATGGAGAGTTTACTTTTTTATCTTTAAAGAATTAGGTTTTAAAATAATTTTTATTGAATCCAAATGAAAAATATTTTCTTATTTTTACGTATAACTATTAAATAAATGGACACATAAATGAACACTAAAATAATATAAATGAACACTAAAATAATGTAAAATATTCACTTAAATAACACTATACGTAAATAAATACTACAAATCTGGAATTCTGTAGTCTAGAAATCTTTTGCCGACCTAGACACTGACACATTTTATGCGTGATACATGTCTGATGCGTATCCTACATGTTTGACACGTGTCATGCATGTTTGGCACAGTGTCCTCCATGTGTCAACTACCTATGAAGAGGTGCTGCCCCCACTCCAAACCAATTCGGCCGGAAAAAAAAAAGAAAGAGAGGGAGGGAGAGAGAGGGGGGAAACAAAATAGAGAAAGAGAAGATTGTTTGATTGGAAGTTCCTACGGAAGGGATAAAACTAACTTTGATTACGTAAAACAACTTTTGAGATGGGTGTTCATTGTATTAATACATCTTAGTATGCATATTATTGCTTTTATTTCATGTATATAATCAGACTTGCATTCTTGTTTGCATACTAAAAATTGAATAAAGTGAAAATTATTCTTGATATTGCATAATTTCTTTGGCCATGTGATTGTGACACCGGAGGCATACTTTATCTTAATCAATTACCCACAGTCATCATGACTTACAAGTGTTATATATTGCATGATTGTATGTGATTGTATGCCAGTTGAATCCTTTATCACACTAGTACTACTGATAAGCCAGTATATGTTGAGATCAGACGAGCAAGCAAGGGTTATGTCGAATATTGAAATACATACCGATAGCAGGCCATTTTGTGGATAGAAGAATTTTCCACTTAGTGAGATGGAGAATGATAGGCATTTCCAGAATTAACCTCTTGTTAGGAGGAATAAGGTGACTGTGCTCATGATAATGGTATAAGATGGAACCAGCTCGTCACCAACAATCAGTGTAGTATCCTTCCTTGAAATGTGCAATTGCTGTCATTAATCTACTACTTACTACCTTCTTGTACTGAAAATTTAATCGCACTTGCACACACAGATCTTAATGAATTGTCAAGCTCATTCCAAAAATTATTTCCAGACCCTGTAGAAACCCAAATCAAGGAGACTTAAGATGATATAGCAGAGGTATCGTTGTTGTGGATAATATCCCCAGTAGTAGCTCTGCTACCTTTCCATGTATAGAAGACTTTTGTAATATATAATTGTTAAAATAAACAAAATCTGTTATTTTAGCATGACTTGTGTTGCCCTAATTAGTGAATAAACCCTGACGAGAGTCTGGCAGTCCGTCACCGATAAAGACTCAGAGAAGGGGTAGAATTGGGGCGTGATAATTTAATGGTATCAGAGTCTAGGTTTAGGGAAGATAATACTAGGAAGAACAAAACTCGATTAGAAGCTTTTGTCGTGATTAAGCATTTATCATGACTAGGAATAGCTAGCTTGTGTCATAAAACTTTCTGATGACATAGGTGTGATTATTGGAAATTTTGTAGCAATGAATTCAAATGGAGATTAGTTTTCAATAGAGGAAGATCTTTCTAAATAACTTAAAGAAAGAGTTGTGATGGTACCCTATTTAATAGGTCTCCAAAATCATGCATGGTTATCTGATAAGGAAGGCAATCACCATCAATGTCAAATCTTTCCATATCTCTTGAGGAATTCTAAATCTTTCAAAAATCTCTAATTACAATCCTAACCATCTTGAAAGACTTCAAACAAAAGGAAACTAGGGTTTTCTACACCCTTGGGGAAGGCTATAAATACAGAGTATAGACAACTCTCAAAGGGGGACTCAGTTTTACACACCAAAGGGAGACAATTCTATAGGTCATTCAAAGAAGGGTTCTATACCAAATTCCATACATCAACGAAGGTAGGGTTCCATTCCCAATTCTAGATGACTCGGTAGTCAGTTTTATATATGGTTCAGAGGAGAGTTTCATACTCAAACATATTCCACCAGAGGTAAGGTTTTTATACCGATCCTACACACGATCAGAGGTATGATTCTATACGTATGCTTTTATATTGTATCACATGGCTTCACATATACGACATACATAATGCTTTTTATGCAATATGCATACATGCTACACACACGCACGGGGGTTCCGACATCCACTCGATTGATACATCACATGACAGAGGCCACTAGGGCCATATTTCTCTCGACTGTATTCAGTTTTCCTTTTGTTATTACCTTTATTGATTTGAGCGTCGGAGTCCCCCCACCAGCCAGTCCCGGTGGGGTTTTTGCAGGTTTTCTATCTGAGTAGACCAGACGAACATATCGACTCAGGCTTCCCATTCGAGTCAGAAATGACAGTTATCAATGGGGTTAAAAATAATTTCAACAGATTGGTGTCGTCCGTGGGAAACGACTAACTGATAAGCTGAAAAATCTCTACAACCCGATTCCGTCGAACGAAGGTATCTGACCCCCCGAGCGAAAGTCGGGCCTGAGTTGCTCTGATTCTATCGAACGAACGAGCCAGTGTCGCCCTACTCTCATCGAACGTCGAACCTCAGTCGCCCAGATCTTTCCAAACAAATGTGTCATTAAGTTAGGATAGAACTCCCCGAATAGGCGGACACAACCCTAATCTCTGAAGCCCTTAATCAGCCGTTGGGTCTCAGTCGCCCAAATATTTCCAAACGAATATGTCACTAAATTGGGATAGAACTCCCCGAATGGGCGAACACGATCCTAATCTCTAAAGCCTTTAATCGGCTGACGGGTCTCATTCGCCTAGATCCTTTCGAACGAATATATCGTTAAGTTGGAACCTAACTCCCCGAACGGGCACACATCGCCCTACTCCTGCCGAATGTTAGGCTATTGTCATCTAGTCTTATCACAAGAATGTGAGGGTAACAAGCGAGTTTCTTTTCATTCGTACAAGGTTTTACTCATCACATAGCACAACAGAAGAAACAGACTCTTTGTAACGAGAGGATACTATAATCGATTTGACAACTTGTGGTCTGGCCCTATTTGCTCTTCTTTCGGCCACCAGCCTCTTGTATCGCCAGACACAAACTCCAAGTTAGGCTTCAGATATTTTACTTTTCATAACACACGCACTCTAGACTCTTGGTCACTACTTGGCCAAATACTTTTGTTTAAATCTCTCGACTTGGTAATCTCTAATAATCCGTTGGTCCCTAGTCCTAATCATCTGAATTCTTTGACTTGTTGATCTCTCGATCAGTCGATCTGTTGGTCTCTAACAACCCGTTGGCCTCTAATTCTCCTGATCATTCGAATCTTTCGACCTGTTAGTCTCTCCATTGTTCTACTTGTTGGTCAATCGACCTCACGATCCCTTGACTTGTCGATTGTTCAACCTGTTAGTCTTTCCATCATTTGATATGTCAATCTCTCAATTCCTGATCTCTTGATCACTTGGTTATTCGACCTCATGACCTCATTCGATCTCTCAGCCTCGTATAGATAATCTATTGGTTATCTGTCTCATGATATTCTCTCATTTAAGTTCTCTCAAATAAACTTTCCTAAACGTAGAGTGTCATCAATGAGGGATATAAGTCCCCAAATGGGTAAGCTCTTATCCTTCGTACGCGTCGTCAATAAGGGATGTAACTCCCCGAACGGATGGATGCAGCCCAACAATCTAAAGATTTTCTATTATTCGGAGGGCCTCAGTCGCCCAGCTCCTATCGTTCGTACGCGTTGTCAATAAGGGATGTAACTCCCCGAACGGGTGGACGCAGCCCAATAATCTAAAGATTTCCTAGTGCTCGGAAGGTCTCAATCGCCCAGCTCCTATCATTCATACGCGTCGTCAATAAGGGATATAACTCCCCGAACGGGTAGACACGACCCAACAAACTAAAAATTTCCTATTACTCGGAGGGTCTCAGTCGCCCAGCTCCTATCATACGTACGCGTCGTCAATAAGGGATGTAACTCCCCGAACGGGTGGACATGGCCCAACGATCTAAAGATTTCCTATTACTCGGAGGGTCTCAGTCGCCCAGCTCCTATCGTTCGAACGCGTCATCAATAAGGGAAGTAACTCTCCGAACGGGTGGACGCGGCCCAATAATCTAAAGATTTCTTATTGCTCGGAGGGCCTCAGTCACCCAGTTTTTATTATTCATACGCGTCGTTAATAAAGGATGTAACTCCCCGAACGGGTGGACGTGGCCTAACAATTTAAAGATTTCCTATTGCTCGAAGGGTCTCAGTTACCCAACTCCTACCATTCGTATGCGTCGTCAATAAGTGATATAACTCCCCGATCGGCTGGACGTGGCCCAACAATCTAAGGATTTCCTATTACTCGGAGGGCCTCAGTCGCCCAGCTCCTACCGTTCGTACGCGTCGTCAATAAGGGATAGAACTCCCTAAACGGACCCATGTCGCCTTGATCTACTGTTCGACTTGTCGGTTTGGTATTCTTTCAATTGTTCGACCCGTAGGTCTGGTATTCTCTCGATTGTTTGACCCATAGGTCTGGTATTTTCTCGATCGTTCAACCTGTCGGTTTGGTATTCTCTCTATTGTTCGACCTATCGGTCTTGTATTCTCTCTATCGTTCGACCTGACGGTCTGGTATTCTCTCGATTGTTCAACCCGTAGGTCAGATATTCTCTCGATCGTTCGACCTATCGGTTTGGTATTCTCTCAATCGTTTGACCTGTAGATCTGGTATTCTCTCGATCGTTCGACCTGACGATCTAGTATCCACTCAATTGTTTGACCTATAGGTCTAGTATTCTCTCGACTATTTAACCTGATGGTCTGGTACCCGCTCGATTGTTCGACCCGTAAATCTGGTATTCTCTTGACTGTTCGACCTGTCAGTTTGGTATTCTTTCGATCGTTCAACCCGTCGGTCCGGTATTCTCTCATTCGTTTGACCTGTTGGTCTGATATTCTCTCGATTGTTCGACGTGTTGGTCTGGTATTCTCTTGATCGTTCGACCTGTCGGTCTAGTATTTTCTCGATTATTTGACCTGTCGGTCTGATATTCTCTCGATCATTCGACCTGATGATCTGGTATCCGCTCGATCGTTCGACCTCTGGATCTCACGATCACTCAACCTGTCAATCTGCCAATCTCTCGACACCCGATGACTCGGTCTCTCGATAACTCGATCTCTTGATCATTTGATCTCTCAGACTACTGGCCTACTGATCTCTTGACCTTTCGATCTTCTGGAAGATCTCTTACAATTTACTTTACTCCTAATACCATTTCTTCAAAATACAATTAGGAGTGGGGGAAAATGATGGTATCATATTTAATAGGTCTTCAAAATCATGCATGGTTATCCGATAAAGAAGACAATCACCATCAAAGTCAAATCTTTCAATATCTCTTGAGGAATTCTAAATCTTTCAGAAGTCTCTAATTATAATCCTAACTATCTTGAAAGATTTCAAACAAAAGGAAACTATGGTTTTCTACATTCTTGGGGAAGGCTATAAATACAGAATATAGATAACTCTCAATGGGGGACTCAGTTTTACACATGATAGTATTATTTTATACACTTGAATTATATCTTTTTTAGCATTTATTGATGTGTTTTAGAATTGATTTGAACCATATTTCATGGTTTTATATTGATTTATTTTCGTGATCATTGATTTAGGAAAAAGGAGCAAACTTGCTATTTTCGGACTGAACAGATAGTATTCAGTATTTTGATCATAACTTTTTATCTTGATGTCCGATTGAGGTGATTTTTATGCCATTGGAAAGAAGACTTCGAGCCCTACAATTCTTATGAAGACCTCAGAGGTTGGGTCAGACCAAAAGATATCCAAAAATTTAGTCAAATTACTGCAGTGCTAGAAAACAGAATATGGGAACCAAAACAGAAACAAGGTGCTACAATTTCGGATTTGCATTACTAATAACTTCAGAAATTATCCAAATTGAAGAAAAGAGAATTTTTAAGTATTCGGATAGTTAAAAGATCATCATCAAGCAGTAAAAGAAAGTTCCCAAATCAAATTCAAAGTCCAAACTTCCAAAATAGTCCAAGTTACTAAATTTTTCCTAGGGTTTTCACTCCTATATATATGTAGCAATAGGGCAGCTCCAAAAGGACGAATTTTTCTTTTATTTTTCTCATTCTTCCACCACTTTACAAGCCCTTGTAGCCTCCTCCATCCGAAAAGACTTCGACCTCCATGTTCGTGCAAATAAGGGTTGTAATATTCTCTTTACTTTCTTATTTTTCTTTTCAATGTCTAGTTAATTTTATTTTTCCTAGGACTCGATGGATTTTATTTTTGATTAATACATGGCTTGATTTGATTCTCTCCCTTAAGTTTTATTGGCATGATTATTATTTTTATGAGATTTTATTATTGTTCTTAATACTTCAAACGTTTTTGGGCTTGACGTTTTGATGATTTGAGATTGAGTGCATGCATGACCAATATAATTGTACAAGATTAGTCCAAATAATAAAATCCATATGAAATTATGAGCAAGACCATTGGATTAATTTCATGTGTAGGGATTAGGGGAAACCTTAATTTACAGATTTTCACAAAACTTAATACGGTTTGATTTAATCAAAATTACATGACCATTGGATTTCGGTTAGACAAATTAGGGATTCATTGCATGACCATTGGGTGAATCTAATTTAGAAAATTCTATCATCATCAATAGTAAATCATTAACCAATAAACTTAGGGATTGAAGAGATTTGACCGTGTAGAAAGATAAAAATAAATGAAATCGATGTCCTAGGGTTTTTATCATATTAGAGTTTCATATTTTAGATTTTGTTTTTAGTAGTTTCTAAAATTTTTACAACTTGATTTGATTTGTTCAACTTAGATTAGGGTTATTCATACTTGGTAGTATAAAATATCCTTGTGGGATCGACACTTGTCTACACTATATACAACATTCGACTAGGGTATACTTGCCCGAAATCGTGATATACCTAAATCGCGTAACAAGTTTTTGGCGCCGTTGCCAGAGATATTTTTATATATCAATCAAGATAATCTTGTTTGAGATTGGACTTTGTTATTTCTTGTTTATATTAGGGTTTAGGTTGCATAGTTACTATTTTAGATTTTGGTTTTGGAATTTTGGCAAAATTTTTGGGAAATTTTCGGATTCTAGATAAACAGTTTGATTTGGGGTGAATTAACTACTTGTTTCAAAATATGAGCATCACCCTATCTTGGCCAAATTCCATCGTTTCCATATGTTTTTCTATTTTTCTTTGATTTTTTTGTGACTTTTCAAATTTTTAGATTACTATTTGATATCTTTTGTGCATTCTTTCACTGTATTTTGGTGATTTTCATTCATACATAGGTAATTTAGATTTATTAGAGTGGTTTTTGCAATTTATTTTGAAAATTTAATTTGTTGTTATTTTTGTGTCTGTACAGAGTTTATGCTAAGATTGACAAATTCTGACCTAATCAAATTCGATCCTGAAATAGAGAAGACTCTCACAACCATTCATAGACAAGTTAAGGAAGAGAAGAAGTGTGAGGTTGCAATGGATCAAGAGAATAGAGCCATGAGGGAGTTTTCTATGCCTAGACTTCATGATATTCAAACTTGTATTGCACGTCCTACTATTGAGGCTAATAATTTTAAACTGAAACCTAGTCTCATTGGTATGGTGCAGGCTGATCAATTCGGTGGAGAGACCTTTGAAGACCCAAACAGCTACCTGAAGAATTTTTTAAAAATCAGCGATACCATCAAACTAAATGGGGTGAGTCCAGATGCCATAAGGTTGCACTTATTTCCTTTCTCTCTCAGGGGAAAGGCAAAGGTATGGCTTAACTCATTCCCTCCTAATCATTTCACGAATTGGAAAAATCTGTCTTAAGCATTTTTAGGCAAATACTTTCCACCGGGTAAAACTGCTAAGTTATGCAATGATATCACTAGTTTTAGACAATTTGACGGTGAATCTTTATATTGTACTTGGGAACGTTTTAAGGATTTGATTAGGAAGTATCCACATCATCGTATACCTGATTGGTTAGTCTTGCAAACATTTTATAGAGGTCTTTTACAATCAGTTAAGATTACCATTGATGCTACAGCAGGGGGTGCATTCATGAGTAAATCATATAATGAGGTATGTACATTATTAGATGATATGGCTTCGAATCAATACGATTGGTCTAATGAATGTGAAAACCCTAGACAGAGAGCTGGTGTGCATGAAGTTGATAGTTTAACCATGCTGAATGCGAAAATCGACTCTTTAATTAATTGCATGAAAACTAATCAACTTAATGCTGTGAGTAACCAAACCTTATATTGTGATTCTTGTAGTGAATCTACTCACGTGCTGTTTGAGTGTCTACAGGTGCAGCAAGTGAATTATATTTCTAACTATAGCAAGCCTCAGAACAACCCCTACTCAAATATATACAATCTTGGGTGGAGAAACCACCCCAATTTTTCATGGAGTCAGGGAGCACAACAAAGACCAACCAATCCACCAGGGTTCAATGCAGTTCTGCAACAAGTTCAAAGGAAAAATAAGGTATCATGGGAATTAGCAATCGAATGATTGGCAACAGCAACTAATGAGAGGTTTGAAAGGCTCGAAAATAAGATTGACCAATTATCTAACACCTTTCATTCTCATTTGCCAGGTAGGTTGCCAAGTGATACAGAGAAAAATCCGAGAGAGCAAGCTAAGGCAATCACATTAAGAAGCGGAAAAGAATTGCAAGAGGGGCCAATTGAGTCAAAAGACAAAAGAGTGAAACAAGAAGCCGAGAACAAGATCAAACGGTCCATAAAAGAGAAGTCTAAGGCAGTGGAAATAGAACAGGGAAGTTTTTCTTTGAGTAAATATAAACCCCTATCCCTTTCCTTGGTCGTCTTTTACAAGCAAATGCAGAAAAACAGTTTGAAAAGTTTTTAGAAGTTTTTAAGAAACTACATATTAACATTCCTCTTTTGGATGCAATTAGGGAGATGCCAAAGTATGGGAAGTTCCTAAAAGACGTGATCTCAAACAAGAGGAAATTAGATGAAGTCTCGACAGTCAAGCTCATAGAGGAGTGTTCTGCAATCTTACAAAGGAAGCTGCCGCCAAAACTAAAAGATCCAGGGAGTTTTTCTATCCCTTGCACTATTGGCTCTACTGAGTTTTCTGATGTTCTGTGTGATTTGGGTGCTGGAGTCAATCTTATGTCATATTATGTGTTTTTGAAGTTAGGGTTAAGAGAATGTCGACCTACTAATATTTCATTACAATTAGCTGATAGAAGTGTTAAGTATCCAAGAGGCATAGTTGAGGATATGCTTGTTAAAGTTGATAAGTTTATTTTTCCTATTGACTTTGTCGTATTGGATATGGATTCTGATGGTGAGGGTACTTCACTGATACTAGGTTGACCTTTTCTTGCTACTGCCCGTGCTTTGATTAATATGTGTGCTGGAAAAATGATGTTGAGAATCAATGATGAGAAAATTGAGTTTGATGTTTTCAATCATATGAGATGTTTTGACAAGCATGATGTTTTTAGAGTTGATTGCATTGATAGGATTACTGAGCATGATTTTAATATCTTTTATTCTAGTGATCCTGTTAAAAATTGTATCTCTAGCTCTTTGTATAAGAATGATGAATTTCTAGATGATGAGCATGTTGATGCATGTGTTCATTTGGATGTAGGTTTAGGTAATGATTTGGCACAATCTGAGAAGTTATTAAGTGTTGAAAAAAGAATTGATGAACCACAGCAAGCTGTTCAATCATCCTCCGTACCTGAACTCAAACCTCTTCCTTCTCATTTAAAATATGTCTTTCTAGATAATTCTTTGAATTTTCCAGTAATTATATCTTCTAATCTGACAGGTTTTGAGGAAGAGAAACTACTGCGAGTGTTACAAGAACATAAGAAAGCAATAGGGTGGACCATTGCTGACATCCATGGTATAGACCCTACGATTTGCATGCATAAAATTCTATTGGAAAAAGGGTTCAAGGCCACGGTTCAACCACAAAGGAGACTGAATGAGCATCTTAAAGAGGTAGTAAAGAAAGAGATCATTAAATGGCTTGATGCATGTATAATCTTTCCTATCTTTGATTCTGTTTGGGTGAGTCCTCTACAAGTTGTGCCTTAAAAAGGTGGAACTACTGTGGTTGAAAATGATAAAAATGAATTGATTCCTACACGTATAGTCACGGGTTTGAGGGCTTGCGTAGATTATAGGAAGCTAAATGATTCAACTAGGAAAGATCATTTCCCCTACCCTTTCTGGATCAACTTGTTGAGAAATTGGCTGGTCATGCATTTTATTGCTTTCTGGATGGTTTTTCTGGTTATCTGCAAATTGCTATTGATCCTACTGACCAAGAAAAAACCATATTCACATGTTTATATGGTACCTTTACGTTTAAACGCATGCCTTTTGGTCTTTGTAATGCTCCTGCTACTTTTCAGAGATACATAATGTCTATTTTTGCTGATTTTATTGATGATTTTATGGAAGTCTTTATGGATGACTTTTTTGTATTTGGTTCCTCCTTTGATAATTGTTTGAACAATTTAGAGAGCGTTTTAAAGAGATGTAAAGAAACCAATTTGGTGCTCAATTGGGAAAAATGTCATTTTATGGTTAAGGAAGACATAGTTTTGGGACATAAGGTGTCTTCTAGGGGAATAGAGGTCGACAGGGCAAAAATTAAACTAATTGAAAAACTTCTTCCCCCTAAATCATTAAAGGAGGTTAGAGGATTTTTAGGGCATGCAGGTTTTTATCGTAGATTCATCAAGGATTTTTCAAAAATTGCCAGACCTTTAACCAATCTTTTAGTAAAAGATACACCTTTTCTGATTGATGATTCATGCTTGAATGCCTTTCAAAGCCTAAAGTTGAAATTGATTGATGCTCCTATTATGCAGCCACCTAGATGGGATTTGCATTTTGATATTTATTGTGATGCTAGTGATGACACTGTAGGTGCAATTTTGGGACAAACAGTAGATAAGAAATTTCATGTTATATATTATGCGAGTAGGACTATGAATGATGCACAGAAATTATACACCATTACTGAGAAAGAACTACTTGCTGTTACTTTTCACTCGAGAAATTTTGCTCTTACTTCTTGTTATCCAAGATTGTGATCCACACTGACCATTCTGCACTTAAATATCTGATTTCAAAGAAAGATGCAAAACCCAGACTATTGCATTGGATTCTTCTATTACAGGAATTTGATATCGAGATAGTGGACAAAAAGGGAGTAAAAAATTCAGCCACTGATCATTTATCTCAGTTGAAGGGAGATTTTGTTGAAACAATGCTTGAACATCCTTTAAATGATTCTTTTCCTGATGAACATTTATTCTCGATTAATCTCATTCCCAACCCCTAGTATGCTGACTTTGTTAATTATCTTGCTTGCAAGGCTATACCAGAAAGAATCAAAGGGCATCAGAAAAAGAAATTCATGTCTGATGTCCGCCACTATTTTTGGGATGAGCCTTACTTGTACAAGGTTTGTGGTGACGGTATCATTAGGAGATGTGTTCCCCAACAAGAGGTAAGTAGCATTCTTAGCTTTTGTCATGATAAAGAGGTTGGTGGTCACCATGGTCCTCGTACAGCAGCTAAGGTACTTCAATCTGGTGTTTATTGGCCCACTTTATTTAAAGATGCTCATTCTTATGTTCGTGCATGCGATCAATGTCAAAGAACTGAAAATATTTCTAATCGTTATGAGATACCCTTAAACAATATTTTAATTGTGGATATTTTTTATGTTTGGGGTATTGATTTCATGGGTCCATTTCCAAAATCTTGTCAAAATGAATTTATTCTTGTTGCTATGGATTATGTAAGTAAGTGGGTAAAAGCAATTGCATATGTGAAAAATGACTCTAAAACGATGTGCAAGTTTTTAAAGAAAAATATCTTTTCCTGTTTTGGTGTTTCTAGAGCTATAATTAGTGATGGAGGTTCACATTTTCATAAAGATTTTGACAAACTTTTAGCTAAATATGGTGTTACTCACAAAGTCACTACCCCTTACCATCCCCAAACTAGTGGACAAGTTGAGGTTTCAAATTGAGAGTTAAAAAGCATTTTGGAAAAAACTGTAAGTCTTTCTCGTAAAGATTGGTCTATTAAGTTAGATGATGCACTTTGGGCATATAGGATTGCATATAAGTCTTCAATTGGTATGTCACCTAATCGTTTGGTTTTTGGTAAGGCATGTCATTTACCTGTTGAGATAGAGCATAAGGCATATTGGACAATGAAATATCTAAATTTTGATTTGTCTTTTGCAGGTAAAGAGCGAAAATTACGTTTGAATGAGCTAGATGAGTGGCGGAATGAAGCATATGAAAATTCCAGAATCTATAAGGAAAGAACAAAAGCATGGCATGATGCGAGAATCAAGAAGCAAGAGTTTGAGGTTGGTGATAAAGTTTTAGTTTATAACACTCGTTTGAGACTTTTCCTAGGAAAGTTGAGATCAAGATGGTATGGACCGTTTATCGTCACACAAGTATTCCCATATGGAGTTGTGGAGCTTTCAAACGAGCAAGGTGAGAAATTCAAGGTTAATGGGCAACGTCTGAATATCTATGAAGAGGAAACCAATCCAAAGGATGGTTCTGTCATTTTTCTCAATAATATATGAGTTTGATAAGCCCTTCACATGAGAAGGAAGAAGTTGAAAAGAAGGTTACATTTCAGGGGAGTCCTTTGTTCTCTTTGCTTTTATTTTATTTATTTTTCATATTGAGGACAATGCTTAACTTAAGTGTGGGGGAATATGCATACATAGGCTGCTAATTTTTTTTTTTTATATAGGAATATGAGTGTTGAATTTTTGCTTCATTCTCAAAAATTTTTGTTGAATTCTTTTATGCCAACGAAAATTTTTCTTGAGTTTTCTAGTCCTTACGTGTTACTTGTATTGAATTGGATTGCATGAAGAATGATTGATATTAGTAGTTATTTGGTATGTGATTAACTATTCATCTTCTTATGGTTGATTTGAAAGACAAACAATGCAAGATTTGACACAAACTTACCTTAGTGAGGATTTGAGCCTTAAAGAGCAATTTCTAGCTCTCATTATTTTTCTTGTTGGGCGTATATCACACATGAGTTGATCATTCTAGAACTTACTCTATTATGCATTTTGAGACCACATTCTTGATATTCATACACCAAAATGATTAAGGCACCTAGCTTTACACAAATTTAACTTTCGGAAAATACCATCCCTATCATATTATCCCTTAGATAACACATTTGAGCCTAAACCTTTTTCTTTCTTTAATGACCTACATAATTTACCCCATGACCCTCATTCTTTCTAGCCCCAGAGTTTGAACCCCAATTCACTAAGGTACTTACAGTTGATAGCATGACATTCTAGTTTTTTTTTTTTTTGGCATTATGATTTTTTATGTTATAAAGTCGATGTACTCAAAAAAAAAAATTTGCTAGTTGAAAAAAAAATGAAAAAAAAGAAAAAAAAAAGAGAAAAAAAATTAAAAAAAATGGACATTTTTCTTTCTTGATGTTATTCACTCTTACAGTAAAAGTTCATTGTATTGTTCTTTGCTTTGAATAAGTGATATTTCACATTATATATTCATAGTTAGAGTTAGTATTCTCTTGCCTTGATGTAAAGGATGTCATGTTCTGATACTTAAGTATTTTTAGTGAATCATTTTAACCCTACATTTTATCAATTATCCTACCATTTACCCTAGCCCCGTTACAATCAAATAAAAGACCTTTTGATTGGTGTTTGGATTTCATATTTAAGTGGTGGAGATTTGATATATGAGCAAATTTATGATAATGTCATCTCATCGTGTTGATTTGAGTGATACTGTAACACCGACACTACGATGTTCATACTACTGTACTCTTATTCATGAAATATATAAATATTCCTTAGTCTATATATATATATATATAGAAAAATTTTAGTTTTATTGATTTTTTATTTTGGGATATTAAATTTAAATTTTTGGTACATTTTAAAATGTCGTATCCTTAATTCACAAAAAATCCTACTTCTATGAAATTTATATTCTAGAAAAAAGTGGATATAAAAAAATATATATACATATTGATATTTATTAATTTATTTAAATTTGTAAAAAAAAAGGGGGGGAGCAAAACGCAACGTTTTGCCCCTAAATTGAAATTAGGGTTTTTACCCTAATTTCTCTCCCTCATTCTCTCTCTCTCTCTTCGTCTCTCACCCCCTCCCGAATCTCTTCGCATTCTCCGTCATCCTCTTCGCCGCGAACGGCCATCGCTGCCACACTCCACCACCGCTCACCACCTTACACTCTCTCGGTTACCTCCCTCTCTGTTTCTTTCTCTATCTGTCTCATTCTCTCAATCTCTCCCTTTCGCGATCTCTCTCGTGTTCTCCGCTCATCTCCACCAATCCCTCCGCCTTGTTCCGCCGCCGTCTCACACCCACAGCAACCACACACCGCCTTCTTCTCTCCCTCTCTACTCCCCTCTCACTGTCGCGCTATCTCTCATCTCTCTATTTTCTCTCTCGCGCGCGACGGAGCTCTTCTGCCTCTCTCTCCCGCATGCGACTGTCGGTTCTCCTTTACTCACGCAGCGCTATTCCGCCACTTCAACAATCTTCTGTGACATCCGCAGAGCCCCAAGCCGACAATAGTTGCGGACTTCGAAAACTCTAGGTCGCCAATCCTTCCTGCATAGGTAAGAACCAATTCTCTGATCAATAGCTTAGGGGTTTTGATTTCTCTCGTAAATAAGGGTAAACTGCTAAATGTGCTCCAATTTGGAAGTGTTACAGGTGCTGGATTGAAATAAATGGTGTTGGAAGCTAGGTCGGAACTGCGAAAACCCTAGGTAAGAGAATTTCTAAATCCTTTCAAAATTTGATCGAATTTAGGTTGGAATTGGAATCAGAAGTTGTATATATATTCTGAAAAACGTGTTAAATTCGAATGAAATGCACTATTATGAGATTTTATATGTAGTTACTTAGGGTTAAGTCCTGTATAGTATGAAAGGATGTGTTAGATGATGATAGGACCATGTTAGATTGATTAGGATTGCTTTCTTGGGAATTTGATTGAAATATGCCTGAAAGATTGAAATGAAATTTTGTGTGTTTGGCATGTGAATGAGATGCAAAAGTGTACTGACTTTTGGTATGTAAGTGGTGTAAAAATGTATGCATTATGGCATGAAAATGGGAATTAAACTTGTACAGAATTTGGCTTGAACTAGTAATAGTGTTTGAGTGTTTGTTTGTACATTTAGAGACTTGAGAAGTGTGTGTCAAAGAAATACATTTCAGAAATTCTATGCTTGAATATTAAGGTTGAGTCTAGCGTCTGATATAGAAAGAGAATGTTCCAGATGATAGAATCATGCTGACTTTATTAGAATAGTTTCTCTTAGAGTTTAATTTGACATATGCATGAAAATAGTAGGAAATTGGATCTAAGTTTTGGAATTGGTATAATCTTTTTCATTTTAAGTTCTTTTGCATATAATCGAAATACAATTTCCGTAATATGAAACTAGACTTTTATACGTTGAAAATGATATATGGGTTGAGACATTTGGATGAGAATCGAAAAGTTTATGATTTTTCAAAGAATTTCTATCTTGGAGGAAACTAATTATTTTATGTTTGTTTCCGACTTTGAGTGATCTTTAGGGTTGAATTGGACTTGGCTTTGATTGTGTTATTTATCTATAAATGATAGGAAATTGATGACATAATTTTGATTGTGTATTAGGAAAGATCAATTGAGGATCGAGTAAGATTTCATATGATTGAATTGTGAGTATATGCAAGTGTTTATAGGCTGAAAAGTGTGGTGTTGTCGGTTGAGCATAATGGGATGTTATTGTGTGCTAAAATCACCTTAAAGGCCAAGGAGAATGGTAGAAAGTGTGCAGAATTTTTGTGGTGCAATGGTGAATGTGCATGGATATAATTGACGTCGAGGTGTGAGGAATATGTGTATGTGTATGTATGACCAATGTATGTGTATTATATTTGTATGTCGAAGGAGAAAATTTAATAAAGAATAAATATGTTTGTCTGCAGACTGTTTTGTGTATGCAAAGGGTGGAATGGGAGGCATGTATGCTTGTTGATGATACTATGAGGAATGAATGTATGGAATATTGAAGTTGTTGTTGGTGATGGAGAAAGAGGAAGATGAAATGTGCATAGTTGAGAGAGTATTTAGCATGCCCTAGTTTTGGCCTAGATATAGAGTTAGTTAAAATGCTAACTAACTTAGTAATTTTTCAATTCATGACATATGTGATGTGTTACAATTGTAGTGACCTGCTTGGAGACCGATCGAGGGGAGTATAGTTTCGACACTTGTTATGCATTGTAGGGAGTGATTACCCTCCCGTATACTATGAGTAAGATTTATTTCAATGTTTTTGTTTAATATGTAAATCCTGTTTTACAACATTTTGATAAATGAGCATGATTTGTCCTGTGCTTGAAATATTTTGACTGGTTTTGGAACTGACTTTTTGTGAACCGATGAATTGTCCAAAAATTGGGTTGAATTATGAAATTATGCATCCATGTGGTTGAAATGTATAATGTGTCATTTTACGCTATATGTTGCATTTGGTTTGTGAACCTGATTTACGGCACATTCTTGATACGATATTGATTTTGGCCTTGAGGGTTTTGGTATGTATTGTTCCGTAGCTATGAAGTACACCGTGAGAGGCACTTGGGTGGCGTCCGGATATGCCTAGACCTGGGGTACCCCACGAGTTGTCTTGATTATATTAACGACACGGTACTAACCAGGTTGAACCCGAAAGGGGGAGGATTTGGATATTTTCTCCAAGTCTAGTACCTGGACGAGGTCCGTCACCAACGCCGGGGTAGAGAGCACTTTAAATAAATTTGCATATAACACCCCCGGTGCGCCTGTCATAGGTCGAGGTAGACCTCTGTCAGGACACTTTCGACTGGCAGCCTATGATTTTAATGACAGTGTTTTGGATGCATGTTTGACTTGATAATGCGTGCTAATGATATATTGTTGAAATGAAAAGCATGATGATTTGAAATATGATTTGTATACTTAAGCTTTGACACTCCAGTTTCACACCCCATATTAGACGATTACATTGACGCACTCACTCACTGAGTATTTTTTTCTGAGTACTCACCCCTCTTCTTTCCCTCCTCAGACAGGATTATTGTTGTACAGTAGTGACGCTTCAAATTTTAGAGATTTTGGTAGATTTGGGTGATTCACGACGGTGAGATCAAAGTTTAATTTAAAAGATGAATTTCGTAGTTTATTTTTGACCCTGCGTGGTCTGGATATTGAGATTTGTAGTTATCCGTATACTTAATTTGGGATGATTGTATAATTTACGTACCTTATCTGTGAAACTCTCATTTTTCATTTGCATTGAGTCAATTGTAGTGTTTGAATGTTGACTTGGGAAAATTTGTTGTAAATTATATAAAATTTAGGCCCGCTCAGTATGGCGGCTGCTCATGCTCTAGTTGGGCATGACAGTAGAGGTCTATGGCTAGGATTGCTGGTAATTTACTTAGCCTGGCGTTGTTCTGGATGTCTGCCATGGTTGGTGGGTTGTTGTGAGGCCGGGATGGCCATTTTATTTTATTTACAGGACGATTTTAAATTATACAGGTTTAAACATGTTTATTTGTACATGGGAGACCTCCGATTTATGGGGAAGTTCTGTCTGATTTTTTGTAAAAATACAGTCGGCATTCAGGACAACGGGCTGTTCACGACTCCGATTCGGGGTGTGACAGTTCGATTGGTATCAAAACTCTAGGTTGAGAGCTGTGTTTGATAAAATAGTTTTGAAAATATTTCCAAGTATGATTTAAAAGTCCTCAATGCATACGAGAGTTTCATTACAGTCATGGGATCTCAGTACATGGTCTTAAGCATATGAGTTATTCTTTTAGGGGGTTAGATACGGTGCGTATCTAACCTAGCATATTGGTTCTAACAGTTTTTAAACTTATAATTTTATTCAATTTAGGGGGTTAGTTACTTTGTAACTAACCCTAATCTTTGAATCATATCTAATTTAAGTTCTTTCTTTGTAAGATTATGATTAATATACGAGACACTAGATTTGTACCTGAGACATCTAGAATACTCGAGGATGTTTCCTCGTCAGGTGTACCCTTCTAGCACTCTCTTAGCCAGCTATTATAGCTACGGTTCCATTACCATCATTTGATGTATTTATGCAGGTGTATGAGTGGTACATCTCCCATTGGATTCGAATGCCTTGATTCATAACTCAAATTCTTTTTAGGGGGTTAGTTACTCCGTAACTAACCCTAATCCTTGATTTCCACTTAATGAAAAGGTGCTTTGTTTGCAGAACTATGCCGCCTAGATGTAGTAGGCGCGGTGCACCACTAGAGAGTCCCTCAGTGTCTAATGCACTTGTGGCACCTAAGACTTCACGAGTACCGGAGGATGCTTCCTCTTCTCACGCACCTTTACCAGTGCCACCCCCAGCACCTCTACCGGCTGTTACAGTTGAGATTCCTCCACCACCACTCGACGCCTTGAGGCAGTGGCAGCAGTGGTACAGTAAATTTGGAGTGCAGATGACACCACCTCGACCACAGAGTTTCGGGGCACCAGCCCCTAGTGTCACTACACAGTCTACGGCACGGAGACGGCATTTCTGTCGTAGATACGACAAATATCATGCACCTGGGTGTAGAGCACCGATTATTTGCTTCCAGTGTGGGAAGAAAGGTCACATTATGAGTGTCTGCCTAGATTTAAGTCGAGAAGGACCGACTTTGCAAAGTCATACTAGTACTTCTGGCACAGGCCAGCAGGGGGCACCTGTGCACTCAGCTCTTACAGCTCCTCGGACTGCAGCTGGGAGTAGTACAATGTCAGGACTGTCGCGATAGCAGCCTAGGGCCCAGGCTCGTGTGTTTGCGATGACCTAGGAGGACGCACAGGCAAACCCCGATGTTATTATGGGAAATCCTCCCACAGACCCCTCCGCGTAGTGTTTTTGATTGTACTTTCTTTATTGGATCTAGTATATCATGATGTTGATTAACAGTTTTGAACTGGTTAAACCTTTAAAAGCTTAACTAGTTTGATATATATATATATGTTTTTATCTACTTTTCTTCACATTTTAAATATCTTTAATCTATTTTCCTTCCTCACATTCAGGGATCATGAGGATATTTGGAGTCGACACCTGTGTCCTTATTGACACCGAGTCGAATTTCTCTTATGTGAGAGCATCTTTTGCCCGCCAGATGGGTAAATCCTTATTGCCACTTGATGAGGAAATAATGGTTATCACTTCTCTCGGTGAGCACCTTCACAGAGATTCAATCTATAGTGGATGTGAGGTCATGATAGGGGATGCGGCACTCGAGGCAGACTTAATTCCCCTTGAGATAACGGATATTGATGCCATCCTCGGGATGGATTGGCTGAGCATACATAGAACTTCAGTGGATTGTTTCACCAAAGAGGTTGAGTTCCGGAGATCAGAGGGATCCCCTTTGAGATTCTCTGGCAAGAGGAGAATACTACCTCGTTGTGTCATATCAGTGATGGAAGCCAGGAGGTTGATATGCCGAGGCTGCATGGCGAACCTGGCACATGTCGTTGACACCACCGTTGAGGGACCGGGATTGAGGTCCCTATGATGCAGGATTTTTCAGATGTGTTCCCTGAGGAACTTCCCAGATTACTACCAGTTCGGGAGTTCGATTTTGAGATTGATCTAGTGCCGGGAACCAATCCTATTTCTATTCCGCCATACAGAATGGCGCCTGCGGAACTGAGAGAGTTTAAGATTTAGTTGCAAGAACTTCTGGATAAGGGGTTTATTCGCCCGAGCACTTCACCCTGGGGTGCTCCGGTGCTGTTTGTAAAGAAGAAGGATTGTACATTTCGATTTTGTGTGGACTACAGGCAGTTGAACAAAGCCACCATCAAAAACCAATATCCCTTGCCACGTATCGATGATTTGTTTGATCAACTGCAGGGAGCCAGGGTTTTCTCTAGGATTGATCTCCATTCGGGTTATCATCAGTTGAGGATTCGGGCCGATGACGTGCCTAAGACAGCCTTTCGCACTCGATATGGTCACTATGAGTTCTTAGCCATGTCGTTTGGACTGACTAATACCCCAGCTGCTTTTATGGATCTGATGAACTGAGTTTTTCATGACTACTTGGATCGGTTCGTCATTGTATTTATCGATGACATCTTGGTGTATTCACGGAGTGATGAAGATCATGTTCAACACCTTCGAGTGGTATTGTAGATACTTCGTGAGAAGCAGCTATATGCCAAATTCTCAAAATGTGAGTTTTGGCTGAGACAAATTGGATTTTTGGGACACATTGTCTCCGCGGAAGGTTGAGGCTATATTGAAGTGGGAGCAGCCGCAGACAGTTATCGAGATCCGTAGTTTTCTTGGTCTGGCCGGGTATTACCGCAGATTTGTTGAGGGGTTTTCCCAGATAGCTGCTCCATTGTCTAGATTGATGCGAAAGGGTGTCAAGTTTGTATGGGATAACCGTTGTGAGGAGAGTTTTCAGGAGCTCAAACAACGGTTGACTACAGCTCCGATTTTGGCGCTTCCCACCAGCAGTCGGGAGTACACAGTGTACAGTGATGCTAACCGACAGGGGTTGGGTTGTGTTTTGATGCAAAATGGTCAGGTGATCGCCTATGCCTCTAGACAGTTGAAGAAACATGAGGTGAATTATCCGACACACGATCTAGAGCTTGTGGCCATAGTCTTTGCATTGAAGATATGGCGCCATTACTAGTACGGGGTGACTTGCCGGGTGTATACGGATCATAAAAGTCTGAAGTATTTATTCACCCAGCGAGAACTTAACCTGAGATAGAGGAGATGGTTAGAGCTCCTCAAAGATTATGATCTTGTCATTGACTATCATCTGGGCAAGGCCAATGTGGTTGCTGATACCTTGAATCGGAAATCAATTTCATCGTCTTAGGAGAACGATACGGCATACCTCACTTGTTTGATGGGACTCCAGGATTTGGGAGTCAGATTGACTAGTAATATTAGGGCACTCAGCTAGCCAGGTTTGAGGTCCGGCCAACGCTGTTGGACCGTATTAGGGAGCTTCAGGGCACTGATACCGAGCTCCAGACTCTTACTGAGAGAGCCCGCAGAGGTGATATTGATGATTTCAGAGTCCGTAGTGATGGACTTCTGACTTATCGAGATAGAGTGGCTATACCCGTCGATGAGGATCTCTACAGGTCCATATTGGAGGAGGCACACTCCTCGACCTATGTCTTGCACCCGGGTAGTACAAAAATATATCGGACTATTCGGGATAGCTATTGGTGGCTAGGTATGAAGAGGGACATTGCGGAGTTTGTAGCTAGATGTTTAGTCTATCAGCAGATGAAGGCTGAGCATCAGAGGCCAACGGGTTTACTACAGCCTCTTCTCATTCCTGTATGGAAGTGGGAACATGTGACTATGGACTTTGTTATGGGATTGCCGCGGACTCAGGTCAGATATGATGTCATTTGGGTGCTAGTCGATCGACTCACCAAGTCCGCCCATTTCATTCCAATGCACAGCGACTCTCCATTGGAGACATTGGCACATCTGTATATTGACGAAGTAGTCAGACTGCATGGAGTTCCCATGTCCATAGTCTCAGATAGAGATCCGAGGTTCACTTCTCGATTTTGGCCCAAGCTGTAGGAAGTTTTGGGCACGCGGCTCAGTTTTAGCACAACATATCACCCACAGACAGATGGTCAGTCGAAGAGGACCATTCAGACGCTTGAGGATTTGCTTTGGGCTTGGGTTATGGATTTTCGGGGTAATTGGGACAGGCATTTACCGCTGGTAGAGTTTGCATATAATAATAGCTATCAAGCCAGCATCGGTATGCCACCCTATGAGGCACTTTACGGCAGGAAGTGTCACACCTCGTTGTGCTGGGATGAGGTAGGCGAGAGACGCCTTACCAATGTTGAGTTAGTCGATGAGACTAAGGAAAAGGTCAGGGTGATCCGTGAGCGGTTAAAAACTGCCCAAGACGGACAGAGGGCATATGCAGATCGGAGACGCCGGCCTTTAGAGTTTGAGGTGGGTGATATGGTGTTTTTGAGGATTTCTCCTTTGAGAGGACTCATTCGACATCGGCAGCGGGGCAAGTTGAGCCCCAGGTACATTGGCTCGTTCCGTATCCTCAGTAGGGTTGGGAACATGGCATACAGACTAGAGTTGCCAGACGAGTTATCTCGGATCTATGATGTCTTCCACGTATCAGTATTGAGGAAGTACATCCCAGATCCTTCGCATATTTTGGAGCCTCCACCAGTAGAGGTACAAGAGGACTTGAGTTTACCTGTTCAGCCTGTGGCCATACTTGACCAGCAGATCACGCAGCTACGGAGCAGGGAGGTATCTCTTGTCCGAGTGCTATGGCGCAGCGATCAGGTCGAGGAAGAGACCTGGGAGCCTGAGGAGGCCATGAGGAGACAGTACCCCCATTTATTTTCTGTATAGCTTTCTTTTAGTTTCGAGGACGAAACTTGTTTTTAGGGGGTTAGAAAATGTAACACCGACACTACGGTGTTCATACTACTGTACTCCTATTCATGAAATATATAAATATTCCTCAGTCTATATATATATATATATAGAAAAATTTTAGTTTTATTGATTTTTGATTTTTGGGTATTAAATTTGAATTTTTGGTATATTTTAAAATGTCGTATCCTTAATTCGCAGAAAATCCTATTTCTACGAAATTTATATTCTAGAGAAAAGTGGATATAAAAATATATATACATATTGATATTTATTAATTTATTTAAATTTGTAAAAAAAAAAAAGAAGGGGGGGAGCAAAACGCAGCGTTTTGCCCCCAAATTGAAATTAGGGTTTTTACCCTAATTTCCCTCCCTCATTCGCTCTCTCTCTTCATCTCTCACTCCCTCGTGAATCTCTTCACATTCTCCGCCGCGAACGACCATCGCCGCCACACTCCACCACCGCTCACCGCCCTACTCCCTCTCGGTGCCCTCCCTCTCTGTCTCTTTCTCTATCTGTCTCATTCTCTTAATCTCTCCCTTTCGCGATCTCTCTCGCGCTCTCTGCTCGTCTCCACTAATCCCTCCGCCTTGTTCTGCCATCGTCTCACACCCACAGCCACCACATACCGCCTTCTTCTCTCCCTCTCTACTCCCCTCTCACTGTCGCGCTCTCTCTCATCTCTCTCTTTTCTCTCTCGCGCGCGACGGAGCTCTTCTGCCTCTCTCTCCCGCGTGCAATTGTCGGTTCTCCTTCACTCACGCAGCGCTGCTCCGCCGCTTCAATAATCTTTTGCGACATCCGCAAAGCCCCAAGCCGACAATAGCTTCGGACTTCGAAAACTCTAGGACGCCAATCCTTCTCTGCATAGGTAAGAACCAATTCTCTGATCAATAGCATAAGGGTTTTGATTTCTCTCGTAAATAAGGGTAAACTGCTAAATGTGCTCCAATTTGGAAGTGTTACAAGTGCTGGATTGAAATAAATGGTGTTGGAAGCTAGGTCGGAACTGTGAAAACCCTAGGTAAGAGAATTTCTAAATCCTTTCAAAATTTGATCGAATTTAGGTTGGAATTGGAATCAGAAGCTGTATATATATTCTGAAAAATGTGTTGAATTCGAATGAAATGCACTGTTATGAGATTTTATATGTAGTTACTTAGGGTTAAGTCCTGTATAGTATGAAAGGATGTGTTAGATGATGATAGGACCATGTTAAATTGATTAGGACTGCTTTCTTGGGAATTTGATTGAAATATGCCTGAAAGATTGAAATG
Organism: Dillenia turbinata; assembly: GCA_037126225.1. NCBI lineage: Eukaryota > Viridiplantae > Streptophyta > Magnoliopsida > Dilleniales > Dilleniaceae > Dillenia > Dillenia turbinata. Next base: position 4,602,364 of record JBAMMX010000010.1, on the reverse strand, counting down.
AAATTTTGTGTGTTTGGCGTGTGAATGAGCTGCAAAAGTGTACAGACTTTTGGTATGTAAGTGGTGTAAAAATGTATGCATTATGGCATGGAAATGGGAAGTAAACTTGTACAGAATTTGGCTTGAAATAGTAATAGTGTTTGAGTGTTTGTTTGTACATTTAGAGACTTGAGAAGTCTGTGTCAAAGAAATGCATTTCGGAAATTCTATGCTTGAATATTAAGATTGAGTCTAGTGTCTGATATGGAAAGAGAATGTTTCGGATGATAGAATCATGTTGACTTGATTAGAATAGTTTCTCTTATAATTTAATTTGACATGTGCATGAAAATAGTCAGAAATTGGATCTAAGTTTCGCGATTGGTATAATCTTTTTCATTTTAAGTTATTTTGCATATAGGAAATCGAAATACAATTTCCGTAATATGAAACTAGACTTTTATACGTTGAAAATGATATATGGGTTGAGACATTTGGATGAGAATCGAAAAGTTTATGATTTTTCAAAGAATTTCTATCTTGAAGAAAAGTAATTATTTTATGTTTGTTTCCGACTTTGAGTGATCTTTAGAGTTGAATTGGACATGGCTTTGATTGTGTTATTTATTTATAAATGACAGGAAATCGATGACATAATTTTGATTGTGTATTAGGAAAGATCAATTGAGGATCGAGTAAGATTTCATATGATTGAATTGTGAGTATATGCAAGTGTTTATGGGCTGAAAAGTGTGGTGTTGTCGGTTGAGTATAATGGGGTGTTATTGTGTACTAAAATCGCCTTAAAGGCCAAGGAGAATGGTAGAAAGTGTACAGATTTTTGTGGTGCAATGGTGAATGTGCATGGATATAATTGAGGTCGAGGTATGAGGAATATGTGTATGTGTATGTATGACCAATGTATGTGTATTATATTTGTATGTCGAAGGAGAAAATTTAATAAAGAATAAATATGTTTGTATGCAGACTGTTTTGTGTATGCAAAGGGTGGAATGGGAGGCATGCATGCTTGTTGATGATACTATAAGGAATGAATGTATGGAACATTGAAGTTGTTGGTGATGGAGAAAAAGGAAGATGAAATACGCGTAATTGAGAGAGTATTTAGCAATGCCCTAGTTTTGGCCTAGATATAGGGTTAGTTAAAATGCTAACTAACTTAGTAATTTTTCAATTCATGACATATGTGATGTGTTACAATTGTAGTGATCTGCTTGGAGACCGATCGAGGGGAGCATAGTTTCGACACTTGTTATGCATTGTAGGGAGTGATTGACCCTCCCATATACTGTGAGTGAGATTTATTTCAATGTTTTTGTTTAATATGTAAACTCTGTTTTACAACATTTTGTAAATAAGCATGATTTGTCGTGTGCTTGAAATGTTTTGACTGGTTTTGGAACTGACTTTTTGTGAACTGATGGAGTGTCCAAAAATTGGGTTGAATTATGAAATTATGCATCCATGTGGTTGAAATATATAATGTGCCATTTTACGCTATATGTTGCATTTGGTTTGTGAACCTGATTTACGGCACATTCTTGATACGATATTGATTTTGGCCTTGAGGGCTTTGGTATGTATTATTCCGTAGCTACAAAGGATACCGTGAGAGGCGCTTGGGTGGCGTCCGGATATGCCTAGGCCTGGGGTATCCCACGAATAGTCTCGATTATATTAACGACATGGTACTAGCCAAGTTGAAGCCGAAAGGGGGAGGATTTGGATACTTTCTCCAAGTCTAGCACCTGGACGAGATCCGTCGCCAACGCCGGGGTAGAGAACACTTTAAATAAATTTGTATATAACACCCCCGGTGCATCTGTATAGGTCGAGGTAGACCTCCGCCAGGACACTTTCGGCGGGCAGCTCTATGATTTTAATGACAGTGCTTTGGATGCATATTTGACTTGATAATGCGTGCTAATGATATATTGTTGAAATGAAAAGCATGATAATTTGAAATATGATTTGTATACTTACACTTTGACACTCTAGTTTCACACCCCATATTAGACGATTACATTGACCCAATCACTCACTGAGTATTCTTCCCTGAGTACTCACCCCTCTTCTTTCCCTCCTCAGACAGGATTATTGTTGTGTCAAATCGACGCTTCAGATTTTGGTAGATTTGGGTGATTCACGACGGTGAGATCAAAGTTTAATTTAAAAGATGAATTCCGTAATTTATTTTCGACCCTGCGTGGTCTGGATATTGAGATTTGTAGCTAACCATGTACTTAATTTAGGATGACTGTATAATTTACGTACCTTATCTGTGAAACTCTCATTTTTCATTTGCATTGAGACAATTGTAGTGTTTAAATGTTGACTTGGGAAAATTTATTGTAAATTGTATAAAACTTAGGTTAAGATTGCTAAAGAAGAATTCCTCGTGGATCTGATGGTTTTACATTTCCAAGACTATGACATTATACTAGGAATGGGTTGGTTATACCAATATCATGAAAAATGGATTGTAGAACAAAAGTAATAAAACTTTGTATTCCTAGACAAGCCGAGGTTGAATTGGCAGGAGATAGAGAACTCTTTTATGATATTATTATATTTAGAAAACGTTCTAGAAAACTTCTTTATAGGGGATGCAAAGATATTTAGCTTATCTTATGAATCAGTCTACTAAGAAAAAGTAAATTGAGATTGTCCATATAGTGAAAGAATACTCAGATATATTCCCCAAAGAATTAATCTCTTTACTTTTAGAAAGGGAAATAGAATTTGATATATATCTTGTTCCAGGAGCGAAACCAATATCTAAGACCCATATAAAATGGATCCTCCTGAACTAAAAGAACTTAAGATGCAACTGTAAGATCTAATTGAAAGAGGGTTCATTCGACCAAACATATCACCTTGGGTAGCTCCTGTATTATTTATTAAGAAAAGAGATGGTACATTACGGTTGTATATTGATTATCGAGGATTAAATAATGTCACGATAAAGAATAAATATCCCTTGTCTCTGATAGATGTTTGTTCAATTAGTTACAAGGTGTAAAAGTCTTTACTAAATTTGATCTAAGATAGGGGTATTATCAATTGAGGATCAAAAAAGAGGACATTCTCAAAATAGCCTTCAGAACTCAATATGGTCATTATAAATTTGTGGTCATGTCTTTTGGATTAACTAATACATCAGCTACCTTCATGGCCTTAATGTATAGAGTATTTCATCACCGTATTGATCACTTTGTGGTGATTTTTATAGATGATATATTGGTATATTCAAAATCAAAACAAAAGCAGAAGGAGCATTTACGTTGCGTGCTTCAAACTCTTAAAGAAAATATATTGTATGCCAAATTTAGCAAATATGAATTCTAGCTAAAAAAGATCATTTTCCTTGGACATGTAATTTTTGTGAATGGAATTTTTGTTCCTTTTAAGGTAAATTCCATTTTTTCATGAAAGACACCAAGGACGGTAACTAAAATACAAAGTTTCCTAGGATTAGCAGGTTACTATTGGAGATTTGTGTAACATTTTTTAAAATTGGCAGGACCCTTGACAAAACTAACCAAAAACAATACCAAATTTAACTGGAATGATGGATTTGAAGAAAGTTTCCTTGAATTGAAAAAGAGATTAACTATGGCTCCAATACTTGCTTTGGTCGAATGAAATGATGGGTTTGTAGTGTATACGGATACATCAAAAGAAGGATTAGGAAGTGTGTTGATGCAAAAGGCAAAAGTTATAGCTTATGCATCATGGCAATTAAAACCCTATAAGCAAAATTATCCCACTCATGATTTGGAGTTAGTTGTCATAATATTTGCCCTTAAGAAGTGGAGACACTATCTATGCAGGATAACTGTTAATATATTCACAAATTATAAAAACTGAAGTATTTATTCTCTTAAAAAGAACTTAACTTGAGACAGAGAAAATTGGTGAGAATACCTCAAGGATTATGATAGTACCATTAACTATCAACTAGGTAAGGCCAATGTAGTTGCATATGTCCTAAACAAAAAGGTGAAGATAGCAAAATTGAGGGTAAAAGAATGGAAGATGTTAGAGCAATTGGCCCATTGGAAGCTTATTAAAATTCATCTAGGGATTAGTTGTGCCAATATGATAACCCATGTAGAATTGTATTCAAGAATTAAGATTGCTTAGAATCAAGACGAAGTGCTACGAAAGCTCAAAGAAAAAGCTAGAGAAAACCAATCTTCAAATTTATAAGAAATTGAGGATGGAATATTAAAATTTTGAGGTAAGATATTTGTACCTGATAACAAGGTTTTACGAAAAGAAATCTTGGAGGAAGCACATTGTTTGAGATATACTATCCATTATGGAAAAACCAAGATATACAAGGATTTAAAGAAATAATATTAGTAAAAAAAGATATTGCCGAATATATCTCTATATGTTTAACTTATCAACAAATTAAAATAGAACATCAAAAATCATTTGGTTTGCTACAACCCTTATTGATTCCAGAATGGAAGTGGGATGAAATAACTATGGATTTTATTTGTGGATTACCAAAGAATAAGGATGGGCATGATGCAATATGGGTTATTATGGATAGGTTTACCAAATCCTCTCACTTTTTACCTATCAAAATGACTTATTCCTTTGGAAAATTGATTAAGGTATATATGGATGAAATAGTTAAGTTTCATGGAATATCTCTTAGTATTGTTTTTGACAAAGATCCAAAATTTACTTCTCGACTCTGGAAACAATTACAACAACTTCTAGGTACCAAGTTGAAGTTTAGCATAAGTTCTCACCCTTATATTGATAGACAATTTGAACACACCATTCAAGTATTAGAAGATATACTTTGAGCGTGTGTTTTAAACTTCAAAGGAAGTTAGGACAAGCATTTAACACTTGTGGAATTTGCATATAATAACAGCTTCCAATCCATGATTGTCACGACTCCTTACGAAGCATTATATGGAAGAAAATGCGGATCACCAATTTATTGGGATAGAATTGGAGAAAAAAATATTAATGCACCAAGTATGATACCATGGATAGAAGAAACCCTTAATAAAATTAATGTGATAAGGCAAAGAATGATGGCTACTCAAAATAGATAAAAGAGTTATGCTGACTACCATAGAAAAGATTTGAAATTTCAGAAAAGAGATCAAGTATTCCCTAAGGTATCCCCTCAAAAAGGGATTATCCAACATGGATGAGGCAAATTAAGCACAAGATATATTGGACCATTTGAAATACTGAGACAAATTGGAGAAGTAGCTTATCGATTAGTTTGGCCACCCAATCTATCTGGAATCCATGACATATTCCATATATCATTACTTCGAAAGTATCACCATATACAGAACTATCAACTGCTCCAACTTTACCAAAATTTGACCTATGAAGAAAAGCCAATCAAGATTTTAGAATTTGATGTAAAAAAGCCTAAATCAAAGTAAGTACATCTTGTGTATGTACTCTAGAGTAACCATGGAATGAAAAATGCAACCTGGGAGCTTGAAGATGATTTCCAACAAAAGTATCTGACCTTATTTCTATAATAGAATACTAAATTTGAGGACAAAATTTTTTATGGGGGAAGGAATGTCACATACCCCAATTTAGTTGCATTAAGTTATAAGAAATAACTTATTATTGATAGTGGAATAATGATACTATTCAAACAAGTGAATTAGATACGAAATCGGATATTTAGAACATTTAAATTCTAGATTTGACCAACTCACTAGAGATTAAACTCGAAAATATAGGTATTTAAAATATTAAGAAAATGAGGGAAAAAAAATCTCGGTAATTGTTTATCATGATTGAATTAGGTTAAAACATATTTTTCTAAAATTTTTCTAAATTGTTAACCGTTGACTTTTTATCCTTAAATAATTAGCTTTTGAAACAATTTTTATTGAATCCAAATGGGAGGTATTTCCTTATCTACATATAATTTTTAAGTATATGGACACTAAAATAACGTAAAGATATTTAAATGACATTACACGTAAATAAGTACTGCAAATCTGGAACTCCGTAGTCTAGATAATCTTCTACCAACTAGGACACTGACATATTTCCCACGTGACACATGTCTGACACGTGTCCTCCATGTGTCAACAACCAGTGAAGAGGTGATGACTTATCAACAAACCTTGGCCTATAAATACCACTATCTCCCCATTCCAAGCCAACTCATCCAAGGAAAAAAAAATAGAGAGAGAGAAAGAGAGAGAGAGAGAGGAAAAAGGGAGAAAGAGAAGATTGTTCGATAGGAAGTTCCTACAGAAGGGATAAAACTAACTTTGATTCGTAAAACAACTTTTTGAAGTGAGTGTCCATTAAATTCAAACATCTTAGTATGCTTATTATTTCTTCTATTTCATGCATATAATTAGACTTGCATTCTTGTTTGCATACTATAAATTGAGTAAATTGAAAATTATTCTTGATATTGCACAATTTCTTAGGTCATGTGATTTGACACCGGAGATATACTTTATCTCAACCGGTTACCAACAGTCATCTTATCTTGCAAGTATTATATATTGCATGATTGTATATGATTATTATGTCAATTATATATTTTATCACACTGGAACTACTGATAAGTTAGTATGTGCTGAGATCAGTCATGCAAGTAGGGGTTATGTCGAACATTAGAATACATATCGGTACTAGTCTATTTTGTGGATAGGAGGATTGTCCACCTAAAGAGATGGAGACTAGTAGACTTTTCCCAAATTGACCTCTTGATTGGAGGAATAAGGAGATTGTGTTTGTAATAGTGGTATAAGGTTGAATCAGCTCATCACTGACAATCAATGTAGTATCCTTCCTTGTAATGTGCAATTATTGTCATTAATCTACTGCTTACTGTCTTCTTGAATTGAAAATTTAATCGTATTTGTGCATACAGACCTCATTGAACTGTCAAATTCATACCAAAAAATATTTTCTAGATCCTATAGGAACCCAAATCAAGGAGACTTTGATGATATAGTAGAGGTATCCTTGTTGTGGATAATATCCTTGATAATAGCTCCACTGTCTAACTATATATAGAAGATTTTTGTAATATATAGTGATTGAAATAAAATATATATATATATATATATGTTATTCTAGCATAACTTGTGTTGCCCTAATGAGTGAAAGAGCTCTGACAATAGTCAAGCAGTCCGTAACCAATAAAGTCTCAGAGAAAGGATAGAATTGGGGTGTGATAGTGGGCACCTATATCTATTGGTTAAGTGGCAAGAACGAAGAAAAAATCTAATAAATAAGAACATTTGAAAGATCTGAGAGGGCCACAAATCTTTAAAAAGGCACGCCATAGCTTTCTTATACAACTGTCTTGTTATTTTCATGCCACTTTGCATTGCATGTAAAAGTAATGAACAAATCAAGGTTGCCAAGAGCCTTACATTTTGCCTTAGCATCTTAATAATTATTAGTTTAGAATGCCCACGAGGGGTATTTTAGACATTTTACAATATAGTTAGTGGGGTAACTCCCACTAACCACATTATACCCACATTACATCTCTATCTCTCCCCCCCCCTCTCCCCTCTCTTCCGCAGGACCTGAGATCTACTTGTACGATTTCCGATTTGATCAGAGAAGAATTCTCATGGATGAATTTTTGAGAGAATACATTATTCTCTAGAGAGAGAATATAGAGGACATGAGAAAAATTCTGCGTAGGGAATTTTTCTCGTCACGATGATCGTCGGACTGAGGGTTGCGGCGTTGTGACATTGCGATGGTGGTTCGATTAACATCGTGATCACCATCCCGACCGCGAGATCCGATCGAGGGACGCACGGTCGATTTTTGGAGACTACATATTCGAGGTATTTATCCTATACCCAATCCATATTTATTTTTTCCGAAAATTATTTATGAATGCTTCCACTGCATGTGACTCTATTAATTCCAACATTGGTATCAGAGCGATACGTTGGATTAAAAATAATTTTCGGGTTAATTTTTGGGTATAAAAAATATTGGGTTTAAAATTTGGGGTTCGGATCACAGATGAGTTTCGTGAATCCGAGAACACCACTGTGGTACCCATGATCCCTAGAACACGAAAATAATTTTTTCGTAATTTTCTGAGCACGTTTAGGCAAAGAAAACTCCGGTTGAAAGTTTCGGTCGTGAATAGTGACCGACCCCTTCAACCTTAGATTTGTCGAGTTTTAGGGCAAATCAATGCATGAAATTTATAGATCTGTAATCCTTGTTTCATGCTCTTCAATTTGATATATATATTGCATATGATTGTGGCCGAAAAATTGGGTTTCAAAATTGACCGCGGATGGTCGGATTTTTGGATCCAAAATACGTCGAGTTTAGGGCATAATTACTCCAAAAATCAAGTCAATGATGCTTGGAATAAATAGAATTAGAGATTCCATAAAAAATCCGATCAAACTGGTGCCGAAAATGGGCTTTTCCGGCAACCGGGTCGAAAGACCCGGTTACAGAAACCATCGGGCGAAGAAGAAGAGCTCCAGACCCGCAGGCGCGTGAGCTACACGCGCGAGGCAGGCGCATGAAGCAGCAGGGGGAAGGAGCGCGTGTCTTCCACGTGCGAACAGACGCGTGAAACTACTGGTCGTCCGGGTCGGTTTACGACCCGGACACGTGTCCCCGACCCGCGACCCACGGATCCGGACCGGATTCGGTTTGACCCGCATCCGGATCCGGAACCGACCCGCGACCGCGGGTCACGCGCGTGCTGGCGCGTGACTTGCGTACCTGCGCGTCAGGAGAATGAGCCGACGCGCAGAGCGCGGGTGTGAGCGCATGCCAGACGCGCAGCGCGTCTGGCACGCGCCAGAAGCGGTTCCCGGCGCGTGGGGACGTGCGCCAGTGCGTGGCGGCACATGGGACCACCGGCGGTGCGTCAGGTCATTCGGAATTGAAATTTTTTCAATTTTTTGAGGGTCCCACATCCATAAAAGTGATTTTTTTTGGGTTTTTGTGCATCGAATCCTAGTCCAAATGGTGACATGCTATCCCGGATTGTGGTGTATGATGTCTGTTGATTCATACGCTCGTCTTGGGGTATGTATTCGAATTATTTGGGTCTTGTTGATTCGTAAGGTGCACAAAATGTGAGAATAAGTATCACAAGTCACGACTATCTCATTGACTGCTTCTAAAATTATCGTATTTGATTTTTGCAATTGGGATAAAATTAAATGGTGATAAATACGAGATTTTTCACTGGTAGATTCAATTTATTCTCGAGGAGCAAGATCTAATTAAAATTCTGAGGCATGGGATGGTGGACTCCAGGGAGGGTTCCACACCTCAGAGAGACGGGATTATGAGACATTACGTGCATGAAAGAGGAATGATAGCCGAGTCAGGGCAATTCTCTTGAGTAGCATGCACGATGATGTAATCCCAGTCTATGAGCAATATCCTACGGTTTTATCGGTTTGGCTCACCCTATAAAGAGTATTATAGTGCTCTTACAGATCCTGAGATGAGGATGCTACCTTGTAAGTATAATAACTTATAAGAAAAAGGTTGATCATATGATGATGCAATATTTGATAAAAATGTCGAGTATGATCGCCGAGTCAGGGAATGTGACCAAGCCCATTTCGGATATATTTTCTTGTACTGGATGCGATCCAGTTCTTCACCTGATTCATGAGAAATCATGAAAGTCTATTTTACATACGATGAAAGTATTCGTACTTTTATTAATGTAAATAGGCATAGTGAGCTCGAGTAGGAGCATTTAAAGGCGAGTAGACCATACTCGGGTCATGCTTATGCGATGGAGTCGAGCAAGGACTCCTATGTGACTCGAGTCTCAAGTAAGAAGAAAACTATCTGAGAAAACTGATAATACTACGCAGCTCGAGATAGGAGCGTGCTTATAAAGTTCTGTCCAGTGAGTTCTCAAGTAGGAGGATTTACATACTGAAACAGAGTGTTTTGTTGACATCAGAGGGAGTAGCACTTGCAAGTTGGTGTTGCAAAGTTGCTAAACTCTGTATGTTTTTTTTTTTTACACTCCAAAAATTTGACGGAACTTGATTTAAGTTTAGGATATGCTCTGTTAATTTGGAAATTTTATAATTTCCATTTATTACGATAATTCTATGATTGGATCTATTTTGGTCCATGAGGGACTATATGCACTAGAAATAATTCTTTTCAATGGTATTTCTTGTTGTCCTCTTAGTGTGAGAGAGGATGAACCGGTTAGCAGTGAGTGGTTTTGTAGGACCCGCTAACCAGTCTTGCCTAGACGACAAACTTACAAGAAAACCATTCGACAATGCAATGAGGGCTGGGACTCCATTACATTCGGTTCACTCTAACATCTGTGGCCTTATGAACGTGAGAACCTGAAATGGTGTTGGGTACTCTATTACGTTCATAGACAATTACACGTGTTTCGGTTACATCTATCTGATCTTGCGCAAGTCTGAGGCATTGAGATGCTTCAAGAGGTTATTAGCGATGTTGAAAATCAGTTAGGCTTAAGAGTAGAGACTCTCAGAACCGAATGAGAGCGCGAGTATTTGTCTAAAGAGCTCTATTTCAATAAGGGCATTACGAGAAACTGACTATTCCTTGCTACTCAGTGGAGTAGAGTAGCCGCGAGAGAGGAATAGGACTTTGTTTGAGAGGTGAGGCCGATGATGGCGCAAACCAATTTACTAGTTTCCCATTGGGGAGATGCGTTATTAGCTGCAGCCTATGTTCTCAATCGTATTCTATTGAAGTCCGTAGTCAGTACTCCATATGAGCTTTGGACAGGGAGGCAGCCTGACCTTAGCCATTCGAGATTATGGGGTTATGCAACGTATGTTCATTATTTCTCACATTTACACAGCGAGTTAGGCTTGCGAGAAAAGAGATGTATTTCTAATGAGCATACAGATGGCACTCTCACTGAGATTGAGTCTCATGATGTCGAGATTCTTGAAAGTGATTTCCCTATGAGAGGTGAAATCAATTGGGACTTTACCTTTCATGAGATGGATGAGCTTAGTGGTTGGCTAATACCAGTGGCAGGATCCAAGAATTCATTACGGATCTGGGTTTTAGTGGAAGCGATCCATCTAGAGGTAAAAAGGTTTCTCATCCTCTTAAGAGTAGTCGAGGATGCGTACCTCACCGTCGCTTCCCGATTGAGGGAGAGGCTCTCAGTGACTCTTGAGGATTACGAGAAACCTTTAACGGTCCTAGAGTTTCTTGAGAGTTCTGTGAATGACCATTGATTATAGGCCATGGGTGAGAGGAGTTGATGAGAATCAACGGGATCTGGGATCTAATTGATTTACCTGAGGGAAGTAGGGCCGTTGCAAATATGTGAGTTCTCAACATCAAGAAAAAGGCCGACGGATCGGTGTAGAGGTATAAGGCATATCTGATAACCAGGGGTTACTCAGACTGAGGGCAAGATTACCTCGATCTGTTTACTTTTAGCGATTGTCGTGGATATGATATGGATCTGGAGTGAGACCAGATCAACGTTGAGACTATTCTCCTGAGTGGGAGTTTGGATGAGGATCTATAAGGAATGGTCATCTGACTTTATTCTTATAGATCTGGATGATAAGGTCTGTCGACTTCGGAAGTTTACATATGACCTTAATCATCAATCCAGGCAGTGACGTTTGAGATTTCACGAGAATGTGATATCTTACGGTTTCGTGATGATCGAAGAGGATTATCGCGTATACCTTTTACGTTCTTTTGATCATGTCCTCATATGAATGACATTCTGTTGACTGGAAACAACAGAGAGTATCTGATGACCACGAAAACGTGGATATTGTCGAGGCTTGATGTGAAGAACATGGGTGAGACTCAATTCTTCCTCGAAGTTAAAATCCAGATGGATTGCTCGAGACAGGTGTTAACCCTTCCACAGGAGTCAAACATCAAGAGAGTTCTTGAGTACTTTGAGAAGATCGACTACGACCTTAAAGATACTCTTATCGCTAAAAGGTTAAAGCCTAATTCTTGAAATATGCCCTAAGACTCAGAAAATGACAAGGGAAATGAGTTGAATCCCTTGTTCCAGTGCACTGAGTGATCTGATGTACGCAGTGTCGCGTACACGTTTAGACGTTTGATTTGCAGTCACTATGGTAATTAGGTATCGATCGAATCCTAGAGGGGATCACTAGAGAGCATTGAAAGGCTTCCGAGATATCTCGAGAGAACTGCGGACCTCTTCTAGTGTTACGGATGAGGTGATTTGCATCTTATTGGGTATTCAGATACCAACTGGGTTGGTGATCTGAACGTATGCAAATCGATATTAGGTTTTACTGTCTTGGAGTAGTAAGAAGTAAACCTGTATATCTCTATCTACGATAGAGACTGAGCTTATGAGATGCTCAGCGGTAGTTTAGGAGAGTATTTGGTTTTAGAGATTTCCGGATCACTTAGGGGTTGTGTCAGATAGTGGGGGGCCAGTGATGATTTATTGAGAAAATCAGGCCGCCTTTGACCACACTTGAGACCCTAAGTATCAGTAAGTCCAAACACATTGATACCTAATACTATGTTATGAGAGACATTATCGAGAAGGGTGAAGTGACAAATAAAGTATATTACTATACAACATGTTAGCTGATCCCTTCAATAAACCCATTGTGATAGATTCCTGTATGAGATATTGGAATCATTGGGTTTGCATGTACATTCACATTTCTCACATTGTACTAATGCTTATTGTGTTATATATATGACATGTGTGCATGATTGGGTCACTTATTTATTGCACTATTTTAATTGTCATATATTTTGTGATATGTTGTGATAAATGATATGTCAGGCAGGCGTGGTCGACTCTCTCACACGAGTGACCACCTCCAGCTCTGGGTAAGCGGAGATGAGACGGTTTCTAGTTGTAAGAGGCTTTGAGAGTGGCCCTACTAGAACATAAGTCGCCCTGATATGTGTTCAGGATGAGGTCGTATGCAATATGACCGGCATGGACATACCCACATCCATATTGTCTGTAAGTAGCCAGGTTTGAGATCTTAGATATCACCTGCAACTAGTGATATTGTCTCTGAGATACTCTCTCTGAGATCTCTGGGTAAAGTCTTATGTGTAGACTGAGTCCCATACCTGCACAGTGTTAGAGAAATCTGACATATGCCCTTTGAGAGATGGGAGAATAACACTGTGGCACGCGTTTCATACCGCGTGTGATATGTCGACCAGGGATAGTGGGAGCATTATTTGAGACACTGATATGATTTTGATCCCCGTTCCCACTATGTGAGACCCGAGATCCATTGGGTGGGATCTCATGTACCCTTATCACTTTCAACTGTTTCTAGAAGTCTTGGCTTAGTGTTGCTACTTTAGTCTGTTTATCGATGACCCGGAAGATAAATTGAGGTCTGAGGGACAAGTCTAGGAAAGCAGCTGAATTGAGGCTAATAGATTCAGTTTTGGGAAAAGGAAGACCAATTGACATTGCATCATTGTGTTGTATTCACCGGCTAGCCTATTATGTCTGTCCATGTTGGGATGTAAGCATAATAGTGGATACACAGTCGAGCATTTAATGGGGATTACTTTCGTTGACGAAAGTAGCTCGATGGATGTAATTAGTCTTGGATCTGGGGTGCAGCGAGTTCTTTTGATACTAACGATGACTTCTCGATCATCCTAACAGATGCATCGAGAGGTATTTGCTTGCAGGTGTACTTGCAGGTCGCACGACGCCCAATTCTGTATGAAAGTCCAGCAGGGTGATGTGATCTTGTGAGTTGTGATCTTGTGACGAATATTAAAATGTCATCGCGTACAAGTGAGAGATATTAGTTTAGAATGCCCACGAGGGCATTTTAGACATTTTACAATATAGTTAGTGGGGTAACTCCCACTAACCACATTATACCCACATTACATCTCTATCTCTCCCCCCCTCTCCCCTCTCTTCCACAGGAACTGAGATCTGCTTGTACGATTTCCGATTTGATCAGAGAAGAATTCTCATGGATGAATTTTTTAGAGAAAACATTATTCTCTAGAGAGAGAATATAGAGGGCATGAGAAAAATTCCGCGTAGGGAATTTTTCCCGACACGATAATCGCCGGACTGAGAGTTGCGACGTTGTGACATTACGATGGTGGTTCGATTAACATCGTGATCACCATCCCGACCGCGAGATCCGATCGAGGGACGCACAGTCGATTTTTGGAGACTGCATATTCGAAGTATTTATCCTATACCCAATCCATATTTATTTTTCTCAAAAATTATTTATGAATACTTTCGCTACATATGACTCTATTAACTCTAACAATAATACAGTGAGCGCTTGTATCCACCGAAGGCATCGTTACTATTTATTTCAATAAACAAATCATTACTAATAAAAAATAATGGTTAAACTTTTAAAATGGCTTAAAATTGAGTTATTTAATTTATAAACTTGTATTAAAAATTGTAATTCATGTGGGAGAGGAAAATGGGGGATTTGATATGGAAGGAGGGGAGCATTTGAAAACTGCGGCGCAAACACGGAGTAACAACATTGTTGGTAGGATTGGAACGAGTAGGGCTGCGCTGATTTTGAGCTCGAATTTTGTAAATGAGAAGATTGAAGATTGAAGGCGGAAGGGTAAAAGGGATGCTGCGAAACGTGAGTAGAAAGGGATTGAGAAGGAGAATATTGGGGTTGGGTTTGGGGAAGGAGAAATCCGCCTCATCCTTCTCTCAATTCCTCAAGTCACCAACTCGTCTCGTATCGCTCGACCATCCTGACATTTGGACTCTTCCTCCTCCCCCTACTACCGCTTCTTCTTGTTGTAAGGCTCTCTCTCTCACACACACTCTCTCTCTCTCTCTCTCCCTCTTCAACTACTACTTGTTTTCCATGGAAATGCAAAACTCTATCTGGGTGTTTGTCCAAATATCTAATATCTGATTTTCTTGTTGACTGCTCCATATAGAATTAGAGTGATCCACCCAGTATACAATCTCACAATGAAACTCTTACCACTGGACATAACGAAGCTATGTAGGTGAAACATTTCAACAAACAGAAAGGCTTCATGATAGTGAAACCTATAGCTCTGTATTCAAACCGACCGTAGTTTGGGTCTTTATAGCTCTTGCTCTATTCTTAGGTTGGTCGCTAAGAAGTTAGATATGCAATAGGAGGGTGTGCATATCTATACCTCAATTTCCTCGCCGTGTTTGCAGAAGGGTCCATGAACTCTGTTTTTGCCAGCTTAAAACTTCTCTATTTTTCCTTGGGTTTTTAAGGACCCGAGCTAACATTTTTGTTTTCATTTGCATACACATGATCAAACCACAGATTATTGTCAATAATATTATACTTGGTGGAAGCAACCTTCTAATTGCGACTTATCTCATTCATTATATGCACCTTAATTTTGTCTAAATGACTTTGAACATCTTCATTACTTTTTGGGGATTAAGGGATTTGCCCTTTCTTGCCCGACTGATTGCACGGTGCTGACATAGAAGAATAAAACTTACACCAGTCAGTGCAGTCTGGCAGACATTATCACGGTAGACCAGTGATCCTGTTTCAATTCCTTGTTTAGTGGAGTAAAATGTGGTATTAATTAAAGAGAAGCATACAAATTAGCGGCCTAGCCATCCTTAATAAAAGGGAAAATCACAAAAATAACACTGAAAAAAATAAGTTACTCATAATCTGTGCTTTCCATTCCCTTTGATATCCTCCAAGCTCAATCATTCCTTTTGTTGTAGCATTGGGAGAGGATTGCATTGTCTTGCTTTGATAAGGCTTGCCGTTCAATTTTCAGTGAAGTCTCTTGCCCATACCTACTGGGCAGTTGTAGGATAAGCCGTAAGAAAGGCCATGGGCCTAATGATAACTGAGTTTTTCTTAGACAATCTTCTTTCCTCACTCTTGAAGGCTACTCCATAATTGGTTGGGCAGGCTGCCCTGGGAGGTTATTTTACCTCTCTTAGTTCAAGTCTACTGGGGCCTTAAAGAAACTTGGTGGCAAAATCAGGCCATGAATCTGAGTAGAAGCCTTGCTTTTTACCACTGATGAACTCTCTTGCTGTCTTCTGTACTATATGAACCTTATGTCTGTCTACCTTCTGCTTCCCACTCTTTGGACAGGAAATAGTGAGGCCACATATCTTGTGTCATACCTGTTTTTTCTCACCCAAGCATGTTCTAGACAACTTTTTATTTCAGTTGTCAACTATGAAGTACGAGCACGGGCATAGGACACATAAAAGTTTCAAAATTTTAAAAAAGTAGGACAATGGCACAGCCATGACATGGTAATAAAATGATTTTTTATAGATTCATACTAACAATAATGATACTTGGTTGATGTAGCAATTTTTATAACATAATAAAGGTTCAAAATTTCCAATTCTAGCAAATAGAGAAAAAGGCATTTCATCAGATACATTGGATATAGTTGACTGGAGAAAGCAATAAAAGCACAAATTCTGAGCTGAGAAGCTGATATAGAACTATGTTTTGTAATTTGTATAAATGTGATTCGTTAGCTTGAAATTTTATGCTTTATAATTTGTATAAAACTACGCAACTTGTTCCACAAAGCTGCCATCCCTGTAATTTATATTTTACTTAATTTCGTTTCTTTTTTTATTTATTAGTATTTAGTTTTGGGGAGAGGAATTATCACTATCTTCAATTAGCAGTTGGCCCCTCCTCTTATCCTCCGAGTAATAGAGGCAAATTACTTCTCTCACCACTAGTTCAAACATTTCCCTTTCAAATATTTTGTTGATGAAAAAGATATGAACTTGAACTTGAAGAGCCCCAGCTAATTCTTTTTCTTTTTGGTGGTTTCTAAACTGAGTCCAACTGTCAAATCTACTTCTGTAACCTTGCAGCATTATGCAAATAACAAAAATTCCTGTTTGACCGCGTGGTTGTCCTCTTGAGCTGGCCCTACTTATTCTTGTTCATTTAACATCATCCACAGCAAATAGCACTGCTTCTGTTATTGATGGGAGGTTGATTGCTGAGGAAATTAGATTGGGTATAGCTTCTGAAGTAAGAAGGATGAAAGAATCTATTGGAAAAGTTCCTGGCTTGGCTGTAATTCTGGTGGGTCAAAGAAGGGAGTCACAAATTTATGTCTCCAAGAAAATAGAGGCATGCAATGAGGTTGGAATTAAGTCCATATCTACTAAGCTGCCTGAATGCTGTACAGAAGATGAAGTTTTAAATGTTTTGACAAGTTTTGACAAGAACCCATCTGTTCATGGTATTCTCGTGCAGCTTCCTCTACCTCCGGTAATTTGTGAAACTGTAGCTTTTCTTTCTTTATTTCCATTTTAGATTGTAAGTAGAATTTTAATGTCATGAGATAACAAATAATCAATATTATCATACTTTATGAGAGCTATGGGATAATAAGCATACTTTTGAACATCACTTTTAGGGCTCTTTTCTTGGATTTTTGTTTCTGCTTCCTGGCCTACCCAAGATGACATTGGTTGTGCCTACAACATTGTAGTTTTTGTCCAATACTTCTTGTTGCATTCAAATTGCAATGGGCAAATTGAATATTTCGTGAAAGCTGTTTGGGACTAGGTGTTTATGATTATGGACTGACTTTGGTACAGCATCTTAATGAAGCAAAGATTCTGAATGCAATTAGCCTTGAGAAAGATGTTGATGGATTCAATCCGTTGAATATGGGAAACCTTGCCATGAGGGGACGGGAGCCCTTCTTCATTCCATGTGCTGCAAAAGGTTGTGTCGAGTTATTACTACAGTCTGGAATTGAAATTATGGGGAAGAAAGCTGTGGTTATTGGGAGAAGCAACATTGTTGGACTACCCACATCCTTGCTTTTGCAGGTAAAGACCGGATAAAAGTGTATTCTATATGTACATGTACATGTGTTTGTGGCTTGCATCACTTATCCCAACCAGCCACTTGTATACATGTAAATATCTTTTTTTGCTTTTGTCATGTTAATTGGTTAAGTATTACATGATTTGATTTGCTTGCGCTCTATGCAAATGCTTGGCAGAGGCACCATGCAACTGTTACTGTTCTGGATGCATTCACAAGAAATCCAGAATGTATAAGCAGTGAAGCTGACATTGTGGTCTCAGCAGCAGGAGTACCCAACTTAGTCCGGGGCAGTTGGCTCAAGCCTGGTGCAGTCGTCATTGATGTTGGAACAATTCCAATTGAGGTAACTCTCTGTCTTAGCCATCTCATGCCAGGTACTTAATGCACACTTAGAACATTTAGATATTGTCTTTGCTAATTTAGTATCATTTTGAAATAGTTGTAGAGAAAGAAGAAAAAATAATTTAGTTCCCGATGCTTTCAAATTGCAAATGGAGTGGGACACGGGTTTTAGTAGTTCAACTGGTGCTCCAGCTAGGTTTGCACCATGATATCTAGACACTTTGGTAATAATTATATAAATTTTATCTTTTATATCATTTGAGAAAGGTAAATACTCTAAATACAAAATTATTTGCACTAGGATTGTGTTTTTTGATCGTTTAATTTATCTATCTAACATAAATCTGAATATACAAAAGTGAATATCCAAACGTGAAGATGTTTGCAGGCATTAATTACACCGGAGATCCTTAAACATTACCTCATGTTTGAAGAGGATCCTAGAATTTCTTTTTTGTAACATGTCTAGCTTAAACATTTGGTTTTGTTACAAAATGCTTCGTCAACCCTTACTTTGCCTTTGGGGCACCTTCCTTCGCTGCTTTTTTCTTGTTTTCGTTTGAAACCCGAGGTCAATATGGACTTACTAATTCCTACATTGTATAATGTTATTATAGCCAATTTTCTCCCCATTTCCTGAAAGTTGTGATGGGCAGGATCCTAGTTGTGAGCTGGGGTTTCGGCTCACGGGAGATGTATGCTATGAAGAAGCAGTGAGGGTTGCATCAGTGGTTACACCGGTGCCTGGAGGAGTTGGGCCAATGACAGTTGCCATGCTTCTCTTTAACACACTTGAGAGTGCCAAACGTGTGTGTGACTTCTAATCCATAAATGCTTTATGAAGATGTATTTATATCTTCAACCCCCCACCAACGGCTCATCTGAAATGACATGGATTGTCATGCATTGCAGGAGAAAATAGTTACCTACCAAAGTTGATTAGAATGTTATTGCAACTGTAAATACTCTCTTTTTTATTAGAATAATGAGTTATGGTGATCAATCGTCTGTATATTTCCCAATTTAATATCCAATAATGCATCTAATTTTTCACTTCTTACTAGATAAAGGCCATGATTCTGGGGACGAGAAAGTGGGATTAACTTTTCACTTTTTCACACTCCTGTTATCAACATCCAATCAAACATTGAAATTTTCCCAAAAAGAAAAAAAAAATTACAAGGCTAAAATATGGCGTTTTGCAAGCATATTTTGTACTTAATTTTGGTTTCACAATTTTCTTTTCTTTTTTCTTTTTAGAAAAGTGACGGTTTTTTTAATAAGATTTTGAGAAATAGTATTAAATATTTATTCAGATATTTATAATTAAGATTATTCAATTTTTCGTATTAGATTGCATGTTAAATTTAATTCTTAATTTTTTTTTAACTTAATAAAATACATTAATGTAAAATAAATTCATGTTATCAATACCAAGAAATTTTTCTAGGCATTTGGAAAATTCTTATTGAAAAGTTTGAGAAAACATGGCAACAATTCGTGGCAAGGCATCGATGTTTAAGTTTGAGAAAATGGAGATTATGGTCTCAGTTTATATATACTTAACCCTTTTTTTAAGTTAAATAACTATCTTTATTACATGGACTAGGTAATGGGTGTTTGGCACTACAGGTACATATGCCCACTTATTCCGCCATTCCCCTATTTTCTCTCATTTGGTAACTCCTGCGCATCTTACAATTCTATAATTTTATATTCACTTAATTAGAGAATTGAGAGAACAAGAATAAATCTTTTTGGGAGAATTATTATTGAGGAAAAATTCAATCACCATTATTGAATAGAACAATAATGGGTTGTGAGTTAGAGTTTTTCGATCGTCACTAAAATCATCGGCTTTAAAGTTGAGACGTTGTGACACTGTGATGGTAGTTCAATTTTCACGACTATCATCCCGTGTAACACCAACACTGCAGTGTCCGTACTATTATACTCCTGTTCATGAATTATATAAAAACTTTCTCAGTTTATATATACAGAGAGAAATATTTATTTATATTGATTTTTGATTTTGGAATATTTAATTTGAATTTTTTGTATATTTTAAGTTGTCATGTCCGTAATTCGTAGTGAACTCCATTTTAGTGAAAGGTGGGTGTGAAATTATATAAATTATATATATATAATTATTTATTGAATTATTAAATTATAAATTGAAAAAAAAGGGGGGAGGAAAACGCTGCGTTTTCCCTCCCCTAATTCAATTAGGGCTAAAAGCCTTAATTTTGTTCACACTTTCCCTCCCGTCGCTCTCTCTCTCTCTCAATCTCTCCCTCTCGCGATTCTCCACTCGCTCCACCGCCGCCAACCACCCTCTCTGCCACTATCGCCACCGTACACCGCCACCACCACCTCTGTTTCACTCTCCCTCTCTATTTTTCTCTCTCAATCGAACTCTCCTTCTCTCTATTTCTTCCCATGACTCACTCGCTCTCTCTCTCTCTGTTTCTCACTCTCTGTCTCTCGACCTCACTCTGTTTCTCTCTCTCGGTTCACCCTCTCTTTTCACTCTCTGCTAACTCTGTTCTCTCCCGCGCACAACAATACGCACTGTCTCTCTCCCTCTCGCCCACTCACGCACGCAGCTCTCTACCGAGAGCTCTTTCTACAACACCCTTGCTACAACCCCGATTTAAGCCCCAAACTACAATCATCAATCAAACTTTTGAAAACCCTAGGCCGCGGGTCTGCATAGGTAAGAACAGACTTCTAATTTTAGTTCTAGGGTTTGAATGTTCTAAGTGGCTAGATTTAATTGTTCACATGTGCTTCAATTTGGAGACATTGCAGGATTTCGAACTGAGTTGCGCACGGACGTTAGGTCTGCATTCTGAGAAAACCCTAGGTGAGAGATTTCTGACTCATTCGATTTATTTGAATGAAATTAGGATAAATTTAGGGTTAGAAGTCTTGTATACGTTTAGAATGTATATTCGATTGGAATAGAATGTAATTTCTGAAATTTTATACTTGAATATAAAGGTTAAGTTTAGAAGTATGCGTGAATTAGGCTGTTCAGTATGCAAGAAGCATGTTATAGGATCATAGAATCATGTTGAGTGAATTAAAATAGTTCCCTTAGAGTTTAATTTGACATGTGCATGAAAATAGTAGAAATTTGGGATTTGAGTTTAAGGATCGATGCGGCCTTTTTCATTATAAATTGTTCTGCATATAGACAATCTAAATACGATCTCAGTATTATGAAAATAGACTTCTATTCTTTGAAAATGACATATGGTTTGAAACGTTTGGATGAGAATCGAAAAGTTTATGATTTTTCAAAAATTTTATATCTTGTAGAAAATTTATTTATTTTAGGCTTACTTCCGACTTTGAGAGATCTTTAGGATTGAATTTGACTTGACTTTGATTGTGTTAATTATTTATAAATAGAATGAAATTGATGACATTGAAATGTATACAAAGATTGAAGAATTTGGATTTGTATAAAATTAGGAAATATGAATAAATCCTAAAAATGTTTAGAAACTGATGATATAATTGTGATCGTGTCTTCGGAAAAATCAATTGAGAATCAAATAAGACTTTATTGCACTTAATTGTGAAAATAGGGAGTGAATATCTTCCCTAGAAGTGAGTGGAACCCTAATCTCTAGCATGAAATAGTGAAACTTGATTTTTACCGTGTTTTCAACAAAACATGCTTTCGATATGCATTGATTCAACATGTGACTCTAAATTTCAAATCTGTTTTGTGATTATTGGAGTGTCGTAAATTTATGTTTCCAATGACCATGCATTCATGGTTTGAAATGAATTAATATTGTGTCATTATTTGAGAACTAAAATATTTTCTATTCTACCATTACATTGGTATGTTGATTTGAAATGATTTGATGAAATGTATCGGTGTCACGCCCCGAACCGGGATCGTGAACAGCCGCCCGTTACCCTGGATGCCGATTGTATTTCTACGGAAAATCGGACAGAATCTCCCCATAAATCGGAGGTCTCCCATGTACAAATAAACATGTATACCTGTATAATTTAAAATCATCCTGTAAATTAAACAAATGGCCATCCCGGCTGCTTCGAAACCAACAAATCCCACAACCGATATCCAGAACAACGCAAGGCTAAATAAATTACTAGCAGTCCTACCTACAGACCTCTACTGTCATGCCCAACTAAAGCATGAGCAGTCGCCACACTGAGCGGGTCTAAAATTATACAAATATATTACAAATTCCCAAGTTAACACTTTAAATATTTACAAATGCCTCAATGCAAGTGAAATATGAGAGTTTCGCAAACAAAAGTCTAAAAATTATACAGTCATCCCATAATATGTACACGGCCAACTACGGATCTCAATATCAAAACGACGCAGGGTCGACATAAAGTACAAAATTCATATTTTCAATTAAAACTTAAATCTCACCGTCGTAAATACCAAATCCACCAACAAGCTATCAAGCCCTCTAGAGCCAAATGCGTCGTCCTAGCACCATAATCCTGTCTGGGGAGGGAAAGAAGAGGGGTGAGTAGTCAGGAAAGAATACTCAGTGAGTGAGTGGGTCAATGCAATCGTCTAATATGAGGTGTGAAACTGGAGTGTCAAAACATAAGTATACAAATCATATTTCAAATCATCATACTTTTCATTTCAACAATATATCATTAGCATGCATTATCAAGTCAAATATGCATCCAAAGTACTGTCATTAAAATCATAGAGCTGCCAGCCGAAAGTGTCCTGGCAGAGGTCTACCTCCACCTATGACAGGCGCACCAGGGGTGTTATATGCAAATTTATTTAAAGTGCTCTCTACCCCGGCGTTGGCGACAAACCTCATCCAGGTGCTAGACTTGGATAGCATCCAAATCCTCCCCCTTTCGGGTTCAACTTGGCTAGTACCGTATCGTAAATATAATCTCGACAACTCGTGGGATACCCCAGGCCTAGGTATATCCGGACGCCACCCAAGCGCCTCTCACGGTGTCCTTCGTAGCTACGGAACAATAAATACCAAAGCCCTCAAAGCCAAAATCAATATCGTATCAAACATGTGCCGTAAATCAGGTTCACAAACCAAATGCAACATATAGCATAAAATGACACATTATACATTTCAACCACATGAATGCATATTTTCATAATTCAACCAAATTTTTGGACACTCCATCGATTCACAAAAAGTTAGTTTCAAAACCAGTCAAAACCTTTCAAACACACGACAAATTATGTTCATTTATCAAAATGATGTAAAACAGGATTTACATATTAGACAGAAAGCATTTAAATAAATCTCACTCACAGTATGGAGGAGGGTAGCACACTTCCCAATAATACCACGAAGCGAAAAAAAAGTGTTCCTCTCAATCAAGTCATCCAACACTTACGAATGTATAAAATCAGCAAGTTTTAAACCTGCGCAATTATAGAAAATACGCTATAACTTCTAATACACCTTTGCAAATCAGGGGTTTCTTATTTCATTTTTAAAGCTAAGGATGTCTAGTGTCTAAGGCAGAAAACCTCATGTCATTCGGAGCTGTGTAGAGAAAGTTATGCTAAAGGATTATATGTTGTTCAATTGGCTAAAATGCATGTTTTTCACTTTCAAATTTCCAATGTCAAGTTAAGTCTTTTAGGCCACTACCTTAACTCTTCATATTTTGTTCATGCTTACAACATGTCCACAAGACTCAAGTGGTGGTACTCAACCAATCCTGCACAAAGCTCACACCAATCCAATCTCTCGCCGCACATTAGAGCCAGCATATACACCAACACACTCTTATTCAAAATTCTTTATCAACTTCTTCTCTTCAATACACCAATACAATACTATACATTTATCATATAAATACAAACACATGCTTTTGCTCATTCTTTACAATTACACATTTTCATATCACTTTAACACACCAATATCACTATATATGCATACCCTTTTTATACCTTATTACATACACATATAAGCCTCCATTTTGCTTATTAGATTCATTCCCAATCTCTCCAATGGATTCGGTCAAGACATTTTTACATCCACATGTTCACTAACCTCTATCCAAAATTCAGCATACATATATACATAATTCCTCACACTCATGGCCTCAATTTCACATACACATAGTCAATAACACACCACAAAATTCTGCATACTTTCTTATTCCATTTTCCTTACATTTCACTACATATTTCATATGAAAATGACTTCCTTTTTAGTTTCCATTTGTGTAGAAATTTCTGCACTCATTCCTTCCTCATTTCATTCACTAATACACATATATACACAATCACCACAATAATGCCCTCAAGACACACATGCATTGGAGTTCTCTTCCCCATGCATTGTGCCACATATTTGCACGGAAATCACCTCTAAGCCATCTTCCATTGTGCAGACAATTTCTGCACTCTTTTACCTCCCATCCTCATTCAAAATCATACACTTATAAGTCTCATAATCACAAAATTTTTTCCTACACCTCACCAATACAAATCCATGCATTTTTCACTCTAAAATCCATTGAAATTTCTGCCCAATGTCCCAAAACTCACTGCACTTATTTGGCTCTCATTTCACTCATATAAACTCCCTTATTGGTGCCACATTTTTGCACACATGCACCAACACTCCAGCACACATATCCCAAAGCAATTTCATGCATTTCACACTCCAAAATCCCTCCAATTTCCATGTCCAAGGGTCCAAAAGCTACTGCAATTAATTGAACAGAATTTTTATCAAAATTTGTGACCACGTAGGTCCAAAATACTCTCATATGATTGCTGAAAATTCTGCAATTTAGCCTAGGTTCATTCTCCACCAATTTGGACACAAATTTGGGATTGAAACAATCCATTTTCTTATGCCAAAGTCCTGTACACCTAAACTAAGTTATGCCCATGTTTCTACTTCTTCCTAGGGTCATTTTAAACACCAAAGATAGTCCATTAGAATGCCCATCCAAAATTCCCCAATTTTCTTCATTTTTCACCAATTTCGGCCCTCCCCTTGCTCTCAAACAAAACAACCTTAACATGGCATGAAATTTAAGTATGTAATGGACAAAGAGGAGAGGAGAACACTTACCAACAATTTCTGGATGAAGATTGAAAGAAGTATTGAATTTCTCCTTGGATTTGGACTTCCGGCTCTTCAAATTCCACCCAGCGATCTTTTCCCTTTTGTCTCCATTTCTGGACAGGTTGTCATGAGGCTTGAGGGAGGGTGATTGAAGGTAGAAAGGTTGTTGAAGGCTTGAAGAAAGGGAGCTGTCCACGATGGGGAGAATGGAAGGAGAAGAGGTTCTCACGAAGGATGTTTTCTCCTTGGGCTTCTCACGGTTATGCTTGAAAGAATAGAGAGTGCTAAGGTTTCCTCCTCTTAATTGATATCTTCTTCATTTCCTAATTGCACATTAGTCCTTCCTTCATTTTAATTTACACTCAATCCCCTAATCTTGGCCATCCATAATTTTTCTAGTTTTGATCTTTCTCTCCACATGTTGCCACTTGTCATGCTCTCACATTTCTCTATAAAGCACTTTCACACATTCCAAGGACATTAATTACATGTCCTTTGAATCTATCCACAAGTCCCCGCTTTGACCCGAGACCGGTCATTTTTACTATTCTTTTCAAAATTTTCTAAAATCACACACTGAATGCAGGTTTTCATTCTGAGTCCAGTTCCGCAGATCTCGTGCGAATATGAGGTCGTTTGACCATCCAAACGTCCTCCGGAGTGAAGGTGAGCGCCGATCGGTCGAAATTTGACCTAGGCCTCAAAATTCGTGAAATGTTGCTATAGGCTCTATTTTACGCGTAAAATGACAAAAATATAAGTCTCGGATGAATACGAGACCGTTTGCTCGGACAAATTTTAATTCTGTCTAGAATAAGGGTTTATTCGACGAAAATTCTGAGGTTGCGAGCCTTCTCCAAGCAATTGCTCAAATTTCACCCTTCTGCTTAGAGCAATCATCTTTAAAACATATTTGGCACACGTAAATCCCACAGTGTCAATTTCGCACGTGTGGATTTTATCAGTAGGGTCAATTTCCCTACGTGCTGAGCAAATTTCAGGAATCTCTCAGAATTATGATTTGTCTTAGGAAAATCATAACTTAGACTGATTTAGGCTTCCTTGTGAAATTTCAGCAATTTTGCACGGCTAGAATTTATTTTGGCTCGATAAAAGTAATTTCTTCGCCTTCGGGTGAATGCGCACCGAGCGTTTCCCAGTAAACGTATGAGAATTCCTGAAATTCGGGCTTGCTTAACCTTTTTTTTTTTTTTAGTCAATTTGGCACGTGACATTTCATTAGAAATGAAATTGCACGGGTAAATCTTAAAATGGCCCGATGACCCTAAATTTTGGGTCCATGGTGCACTATTCGTGCTACCCATGGGCTTAATTTCTAGCCCGACACGAAAATGCGTGCAAGTAGCCTCACTGGCCAATTACGACACTCTGAATCTAATGGAACTGATCCTATGTAAAACTGAGATCGTTTGCTCGCTTGAATCTCACCTCGCCCGAATTAGGGTTTTCGGGCACGCTTTTCAAAACATAGAGTTAACGAGCGCGAATTTAGATAGCGAAGCAAATCGCGAAAAATTTTGAGTGAAGTTTACTACTCAGAACATCACATATATATATGTACATATACCTTAATGGAGTACAGCACAATACACCAAGAGTCGGTGTTACAATCAGTACACGGATTTGATGAACTATGTGGGTTGGATGCCTACTAGTTATGAGATGATATGATGATATGATATTACTTTATGGATTTTGTAGCTACGAAGGACGTTTGTAGTGGCACAGAGATGCCCAGATACGCTTCTGCAGGAGGTATTCGCAAACGTCATTCTAAGGGCTATAGGCGTGGCCAGTTGAACCCACATAGGGGGAGAACGTGTGTGATGCCACTGTCTAGCATCGGGCGGGATCCTATACACGATTATGAGCTAGCCCCAGCGAACTCATGGCCAACGTCGGGGTAGAGAGCAACTTTGAACATTCTTACATAATAAAACCGCCGATGCGCCTGTCCTTGGTTATGGTTGACCTTTGTCAGGATCATTTTCGGCTTGCTCTAAAATAATACTTGATTTTTAAATAGATGCATATATGTATGATATCGTGTGATTGACTGAATGATTTCATTTTACTGAACATTCCATGTTTTACTGCAAATTGTGAATTATTGCTTACGAATAATGTTGTTTGACACTCCAATGTTTCACTCACACTATTTATACTTGATATTAATCCCCCCACTCACTGGGTATCTTCCTTAATACTCACCCCTCTCCTTTCCTCTCTCAGACAGGGATTCTCGTGATAGAGTAACGTATCGGATTCTCGACGTCTTTGGTTGTGTGTTGGTGGAGTTAGGAATTCACGACGGTGAGATCTAAATTTAAGTTGAAATATGATTTTTGTACTTTATGTCAATGCTGCGAGGTCTTGATTTCGCGATTCGTAGTTGGTCGTGTACATTTTATGGGATGACTGTATAAATTATGGACATTTATTTGTAAAACTCTCATGTTGGTTCATTACGTTTGCATTGAGGCACTTGTAAATATTTAAAATGTCAACTTGGGAATTTGTTGTACATTTGTATAAAATTTAAACCCGCTTGGTGTGGCGGCTGCGCATCCTCTAATTGGGAATGACAGTAGAGGTCTGTGGCTAGAACTGTTAGTATTGATGATAGCCTTGCATTTTCCTGGTTGTCCACTGTGAATGTGGATAATTATTGTGAGGTCGGGATGACCCATTTATTTATTTGACATGATAGATGTTAATTTTACAGGTTGATTTGTACATGGGAGACCTCCGAAATATGAGGAGATTCTGTCCAATTTTCTGTAAAAATATAGTTGGCATCCAAGGTAACGGGCGGCTGCTCACGACCCCGGTTCGAGGTGTGACATCCCAACTATAAGTTGTTCATGATTAGAGTTTATGGTTTCTGAAATTTTCTGCATCACCGATTGAGATATATTGCGAACTCAACTTTTACGGTTTCGAAAAATTTATTATTGTATGCTTCCGTTGCGTGATAGAGTCACATTATCTAATATTGGTATCAGAGTGTGTTAGATTTAACTTTAAAATAATTTTTCGGAATTAAATTTTTGGTATAAAAAATATAGGGTATAAAATTTGGAGTTCGGATTATGGATAAATTTCGTGAATCCGATTATACCACTATGTTACCCATGTCACGTAGATCACGAAAATAATTTTTTCGTAATTTTCTGAACACATCTAGGTTAAAAAAATTCCGGTTGAACTTTCAGTTGTGAATAGTAATCGAATTGTTCAACCCCAGATTTGTCGAGATTTAGGACAAATTTTTGCATAAAAATGGTAGATATAGAATTCTGAGATAATCTACATTTTGATATGCATATTGTATATTGTTATTGTTAGAAAGTGAGGTTTCAAAATTGACCGTGAAGGGTCGGAAATTTGGACTCAAAATACGTCAAGATTAGGGCGTAATTATTCCAAAAATCAAGTCAATGATGGTTGGAATAAATAGAATTAGAGATTCCAAAAAAAATCCAACGAAAACGGGGCTGAAAAAGTGATTTTCTGGCATTCGGGTCAAAAAACCCGATTACAGGAAAAATCAGGCGAAGAAGATAAAACCTGATACTCAGGCGTGTGCACAACACGCGTGTGTAGGTGCTTGTGTGCAAGGGGAAGTGGGCGTCTGGAGCTCACGCGTGCTGAGGCACGTGAGCTCCCCAGGTCAGACCGGGGTCGAAACCGATCCTGGTCCAGACCCGACCCGTGACCGATCCAGATCCGAGTTCTAACCCGCACCCGCGAGCAGGATCCGACCCAGGCGAGCGGGTCACACACATGTGGCCGTGTTAGGCACGCGCCCCAGGCCCTCCCCGACGGTGGAGGCGCGAGGGGACACACCGCCAGCGTCTGGCGGCGCATGGGCTCTCCAGGCAGTGCGTAAACTTGCCTAAAATTGGAATTTTTCCAAGTTTTGAGGGTTTTATGATATAAATGTGACTAATTATGGGTTTTTGTGTACCGAATCCTAGTCCTAATGGTGAGATACAATCTTGGATTATAGTGTATGGTGTCCGTTGACTCATACGCTCATCTTGGGGTCTGTATTCGAGTCATTTGGGTCTTGATGATTCGTAGGGTGCACAAAATTGTGAAATTAAGTATTAATTGTCACTAACGTCTCTCTTTTCTATGTGATAGACACATGACTGCAACAAAAACCGTTGTTTTAGATCTCATGAAGGGAGACAAACTAAACAGTAATAACTATGATATATGGCACTGAAAGGTTCAGTTTGTCTTCGAGAAATAAGAGCTCGGGGAAGTTCTTAAGCATGAGATGGTGGATCCCGGGGAGGGTACCACGACACAGACTAGACAGGATCAGGAGGTATATCATGTTTGGAAAAAGAAGGATGACCAAGCTAAGGTGATCCTTCTTAGTAGCATGAATGAAGAGCTGATTCCAATCTACGAGCAGTATCCTCCTGTTATGTCGATCTGGCATACTCTGAGAGAGCATTATGGTATCCCGTCAGCTCCTAAGTTGAGGATGCTGACATATAAGTTCATCACGTATAAGAAGAGTCCCGATCATACTATGAACCAGTATTTAATGCATATGTCTAGTATGATTGCCTATCTGAAGAGTTTGGGGGAGCCTATGTCTGATGAACTTCAAGTATTGGGTGTGATTCGGTTTTTACCTGACTCTTGGGATGAGGTTAAGACCTATCTCACACACACTGAGAGTATTCATATTTTCATGGACGTGAGTAGGCACTATGAACTCGAGAAGGAGCGCCAGGAGGTGGCTAGGTCTTCTTCTACTCATGCTAACATTGTGGAGTCGAGTAAGGGCACCCGGGGAGTACAGCGCAAGTGACGCAAGCATGAGAAGAAGGCCAAGGGCCAAGGCAAGAAAAAGCAACCTATCAAGACCGACGACAAAGGGCAAAAGCGCAAGAAGAAAGAGCTCGACAAGAGCAAGGTCCAATGCTATGTGTGTGGCAAGCACGAGCATTTCACTCGTGAGTATAGCGAGCGAAAGGTATGTCCCTCTTCTTTACATGGTTTTAGTTATGTGTCATCTAGTATGATACTCGCTAACTCTTCTCCTTTGTGGATTATAGAATTAGGAGTCACAGACCAAGTAGCTCGTGATAGGAGCGCATATATGGAGTTCCGTCGTTTAAGTCCCCATGCGAGGTGGCTATATGTGGGGAACGAAGCATTTGTGGAAGTGAATGGGATTGGTACGTGTAAGCTAATGCTGCGAAGTAACCAAGTTTTATATCTACATGATGTGGTATATGCTTCTGAGATTAGGCGGAACCTAGTATCTGTCCGATGTTTAGACCAGCTAGGATACTATGTTTTATTGGGAAACTCTACAGTTTCCATTTCTTATGACAATTCTTTAATTTGTTTCGGTTTAGTCCATGAGGGACTTTATGTACTGGATTTAATTTCTTTTTATAAGATTTATCATTTTTCTCCTATTGCCTTTGCATCTAATAGTGTAGTGGATGATGTGATTGTATGACATTGTAGACTTGGCCACATAAGGCAAGAGAGGATGGGTCGGTTAGCTGCAAGTGACTTGTTAGTCCTGCTAACCAAGGTCGAGTTGCCCTTGTGTGAATTTTGCCTTGCGGGCAAAGCCACTGGAAAACCATTTGGGAAAGCAATGACAGTTGAGACTCCATTACAATTGGTTCATTCTGATATTTGTGAACCCATGAATGTTAGAGCCTGAAACGAAACCACGTATTTCACTACATTTATAGACGACTACACGCATTTCAGTTACGTCTACCTAATCTCGCACAAGTCTGAGGCACTAGTGTGCTTCAGGAGGTTTATTAGCGAGGTTGAAAATCAATTGGACTTGAGGGTGAAAATTCTCAGAACTGATCGGGGGCACGAGTATCTGTCTGAACAGTTTAGAGAGCTTTGTTTCGAGAGAGGCATTATGAGACAGTTGAATATTCCTACTATTTCTCAGCAGAATGGAGTAGTCGAGTGAAGGAATAGGACTCTTTTGGAGATGGTGAGGTCTATGATGGCACAGACCAATTTATCTATCTCATATTAGGGGATACATTATTGACTATAGCTTACGTCCTTAACCATGTTTCAACGAAATCCGTAGTTAGCATCCCATACGAGTTTTAGACAGTGAGGCAGCCTGACCTTAGCCATTTGAGGCCATGAGATTATACCGCTTATGTTCATGATTCCTCACATCAATACGGCAAGTTAGGCCCCCGAGAAAAAAAGTGTATCTTTATTAGATACTCTGAATACTCCAAGGGACATGTGTTCCTAAGAGAACATACAGACAGCACTGTCACTGAGATTGAGTCTCGTGATGCCACGTTTTTCAAGAATGATTTCCCTAAGAGAGGAGAAATCGATCGAGACTTCACCTTCTATGAGATGGATGAGCCCAGTGGCTCGGCCGAGCCCAGCGGCGGGATTCCAGACCCTATTACGGATCTTGGTCCTAGTGGGAGTGGTCCATCTGAATGTGTGGAGGCTCTCTCCCCTCGTAGGAGTAGTCGAGGGCATGTACTTCGTCATCATTTCTCGATTGAGGATGAAATCCTTATTGTGACTCTTGAGGACGATGAAGAGCCGAGGACTATACAGAAGGCTCTCGAGGGTTCAGCAAAGGACCAATGGTTACAGACCATACAGGAGGAAATAGAATCAATGTGAGTCAATAGAGTCTAGGACCGAGTTGACTTACCTGAGGATAGAAAGGTCATTGGGAACAAGTGGGTTCTCAAAATTAAGAGGAAGGCCGATGGATCGATCGAAAGGTATAAGGCCCGTCTAGTAGCTAAGAGTTACACACAGATAAAGAGCATTGACTATGATGAGACTTTCTCTCCAGTAGTCAAGTTTACATCGATTCATTTACTTTTGACGATTATTGCTAGTTTGGATCTAGAGTTACACCAAATGGACGTTAAGACCGCTTTCCTTAACGGGAGTTTGGTTGAAGAGATCTACATGGAACAACCCCCTGGATTCGTTCTAATAGGTTAGGAGGATAAAGTCTGTCGACTTCGAAAGTCGATATACGGCCTAAAGCAATCATCCAGGCGGTGGTACCTAAGGTTTCAAAAGGAGGTGATATCTTACGGTTTTACGATGGTCGAGGAGCATCATTATGTCTATCTGATATGGTCTGATAACTCTTTTGTGATCCTGTCGTTGTATGTGGATGACATAATACTGGCTGGGAACAACATTGAGTATCTAATGACCATTAAAGCATGGTTGTCATCCAGCTTCGACATGAAAGATATGGGTGAAGCTAAGTTCATCCTCGGAGTTCAGATCTAGAGGGATCGCTCGAAAAAAACTTTGGCTCTTTCTCAAAAGTCCTACATTAAGAAAATTCGCGAGCGCTTTAGGATAAGTGATTGTAATCTCATAGATACTCTGGTCACCAAAGGTAAAGGCCTAAGTTTGGAAATGTGTCCTAAAACTCAGGAAGAAGTAAGGGAAATGAGCAAAATAACTTACTCCAGTGTAGTGGGAAGTTTAATGTACGCAATGTTGTGTACTCAACCGGACATATGTTACGCAGTTGGTTTGGTGAGCAGATATCAGGCAAATCCTGGAAAGGGTCACTAGAGAAAAGTGAAAAGGATTTTCTGATATCTAAAAGGAACTGCAAACTTCTCCTTGTGTTACGGAGGAGGCGATTTGCGCCTTGTGGGTTATTCGAACGCCGACTGGGGGACGATTTGGATATGCGCAAATCGACATCAAGTTTTACTTTCTTTCTCAATGGAGGGGCCATCTCTTGGAGCAATAAGAAGCAAACCTGTGTTGCTTTATCTATAATGGAGACTGAGTTCGTGGCTTGTTCAGTTGCAGTTCAGGAGAGTGTTTGGCTCTAGAGACTACTGGATGACTTAGGGATTATAACAGATAGTGGGAGGTCAGTAATGATTTATTGTGATAATCAGACCGCTATCGCTTACACACGAGACCCTAAGTTTCATAATATGACCAAACACATCGACACCAGATACCATTTCGTGAGAGACATTATCGAGAAGGGTAAAGTGACCATCAAATACGTTTCTACACACAGCATGGTGGCTGGCCCCTTCACTAAACCAATCACTAGAGACTCCTTTTTAGGGTATAGAGAGTCATTGGGTTTGGGTACTTTTTGACATTTCTCAGTTTGTACTTATTGACGACATTGATACTTATTGATTTTTCTATATATATATGATTATTATGCATTATTTAATCACACTTATGTTACATTTTAATTAATGCACTTGCTTTTATTATCATATATATATTCTGTGATATGCGACATATATATGTCAGACAGGCGAGGTTGACTCTCTCATACGAGTAACCACCTCCAGCTCTGAGTGAGAGGGGATGAAACGGTTTCTAGCTGTAAGAGGCTTTGAGAGTAGCCCTGCTAGAACATAAGTCGTCCCGATTCGTGTTCAGGATGAGGTCATATGCGACATGACCGATATGAACGTATCCACATCCATATTGCCTGTAAGTAGCCAGGTTTGAGATCTCAGATATCACATGCGATTTGTGATATTGTCTCTGAGGTACTCTCTTTGATATCTCTAGGTAAAATCCTATGTGTGAACTGAGTCCCATACCTGCACAGTGTTGAAAAAATCTAACATATGTTCTTTTTTAGAGATGGAGGAATGACACTGTGGCACGTGTTCATACCGCGTGTGATAAGACGACTTGGGATAGTGGGAGTTATATTACTTAAGACAATAACTTGAAATTTATCTCCGAGCCCAACTGTGTGAGACCCGAAATCCATTGGGAGGGATCCCTTGTACTCTTATTACTTTCGACTGTTTGTTGAGGTCCTGATTCAGTGTTTACTACTTTAGTCTATTTACCGATGATCCGAAAAATAAATTGAGATCTGAGGGACAGTTCTAGGAAAGCAGCTGAATTGAGATTGATAGATTCAAGTTTGGGAAAAGGAAAACCAATTGACATTGCATCATTGTGTAATATTCACCAACAGGTCTTTTATGTTCATCCATGTAGGGATTCGAACATAATAGTGAATACACAGTTGAGCATTTTTATTGGGGATTACTTTCGATGAGAAAAGTAGCTCGATGGATGTAATTAGTCTTGAATCTGAAGTACAACAAGCTTTTTCTTTTGGTATTAACGGTGACTACTCGATCATCCTAACATGTGTATCGAGAAGTCTTTGTTTGCATGCATACTCGTTAGTCGCATGACGTCCAACCCTGTATGAAAGTCCAATAAGGCGATGTGATGGTTCGCATGAGTTGTGATCCGATGACGGAAGTAAAATGCTCTCGTGTGCAAGTGGGAGATATAGGTAAATATGTCCACGTATGGGCATTTTACCCTAGGTAAAATTACCTAATTTTAAATTTTAAATAAGGGATAATGGTAGTGATTCCCCACTCCCCTATTTTCTCTCATTTGGCAACTCCTATGTAAGTTAAAGTTCTACAATTCCGTATTCACTTAATTAGAGAATTGAGAGAACAAGAATAATTCTTTTTGGGAAAATTATTATTGAGAGAAAATTCCATCACCATTGTTGAGTAGAACAATATTGGGTTGTGAGTTCATTATTGAGGGTCTTCTGATCGTCACTAAAATCACCGATTTTAGGGTTGAGACGTTGTGACGCTGTAGTAATAGTTCGATTTTCATGGCTATCATTCCGACTACGAATTGTTCGTAATTAGAGTTTACGGTTTTCGAAGTTTTCTGCATCACCGATTGAGATATACTGCAAACTCAACTTTTACAGTTTTGAAAAATTTATTATTGTATGCTTCCAATGCGTGATAGAGTCACATTATCTAACAGGCACCACAAAAGGAGCGTGCAAGCGTTGTCTGTAGATACCCACAGACACTGTTTAAATAACAGGTTAATGTGTTTATGATGTAAATCATTTACAAGGGCCTACTTTTCAAAATCCAATAAGAAGTCAAGAGGGGCTGTGAGGTTGAATTTCAATTCTCTGGGAGCAACCTCCGAATAACTTTCTGAAAATGAGTCCTTTAAATTTGGACATTTTGGATTGTTCTTTCTTCATAGCAACTTTGGCTCGTCCGAGACAATTCCGGAGTGCTTTGTTCTCATCCCTTAATTGGTCCAGTTTGATTGAAAGATCTTTGATAACTTCCCTTTTTTTGTCATTCCTCTTTACCAACTCTACTTAATGTTGCAAACTCTTCTCTATGAGTTCTTTGACTTGGCAGCTAAGTTCAGACCATGAGTTTCCCTGCTTTTGTATGTCATCCTGAAAATCTCCAATGGCCTTTTCACATTGTTTGTAACAATTCATACACTCAGGAATATATGAGTTGGTGAGTGTATTTGTGGTATCCATACTAATTTCCTTGTATCCAATCTTAACCTTTGGAGTGGACTTAACATCCCATGATTCATTTGACATTACTTGTTTGGATAAGTTGGTCAGGGATTCAAGGTCAAGACGTGGATCACAATATCCTAAGTCAGGATCTTCAACAACAGATTTGGGATTAGAATGAAGAGCCTCTGACTGGAGAGAATCCAGGCCACCAATGAATGATTTGATATTGTTCTGGCTAATAAGGATAGGAGAAGAAGAAGATCCTGAATCAGCGGCTGCACCTAACTCAAGTCTTAGCTGCTTATATTTTCCTATCCAAGAATGGTAAAATCTATTGAACTCTTCCACCATCATTAAAAGATTTAGCCTCCAGTTTGAATAAGGCTCAACTTTCTGATCTAATGGCATGGAATGTTCTTCAAAAAGAACTAGCATAGCCTTAATCTTCTTGTCTATGTCTGATAGAGTGGAATGAAGCCATTGAAATGAGAGGGGACTGTCATGGCTATCCCATGAGCATGAAGGTGTCTTGTCCTTCATGACATTGAATAGAACTATTCTCTAGATGTTGGTCGAGGTTGACATGCAAGCTTTGATTTATATATACTTATCCCTTTATTTAAAAATAGTTACAAATTCTTAATTTTATTATATAACTTTGATTTTGGAGCACAAAATTTGATGCATTCAAAATTGAAACTAAAATAGTACAAAGACAAAAATCTAATTCAAAAGAAAAACTTAAACACGATGTATATATAAAAATAGAGAGATTAGAGAGAATAAGATTTTATTTCTTTTCTTGTTATTGTACAAATGACATTACAAGAGAGTTAATTTATAGGCATTTGGAGAAAATATGAATAGACATCTTCATTAATGTGACAACCCAAAAATCAATAATCCCTCATGATCCCAAAGGTTAAAAGTTATCCTAACATTAAAAAGTTACTTAAAAGCCAATGATTATTTTTTGATATAGTGATCCATTCAAATGGTCATTCTTATCTATGATGAATATGGATATCCAATCAAATTCTATAGAATTTATAACAATATTTTTTTTCTGTATATCATGAGTCATTTGTTGGTGTGAGTGAGGATCAATACACCCAATGTATCTGATAATTTTTAAATATATTTAGTATGTTGAGCATAGTTAGCAACATAAATTATAAATGAGTGTGTGTATAATTTTACTTTAAAACCTTGACATACATATATATACACATACATACACACACAATATGTGCCAAAATTAAGGAAAGGTAGGGTCTGAAATTGAATATAAGGGTCGGGTTAGTAATGCCTAGTTGGTCCGATGTATCATATCTCTTAAGTAAAGTTTTTTATTTGAATTTTGTGTACGATGAAAACAAGTACTATGAGGGTTTTGTATATTAAGGGTCCAACTAAATTTGAATCGGATTTAGTTAGATTTAACATGATAAACAGATATTTATTATGTGCTCATGTATAAATATATAAGGATCAAGTTTTTTTATGCTGAAGCCCATAGATCAGTAACATAGAGGAGTATACATATAAGGATCGGATATCTTTCGACAAGTCAAGCAACCATAAATCAGTAACATGAGAAACATGATCACATTTATCAATAACCTCTCAAGATGCGTTTGGGTGGATTTCATAAAGGAGAAATCCAAAACTCTAGAGAAATTTAAGTCCTTCGAAGGAAAAGTGGAAAATGAAATTGGACAAAAGTCCGATGCTTTCGGATAGATAATGGTGGTGAGCATACATCAGACGAGTTTCTTAACCACTACAAGGATAAGGGGATCCGAAGGTGATTTACTTGCCCAAGAATGCCAAGCATAATGGTGTAGCTAAGCAAAAGAAATGACACTTGGAAGACATATGTAGAAACTTGTTGCATGTAATGAACATGCCACCACCGTTTTAGGCTAAATGTATGAAGACGTTAGTCTATATGACTAATAGACTACTTCAAGCGAGATTGGATTTTCTATCACCTTTCCAAAAGTTGTGGAATATCAAGTCAACAGTGAGCCATTTCCTAGCATTCGGTTATGTATGTTATGTATTTGTTCTAGATCAACTTTGGAGCAAGTTCGATAAGAGGGCAATTCGATGCATATTCATTGGCTATGATAACCAAAGGAAAGTTTGGAGATGTTATGATCCTAGTTTTGGAAAATGTTATGTCTTTAGGAATATAGTGTTCGATGAGGCGTCATCTTGGTGCTCATCTCAAGCATGACTATAGTAAGCCACCAAAGAAATAAAGGAGAAAGTAGAGGAGAAAGCATCATCTTTTAGCCAAGGAAGAGGAAACTTATTCAAGTGATAAAATAGAATCACCAAAGGATAAATCTCAAAGCTCTTAGAAGACATGTGTTCATGATGAGGCTATAACAAAACAGCAACCAAGCCAAACCAAAGAGCAAGAGGAAGAAGTTGGGCCATCACTTGGTGATCTACATGAAAAAGGCAACCTCTGTTGGAGGTGGGTTTAGACTCCACGGACAATTGCTCCACCGACTTGAGTGTGAAGTTGATACCAATGAGATTCCTTGCTTATTCCAAAAAATTAAACCTGTAAAAAACCACCGGGATTTGATTCGACGAAGAAAATTCCAATGTTTAAATCAGAAAAGGACTATTTAGAAAAATAGGGGAAAAAATAAGGCTAAGGAGAGCTATGTGTTAGCCTTGTGTTGTTATGTTTGCTTTTGTGTAGAGTTTTCAAACATACTTGGTAGATTGTCTCTGCTCAGTATATATATATATCGTGCCTCTATGGCAAGTCTTGTATGCCTTTAGGGGTGCCAAAACCCTAGTTTTTTTATAGAGAGATCATATGTGATCTTTCAAGATCATACGAATAATGAATGTAAACTCTCTATCGATTGGGTGTCCTTTGAATTAGGAAAGAAATTGGTTCTGTGAGCACTTATTTTCTTACTAGATGAGATTACAATAGATTTGTTTTAGACTAGGAAAGTTTGAATTCGTTAAAGATTTCATTTCTTATCAGATAATCACATTTTAGACTCATCACGTAACAGGAACTACTTTCGTAATTGCTCGGTAAGGCATGGGAAAAAGTAATGAAGCAGAGAGCCAAGAGCTATAAAGACCAAGGGGTCAAGGGGTTGAGAAACCGAGGGTCTAACAGGTCTGTCTGGCGATGGTCGAGTAATAGCTTGTTCTTCTGTGGATCTAGTTATGGCCTGGTAGGCCCAGTAGATTCTGGACTTCTATGATCATGGGCTATTAGGTACAGTATCATCATTTGCCCTCCACTCTTAATATTAGTTCGAAGAAAGAGGATTAGGAGTAGAGTAAATGCTATAGTAATTAGGAAATTTGAAAGGGCACGAAGTATTATGAGTAAATGGAAAAGGCGTAATGAGAAGCGTTAGAGGTGGAATGTGGTTATTAAATGCTTAAAATTTCTCTGCTTTTCAGAGGATATGACAATATGGTTTCTCCGCTTTTCAAAGTTTGACAGGATTTTTATTTCTCTATCGGTTTGGCATCCAAAGGAGGTGTGGCGACGAAAGCTGTGGGTGCAAGGCTCACTCAATGAAGGGACCTTAGGTACAAGGTTCTGTCATGATAGTACGAAAGTTATTGCCTACTGCTATGATAGGATTGTACCAACACATTCCATGTGGCTTCTTGTATCTCATCATAGCTCTTACACTTCTTTGTTAATATGGCTTGGTTTAACTGCAAGGACCGTTTTTATTTTCTTTCTTCCAACTTTTGTTTAGCATTTAGCTATTTTTCTAGCTTTAGTATCCTACTGGGTGCTAAACTGGAGTCGTTCAACTCGCAATCGGTCTTGGGAGGCTATTCAGAGAACATAGGATGGCTTGTCAAAAGGAAGAACAAGGATTCGGAGAGCCAATTCACTTAGGGAAGCGAAGGGGTACATCGGATACTCTTTTAATTTGCACTTTTTGATTATGCCCTATTTTGAATAAATTTTTCTTTGTATTCAACTGTGTATTTTGATATATGTTAATTGCACTAAAATAAAAT
Source organism: Dillenia turbinata (assembly GCA_037126225.1). Taxonomy (NCBI): domain Eukaryota; kingdom Viridiplantae; phylum Streptophyta; class Magnoliopsida; order Dilleniales; family Dilleniaceae; genus Dillenia; species Dillenia turbinata. The sequence continues at coordinate 4,562,696 of JBAMMX010000010.1, read as the reverse complement.
TTCATTACTTGCCAATCTTGCCATTGTCGAGAGACGAGCGTCTTATCCCTACGTAATTTAAGAGAACTGTATGATAGGTGTGTGACTGAGAGAGAGAGAGAGAGACTTAAATGCTGAAGTTGGAGTGTGTCAGTTGAGGTGTCAGGGCCAAAATAATAGATCTAATGACTTGCCCAGTCGTCGGATTTGATAACAGTTAGGTCCTCAAGAGAATAGTTTAGAGAATATCATAAAAGGCATAGACCATTCTTCTGATGTCTAGTGGATCATGGTGATCTAAGGTAACTTTGACTAGAGGATTTGATGGCATTATACCGAGAGTTATTGTTGGTGTTGCGTCCTAAATGTGTATACGTGTCAGGCTTCGCATTGGCGGTATTCAAAGGTGCTCTGCACCTTAAATGTGAACAACATACCATGCGTTGCACCAACAGTACTTGGAGGCATTGCACCTTGAATGTGAACAATAAACCAGGCATTGCTCCGATGGTACTCAAAGGCATTGTGTCTTGGATGTGAACAACATACCGAGTATCGTGCCAATGCCACACCGGGCATTGCGTTGACGGTACTCAAAAGCATTACATCTTGAATGTGAATAACGTACCAAGCGTTGCACCAATGGTTATCGGAGACATTGTGCCTTAAATGTGAACAAAGTACCGGGTGTTGTGTCGACGGTACTCAAAAGCGTTGTGCCTTGAATGTGAATAATGTACCAAGCGTTGTACTGACGGTATTTAGAGGCGTTGTGCCTTGAATGTAAACAACATATTGGCAATGCGCTGATGGTGCTCGAAGGTCTTGCGTCTTGAATGTGAACCAATAGTAATTGGAGGCGTTGTGCCTTGAATGTAAACAACATATTGGCAAATTTCTATATTTTCTTGGTTGTGATTTGGGCCAACGGTTCCACTTCTACCCATTTGGTGAGGTAATCAATAGCGACGAAGAAAATTTTCCATTATCTTGTAGTGTACGGGAATGGACCCAATAAATCCACCCCTATTGTGCAAATGGTCAAGGACTTGCAATCGGGCAGAGCTCGGCGGAAGGTTGGTGTGGAAATGAGGAAAAGCGTTGAAACTTGTCACACCTTTTAACGAATGCGCTCACATCAGCTTTCATAGTAGGCCAGAAAAATCCTTGTCACAAAGCTTTGTTGGCCATTCCATGTACTTAGGTGATTATTGCATATTCCTTCGTGTATTTCCCTGAGAACATAGTCTCCCTCCTCGAGAGTCAGGCACTTGAGGTATAGGTGAGTGAAAGATTTCCTATAGAGAGTCTCGTTGATGATAGCATATTGCGTGGCTTTTCGTTTAATCTTTGTTGCTTTTGTAGGTGACTCCTGCAGTTGACCATTACTCAAGTAGGCCCGTATGGGATCTTTTCAGCTTAGCAAGTCATATGTTGATAAGATCTGTTTTGATTCATCGATGCTCAAGTAGGGAAGGCTTTCAATGTATACTCTTTGGCTTGTAGTGATCAAATCCAAACTATCCAATCTAGAGTGTGTCAGCTCTGGCATCCTTCATAGAGATCTATTGTATGTCAACTTTGCTGTATTCACACATCACTTCTATAGTATATAGGTGTTTTGATGATAAGCAAATAAAATTAAATTAGTGAAGAAAAAATTATGAAAACTTAGTTAGAAATCAGGAGTAGCTTCTTCATATGAATTATCAACAGACATCCTAATTTAGTCGACAAATTAACTTTACTAAGCAAGAAGCTTTCGACTAATCTCACAGTTTAATCGACACATAGTTTAGATTAGTAATTAAGATAGGTGACAGAACTAGCATGTATAGTACAAACTTGACATAGCCGACAAACCTCCAAATCTAGTCAGCTAAGGACTTCTGTAGAAAAATTGACAATCCTAAGGAATTAGTCAACAAAGTCCTAAGACATGCTGCAAATTAGTCGATTAAGAACCTATTGACTAAAACCTTCCAGATAGAAAAATTTTTGCAAAACTATCAATTGAACCACACAACTAGTTGACTAATTTGTCAATCGACTAAACCAAAATACATTGCAAAAACCACTTTTTGATCTCTGACAAGTCTATTGACTAGGTAACAGGAGACTTCGACTAACATACCCCATACTTAGAAATTTTTCCAAACTAGTTTAATAGTCTATGAAGACTGCCGACAGAATATTTAAATATTTAGCAGGCCTGCCTTTGGCCATTAAAATTAGTTGACTAGCATCCAAGAAACGTTGAATAAATATGTTGAAACTCGAAAACAAAACATAGTCAACAGGAGAAAAGAACTATTTGACTAATATGTTTAAAAGAATCAGAAATTCAACTAAGCACTCACAAAAATTAAAAAATGATCGACTAACACACTCTGCTCTAGTCAACTAATTTAAATAATCGACACATACCTAAGTCTAGTTTGCAATCACATCCGTTATACACACATTTGTCAACTAACGTATAAGGAATGCTGACTAGGGTTTCTTAGACTTGAAAATTTTTAGAACTCGAACTAAATTGATGACCAACAAGTAAGGAATGCCGACTAATATCATAAACATCTAGAAAGCAATTTTAGTCAACTAACCAAAGAAGGATGTCGACTAGTAAATCCAAGAACCCAAAAGCTTGAGAACTCATAGCAGCTGTCTAAGAAATCAAAATTGTTGACTAGGCAAGAAAATTAGTCAACAAGGCATTATGAGACGTCGACTAATTTGTATTGAACAATCAGGAAGACTTGTCGATGAATGACTATAAAGCTCTCATAAATGGCCAACAAAAATTCACTAACCAAAACATTATTCGAAAAGAAACAAACCATAGTCAAAAAGCACTTAGGCTAAGGAAAACCATCAGTCGAATAATATTCAAACATAGTCAACAAGACTTTAAATCAATCTAAAGCCCGGTTTGCACTTGGATCCATAAAAGCATATTGTAGTCAACTAATATTCTAACACTTTCGATTAAGCAAGAAAAGTTAGTCGACATATTATTGAGGATAATCTATGCACTATAGTTCAAAACATAAGAAACTGAAGCTTTTAACTAAGTAATGTACATAGTCAACACAAGCCTAAAATCAGTCTGCACCTAAAGGCTTAAAATATATCATAGTTGACTAATGTTATAACACCTCCAACTAAATGAGAATTCTAGTCGACACATTTTTAAAGTTCTCAAGGAATACTAAAATGCTACAACCGACTAATGCAATGGGGCCTTCGACTAAGATAAAACAATAATCGACTAATAACTAAACATATGTGACAAAAGTATCACATCAAAATTCAAATTTCAGCCTACTAACCTAACATACTAGTCAACACAACCAAATGATAGTCAACTAAATTCATATAGCTTTGGACTATCAAGATACATCAAATGTAACATAGTCGACTATCTATAACTACTGACTACCAAAAGATATCAAAGTAATACATAGTCAACAGACCAAAGGAGATAGTCGACTATATGTTCAAAAGGGCAGAAATATGACGTAGAGTGGCTAGGTAGTCGACTAATACACTGGGCTAGTCAACTAGTTTTGATAGCTCACATCTTTTACTCGCATATTTGTCGACTAAAGTTCCAACTCATTTGACTAAGTTAGTCAACGTATAATCTGCTAACTGTGAATCACAAGAAACACTAGTCGACTAAATTTTAGAATACTTCAACTAAATATTGTAATAGTTAACTAACTTGTTGTGATAGTCAACTAATCATATTTGAGCTTGTACAAATAAGACACATCTAAAGAAAACTTAGCCAACTGTGTTTTAGAATAGTCAACTAATCACCAGTAGTATAAGATAAGTAGTCAACTAGGAACCATGAAGTGTCAATGTTACAAAAACAAATTTTGACACGCAAAATTTAATAGTCAACTAACAATATCTGAACCTAGGCAAATGAGACACACCTAAGGAAAGCATAGTTGACTATATTTAAAAATAATCGACTAATCATCTGAAGACCAATACTAATAGTCTACTAGGTAAAATGAGCTGTCGACATCACAGAAACAAGACTTGAAATTCAAATTTCGATAATCAACAAAATGCAATTTTTAGTCGACACTTTGCTTCTAATGTTCACTTCTGTAGAAAGGCTGACAGATGGTTAGAGTACTTAATAGTCATCATCAATGATCAACGTTCAAAAAAGATCACCAACCACAATGGTTATTTGATAAAAGAAGTATTTTGATGAATATAAATTAATCTACAGATCTTTGAAATATGAAAGAAAACGGCAAGTGCTGAAAAATAAAATAAATCACTGGACATTCTAAACATTTGAGGCTCTATCAAGACACCCGGTCATTCTTACTTTTGTAAAATTATTTCTATGAGTTTTAAATCTGTTACATCTAAAGTTGTATCTTCATTTATTGTAACATTACTTTTCCTCGTATATTAAATGTTCAAAAAGACTTGAGAGGGTTTCTTGGTCTGGAGTTTAGAGAGAGAAACAACTTGTGAGAGATTGGGTTAGTGTTTTGAGGAAAAATATTGTGAAGGTCTTACTTATATCCAGAAACAAGTTTGTTGTACTATTTGAGTTACAAATATTAGAAATCCATGAGAAGCCTGGGAGTGGACGTACACAAGATTTGGTAGAACCACTATAAAAACCTTGTGTGCTTTGTTTCAGTTTCTTCCTTTCATGTTCTGTTCTCTTTCTTTTCTCAACTTCTTCATCCTACCTCTAATCTCAATAACTGAAAACTATCCAAATTATTGTAAAAGTATCATACAACCTATTCACCCCCTTTAGGTTGTATTTCAACTTCTTATAACTTTGTCAGATATTTCGCCATCACTGGTTCCTTTGTTTCATAAGTTCCTTCAACTTATTTAAATACAAGCTAGCTATCGGTGAATACCCTAATATCTTGGGCTCTTAATGATGCTACGATCCATAACCTTGTCAAGAGTACTTCATATTCAGCCTGATTGTTAGTGGCTCGAAAGTTAAATTGGAGTGCATACTCAGCTTTGAAGTTGTCGAGACCTATGAGGATAAGTTAGGTGCCACTTCCCGACGAGTTAGAGGATCCATCTACATGTAATGTCCAGGCCAGCAATGTGCACTCTTCTTGAAGGTTGGTCGGTGTAGTTTGGATGCATGTATTAAAGAATGAAACCGACAAGTGCCTGACTTTTAATAGCGGGCCTTGGTTGGTACTCGATATCAAATTTGTCGAGTTCGATACTCCATTTGATCAGCCAACCTGAGGTATCCCTTTTTTGTAGGATTTGTTTTAATGGTTGATTGGTTAATACCATAATTATATGTGCTTGAAAGTACAGGTGAAGTTGGCAAGTTGTTATAACAAGAGCAAAGGTCGCCTTTTTGATAGGTCTGTAGTTGATTTCTGTTTTTTGGAGGACCTAGCTAACATAGTGTATAAGTCTTTATATGCCAACCTCTTGCCTTACTAGCATAGAGCAAAGGGCATGATCAGAATTAGATAGATATAAGTAAAGTTTCTCACCAAAGGTAAGTAGGGATTGTAGCGGGGGCGATGAATGATACTCTTTGAACTTATCAAAAGAAGTTTGACATTCAGGCGTTCAAATGAATTTTTAGGACCTCTTCAAAGTGTTGAAGAAGGGCTTGTACTTTTCTCTAACTTTTGACATGAAATAGTTTAAAGCGACAATTCGTCCCGTGAGCTACTGTATCTCCTTCAATGTTCTGGGTGGCGCCATGTCCATGATGGCTTGGATCTTTTCTGGGTTGGTTTTAATCCCTCGATTTGTGATTAAAAAGCCTAAGAACTTACCCAATGTAATCCTAAAGGTACACTTTGCCAGATTCAGCTTCATGTTATAATGTTCCAGTATCCGAAATGTTTCCTCCACGTCTGTTATGCGACCTTTTATGCTTATACTCTTGACGAGTATGTCATCTACATAGGATTCCATGTTCCCACTGAACTGCGCACTGAAGACTTTGTTGACCAATCATTGAAAGGTTGCTCTCACATTTTTTAAGCTGAAGGGTATAACTCTGCAGCAGTAATTACCAAACTCCATAATGAAACTCGTCTTCTCTTTGCCCTCTAGGGCTATGCGTACTTGAGTATAAGCAGAATATGTATCCATAAAACTTAAGAGCTAATGACTTGAAGAGTTGTTCACAAACTTATCTATGTTAGGGAGCAGATAGCTATCTTTCAAGTATGTTTTGATAAGATCAGGAAAGTCAACACACATTCTCCACTTGCTATTCGCCTTCTTTACCATGACTACATTGGCCAACCATTCTGGATACTTTGCTTCTCTGATGAAGCCTGCTACTAGAGATTTTGGACCTCTTCTTATATCGCTTATTGACACTCTAGCATGAACACCCTTTTCTTTTGTTTCACAAGCTTATGGCTCACGTCCATAGTTAGTTTATGGACAATCACCAAGGAATGGACCCTAACATGTCTTCTGGTGACCATGCAAAGACCTTAGAATGGTGATGGAGGCATTTAATGATGGCCTCGCACAACGATGATGACAAATGAGCTCCGACTTGAACGGTTTGTTTGGGGATGTCGATGATTGGAATCTCGACTACCTCCTTGGCAGGCTATGGTTTAGCTATTTGCGCAATATCGTCCCTGAATTCTGTCATTTTTATTGAGAGGTTTTTTCTACTTCCTTTAGATAAAGGTATGGTTTGTGGAAAAGGGTCACAGTTGAGGGTCACGATACCCTATGTCATTATGAATTTTATCTTCATGTGTTTGGTACTTGGCATAAATTAGGATGGCCTAGGATAGCGGTGTAGAGGGATAGATGTTTGATTACATTGAATGTGGTCATAGTGGTAGCATGATTTGGGGGTGTCCCCAAAACTATGGGAATTGAAATAGTACCTTCTAAGTATAGAGATTCGTCGGAAAGTCCATTTAAGGGAGTCATTTGGGGTTGTAGATTTGTGGGGGTAAAACTCATCTACTAAAAAGCATCCCAATAGAGAAGATCACGATCTGTTTTTTGATCAACGAGAACTCTCCTTACGATGTATGGACCTATCTTGGCTATGATGACTAGTGGATCATGGTGATCTAAGGTAACTTTGACTAGATCGTCGTCATCAAAATCAATTGGTGATCTTTTTCTCTTTTGCGACATCGTAACAATGGCAATAAAAGATCGGGTGTGAAATGAGTTTCTTCCTAATTTGTTCCTACAGACAGCACCAATATATTGAAGGTGGGTTTAGAATCCACAAATAACTGCTCTGTTGACTTGAGGGTGAAGTCGATACCGATGAAATTCCTTACTCGTTCCAGTGAATTAAACTTGCAAAAGACTGCGGGGGATTGCTTCAATGGAGAAAACTCTGACGCTCAAGTCAGAAAGGGATATTTAGAAAAAGGGAAAGAACAGGCTAAGGAGAGCTGTGTTAGCCTTATATAGTTATGTGTGCTTTTGTGTAAAGTTTTCAAACATATGTGATAGATTGCCTCTACTTAGTATATATATAGTGCCTATATGGCCTCTACTCAGTATATATATATCATGCCTTTAGGGGTGTTAAAACCCTAGTTTTCTTGTGAAAAGATCATATGAGATCTTCCAAAATTGTAGGAATAATAAAATAGACACTCTATCAATTAGAAGTCCTTTGAATTAAGAAAAACTTTGGTTGTCGTAGACTTTTATTTCCTTATCAGTGAGATTACAATAGATTCATATTGAATTAGAAAAGTTTGAATTCATTAAAGATTTCCTTCCTTATCGGATAATCACCCTTTAGACTCATCACGTAACAGGAACTACTTCCGTAATTGCTCAATGAGGCACAGGAAAGAGTAATAGAGTGGAAAGCCAAGAGCTAAAATTACCGAGGGGTCAAGGTCAAGAAACCAAGGGGCTAACAAGTCTGTCTGGAGATGGCCAAGGAATAGCTTGGTCTTCTATGGACCTGGTTATGGCCTTGTAAGCCCAGTGGATTCTGGACTTCTATGATCATGGACTATCAAGTCCGGTATCATCATAACCCAAAGTATGCAAACATGGCTATTAAAAAAGTAAAGGAGCCTACAACATTTGAAGAAGCAGCAGAAAATCAAGTATTTCACGTCAGTATAAAGCATATTGAGGCTAACTATCACTTCATAGAAGAGAAAGTGTTATAGGGAGATATCAAGATGAAATCAACCAAGGCAGAAGACCAACTCACTGATACATTTACCAAGAATTTAAGCACGAACAAATTTTCTGAGTTCTGTAGACTGATGGGGATGATTGAGAAGATGTAAAATTGAAGGAGTAGTCACTAAGGAAGAGTATTATTGGGGGAAAGCACTACATCTCTTTCTCTAGAAATTTCCAGGACCAACTTACCTTAATCATTCTAGAAAAGTATCACATCTCTTTCTCTAGAAATTTTTAGCACCAACTTAGCATGATCATTTTAGAAAACAACATATACTCGAGCATTTAAATAACGCTATTACCTAGAGTAGTCTTCACCAACTTAAACAAGATTGTTTAGAATGTCCCATAACCTACTTACTACTAGTATAAATAAAATTGAGTCTTTTGTAATGGAAGCAAGGTAAGTCCTCCAATTCCTTAATTTCTCCACTCAAATCTTGGTTTGAAGTAGTGATCTCGTAGTATCCCAAAATTATGTTAGATAATTATTTGTTTAATTTTAATGTTTGAGTTATTGTCGCCATTATTTTGCCGTATATTTTTGTCCATTAAATTCAACATAATATTATCTTCATGACAACATTGAGAAAAGAGGAAAAATGATTAAGTGGCATAAACTTGGTGAGAATTAAGGCAACTTGGACCACAATCTTGGCTTGGGGTTTTAGACTTGACTATAAACTTCATGCAGATACAATGAACATGAGCTACCATATTTGAACTATCATACTTGAATGCGAGATTTAACTTGTAAACATTTACTAGCAAGTGTATTTTATCATCACAGAAGTTTTATTACTCAAAACAAATGCACATGTAGATAATTTGAAAATTAACTAAAACAGATTATCTCATAAAATGTGCAATAGATAAAAACATAAAAAGTAGAACATCTAGATAATAACCAAAGCACATCATCCTAAAGCATGAGAAGCATAATAATATAGACAATCCAAGGGTTAGCCGAAACAAATTATCTAAAGAAGCGAGATACATTATGTTGGAGGTGGGTTATAGCTCCACAGATACCAGCTCCTTCTTAACCCGAATAGTAGCTGTTAATGGGTGGATACACCTGCAAAAACCACCAGAGGGTACTCCGGCGGGGAGGCTCCGATGCTCAAGTCAGTAAAGTGTGGTTTTTGATTGAAAGAAACAGACTGAGAGTTGAGAGAATGATGTTCCCTATGATCAGTGTGCCCAGAGTGTTAGGCCCAGAGAGCGTATCTGGTTTTGGGGATTTTGAGATCTCTTATACCTCTAAGTGTCGTACGCCGTTGGAGGACTTCAACCCTACCTTCCTTATCGAACTGATCCGGGAATCTCGGAGGTTAATATTTCGAATTTATTACGATCCTCATTTATCGGGAAAACTTCCATTTTTGGGAGGAATGCTTTCCTTATCTGAAAGATCCTAGAATTGCCATTATGAAGTAGGAAGTCAAAGTTAAGGAATCTTGACTTTCCTTTAGAATCATTAGGAGTGCTACTTGTCGTTCGGTCGTTTGACCAACAAAGGGTCACTTCCATCGGGACTCTTTCGATTGATAGGTTGGTGATTGTTTGCCCGATCGGGACGATTACCTTTACTCGGTGAATTACGTTCAATTAGCGGGGCGACTGAAACCCTATCGTTTGGTAGACCCGGGCGACTGAGACCCCTCAGTAGATTGATCTAGGCGGCTATGGCCCTTCGGTAGATTATCATGGTGGCTGCTAGATACTAGTCAGTAGGCGCCTTTCATAGGTTTTTTGAGAATTGACTCTTTTAGTTTGGGCCTTGGGCCATGTCCCATCATTTGCCCCCAACTCATGATCTTCTTGGAAAAAGAAGCGTCATGAGTAAAGACCTACGAGGCGTGTTTGATACGTCCTGGGAACCTAGGGACGCTAGGCTTGTCCAAAACCATTCTACTTTTGTGCCACGAATATATGTGCGTATCATCAGAAGTGATTTCCTCATAGGGAATTGGAGACGATTTATTTCCCCATTTATGGCAAAGTATCTCTTTCAATCCATTTCATCTGCCCTGGATTAATGAGGACTTACTCTTCCACCGCTATAAGTAGTCATGACACGCATCCGCTTTCTTTCACAGAGAATTGGTATTCCTTTATGGTTGAGAATGATTTTCCCTGAGGGTCAACTTGCTGGGCATTGTAGTGTGCGACGCCCCTTGGCTGGAGCGATTTCTACTAGAATGAGATCTTATTAAAGAAGAGGACTGCTGGAATAAGATCTCATTATGCTAACCATTCGCTTCGGTTGGCATAGTTTGATCCCTTGCTATCGAGCGGGTGTATCTCGTACTGTCTTACAAGGCCTTCTTCGGTTGGTCCTCACCATCCAGACGCAGTGGGGATGTTTCTCATACCGTCTTTGGATGGGTAGGTCGAGTTCGGGTTGCTTTGGCGGGGTAAAACCTGAACTTGCCTCTTCTTGTCCCTAGCGCTATATTATTGTACTGTCCAGCGTAGGGATTATGTTTTTCCTTGATTGTTGGATCATTTCCTTAATTCATAATAATTGCTGAGAACTTGAGGAAGAATTCTGTTGTGTATTTCTCTTAGCCCAATTTAGTGATTCATGCATATCCTTTTGTAACCGAACGTACTATTTTGCACAAATATAAATGAAAAGGTTGTGCTTTACTTACTTGAATTTTGCTTCTTCCCTTTTTCTATTCCTTGTCCGGTTGTATACCTTTCTTCATTCTTTGTCAGAGTGGATCTTTCCTTTAGGTCTTTTCCCATTCAAAAGATTTTTGTACGACCTGTGTGAACGGCGGAAGCTAGGCGACTGAGACCTTTCAAGAGATAGGAAAAAATTTCAAGTTGTGGGTCGCGTCCACCCATCCGGGGAGTTACATTCTCTATTGACGACACGTACGATCGGTAGAGACTAGACGGCTGAGGCCCTCTGATAGAAAATTTTTAAGTTGTGGTCTGCGTCCACCCGTCCGGGAAGTTACATCCCCTATTGACGACTTGTACGATCGGTAGAGGTTGGGTAACTGAGTCCCTCTGACAGAAAATTTTTAAGTTGTGCCTAAGGAAGACCTCCCAGTTGTTGGATAGCACTGAGGCTCATTGATAGTATATGCACAGGTTTTCTGAGTTCCAAATCCTAGGTATCGTCGACTCGTCTAGATTGTCGAGTCGGTACGTTCCCGATCGAACTATGGAACTTACTCAATACGGACCTTCCCAATTAGGGGCGAGCTTACTCCCGAGCTGCTGTTGACCGGTAGCCTCCACTCTCCATAGCACCAATTCTCCGGGTTTGAATGTTCGGCTTCTAACCCTTCGGTTATGATATCGGGTCATTTGTTGTTGATAGGCCGTCATTCGTGTTGATGTCGATTCCCGTAATTTTGGAAATAAGTCCAACCTTTCTCATAGGGTGCGTTCATTCTGTCTGGCATCATAATGAGCTACTAGAGCGAGTGAATACTTATTTCCACGGGTATGACTGCTTTGCTTCCGTAAGTCAGACTGAATGGTGTTTCTCGCGGTGCCCTTCGAGGGGTAGTACGATACGACCAAAGGATACCATAAAGTTCTTCAACCCATTGCCCCTTGGCGTCATCTAGGATCATCTTTAGTCCTTGTAAGATCGTTCAGTTGGTTACTTTAGCGAGTCCGCTGGTTTGTGGGTAAGCGACTGATGAAAATCTATGTTGAATCTCTAGTTTCTCGCAAAACTCCCGGAAGCACTGGTTGTCGAATTGCTTCCCGTTATCTGTGATAAGGACTTGTGGTATACCGAATCGGGTGATAATATGAGTCCACAAGAAGGATTGGACTTTGGCGGCCGTGATCTAGGTTAAAGGCTCGACTTCCACCCACTTCGTAAAGTAGTCGATCGCCACAATCAAGAATTTTTGTTGTCCCATGGCTGGAGGAAATGGTATGAGAATGTCAATGCCCCACTGAGCGAATGGCCAAGGGCTGGATATTGGATTAAGCTCGGTGGAGGGTAGTCAAGAAACCAATGAGAAACGCTAGCATCTGTCGTATCTTTTGACGTAGTTGTTAGAATCAATTTCATGGTCGGCCAATAGTATCCCTGTCGAAGGGCCTTATAGACTAGATTTTGAGCACCCAGATGATTGCCGCAGATTCCCTCATGAATTTCTCGAATGACATAATTTCCCTCTTCGGGAGTAAGGCATCGCAAATACGGGTAAGTGAATGACTTGCAGTAGAGAACTTCATCGATTATGGCGTAATGTGTAGCCTTTCGCTTCAGTTTTATCGCTTCCCTCGGGGATTCTAGCAGGTGATCGTATCTTAGGTACTCTTCTATAGGGTCCTTTCAACTAGGCGGCTGATTAACTGGGAGGACCTCCTTGGGTTCGTCGATCCTGGGATATGGGAGGCTTTCAATATATACCGTTCAGTTAGAAGCAACCAAATCAAAACTAGCTAGCTTCGACAGGGTATTAGCTCGTGCATTTTTCGAAAGATTTGTTGAATATCCACTTTGCCTAATCAGTCCATCGTCTCGCGCAACTTACTTAAATATTTCGCCATGATTGGGTCTCTAGTTTCGTAAACTCCTTTGATTTGCTTCACGACCAACTGACTATCTATAAACACCCTGAAATTTCGTGCTCCTATGTCGGTTGCGATCCGGAGGCCCGTTAGCAGAGCTTCATACTCGACTTGATTGTTGGTGGCTTGGAAATCAAAGCGGAGGGTGTACTCTACCTTAAAATCATTCGGTCCTACCAATATGAGCTCGGCGCCACTTCCCGAAGAATTTGATGATCCGTCCACATGGATAGTCCATTTGGGAGCAACCCATTCTTCTTGATGGCTAGAAAGTTGCCCTCCAGACACCGTGGGCAAAGTGCATTCAAGAATAAAATAGGCCAGTGCTTGGCCCTTTATTACGGGTCGTGGTCGGTACTGGATGCCGAACTCGCCTAACTCCACACTCTACTTGATGAGCTGTCCTAACGTATTTCTCTTCTGGAGGATTTGTTTCAGCAGTTGATCGGTGAGCACCACAATAGTATCAGCCTGGAAATATGGTCGAAGGTGCCTTGTTGAGATGATCAAAGCATAGGTTATCTTCTCAATCGGCTGGTAGTTAATCTCAGAATCTTTCAGTATCCTGCTAATGTAATAGACTGGCTTCTGGGCGGCGGATTCCTGTCTCACCATTACGGAACAGAGTACTCATTCAGAGACAGCCAAATACAGGTAAAGTTCCTCCCTGGGAACGGGCCACGAGAGCAGCGACGGTTGCATCAGATATTCTTTCAGTCGTTCGAAGGCTGCTTGACATTCGGACGTCCATTTGAACTATCGGGATCTTTTCAATGCGTCAAATATGGGCTTATACTTTTTGCCAACTCTGGACATGAATCGGCTTAGAGCCGTTATTCGACCAGTCAGGCGTTGCACTTCCTTGAGTGTCTGGGGGGTATCATGTCTAATATTGCTTGTATTTTTTTGGGGTTGGCCTCTATCCCTCGATTGGTGATCATGAAACCCAGAAACTTTTCGGAAGTGATCCCAAATGTACATTTTTCTAGGTTTAGCCGCATATTGTATCGTTTTAAAGTCTGAAAGGTCTCTTTAAGATCTATCACATGAGTTTCTGTTGTAACGCTCTTTACGAGCATGTCGTCGACATAAGTTTCAACGCTCCTACCTAATTGGTCTTTGAAGACCGTATTGACCAGCCATTGAAAAATTGCTCCAATGTTCTTCAGGCCAAAAGGCAGACTCGGTAACAGTACGTACCAAATTTGGTAATGAAACTGGTCTTTTCTTCGTCTTTAGGCGTCATTCTGATCTGGTTATAGCCAGAGTAGGCGTCCATGAAACTCAAAAGTTGGTATTCCGAGGAGTTGTCTACAAACTTGTCAATATTAGGCAGTGGATAACTATCCTTCGAACACACTTTGTTGAGGTCGGTGAAGTCTACACACATCCGCCATTTGCCATTGCCCTTTTTCACCAAGACTACGTTAGCCAACCATTCGGGATACTTGACTTCGAGGATAAATCCTGCTGTCAACAACTTCTAAACCTCTTCTTGGATGGCGCATTGGCGTTCGAGGGTGAATACCCTCTTCTTCTGCTTAATCGATTTGAAGTCAGGATTAACAGTTAGCTTATGGGCTATGACCGACGAGTCTATGCCAGACATGTCTTCTGGAATCCATACGAAGACTTTCGAGTGTCGTTGCAAACAAACGACTAAGGCCTCTCGTAAGAGAGGTAATAGGTGCTATCCTGACTGTTTGACTGGGGTCATTTGTCAAAAGGACCTTGATCGTTTTTTCGCCTAGTTTAGGCTTGGCTCTCGGCTCAATGTCCTCTCTAGGTTCCAGAGCATCAACCGAGAAAACTTCTTGTGTGCCTTATGTCGCGAAAAAGATATAAGGGTCAGGGTCGCTTCTTATGGTAGCCACCCCTAGCGATGTTCTGAACTTCACTTTCATGTGTCTTGTACTCGGTAGCGCCTCTAGATCATCCAGGCTGGGTCTGCTGAGTATGGCATTGTAGGGAGAGTAGAGCTTTACCATATGGAAAAGGACAGGAGCGGTTGCGTGATTAGGGGATCTTCCTAGGGTCCCAGGAAGATGAATGATGCCTTCAGGATAAGTGGGCTCGTCTGAAAGCCCTTCGAGGGATCCGGCAGATGGCAAAAGCTGAAATGGATTGAAACCCATCCTGCAGAAGGCCTCCCAGGTGAGGAGATCACAATCAGCCCCCTGATCAACGAGGACTCTTTTACAGTATATGAGTCTATTTTGAGGGTGATGACAATAAGGTCATCGCGGCGAAGATCTATCCCTATTGGAAGGTCATCATCATCAAAACCTATGATTGGCCTTCTTCTTTTGGCGGGTGCAGTGTTGGAGATGACCGTAGCGAGCATCGTCATAAGATTTCAGAGAATCAGTCTGTTCCCATAGACGACGCCAATCTGTTGAGGTGGGTTATGACTCCATAGATACCATCTCCTTCTTGACCAGAACAGTAGCCGTCAATGGGTGAATACACCTGCAAAAACCATCGAAGGGTGCTCCGGCGGGGAGGCTCCGACGCTCAAGTCAGTAAAGAGCGGTTTTCGATTGAAAGAAATAGACTGAGAGTTGAGGGAAGGTTGTTCTCTGTAATCAGTGTGCACAGTGTTAGGCCCAGAGAGCGTACCTGGTTTGGGGGGTTCTGAGATCTTTTATACCTTTGAGAGTCATGCGTCATTGGGGGATTTCAACCCTACCTTCCTTATCGAACTATCCGAGAATCTCGGAGGTTAATATTTCGAATTTATTACGATCCTCATTTATCGGGAAAACTTCCATCTTCGGGAGGAATGCTTTCCTTATATGAAAGGTCCTGGAGTTGTCGTTATGAAGTAGGAAGTCGAAGTTAAGGAATATTGACTTTCCTTTAGAATTGTTAGGAGTGTTGTCTATCGTTCGGTCGTTTGACCAACAAATGGTCATTTCCATCGGGACTCTTTCGATTGATAGGCTGGTGTTTGTTTGCTCGATCAGGATGATTACCTTTGCTCGGTGAGTTACGTTCAGTTGGCGGGGTGACTGAAACCCTATCGTTCGGTAGACTCGGGCAACTGAGATCCCTCAGTAGATTGATCTGAGTGGCTATGGTCTTTCGGTAGATTGTCGTGATAGCCGTTAGATACTGGTCGGCAGGCGCCCTCCGTGGGCCTTTTGAGAATTGACTCTTTTGGTTTGGGACTCGGGCCATGTCCCATCACATTAATATTAGGACAACTCGGGCAATTTCAAGTAGGCAACCAAATTAATTAAATATCAAATACCAAAAAAAAAATGCAATATAGAATCACAGAGATGATAGGAGTATTAACCTTAAAATCATGGAAATAGTGCATATAATTTTTCAATATAGCATGTAATTTTTCACTTGCTTCTTCATAGTGGCCATGATTCTAGGTGTATGAGTAACCAAGATTAGCTTTTCACTTTTCCACCATCCTGTTAGCAATAAACCTATACGCAATTTTCCAAGTTGTGTTAGAACCGAATCAAGGTCACTCGAGACTTTCAATCCCAGCCAGTTAAGAATCGTAACCTTAAACCCTCTGAAATCATAAGGAACCTCCCGATTTTGAAACTGAAACTGGGACCGACAGCTCATATTATTTCCAATGCCTTTAGCCTCTTCTTTCTTCTCCTCATTCTCTCTCCCAAGTTGCAATTCAAGGCTTCAATCATTGAAATTTAATGATAGAAGTTCAATGTTCTTCATTCTCTCTCTCTCTCTCTCTCTTCCAAGGCTCTGGTTCTGAGATGTTAATCGACAATCTCTTCTTTAATTTCATCGAAGGAGAGATCATTGATGAAGAACACATAACCTCCTTTTTGTTTAAATAGGTCCAGAACCGGTTGAAATTGTGAATCAGACCTAACCGTTGGAATTGAGGACCAGGATTGAGCTGACCTTCCTAGACCTAGAACTACCAGTTTTGGTTGGTTTAGCCTCCGGAATATGTTCAGTTTGCAACATCTAATCAAACAATAAAATTTCATTGAAATAAAGAAATTTTACTACAGGTACTTGAAACTAAATTTTGATTTCACAAATTTTATTCCTTTTTTTTTTTCCTCCCGAAAAGTGATGAGATCTTGAGAAGTAGTGTTTTTGAAATGAAAAGTAAATCTAACGTGTGCAAGTATTAAATTATAGAAATATGGTATTAGCAATAATCTTAATTTAAAATTATTCAAATTCCATTGATATTATACTGCATATCAAACCTTATTATTGATAATTAAACTCGTGTTCAATCAATTCTAGAAATGATATTTTTGTTTTGATTAAATCTATTAAGAATCGGTATGTGATTGCTCAAAAATTGCAATCACCCACGTGCTACGCACGTACTCACTCTCGTCCCCTAAAAATAAAAAAAAAAAAATAAAATAAAATAAAAAAAACTCATTTAAGAATATATACATACACATATAGTTTATATATATATATATATATATATATATATGTATGTATGTATGTATGCATGCATGTATGTTACAACACACCAATTACCTGGTAATCCCATGAAAATCTTCATTAAGCATGAAGAAAAACTCCCAAAAATGTTTTATCACTCTCCCAAAACCAAAACTAGTAATGAAAACTTTGCCATGTTATCACTGAAAGTGATCATAAATGGGATCGGTCCAAATTTTACATATATAAGATATATAGAAAATTGATTACAATTTTTGGCACCAGGAATTACAGAAGCTCAAGGCATGACACTAACTTTTTAACCTATTTGAGCCTGATTACATGATCCCAGTAGAAACCTGGATGATATAAAAACTTCTAGTCTCCCTTAAATCAGGGCAGCAACTACGACCAAACCAAGCTAAATGCACACTTCAATTTAAGGCAATTTAACAAAACCATGGTTAATATACAAGTCTATGCCCCATCCGACTGGATAAAAGGATTAGCAATCTCATCTGTGCCATCAGTTGGTGATACAAGCATCACTGCAGTCCCTCTACAAACCTGCAAAATAACCATATCTTAGATGTGTAGCTTTTCTAACATCCTAAAAAGAAAAAAGAATAGGTGGCTAGATTTTCTCTCATGCGAATTTCAATCCTTTGTTTACAAAGGGCATTAGCTAGGGAGGAAGGATACGACTTCCAACTCAAGATTGGACCATTTGGAGCCCCTGGTACCATTTGGAGCCCCAAAGGCTCTTGGTCTAATGATCAACAGGCATGCTACAAAGGTTTTGCTGTGGATGGATGAAGTAAATAGGCAGCCAGTTCCCTTATGACTTTTATGTGAGGACGGGTGGTGGTTTTGTGGCATAGATGCAAGGAAGGACAAAAACAAATAAATCTGTTATAAGACTTACAATTAGGCCTAGGCGCCTGGTCTGATCAGTGGTCTTCAGAGGATCATCTGGATCTGTGCAGAAAAGACAACAGAATAAATCAATCTCTCTACATTTTAGTAAAGTATTTCCTGTGTGGAAAAAGTACCACATGAAACTATTCAAATAAGGTAGCATTAATTATCACACATGAGAACTATATCAATTTGCAAAGACAGGAAAGTCACAAGTGCCATATAATGTACTCATAGCAATATCACATGTTACAGCCCTTGGTTGCCATGTTTCTCATTTTTTACTTTTGTTATCACAAAATGACCAATAATGGTCTAGCATCCATATCATTACACATTTTCAGGTACAACACAACTCTAAACGATTTAAAAACAACTCCTCATCACAGGTACACTGGTTATAAAATGGCTCAAAATCACTGTTGCAGACATAATAATAATATTATGAATAATAAAAGATGAAAACTATAGCTATGGTCGAAACCAGTAAACAAAACTTTAAATAGCCATCCCACACTAAAAGCCGATGTCTCAAGTAGCATGCAAATGGGCCTCATCATATATAAAACAATCTAAACCAGGGATTACCAAGACATTGACAACAGCAGAGTAACTTTTCTTTATTTGGAGAAGGAAAAAAATTAAATGCATCATGAGGTCTCCCAGCAAGCTAAATCAACAGGGTGCCAAGTAGAAGTTCTTGTTAGTAAGATGACATTACTAAATACAAGGTTCCAACCTGCGCTTCGCTATTGGACTGATGGTTGTGTAATTATTTGCGTTTTATTTTAAGTTAAAATTTTTCACTAAAAAATTGTATTTTATTTTTATAATTTTATCTTCACATTTTTGCCCATTGACTGTAAATTTTTTAGACGCATACTTGAATTTGGGTTCCGGTTTATTTTTTTAAAATTAATTTTTCAGAGAAAAGATGTTTGTGGCTCTAAAAAGTATTAATATTGAATTTGAAACAAAAACATTTCATTAACGTTAAAGAGTGTCAACATTTCACAACACAAATTGGTTAGGAAGGGGGTAAAGCAAAGCAAAGATTTAGGCCTGTTCATGGTTCTGGTTCAAGCTGAAACCAAAGAGGGGCTGTCACAGTTCAGCTTGGATGATGGTTGCATCTTTTTTTTTGGGCCCCGGGGGGGGGGGGGGGGGGATAAGGACAACAAAATTTATGGATGAAAAAGAGACACTATCCCTGTCATGCATATTACACGATTTTTAGATGTAATCACGTGACTTACCTGAACTTAGGCATGGCCACGGTTCCGGAACCGATGGTTCCTTTAAAAGGTGGAACCAGAACTCAACTGTATAGGACAGCTCCAAATTTCATATAATTATACTAAATTATTTGTTCAAATAAATTTTGATACAAAACTAACATGATAATATATTAAAAATAAAGAGAATGTGAAAATATATAAATATAGACAAAAAATCAGTGTTTGATATTCCAATGAAAAAAGGAATAAATGATACAAATTTTATAAAAAAAAATACATTATATTATCAAAATATAAAAAATACAATCAATTATCAAATGCTAATAATACATTAATTTTTAATCACCTAATCACGTTCATTACTTACGATGGTACTAGAATCGATTGTATCATTGAATTGTTCCTCTTCATCTTTTTCCACGTCTTATTGTCTATATTCTGCTAAGTCCACCATGACCGGTCCCAAAATCGAGTAAAAGATGAGGGTTATGATAGATTGATAATCAGCATAAAATCTCTTGTCAAAACCAAAATGAGAGACAAATATAGGAAATTCGTTAAGGCGTTTCCTTCTTAGCGACGTTCTGCATCAAATCCCGTGTAGTGACAAGTTAGAAAAGGCCTACGACGTCGTCCAGAAGTGACATACCACATTGCTATCTGGATATGGTGTCAAATAGGTAAGGGTTCCCGTATTTATGTGAACGGGTGCAGATAAAAAAGTTAACCCATGAAGATAGGATTCGTTTAATCACTTGGAACATAGGATGCTTGATCAACAAGTTAGGAAAGAGAAGAGAAGCAATGACAAATTGGGGTATTAAAATTATATGTCTCCAAGAAACCAAGTATATAAAGGAGAAGATTAGAGTAGTAGAACCTTATGACCATAAGATTTGGTATACAGGTAGAGATAGAACTAAGAATGAGGTAGAAAAATTGTCTATAAGAACTTACAAGAAAATGTAGTGGAGATACGAAGGAAAGAAGATAAAATTTTGCTTGTCAAACTAGTTAGTAGAGAATACATAATTAATATAGTAAATGTTGATGCACCTCAAATAGATATAAATGCAATTAGTAAACAATAATTCTAGAAAGATTTAGATGAATTTATACAAACCATACCTAGTGATGAGAAATTATTTATTAGAGATTTAACTAGACATACAGGAGAGAATAATTAGGGATTTAAAACCGTACATGGAAACTTTAACTTTGGTAGTAGAAATGAGACGGAGGTACCATTTTAAATTTTACCACAACATACCATTTGATACTCATAAATATTTTCTTTAAAAAAAGATAATCACACATAGTTACATATAAAAATGGGCCAAATGTCAACTAAATAGATTTCTTCCTCATCAGGAGGGGCAATAGAATGACTTGTAGCGATTGCAAGGTTATATCAGGGAAAAGTGTGGCAACTTAACATAAGTTTTTAGCTTTAGATATGCGTATATCTAAAAGGCAAAAGAAATATCGCCAATTTGTGAACTCAAAAAATAAGTGACGGAATCTAAAAGTGAAAAAAGTGCTGACTTTTAGAGACAAATTAATTCAAATAACAACCTGATCCGCAAATGACGATTTGGAAAACATATGGGTAAAAATGTCTAATAATATTAAAAATATAGGTGAGGAGATTCTTGACATATCTAGGGGTCAGGCTCAATAGGCAAAAGTCATGGTGGTGGAATGAGAAAATCTAAACTGTTATACGAACCAAACGAGAGTGTTATGAGAATTTTAAAAATAAAAGAGAAAGCGATACATTCGAAAAGTACAAGATTGCAAAAAAAAAAAAAAAAAAAAAAAAAAAAAAAAAAAAAAAAAAACACGAATCAAAAAGTAATGTGTATAATAAATTATATAAGAAACTAGATACTACAATAAATTATATAAGAAACTAGAAATTAAGGATAGGGAAAAACAAATATGCAGAATTGGTAAACTAAGAGAGAGAGAAAAGATGTAAATGATGTTAGATATATTAAAAGTAAGACCAATAGTATCCTTATAAGAAATAAGAACATAAGAAAGTATTGAAAAAATTATTTTGATAATCTCTTTTAACATTAAGGGTACAAAAGATATCAATGATATTGCGATACCTATAGAGAAAATCAATAGAAATTGTAAACACAAAATTCATCCTCATGAAGTAAAGGACTTAAAAAAAATGAAAAATAATAAAATCATAGAATCCGATGACATCACTATTTGGGTGTAAAAGAATTTGAATGAAGTGGGAATAAAAATGTTAACGGATCTTTTTAACAAAATCTGGCAAACCAAAAAAAGGCCCCAAAACATGAAGAGGAAGTACATTTGTACCACCATATAAGAATAAAGAAAGCATACAATATTGTTCCAATTATAGAAAAATTAAACTTATGAATTGTACTACAAAGTTGTGGGAAAGAGTGATGGAGTATATATTGAATTTGAGATAAATGTCTCAGAATCAATTGGAATTCATATCAGGATGATCTACAACCAAAACCATTCACTTGCTAAGACATTTGATGAAGACATTTAGAGCACGGAAGAGACTTGCAAATTGTATTCATTGACCTAAAAAAAAATATCATATGGTTCCTAGAACATATTGCGGTAAGCGTTGACGAAAAAGAAAATATCATTGAAATATATTGATCTCATCAAAGATATGTATGAGGAAGCTGTTACCGATATAAAAACTTGCGGGATTTAAGTGATAACTTCTCAATTAACATTAGCCTTCACTAAGATTCGGTACCAAGTCCCCTCCTTTTTGCAATAATGATGGATGAAATCATAAAAAACACCCAAGATGAAATACCATGGTATATATTTTTTACGGATGATACAGTGCTGATCGATAAAACTAAAAAGGGTACTAGTACTAAATTGAAGTTATGAAGGGATACATTAAAATCCAGAGGATTTCAATTGAGTTTGTCAAAAATTTAGTATATAAGATGTACGTTTAGTGACAATCATCAAAATGATAAAAAAACGATTAAGTTAAAAGAACTATACGTACTAACAAGTGAACATTTTAGATATCTTGAATCCATCATTCAAAATGATGGTAACATAGATGGAGATGTGAATCATAGGAACCAAACGGGTTAGATGAAATGAAGAACATCTGAAATTTTTTTTGCGATTGTACGATACCATTATAGTTGAACGAGTAGTTTTATAGAATTATAATAAAATCTGCATTATTATATGACACCGAGTGTTGAACCATTAAACAAACAAAGTATAAAATAGTTGCAACTAAAATAAATATACTCGGATGTGTAATAAAACAAGAAAATATATAATTAAAAATGAAGAAATACGTACTAAATTAGGAGTGAATTCAATTATGGATAAGAAGCAAGAGAATCGCCTAAAATGATTTGAACATGCAACAAAAACCTAAAGATACGCCGATTAGGAAGAGTGAGACCTTAAGTTTAATAAAAGCATTATTTGCCTATTGGATTTTAAAATGTTTGAGACATTTTACTAAACTTGTAACTCTTCGATAAAAGTAGTATTTGTAAAAGCATTATTGAAACCAATTGAAAAGAAAAAATACATAAACCATATTGTCCCAAAATAATACTAATCATTTTTAAAATATTTAAAGTTGTAAGAAAATCATAAAAATACGAAAAGTTATCACTTTTTTTTTGTGCATATTCCACTCATTATTAATCCAATCACAAGTTATGCTCATATAATAATGTATTTACCAATAATCACTCTACATATTAGAACACAATCACAGATCATGCCCATATAAGAATGTATTTACTAATGATCACTTCAAATACTAGAACATATAGACACGATTATCCAAATTTAAAAATAATTGAACTAATTCCTTTTTCCTTAACTATAAATATTTTTAAGTATTCGTCTAAGAGAAGTTTTAGAAACACATTTAAATTAAGAATTTAAAACATTTTGACAATATTTAGTAAAACCGAACTTTTTTATCAAAACTAAAAGATAAATGTTCAACAGCAACTTTTATTTCTTTCATCACTATATCGAAAAAAGAAAGGTTAGAAATAGTAAACTCAATAATTTGTGATTGTTTTTTGTCAGTCCTATATTTTTTACGACGATTCTTTCTCATATACTTGTGATTCTTTTCATAACCGTCTCCCATTTATACTAGTAAAATTTTTGACAATAATGACATTTTGCTTGAATTTCACCATTTACATCAACTTTGGTGAAGCATTTTGTGAACATATCGGATTTGAGAATTTTACTACCTCCTCCATTTTCAATTGTATGCACTTCAAGAATAGTCATTTTATGCTGATTTCCTTGAGTTGGAACATAAAAACCATCAATGTTGAAAACGTTGTTTGGACTAATGTTGTGAAAAATATTTTTGCCCTTTGGTGATTTTGAAAATAAGCTAATATCATCAAAACTTTCCATTTGATAGCCAATAAGTAAAACCAAGTTTCTAGAACAAAAGTGAAAATTGAAATTGAGAAATTGAGAGTGAGCAAACTAGAACAAAAATGAACAAATTAGAAAGTGAATCAAGAAATTGAGAGTATTAGAGATGGAAGAAAGGACTGACTTTGGTGTAGGAGAAAATAAAATTTTGAAGGATATTTATTAAAAAAAAAAATGAAAAGAAAAAATAGGAAAGGGTAGCAATAGCTATTTTTGCAATGGCTATATAGCCGTAACCTAAAAAAAAAAAAAAAAAAAACCTACTTTGTGCCATCTTGGGAATGGGTGGGTTGGGTCCGAAAAGAAAGAGAGGTATAGACAACAAGATAAGACAAGTGTAGTTTGATTTCAAGAGAAAGGAAAGATATGGATAAAAAACGAGGCCTTGTCAGAGGGAGAGAGGGAGATAGAGAGAGAGAGAGAGAGAGAGGAGGCGGGTGGTGGGAGCCACAAAGGAGAGTGAAAGCTGAAAAGTACAACTTGCAAGGTTAACTTTTTTTTAACGGTTCTAACCAGAACCGGAACCGACAATTCTGGTTCTAGTTCCATTTTTTAGAGAACCAAAATCGGAACCATTACCTACGGTTCCCTTAACAGTTGCGGTTCCGGTCCAGTTCAAATATAGTCCATTTGGTCCGGTTCCCGATTCAAAATAGAACCGGGGCCATGTCTACCTAAGCTTAATATCACTCTCTTCACAATGTATGCAGTTGCTTCTATGTTTGTTCCCATAACCTGTAATTCTTTATATGATGTGTCGTACCTTATGGATAGCAGCAAAATATTAGATCTTGGTGTGATCATACATATTTCTTGTCTTTTCTTTCTAATTTATTAAAAATTAAATAAAGGATCAAGCAAAATCATCTATTAAAATGTTTCTTGTCTTTTCCAATAACCTCTCCCCCCACCCCAATCAATTGCCATTACATCTGTCCTCTATTAAAATGTTTCATGGAAGAACCAAACAGATTCAAACACCTTCAGACCTTCTTCAGCTAATCTGGTTCTTTTAGACCTTCAAACTGTGGATCTGGGTTCTTTTCCTTCTCTTCCTATTCATGCTTTTTTTTTCCACTGTGAATTAGAGAGAGAAAGAGATCATAATGGTAAAAGGAGGAATTTTTCTCTCTTTTTTCTTTTTTGGCCTTCACACTACGAATCGATGGATCTGGGTTTTTAATGTGAAATAGAGAGAGAAAGAGAGAGAAAGCATTAATGGAAATTTTGAAAAATTGATGCAACATTAGAAAATTTTGATTGTCAATCAAGCCAGGATTAAAGAAAGCCCTCCCTATTCTAACAAAGGAAAGCATGTTAAAATTCTGGAAATTTTTAATTGAAAGGAGCAATGAAAGGCTTGTCTATTTAAGCAAAGCAAATTATCCCACATCGACTGCTGTAAGAACTAAAAGTCCTAGTAAGCCCACATGCACCCAATAACGCGTGTCATTAAGGAAGGGCGTGGATAAAGAAGCAAAGACCTGCCACTCACACTTGCATTTCATGAAGCATCTGAAGTGATCAAAACGATGCCGTTTTGTTCTAACCACTGTACTAGTGCTCATGGAACAGTAAAAATACACCTTTTATTTATATTTTATATATATACATATAATTTGTCTAGAAGGGGCAAACACAAGACACAATTTCGGCTCGCATCATAGGAATAGTTCATGAAGAAATCCATATATCAAATGGCTAACCACATTGAAATTGCCATAAGCAAGGTGGGTGTCCCAAGTTGAGGTGTGAGGCAGGTTTGGAGAATATCCTAACATGATTTTTGCAGGAATCAGGCAGGGTAATATCCGAAGTCCCCACCCCACCCTGATACCAGATCTGCCCGGGGACTTTTTTACAATAATTTGGAACAGAGTCTGAGCTAGGTTAAGTCTAGATATATGGTCCCTCATTCACCTCCTCTCAATCTGCATCATCCATATACTATAATTCCAATAAAAAAGAAGAGCTTAAACATTGCACCCTCTTTTCATGCTTGAAAAATCAATCTCTAAGACCACATCACTATCATTTTCAGCATCTCCAAGGTAGACATGGCCCGGTTTCCATTTGAACCAGGAACCAGACTGAACCACACATTGAACCGGACCAAAACCAGAGAACCAAAACCATTAAGGGAACCGTAGATAACTATTCCTATTCTAGTTCTTTAAAAAAGGGAACTAGAACCAAAACCACGTTCTGGTTCCAGTTAGAACCATTAATTATTAAAAAAAAAACAAATATATACATATATATATCAACCTTGCAAGTTGCACTCTTCAGTCTTTGACTCTAATTTGTGGCCCCCCACCACCCCCCTTTCTGCCTCCTCCCCCGACAAGATCTCATTTTAAAAGTAGCGCAAGCATGTGAGAAAGAATCATCCTCAAGAATATGGGATCGACAAAAAATAATCACAAATTACCGGATTTGCTACTTCTAACCTTTCTTTATTTCGATATAATGATGAAAGAATAGAAATGAGATAGCAAAAATGGTAGTTATTAAACATTTATCTTTTAGTTTCGCTGAAAAGTTAGGCTTTACGAAATATTGTCAAAATGCTTTAAATCCTCAATTTAAATGTGTTCCTAGAACCAGTCTTAAACGAACACTTAAAAATATTTATAATCAAAAAAAAAAAAAAGGAATTAGTTCAAATATTTTCAAATTTGGATAGTCGTGCGTCCATATGTTGTAATAATTAGAGTGATCATTGACAAATACAATCTTAAATAGGCATAACTTATCATTAGATTGATAACGATTGGAATATGCAAAAAAGAGCAATAGCTTTTCGTATTTTTGATGATTCTCACACAGCTCAAAATATTTTTAAAATAATTAGTATTATTTTGTGAGAATATGGTTTATGTAAAAAATAAATAAAATAAAATAAAATAAAATTGGTTTCAATAATGCATCTACAAATACCACTTCTATTGGAGAGTGACAAAGATAACCTGTATTAGGTGGCAAATTTTTTCATATTAGATGTGGATATCATATTTTAAATTTAGCCACACAAGATGGTTCAAAAGCACTTGAAAAATATTAAACGTATTAGAAAAACAATTTCTTATTTGTGAGCACATTCTAAACTAATGAAAGAGTGGAACACTTTCTGCAGGGTTAATGGAAAAAAAATCCAAAATGATTTTCAGGAGATATTCCTAATCGTTGAAACTCAACATTTGAATTACTCAACCAAACTTATAAATATAATAAATTATTATATGCATTTTTTGCAACTAATATAAGCACATAATGTTGCATGAAAATAATTGGATTGTTTGCAATAAAATTTTAAAAGTTTTAACAATTTTTAATGATATTACTTATACTTTGTCTGATGTATATTATCTAATTGCTCATTTATTTCTTAACGAAGCAGGTAATATTGTTGGTTGTTTAAATGAAGTTGAAAATTATGATTTTCTAAAAAAACCAATTATGGACGTGTTTGGGAAATGGACCAACTATTATGAAAATATTCCACATATATTTTTAGTCGCATATATCCCAATTATCATGAGATTTTATACTTCTACTCATCGTTAGAAATTTCTAAAAAAAAATTAATATGTGAGAGATCAAATAATTATTATTCTTCTTCTCTCTTTACAACCCATTCTTCTTCCTCTTCATCACTCTCAAGATGAGAATTCTTTACTGTTTCCTCAGTTTATCTGCCTAAAAAGGAAATTTCATCGGATTTCACTTGCGAGATTTTTGGAATTGCTGCTGCAGTTGAATTCATTCATGTAGTTCTGGAGAGTGGAAATCATTTAAGAGAGAAAAAATGCCCCATGTCCTTTGAGGCTCTCTTTTTCAAGATTCTAATTTCTTGTGGTTCAAGACCTCTCAAATTGGTTTCGGGATATGGATGAACACTCAGCATGATGGATGTCGAAGTTCTCTTACTCTTCCAGTACTTGCTCTTTGGTGGGTTTTCTTGGATATTGATGTGGGCTTTATGTTGTTGTAGGTTTTGGGATATGGACGAGCACTCACCATTATGGATATCGAAGGTCTTTTACTCTTCCAGTTCTTGGCCTTGGGGGTGTTATTAGGGGTGTCAATGGTTCGGTTCGGCTCGGTTTAGTGACCAAACCGAATCAAACCAAACCAAAAAGCAAAATTTTAAAAAAAAATTAAATCGAAAACTGAACCAAATTTAATTCGGTTTAAACCAAACCAAACCGAAAAAATTTGATTTGGTTCGGTTTAAACCAAATTTTTTTTTTATTTTTCACTAATTTTTTTTTTATATATAGGTACAAAGAGATGCCATTTACCACCAATATGTAGAAAACATATGGGTTTCCTTTTCTTTGATCCAAATATAATATTTTTAGAACTATTTAGGGTTTAACTCTAAGGATAATTTTAAATTGGTTTAGATTTTAAAGTAATGTTTTTTTATTTAAACTATATCAAGAATAATTTTATAAAAAAAAATATTGTTATGAATAATATTTTTTTAAAATAATATAACCCAATGCATCACTTGAACTTCACAAAAATAAAAGAAAAAAGAAGTAATTAAATTAGACTTTTTAATATAAAAAGTAATTAAAATAATACTAGTCCGGCTCAAACCGAACCAAACCGTTTTTAAAAAAAATAAACCAAAACCAAATCAAAATAATTTCGGTTTGATTCGATTTGAACCGATTTGTTTTTTTTTTTTTAAGAAAAAAACCGAACCAAGCCGAAAATTTCACTTTGGTTCAATTCGGTTTATCCGTTTAAACCAAACCACTTGCACCCTTAGGTGTTATATTTCTAATATTGATAATTAGGTTCTTGGAGCATTTAAGGATAACTCCATTTTGCTCTGGATATATCTAATACCAATAATCATGTGGCGGCTTCATCTTGGTGGCCACTTTAGTGTTCACAATATTGGCTTTGCAAAGTTTGGAATCAATGGTGTTTAGGCATCAGTAAGCAAAAAGAATCGCAAGATGAGTTTCAGTACCAGTAGAGCATGGTTCTTAAATCTGTGGGCATCCTCATCATTAGAGGCTTGAAAGCTAAGGACATCACAGACAAAATTTGGAAGTATACAAAGAGAATTTTTGGACCAACTTCAGTCAACAGAATGGATCAAAATTTTCAAGATTTACAGAAATTGAAAAATGTTGTTTTTGTTTCTACGTTAACAGAATGGATTAAGATTTTCAAGATTGCAGCTTTTAAAAGATAGAGACACGTTATGACGCAATATTGGTGTCTCTAAGTTATAGCATTTATTACTTCAACAAGAAATCTTTTTTTTTTTTGGGCGAACTTTGATACAATTGTTGAGTTGCTCTTTTGATGATCTCGAGATCACGAGTTCGAGACGTGGAAATAGTGTCTTTGCAAAAATACAAGAAAAATGTTACGTACATATACGTCTATTCCAAAATCAACCCCAATTGTTGGGATTGAGGGTCTGATTGTTGTTATTGTATTATAGATTAGATAGTTTGTATGAGTACTTATCATATTACAAACAAATATATGATAGTGATAATTATACTCATAATATCAATCAAAAAGTATTTGAAGTTAAAGAAATTATTTGTTCTATATATAATAAATTTAATAATGCTTATGATGATCGACTTCGTACAATACTTTGGATTCAGATGAATCCTCTAGTAATACCGGTGGTAGTAGTCAATCACAATCTAGAGGAACTCTTAAAATTGGTGATAAATTATTTTTTCAAAGGTCATAGTGA
This sequence comes from Dillenia turbinata, assembly GCA_037126225.1. NCBI lineage: Eukaryota > Viridiplantae > Streptophyta > Magnoliopsida > Dilleniales > Dilleniaceae > Dillenia > Dillenia turbinata. The sequence continues at coordinate 4,533,203 of JBAMMX010000010.1, read as the reverse complement.
CAAAAAGGTTTACTTAGTACGAAGCTTGATTCGTATTTAACTACCGCTTTTAAGTTTGATAATCACAATTCAATTAAACATTTTAAAATTCTCGATTGGTGGAAGCAGCAATCAAAAAAATTTTCCATCCTCTCACTTATTGTTAAGCAAATTCTAGCAACTCATTAACAATAATGGTGGAACTAGCTTTTAGTGCTAATGGAAGCATTTTAGATGAGACAAGTTTGAAATTGAGTCTCGAATCACTAAAAATTCAAACATCTATGGATGATTGGACTAGGTAAGAATATACATAACAAGAGATGGAAAAGGATGAAAAGAAAGAATTCAACGAAACAACTGATTCTAGTACCATCGTGAGCAATGAAAATGATTATGTGATTAAAAATAATGGATTATTAGCATTTAATAATTGATTGTATTTTTCATAATTTGATAATATTATGTATTTTTATTTTATAAATTTTGTATCATTTATTTGTTTCTTCATTGGAAAATCAAAATCTGATCTTTTTTTCTATATTTATTTATTTTCACATTCTCTTTATTTTAAATCTATTATCATGTTAGTTTTGTGTCAAAATTTATAAGAACAAATAATTAAGTATAATTGTATGGAACCAGAATCGGAACTGGAACCTTCAGTTCCATACCAAGAACCGTCATATACTGTCCGATTCTGATTCTACTTTTTAAAGGAATTGGAACCACTAGTTCCGGAACCGTGGCCATGCCTACTCCAAGGCATAAATAGTCAGTTAATCACCTATCTGATTCCAACAAAATAAAAAAAGGTTACACGTCCATTGGCTCAAATATGTGTATTGCAACCATAGGATTATTCTCTTCGGATCAGTCCTGTCCCAGTAAGCCCCCTCATTGGCCCAATCTGTGTTGTGATTCCTTTCTGTATGTGCATGCTTTTGCTTTTTAAGAAAATAAATAAATAATAAAAATCTCCTTTTTTAGATTTTTATAAAAGAATTATACTTTCAGTTGTTTAATTCTTGGATGCAATCTCAGTTATACTTGGAATGATTATTGAGCTGTAGATTTCGGGATTTGGTTTTTGTTTTTATCAAAGTTAAAAGTAGATGCAGAAAGAATAGGACTACAAGCAGGAATATACTCGAGGATCCCCCAACTCCATTTAGGGGAATGATTGGTTACCCTTTCCATGTAAGGGAATGACGCAGGGATTGGAAGAGGCAACTAAGTCTTTTGTTGCCAACCCCATGTGTCCCTTCTGATGAATAAAATAAAAACCAAAAATCAATTCTCTTTCAAATTGCAGGAGAATCAAAAGGTTACTGCAAAAACAATGTGGGATTAGAAAATGATTCTCATGAGACTTTCAGGCAACATAGTTTTTACAAGTATTCTAAGAAACTCCCTCAAACCCAAAAAGGCTTCTGAGGTTCTATAATGAACCAAGGTGATCTAAGTTAAGCAAGAAAAGACAATTCTTCACTCCAACAATCCACAAATCTAGAATAACTCAGTTTCCTATGCAGATAATGCATGAGCAGGCCCAAAGTAGACACGTGAATAATGATTTTCAAAGAGGTAAACAGAGAGAGGAATTGAAAATTAACTTCATATTAAAATTTTAAAATAGCACCTAAAAGCTGAATTATTTATTGAGCATGCCAAATTTGTACTAAAAGGCAAGTGCAACTTTAACATGCATAAGGTTTGTGTGAACAAGGTTAGATGAATCGCAAAAGTACATACCTCTCAAGAACTCCACAGCTTCGTCCAAAACAAGGTTCAGTAACTGATCATATCCTTTTAGAGTCCCTGTTACTGAAACAAAACAAACCAGGGCGACAGTTGCTTACAAAAACACTCATAAATTAAAACATATTAACACTAAAAATTAAAGAGAAACAGGCGTTTCATCCCAACAACAAAAATCAGAGTCAACAACCATCTCTCTAACAAATGTACACCAAGCAACCACAAAACCACTTTGCACCATTAGTGTGCAAAAGAGAGATAACTGGCCAATATATCTGGATTTTGGGCAGAAATTAAGCTCCTCGTCCTTGTTAATTAAAATACCAATCTAGATGTGGACAGGACGATTAGAGCAAGGAATAAGCATGACTTTGATGCTTAAAGTTGGTATTTTCTTTTGCAAGCCAGTCTTGTCAAACATACTTTGGATGCTTGCCTAGGCACCAGACAAGCACCTCATAGGTCTTTAGATGAGGCAATGTCAACACTGGTCCAGAGACCACCAGTGGATAGGCCATCGTCAGGACAATCTGCCCAGTGTGTGTTAGTGTATGCTTCAATGGTGAGGTGAGGAGCAGATTGAAGATACAGGCCCTAACTGAGTGCATTGAAGGCAGCACCAACACACATTTGACAGCAGACCATTGTGCATCCCTTGGTGAATGCATGAGTTGGCAAATCATGTTGACAACGAATTCAATGCCTGGTGAGTAATTGTGGCATTATGTACATCCAACAATACACGGTAGGATCAGAATGAGGCATTCCTTTAAACCTGGACAGAGAGGAAGAGACAATAATGGGTGTAGAAGTGGGCTTAGCACCATACATGTGCACGTGAGAGAGAAGATCACGTACTACTTTATTTTTTATGCAGACTTTTTTACTTGGGCCTTTTGGTTTCTTCATTAATAGCATTGTCCCAATTGTGTACTTTGGGCCGCTAGTGGGCTTAGAGGGTCAGTTCAACTAAGGTTTGTAGGCCTTAGAAGAGGTCTCTCAAAGGATGCAAGAGTCTCATTGTAAGGGGAATGGAAACGATCAAAGAGTTTTAGTGCCCGTTTGGCATAGCTTTTTTTTGGCTTCTCTTCTTCTTTTAAGGAGAAGTGTCAAACACTAATTTTGGAGAAACTCTTAAAAAAAAAAAAAAAAAAAAAAAAAAGAAAAAAGCTTTTTTTTTAATGAAGGAAGTAGGCCTTAGAGGAGCTTTTGCTTCTTCTTTTTTAAAAAAAAAAAAAAAATTCAGCTTTTTATTTTTTTTATTCCGTTTATATCCCCACTTGAAGGATATGAAATTTCAAATTTGTCCATATCATAAATTCATTTACCCTTATGTCCTCTCTTTTTCTTTAATTTTTACTTTTTACTTTTAATTTTTTACTTTTTACTTTTTACTTTATTTAAAAGCTATGAAGTAAAATTACCAAACAGTTTTTAACTTTATTTTAAAAGCTCTTAATTTTTGTTTCTCCTTATAAGGAGAACAAAAGCTAAAAATAAGCCCTACCAAACGGAGTTTGAAGCCTAGTGCCTTATTTGGAGGTGTCATTGCATTCTCCTTTGCGAGTGATTCCAAGGAATCTACAGTGTTATTGACCAAATGCTTTCAAACTAGTGGTTCCTAAGAAAATCATAGGTTTGATTGCCTAGTATCACTGTTCATATTGTCCCTTTACTTAGTGACAACAAACATTTCATGTCACCAAAAATCCCATATATGCACCCTAAAAGAGCGCTGCAACTGCAGAGAAGATCCTGCAAAGAAGACCACATTATGCAACAAGATTAGGAAGGGCTTTCAAAGGCAGACTTTCTGAGGCATAACAAAAACAAAGGCAGAATGTATCGAGAGGCCTTGAAAGGATGAGCTGCTGCTAAAAATTCTTGATGTATTAGGCTTAAAATTTAAAGTGGGGAGTATCAAAAAACATGAAGGGGTGTTGGAGGCTAAGTATGCACAGCCTACAAACAACTCTACAGATAGAAATGGTGGAGAAGCTTCTTCAATGTGCACGGGTGAAGATTTGGTTACTTGACAGAAAGACCAACCACCTAGACAACTATGACACATACATCAGCAACTAAAAAAGAAGACAAAATGCAGCTGTTAAGGAAAAAACATCACTCCAATTGATTAACAAGAAGGATTTTACACATGAAAGATGGAAAAGGAATGAAGTATGCAATTATAACTGAAGAAACTACAAAATCAGCCTGTAGTCAACCAATGGTAGTGCCTAAGGAGGCTGAATCAATGCAAGTCATCTCTCATATAGCAAATGACAATTAACCAACAAATTTGCCTTCTATATTTATAGCACTTGGCATTTATTTGGTTCTAATGGCACAATTTCAGTACAAACTAGCCTACAGAATGAAGACAGAACATCATAACTTTCAAGTTGGAGATATCGTTGAGGATATTGAGGTAAACAACATAGTTGTGGGGGAGAGAAACAAAATACTTGGCGAAATGAAAGATGGGATTGTTCTTATATGGGATGATGAACTTCAATGATTAGATTGTGCTTTGCACAAGGTACCACTCATTTAACTTGTCGGAACCAAGTTCTCCCAAGCCTGCACTATGCTTTGGCCTTTTGGTTTGTTTGCTACTAGCATTATTGTAATTGTGTAATTTGGGCCTTTAATCTATCTTGAGGGTCAGTCTAATTAAGTTCTGTGGGCCTTAGAGTAGTTCTATAAACAAAACACGGTAATAGTCTCATCGTACGGGGAATGGAAGAAATGCAAGAGTTTAAGAGTTTGAAGCCAAGTGCTCTATTTGGAGACGTGATTGCCTTCTCTCTAGTGAGTAATTCCTAGGAAACTTATGTCTGATTGCCCAAGTTATTGCTTCCTAGTGGGTGACTTTTTGGAAACCATAGGCGTCATTGCATGGTATTCCTGTTGCTCTAATTATTTTTTTTTTTTTTAAACCAAGTAATCCTAACATTTCATAACACCTAAATTCCCACCTAAAGTGGTGCAGCAGTTTACCACATCACTTTATGAGACAAAAAGACCTTGCACGGTATAAAGAATCTCGAGGCCAAGGAAGTAGTATAGTGGGCATTGGTCCTTCAAAGCAAAATAGGATCGCAGATGTTGAATGAGAGTGGAGATTCTAAAGACCATACTTAGAATCTAGGTAAGGCTCAAACACATGGAAATATGCCCCAAACTTTGGGGCTCAATGCAGCACTGACACGGAATCAAAATTAAATACACAAAAGGCATATAATTTAAACCTTACAAGGGTCACTACTCATTACATTATAATAGAAGGAAGACTGGTTCCAGCCATTACTCTAAACATGACACTTCAAAGGCAAATAAGTGCTGGCAAGATGGCCTAAGGGTTCAATTTGCTCAACAAGCTTCGTAGAGGGTTGTAAATTCCCAAAGACAATCCTCCATTTTTTTTTTTTGAGATTAAAAAGCTTCAAACACGTTATAGAGGCATGATCTGCGAATTAGACCTGGAAAAGGCTTAAGGCCATGCGCATTCTGTGTTGGATATGATGGGTTTTGGGAAGAAAAGTATAAAAGGTTTAGTAATGCAGATTAAGCCTGACATTTGCTACCATAACTAGTGGTAGTAATGTGGACTACTCCCAATCTTCTAGAACACTTCTAGATCACTGAGGAAGGGATCTTTTCCCATTATGCTGAATGGTAATCACAAGAAGTTGCTCTAATAAAACAGAGAGGAAAGGGACACTCATTCTCCCCTCTTTATCATGGCGATGGAAGTTCTGACAAGATTATGAGGAAAGTAGTGGAGATTGAACAGGTTAGCAACTTGTAGGATGGCTCGGGAGAACAGCAGGTTAAGGATCTCCCATTTGTTGAATGCTAATGGCATAGTGCAGAGGCAAAGAGAGATTATGTTTTCGATGGGGTTCTCTTTTATTTTAAGGCAGTCTCAAGGTATAGATTAGATCAGCCAGTAGAGTTGATTCCCATCAGAAATCTGGAGAATGAATAAATTTTGAGACAGTGCCTCATATTTAGTTTCAGATCCTTTTGGGGACAAGATTCAAACAACAAAAACTAAATGAAGCTTGGTGATTGAGAGGTCTGAGAAGAAACTAGTGGGATGGAAGTGGGTTTACTTATATAGTGGGAGAATTGTGATGACTTGTGATGACTTGTGATGGTGGACCACTCTCCTAGAAGCCTCTGGTTTTCTCTGTGGCCCCTTTTCCTCTTGTCAAGACCATTGTTCGGAAACTTAAGACATACAAAGGAAATTCCTTCAGGGCATTGATGAAGAGCGGGGTCACCAGTTTCCACTGGTGAGCTAAAATTTGGTGAGAAATCATTAATTAAGAGGGATTGGGGATTAACCTCGTGAAGTTCTTAAATACAGCCTTGTACACTGAACCACTGGAGATTTCTTCATGGCATTGGTGAGGAGAAGGGTCACAAGTTTCCATGGTGAGCTAGAATTTGGTGAGAAATCCTTAAATAAGAGGGATTGGGGATTAACCTCTTGAAGTTATTAAATAAAGCCTCGTAAACTGAATCACTGGAGATTTATGACAGAAGAGAGTCAGTTTTGGAGACTACATTGTGCCGCACAATAGTGCAGTACATTAAAGATGAAAAAAATCAAGGGACCTGGAAGGGAGGAGAGGCATAAGTGGAGTCTGAAAGGTTAGAAAATAGGTGGAGAAAGGAACCCCATTAAATGCCAAGGCAAAGGTGGGCAAGAGCTAACAGTGTATTTTTGGTGGACTCCTGGCATGATGAGATGCCTTTAACAGGCAATTCCTCAAGTATTCGCAATATCCAGGGATAAGCAGACCACTATCAGTTGTATTCAAAAAATTCTAGCGGGAGAGTGCTGGGAATCATTGAATTGTGAGGCAAAATTCAAGAATTGAAGCTGCAAGTTTTATACTGTTTCTGTGTTGTTGAATAAGCAAAGGTGAACAAAGGTGATCTAAATCATGCCTTTCTGAGGTGAACGGGTTAAAACCTAAAAGATGTTGGGTCTTTGTTCGTGTTAACTTTGTAGCTTCCCTCTTGCTTAGGTTGTAACAGTGGCACCCTATTGGTGCTTTTCTTATACAAATATTATTAAGTGATATAGTATCTTCTTTAACAACACTCTTTTAGTCAACAAAAGGATAAGACAGATGCAATAATCCTAGGCAATCACACCTAGGGTTTCTTTTATTATCCTTTTATGCAGGTGATTAATGTTACTTACCTTACCCTTTATTTATTAAAAGACTGAGATCCTGCAACAACGAGAAAAACGAGATGGAAAATACATCAAACAAGAAAGCACAACAAATTCATTTCCATCAAGTTCGATTTGCCCAGAACAAAGGCCAAAGGTCTGGAAAAAGTGAATGTGCAAAAATCATGTCATCAAGCCAACCCTATAAACACCTCTTGCTTCTTTAGACAAACTACATCATGTTCCCCACCCTTGCAGAACCTACCATCCATAATGTTGCCAAGAAAAGTGGTTGTCCTACGCCAGAAATCTATCTAGCCACTTTCATAGCAAACCCTGTTAAGGCGCATTATAAACACTGCAACATAAAAGCTTGCCACTAACAAAATTTTAAATTCAGTTTTTGGTCCTTTCTTTCTCTAGAATACAGAAGAAGTTAGATCTTTCACTTTCGACAAAGTTTTCAGTCTCCCTTAAAATTCAAAGATTAATCCCAGCTTGCCATATAGATGCCCTAGTAAAACCCTTGTACCAGCTAATGACGAAGAAACATTTTGGTCCTAAATCCACAGTATTTCCTTCTATAATCCAAGTAACAAAAAATATTTTAAAAAATAATAAGGCACAGAAGATGCTGTAAAAAAGATATTGCACATATGTAATTATTGGTGCTATGTTCCACAGCACTCTGTGTTATATTACGATCAATTCAAATGCTTTTAATAATTCAGCTCATTTTGTGAATGGATAAATTAAATATAAAACATGTAATTTAGTTGCATTTCTTTGGTTATACAAAAGTTATAGGTGCTGTGTTACACAAAGGTTGGTATGTCCCTTACTCCACTAAACTTCCTTCTAGTGTTTAAAGAAAAAAAGTAAGTAAAAAGGATACTACAAAAAGGATATTGAAATAAATGTGGTTATAGGTCCTACGTTCCATAACATCTGCTTGGAACCAAATGAATAAGCACATATATTTATTTATGAATTCAATTCAAATACATTGAATACTTCAGTCCATTTTGTAAATGCATTCTATTGTTTGGAATGAATACAAATATAGGTTTAGTTGAGTTTCTTTGTTTGGAAGAACCAAAAAATTCATTTACTCCTTCAGAGTACTTACACTATCCCACACAATGATTTAAAGAGAAATAAAAGTAACATAATTAAATTTAAAAGCGAAAAGACACTCTAGAGAAGCCAACTTAGAAAAGTTTAGCTATTCATTTCAGCCCTTCAAAATTACTGAACTATCCTTACCATTTTCTAAGGTGCTCTTATCGAGCAGATACTCATACTCAAATCAATCCTTTTGAGTTTGAGATGGTTTTCAGATAGCGGATGAATTTCTTTAAGAGTAAGCTCATCCAAGAGGGCGGAAATGTTAATAGTGGATTTTAGGCTTCTATATTTGGGTGTGGGGTAGAGAGCCTTGCTAATACTATTTAGAGCTTCCTCCTGGACAAAAAGGGAAGATAGCTTGCAACAAAGTTGTTGAAAAATTTCAAAAGAGGTTAACAAGGTGGAAAAGAGGCTACCTGGCTGAAGGAGGGAGACTAACTCTGATCAAGGGCATTCTCTCCGGTCTCCTGGTGTACATCATGGTCCTTTCTCCTATTCCGATATCTATGCCCAACATTCAAGGAAGATCCTTGTGGGAAAGTAAAAGGGACAGAAAAAGAATGTTTATTACGGTAAAATGGTAGGTCGTAAAGCTCCCTATTCAAAAGGAGATCTAGGCATTGGACTGCTGTTGTTTCGATAAACATTTTTCAAGGAAGCAGTTCTGGAGGTTTACGAATGAGTCTAACAAGCTGCAGAGAACAATAATTGCAGCCAAATATGGCACAGACTTAATGGGAGGATGCTTGGTTAGGTTTCCTGGAGTTTTATAAATGAAGTGTGTAAAAAGGTCAAGAAAAGGGTGCAATATGTCCTATAATGTGGGTTTCAAGGTGGGAATCCTTTGGCAAGATAAGTGCTATGACTCTAGCCCTTTGAAGAGTCATTTCAACAATTTGTTTGACTAAATCACAGATAAATATGTTCTGCTGAGACGCCCATATCTTTGCATAATGGTCATTTTTTTTTTTTTTTTTTTTTGAGATAGAGAGAGAAAGAAATCACATGAATCCACAAAAAAGCCAAGAAGAAGAAATTCTCAGGAAAAAAAGACACCAAGTGAGCATCATTCTACCAGCCTAAACCTCTAACTTTTGTGAGAAGCCATTAAGCTCCTCCAATCTGTTCTCCTTCTCCTTCTATCACCTAAACCCCTAACATTATAACTAAGCACCTTCATTTAACACCGTACGATTCCCTCTGTCATTCGGAACTATCATCTCACCCCCCCAAAAAAAAACTTCTTTTTCCTCATAGAAATATAACCAAGGAGAGTGAGTTTGGCTTCTACAGGGGCAACACTAGGCTGAGACAACCATAAATCCAAATTCTAACATGTTAAGGAAATTTTGTTCCTGGTTGTCACTTTCACTTTTTGGGCCCCCTTTAAGGCTTGAAGAATGCTGCATGGTACTTAAGCCATCAATATCCATGCCTTGTTGGTCCCATGCAGAACTATCCCCCTCCCACCCAAACATGAAGCATCATTGCCCTAAATTTCCTGTTCCCAGATTGATTCTGCTAGAATAACCTCTTCATCCACAACCTTCATATCTAAGTCATTTGGGTTCTCATCATCCTGCTCTCTGATGTCCTCGAAAATCAGCCCATATCGGACCCCATAAAACTCAGCAAATCATCCTGCTAATCCATATCACCTTCATCATCATCACATTCTTTATTCTCTCATCACATGCATGATGTGCATTGTCATTGGGATATGAATGTTAGGAGACCAGCTTTTGATTGAATTTGTTTCAATTTTTATAGGGGTGAAGGTAGATTCAAATAGTAAAGTTTCAGAGGTTTGGGCCGATCTTCTTCAAGAACATTTGACCTCTGGAGACTAACTCTGAACAACAGAAGAGAAGTTTTTCGCTGGGTGTATATTTGGAATTCCTTCTCTTGTCCAAGGGTTATTTTCTTTGTCTGGGCGGCTTAACAGGGAGGAATCTGAATCAAAATAATCTTCAATGGAGGTGTATTGTTCCAGTAAGTCAAACTCATTCCAGGTCTTGATATGAATGGGGATATTGATGCCACTGAGTATATCATATTCCTTCAAGGATATATTTCTTCAGAATTATAACGCAGCCAAACCTCAAAGAACAATTTTCTCTACTCAAAAGAACCATACTAGTTGACTAATTTGCTTCACCTATCAGTGTTTATTTCTAACTGAAGCTTTCTTTCAAGGTCACATGAGTAACCTTAATAATAGATAAGGGTTCACTTAAAGATCTAACAGCAAAACATATATTAGGAGAAAGAGAGGAAAAAACAAAACAAACCCAGAAAATTACAGATGGTGGCAGGGAGAAAATACCTTGCCTCCCACCAGTAAGCTTGACTTGAACCCCTTTGTCCACAAACTTGGCCAAATCTAACACCGTTTCTTTCCTACCTGACTGTAAAATACAACAAATTCAATCAGCAATAAAACTCCCGTGAACACACAAAAAACGCGCGCGCGCGCGCGCAGAGAGAGAGAGAGAGAGAGAGAGAGATGCCATGTCGTGTGATTCTGATCGCTGGCGTATGCAATTCCTGAAAAGCATATTAAGAGGGTGAAAGTTAGATTATTAAAACAGGAAGGAATTTGCCCCTCACCCCAACATTCGACATTATTGCATTTTTTTTTAAGACGATGTCGCACAAATACACAGAGACATTTTAACAAACATGTGGGTATCATTCTTCAAAATCTGTAAAAACAAACAGAAATAGGCAACCAATTTCATTCCGAACAAAAAGATGTTGGCAATCAATTTAATAGAGAGAGAGAGGGAGAGAAGTTGTCCATAAAGAAGAAGAAGAAGAATTGATCACCTGGGCGCTCGTCACTGAGCAAAAGAATTGGGTAAGTTTGAGATCTCCTCCCCGAATAGGGTATACTTTACAAAAACCCTACAACTGAAGTGAAACTGAGGAGTATATAATAAAAAAAGAAAATTTAAACAATATTAAACGGAAAAAAATTTTATTTCTAACACTGATTTTTAAAACACAACATATATTACTCACATAAATATTATATATCATATTTTAAAAACTCAACATAAATAATACTGTTTATATAAACAGTATATGTAAATAATATCATATCAAGTTTTAAATACTCGACATGATACTATTTATCTATTTTTATATCGAGTTTTAAAAATCAGTAAGTGTCAGAAATAAAATTTTTTTTCATTAACGTTGTTTTAAAATTTTTTTAATTTTTAAAATTATATATATATTTCTCTAAAACCGAGAGTCTTAGACCTCTTCCTACAAAATTAAAAATAAAATAAAATAAAATAAATGTAAGAGTCCTTTTGGGGGGTTGTTCTAAAACTGGGTGCTTCCAGTTCCATAGGCCTTCGCCCCAGTTTGATTTCGATTTTAATTCTTCTTTGAGATTCTAATTTTGGTTTGCTTTAATATTTTTTTACAATATATAAAACTTAATAAAAATGAATTCTTTATTTAACAATTATATTATTATTATAAAAACATTCATTTTCTTTATTCAAAATTATAAATAAATTTTAATAAAAAATATGAATGGAATATTTTAGTTTAAAAAATTACATCAAATATTTTAAATTTAGTCTAACTTTAAACTGAGCAACATACAATTTGAAATCTTATTCTTTTCTTTGTGTAATTTTAAGTTTGAATGTAGTTTCTGATTTCCATTAGTTGAATCTGAAAAAATACCAATCGACTTATAATGAGTTTTAAATGAACTACAAAAAATACGTGTAAATTAAAGTAATTGTTTTTTTTTTCTCCGATGAATAGCTCAACATCTACTTCTACAATATGTAAGTTGATGTTGTTACTGTCGCATTGTCATGTTCTCACTTTTAATTACATATCAAAATCTACTACTTTTTTCAAATTACATAACATATTAGCTGCGTTTGAAAATCATTTCTTTGTATTTTCATAATAGTATTATTTTCTAATAACTTCCTAGGTTATATAATTTTGTTCATATCAAAGAGTTCACAAATCATTTCTAAGGTATGTGAAAGATATTTATAAATTTCTTTCTAATTATCTTTAAATATTTTTCCCAAAATGTTTTCTAAAAATCACATAAATATATTTTCTCAAATGATCTTAAAAATATTTGTAGAAAGTTCTTTCATAAACAAATCTATATCATTTTCTAATTTTCATAATAATTTCTAAAATATTGAAAAGTAATTTCTAATTATTTCTAAAATAATTATAAACACTTTTCAAAAAATAATTTTCTCAAAAAAATAATGGTAAAACTTTGTACTTAAAATATAATTTCTAAATTATTTTCTCAATATAATTTTTGTAAATGACACTTCCTAAAGCATTTTCTCAAACAATCTCAAACATTTTATAAATATTAATTTCCAATAAATTTATTCTTAACTTGCACATATATTTTTTTTACAAGAAAATACAACCAATCGGAATCGAATCGGAGAAGAGAGGATAGAAGTAGAGAGATTTTAGTACTTGAACTATCCCTAGAGACTTGTACATACATTTATAGTTTGAAAAAAAATTACATTTCCATTATTAGGATTTTCCATCAAAAGGGATAATTTTTGCAATTAAATTTCTACAAACATCTTATTCAAATTTAATTTGCATACTTTAAAATAAATATATCTCCAATATTTCATACGGTCAAATAAATTTAAGAGGGCTTTGAAGGTTACTTTTATTGTTAAATTGTGTAAAACCCTAATACCATGAATTTATTTGAAATAAATTCAAATTCAAATAAATTGTACTTAGTTATTGATGGGACATGGTCCAAGATCCAGTTAGAATGGTTAACTCTTGAAAAGCCCATAAAGAACAGCTACCGATCAATATTCAAATATTCCTGATGACTATTCACCCAAATATCTCAGTTGCCCAGATTTTACAAATGATAGGTTTTGGTCGCACAAACCTCCCGAACGATAGGAGTTCAGTTGTCTCAAATATGATTTAACAAGCAAAGGTAACTGTCCCAATTGGGTATTCAGTTGTCGGTCCATCAAGCGATCGAACTCTAAAAACCCTTCATCGTTCGAATGACTGATTGATAGCTAACAGTTTTAATGATTCCAAGAAAATGTCAAAATGTCCTAACAGCCCTGATTTCCTATTTGAAAGCAATATTTTTAAGATCTTTTAGTTGAGGAAAGAATCTCACCAGAAAACAAAAATTTCCCAAAGAATGAGAACCACAATCAATTCAGAATATTGAACTCTCGAGATTTTTGGATCTATTCGATAAGGAAAGTAAGGTTGAACCACCCCAACAACGCATAGCTCTCATAGGTATAAGACATCCTAAAATCCTTCAAACTAGGTACGCTCTTTTGACCTCACATATTGGGCACTCAAATCACAAGGAACTACTCCCTTGAGCTCTCAACATATTTCTCTTTTATTCGAAAACTGCTCTTTTTGACTTGAGCGTTGAAATTTCCCCGCGGAGCACCCTCTGATAGTTTTTGCAGCTATTATATCCATTCTGACGACAACCGTTCAAGCCTACAAGGAGTAGTATCTATGAAGCTGTAACCCACATCCAACAATTATCATTTATTTTTATTAAAAGACAATAAATAGAGTTATTTTATATTAGGCCTTGGGGTTTTCAAATTTTGTAATTATGCCCCTATGCTTTTCAAAAATTACAATTTTGCCATAGAAACTTTTGAAAGTTTGCATTTGGGATCTCTCACTAAGTTTGGGTATTTAACATTTCTAGTCGATATTCAAAATCATCACAGAAAGATTCACGGGTCATTTTTGTTAGGTATTCACTATCCAATCACTGAAACTCTTGAATTTTTCTATGATCCTGATAAACACAACGGTGTAGAATGAAAATTTTGCGTAGGTTGTTCAATTTTGATCCTTGAATAGGAGTTCTAAGGGGTTGAAAATGTTGTAGAAGTGAAAAGGAAAGTGTTTCAAGATTCAATTTTGTCTTTTTTTTTTAAGTGCAAAATTTCTGTGTAGAGACTCATGTGGACTAAAATCAAAGCTCAGACTTGAAGGTGATGAAAATTTTGGAGCTTTTACAAAAGTTGTTAATGGTGCAAGCAGAATTTGCAGAATAGAGAAGTCTTCGTCAAAATCCAGTTTTCCTTTTAAGAAAAGCCTAAAAGGTTTAACAAATAAAGATTCAAGTTAGAATGCAAAAGAAATTAAAGCTAGAGCAATCAAATTTAGAGCATTTCTGGAGGCCATCAATGATGGACCAAATTGAAGAACATGAGATCTTGTAGCAAAATGTTTCATGGTGTTCAAATAGGCCTTTGGTTATGGAAATTAAGGGTTTTGGGCACATTGTGCCATAGTCTAAAGTTCCAAACTTCATCAATGGCTGGCTAAGTTGTAGAGAGGAAGAAGATGGTGAGAAGATACACAATTATAGGTTTTAGATGCAAAAAAAGGCTTCTAACCACATAATTTAATATAAACAAAAGGATTAAAGCCTTGCCCAAATGAATTGATGAAAAAGACTTTGAAGTTGCTTCTCTTAGTTTTCACATCGGCATAAGAGAAGCTTGTGTGAGTGGTAATTTCAAACGTGAGTGGTGACGAGTGAGTTTTGGAATTTACACAAAGAGAGATAAAGAGAAAGAGGTAGAGAGAATAAGAGGGAAAAGTTTAGTCTTTGCTCAGGTGTGCATTGAGCAAAGGAGGGTGGGGTGATTTATAAAAGTCATTGTTCGAAATAGATATCAAGTAACCCATGTGAGTTTGACCCAACCCAAATGAATTTTTGAAATTCAAATTTAAAGAATTGAAAATGGAAAGAGTAGAGGGAGTGGCATTCTGGAGTGGGAAAAAGACAACCCCAACTTCCCATTATTTTTGAATTTCAAAATGAGAAGAAAAAGTGGGATTTTAGATAATTGAGAAATTAAATGAAAAAAAAAATAGAGAACCTTTCTTCTTCACTGACATCAATTGAGGGCTTGAAGATCTGATAATATACCAACAAAATTCAAAAGGTACCTGGATTGTGAAAATTAAAGACAAAATCGTACGTGACTGTTCTTTGACTTGTGCATCAAAAAAATGTTAGTGATTCAACCCTAAATTTTGAAATTAGAATTATAATATTTGAATTTTTTAGGCTTGAAAATCTATGCTTGGGTGTCTTAAAATTATAATCATTAGTATCAGAGCAGTATTAGGTTGTTTCCTAATTTTATTTTTTATTTTTTTTTGATGTAAAGAATGACATGGATCATAATAAGATGCCATTTTTTAGAGCAACCCGGAGTGTATTTTTTTGTAAAAAAATGTAAATGGTAACTTTCATTATAGTTGTCGAAATTCTCTAAAATTTTAACAGTAGAATACCCATAACATAAGGAATGATTTTGCAAAAAATCATGCTGCACGTTTGGTATTTTTAGAGATATATGAAACTTTATTTGAAATTTAATATGCTTATTTCTCCTAAAACACTGTGGTTCATGATCTTCTATTTATATGGTTAGATTCTTTGTGAAAAACTCTTTCCAACCATATAAAGAACGTGCAAAATGGTTTAGAAATGAAAAAGATATGACCATGAGAAGTTAAGATTGAAACGGAGAATTTCATAATAAAGGAAGAAGATGATGAATAGTAAAAATATGTTATTCCCACCCCCAGCCAAGATCTTGAAAATAAAGGGTAGCCAAAATCTGGTGACTAAATGCAGCCGACAAGACAGCACTTGGAGGTCATGTGTCGACCTAGATGAGTGGGTGCATGGCTAAGCTAGCCCACCCCTCACGGTGGTGCGTAGGGGCACATGAGGAGCCCGTTCTAGTAGGAAATTTTATAGAAACAAATCTTAAGGCTATGTAGATTTTTCAGTAATTTTTAATTTATTTTTCTGATATTAAAAATATTTTTTTATTAATTTTTAAATTAATAAAATGCTTTAAAAGTACAAAAAAAAAAATTAATTTTCAGTTTCAAAATTTCTGAAAATTTTTTTATGAGTTAATAAAATTGTTTTCGAATTATTAACTACCTAAACAAAATTTTTTATACCTATTTGTTTTTATACTCATTTATTTATGTATAAAAATTTTATTTTTTTAACATAAAATTAATTGAATGTCGAGTATAATGATTAGATTCGGTATTTTTTTTGTGGTTGACTTTGTGACTAATCCAACGATAATACCTTATCTCTTTAGAATAAGGTGATCTTCAAATACACTCTTAGCATTCTCCATAGGAGAGCTAGAGATGAGAGAACTTCAAAGCGTTTAACAAAACTAAATATAATAAGAAATTATAAAATGAATCAACTTTGTCACAACATTGGAGGATTATAAATCAAAAATGCTTGGAGCTTTTGTACATGGGTCACCGGTTTAGGGGGTTTTCATGTTGACATTAACATGATAAGAAATTCTCTCCCTGATGTTTTGATAATTATGGCTGATAAAATAATAGAAGATAATAATCAAATGATTCTTAAGACTTTTAGAACCAAACTACTTAAAATGTGAAGAGCTAAACAAATTGAAATCAAGATGAAGAAATCACTATCCTTAAGGATAAATAGCTCTGGTTCACGTGCTATGAGGAGATTTGCTCCCACTGATAGATGTGACACAATTTCTATGTATCAAGATTTCGGACAAATATAACCTCATCGAATGTTGTGTATAGTGCGAAGTAAATGTCGTTCCAACAAGAATATTATGTATTACCAATTATAAAATATCCTATTTAAGTTGGACAAAACGAATCAAGATTGCAAAGATATCAAAATTACAAAAATATCAAAAACAGAATATTAAAGAATAAAAACCATAGTTTAATAAAATACTAGAACATCAATTTCATCTATCTTTAATTTTTTTATATGGTCGAAATCTTTCAAATCTCTTAAAATTTATTGACTAAAGATTCATTCTTAATGATAACAGATTTTCCTAAATTAGATTCACCCAATGATCATGTAATGAAACCCTAATTTGATTAACAAAACTCAATGGTCATACAATCTTGATTAGCCTGAATTACATTAAGAACTATGGAATATCTAAAATCTAGGATTTCTCCTAAAATATCCACACACAGAATTAATCATCCATTGATCTCATAACCCTATATGAATTTTATTGTATTGGTCAGATTTCATGCAATCTTCTCTCAATTTTATGCATGTAATCACAAATTATCAAATCGTAGGGTCATTTACGAATGAAGCATTAAGTTCAACAATGAAATCTTATCAAACAGTGAACATGCCAATAAAAATTTAAGAGAAAAAAATGAATCAAACCATACTATTAATCAAAAAGCAGAATCTATCCAGTTCTAGGAACAAAAAATCTAAATAAACATAATAAAGAAAAATAAAAAAGGTAAAGAAAATATCTCTAGATGGAAGAACCCATCTAAGGAGAAGTCTACTAGGGTTTCTCTCCTCCCTTTTAAGTACAAAGGATGTCTTCTTCTTATAATTTAAATTCTAAGAGTTCTAAATAACTAAAAATTTGTGAGTATTCATAATAGCTTGATATTTCATTTGGATTTGGGTTTTTAAAACTCATGGGCCTTGATTTCTAGTATTGTAGTAATTTCGACTCAAATTTCAAATATCTTTTGATCTGACCTAGTCTTTGAAGTCTTCATAAGATTTGTAGGTCTTAAAGTTTTTTTTTCCAACCTAATAAGAAAAAGGTCATCGTATATTGAGCAGAAAGTTATGCTCAAAATATTAATTAATGTTTGTATAGTCCAATATCCTTGAACAAGCCCAATAATCCTAAAATAAAACTCACGAAAATAATCAGTGTAAAATCATGAAATAAAACTTAAAACAGTCCTAAAAGTCATAAATAAAACTTAAAATAAAATAAAATAAAATAAAATAATTCAAGTGTATAAAAATATCGCTATCAAATACCTTCACACTTGAATTTTGTTTGTCCTCAAGTAAGAATAAATTTTTGCTCAAAACCAATTCAACCTCCAAAGTCCCTAACCATGTACATAACAAGTTCAAATCAGAGTTGTAATCAATACAATCAATACTTCACAATATCCAGGACTAAAATAACTATTGCATCTCATATAGTCTCATCGAAATCTAAAACAATGCAAGACTCAACCACCCTCAAAATTGATTCACTTAATAGAATGAAAGAAAATACTAATCAACTGCTTAAAACACTCATTTTATGCAATGATACGTGTATCACTCAAATCAACATAATGAAATAACATTACTATAAATTTGTTCATATATCAAATCTCTACCACTTATATATGAAATCTACACATCAATCAAAAAAGTCTTTTATTTGGTTGAATTGGAGGTTAAGGTAAATGGTAGGATAAATGGTAAAATATAGGGTTAAAATAATTAACTAACTATACCTAAATATCAAGACATGACATCATTTATGTCAAAACAAAGAAAATACTAACTCTAAACAATGTGATAAACCACTTATTCAAAGCAGAAAAACAAAGAAAATGTATTTCACTATAAGAGTGAATAATATCAAGAATGAAATTTTTTTTTTTCTATTTTTTCCTTCTTTTTTTTCTTTTGCTTTTTCCATTTTTTCCTTCTTTTTTTCTTTTTCTTTTTAACCAACACTTTTCTTTTTTATTTTTTTGTCGATTTTTTTCCCATAAATCACTTAACAAGATAATGACTCAAAACATATATAAAATTTGAACAAAACAATAATACCTAAAAATATAATGTCACGTTATCAACTATAAGTATATTAGTAAATTCAGGTTTAAATTTTGGAGTTAGAAATAGATAGGTCTTTAGATAAATTATGTGGGTAACATATGAAAGAAAAGATTTAAACTCAAATTGGTTAACTAAGGGATATAAATGATTGGGTTGGTATTTTTCAGAAGTCAAAAATATGTAAAGTTAAGTGTCCTAATCATTTTGGTGCATAAAAATCATGAATGTGGTCTCAAAATATATAACAAAATAAGTTTTAAAATGATCAAATCATATGTGATATACGCTCAATAAAAAAATAATAAAAACGAAAAATTAATATATAAGTCTCAAATCCTCACTAAGATAAATTTGATATTAAATCTTGCATATTTATCTTTCAAATCAGTTATAAAAAGATGAATAGTCACTCATGTATCAAATAACTACTAATACTAACATCTATCATGCAACCAAATTCAAAACAAGTAACATATAAAGACTAAAAAACTCAAGAAAATTTAGTTGGTATAGAAAAAATTTTATCAAAACTTGAGAAATTCAGCAAAAGTCAAGATTTTTTTTTTCAAAAAAAACTCTTAAAAATCCTAAAATCAGAATGAAATAAAAAAAAATGTCATAAAAAACATAATGAAATAAATCAAAATAAGGTTCCTAAAAATCAAAATGCACTCCCACACTTAAACCAAATATTGTCCACAATTAAAAAAAAATGAAATACTAAAATTAAGAAAAGAGAATAAAAAACTTCCCTAAATAAAGCAGTGAACTTGCAGTTTATTCTTTAACAATTTCTTCTCTTCTGATAAATTTTCACAGTATGTAAATTTATTGCATTATGTCATGCCTTTGTTCTTCTCTTATCAATTATCGCATTCTCATATATAAATTTGACATTTGAAATCTCATCAAATTTCCTCTTGTTAGTGATTCCTTCCTTGAGGAATCTCTCGTATCTCGGTACCTCTTTGATGACATTCAAAAAATGAATATTTGTAACATCGACACCTCGGTGTACTCATTCTTGTACTGCCCTTCATTTCATATATGAGATCACATATATTTCCATATAGAAAATTCACTAAGAAATTTTTTCACTAAAACCGCTTCAGAAACGATTTCGGTCCAAATCGGCGGAAATAAAAATTTTCCAAAATGACCATCCATGGTCCAGAGATAATCAGAATGATTCTAGAGTGTCTAAGAACCTCAAATTAGGGTAAATCAGGATAAAACTTGTTTCGTAAAACTAAATTCTCAAATTTCTAGAAAATAGCCCGAAAACCCTAATTTGGGACAGAGGGCGTCTGGAAAGACTAAACGATCACGTTTCGATGCGAGATGAATTAAGTTAGACCTAATAGGAGGTTAGGGGTCTAGTGTGCAATTATGAAAAATTTTGGGGTCAAAATGGAAATTCCATAGGTTTGGGACTTGTTTGCAATTTACAAAAACCTAGAAATAATTTAATGATTTTATTTTCCTAAAACCCTAATTAAACAAGTGTAGAGAGGAGAAGGAATGTGATTGGCCAAAGGTGTGAACAAATGTGAACAAGTGTGAACATAAGGTAGTTGAAATTTTTAATTTTGGAAAATTTTAATCCTAAGGTAGAGAGGTGCTTGTAGTGTGATGGTTTAATAAGGGCCTTAGGATCTTGACGGTGGGACCCACACATTAAATGAGAGTGTGAGTTGTAGAGAGTGAAAGAAATCTTGTAGAGAAAATTAGGAAGTAAAAAGAAAATAAAAATTTAAATGGCAAATGATCCAATAGCTAGGATTAATCTTCAAACATTAGAGGGCCAAGATTAGATGTGAGTAAAGTAAAAGAGATTTGAAAACCCTAGCCATCATTCTACTCTTCCAAAAATGTGAATGAGAAAACAAAGGAACACAAGGACCCTCTTTATTTTCTCTCTAGGCTGTGAGTCCCATCCTTGAAGAAGCTTTTGATTTCTCCAAACAACACCTCAAATATTTTTACATAAATTCAACACTCTCAACCCCTAGAACAACATACCTAAAACCTAGAACCAAAGAAGAAATCTAGCTTGGTAATTTAAGGAAGAAACCGTGGACTTCAAGTGGAGAAAATCCAAGGATTCTTCAAGTTTCATTCCATATCTTTGGGTAAGAAAGTTTTCTCTTTGTCCCTACTATAACATATGTTGATTTGGAGCCAAAATAAGGAAGTTAACATGTTAGACCTAGGGAGGCCGAAAGCTAGGAGCAAGGAGGAGAGAATGATCTTTGAAGATAAGGTTTTTTTTTTTTTTTTGGACTTGAGACAACAAAATCTAAGTTAAAACAAACTCTACACCTTGCTGAAATTTTTAGATCTTGTGTTTGGTTAAAACTTGTGATGATTTGGTTAGTTGTTTTGAAAAATCCTTGAATCTAGTCCAAAAAAAATCTTAAGTCCATGTTTTGAAGTTTTTAATCATCATATAAATCATGTTGAACATTTGGTTTGGTGATCTGAATTTAAAGGAGGAAGGAAAGATTTGATTTAAACATAGAAACTTTAAATTTCTGCAAAACAGGGTATTCTGACCTAGCTGTGATCTTTCTATCCTAACTTTTTCTGCACAAATGAAAATTAAGTGAGACTTTCTGCATATGAAACTAGACTTTCATAGCTTGAAAATGAGATCTGATTCGTTGAATTCTAAAGAGAATTGGATTTTTAGTGATTTTTCAAAGTTAGATGTTTTGCTGGAAAAATGTCTTGTCCTGCCCTATTTCTGCCGTGGAATTGTCCTCAATTTTGAGATGTATTCTGGTCTGAACCAACCTAAACCCTAGCTATAAAATTTGTAAATCTATGTCTTATCTTTAATTTGAGATAAGAATTGTGTGATTTGGATATGTGTGGTGAAAGTTATAGCCCGTTTCCCATGACTGCATAGATTAGAAATTTTGCAGTCATGGTGACTTAGAATGAATCTTTATGTCTTTATGTGATTGAAGTAGACTTAAACTAGAAATATAAAGAATTGTTGTTTTATAGTTAGCATAGGTGTACTAAGTAAGGTCATAAAGTTGTCTGTTAGTTTGGTAAATGGCTTGGAATATAAAAAATGTATATGAGCATATGTATGTAACAAGATTGGAAATAAATTGTTGTGCAAATTTTTGAGGTATGTATATGTGTGTGGTAAAATCATAAAGTGTGTGTATAAATGAGCATGAGTTAAAGTGTGAAATGAATGTACAACATGGATACGGACTATTTTGGGGTATACAAAGAGGTGGAATATGGGAGCAATGATTTTGGTGGTTTAAAGTGGTATTGTCTTCTTAGAAGGGTAGGAGAGATGTTACAACCCTACTTATATTTGCCCTAAGTCTTGATTCTAGGTTTAGGGTTTTAACTGTAATACACACTTAATATAATGACATTTTTTTATACATGATATAGGTAGCATTGTAGTGACTTGCTTGGTGATCGAACGATGAGAGCACTTTTCTTCTTGTAGTGGTGCATTTTAGGAAGTGACGTACCCTCCCGTATACTGTGAGTGAGACTTTGATGCTATGTTTTAATTGAACAAATTTATATTTTATGGCTTTTCAAACAACATGTTTTGATGGCATGTGTGGAAGCATATAATTTAGACTATGTTTTATAATTGTTCCTTTGTGATTCATTGGAGTGCCTCAAATGAGTTGATTCGAATGTTATGCATCCATGATTTGTATTAAAATAACATTGTGCCACTATTTGAGAACTTGATCCGTTTTATATGCTACTATTACATTAACATACTGATTTGAAATGATTTGATGAAATATATTGGTACACGGATTTGATATATTTTGATGATATATGTGGGCTGGATGCCTACTGAGATATGATGATACGATGATGTATCCTTAATGGATTTTCGTAACTACAAAGGGCATTTGTTGAGGCACCCATTGTGTTCGGATACGCTTCTGCAGGAGGTATCCCCAAACGTCAGTGTTGTATAGTTGCGGCCAGTTGAATCATATCGGGGAAGACATGTGTGACGCCACTGTTTAGCAGCGGACGGGATTTTATATATGGTTGATTGATTATGATTTTCGTATGGGCCCAGTTGAACCAATATGATGGGGAGGTTCGTCATTTATAGGCAGTCTATCACTGGGAGTTGCTTGTATGTGCCAACGTTGGGGTAGAGAGCTAATTTTATTATTTACATATGAAAAACCCCCAATGCGCCTGTTATTGGTTGAGGTAGACCTTTGCCAGGGTTGTTTTCTTGACAAGCTCTAAATGATTTCGAAAATATAAATGGATGCATACTTTGATACTATAATGTGTGATATGTGATCACTTGATTTCTAGAAATGACATGCTTAGTTTTGATATCATTATGGTTTTGAAATATAGTTTGACACTCCCTGTTCACACATATTATTGAAAACATATTGTCAATCCCCTCACTTACTGAATATTTTCCCATAATACTCACCCCTATCTGGAACAGTAGATGAAGGCCCTGTCATTTCCCCCATCACAATTGTGTGAGCGCGTGACCCTGTCTCAGCGCCAGATGATGAAGCATCTCCTAATCTCCTTGGTTCACCCTCACTAGTGCTTCCTTTCCCCGAAAACTCACTATCTTTCAAGGCAAGAGTCTTCATTAGAATGGCTCCCAATAGATCCGAGCGCTCCGATAGAACAATCAGCTTGCGCCTTGACGAAAGCAAAAATGATGAAATTTTTCTTCCCTTCGACAAGGGAGAAGAAGACTTTTTGTAACGTCGACTCCGCGGTGTCGAAAATTTGTACTATCGTTCCTAAATTAAATAAAATATTCCTCAATTTATATATATGAGAAATTTTTAATTTTATTGATTTTCGATTTTGGGGTTTTTAAATTTAATTTTTGGTATATTTTAAATACCGTTTTTGGGATTTGTAAAATAAAGTTAGTATAAATATATATATATATAAATAATTATTTATTTATTAGTTAATTTATTTATTTATTTCCTTAATTAATTATTTATAAAACACTCTCTTTATATATATATATATAAAAAGATATATATATATAAATAATAATAATAATATAAAAAAGAAAAAAAAGAAAAAAAAAAGATAAAAAACGGGTTAGGGTTAGAAAACCCTAACCCTTTTCCCATTCTCTCTCCCTCTCTCTCTTTCTCCCGTCGCCGCTCCCTCTCCTCAGCCGCAGACGGCCAACCACTCTGCCACCCACGGCCACTAGCAACCGCCGATCGTTTCTCTCTCCTTCCTTCTCTCACCATCTCTCAGTCCCTCAATCGCTCACTCTCTCTCCCGTGAGCTCTCCCCACTCTCCTAATCGCGCGCGCGACTGCGCGCAACAGCAGCGCTCCCCAGCGCTCGCGCGACCACCAGCCCCAGCGCTCGAACGCTGACAGCCCCCAGCGCGCGCGACTGCAGTGAGCGACTGTCCCTGCGCGCGACTATAGCGCTGCCTTACCCTTGCTTGCACTGCACGAGCGCCCTGCTCTCTCCTTCGAGAGCCCACTGAAATCTTGTGGCATCTTCACTGCATAGGTAATGGTTGGTCTCTCAATAACCCTAAAGTTTAATTCTTTAGGTGATTTAGTCTAACTGGTAGAAATTGTTTCAATTGGAAATACTACAGGTCCCAGCATGAACTGAATGGCGCACGGAAGGGTAGATTTGTGGACTGCGGAAAACCCTAGGTGAGGGATTTCTACCTGATTTAGTTAATTGAATGTATTTAGAGTAAATTAGGATAAAAAGTGTTGTATATGTGTAGGATGTATGTTAGATTCGATTTTATAATGCTTTGGGTGAAATTATATGTGATTATTAAGGCTAAGTATAGAATTTTAAATGAATTGAGTTGTTCTAGATGATAGAATCGTATTGACTTGATTTGAATAACTGCTCTTAGAGTTTAATTTGACGAATGCACGAAAATAGTCGAATTTGGGATTTAAGTTTAAGAATTTATGCAGTCTTTTTAATTATAAGTTGTCATGTATATAGGAAATCAAAATATTATTTCCGTATGATGAAAATAGGCTTCAATACCTTTAAAATGACATATGGTTTGAAGAAATCGGATGAGAATTGAAAAGTGTATGAATTTTCAAAGGTTTTTCTAATTTATAGGGAATTTATGTATTTAGACGTGTTTTCGATTTTGAACGATTTTAGGTTTGAATTTAGCTTGATTTTGATTTGGTTATTTACTTATAATGGAATGAAAATTGATGACATTGGAGTTTATTCATAAATTGGAGAGTTAAGGTTTGTACAAACTTAGGGAAAATGATAAACCCTAAAAATAATTGAAAATTTGATGATTTATGTGATACTTTGATTAGGTTGATCTTGTTGGAGACTTGAGGAGTCAAATTCGGATTTGTTTTGGAAATAGGGAGTGACCACCCTCCCTAGAATGTGAGTGGGACCCTAATCTCTTGCATGAAATAGTGAAACCTGATTTTACATTGTTTTTAAACAAAACATGCTTTGATATGCCTTGATTTGATGTGTGATATTTAATCTCAAATCTGTTTTGTGACTATTGGAATGTCGTGCTTATGTTTTCTACGATTATGCATCCATGCTTGAAAAGAAATGAAATTGTGCCATGATTTGAGAAATGGAATGTTTTCTATACTACCATTGCATCGGTTGATTTGAAATGATTTTGATGAAATGTATTTGGCACACGGATTTGAAATGTTTTGATAAACTGTGAGGGTACCGGGATGCCCACTTGTGATGCGATACTATGATGATGATATTGATGATTCCGTAGCTACGAAGGGCGTTTGTAGAGGCATGAGTTGCCCGGATACGCTTTGGCCAGAGGTATCCGCAAACGTCGTGATTGCGATATGTATGGGCCCGGTTGAACCGAAAGGGGAGGTCCGTCAAAATAGACAGTCTAGCACCGGGAGTTGCTTGTACATGATTGTGATATTCCGTATGGGCCCGGTTGAACCATGTATTGGGGAGGTCCATCAGCATAGGCGGTCTAGCACCGGGAGTTGCTTGTACGTGGTTGTGATGTTCCGTATGGGCCCAGTTGAACCGAAAGGGGAGGTCCGTCAGAATAGGCGGTCTAGCACTGGGAGTTGCTTGTACGTGCCAACGTCGGGGTAGAGAGCTATTTTGAAACACTTTGCATATTAAAACCCCAGATGCGCCTGTCCTTGGTCATGGTTGACCCTTGCCAGGATTCTTTCGGCTAGCTCTATATTATACTCGATTTTTAAATGGATGCATATATGTGTGATATCGTGTGACTGCATAAATGAGTTTATTGTATCGAACATATCATGATTTATTGCGAAACTTGAGTTATTGTTACGAATGATATTGTTTGACACTCCAATATTCACCCACACTATTAGTACTTGAGATTATCCCCTCACTCACTGAGTATTCTTCCCCGAATACTCACCCCTCCTCTTTCCCTCCCCAGACAGGATTATTGTTGCGCCGGAGCGACGCTTCAAATTTTGGAGATTTTGGTGGATTTGGTGATTCAGAAAGGTGAGACCTTAAGTTTAAATTGAAAGATGGATTATGTATTATATTTCGACCCGCGAGGTCTTGTTGAGGTCCGTAGTTGGCCGTGTACTTATTTTGGGATGACTGTATAAGTTATGTACGTTTATTTGCGAAACTCTCGTATTTCATTTGCATTGAGGCGATTGTATGTATTTGAATGTTACTTGGGAAATTTTGTTATACATTTGTATAAACTTAGGTCCGCTTGGTGTAGTGGCTGCTCATGCTCTAGTTGGGCATGACAGTAGAGGTCTGTGGCTAGGACTGTTGGTGATTTGTTAGCCTTGCGTTGTCTGGATGTCGGTTGGGAGATTGGTGGATGGTTTTGAGGCCGGGATGACCATTTTATTTTATTTACAGGATCATGTAAATGTACAGGTTTATACAGGTTATTTGTACATTGGGAGACCTCCGATTTATGGGGAGGCTTTGCCCGATTTTTTGTAGAAATACAGCCGGCATCCAGGTCAACGGGCAGCTGTTCACGATTCCCGATTCGGGGCGTGACACTTTTGGAGGGCTACAGACACCCCGATGGACTCCTGAGGAGATTCCCTCGCACCTAACTGAATCTGCCTATCGATGGTAATTTTCTCCAGTATAGCATCATCGAGGGCATCTATAGAATCGACCAATGCAACCTTTCCTCTCTCCAATAAGAGAGGCCTATCGATCTTCCTTTTCTCCCCAATCAGTAGGCCGGCTAAAGATAACATCTGATTATCTACCAGGGACTCGACCCATATACTCTGACTGGTGGACTTACAATAACCGTCGACCGACTGAATGAAGCGACCATGCTTAAATGCGGTTGGAGGTTTCAATCCTAAAGAAGGCCCCTCATTGGCATCGGGTAGGACATGGATACGATTCTTATCCGAAAACTCTACGAAGAAGAACTTGTGCATCCAGTTCTTATTGATGGACTCTTTATAGCAAAACTTCTAGTCAGACTCAAGTCGAGTCTGTAGTTTGTATCAATCCCTGGTTGAGCCACTGTTTCCACATCTCATCAAAATAAAGATGGACAACAAGATGTTAAAATCAAAGCGAAGACCACAACAACTGCTAGACGCCAGGCACTTGGGATCAGGAGAGTTGGAAATATATTCTAACGGCGTAGTACCTCTGCAAAGGACCTGTGTATAGAACTTTTAATCCATACTTAACCGATTGGAGGTATATCGGTACGCAACCCTCTGGCATCGTATTAGCCCCATCAGCTTCTGTGGAAGACACCAAGGCATACTCATCTCCCATCAGCATGTCAGTTTGGACTTCTTAAAGTTCCTTTAGGGACATAACACTCGTGATGTCACTGATGCTTGGAAAAGACTGAGAAGCGGACGTTTTTGCCATTGTTTCTGGAAATGACTTTTCTAACAGATCTCAAAGAAAGAAGAAGAATGAAGATGCCACGCACACATGAACAAATGGTCTTATAAAAATATCAAGAGACGATCCGTCTACCCCCAATAACGGCCTGCGATGCCAACATAACTCACGGTACCTTTCTCACCAAACGACACCCTCAGTAGGGGGCAAATGATGGGAAATAGCCCTAAATCTAACTCAGAAGGGTCAGCGCCAACAAGGCCCACACATAAGGTCCACAAGGGATAGCTACCGATTAATGTTCAACAGTCTTTATGATCATCTACCGAAGGGTCTCAATCGCCCAGATCTCCCGAATGATAAGACCTCAGTCGCTTCGCCAATTGAACATGATTTATCAAGTAATCGCCGTGATTGGGCATTCAGTCATCGGTCTATTGAATGAACTCTGAAGACCTTTCATCGGCCAAATGACTAATCGACAGCCGACAGTTCTAACGATACTAAGGAAAAGTCAAAATACCCTAATAGCTTTGATTTCCTATTTGAGGGCAGCATATTTAGGATTTTCAGATAAGGAAAAAATCCTTATAGGAAATGAAGGTTCCCATATAAGGAAGACAACGATCAATTCAGAATATCGAATTTTCAAAATTTCCAGATCGGTTAGAAAAGGAAAGTAGGGTTGAACCACCCCGACAGCGCACGGCTCTTGCAGGTATAAGATATCCTAAAACCCTCCAAGTTAGGTACGTTCCTTGAGCCTCATACATTGAGTACACTTATCACAGGGAACCTCTCTCTTCCCGAGCTCTTAATCTGTTTTTTTACATTCGAAAACCGTTCTTTTTGATTTAAGTGTCGGAGTCTCCCCTACCAAAGCGCTCTCTGGCGGTTTTTGCATGTCCCATATCTTTTTTACAGCAGTCGTTCGAGTCAACAAGAAGCCGGTATCTGTGGAGTCACAACCCACCTCCAACACCTAAAATCCATCTCTTTGGTGAGTTAATTTTTTCTTTCGTTTTAATTTTTCTTTGCGATCTGTTTATTCATGATAAAATATTTCTCTCTCTTCTGTATTTCTCTACTTCTGTTTCCATTAAAGGAAAAGAAAAACTCAAAATACCTAATTCAAAACCCAAAAAAAAAACTTAAAATTAAAACTAAGAAATACCGACCATAGCTTTGAAGGATTTGATCTTCCTTTAACAGCAACAACAGCTTTGAATGCCCTAACAGTGAGTCTAGATTAGTCTGTATAGAAAATTTTGAACCATTAGAACATCTACTATGAGCTATCATCCCTAATTCTTCATTAGCAACACTTGAATCGCCTTTAGTGTCCTTTTTTTTCTGTAAACCCTAACCCCAAACTGTAAATCCCCTAAAAATAGTTCTTTCTCTTGTAAAATCTATGAACATGAACAAAACCTTTTTTGTGTTTGTTTTGTTTGATTTTAAGGGAAAACAAAGGTCTATGAGAAGGAAAATAAATAGTGTGGATGGGAAACAAAAAATTATGTCTTTATAAAAAAGAAATATATAAGAATAGAGAGAGAGAAGAGTCTCGATGTAACACCGACATTGCGGTGTTCATACAAGTATACTATTCATGGAATATATATAAAATATTTGTCCGTTTATATATATATATATAAATTTAATTTGCATTGATTTTCGATTTTGAGGCTTTTTAATTTAAATTTTTGGTATATTACAATGTTGTTCCTGCGATTCGTAATGTAAAGTGAGTATAAAAATATATATATTTCCTTTATTAATTAAATTACTTATTTACTCATTTATTTATTTATAAATCTATTTTTATAAAATATATATATATATATATATATTAATAAATAATAATAATAATGATAAAAAAAGAATTTCGAATTAGGGCTAATAGCCCTAATTCCTCTCCACTCTCTCTCTCCCGTGCGACTCTTCACCTCCCTCACCGCAACCCTCTCCCTTCCGCCGCCGCCTCCCTCAGCCACAGCCTCCGCCGTGCTCCACCACCCCTCCCTCTACCTCGCTGTCTCACTCTCTCACTGTCGCCACCTCTTTCCCTCGGTCTCACTCTCTATCTCTCTCTTTCTCTCTAGGTAGCTCTCCGCCGCGATCGTCCGCCATCAACCACCGCGAATGTCCGTCTCCGCCTTGTTCCGCCTTCAACCGCCATCTCCGATCACCCATTCTCTCTCTACCTCCCACTGTTTTCCCTCTCGATTTTTCTCTCTTTCTCGCGATTTCCTTCCCGGGACTCACCACCGCCCGCCTTCACCGCCACTGCCTCCTTCCTCCGCCAGTGGCCGCCACCACCCTTTTCACTCCTCCCTGTTCTCTCACTCTCTCTTGGTTCCCTCTTTATTTCTCTCTCTATCACTCGCGATTCACTTTCCCGATCTCCCCCCTCGTGGTCTCCGAATCTCCCTCTCTTCTCAAATCTGTCTCTCCTCCGCCATTGCTATCAACCCACAGCTACCACCGACACCCTCCCTCTCACTCTCTAGCTCCCTCTGTTTCTCTCTGTCTACTTCCCTCTCTCTGTTCTTCTCTCTCAATTTTCCCTCTCTCTCTGTCTCTTTCATTCTCTCTCTATCCCCTTTAATCTCTCTGTCTCTCTCTAATTTTCCCTCTATCTCTCTCTACCTCACTCACTGTCTCTGACTCTCAATCTCTCTCTCTCTCTATACTCTCTCGCTGCGAAAGTAAGGATGAAATTTAGCTCTAGGGTTTCAGTATCCTTTGATGATTTAGCTAAATTACTTAATTTTGCCTTGAATTGAAAACATTGCAGGAATGGACTGAACGGAGGCTAGATCTACGAATCGAGGAAACCCTAGGTGAGGGATTTCTGACCGATTCAATTAATTTAATGCATTTAGGGTAAATTTAGGGTTAGAAGTGTTATATATGTTTAGGATGTATTTAGACTTGATTTATATACATTTCTAAAGATCTATAATTGAATGTTAGAATTAATTTTAGGCATTTACGTAAATTAGGCCGTTTAATACGAAAGAAGCATGCAAATGAATGATAGAATCGAATCGAATTGATTTGAATGGTTTCTTTAAAGTTTAATTTGAAATATGCATGAAAGCATTTGAGATCAGAGTTGGAATGAGATGTGCCTTGAAATGAAGTATACTGTAGCATTTTGTGTCTTTCTCAAGTTATATTAAGTTGTTAAATTTGCATAATGGTTTGTATATGAAGTATAGATAAAAAGTTGTGGTTATAGTTTAAGAACTATCGTAGTATTTTACATTATAAGTCGTGCTGCATATAGGAAATCAAAATACAACTCCTATATTATGAAAATAGATTTCTTTACGTTGAAAATGACATATGGTTTGAAGAAATCGAATGAAAAGTGAAAAGTGTATGATTTTTCAAAGATTTTTTCTATTTTGCAGGAATTTATTTATTTTAGAGTTGTTTTCGATTTTGAACGGCTTTAGGTTTGAATTAAGATTGATTTTGATTTTGTTATTTATTTATAAATGAAATGCAATTGATGACATTAGAGTATATTCAAAAATTGGAGAATTAAGGTTTATACAAACTTAGGGAAAATGATAAACCCTAAGATTTATTGGAAATTTGATGACAATTGTGATGATTTGATTAGGTTGATCTCTTTGGAGACTCGAGGAGTCGAGTTTGGTTTGATTGTGGAAATAGGGAGTGACCACCCTCCCTAGAATGTGAGTGGGACCCTAATCTTTTGCATGAAATAGTGAAACCTGATTTTATCTTGTTTTTAAACAAAATATGCTTTGATATGCATTGATTCGACGTGTGATATTAAATCTCAAATTTGTTTTGTGACTATTGGAGTGTCGTAAACTTATGATTTCTATGACTATGCATCCATGTTTAAATGAAATGAAATTGTGCTATGATTTGAGAACTTAAATGTTTTCTATTCTACCATTGCATCGGTTGTCGATTTGAAATGATTTTGATGAAATGTATTGGCACACGGTTTTGAATCGTTTTGATGAACTATGTGGGTTGGATGCTAACTAGTTTTGTGTTGATATGATGTGATTAAGTCCCGGTGGGGGACGGATGTTCTTGATTGATTCCGTACCTACGAATGGCGTTTGTAGAGGCACGGGTTGCCCGGATACGCTTTGGCCAGAGGTATCCGCAAACGTCGTGATTGCGATATGTATGGGCCTGGTTAAACCATGTATTGGGGAGGTCTGTCAGCATAGGCGGTCTAGCACCGGGAGTTGCTTGTACATGATTATGATGTTTCGTATGGGCCCAGTTGAACCGAAAGGGGAGGTCTGTCAGAATAGGCGGTCTAGCACTGGAAGTTGCTTGTACGTGCCAACGTTGGGGTAGAGACCAACTTTTAAACATTTATGCATAACAAAACCCCCGATGCGCCTGTCCTTGGTCATGGTTGACCCTTGCCAGGATTCTTTCGGCTTGCTCTATGTTATACTTGATTTTAAATGGATGCATATATGTATGATATTGTGTGAATGATTAAATGAGTTGATTTTATTCGAAAATATCATGATTTACTGTGAAATTTGAATCATTAGTTACAAATGATATTATTTGACACTCCAATTTTCACCTACACTATTAGTACTTGAGATTAATCCACTCACTCACTGAGTATTCTTCCCTAAGTACTCACCCCTCCTCTTTTCCTCCCCAGACAGGATTATTGTTGCGCCGGAGCGACGCTTCAGATTTTGGAGATTTTGATGGATTTGGGTGATTCACGACGGTGACATCTTAAGTTTAATTTGAAAGATGAATTACGTATTATATTTTCGACTCTACGAGGTCTTGTTGAGGTCCGTAGTTGACTGTGTACTTATTTTGGGATGACTGTATAATTTATGTATATTTATTTGTGAAACTCTCATATTTCATTTGCATTGAGGCGATTGTACGTATTTGAATGTTACTTGGGAAAAAGTATTGTATATTATATAAAATTTTAGGTCCACTCAGTGTAGTGGCTGCTCATGCCCTAGTTGGACATGACAGTAGAGGTCTGTGGTTAGGTCTGTTAGAAATTTTATAGCCTTGCGTTGTTCTGAATGTTGGCTGTGGGACTTGGTTGATTTTGGAGAGGCCAGGATGGCCATTTGTTTATTTTACAGAATGAATGTTGATATACAGGTGAAATTGTACATGGGATACCTCTGATTTATGGGGAGGTTCTGTCCGATTTTCTGTAAAAATACAGCCGATATTCAGGATAACGGGCGGCTGTTCGCGATCCCGGTTCAGGGCGTGACAGTCGAAGGGATAATTCAATGTTTAAAGCCCTCTTTCTCTTTCTCAATTCGGTCATCCTATTTTTAAATTTCAAATTTGAGTAAAATAAAAAAGAAAAGAAAAAAAATCGGAGAAGAAGAAGAAAATGAGTAGTTTTGTAGGAAATTTAATGACAGGTGTCAAAGAGGAAGTCTTGCAAAAAATTGAATGAGAGAGCCGTTAGGGATGAAGTGTTGCAAGAAAGTCAATGTAACATCTCCCCCTTCCTTCTTGGTTTTCTAAAAAATGTACACTTTTATAGAGGGGATAATTACAAGAATAATCTCTAAACTTTATCTAAATTTTACCGACTAATTCTTATAATTAAAAATATGGTATTCAAAATTTTAAAACCGTTATATATTAATACTTTTGTTACAGATGATAACATATTATCCGTTAAATACTAATATAAAATGATATAACAACTTAAATAGACGTACTGATACTGATTTGTTATTATCACTCAGTATCAAAAGACATGTCATGTTGCTATACCATAAATTGCTGATGTGGCAACCTAAACCCATATACGAAAGCTATAAAATTGCCAAACACACCTTATCTCCCTCTCTCTCTCGTTTTTCCTTTTTTTTCTTTTTTTCTTTTTTTTTAATTTGTCTCTTATCTCTCTTCCCAAACAAACCCTCTCTCTCCCTCTCTCTCTCACAAATCTAAAAGAACTCCAGGAGATGTTCGACAACAAAGCTAAATAAAAGTTGGTCTTCTTTTGCTACCCCTTTTCTCTCTCTATGCTTTTTTATCTCTACACCCTTTCTCTACCCATTTGAGAATTGTTTCTGTTGGGGTCGATTTTCGTCTTACAGATACTTGCTCTTCTGATTCGAGCAGAGAGTCGATGACTGTGGTGTTCGTCGGTTCACGGATGAGAAACCTGCAAAAACCCTACCGGAGCTGACCCGACGGGAGGACTCCGACACTCAAGTCAGTATGAGTGATGAAATAAAGGCTGATAGTAGTCATAGATATCATACCTCCGATTATATATAGAGTAGAATACGAAAACATACATGTGATTGTATAAGATTGAGCATAAAAACCTACATTTATCGGTGTATGTAATTGGATATAGAACCCCCTCTGAATGACGTGTAGAATTGGGTATAGAACCCCTCTCTGAACGATGTATAGAACTAGGATAGAACCCCCCTTTGAACGATATATAAAATTGGGTATAGAACCCCTCTTTGAATGACGTATATAATTGCCTCTCTTTCATGTGTAAAAAACTGAGTTCTCTATCGAGAGTTGTTTATGCTCTGTATTTATAGCCTTCTAAGGATGTGGAAAACCATAGTTTCTTTTTGTTTGAAATCTTTCAAGATGGTTAGGATTGTAATTAGAGACTTTTGAAAGATTTAGACTTCCCCAAAATTTAAGAAAGTTTAGAACTTTAGAAAGATTCTTATTCTTTATGAGCGTCCACGAGAATATGGAAAGATTTGATCTTGATGGTGATTGCTTTCCTTATCGAATAACCATATATGATTTTGGAGACCTATTAAATAGGGTATCATTAGTTTTAATTAAACAAAAATCAACAAAGATAACAACCAAAGATTAGGCATGATTGTTGATTCTATCTTTACCCCTACCAGTTCCTCTACACTGCTAATGTTGAGGCGAAAATTGGGTTTGATTATTAAAAAAGCACTATTGACATACTCGCTGTCGACCTTCAATTGATCAGACAGATTAGCAGCAGAAACCCAAATTTCCATTTGAGAAAATTGCTATTTAATCCCATCTTGACCCAACTTCACTTGCTTCAAATTTGCCTATTGAATCTATGTTTAGCAATGAAGCGATTAATGATTTCACTAATTCATCTTCAATTTTATTTCGTTTGCAAATCCTTAACTTTCCCTCTGAATTTCTTGAAAATTCTAGCTTTTCTTTTGCTGTAGTGGCTTGGTAATTCAAGTCCTAGATTCTAGCTCTTCTGAAATGGGGTTTTTGAAGAGAGAGAGAGAAGGTTAATTGAGGATGATAGTGAGGAAGAGAAGATGGTAGAGAGGGGAGTGCAAGGATGATTCTAAGAAGGAAATTCTGATGATTGTGGGAAGTAAACAGGACGGATTGAGACAGAATTTTAAAACCCCTTTTTTCAAACCTCAGATTATTTAACCACTATTTTATAAACTTTTAAAACCCTAATATAAAATTTTTAAACCCTAATTTACATTGTGAATTCGTCGCAAGCATTAGCTAATTTTGTAAGGCTTGCCATATTAGCAATTTTCATAGCGTGATACTGTCAACTTAGCAATATGTCTTTTGTTGCTGACATGTCAATGACACGTCAGCACCCGTATATTCATCTAGACTATCACGTCATTCCATATTAATATTTAACGGACACTCTGTCGTTTTCTGTAATGAAAGGATCAGCACGTTACAATTTTGAAAGTTTGAATATCATAAGATTGCATTTTTAATTATGGGGATTAATTTGTAAAATACATATAATTACCTCTTTTATAGAGAGGGAGAGAGTAATTAAATGCATCAAAAGAAGCATGGAAATTACTTTGGGGATCTTTGTGGGCTATTGGGATGAATGCAATGATTCTCATATATTTGTTCTTCATTTTTAGTGGAGTTTATGTGTTATGAATTTTTTGTTCATTTTAAATGGTAAAATACAAGATCTTTGTTGGCTTTAGCTCAACAATCTTCTTAAATAGTTCAATTTGGTTTAGATTTAAAATAATTCGACTTTTAATAGTCAAAATTGAATTAATTTAATTCAATTTGATTTCAGTTATAAAAATTTTAATATGATTAATAATTGAAAATTGAAATTTTTTTTATCATGTATCCTACTGAAATCTGAATTTTAGAAGAGAGAGTGGTTTTGAGGTTGTTTTTGTGTTGAAAGAGAGTTAATAGAGGGAAAGTGGTTTAGCTGTGAATAAAATTTGAGGAACAAGAGAAAGAGGGATATGACATACAAAGGAGGTAGAGATATAAAATGGGGAGGGGAAAGAGATAGAGGAAGTGAAAATTACTATCCTTAAGGGACAGTTTAGTGATCACAATTTCCTTTCCAATCCCGTAATCTAAGATTTAAATCTCATTTAACACAAAAAAAAGGTAAAACTACTCGTCTCCTTTTTGGTGCATAAGGTTGTTGTAGGCATCGGTGTTTGGTTTTTCAAACACCAATTTCAATGGAATTATATAAATTATGCCTTAAGTGGCTGACTAGTTTTCTCTAAAACATGGGCTCCTAAAAAATAGACCCATACAAACAATAAATTAAAATAAAAATAAAAATATATATGAAATTTGTTCATTTTCTTGAGTGAAGTACATTTATAGAGGTCATTAGTCTTCTAAACCACTATATCACAAATTCTTTTCCTTATCATTATATAATAAAAAAATAAAAGATTATTCATTATCATCATCATTCTTATCATATAAATTGTATAACAAATTTGTATATTTTTTGAATGAAGTACATTTATAACTCGTTTTCTCTCTCTTACGTGGACATAGGTTTTCCAAACCACTATATTACCAATTCTTTTCCTTGCGTTGAAACTAAGCAAATCTTTTACTCCTATTGTTAAATTTAGAAAAAGTTTTTCTTATGTTTATAGGATTATATTAGAGTGAAAACTAAGCAAATCCTTATGTGTATAAAAGATTATTCATCATCATCGTCATCATTCTTGATGAGTTTATTTTTATTCATATATTTTGAACCCAAATTTTAAGACTTTTTATGTATTTTTTGCTTAAAATTTTACCAAAATCTCAACTTAGTTAGTATAATTGTACTTGTAGGTTTAAAATAGGATGGAAAGGAGAAATTGAATCCAAAATCAATCCAAGTCCAAACTCAACAACGAAATCCTAGCCAAAATCAAGTCTCACAAGGAAGCCCAACCCCAATCTCAAAGCCTGAATCCATTTTCATTCAACCCCAGTAATCGAAGGGGAAGAAGGAATCATTATGCGCATAAGAGAATAGAGTTATGGGGTTTCACAGGATAATTTAGTGGTTACAATCCTCCTCCCCCAATTCTAAGATTCAGAATTCAAATTGCTATATAACAAAAAAAATTATGGGAATGAAAAAATCTTGTCAAGAAAATATGAAGGAATTCGAAAGGAAATCTACAACAATCAAATCTAAGAAGAGAACTGGAAACAAAATCCAAACACTAAGTTTTGGAGAATCACATATATGAACCACGAGACGAGGTGCCGAGAAGATTTTCAATTGGTGACAGTAGTTGGTGTCGGAACCACAATCACTCTATTTTTCCTTTTCTTTGTATTTTGAATTATTTTTTATTACTTTTGTGTTGGAGGTGGATTTCAACTCCACAGATTCTGATTCCTTTTGACTTGAACGGTTATTTTAAGAGATGATTCAAAACCTGCAAAAGACCGCTAGAAGGTGTTCCGGTGGAGAGAATTTGATACTTAAGTCAAAAATAATGGTTTTGGATATGAATAAAACAGATTGAGAGCAAGAGAGAGAGCTGATAGCCCTATAATATGTGTGTTAAGTGTCTGGTCTAAGAGAATGTATCTAGATTTTGGTGTGCCGAAAGCTTAATACCTGGTTGCCATAAGAGCCGTATATACTCGGGGTGTTACAACCCTAGTTTCTTTATGAGGAAAGCCAAAGATCTCGGGATTCTTCTAATCAAATATTTTTAGAAGATTTAAAATTTTTATCACTTAGGAAGTTTGATGATACGGGGAGATTTCTTCTCTTATCGATTAGATTTCTAAAGTTTCTCCCCTTATCTAGAGAATGCGTTTCGTATTGGCCTAGAAAGCTAAGACTGATACAAGGTTTAATCGAATATTTCCTTTGGTCGACGAGAGCAATCAGTTTCTCAATGAGCTGTTGGTTATCGGTCAAAGAAAGAAAGACATCAGTTCGGACTTGCCGAATGCTCCCACCAATTGGCTAAGTTGCCATCTTTTGGTTGACTGAGGGGTCAGCTTACGCTTGTTATTCAAGGAGGTAAATTCCTTATTGTTGTCGGTAGGAGAGTTTCACCATGAGCCTTTGGGTTTTCAGGTACTCCCCCGAAGGAACTTTAGGGTTATGTTCTATCATTTGTCCCCGACTTATGATGTCGTTTTACAAGAAAGACGCCATGGGTGATGACTGTTCATCAGGAATTGGAAAGGTGCCAAGCTTTTAATACAATATGCATTGTTGTGGATTATCCTCTGTATGCTAAGTATGGTGTGGAACTGAAATGGGTTGTAACTGAATGCCTTTTTTCTTTAATTGTCCTGGTTTCCCAAGGATTGTCATGTATCCCACCTTTTGAATGAGTGATCCCAAAATAAATGCTTCGTGAGAAGTGGAAGGGATTTAAATCTATCATTTATTGTGCACGATTTTCTTTGAACTGCTCCATTTGTTTAGTGATTCGCGAAGATTTCCTTCTTCCCTTGCGGGTATAAATAGAGGTCACCTAACCCTGTATTGCCTAAGAGAAAATAAGTGTGTTCCTCCCGTTCTGTAAATTCTTTTCTTCTGAGAGTTAGCTTCTTTGAGAGTTCCTTCGATACGGGGCCTTAGGTTGTAGGGCTCAGTAGTGTAGATTGTCTCTTCCGATGCGAGATCTCGTAAAAAATGGAACTACAGACATGAGGTCTCATCATATCGTTTGATGTTTGGATGCCAAGATGGGATTTATCATGATACCTGTTAGGGTTTTCAACTTCATATGGGAGTTTCAGAAACGCTCCCACTCTGGGTTGAGTTCATTGTCTGGCTCGCGTTTTCTCGGGTCAGATGACTAGGGGAGTCGGTTGAGTGTAAGGAGCTGTAAATGACAGAAAGTTTAAATCTTGATGCCTTCTCATAGTTTCTTCACGACCGTTTCGTACCCTTCTCTACCTGTTTTTCTATAGTCTTCTGTCACTGTTGGGCTATAAAAAAATTTGAAATTCTTTCTTCTATTTTCTCTTTGTACTGTTTTTGTTCTTTCCAACATTGCCGAATGACATTTTTGTCCAAGAACAATGCTATAATTTTATTATGTATTTTCTTGATGCAATCAGCTTGACTTGGGGGACTTGTAAACTACTCCTGTTCATGTAATCTGATGTGCATTCGTTATATGAAAAATAAAAGAAGAGTTTTATTTTACTTACTTGTTGATCTCTGCTTTTGATTGAATTTTTACCAATAGTGTTAGGGCGTTAGGCCGAGTGATGTAATTTTCAGAATGATCATGTAATAGGCTCATCATTTGGTAGGAGAGATAATCACAAATACAAATAAATGTTGACCACCACTGCCTGATCAGTGGGATTGAGTCTATTTAACTGGGGGGTACATCCCTTCGTTGCTGATTGTACATCGATCGATAGGAATCCAATAGAAAGTTCAACTGTTTGGGAGTCGCATACTTAATGATTCGTTGTGTTCGTTAGGAACTAAGTGATAGGATGCGTAGTATCTATCCGACTGGGAGTCTTATCCCTTTCGTTGTGTCCAATAGGAATCGATCGACAGGACAGGCCGTGCCTACCCTACTAGGAGTTATATCCCGTATTGGTGACATGCTACATTCTGTGGGGAAACAATCAATAGGATGGACCGTGCTTACCCTACTGGGAGTTAGGTCCCTTATTGACAACACGATATGTTCGAAGGGGAAACAATCGATAGGATGGGCTATGCCTACCCGACTGGGAGTTATATCCCACTTGGCAATACGCTTCATTTGATAGGAAAAAATTGATAGGAATGGGTCGTTCTTACCCTATTGGGAGTTACATCCCTTATTGACAACACGCTATATTCGATGGAAAAACAATCGATATGATAGGTCATTCTTACTCTACTGGGAGTTAGGTCCCTTATTGGTGATACGCTTCGTTCGATAGGAAACAACTGATAGGAATGAACCGTTCCTACCTTACTGGGAGTTACATCCATTATTGGCGACATGCTTTTTTCGGTAGAAAACAACAGATAGGAATCCAACAACAGGAAGGAAACGGTAGGAAACAATCGGTAAAGCGATTGAAAGAGAAAAAATACAGGGGCCTTACTTGATAGGAGGTTCTTCCGACCACGGGAGGCGATACGATTCACTAGTAGTAGACGCATAGGTTTTTCGCATTCCAAGCTCTGGGCATAACCGATCTATCTAGATTGCTAAGACGATAAGTCCCTAGGCGAACAATAGAATGTATCTGATAGGGACTTTCCCAATTGAGCGATAGCTTGCCCTTGGGTAGAGGTTGGCCGGTTGCTTCTACCTTTCTTAGGACCAATTCCCTAGGCTTGAATGTTCTGTTCCTAACTCTTTGGTTATAATATTGAGACATTTGTTATTGGTATGCGACCATCTGAGCTGACACAAATTCCCATAACTCTAGAAGTAAATCTAATTATTCTCGTAGAGCGGGCTCATTTTGTGCTATGTCGCATTGAGCCACTTGGAGGAATGAATTTCTATCTCCATCGATATGTGGCTTTACTTCCGTATGTTAAGCTAAATAACGTTTCGCCGATTACCCTTCAAGGCATAACATGGTACGACCAGAGGATACCATAAAGCTCATCTGCCCATTATCCCTTAGCTTAATCCAACATCATCTTTAGCCCTTGCAGGATCAACCTGTTAGTTATCTCAGCGAGTCCATTAGTCTGCGGATAAGCGATCAATGAGAATCAGTGATGGATTTCCAATTTGAGATAGAACTCTTAGAAGCTAGTGTTGTCGAACTGCTTCCCATTGTCCGTGATAAGGATGTGAGGTATGCCGAATTGGATGATAATGTGAGTCCACATGAATGATTGGGTCTTAGTTGCTATTATCTGGGCTAAAAGCTCAGCTTCCACCTACTTGGTGAAGTAATGCATAGCTACTATGAGGAATTTTTGCTGTCTGGTGGCTGATGAAATGGTCTAAAGATGTTCATTCCCTATTGGGTGAGTGGCCAGGGGGTTGCTATGGGACTGAGCTCAGTCGAGGGTAGTCGTGGTACCGGAAAAAAACGTTGGCACTTGTCACACCTTTTGACGTAATTATTGGAGTCGATTTTCATGGTCGGCCAGTAAAACCCTTGGTTAAAGGCTTTGTGATCTAGATTCCAAGCCCCTAGATAATTACCGTATATCCCTTCATGAATCTCTTAGAGGACGTAATCTCCTTATCCAGGGGCCAAGAACCTCAGTATGAGTAAGTGAAGGACTTTCGGTAAAGATTCCCATCGATGATCGCTTAATGTGTGGCTTTCTGTTTCAGCTTTGCTGCTTCCAACAGTGAATCTGATAGATAGTCACGCTTCAGATATGCTTTTATAGGATATTTCTAATTGGGAGATTGGTTTGCTATAAGGACCCTTTCGGACTCTTCGATGCTAGGGTGAGGTAGGCTCTCAATGTAGACTATTCGGTTAGAGGTGACTGAATCTAAACTAACTAGCTTAGAGATTGTGTCGGCCTGTGCGTTCTTTGATCGAGAGATCTGTTGGATGTCAACTTTGTCTAGTTTACTTATCATTTCACGTAGTTTGCTCAAGCGTTTGGCCATGATCGGATCTTTAGTCTCGTAGATCCCCTCAATTTGTTTAACTAAGTTGGTTGTCGGTGCACACTTGAACACTTCAGGCCCTTATGTTCGTCGCAATTCGAATTCCTGTCAATAAAGCTTCATACTCTGCTTGATTGTTTGTGATCTTGAAATCAAATCGAAGAGTAAACTCGGCCTTAAAATTGTCCAAGCCCATTAATATAAGCCCAACACCTCTTCTTGAGGAGTTCGATAACCCGTCAATGTGTAATGTCTAGTCAGGTAGTGAACACTCATCATGGCTACCGATAGGCTCATGTTTGGCTGGAACCGGGATGGTGCATTCAAGAATAAATACTGCTTAGACTTGGCCTTTGATCGCAAGTCTCGGTTGGCATTGAATGTCAAATTCCCCCAATTTCACACTCTATTTGATGAGGCAGCCA
Source organism: Dillenia turbinata (assembly GCA_037126225.1). NCBI lineage: Eukaryota > Viridiplantae > Streptophyta > Magnoliopsida > Dilleniales > Dilleniaceae > Dillenia > Dillenia turbinata. Next base: position 4,491,269 of record JBAMMX010000010.1, on the reverse strand, counting down.
GAGCTGTCCCTTTTTAAAGGATTGGTTTCAAAGGTCGGTTGATGAACACCACGATGGTATGAGTTTGAAAGTATGGCCAAAGGCGTCTGGCTGAGATGACTAGAGCGTAGATTATCTTTTTGATCGGTGGATAGTTGATCTCAAACTTTTTGAGTATTCAATTGATATAGTAAACTGGCCTCTGTACGATCGACTCCTGCCTCTAAAAGGATAAGCTAAGTGCTCGGTTAGAAATAGAGAGGTATAAGTATAAGCTCTCACCAGGAATAAGATGAGATAGCAGCGGGGGCGACATAAGGTATTCTTTAAACTACTCAAAGGTCGTCTGACACTCAGGCGTCCATGCGAATCTCTAGGATCTCTTCAAGGTGTCAAAGATGGGCTTGTACTTTTCACCAACCTTTGACATGAATCGGCTCAAAGTCGATATTCTACCGGTAAGGTGTTGTACCTCCTTCAATGTCTGGGGTGGTGACATGTTCAATATGGTTTGTATCTTTTCAGGATTTGCCTCGATCCCCCGGTTGGTGATCATGAAACCCAAGAATTTAACGGATGTAATTTTGAAAGTGCATTTTGCCGGGTTTAGCCGTATGTTGTAGCATTCCATGTTTGAAAAGTTTTTTTGAGATCAGCAACATGTGCTTTTGTACTAGTGCTCTTGACGATGCTTCAATATTTTTTAGACCGAAGGACATAACTCAGTAGCAGCACGTACCAAATTCTATGATGAAATTTGTCTTTTCTTCATCTTCCAACGCAATTCGTATTATTATAGTCAGAATAAGCATCTATGAAACTCAGGAATTTGTAGCCTGAAGAGCTATCCACCAGTTTATCGATATTAGGAAGCGGGTAGCTATCTTTTGGATATGGTGTAGGCTACACACATTCTCCATTTACCATTAACTTTTCTCATCAAAATCATATTGGCTAGTCATTTGGGGTACTTGATTTCACGAATGAATCTAGCAGTTAGCAGTTTTTGGACTTCTTCTTGAATGACACATTGGCATTCTAGGGCAAATACCCTTTGCTTCTGTTTGACTGGTTTGTAACCAACGTTAACAGTCAACTTGTGGACTATAAAGTGAATACCTAGTGTGTCTTCGGAAGACCAAGCAAAGACTTTCGAATGTCAACGTAGACAGTTGATAATTGCTTCTCACAGAGTTGTTGGAAAGATAGCTCTGACTCGAGTGGTCTGGTTAGGATCATAAGTTAGAGGAATCTCAATCATTTTTTTTTTTTTACAAACTTAGGTTTAGTCGTTGGCTCAACATTATCCTGAACTCTAAGTTGTCGATCGGAAATTCTCTTGTCCTCTTTTGGCCACGAGAAAGGCATAGGGATCAAGGTCGCTATGAAGAGTGGCGATTTCTTTTGGCATTCTAAACTTAATCTTCATATGTTTTGTATTGGGTAGTGTCTCTGTTTCGTCCATACTAAGACAACCGAGGATGGCATTATAAGGCGAAAATAGTTTTACCACATGGAAGATGACTTTGGCAGTCACGTGGTTAGGAGGAGTTCCCAAAGTTACAATGAGGGAGATGACACCTTCTAGATAGATGTATTCGTCAGAAAGTCCCTTGAGGGACCCAGTGGGAGGTTGAAAATGGGACGACTTGAACCTTATTTGCTGAAAAGCTTCCCAAGTGAGAAGATCACAGTCTGCTCCGTGATCAATGAGGACCCTCTTGATAGTATAAGACTCTACTTTGATGATGATAACCAATAAATCGCTACGATTGAGGTCAACTCTGATTAGATCGTTGTCGTTGAAACTAATGATTGACCTCTTCCTCTTAATGGCCACCATGTTTGGAATAGACAACTAGGATATATGATACATTTGTTTGGGAAATTAGCCTGTTTTTCCCACAGACGGTGCTAATTTATTGGAGGTGAGTTTTGATTCCACAGATTTCACCTCTTTTTAACTTGAACGGTTGCTTTAGGAGATAATTCAAAACCTGTAAAAGACCACCGGAGGATACTCCGGCGAGAGATGCTCTGATGTTCAAGTCAGAAAGAGTGATTTTCGATAGAAATAAAACAGACTGAGAGTAAGAGAGAGAGAGCTAATAGTCTTGTGACTTGTGTGTTAAGTATCTGGTCTAAGAGAGTGTACCTGGGATTCGGTGTGTCGAAAGCTTATATATTTGGTTGTCGTAAGAGTCGTGTGTACTTAGAATGTTACAACATTTTTTTTCTTACGAGAAGCCTCGAAGATCTCAAGATTCTTCTAGTCAAATATTTTCAGTAGATTTAAGATCTTTATCACTTAGGAAGTTTGATGATATGGGAAGATTTCTTCCCTTATTGATTATATTCCTAATGTTTCTTCCCTTATCTAGAGGATATGTTTCGTATTGACCTAGGAAGCTAAAATTGGTACAAGGTTAGATCAAATATTTCCTTCAGTCGACAAGAGCGATCGGTTTCTCAATGAGCTATCGGTCATCAGTCAAAGATAGAAAGACATCAGTTTGGGCTTGCTAAATGCTCCCATCAATCAGCTAAGTTGTCATCGTTTGGAATTGACCGAGGGGTCAGCTTATGCTTATTATTCGGGAAAGTATTTCCCTTATTGTTGCCGGTAGGAGAGTTTTACCATGAGCCTTCGGGTTTTTGGATACTACCTAGATGGGACTTTGGGGCCATGTCCCATCACTTTGTATGTGGATTTTATTTTATTTTATTTTAGTTTTTGTTTTGGACTAATCTTTTCATTTGTTGTTTAATTTTAATATATTATTGAATTTTATCTTGTGATTTTATTTTTTATTTATTTAGTAGGATTTAATTTCATAATTATAGTTTCAATTTTGAAAAATAATACAAAAATTCAAAAAAAAAAAAATATTAGTTCGAGCCTTGTTAGTACTTTATGATTGATTTAGTATTTTTTTTTTGTAATTTTAGATCATTAGTAATTCTTTATTTTATTTTATAAATTAGCTTAGGGATAATTTTTAGAGTTTTGCATTTAGTTAAATGTATTTGCTTAATTATTTAGTTGTTTATTTTCTTTTTAAAAGATTTAGAATTAGAAATTTATTCAAAAATTGGTTACATAATTTTAGATAATTAGAATAAATTGGTTATTAATTAAAAACATTGACCGGTACTTGTGGAAACGACAACGCTGTTTACTAAAAATATCATATCAAATTTTAACGTTGTTGTCAGGAATTATAATAAATTTTTCTATTAATTTTCTTGATTTTTTGATTATCTAATTTGTTACTCATTATCTAATTCTTTGCTCCAGAAATTGAACGAACATTTGTAGCCAAACTTGGAGAGCAAAGAAAGATGGAGAAACTTGAAAATCATATTGTTTTTCATAAGACACTTGGTGAGCTTGCAACCCCTAAGTTTGTTAGATAGGGAACAAGCATTAGGAGGTCATAGATCATTGCCGTAGACTTTGCACTTCACGCAAGTACCATTAATTTGGTAGAACAAGTTAGTTTAGTAGTTTGAGTAATGAGAATCTGTATGTCCACCTAGCTTTTGAAGAAATTTGTAATATCATAAGTACCACAACATATTGGATGAGGCGATTCAACCATAACTTTTTCCCTCTTCCCTCGCGGATAAGGCAAAGTTGTGGTTAAATTCATTTCCAGGTCAACACTTTACCAACTAGGTAGAATTGGTTGACAAGTTCTTATAAGAAATTGCAACTTTTGTGTAGGGACATGCAGAGCTGGCTTATGAGGCTTGGGAGAGATTTTGGGAGCTTATTCATAAGTGTCCCAACCAAAACACGACAATCAGGGAACATACATGGACATTCTACAATTGTGCTAGTTTTAACACAAGCTATCGTTAATACCACCACAAGAGAGAACATAGGGAAAAAAGCTAGGGAAGAGGTGTTCAAGCTTATCAATGAAATGGTTTCCAGCTCATACTAGTGGACCACCGTAGGACAAAATGAGGAATTTATGTAGTCACCGAGTCCACAATCAATCTAGTAAGGAATGAAGCCACGAATCATTGGATATCCCAAATGCAAAATGACATAGATCTCATGATGGAGTGTGTCACCAAATTATGCAATCAAATAGGGGAAAATTCTAACCAGTTTCCTACTGGTAACATTTCTACCCCTATGTGATTTGAGAAAGCTAATTATATTTCTAATATGAGCAAGAATGATAATCTATATTGGAATACCTGTCACGCCCCGAACTGGAATCGTGAACAGCCGTCCGTTGCCCTGGATGCCGACTGTATTTTTACAGAAAATAGGGCAGAACCTCCCCATAAATTGGAGGTCTTCCATGTACAATTCAACCTGTTTAAACCTGTATAATTCAAAATTATCCTGAAAATAAAACAAATGGCCATCCCGGCCTCTCCAAAATCCATCAACCACAGCAGACATCCAGAACAACGCCAGGCTAAGTAAATCACCAACAGTCCTAACCACAGACCTCTACTGTCATGCTCAACTAGAACATGAGCTGCCGCCATATCGAGCGGATCTAAATTTTATATAATATACAATAGTTTCCCAAGTAAAGAGTTTAAATGTTTACAAATGCCTCAATACAAGCATAATATGAGAGTTTCACAACAATGCCCATAAATATTACAGTCATCCCATAAAAATGTACACGGTCAACTACGGACCTCAATATCCAGACCACGCAGGGTCAAAATAAAGTGCTAAATTCGTATTTTAAATTTAACTTTAACCTTACCATCAAGAAGAACCAAACCCGCCTAGGCTGAATTGAAATCTCTAGACTCTGAAACGTCGCTCTAGTACAACGATTCTGTCTGAGGGAGGAAAGAAGAGGGGTGAGTATCTATGGGAGGATACTCAGCAAGTGAGGGGAAGGACATCGTGCTATCAATATCAAGTGTGAATTTGGAGTGTCAAAGCATATAATACAATATCGGGTATATGAAAACAGCGTGCAGTTTTAAACATATCTCAAAGCACACATCACAAAATAACATATGCATCCATCTATGTATCAAATCACATGAGAAGAGCGACCGAATAAACAACCCCAGCAATGGTCTATCTCGATCAAGAACGGGCGCATTGGGGGTTTTCACAATGCAAATATTAAATAATGGCTCTCTACCCCAATGTTGGCCACAGACTACTCCAACTAGCCTATAAATAATAATAATAATAATAATAATAATAATAATAATAATAATAATATACATATAAATAGTCAGCCGTGTATGATGCCCCCGCCCAGTGCTAGACAGAGATGCAACTCACGTCCTCCCCTGATGAGGGTTCAACCTGGGATAACCATACACACGACAATCTGGCGGATACCTTCGGCCGAAAAGTATCCGGACACAAGGGGTGCCACTACCAAACGTCCTTCGTAGCTACGGAATAATATCAAATCAGCCAGGCACGTGGCCCCATGCATCCCAACACCATATTAGCCGGGCATATAGCCCCATGCATCGTATCATAATATCAGCCGGGCATACAGCCCAAATGGTACATATAAATCCATTCAAAACCTTGTGCCAATGCAAGTGGAAGCATTAAAACATGTCAATATATCAAAAGGGTGGCATAATATCCGATTATCAAACTCATGGATGCATATCAATAAAATCACAGTTGGGACACTCCAATGGTCACAAAAATATGTACATATACTTATCAAAATCCAAAGATTCAATTGTCACACGTATAGAAATCATGTCGTTTTAAAATCGGCAAAACAGGATTTGTCAATAATAGTAGATGTCGTAGTCCCACTCACAGTATGGGAGAGGGTAGTGCACTCCCCAATAATACCACGAATCAAACCAAACTCGACTCCTCGAGTCTCCAAGAAAGTCAGCCTAATCAAATCACGAATTTCATCAATTTTTCGACTATTTTCAGGATTTATCATTTTCCTTAAGTTCGTACAAACCCTAAATTCTTTGATTTATAAATGTACTCTAATGTAATCAATTTCATTCCATTTATAAATAAATAACGAAATCCAAACCAATCTAAATTCAAACCTCAAACCGTTTAAAATCGAAAACCAATCTAAAATAACTAAATTTCCTACAAGATGAAAAAATCTTTGAAAAATCATACACTTTTCATTTCTCATCCGATTTCTTCAAACCATAAGTCATTTTAAAGGTATTAAAGCCTATTTTCATAATACAAAAATTGTATTTTGGTTTCTTATATGCAGGGTAACTTAAAATGAAAAAGACTGCATATATCCTTAAACTTAAATCCCAATTTCCAACTGTTTTCATCCATACGTCGAATTAAACTCTAAGAGAAGTTATTCTAATCAATTCGATATAATTCTATTATCCAAAACAACCCAATTTGTATAACATTCTATATTTAACCTTATTAATTACATATAACATCAAACGCGCATTTCAACTCTCTTCTTATAATCATCCTAACATATGCAATACACTCGTACTCTAATTTACCCTAAATTCGTCCAAATAAATCGAATAGGTTCGAAATCCCTCACCTAGGGTTTTCTCAAATCACAGACCTAACTTCCGAATGCACTTCGTTCAATCCAAGACCTGTAGTATTCCCAATTCAAAACAGATTCTAGCAGTTAGACTAAACCACTTAAGAGTATTAACTCTAGGAATAAAATCAGAAATTGGCCTTTACCTATGTAGTGAAAGGACCGTAGGAAACCGCAACGGCCTAGGGTTTCTTGGGCTTCTTGTAGTTGTCAGTTTGGGGCTTCTGTGCAGATTGCAGGAGCGCTCTCTACCGAGGAAAACAAGGCGCATGAGCAAGGAGGAGGCACTGCAGCCGCGCACTCTAGAGTAGTCGCGCGCTGTTGCGTGTGCATTAAGAGGTGCAGGGTTGCTGCGTGCGAGAGAGAACAGGTGGTCGCACGCAGGGGGTGGCTGCCGGAGGGAGGTTTTGGCCGCGGGAGGTAGAGAGAGAATCGATCGAGAGGGAGAGGGAGACTGTGAGTGACAGAGAGAGAGAGAGAGATAGAGAGGAGACCGAGAGAGGGAGAACCGAGGGTGGAAATAGAGAGGGAGGTGAAGAGAGAGTCGGTGGTGGCCGACCGTGGCGAATGGCGGAGCCGAGTGGGCGGCGAAGCACGGCGGAGGAGATGAGAGATCGAGCAAGAGGGAGACAGCGGGAGATAGAAAGAGAAATTGCGAAGGAGAAAGAGACAGTGTGGTAGAGAGGAACCGAGAAGGGAAGGAGAGGGAGAGAGTTGATCGGTGGCTGGGTGGTGGTTGGCGGCCGTCTGCGGCGGAGGAGTGAGGTCGCAGCGGCAGTTGGGCGGAGGGAGAAGGTGAAGAGGCGGGGAGAGAGAGGATAGGGGAAAGGGAGGGAAGGAGAATTAGGGCTTTTTAGCCCTAATTCGATTTCTCTTTTTCTTTTTATTATTATTATTATTATTATTTAATACATATATATATATATATATATAACATTTTATAAATGAATAGATAAGTAATTGATAAATTAATAATTAAATAAATATTCATATATATATATATCTTTATACCCATTTTATATTTAAAGTTCAAATTTTTATCAAAACAAAATGTACTTCGAGTCGGAAGTACGAATATTTTAAATATACCAAAAGTTTGATTTAAAAACCCAAAAATCGAAAATCAATAAAAATTAAATATTTTTCTATATATATATAAATTGAGGATCATTTTATTAAATTCGAAAACAGAAATAATATACGGAAACTGTAGTGTCGGTGTTACAATACATACAACCATGGTTGGCTTAACCATTCCAACTTCTCCTGAAGCCAGCATAACACAAGACCCGATAGACCACAAAGATTCAAACCACCAGCCCAAGTAAAGAAGAAAGTATGAGAAAAGCCATTTGCAAGACTTATCAAACAAAATATTGACTGACAAGTTCAAATCGATGAGATCTAGAGAGAGTTGTGACAAATGTCCACTCAAATGGATAACTGATTTGTTGGCATGAAGCAGATGTTCAAAGAATTCATGAGGCTTAATCATAGAGGATAGCAAGAGTGTCTAATCACACATCGCAATTGAGGAGGTTTATCTAGCAATGTTGAAATCAACCCTCGCGAGCAAATAAGGGTGGTCACAATAAGAAGGACAAGGAGTTAGAAAGTACACCACATGAGACCGCTAAGTGCCACCATAAGCCCAAAAGGAAGCAAAAGAGGAAAAAGAAGAAGAGATTGTGGACACCACTACCAAGTAGAAGAACCCTCTTTCACATAGGGAGCAAGGTTTGGCTTCCTTAAGTTACTCTTAAAAATTCAGACACGAGCAACTTAATAAATATTTTGAAAAATTTTTAACATTGTTTAAATCTGTGCACGTCACTATTCTTTTACACGAGGTGCTGCTCCAAATACCAAAGTACTCTAAAATCATGAAAGTGATTATCTCTAACAAAGGAAAATCGGAGGTAATTAGGACGGTGGTTCTCAATCCTCATCTAAATTATATAATTAATTTGTTTATTTTTGATGGGACACAATCTGAAGGCTCGCTGAGGCAGTGTCCAAAGTCTTGAAAGCCAATAACCTAGCGAACATTTCATGCTTTGGTGTGACTACAACAAGGGATTTATCCCCCCAAAGGACAAATGTGAGGCTGACTCCTCGGTTAATCTCTATTGATAATAGTCCAATCAGTTCATGGCCCGTGGAGGCATTTGGTAAGCTTAAGGTAATACCCTTTCTTTCGGTTGATGACCGATAGCTTTGCTAAGAACCTGATCATTCACCTTATCGGCTAAAAGTAATATTTACTTAAGATTCATATCAGTATTTGTTTCCTACTCGGTCATGAAATATATCTCCTAGATAAGGAATGAAAATTTTAAAATCTAGTCGATAAGGAATGAATCTTCTCAATATGATGGACTTTCCAAAGGATGAGAATTTCAAATCTTTTGAAAATATTTGACCATGGAGTCTCAAGATTTCAAGACAACTTCACAAGAAAACTAGAGTTGTATCACCGTAGGTATACACGACTCACAGATGACCAACCTATAAAAGCCTTCGCATGCCAAATCCCAGGTACACTCTCTAGATACCATACACTTGACACACAAAAATCATAGGCCTCTCACTCTCAACCCTTTTTGGCTCAGTCTGTTTCATTTCTCTTGAAAACCGCTCTTTCTGACTTGAGCGTCGGAGTCTCTCCCATTGAAACTCCCTCCGACAGTCTTTTGCAGGTTTCAATCCATCTCTTGGAGCATCCGTTCGAGTCAAAGGAGTTGGAATTTGTGGAATCGAAACATACCTCTAACAAGTTGGCACCGTCTATGGGAAACAAACTGAATTTCTAGCCTAACTTGTCCTTCGCCTCTCGCTGCTTACTCTAAGTATGACAACTATCAAGAGAAAGAGGCCAATTATTGGCTTCGACGATGACAATTTAGTCGGAATCGATCTTAATCGCAACGACCCTTTAGTCATCACTATAAAAGTGGAATCTTACATCATTAAGAGAGTCCTCATTGATCAAGGAATAGATTGTGATCTTCTAACTTGGGATGCCTTCCAACAAATGGGTTTTATCTCATCTCATCTTTAACCTCCTACCGGGTCTCTCAAGGAACTCTCTGATGAGTGCATCTATCCAGAAGGTGTCATCCCTCTCATTGTAATCTTGGGAACTCCCCCCAATCATGCAATCGTTAAAGTTGTCTTCCACGTGGTGAAGATATTTTCGCCTTACCATGCTATTCTCAGCCACTCTAGTCTGGACGAACTAGAAGCACTATCTAACATGAAATATATGAAGATCAAGTTTAGAATATCAGAGGGAATCGTTACTCTTCATAGTGACCTCAACCCTCATGCTCTCTTTACAATCAAAGGTGAACAAGGAAACTTTCTAATCGACACCTTAGAGTTCAGGGATGACGTCAAATCAATGACTAAGCCTGAACCTGTGGAAGAAGTAATTGAGATTCCCCTAACCAATGACCCAAGCCAAACCGTTCAAGTAGGGGCTAATATACCAGTGTATCTACAAGAAGTAATTATTGATTGCCTACGCCGATATTTAAAAGTCTTTACTTGGTCCCCTGAAGACATACCAGATATTCACCCTTCAGTTATAGTCCACAAGCTAATAGTTAATGTCGGATATAAACCGGCTAAACAAAAGAAGAAGGTGTTCACTCTTAACATGCCAACGTGCTATACAAGAAGAAATCTAGAAACTATTGACAGCTGGATTCATTCACAAAGTTAAGTACCCCGAATAGTTGGCCAATGTGGTCATGATGAAAAAAACCAATGGTAAATAGAGGATATGTATAGACTTCACCGTCTCAACAAGGCATATTTAAAGGACAGCTATCGCTTCCTAACAATGACAAGCTGGTGGAAAACTCTTTAGGCCACCGACTCTGAATTTCATGGATGCCTATTCTGGCTATAATCAAATACGTATGGCATTGGAAGATAAGGAAAAGACGAGTTTCATCATAGAGTTTGGCATGTACTGCTATCGGGTCATGTCATTCGGCTTAAAAAATGTTGGAGCAACTTTTCAATAGTTGGTCAATAAGGTCTTCAAGGACCAGCACGGTAGAAACATGGAAGCATATAGTGACGATATGCTCATCAAGAGAACCAGTTTAGAAGCTCATGTTACCAACCTCGAAGAGACTTTTCAGACACTGAAGCTTTACAATAGGCGGCTGAACACAACAAAGTACACTTTCAGAATCGCGTCTGGAAAGTTTTTGGGTTTTATGATCACTAACCAGACAATTGAGGCAAATCCCAAAAAAATACAAGTCATATTGGATATGTCATCACTGCAAACATTGAAAGAGGTGCAATGCCTCACAGGCAAAATATTGGTCTTAAGCCGATTCATGTTAAAGGTGGAGGAAAAGTACAAACCCATCTTTGATGCCCTAAAGAGATCTCAAAGGTTTGCGTGAATGCTCGATTTCCAAATGGCTTTTGAGCAACTTAAGGAATACCTTGTGTTGCCCTCATTGCTCTCTCATCCTATCCCTGGTGAGAAACTATATCTATACCTCTCTATCTTTAACCGGTCACTTTGCTCTGTTCTTATGAGACAGGAGTCAATTGTACAGAAACCAATTTACTATATCAGCTGAATACTCAAAAAGTCTGAAGTCAACTACAGGTTAATCGAAAAGATAACTTATGCCCTGGTTGTCTTGGCTAGCCACCTTTGGCCATACTTTCAACCCATATTATCGTAGTACTCACCGATTAGCCACTAAAACAAATCTTTTAAAAAAGAGATACCTCTGGTCATCTCATCAAATGGAGTGTGGAGTTGGGTGAGTTTGACATTTAGTACCAGTCGAGACTGACAAACAAAGGCCAAGTCCTAACAGAGTTCATCCTCGAGTGACCCTTCCGGTTCTAGCTGAGCATGAGCCTACCAATAGCCATGAAGAGTGGTCACTACCAAATTGGATATTACATGTTGATAAGTCATCGAACACCTAAGGAAGTGGTGTCGGACTCATACTGATGGGTCCAAATGATTTCAAGACAGAATACGCTATTCGTTTCAATTTCAAGGCCATAAATAACCAAGTGAAGTACGAATCTTTGCTTATAGGACTTTAAATCGCAACATTTAAGGGGCCCGAAGCATTCAAGAGTTCATCGACAACCAACTAGTTATCAAGCAAATCGAAAGGGTCTATGAAACTAAGGACTCGATCATGGCTAAGTACTTAATCAAACTACACGAAAACGATGAGCAAACTAGACAAAGTGGACATACAATAAATCCCTCAATCAGAAAACACATGAGCAGATAGACTCTCTAAGTTAGCCAATTTAGACTCAGTCACCTCTAGCCGAATAGTCTATATCGAGAGCCTGCCCTGTCCTAGCATCGATGAATCCAAGAGGATCCTTACAGCGGACCAACTTTCCTACTGGAAAGATTCCATAGAAGCATATCTGAAGCATAATCATTTGTCAGACTCCCCATTGGAAGCAGCAAAGTTGAAACGAAAGGCCGCTCATTATGTAATCATCGATGGGAGTTTATATCGAAAATCCTTTACTCACTCATACCTGAGGTGCCTAACCCTTGGAGAAGGAGACTATGTCTTCCCAGATATCCATGAAGGGATGTGGGGCATCCATTTGGGGGCTTCAAATCTAGTTCATAAGGCCTTGTGTCAATGGTATTACTAGCTGACTGTGAAGACTGACTCAGACAACTACATCAAAAGGTGTGACAAATGCCAGTGCTTTTCATCAGTACCCCGACTACCTTCCACAGAGCTTAATCTCATAGCAAGTTCCTAGCCATTCACTTAGTGGGGAATGGACATTCTTGGACCATTCCCACCAGTCACTAGGTGGTAAAAGTTTATCATAGTGGCTATCAACTATTTCACCAAGTGGGTAAAAGGCAAACCACTGGCCAAGATAATAGCCATCAAGGCTTAATCATTTGTATGGATTCACATCATCACCAGATTCGGCATACCCCACGTTCTTATCACAGATAATGGGAAGCAGTTTAATAACAAGAGTTTCCAAGAGTTCTATAGTAAACTAGAAATTCACCACCAATTTACAATGGTCACCCATTGACAAACCAACGGACTCGCCGAGATAACGAATAAAATGATTTTATAAGGGCTGAAGACAATATTGGATAAAGCTAAGGGATGATAAGCGGAGTAACTTTATAGTATCCTCTTGTCATACCGTACTATACTTTAAAGGCTAGCCAACAAAACACCATTCAACCTAACATATGGAAGTGAGGCCGTCATACCAATGGAGATAGGAATTCGCTCACTCCGGGTGGACTAGTACGATGCGACACGAAATGAACCTGCCTTGTTAAAACGATTAGATCTGTTCCCAAAATTGCGGGAATTTGCATATACTCAAATTGCTACGTACCAGTAACAAATGGTTCAGTATTACAACAGAAGGTATGAAAACAAAAAGTTCAAACAGGCGAATTAGTCCTATGAAAAGTGGAGGCTACCGGTCAATTTCTGCCCAGGGGTAACCTTGCACCCAATTGGCAAGACTCCTATCAGATATACTCCGTAGTCCGCCCAAGAACTTATAGTTTCAACAATCTAGACGGCTTGACTATACCCAGGACTTGGAACTCGGAAAACCTACGCATCTACTATCAGTAGGCCTCATCATCTCCCTTGATCAGAAGAGTCTCCTATTGAGTAAGGTTTCTAAACTTCTCCCCTTCTATTTATCCTATTGGTTAATTCCTATCGAACATAACGTGTCGTCAATAAGGGATATGACTCTCAGACATGTAGACACGGCCCATCCTATCAGTTAGTTCTTATTGAACGTAGCATATCATCAATAAGAGATATGATTCCCCAACGGGTAACCACAGCCTATTCTATTAGTTAGTTCTTATCGAACCTAGCGTGTCATCAATAAGGGATATGACTCCTAGACGGGTAGATGCGGTCCATCATATTTATTAATTCCTATTAAACGTAGCGTGTCATCAATAAGAGATATGACTTCCAAACGGGTAGACACAGCCCATCCTGTCGGTTAGTTCCTATCGAACATAGCGTGTATCGTCAATAAGGGATATGACTCCCAAACAGGTAGATAGGCCCATTCTATCGGTTTGTTCCTATCGAACGTAGCGTGTCGTCAATAAAAAATATGACTCCCAAACGTTTAGGGCCATCCGTCGGTTAGTTCCTATCGAACGTAGCGTGTTGTCAATAAGAGATAGACTCCCAGATGGGTAGGCATGGCACATCCTATCAGAAGTTCTTATCAAACATAGCATGTCGACAATAAGGGAAGTAACTCCCAGACGGGTAGGCATGGCCCATTTTATCGGTTGGTCTCTAATGAACAAAATAAGAGATATATCTCTCAAGAGGACATGCCCCACTCTATGAATTGAGCTTCCTATCAGGTGCTCTATCGGTCGAAGCATATTAGCAATAAGGGATGCATCTCCCGGTTTGGTATAACTTATCTCATCGGCTGAGCGGACAAAAAGGGAGAGTATTTTCATAAATAAGTATGTCAAAGATAGTGGAATATTTGTCGCATTGGACAATTGTTACCCTTATTAAGGGATCGAAAATACCTTCACTCATGAGTAACTCCTACCAAATGACACACTACCTGATAAATCTATCAAATGATCATCTTGCCGATTATGTTACTCAACCAGGCACATATTGTCTACCGATGAAATTTCGCAAAAAACAAGGATCGACAAGTAAGTAAAACAAAACTTTTCTTTTACTTTCATATAATGAATACATATCGGAATACATGAACGGACATGGTTTACAAGTCCCTAAGTCGGATCGGAACATATCAAAAGGAATACATAGAAAATCTACAACGTTATCCCTTGACCAAAAGGGTACCGAACCATGATCAATTGATAGAATTGGAGAGTACAAAAATAGTAAAAAGAGAAGACAAAAGAAAAAATTTCGAAAATTTTCGTAGTCAAACAGGGACAAAAATACTGTGAAAAATGAGTTAGGAGGAAGGTACAAAATGGCCACAAAGAAACTATTAGAATGCATTAGGTTTCAAACCCTTTGCCATGTATAGTTTCTTATCACTTCCTAACTCCTCTAATCTCCCAACCTGGGAAAACACGAGTTAGATGATGAACTCAACCTAGAGTAGGGGCTTGTTCTTAAAACCTCATTCTGAGGTTCAGAACCCCAATGGGAATCGCAACAGAGCCCATCACGATGTTTGAATACCGAACGACATCACAGGACTTCGTATCAGCAGTTCCATTCTTGACGGAGCTTTGCATCGGCAAAAGCATTCTATACTATCAAGTCTTGTGGTCCCAAGCACATCATTGTGAAATCTTTTAGAAAAGCAGACTCTCAACAAAATGAACTTACAAGCATGGAAGCATACAAGTTTTTTCTAAAACTGCACAGAACCACCCGACCTCTATTTATAGCTGTAGGGGAAAGATCTTCGCAAATCTTAAGAAGACGAAACAGTTCGATGAGAATCGTGTGCAATGAATGAAGGGCTTAAATCCCTCTAATTTCCCTCGAAGCATTTATTTCGGGATCGCCAGTTCAAAGATTGAACATATTAACACTCTTGGAAGATGAAACAGTTGAGAGAAAAATGTACTAATCCTCGATCCTTTCCGACTTTGTGTATTATGAAGCGTGTTAGAGATGATTCGCAGAATTCAAAATGATACGTGCCGTATTAAAGGCTTTACGTCTTTCCGATTCCTATCGAATGATCATTACTCATGGTGCCTTTCTCACAAAATGACACCATGAATTGGGGGCAAATGATAGAACATAATCCGAAGGCCCACTGAGGCAATGCCCAAAGTCTTGAAGGCCCATGACCTAGCAAACATTTCGTGCTTTGGTGTGACCACAATAAGGGATTCATCCCCCCAAAGGACAGACATGGGATCGACTCCTCAATTAATCTCTATTGGTAATAGTTCAATCGATTCGTGGCTCGTAGAGGCATTTGGTAAGCTCAAGGCGATACCCTTCCTTTTGGTTGATGACCAACAGCTTTGTTAAGGAGCTAATCGTTCACCCTCATCGGCTAAAATTAATATTTGCTTAAGATTCATATCGACGTTTGTTTCCTACTTGGTCATAAAATATATCTCCTAGATAATGAAGGAAATCTTTGAAATTTAGTTGATAAGGAATGAATCTTCTCAATACGATGGACTTTCCAAAGGATGAGAATTTCAAATCTTTTGAGAATATTTGACTATGGAGTCCCCAAATTTCAGGACAACTCACCGAGTACATATGACTCACAGACGACCAACTTGTAAAAGCCTTCTGCATGCCAAATCCCAGATACGCTCTCTACATACCATACACTCGACACACAAAAATCACAAGGCTCTCAATTTTAGCATTCTTTGGCTCAGTTTATTTCATTCCTCTCGAAAATCGCTATTTCTCACTTGAGCGTTAGAATCTCCACTGCTGGAGCCCCTTCTGGTGATCTTTTGCAGATTTTGATCCATCCCTCGAAGCATCCGATCTAGTCAAAAGAGCAGAAATCTGTGGAGTTGAAACCTACCTTTAACAATTTTTTTTTGAATGAAGTACATTTATAATCGGTCTTCTCTCCTTTGTGTGACATATCACCAATTTTGCTTTTCATTTTTGTTAATAATGAAGTTTGTTGAGTTTGGGGGAGATTTGTATGGAATTAACATTTTTTTTAATTCTTAAAACAACATAGTTAGGAAGATTCCAAAACTAACATATATATGTTGAGTCTTGAAAACTCGACATATTTTAAACAATGGGTGCACAGTTTGTCGAGTCTTAAAGATTTGACATGTTTTTTGCCCCCAACACTTATACATTTCCAAGTCTCATGTCCATTCTCCAAACTACATCCCATTTTCATTCTCCAAACTACATCAATTCTCAAACTTAAACTTATCAACAATACATAATATCCATATTTTTACCAATACAGCAAATCCAAAAAACAAACCAAATCAAGTGTAGTAAAATTTAGACAGCAAAACCAACACATAATAGAATATAAATTTCATTAATATAACAAAATGTACAAAATACAGAATGCATAAGTTTTAACATCGTCTTCTTCTCATAATGTACTATTTAACACCTAAATCAGCTCTAATATCTGTACTATCATAATGAGACACTAAACCCAGATCATCTATCTGTGTGATCTAGGAGGGTCCTACATCATCGTGGTGAGGTTCAAAAAACAAATTGGAGGGGACACGTGATACGTAGGTGGTGAATCATCTCTTTCAACCTATGTCAATCCCTTATCTGTATAAATATCAGGATGAACTCCTCGCTGTGGCACCCCTAGAGTGAAAAACTAAGAGAAATCATCAAACACAGGTGTGTAGAAAGATGAAGACTCAACGTACCCACTCAAAAGTCTTACAATGTCATGTGGATGCTGAGATGGTGGTGGTGATGCATGATGTGATAACGGTGGTGGTCTCCGAGGACGTGTTATCCCTCCTCGTCGTCCACGTGCTTGGTCCTCATCACTTCCCTCGTCACCACCTCTAGTTAATCTAGATCTCAAGAGATATGCCATGTCATCTGCCAAGATCGAGATGGCTAAATCCGCCAGCTTATGCATGTCGACACCTTTAGTGTCTTGAATATGATGTACGATATCCCACTACAAGAATATATATATGTTAGTTAAACTAACAAATCTAAATCATTATTATAAATGAAAAATAGGACATTGTACACTTATCACATAGTTTAAACAAGCTCCTCACGACCAATGAATCGACAAGAGATAGTGCGGTACCAGGCACTATAGGCAGGATCAAGGTGGGGTCCATACGACGTGTTGCTGAGTCCAAATATCTACATACCATGCATGCTCCACCAACCAATCAGTCTCCTGTAGATCTCTCGATCCTCAATATCATAATGAATCGGAATATATTGAAACCCTCCATACTGACAAATCACTTTATTAGGAAAGTGTCACTCCATTATACTAAAAGAGATAAGTTGTACGTGTGCATGCCAAATATCCCTCCCCTTGTAATAGTAGTTGGGGTGGGAAGATAATACGTCCTCAATGTACACCCACACGACTTGATCCATCTTCTGCCTATCAAATACCTCCCTATACACTAATACTGGGAGGGTAGTGACATCAAACTCTGTCTTCTACCACAAAGCCAATAGACTATCCTCCTTTATGTGCAATAATCCCTAACAGGAGCTATGTAAAGGAACATCTCCTATGCCTAAATCTATAAAAGAGCAAGTGCTCCACCTATTTCATGTGAATCTACATGTGTGGTTATACAAAACTGTCTGTATAAGTATGCTAAGTATGCAGAACCCCAACTATAACTAGAAGAAACTAAATCCTCTAACAGTAACAAATACTATAAGTGTACAAAGTGTATTGTCTTATCACAAAACAGCACACCCTTATTAACAACAAAATATATGCCCATGTCCACCATATAATATATATATCATCTACACCATCGGGTAACTTAGTAAAATACTTAGATAACCATAACATACTCAAAGTGTAACCCCTAAATGCAGAACGTGGAGGCCTAACACTTAATAATCTCTCACATACATCACCTCACGGGACACCCATCGTCCTACCTACCATGAAAATCTCATCTACAAGTAAATCTAAAAGTATTTCTACATCTTATAGTGTGATAGTAACCTCACCATGGGATATATGAAATATGTGCGTCTCATGTATCCATCTTTTCACTAGGGTTGTGATCAGATGTCAATTCAACTGAATAAATCGCAGTCAAGCTACACCCAAAACCCTGACTGCTCTAGTAGAGGAAGAACTCACTCGTCAATATGATTGTGCTCCCAATGCCATAGAACTGCATCACGTCGATGATAAGTAAGTAGGTCGTGTCCTCTCCATTCCAAACTCTAGATGAACGGTGACCTTGCTGTAAACGTTGAACGGTTTGATCAGTAGGTTCAGGATCCATTTGAGACAGAAGGATGAAGAAAAACATTAATACAATAGTATAATAACACTTAAGGTACATTAAGAAATAACAGTTTATGTGCATCATTAAAATATGATAACAGTTAATGTGCATTAAGAAATACATCAATGCTTAGTAAATTGAATATATACCAAGTACATTAAAAAATAACAGTTTATGTGCATTAAGAAAAAAATATTAAAATATGATAACAATTATTGTGCGTTAAGAAATACATCAACACTTAGTACATTACATGTATGCCAAGTATATTAGATGTTTCACAAATACATGAAATCCCGTATACTAAGAATACAAGAATTACACTTAAAATACAAATACAATTAAGCATTATTCGTTTGGGTCAGACAATATTATCGATTGTGTCCCTATTTATTACAAAGTCCACACCTCATTTGCCTCATGCATCTCCTCTTATTATGACCCTCTACACTACAACTCGTAGCAAAGTTGATTTTTGAAAATCTATCTCATTGTGATATCTTTGATTTTTGAAAATCCATCTCATTGTGATATTGAGATAATCTAAGTCTTTCTTTCTCACGTTTAAGTGATACATCAAGAATCATAGTTGGGTACAAACCCACGAGCTATCCTGAATGATCTCCCACCAGTAAAAAATGATGCTCATACACTCCAAATTGGTGTTTCCATATATACCATTTTCTGACTATCATATATACATCAATCATCGTCATGTTAGTACAGCAATTGCATGCGAGTAAGAAATTCTATAAGTTTGTCATTTCCCGCATGTGTAATATTCATTTTTCACAACCGCAATCTGTTTATTATCTCCCTTGTGGCCATACCGTGTTTGTCTATGGTCTATTTCTATCTAAAAAATCTCATTCTCCTGCTAAAAGAGACAATAGTATGGAGGTTAGCCGTGCTCATCCATCTCCCTAGCATGACAGAAGCATACTTCGTGTACCACTCTCCTTTTACCATTCATGCTCTCGCATCACCTAATCGAATCTCAAAGTAGCTCTTTGAATTATAAAAAATCTTAAGTACCAAGACAGAAACAGGTAGATTTTTTACACCATTTAACACATCATTATAATTTTCACTTATGTTTGTTGTCATATACCTAAAACGAAAGCCACTATTGTGAGAAAAGGTTCATTGTTTAGGGGCAATATTTGCAAAATAATCAGGAGCATTTTCTTTTATTTCCTTCATTCTCGCCAGATATAGGTCTAATTTCTTATATTATGGCTGTAATGCAACAATGGTATCAACTCTCTTACAAGTTTGATTTTTGTGGTGCGTGTTAAAATTATTAGCAACATGATGTATGCAAAATTATCGCATGAGTATCAGGGGCAATATTTGTAAAATAATTTATACTAAACATTCAACAATTCCTAAACGCTAAATTCATACTAAATTCTCAACAAATCATAAATCCTAAATTTTATAATTAAATCTCTCAACAAAACTACTTCAATGAACATAACATATATCACTCAATAAATATCATTCACCATCAAATTAAAAATTTCAATTTCAAAGGATCAAAGAGTACCAAGAAGAACAATATACTTTCGAACTTTCTTGATGTTGCAGGTTGTGTAGAAGGTTGTAGGATGCACAATTAAGTGGCCGGAGGTTACAGGTCTGTCGAAATGTGCAAATGCTGGACGGATTACACTGATAGAGGCTTAGGGTAGTTAGGGTTCCGTCATGTGTGAGAAGGAGAGGAGAGAAAGAAAAAAGGGAAAGAGAAGGGGTTTTAACAGGGCCGAACATGTTGAGTTTTGAAAACTCAACATGAATAGTATGGTATATATTGAGTTTTGAAAACTTGACATGTACAGTACACCCATTTTTTAAAATATGTCGAGTCTTGAAACTCGACAAACGTTGTCAAGTTTTCAAAACTCGACATATATGTGTTAGTTTTGGAATTATCTATCTAATTGTATTGTTTTAAGATTTTTTTTTTAAAAGAAACATTTATTCCGTATAAAGCTCGAGTTTGGGGTCTTGCTTTTGAAGAGTAAAATAATCTTTTGGAAGGAATACGGAGTAAATGTGTTGGTTGTAACAAAATGTGATGCTCAAGGCTTTATGGTGACGATGAAAACGAGGACGAGGAAGGGAGTGAAGATGAGTACTCTTTTATGCCTCAATTTTGGAGAGAGGCATTTGATGTTGATGAGGAATGGTTTTTATAGACATATGCAAGGATTTTTAGTGTTTTTCCTTTATCACGTGTTTTTCCTTTATTCTTTAATTTTTTAAAAATGATCTAATTTGACTATTTTTTTTTTAAATTAATAAACAATTATACATCAATGAAAAATGAAAAAGAGAAAAAAATATATTATTCCAGAAGTGTTGAGTGCTTGGAATTTGTATCGTCCTCAAACAAAACGCAGCTTCATTGGAACCTCGAAGGAAATGTTTTCATTTGCTGGAAAAGCAGAGTTTGTGCTGCTTGCAGTAAAAATGTTCGAAGATAACGCGCTCACCCGTGGGTCGTCTTCTTCAATGGAGTCATTGGCGTGAAGAAGAAAACCTTTGCGTTGCTCTCCCCTGTTGAATGCTGATTTGGTCCTAACTTTCTTTAATCATTTCGTGCAAAATAATGGTTTATTCTGTTCCTCTTCCTCTTCCTCACCCTCTCTCTTTCTCCAACTTCAAACACGCCTACACTAACCAGGTCTCTCTCTCTCTCCCTCCCTCCCCTTCTTGTTTATGAACTTTTATTGTTGTATTGAAACTGCTTACTCTCTCTCTCTCTCTCTCTCTCTGTATCTGTAAAACCAGTTGCACAAGAAGGGGGGTTTAACTCCATCGAAGAATGAGGTTAATAAACCTATCAGAGCTTCCGCTGTTTCAACCACTGCAACACCCTTATCTTCTTTTCCACTCTTTCTGCCTCCTCCTGAGGAACCCCATGAAACCCCTTCTGAGGTACTAACCCCATTCATGTCAATTATTATTATTATTATTATTATTTTAAATTGGTAATTTATATATTATAATCCTAAATGGTGAAACAGTTGGAGGCAGCAGATCCAGATTTCTACAGAATAGGATATGTTCGGCGTGTTCGAGCTTATGGCATTGAATTCAAGGAAGGCCCTGATGGTTTTGGAGTCTATGCTTCCAGAGATGTCGAACCACTTCGCCGTGCTAGGGTTCGCTTCAAATTGCTTAATATCCCATATTGTTGCTTTCTTCTTATTGTTCGAATGACCAAATCCTGCACATTTTAATGATAACTATAGGTGATCATGGAAATTCCAATGGAATTGATGTTAACCATAAGCAAGAAGCTCCCCTGGATGTTTTTCCCTGACATTATTCCCATAGGCCATCCCATTTTTGACATTATTAACTCCACCAATCCTGAGGTATTTCATTTTTTTTTTCTATTTTTCAACATTTTTGAGATTAGTTTGTACTGACATTTTTGCCTTTCTTACATCGAACATTCAATTTGTGGCAGACAGATTGGGACCTTAGACTTGCATGTCTTCTTTTGTATGCATTTGATCGCAATGACAATTTCTGGCAACTATATGCTGACTTCTTACCCAGTGCAGATGAGTGTACTAATCTACTTCTCGCTACTGAGGTTAGTATTTTGTACCATTTACATTTCCTAGCTTTCTTTATCATAACCTTTGCTCTGTGGCTCCTTGGCATCTTGGTGTGGTTGTGGTGGCGAGCAGACTTGCCCTGAGAGCAGTGGGTATGGCTCAAACTGGACATTTCATAGCGGAAGGAACCTCTCATGTTGATACTTTGAAGGGATAGCAATGCTAGTTGTCCCCCGACTCCCTTTTGTCCTAAAAAAACTGCATTGGTTGAACTTTCTAGCTTACCAATATTTCATAATCCTTCTACCGGAAAAGTTATGAACGAAATCTCATGTCACTGTGAGTTGCTTATCAGTCATATTAACCTGATCATGCTTCTCCATCATATAGGAGGACCTCTTAGAGCTACAGGATGAAAATCTGGCATCAACTATGAGAGAACAACAACAGCGGGCCTTAGAATTTTGGGAAAAAAATTGGGTAAGAAGCTCTCTATTTAACATTATTATTAAGTACATTTTAATCTCTGTCTCTCTCCAATGTTATCTGCTCCTTATTTCTTAATACCAACCCTTGGCTTCTATATGTTACATCATGTAGCATTCTGCTGTGCCCCTTAAAATAAAGCGCCTTGCTCGAGAGCCTGAGAGATTCATTTGGGCTGTGAGTATGGTTCAATCACGCTGCATTAACCTGAAAATGAGGATTGGTGCTCTAGTTCAAGATGCAAATATGCTTATTCCTTATGCTGGTAATCTTCTTTCTCCTAGATTCTGATTTTATGTTACCTAGTAACTGTTTGTTCACAAATCTTGATTTATCAAAAAGCAAGTTAGTATCCTTAATCGTCACCAACAGTGAAGGTGAAAGGTTATAATGAGGGTTTCAAATTTCAATGTTGGTTCTCCAATTTGCTCTTTAAAATCAATTTTGACCATGTTTGATCAGGACTATATTTTTCTTATCTGGAAGTTGAACCTTGTGCAGATTTTATGTCTTTATATCTTTTTTGATCTTTAGGCTTATCTGTTAAAAGGTACCTCTTCAATTCAATTCAAACATACAATCATATGATGCAAAAATGCTGTTTGGATGATTGAAAGATTATCATTATGAATATTGCAAGAGCAAAGATAAATTCTAGGTAAAGAGGGAGTCAACCCTGCTCATTGTATGACTCAATCACCGCTGAGCTAGAAAAAGAAAAAGAGAAAACTTGAGTGGTCTGTTATGTGGACATCTTTTGTTTTTCTTTGTGTTTATTTATCTAAGCAATTTTCTAACTAGTATTCTCATGGACACATCATTTATTGGGATTGATCTTCACTGGGTATCTATTGAATGACAAACTTATATTGTGCAGACATGCTAAACCATTCCTTTCAGCCAAATTGTTTTTTCCACTGGCGTTTTAAGGACCGCATGCTTGAGGTGATGATAAATGCGGGACAGCGTATTAGGAAAGGAGAGGAGGTACTTGTTACCTTTTGCTGCCTTTTAATGCATCAGGATTATTTTTTTTTTTTTTTCCTTCTCTCCCTGGGCTGGTGAGCATTTTAATTGACACAAATGTGCAATAGATGTCTGCTACATCAGAAATAGGGCATGGATTTAACAGTTGAATATAAACACTAAAGGAGATAAATGAATTCCTGTTTCTACCTTTCTGGTTACCCTTATTTCTCAGATGTGACCCCCTTTCCCTCTGCTTGTTGGACATGTCTATTACTAAACAAAGCACAATTGTTCCTGCCAGACTGGAATTCCTGGTTCTATTCTACCAACAAAGGCCCCTGGAAAAGCATGAGTACCAATTGGAGTCATGTGAAGGACTAGAACTAACCAATAGTAAAACTTGTTCGAAACTTACTTTTGTCACCTTCCATCATCCTTGCTTACAAGATGATGGTCTTGTTTGCTTAATGCAAATGCCTTCATCGTTTCTGCTAAATTGTATATATGGTGATGGCTAATATTTGAGGAAGCAGTTGACAGACCATTTTTTCAACTGTCTTATCTTATCATCCTAGACTTTGTTTTGTTCTGTAAGTGGGAAACTGCATTATGGTACCACACTAATTTTTTAAAGAACTGATGCAATCTTTTGAGGTAAAAGAAACAAAATTGAATCCCAAATTTTAGTCTAGAAAAAGTTCATGAAGAGACTATAAGATGGAAGATCCTTCCAGGGCAAGAAACTATTTTATTTCTAGGTGAACTGGCAACTATTTAGAAGGGTTTCATATGGAGTTTGGACGTTGGATTGGATTTTGTTGAAGAAAAGACAGTGAAGGCTCATTGATCATTGAGCAACGATAACTGATTACCTTCTTTATACTATATAGTGCCATTCTGTTTTTGGACACTCAGCCGTAAAATCATGATCAAAATATTTGCTAGAATGGGAAATTTGGATGAAGTCACTGTTCTCTACCCCATGGAAAATTGGTTTGGCCAGGGCATGAAGTCTTTCCCATGACTCTGGTAGTCTGCGCTTATAAAGCTGTAACTAGAATCGAGTTGTTGAGCATGAAGCTCCCACTGAAAGGTGGAAATCAAACTTATAGCTGATAAGACATGCCACTGATATAAGCAGGTAATATGGAGGTTGTGAACAAAGAAAAAAAAAATCACAAAGTTGAGGCTAGTTAGATAGTTTGGATTATATATCTTCTTAAAAAAAAAAAAATCCAAAGCTTGCCTATATACAATGATGCTACCCTCTTGAAAATTTTCTTGTGTAGCTTCTCAAACGTGTAATTAGTTTGTCATTTCATCCATGGAAAACTATACATAGACCTGCCCCTCCCAAACTTACCCATTTCTAACTATACATAGACCTGCTCCTCTCAGGCTTACTCATTTCCTGGCTTGATCCTATTAGGTTCTCAGCACCTCCTTTTCCCACCTGAGGGCCTCCCTTGGAATTCTAAGGGAAGATACATAGATGGTAGCATGTGTTTGACCAAGCCCTATAGTCGCCAATTCTAAGAGAAGTATTTCATTCCTGAAAAAGTCATACGTCATTTGTTTCCCTTTGTGTGATAGTGCAATATTAAAGATTCAACATTGTCCAAATCTTATTTACAATGAAAGTATCTCCTTGCTAAATCTTCCGCCTTCGATTATGTTATTAAATTTTTGCTTGTTTTGCACGTGAAAACATAGTGATTAGATAACAGATAGAAAATATCTGCATGTATCAGTAATTGAGATTTGCATATAAATGTATGATCATAAGTTACTTTTTAAATTCTAAATAAATACATACATAAGGATTCTATCTATTTTTTGATTTTTAAAACTTGAACTTCTTTGTATCTACTTTTTAATAGTTCCTAACCAAATAATTGAGTATTTTTTTTTTTGGGTATGCTGAGCATAATTGAGTAATGTTAAAATATTCAAAGAATCTACTTAAGAATAATAACATCAATTAAGACTTCTTGTGCGTTAGTTCCTTATATAAGCCCTTGAAAGTTAATTGGTGGACACACTAATCGATCATAGTTTGAATATTCAAATGATCTCCTGGTTGGTTGAGAAATTTGAGAATGTTAAAAAGATATTCCCCCCCCTCCGGGGGAGGCACTTTTCTATTTTGTTTGTGTTCAAATCCTTGTAACTCACCCAGTTTACCAGAAAATAGATAAGTCCACCTTGGAAGGATTTCTAGAATTTCAGATAGGCTTACATAAAAAATTAACCTGATAAAGCTTGCTTGTCTTGCCTCCAAAAATCCTGAAATCCAAAGATTTCACCTTAGTTTTCCTGCCTCAACGTACCTACCAATATTTCTTTCAACATTTTACAATAGAAAAGATCTTAAACAGTTTCTAGTTCCCAATCATGACCTTTTTTCACAGTCACCTCCTCATGCACCTTAGAATACTCATGTTTGGCCACAAAAAGAAGCTATTTATGAGATTTTTGAAGAACAGTAGGTTGAACATGAAATAGATAAAACATGGGCCTAACAATTTGTTCCTGCATAATGCCAATCTTGGTCTTTGTTTTTATTAAAATTAACAATTAACAACTAGCATCATTTGGATGCTCATGGCTTTTCTGAAGGAAGCTGGTTTAGGTGGTTCTTGACTCTGATAACTGCTAAAGTTATCTGTATCTCTAATACTTCCAAAATCATTCACTTTTTAATTGGTCGTTGGAGAGGACGTGACATGTCTTGCCTTAGGCCATCCGTGCCAGTCCTAATATTATGGGAAATCCTGGGCTGTCTCTGAGAGTGGACTTGGTTGACTTGTGTTGCTGATTTGTTGTGAATCTATTGGGTAGATATTAGTTATTTTAGGGAAATCATATATTGTCCTAATAAACAAGGAGTGGGAATTGCATTGTTAGGTTACTGTGATAAATTTTATTTGTTTTTGGACACAGTGATCTAAATGGATCTCAGTTTTAAAATTCTCGTTGAAAAAACTACACTATCATCGTAGAAAGACTTGATTAAGCATTGGCGGATACAATTACAACAACTATCCAGGCCTTCGATCCCAAAATTTGGGATCGGCCATATGAGAGAGAAATATCGAAGAAGATAAGAGGAAAGAAAAAAAAAAGAAAATAAATAAATAAATAAATAAATATATATGTTAAAAAAAAGAGTTGATTTAGTTTGTGCAGATTCTCTTACGCCACTCATTCCTAAAACTATCTCCTCAACTAGATCCATAGCTATCATGTCTTTATGAATACATTGCATCCAAGTTTTCAACGATCTACCTCTACGTTTTATTAAATCTCCTATATTTAAGTTTTCGGTTTTCCTAACAGGTGTGTCTCGTTCCTTAGGCCATGGTTTGTCTCCTTCCTTATGCCTATTGAACTGTGCCTTCCTTCCTAAAGGCAACATGATTATTCCAGAAACTTGTTGACTTACCAATCACAAGTTTAAGGTCTTTAAGTATTGTTAAAACTGTTGAGAAGCTGCATAGGCTTGGAATAGTGAAGTTTTTGGGAACATTCTCAAAGGAAGAGAAGGTTTCTTGCTGGAAAGTTCAAAAGCTATATGCAGAAAATTTTTTGAAATACATCCTTAAGTTGTGGAAGAATCTAGTGGGTGATACAAAGAAGTTCTTAGGCGACAAGACCTTCTATGGTATCAGAAGACAAGAGTACAGTCCATTCAATTGGGTAACTCCCATGCAGTCTTCATACTAGACTGTGGTCAGGTTTAAGAAAAATAAGATGAGGTTCTCAAATCAGATGATAGGACTGGACATAGGGTTAGGGTTCTTAAAAGGCTTAGAGGATGGTACATTAAACTCTCTTTGGTGGCTTAGATACCAGGCATTTTGGTCCAAGCTTTTCTCCCATCTTCATTTATCTGCGGAAGGTACTACAATCGTCAGTGTCCCAGTTAGCCAAGAGGAGAAAGAAATGTGATGTATTTCTTTGAGGGCCTGGGTTCCTTTACAGTATGTTTGGGAGTTTTGGAGAGAAAAAAAAAGGTTAGCTAGGAAAGAAAAGAAAAGGAGAGAAAATTTAATTTTCTCTCCATCTTGTTTGGGAGTTTTATAAAAGAAAAGAAAAGAAATGAGATTCATTGGGAATAAAAAATTTTACTTTCAACTTTTAAAGGGTAAATTTGGTATATTTATGAGACAACTTTTTTTTTTCTCTCCTTTTCTTCCCACTTTTGGGAAGAAAATTTTTGATGTTAAAAATCACTCAATTTCCTTTCTTTTCTTCCTACATCAAACTCCCAAACGAAAGAAAATAAACAATTTTCTCTCCTAATTTTTTATTTTCTTTCCAAATCTTTCCATCCAAACATGCTGTTAGAGACCTAGGCCCCTGCAGGCCATTTCCCTGAAGATATTGTTAGATTCTAATTGTGCTTATTTGGAGACTGGATGATCTCCATACTCTTGGAACATTCCGTCATATGCCTCTGTTTTCTACGAGATTCTCTCCAGGGTCTTGGTAGTTAGAATCTGCTGTTTCCCTTCTTCCCTGATAGGCCCTAGGTGTTTCAAGCTGGAGCACAATGGATAATGTCTTAGCTATTCAATATGTTCTTGAATCCATGTGTAATAGGATGTGTTACTTGGCCATCAAGAAGCACCTGGAATAAACTTATGGATTATTTAATTGCCTTCTTTTTGGCTCACTGTCTTAGACCTGGATCTTCCTCTAAAATAAATATGTTTCTTCAGCCTCCCTTTCATTGTTTTGTAATGACAGTCCCTTCCCGAAGATGAGAGCCAGAATAACTCATTTTCTTCTTTGTCACATGCATGAAGGCTCTTAATTAATATCTCAGGGACAGTGTTTTAGATAAACACAAAATATGGAAACAAGAAGAGTACACCTTACAGTTGGTGCCCATTTCCATTGATTCAATTTTTGTTAGGACTGTTTCCTTACAAGCTTTGTATGTTTGCACCCATTCTGGAGGAATTTGGTCAAATATCATGCCATTATATTGATCTCTCAAAAAACTATTTTCTTCTCCTGTTGACAATATTGACACCCCAAATGGAACTTATTTTTTTTGTAAGCTTCCTGATGCTAATGATCTTCAACCATGCGGGATAACTCTGGTGTCTTTTGTCTTTGCTTTTTCTTCTTGATTCCTTGGCGCTTGAACTGTGTCATGTCACTCTGGAATATCATACCATTAAATAGCTGAGAGTGCTATCAATTTGGAAACTTTTTATGGTATCTGACTTGCATGTTTCCTCAAAAAAAGACACTTCTTGTATCATGAATGGATTTGTGAGCTTACTGATGTTGCTTTAGAGAGTAACATCGATGCTGATCTCTTGCCAAAACTTGGAGCTAAGAATCCCTCGCTGCGTTTGGTCCTTTCCCCCATGGGACCCAATTCTCCTGTGTAGCTACATTTTGTCAGCCTGTGTTTTGTGGTGTTCTATCTTTCACTTTTTGGCTTTCCTTCCTTTCTACCCACCAAAAAAAGGAACTACCAGGATCTGCTTTGAGTGTTAAAAGTCTTTTGCATCTGAATTGTGGTCTTTTTTCTTTCTCTTTCTTAATATCAAATGCATTGATTTTTTTTCTTTCTTTTTTTTTTTATTTCTTTTTTTGGCAGATGACTGTCAATTACATGGCTGGAGGGAAGAATAACATGTTGATGCAAAGATATGGTTTCTCATCACCGGTGGTATGTGTACACTTTTAAATCAATGTGATAGTTTTATTTATTTATTTATTTTTACTCCAATACTCATTTTATACAGGTAAATGTTATTAAATATCCTAACGATTGGACCATAATATTTACGTGCTCAACTTTGAGAAATTTCAATTTCTGCTAAAAACTTCTTTATTCAGATGTGATGGTTGAGCCATTGCTCTCTCTCTCTCTCTCTCTCGAATTGAAGTTTCATGAGGATCATTTTCTGTTTTTCACTGTAGTCTTTTCAGGTTGGTTGTGCTCTTTTGTTGCTCTTTGTTGATTTTGTTTTTGGCTAGTAGATTTCCTGTTTTTCCCCAGTTTTTCTCTGGCTATGGTCCTCCTCTGCGTTTTCTCGCGTTGTGGCTTTTTTGGTTGTTGAGTAGCTTTTTGTCAGCTCCGACTTTTTGGCTGTTCTGGTGGGATTTCCTTGTCTGTTATCTTTGTTTGCCTTCCCGATGGGTTTTGGTTTGCGAAGTTGTTGCTCAGTCCAGAAGATCAAAACTTGATCATCCTTCGGTTGTAAGATAAAGTTTGAAGACAGGTAACGTTATAGTTCATCCTTCAAGTCTGTTGGGATCTTCACATTGTTGGCCAGGTTGCAATCTCTATTGGCTTATTTTGGTGGTTTTGTTCTCTTTGTGATTTCTCCATTTTCGGGTTCTTGCTGGAGTTTGCATCATTCTGTAGCTGTTTGTTGGGCTTCTTTTGTTGCTTTCAAGTTTTAGCTATTCTAAGCTTTGGTCTATGGTTTCGTTTTCTGGGTAGTAGGCAGTTTCGGCTTGTTAGCCTTGATTGGTTTCGCTTAGTTTTTGTTGGCATATGTGTTTTTTGGAGGTTGCATTGTTTTCGGTTCGGTTGCAGTTTTTATTTTTTATTTTTTTATATTTTATGGCTTGGTCCCCAGGCCTTTCTTTGGCCTTGTGCTGGCCTAGTTGGTTGGGTTTGGTGTTGGGTGTGTTGTTTCGGCCTGTTGGCTTTTCCCTCTTTTATTAAACACTTCTCTGTGAATAAATTGCAGCAAGTGAATTGAAAGGGAAGATAATAATAGATGAGAAGAAAGAGGTAGAGTTACTAGCATCATACTAGTAAATCCTTACACGTCACACCTTGGGCAAGAAAGCGTCACTGTGAAACTGAAATTTTTATTCATCATACTCTATAATAAGGTTCCAATATTTTAAATAGATATTTAATTTTTATGGAAATAGAAACTACTTGTAAACCTAAAATTTAGATACTCCTAGATAATCGTAAGTTGACTCTAATAATAAAGAAAATTGAAGGAACCTCCCATATAACTAAATCCCAAATATAGACACTAACTTAACTAATACACTTCTAAAAGAAAAGTTCCTGCTGTAGGGAAAGTACTGCTATAGTACTCATGAATAGTACTAGTCTACTAACCTTAAAATATTAATAAACAACAACAACAACAACCTATGCCTTATGTCCCAAAATTTTGGGTTTAGCCATATGCTTGTCAACAACAACAACCTTAAAATCTTAACAAAGCTCCAAAAAAAAAAAAAAAATCATGGACACATTTGCTTGTCAATTGAAATTCAACATGCATGGTGTTGTCCAATGTGTAGATAACTAGCGGTGTAAGCTGTTTCCCGAAACCAAATCTGTTGCATATTGATACACTTTTGTAGGTAGTTCTACAATGTGATGATACATTAGTTCTCCAATTTCTTCAATTACAATTGCATCTTTTACTCTTCTTGCATCACTTTCATGCATAAAATTCTTTCAATAATTAATTGGAGTGATTTCTTTTTTTACCATCCACATGTGACTTATTTTCCTGGCGGTGGCTGGTTCCCTTCTTTGGCATTAATATCATCTTATCTAGCAGCTTTTACATGCAGTTCTAGCAGCTGATCTTCTTACACAACGTCAATATCTTCTCGCCTGGCGAGTTTTATTCTGTAACGGGATGTTTGAGCAATGGATGTTCGAGTGCACATCAACATCTTCTTCTACATGTTTTTGTTTCTTTTCTTAGTGGAGTTGCCAATAGACTATTCATCCCTTTGTTCATGCTGTGTTTCCTTCGTTTGATAGATTTGTGGACTTCCGTACGGTCAACAATGCACAAATAACTTCGTGCTTCATATTTTCAATTTCAAAATCAAGTTTCTCTTTGACGAGAACAGGAGTAGGCTTCTCACCCTTTAGCATTTTTTTTTTCCTTGGCCTCAAATTAATATCTTGCCATTGAATAAGAAAGAATAAGCCTTAGTCTTGCCAAATGGCATACATTGCAATCATAAAGCCAAGGCCTTCCAATAAAAATATGTAAAACCTTTATTGGAGTAACATCACATCAAATGGAATCATAAAAAAGTGCCGATCTTAAAGTAAACTAAGCATCTTTGAGTTACTAGAATAGTGGGATCATTTACCCATGCAACTTTGTATAGTTGCGGATGCTTCACTTGTAGTTGAAGCCCTTTAATGGTAATCTTGGGAAAAAAACATTCATGCTACTCCATTCATCAATGATAAGCTTGTAGGTTTTCTCTCCATATTGGATTTGAATATGAAATGTTGTTGTACACATTCACACTCATTTCTTCTGCTTTAGAAGTCATCAGAATTCTTCGTACTACACTGAGGAATGAGGTATCAACATGCTTCTCATCAATGTCTTTGTTTGATGCCTTCCAATTCATGTCCTCAGAATCACAATTTTCAACATCATAATTCTCTTCAAGTGCCACTAAAATATTGCGGTTAGGAAATTTTTAAGTATATTGTCGTTTCTCATGGCAGAACTTTCCTTTGTCTCCGCTAGATTGTAAAGATCCGGATCAAACAAGTTGATTTGTTTTAGCATTTTAAAAGTGTTTTTAGTTGCATTTCTTATCTCACTTGGCTTCTTATATGCTGCCTTCTCTACTTAATTGCCAAATTTCTAGTTGCCAGCTGCCTTGGGTACTGTTCTTCCTTTGAGGCTATTTCCAAAGTATCTTTAAGATTAATTCTTTGCAAATCTCAGCCTGAACCCATTTTTCTACTGAAATAAAGTTTTTGTCTCATCTTCATTTGCAAGACACCTTATATTGAGTTCCCACATACTGAGCTACGATTATTCTTCCTTGTTGGGGAGTCATCAATTGATCATCAAGATGATCTTGGTAATTCTCTGGCAAGTACTTTTCATTCAACTTCGAGTTTGACTTCATCTCTTCCCAACCAACAATTGCTGGTTGTCCAGCCCGCTTTAAATGATCTTCAACATCTTTCCACAAATTTTAGTATGACCTGCCAATTTCATCTTGTAAAAGCAGACTCCAATCTTTTGACATGTCATACCAATCAAAATAATTATTTGTAGCATTTGGCCAATCAAAAAAATATTTGATAATCAATCTCACCAACTAAGTCTAGAACTTCTGCTCTAACTTTCTTTATGATATCTCTGGTTGGATTACATTATCTTGCCTACCACCAGGCATTGTGAATTGGCTGAATCAGCCATTGATTATTCAGGAATTCTCCTAGATTGGGGTTTTGCTGTACTTGCTGAATGTGGGAGTGACTTTTCCAATCTTTCATCAATTGGAACAGGCTCTTCACTGTTGTTTGGATTTTGACCAACTTGGTATCAAGTCTCTCTTTGATCAGCATGTGACTCAATATTTGAGCTACATGCTTTTAGTCGATCCTTCTCCTCACAAAGCTTCAGCAACAATTCATTTTACCGAAAATTAGTGAACCTTTCTTGGAAAGTCCTATGACGAGTGGACATGACTAACAACCAAAGCTATGAAATCAAACTAATGTAGGATGTAAACAATTTTAGATAAAAGAAATTTGGGCTTCGTTAATACTTAATGTGACAAAATCCATTAATAAAGATTTTTTTCTTTTGGGAATAAAATGCAACAAGTAAATTGAAATCAACAATAGCAATGGATGTGATGAACCATTATCTACATGTCATAATCCCTTAGCAAAGAGATATTATATCTAAAGTGGAAGCAAACAAAACATTACAAAACAAGCAACACCTGAAGAAGCAGCTCTAAGTTGCCATCCACCAGTGTGATGACACGAAGGAAAAGGTGTAAAATCCTTAAAACTTTTACTGAACTTAAATTTTCCAAGGTAAAACTCTGAAAAGTGACCATCCATCCATCCAGGGTATACAAGAAAATCTAATAAAGCTAGGATATAAAGCACTTCTATGTATATATGACCCTCAGCTGGCAAAAAATGGCCCTCCTGGCCCACTCAGTTTCTTAAACTTTTCTCTTTCATTAAGATACTTTATTCAATACCCAACCTGAGGTCACCTTATGCTGTGAATCATGGCCGCTATCTTTCCTTTCTTTAGCTTTCATGAGAGGGCATGATCTATGCCCATGCTTATCTTTCTTTATTACCTTTTGATTTTTCATTCACGAAAAATACATTACATGGATTCCTGATTTCTTAGTCTTTTTTATTTGCCTTGCTCTTTTAATAAGTTTATATCATGAATGAGTATTCATTATCTTTTATCATACTTGTTCTTTTACGAAGATATAATATGAATAGTGCACTTGCACTTCTTTAAACTTCTTAAAGTTGTTTTCCTTAATCTTGCTTATTCATGTCATGAGAGTATACTATATGAGCATTTATCATCCATTTCATGAATTGCATACTTCATATCCTGAAAAGTGTTTAGCATAATTATATAAGAAAACACCATATATCCCAAAGGCCTACACAACAAGAACAACGAAGATCCTTAACTTGGTTTCATGAAGATTAAGGTATGATCACATGGCTATACATAGCGTATTATGAGCTTGAGATTGCTTAGTGATGCAGCACGTTGGCAACAACCTCTTAAAGTTTACAGGATACGTGCAAGATCAAAAGCACAAGCTTTGGTTTGGGATATGGACGATAATGAAGGATCTAGTTGGGATATTTTAGATCATATCTCTTATGGTAGATAAGATTTATTTTGATTAGAATTGTATCTTTAGATGGAGTCATTGTTTATTTTGACTAGATTGTTATCTTTAGATAGGGTCCTATTTTTATATGAATTAGTTTTCCTCAATGGAGTCCTTGTTTATCTTAACTAGATTGTTATCTTTAGATAGAGTCCTATTTTTACATGAATTGGTTTTCCTCAAAGGAGTCCTTGTTTATCAAAGGAGTCCTCACAGGAGAAGAGTCATATTTGAGTAGGGATTCTTAAGCTTTATTTTTTTCTATAAATAGGCACCTTATGTAGCCTTTCAAAGGGAATTTTTTTTTTGATTAATAAACATTCTTCCAGATTGTGAGATGTAGTCTTCTCTTAGGTGTGAAGTCTAAGAACCCTAGGTTGCGATCTAGGCCTACTTTCCTAATTTTTCTTTCACTTTCATTACTATTACTACACCCACTACCCTGTCCTGCGTCAGATGGAATTGCCTAACGAACTTCCGCCTATGCGCAACATCCAACATGCTATTGATTTGATACCTGGAACCCAATTACCAAATCTACCAGCCTACAGGATAAATCCAAGTAGTCATGAAGAGCTAAAGAGGCAGGTTGAAGAGCTGTTATCAAAAGGTTTTATTTGAGAAAGCTTAAGTCTATGTGCAGTCCCAGCATTACTCACGCCAAAGAAAGATGGAAGCTGGCGTATGTGTGTTGATAGTCGAGCTATTAACAAGATTACCATCAAGTATAGGTTTCCTATACCTAGATTGGATGACATGCTGGATGTGATGAGTGGTTCCACTATTTTCTCAAAGTTAGATTTGAAGAGTGGATATCACCGGATCAGAATCAGACCAGGAGATGAATGGAAGACTGTTTTTAAAACCAGGGATGGTCTTTATGAGTGGTTAGTCATGCCTTTTGGACTTTCTAATGCTCCCAGCACATTTATGAGGTTCATGACCCAAATATTTCAACCGTTCATCGGACGATTTCTTGTTGTCTATTTTGATGACATTTTAATATACAACAAAGACAAAGAACAGTATATTTTTACTTGCAGCAGATATTTAGGGTTCTCCGCCAAGAGAAGCTCTATATTAATTTGAAAAAGTGCTTATTTTTTAAGACCAGCATGGTTTTCTTGGGTTATATTATTTCCTCTAAGGGAGTTGAGGTGGATCCTAGCAAGATTGAGGCAATTAAAACATGGCCAGCCCCTACAACCCTGCATGAAGTCAGGAGCTTTCATGGTCTGGCCACATTTTACAGGCGTTTTATTCAAAATTTCAGCACTATTATGGCGCCTATCACAGATTGTATGAAGAAAGGAGGATTTTCATGGACCAAAGCTGCATCCAAGGCCTTTGAAGAAGTCAAGAAAAAGATGACTGAAGCACCTATTTTGAGATTACCAGATTTTGACAAAGTGTTTGAAATTGTCTGCGATGCTTCACACGTTGGTATTGGAGGAGTATTAAGTCAAGAAGGACATCCAATTGCCTATTTTAGTGAGAAACTAAATGAGGCAAAACAAAGGTATTCTAATTATGATCGGGAGTTCTATGCAGTAGTCCAAACCCTACGATATTGGCGCTATTACTTGCTTCCAAAAGAGTTTGTCTTATACTCTGACCATGAAGCCCTCAAGTACCTAAACTCTCAAAAGAAGCTAAACCATCGTCATATCAAATGGGTTGCTTTCTTGCAAGAATATACATTTGTCCTTAAGCATATGGCTGGAGTGGAGAATAAAGTTGCAGATGCACTTAGTAGAAAACAGCAGATCCTTACTTTCATGGCTGTTCAAGTGATTGGTTTTGAATCACTTAAGAGAGATTATTCATCTTGCAAGGATTTTAGCATCATATATGCTGAATTACTTGCTGGACAGCGAGCTAATTATTCTAATTTTTCTATATCAAATGGATATCTATTCAAAGGAACACGATTATGTCTACCTAACACATCTTTGCGAGAAGAAGTTATTCGAGAACTTCATTCCGGAGGAGTAGCAGGGCACATTGGGCGAGATAAGACTGTGGCTCTTGTAGAAGATCGATTCTATTGGCCAAGTTTGAAGCGAGATGTTGCTAGAATTGTGGCCAGATGTCGGATATGCCAAATTTCAAAGGGAAGAAGGAAAAATACAGGTCTTTATACCCTTTTACCCATTCCACATGAACCATGGCAAGACTTAAGCATGGATTTTGTGCTTGGATTGCCTAAAACTATTAGGGGTTTTGATTCTATCTTTGTGGTCGTTGACCGCTATTCTAAGATGACTCACTTCATTCCATGTTCAAAGACTTCGGATGCCCTTCATATAGCAAAACTTTTCTTTAGAGAAGTTGTGAGGCTTCATGGGATACCACTTACAATTGTTTCTGACCGTGATGTGAAGTTTATGAGCTATTTTTGGCATTCGTTGTGGAAATTGCTGGGCACCAAACTGAAGTTTTCATCAGCATTTCATCCACAAACAGATGGACAAACTGAAGCTGTTAATAGGAGTTTGGGAGATCTTTTACGCTGCTGTGTGCAAGACCAGACTTCTAGTTGGGATTTGACATTTCCTATGATTGAGTTTGCCTACAATAGCTCAGTTAATAGGAGTATAGGTCGCAGTCCTTTTGAAGTGGTTACAGGAATGACACCTAAGAAGCTAATTGATTTGGTTCCTTTACCAATTGAAGCTCGTCCTAGTGTAGAAGCTGAAGCCTTTGCCAAGCACATACAAGAGTTACATGATGAAGTTAGAAAGAAAATTGCTACAAACAATGAAAACTACAAGTCACATGCTGATTTGAAGAGAAAGTTTGCTGAGTTCAAGGAAGGAGACATGGTCATGATACGCCTAAGACCTGAGAGGTTTCCTAAGGGGCGACATAAGAAACTTCACTTAAGGAGTGCAGGTCCTTATAAAATCCTTAAGAGGATCAGTTCAAATGCTTATGTCCTTGACTTGCCAGATGATATAGGCATAAGCAATGTCTTCAACATTGAAGATTTGACCTTATACCATGGTGATGATTCACTTACAAATGACACCGCTGTTTCTAAGCTTCCATTGGGGCCACAATTGAAGGAGGAAGTTGAAGAAATTGTAAACTTCCAAGAAGATTACATTGCAGATGGCATTCAACAGAAATTTCTGGTTAGGTGGAAGGGACGTCCGCTTTCTGATTGCACTTGGGTTACAGAAAAGGAGTTGCAGCAGATTAATCCGACTCTTTATGATAGCTTTCATGCTTTTAACTCGCCAGAGTTGAGTTCTTTCAAGCCAGGGAGAGATGATGCAGCACGTTGGCAACAACCTCTTAAAGTTTACAGGACACGTGCAAGATCAAAAGCACAAGCTTTGGTTTGGGATATGGACGATAATGAAGGATCTAGTTGGGATATTTTAGATCATATCTCTTATGGTAGATAAGATTTATTTTGATTAGAATTGTATCTTTAGATGGAGTCATTGTTTATTTTGACTAGATTGTTATCTTTAGATAAAGTCCTATTTTTATATGAATTAGTTTTCCTCAAAGGAGTCCTTGTTTATCTTAACTAGAATGTTATCTTTAGATAGAGTCCTATTTTTACATGAATTGGTTTTCCTCAAAGGAGTCCTTGTTTATCAAAGGAGTCCTCACAGGAGAAGAGTCATATTTGAGTAGGGATTCTTAAGATTTATTTTTTTCTATAAATAGGCACCTTATGTAGCCTTTCAAAGGGAATTTTTTTTCTGATTAATAAACATTCTTCCAGATTGTGAGATGTAGTCTTCTCTTAGGTGTGAAGTCTAAGAACCCTAGGTTGCGATCTAGACCTACTTTCCTAATTTTCCTTTCACTTTCATTACTATTGCTACACCCACTACCCTGTCCTGCGTCACTTAGGCGTCACTTAGGCTAATTTCATTTCATATGCCATGCTTTAGGAAGCGATTTCATGAATACTGAGCCTTTCTTTTCATTGTCTTCATTCCCTTTGTTTCCATACTATCCTATTCTTTTTAAAATGCAAATATATATATATATATATATATATATATATTTATATAATAGCTCAAAGACGTGGCTCAAACACTTCAAAATCTCATCTTTTTAAGGCTCTTAAAGCTTATACTCAAAACACATATCAAATACATGAAGAAAATGTGAAGGAAAGACGTGAAAAATATATCTTCCGGATATCAATTTCCAGAACAGGTCCCTCCACTCTGGATAGATACTATAGAACTAGCTCATATGATGTCACTCGAAAGATCTTGGATTGTAGTTTCTATCTCACTAGATTTAGAGCAGTGTGTGGAAAGTTATGGGGAAAAGAATGGAGTGTATTCATTATTCCAATTTCAATGTCTTCCACCTGACTGGTCACTTTCCATATTAACTTTCAGGAGCAATTCTTAATGATATCCTTATAATATGTCATTTTAAATCATTGAAAGTCTAGTTTTTCACAGTTGAAAACTGCACTTAATTTGGTGCACTGCACAAAAAGTTTCAATTAAAGAGTGGAGGGTGTGCAAGCGGGCCAAATTTGTGCAGAACTCCTGAGCTTTTGTACTTATATGTCTAACACGAAATTTCTTCCATCTCTTTTTATCCTTAAGCCATACTAGCACCTGCTAACTTAAGAAGGTCTATGAGGTCTCTAATCAGGAAAAACATAAAAACACGAGTACTTGCATTGGTTCTCAATCCTTTTTCTTTCTTCTTCACTTGCTTGAAAGCTATGGAATCCTAGATAAAGGTGAGCTTATGAAGTTTAATACTTGGTAATTACTTCAACTATCAGGAAAACAAACATATGCGGAAGCTTACCAACATCTCCACATCAATCTTACATCAGGAACTCAAGAGAACTCATCACAAAGCTTAATTCTAACCACATACCTTCTCCAAGCTTCCTTTGAGATTCTAGCTTGTCTACTTGAGTTGTAGCTCCTCTATGATGCTTCTAAGATTTGGGCAATGATATATATTGATGGGCCTTGGAGATTTTGATGCTTAATGGTATTTTCATGGAGTTTGTCATGGGTTTCTAGGAGAGCTTCAATGAAAAACGAAAATGGCAAAAGAGAGACGTTGAAGATGATTTTAAAATATGTTAAGGAGGAGGGAAATTATTTTACTCACTCATGGGGTCCACCACTTGTTGTTTTGAGGAGTTTAGGTGTTGCTTAGTTAGGTTGTTTGGTGTCCCTGTTGGGCTTCACATGCTAAAACCCTTATGAGCTCCCCACATTTCCTACAATCTAACAGCTTGAATTAATCCGTCATCTCGGGTTTGATCTCTATTCTTGCTAGGTTTTTAAGCCTCTAGCTAAATTCTAGATGCTAATTCTAACACTACGGTATGGCTCAACCTAGCGTGCACGAGGTATGCATTACACATATGCACTCATAAATCATACATTAGCAATGCTTTGGACTAATATGCTCATGCATGTGGGGTTTTCAAAGTAGCTCAATTTGGGATCTCACAATAGATGAGAAGAAAGAGAATACAGTAACTAGCATCTCCTCTATAGATCCTTACACATCACACCTGGACCTAGGAAGCATCACATGTTCTAGGTTTTAGGAGAACTCGGTGCAATTTTGCTGAGACACTAAAATTTAGGTTACAAAATTTTAAATAAACAATTAACATTAAGGAATAGAAATTACAAATTGAACTAAAACTTAGAAACTCCTAAATAAACCTAAATTGACTCTAATAGTAAAGAAAATTAGAAAGAAATTCCTAAATATAACTAGATAGCAAATATATAAACTAGATTAAGTAATAAACTTCTAAAAAGAAAACATCTTGGCGCAGGAAAATTACTGCTAGACTACTTGGAACATTCTCCTTCATTACGAACTTTAAAAATCTTAATCAAGCTCCCAAAAAGAAAAAAAAGACTATCAACTGCAGATTTGATCCCTATCATGTTCTTTATCCAAAGCAAAGCAGCCTAGAGCTTTATATGATATTAGATTTTTATCATAAGTGAGTGTTTGGTCAAATGAAGCGTAATTGTATCTTTAGTTGTTTAATCAAGCATTGGAATTGTAGCTATGACTAATTATATTGGATGACTTGGAAACAGCAACTCTTGCATGTGAGAATATTCTACTAACAGGATTCTTATGTGTGAGAGATTTACTGAGAAGGTTTAATGTTATAAAAAAGATATAGGTGCTTCAAGTGTCATCTTCAGTGTTGTCAAATGTTCTTCCTTTTGGACAATGCTGAATCCCCCAAGCTTGTATGGTTGTACCTCCTGCTGCATCTACTGGATTTCTCTTAAGAACCAATTTAATAAGCAATTAAATCTCTTTAACATTATCAACAGATCTGCAATCTATGCACATTTATAACCTTGTGCCTCATAAAATCCTCTGCAGAATCCTTGGGATGATATTAAATTTTCAGGAAATGCACAAATTCATCTGGATTCTTTCCTATCAGTTTTCAATGTAGCTGGCCTTCCTGAAGAATATTATCACAACAGTATGTGCTGCTGAGGTTTCTCCAGTTCTTTAATCTTCCTGTTATGTTTTTGATTCAATCCTGTCTACATTCACCAAGAATTCGTAGCAGGTCAGTTATCGAATGACGGGGATAATTTTGTTGATGGAGCAGTCATAGCAGCTGCTAGAACATTGCCTAGATGGTCAGATGGAGATGTACCTGCAATACCAAGCATGGAAAGGAAGGCTGCCAAGGAGTTACAAGAAGAATGCCAGCAGATGCTTGCAGAATTTCCAACAACTTCCGAACAAGACCAGAAAATCTTAGGTAATGCTGCATTGGGTTGTAGATCCTTTCTAGCAGCTGGAATGTTTTGTGGAGATGGTCTCTTTTTTTGTTATCTCTACTTCCAAGATGGGAAGCTTATCCGATACATCTTTGGACCCTGTAACCCTGAAGATGGGTAACTTAGTTGCTAGGAATAACCTTGTGGATTGATTTTCCCTTCGGTGTTAGTTTTTACTCGGACAGTATCAAGCCTTTCCATAAGGGTCCCTTGTTTTGCAGCCATTTTACCTTGTGCTTTTTCTGAAATTATAGATTAGAAAAGATGTTAAACCACCACTTTCTCTAGGCTGTGAAATTTGGTTTGAGCAGACTTTAGGATTTCTTCCTCAAGGAGATTATCTACTAAAGTAAACTAGATCTATTGCAGAGAATATTTACTGGGTATGATGTTATTCTAATTTCTTTCTCCATACAGATTCAATGCCAGAAGCCCGAAGAACTCTTGAAGTCACTATAAAGTATGCATTCTTTAATTCCAAAGACCTATTTGTGCATCGAGGTAAACCAAAATTATGAAATGAGGCTAACAACTTTTCTTTTGTGGTATTTGTAGGTATAGATTGCACAGGAAATTGTTCATAGAGAAGGTTATCCAAACTTTGGAAATCTATCAAGAACGAATATTATTTTAATTCTTGAGGATCCAATGTTGTTTCTTTTGATGCCTATGATGTATCGAAATTTTGCTGTCTATATGTATGATGCGTGAATAAAAATATGTATTCTGTATGATTGTTTGGGGGGTGACGACTAAAGCTGTCCAAATGGGTATATCCAGTCCCTGGATATTAGACAGGACGAGCCTGGATATTTAGTCCCTTCTAGTAGTCGGGAAGAGCTATAATTTTTCGTGGCCGTGCTGGGATGGGACGGGCTTGTCCCACTGCATTTTTTTTTTCTTTTTAAAAGAAAGAGTTAGCATAAGGGATGGTAGGTTCTCTTTCATTTGTTATATGATATTCATATATATAAGTTTCATTTTTTTTTTTCAAAAAGAAATAAAATTGATTTTTTGTTTTTTATATGAAGGGACAGTTGGTACCCTTTCGTCCCACAAAGGGATGCGGGTCGGAATGGTCTTGGAGTTTTTAGTTGTCATGTTCTGACCCCCGGGTCTGAGTACGTGACAATCGTCGTGTGATTTAGAAGTATATGCAATCATTAACACGTACTTCAAGATTATACAAGACTATGAAAATATCTTTTTCAAAATTAAGAAAGTCCAACATATCAAATATTTAATATTTTAAAATATAAGTTCAATTTTGCAAATTATATATGTAAAACATGTTACAGTTTCAAAATATGATTTTCAAAACATAAATTTCATTTCCAAAATGTTCTCCGATGGGTGTGTCTACATGCTTCAAAGATTCACAACTAAGAAGAACCAACACCAATAGATGGTTTGAGAAGCTTTCTTCTCGGTTGGATCTAGTTAATGGTTTTTGTCTTTACAATTTTTTTAAAAAATATAGGGAAAAAAGGATAAGTATAAAAATATTCAGTGAGTGAAGTGTAATGGCATAACGGTGTAAGTGGGTGAGCGATAAGTGTGGGAATGTCAAACAATAATTTTTTTAATAAAAACATATTTCTATTTCAACAAAATTTCATATAATCATCAATACATTTTTCAACAAGAGTCGTGATTTTCAAGAAACACAATTAAGTATCAAATACACATTTTTTTTTTTCAAAAACAAGGGATTCGTCTCAAAATCTTTTCATCAAAAGCTTGACCCAGATCAATGGTAGAACCGTCATGGGGTTTTCAATTATTATTAACCATAAATATCAATCTTAACCTTAGCATTAATTAGTGGCTTTCTCGGTAGTGCAACTGAATAGTCCAAAAGAGGGGGTGTCTCTCGATCCGAGCATCTCTTTGTCTACTAATAACAATGCCTTCATCACATTACCTCGTCGGGCCACTGTGTAGAGAATGTTTATAGCTATTTGAGGGTTCAGACTCATACTTTAAACTAATACATGCACTATGGGGATTCAAACTCATACCCCAAACCAATACATATACCATTTCGTAAACATCATATTATGTGGCTATATGAAAGCAACAAGTTTCTCAGTTCATGAGTCCAATAGCAACATTCACAGTAAAATTCAACATGGTACAAGATATATCAGCAAGTGTATAAATCTTATGACTCAAATCGAAATATATTTAGGGTCACTCCACATTCACAAAATATTGTATAAACTTAAGTTAGAGAAAATTATTTTAGAAAATCATGAAAAACATTTTCTCATTCACAAACAAAACAAACCATTCATTCATAGTTTTATGGAGGGTAGTCACTTCCAGATCAGTCCACAACAAACAAAAGATTTATCTCAATCAATTTTGTCCAACTCTTAAAAGACATCACCAAGTAACTAACATCATTAATATCTATCAATCCATATCAACCAAAAACCCTAACATTCAAAATCTAATTTTTTTTCTTACTTACTGTGACTTAAAATCCTCTAAATTCAATGGACAGGTAACCAAATAAATTAAAACTTGGGTTAGAAAGACTATAATAACTTGATTTTGTCTCCAAAAAGATCCGTCCAGTTTGGGTTATGCAAAACCCTTGATTTTTTCCCTTTTGTGCCAACTCTAAATCCTTAAACTCTTCCAAAATCAAAACAAAAATCAAATTTTAGAGAGTTGGATGGGTAATCTAGAATCTTTGATCTTCAGTTTTAATAGTGAATTGATTGGGTTTGGGAGAGAAGAGAAAAATAATCTAGAAAGAGAGAGGTGAAATTTAGGGTTTCATGGGTTCTGGAATAATTTAGTAATCAGAAATGACATAGCCATTAGTTCCAAGATATTGTCGGGATAATTTAGAATTTATCACATAAAGAAAATAAAGAATCATGTGAGTCAATTTCAAACAGTCATGGAGTAATTTTCAAAGAGTCATGTGAGGTTTTTCAAAGTGTCTCTTAACATACTAATAAAGTCTAGAATAATATATTGATTCTATATATAGGTGGTCATAATATATATTCAAATAAGAGTAGAGAGTCACTCTAAAAAGAGTGAAAATTTTATGTGACGCTATTCATGATTATCTTTTGAAAACTCCCTCTTCCTAGTATAACCTTTAGTATTTGTCTGAAAATCCTTATTTAATTATTAGTTCTTCTTTTAAACAAAAATCTCTCATCTTTTCTTTCCAATAAAGTGGTATCAGAGCAAGGTTGAGATTGTGTCTAGGTTGGTGTCTCCTAGGGTCAAAGAAAAGTTATGTTGCATGTGTTGGCATCTCCAAATTTTTAAAGAAAGACAAAGAATCCATTGAGAAATCTTCAGATTTGAAGAAAAGAGAACTTGTTGAGAAGGTATGAGTTGTGAGAAGAACTCCACAAAGAAAAAGTTTTGAAGAATGGAGAATGAAATGCTTATTATCGTTGTGACTGTGCAATTTAAAA
The DNA here is from genome assembly GCA_037126225.1 of Dillenia turbinata. NCBI lineage: Eukaryota > Viridiplantae > Streptophyta > Magnoliopsida > Dilleniales > Dilleniaceae > Dillenia > Dillenia turbinata. Next base: position 4,446,839 of record JBAMMX010000010.1, on the reverse strand, counting down.
TAATACTTAAGAAGTTACTGAAAAAGTTAAATCTGGGTACAGCATAGTATATATGTGCAAAGTTTGGTCCAGATCATCTACTAGATTTTATTGCAAAGGTGATATTTGAAGACAAATATGAAAGGTATGAACAATATGGATTCAAGATATACACAAAGAAAAATGTTGAAAATGTGTGAGTTTTTTAAAATGTCTCTTAGTATGCTAATAAAGTTTAGAATAATATATTTGTCCTATATATAGGTGGTCATGATATGTATTCAAATAAGAGTGGAGAATCACTCTACAAAGAGTGAAAATTTTATGTGGTGCTATTCATGATTATTTTTTGAAAACTCCCTATTTCTAGTATAATCTTGAGTATTTGTCTGGAAATCCTTATTTTCATTAACTGCCCTTCTTTCAAACAAAATTCTCTCGTCTTTTCTTTCCAACAGAAACTATATCTTCGTCCTCCATCCCGTATGGATATCTCTACCTCCCCCATCCTATTGTACATATCCATTAGTGCATTCTGCACATTTATCTCTCTTAAGACCCCTTTTCACTATGCTCCATGAATACCTTCTTTGTCAACGATTCTCACACGGGGCAAAACACTTGCAAATGGGGTTGTGTTTGGGAAAATTCTCGCATTTGATTCCATTTCAAAGAAAAGCATCAAGGCTTCCTCATCAAAACTATTTTGTGCATGACCAGCAAGCATTGTCCTCAAAGACCATCGACATCCCATCAAAAACTTGTTGACCACTTGTGCCATATTCTAATACTTGTGAATATGCAACCCATCCCTTCACCTGCATTGTAGCATATGTGTGTGACACCTATCCTAGTAAATTATGCTTTCATTTTCTTTTTTCTTTTCCCTCTAAATAACTCATCTAATTTCTTATTATTTATAATTAATATTATTTTTATTGAAATTATTTATAATTAATATAAATTGAGTCAAATTTAAAACATTTCAACAAGTATAATCTAAATTTTGATTTTTCTTTGAGTTGGTATTTTATTAAATGTTCAAAAAGTCCCCAACAGCAATGCATAACTTTATTGGTGATCCAAAAGACACGATGTATCCTCAATCGCATGGAATCCTCGATGGCACAGTAATATGATTTGCAAAACCTGCTAATGAGTTATAATTTAATTGGTACTATTATATTTTCTTAAAATAGTTCAAATATTTCTATGCATCAAAAAGAAATCTGCAAACCTTGACTTCCTATTTTCTCTAACCATAATATGGGCCTAGAGCTAACAGTTCCTTGTATATTTATAACATAGAGAGCCAATCATCACAAAGGAGTGAATTAATATATTACCCAAAGAGAGGTGCTTCCTACTTTTGCATGACCCAATTGATGCTGTGTCATGGCTACCTCCAACACTTATCACGTGATTTGTTTTACTAACGGTCTTGTCTGTAATCAAATATTACATTCATTGCATGCAATATATTATAAAAAGAAATTGATATAAAATAAAGATATATATTAAAGAGAAATTCGAATAGGGTATAGAAAGAAAAAAACTTCTTATTTCATTTTTTCAGAAGATAGATTTACAAATGAGGTAGATGGAGTTATTTATAGTTACAGAAGAGAGTGGTAAGTCAACATTAGAAGTGGTGAGGTGCTTCTGATGAGTCAGCAAGACTTGGACTAGATAACGACACGTGTCACAAGAGTTGATGAGTCAATAGGAGTTTGGACCAAATGATGACACGTATCTTATAAGCTAGTGAGTTATTAGAAGCTTGAGCCGAATGATTACACGTGTCCCTCAAGCTAGTGAGTCATCAGGAGTTCGTGTCTTGACAAATATCTCATTATGACAAAACAATGGTAAAGTTATATATTTCGATGAACATCCACAAAACCATTCAATATTCATAACTCCCCCCCTTGGATGTCCATCGCATACTATTCTAAGTGTATTTTCTCTCCCTATTGAAAATATCTCTTGAGATCCTTAAGCTGATACATTCCAATTTATTTCACTAATCTTTTGAACGTAGTAGTCGGTAGTGTCTTGATAAATAAATCTACTAAATTTTTATTTGATCGGACTTGTTGCACATCAATTTCACCATTCTTTTGACGATCATGTGTAAAGAAAAATTTTAATAAAATATTTCAGTTCAATCTCCCTTGATATATCTTCTCTTTCGTTGAGCAATATATGCAGCATTGTTCTCGAATAATGTCGTAAGAATATCTTTATTAGAGGGTAGTCTGTAGTTATTCAAAATATATTGAATCATTGGTTTTAGCCAAACACATTCTTGGCTTGTTTAATGAATTGCTATAATCTTAGTATGGTTCGAGGGGGTGATAACAGTTGATTGCTTTGTGAATCACCAAGAAATAGCAGTACCACCATATATAAATAAGTATTTAGTATGAGATCCTATTTTGTGAGAATTAGACAAAAATCCAACATCAGCATATCTGATCAATATTGGTTTGGAATTAGTTGAATAGAATAAGTCAAGATCAATCGTTTCTTAGAGATATTGAAAAATATGCTTGAACCCATTTTAACATCATCATGTCGGGAAAGAATTAAATCTTGTTAATACATTTACAACAAATGATATATCAGGTCTTGTACAATTAGCAAAATACATAAGTGCTCCAATGACACTAAGATATGATACATCGGGACTAAGAATTTCCTCATCATTTTCTTCTTGTCTAAAAGGGTCCTTTTCAACATCAAGTGATCGAACAACCATTAGAGTACTTAATGGATGTGCTTAATCTATGTAAAAACATTTTAAAACTTTAGTCGTATAATTTGATTGGTGAATGAATATTCCATATTTCAGATGTTTGATTTGTAAATCAAGACAAAATTTTGTTTTCCCAAAATCCTTTGTGTCAAATTCTCTTTTCAAATATTCAATGGCCTTGGAAAATTCTTCAGGAGTTCCAATAAGATTTAGATCATCAACATATAATACAATGATCACAAAACCTATTTCAAATTTCTTAAGAAAAACACAAGGACATATTAGATCATTTATATAATATTATTTTAGCAAATAATCACTTAAATGGCTATATACCACATTCATCCTGACTACTTTAAGTCATACAAAGATCTTTACAATTTAATGGAGTAAATTTCTCAGGAATTTTGATCATATACTTTACACATTTTAAATCCTTCAGCGATTTTTATATAAACATCATTTTTTAATATCTCATATAAGTAAGCAATGACGATATCCATTAAACTTATCTCGATTTTTTCATATACCACTAAGCCCACAAGAAAGTGTAATGTAATTGCATCCACTATAAGGGAATACATTTTATCATAATCAAGGTCTAGTCTTTTTGAAAACCCTTGTACTACAAGACGTGCCTTATATCGCACAATTTCATTTTTCTCATTTCGTTTGTGCATAAAGACCTATTTATATCTAAAGGGTTTTACATTTTCAGGTGTTTGACTACAAGCCCAAAAACTTTGTGCTTAGCTAATGAATCCAATTCAGATTGGATTGTTTCTTTCCATTTTGGCCAATCATCTCTTTTCTGACATTCCATTATTGATTTTGGCTCAAAATCATCGATTTCGGTCCAAAATCATCGATTTCTTCCATAATTTCAAGCATCACATTCTATGCAAAAATATCGTCCAAAACTATTTCAACTCTATCCTAACATATCTTTGTTGTGGTAAAATTTATGGAATTTTCATTTACATGCTCTTCAGGAGTTTGAAATTTGTGCTTTTCAGGAGCTATGTCAGATTCTGTAGGAGTCTGAGTTTAGTCATCAATAATTTCTTGAGATTCTTTATGATCATGATCAACAGATTCTTTTTTCTTTTGAGAATTTTTATCTTTAGTGTCAAGAGGTCTACCACGCTTTAAACATGTATTAGACTCATTTGTTATAGTACTAGTAAATTGTTCTATTGGGACGTCAAGTTTAATTGGTGCATTTTTTGTAGAAAAATGTGATTTTGTGATTCTGAACACGTCAGATAATTGATTTGTAATTTTTTGCAAATGGATTATTTTTGAAATTCTAGTTCATAATCTTTTGTAAGAGAATCAATAGATATTCATGGTAATGCATTCCATATAATTTTTCTTTTCAATTGTCTTTGTTCTCCCCCTAATGCTGGGAAATTTGTTTTACCAAAATAAAAATCTACAAATCTTGCGGTAAAAATATCACTTGTCAAAGGTTCAAGATATCGAATGATAGAGAGTGACTTGTATCTAATGTTTATTCACAGTCTTCTTTAGGGTTCCATCTTAGTTCGTTATGATGTCACTATAGGGACATAAACCTTACATTTGAAAATTCTTAAATGGGAAATTTTGAGCACATAACCAGAAGCCAATTGTAGAGGAGAGTACTCATGGTAATACATTGGTCATAAAAGTATAAGTGCTGCTACATGTAAAATAGCATGTTCCTAAGCAGATGTTGAGAGTTAAATTCTCATTAATAATGGTCTAACAATCAATTGCAACCTTTTAATAAATGATTCAACTAACCCATTTTGTGTATGAATATAAGTTACAGGATGTTCAACATTAATACTAATAGACATGCAGTAGTCATCAAAAGTATAAGACGAGTATTCACCAACATTGTCTACTTGAATTTTCTTAATTGGATAGTTGGGAAATTGGGCTTTAGCTTAATGATTTGAGCAAGAGTCTCGCAAATGTTAGATTGCGAGTTGATAGTAGACAAACATGTGACTATCTCATGAATGCATCAATTGGTACTATAAAATATCTAAATGGTCCATATAGTGGATGAATTGGTCAACATGGTGGATGAATTGGTCCACATATATCATCATGAATTCTTTCCAGAAATCCAGGAGATTCAGTTTCTATTTTGACTGCTAAAAGTCTCGTAATAAATTTGTTTTTTTAGACCAAACAATACGTGAATTCATTTGATTCCAACATCTTTCGATTTTTTTAATATGCAACCATGAGAATTTTCAATTATTCTTCTCAACATAACTGACCTAGGATACCCTAGTCGATCATGTCAAATAATAAAGTATTTATGATTAGTAAAGTTCTATTTTACTAAATGGTACATTTCAACTGCACTAATTTTAGTATAGTATAAATTAGGGGAAAGATATAGAGCTTTCTCTACTATACATTTCTTTTCAAAAACAACAATTGTAATATACAAATACTCAATATTGTTGTTATTCATTATCTTGATTTGATATATATTTTGGTAGATATCTTTAAAACTTAGCAAATTTCTTTGAAACTTAGTAGAGTATAATACATTACATATAACTAATTTTCTTCCTTCAAAGAGGCATATATTTGCTCTATTGGATCCTTCAATCAATTTTGTTGTACCACTTATGGTATCGACATTTGTTTCTTCCAACTTCAGTTTGGAGAAATAATTTTTATTTTTAACTATCATACGAGTTGTAGCACTATCAATTAGACATATATTTTCTTCACTTCTCATATATTTCAAATTATCACTAATATCCATATCTTATAAAAAAGATGATTAGCTCGCTTATATAGAATTATAAACAAATAAAACAATCAGAAACAATAAAGTACATCATATAATAAAAATATTAAAACTAATTTATTTATTTATAACATACATCTAGATATTTACATCATTGTTCAGATGATCAATTTTTCTTTCAGGGTGTTCAAAGAAATCAGCTATATCAAGATGATTTATACTATATTAGTATCATTACATGAGTTGGTAAAATTTATTTACACATCTTTATCTTTCTTCTTTAAAGAGGCTTGATATAGTTCAATAAGATGTTTTGAAGTTCAGCACACATGCGACCAATGTCCCTTGGTACTGTATCGATAGCAAACATTATTTGAATCTCTTGAGGTTTTCTCTCTGTTTTTTTTCCCATTACTATCATCCCACTTCTGTTGATGATATTTTCCCTTTTGATTTGATCGGCCATTGTTACGAGTATCATTATTGTAATGGTCACTTCATCCCTCGACCGTGTTTGCATCCATGACCACAGCCACGACCACGACCACGACCACGACCACGACCACGGCCTCTACCTCGACCTCAACCTTTCCCATATTCATATCTAGTCGCGTTTGCTTCAGAGAACATACTACTACCAGTTGATCGACTTTCATGATTCTTCATCAATAATTCATTGTTTTGTTTGGCCACAAGGAGGTATAAAATCAATTCAGAATATTTCTTGAATCTATTTTCTCGATATTGCTGCTGTAAGAGTAAGTTCGAGGTATGAAAAGTGTAAAAAGTTTTTTTTAACATATTTTCTTTAGTTATGTTTTTTCCACACAAGTTCAATTGAGATGTGATTTTAAGTATGGTAAAATTATAGTCACCAATGAATTTGAAATCTTACAGCCTAAGATGTATCAAATTGTATCGGGTTTTAGGAAGAATAACCATCTTCAAGTGGTTATATCTTTCCTTTAAATTTTTTCACAATTCAAGAGAATTTTTAATAGTAGGATATTGTGTTTTCAAACTTTCATCAAGATGACACCGAATGAAAATTATTGCTTTTGCACAATCTTGTATAGTAACATCATTTGTTTTGATAGTGTCTCCAAGAACCATCACATTTAAATGCATTTCAACATCAAGTGTCTATGATAAATAATTCTTTCTAGATATATTTAGAGGCAAAAATTCAATTTTAGTAAGATTTGCTATTTGAAAGAAATCGATAAACATGTACCTTAGAATTCTTAAACAGTGAGACCTCCTTTCTATTACGAGCACGAAGGTAGATTTGTGATTGGTTGATCTTAGTTTCATGCTTTGGTAGAATTTCATGCTAATAATGTGTTATAAAAAGAAATTGATACAGAAAAAAAAATCTATATCAAAGAGAAATTCGAATAGGGTATAAAGAGAAAGAAATTTTTTATTTCACTTTTTTAGAAGATGGATATATAAATGAGGTAGGGGGAGGCATTTATAGTTGCAGAAGGGAGTGATGAGTCAGCACTATGAGTGGTAAGTTGCTGACACTTGGCAGGTGCTTCTAATGGGTCAGCAGGAGTTTGGATTAGATAATGACGTGTCACAGAAGTTGATAAGTCAGCAAGAGTTTGGACTAGACGATAACACGTGTCTTATAAGCTGGTGAGTCATCAGAAACTTGAGCCAAATGATTACATATGTCCTGTAATCTGGTGAGTCATCAGGAACTCATGTTTTGACAGATGTCTCATCATGACAAAATAGTGGTAAAGTTATATATTTTGATGGATATCTACTAAATTATTCAATATTCATAACACAATAAAAATTTTGTTACTTCTTTTCCACAAAAAAGAAAAAATGTTAAAAATGACCAAAATAAAATAAAAAATAAATTATTGATTAATTTTAAAATTACCAATGCAAAATATCATCAAAGTATTTTTAGCTTTTACTTTTTTAATATAAATGAAAAATCCATGAGGTAGATTCTAATAAGCCACACAAATAATGTGCATGAATGAACAAGCACACAAAATCTAAGTAAAGGCTCATCTTAAAAAAAAAAAAAAAAAAAAAAAAATTAAAGTTTGAGAGCTTTAACGCTAAGAATGGTGGAAGGATTAGACAGGCAATAAATGGCAGTCTAAGCCAATTCCAATTTAATCCCTTATATAGAATTAAGTTGAAAACTAAGAGATATATATAATTCAAATTAAATTATAAATAAAATCACAAGAATAGAGAACACTTAATATTCAAATGCTACAGGAGTCTCTCGGACCTCTCTTTTCTCTCTCTAGAAATATGGTGAACATCTCGAGATGCTACCTGTCCCTTTCCACCTAGGGAATGATAACAGTCCTTTCATGTGGGAAAAATAAAGGAGTTAATTTAAAATGTTTTGAATGGAGATTAAGTAAATTTTATAATGTGAAAAGTAGTTAAAATAATAATAATTTTAATTATCTTTTATAAAAATTTTAACTTTTACTTAAAAACTCTTTATTTTAGTTAAAAATAATAAAAATAAAAATAAAAATAAATTAAAGAAAGTGGAGTGTCTTTCTTTTTTTTTTTTAATTCCAAATGTGATAGAAGAATCAATAACTTTGTCATCTATTTAGAGGGGTTGGATGGGTAATGTTGGAGTTGGGTTTGCTCCATAGATAAACTGTTCTGTTGACCCGAATGGGAAACAAGTACTGATGCGTTTGCTAGGCCTTCAAGGATAGAAAAACCTACAAAATGCCCACAGGAAGTAGTCCAACGGAGGAAGCTCCAACACTCAAGCCAGAATGAGAAATGAGAGAGAAAAAACAGACTAAAAGGAGCCTCAGATTTGCCCTGTCTTACTTCTATGTAATGTGTGTATGGAATGTGACAAGAATGTACTTGTTGGATCACCTTCGTTTAGTACATATAGCATGTGCATGCATGACAAGTCTCTTGCTTAGGGGTGTAAAAGTTCTAGTTGTCTTATGGAGAGATTATTAGAGATCTTCCAAGATTATAGAGACTATAACCAAAGATTCTTAGAAAATTTAAGATGTTACATGATTTAGGGAAGATCAAGTTGTCATGAAGATTTTCCACCTTATCGAATGAGATTACAGAGATGTCCTTCCTTATTGGGTGAGATTAATTCTGGGATTAGGAGAGATTCAAATCTCAAGTGATCATGATCTTGATTTGTTTGGCAGAAATATTATTTGGTAAAAGGCTGCTCGATGTGGTAGTCAAGAGATTTGATCGAGAGTATTTAACCAAGCAGTGGCGAAGAGACTTAACTGAGGGTGTCGACAAAAGAGTAGCGAAGAAGCTTAACCGAGAGTATTGATCGAGAAATGGTCAAGAGTGTTTGACCGAGCTCTTACTAGGTCTTCTCGAGTGCTTATCGAGAGGCCCCTTAGTGGTTTATGGGCTTCGTGGTCTTTGGCTTTTATGATTATGGACAATTGGACCCTGTGTCATTATTTGCCCTCCACTCTTAATGTCATTTTGAAAAAGTGGCATCAGGAGTAAATCTAAAGAGGTAGTAAATAGGGAATTGAAAGAGGCATGAGAGTGGAGCGTTAAATGCGAAATATGCTGCTTTGACTTCTGTGAATCATATTTAATACGCTTTCTATTGTTATAAATAATAAAGGGTTCTTGATGTAGTTTTGTTAGTTTATTTGGTGAGAGAGAATTTTGGGGGCTAGGGTTTGATGCATGAATGGAAAAATTTGTGAAAAAACAGAGATGGCAAGGGGTTCTGAATCACAATCTCACTGTGATATCGACAAGATTAGGAGTACAATGACAAACAAGGAACTATAAGAAATAGTTAATAAGATCAGTAGTACAATGACAAAGAAGGAATTGTAAGAATGAGAGTTTGATCTTGCTCGGCTGCTGGGACCATATGGGATGTAGAGCCAAGAGACTGAGTACGCCAACCCCCTCAGGTGCTCGAACCCATATAGGACACAATGCTGAGAGAATAGGAGTTTGATCCTATACTAGTGTTGGGATCCATATGAGGCATAGAGTTGAGAAAGTGGGTATACCAACCCGCTCGGGTGTTGGGACCTGTGTAGGACGCGTTGCTAAGAGAATTGGAGTTTAATCCCACTAAGATGCTGGGAACCGTATGAGGTGTAAAGCTAAGAGAGTGGATGCGCCAATCCACTAAGGTGTTAGGACTCGTGTAGGATGTGTTGCTATGAGAATGAGAGTTTGATCATGCTCGGGTACTAGGACCTTTATAAGGTGTAGAGTTGAGAGAGTGGATGTCCCAACTTGATCAAGTGCTAAGACTTGTATAGGATGCGTTGTTGTGAGAATGAGAGTTTGATCCCACTCGGGTGCTGAGACCCGTATGAGATGTAGAGCTGAGAGAGTGGGTGTGCCAATCTGTTCGGGTGTTAGGATGCGTTGCAGTGAGACCGGTCCTGCAAAAGAAAGAGAGTGATAATGTAAGGGCTCGTGAGTATTATGGACCAAGCCTTTCATAAATTGTTAGAAAGACGATATCATATAAAAGGAAAAATGTTATTGCTGACAAATCATAAGATTGCAAATATTAAAATTAAGAGAGTGATAAAGATTACTAATAATAGACACGCAAGTTGTCTGAATTCTATGTTCTGATTATGGCAGAACCATCTAGATGATTGAGACAATACATTCCCGGATGAACTGTTGAACACACTCAGTACGGAATATCCTAGTTTGGTGCAAGTTTACATCCTGGTTGGGGTTGTCCCATAGCCTTTACTCTCTGGAGGACCAAATCTCTTGATTTGAACATTCTGGTTTTCACCCTTCTGTTATAATATCAGGCTATTTGCTACTGATAGGCCACCATTCGGGTGGATGTGGTGTCTCGTTACTCTGGAAAGAGATCCAATTGTTAGCGTAGCACAAACTCGTTTGACTCTAGCTGGTATTGTTTTACATGCAACACGTGAATTCTTATTTCTACTGGTATACTACTTCGCATCCATAAGTGAGGCTGAATGGTGTTTCCTCTTTGGCCATTCGAGGCATAGTTCTGTAGGTCCAGAGAATTCTATAGAGTTCATTTACCCAGAGCTCTTTCACTTCATCGAGTGTCATTTTGAGCCGTTGAAGGACCATTCAGTTGGTCACTTCAGCAAGGCCATTGGTTTGTAGGTAAACAACAGAGGCGAAGCAGTGCTGGATTTTGAGTTTATGGCAGAATTCCCTGAATCTTTTGTTGTCAAACTACTTGTCGATGTCGGTAATGAAGACATGGGGTAGGTTGAACTTGGTGATGATGGACACAAATACAAATGTTTGAATCTCACCGGCTATCATTTGGACTAGCGGTTTGGCTTCCATCCACTTGGTGAAGTAGTCTATGGTTACAATGAGAAATTTTTGTTGCCCGATTTTTTGTGAGAACAGTCTCAGTATATCCATCCCTTACTATGTAAGTAGCCATGGACTCGCAATTGGATATAGTTCAGAGGAGGGTTGGTGAGAAATTGAGGAGAAGCACTGAAACTTATCACATTTTTTGACATAAGCCTCTGTATCAGCCTTCATTGTGGGCCAGAAGAATCCTTGGCACAAGGCCTTGCTGGTTAGGTTCTGGGTGCCTAAATGGTTACCGCACAACCCTTTATAAATTTCTCTAAGGACATAGTTTCCTTCTTTAGGTGTCATGTATTTGAGATATGGATAAATAAAGGACTTTTTGTAGAGGGCCTCGTTAATGACGGCGTAATGTGCGACTTTATGTTTAATCTTTGTTGCCTCCTGTGGGGAGTCTAGCAGTTAATGATTCTTAAGGTAGGTTTGGATTGGATCTTTCTAGCTTGGTGAGACATCAGTTATCAGGATTTTTTTTGGTATGTCAATACTCAGGTATGGGAGGCTTTGATATAAACTATTCGACTAGTGGTGATAGAATCCGAACCTACAAGCTTAGAGAGCATGTCGGCCTTAGCATTCTCAAATCTAGAAATTTGTTGTATATCGACCTTGTTGAACTTGTTTATTATTTCCAGGAGTTTGGTGAGATATTTCGCCATCATTGGCTCTTTAGTTTCGTATATTCCCTCAACTTGTTTAATCACAAATTGGCTATCAGTAAAGACACGAATGTCTTGAGTTCCAAACAGTACTATGATCTACAGTCCTGTCAAGAATGCTTCAATTCAGCTTGGTTAGTGGTTGCTTAAAAGTCAAAGTAGAGCACTTACTCCACTTTGAAGTCATCAGGACTTATTAGAATGAGTCCCGCATCGCTCCCTGATGAGTTAGAGGAGCCGTCTACATGTAAGGCCCATATTGTTGGTGAATATCCTTTTGAATGGTCAACGGCGGCTTGCTCATCGAGGCTTGGGAGAGTGCACTTGAGGATGAAGTCGGCTAGGGCCTGACCTTTAATGTTGGGTCTTTACTGATATTCTATGTCAAATTCACCAAACTTAATGCTCCATTTGAAGAGCAGGCCTGAGGTATTCTTTTTCTGTAAGATTTGTTTTAGAGGTTGGTCAGTCAAGACTACGATCATGTGTGCCAAAAGTAAGGTCGAAGGCGCCAAGCGGTTGTGATGAGAGCGAAGACCACCTTCTTAATAGGCCTATAATTGATTTATGACCCTTTGAGTACCCGACTAACATAATATACCATCTTTGTATAGTGGCATCCTGTCTTAGAAGTGTAAAGCAGAGGGCTCGATCAGTGACAAATAAGTAGAGGTAGGTTTCTCACCAGGGATAGGTCAAGAGAGTAGACGAGAAGACGAGTTGAGCATGTCGAAGACCATTTTGGCACTCTAGTGTCCATATGAATTTCTGGTGTAATACCGATACCTCGGTGTACTCACTTTTGTATTCCTTTTCATTTCATATATGATATTACTCATGTTACTATATAGAAAATCCACTAAGAAATTTTTCCGTTAAAACCATCCCTGAAAATTTCGCCTCAATCGCCAGCAAATTAAAAATTTTCAAAATGACCACCGATGATCCAATAATAATAAGAATGACTCTAGAGTGTATAAAAATTTCAAATTTGGATACATCTTACTTCGTAGAGCTAAATTACAAATTTCTCGAAAAATCGCCGGTAAAACCTTAACCGGTTGAATGTGTCTCGGAAAGGCTAAACGATCACGTTTTGATGTGGGATAAATTAAATTAGGCCTAATACAAGGTTTTGGGTCTAACTTGAAATTTTAAAAATTTTCGGGGTCAAATTGTAATTTTTATAAGTCAAGGGACTCATTTGAAATTAAAAAGAAAATGAGGAGAAATAAGCAATTAATGAAGTTGTGGTATAAATAGATGATTAGAATCTTTGTTGGTTTGTAATTAGATTTTAATTATTGGATTTAAAAAATGTGAGAAAAAGATTTGTTATTGGGTGGAAAATGATGCAATGGAGAGAAATGAATCTTGAGGTGATCAATGGTTGAGATTGAAGCAAAATTTACACATTCTCTTCTCAAAACCAAGACAAAGCAAGGGTGTAGAGAGTGAGAGAGTGAAGTGGACGGTTGTGTGAGGAGAGAAGAGATTTGTTTGTGACTTTTGAGAAGTTGATCCAATGGTGGAAACTTATTTGAAGAGAGATGAATTAATTTAGACCCTAGGATTGTGTTACTGGGAGACAAGGAGACTATTAATGGTGTGAAAGTGTTTGGTTTCTTGGGAACAAACCAAGGGTGAGGATTTAACTTGAAATGGGATATAAATTGTGAGCCATTGGATCTTGGTCAGTGGGAGACACTTAATTAACAAAGACATATGCTTGTAGAGTGAGAAAGTGTGTTTGAAGAGTAAAGAGAGTGAAACCATGAGAGAGAAGAATCAATTCTTGAATTGTGACATGTAATCCAATGGCCTAAAATTGATCTTGAGAGTTGGTGAATTGCTAGGATGAAAAGGGGCAACTTTAACTAAGTAAAATACTTAGCATCTTCTTCTATTCTTCCCAAAACCGTGTGAATGTTCAAAGCCAAAGAATGCAAATCTGAGAAGTAAAATGTGAGGAGGAAGGGATTTACGTGTGTATAGAATTTTGGTAATGGTGATGAGCATGTGTATGTGTAATAAGTTTTGAGATGTGTGTATGTTTGAATGTGCACTTGAAAGCTGTGGAGTGTGTGGTATATTAAAGGTTGCCTTTGGGATTTTACTGAGATCTTATAGATAAGAGTGTGTACGTTGAGATTGTAGGATATGTAGTGGGTGTAAGAAAATGAATTGTTGGGCATGCTAAAAAATTTTGGTGTTTAACTTTGTACTTAAGAGCTGCCGAGTATATATTTACAAAGATGTGCATGTACAAGGATGCGGACTATTTTGCGCATATGAATGGAGGAGATTTTGGGAATGATGAAATTGGTGCTTTAAAGATAGCATAAGGATGCCTACGAAACCATTTTGACAATTAAATGTAAAGATAAACTTATGTGTGTAAGAAAAATGGAGTTGAAGCATTTAAGGTAAGTGTGAACATGTTGGTGCCGTAAATGAGTATACATGTGCACATTGGCATATAACGAAATAAGGAAAAGACAAAGGGACAACACGTGTACAACCTTGGAACCTACATATGTAACCTTAATTCTTAGTCATGAATAAGGAATTTAGTAAAATTTAAAATGAGCCAACTATTGTCAACTATATGGTATCCAAATTTACACATTCATTACATTGTCTTCGTAGGACACACGGTTGGAGACATATCGAGGGGAGCACATTTCCGCGTTTTGAGATCATTCTAGGGAGTGACAGACCCTCCCGTATACAATGAGTGGGATTTTGACACTGTGTTTTTGATTGAACAAAAATCCATGTTTTATAGCTTTTCAAATAACATATTTAATGACATGTGTGAAAACAGGATATTTGATTATATTTTATAAATGTTTTTTCTTTATGATCATAGGAGTGTCTCAAATGATTGGTTCAAATGATATGCATCTATGAATTGCATTGAAATAACATTGTGCCACTCTTTGAAAATGTGATATGATTTATATGTTTCCATTGCATTGAAATAACATTGTGCACGCGACCGCCTTGCGCGCCCGTGCAGCGCGCGATGGCTCCTGCGCATGCGGCTGCAGCGCTCCTTCCTTGCTCGCACGCTCGTGTGCCTTCTGCACTCCTTCGAGAGCCCACTGTGACCCTTTCATTGCATAGGTAAAGGCCGGGTCTGCACTCATCTACTGCGAAGGTGAGGATAACAGCTCTGAGTTAAATACTTTAGGGTTTGAATGTTCTCAGTAGCTAAGTTAATTATTATCATTGTTTTAGTTGGAAGTGTTACAGGTTTTGGAGTGACTTGAACGGAGCAAGGAACTTAGGTCTGCGATCTGAAAACCCTTAGTGAGGTAAAATGCAAATTTCTTCGATAAATTAAGTGAATCTAGGATGGAGAGATCTTTATATATTTGGGATGTATTTAGATTTGATCTGAATGCATTTATGAAATTCTATGTTTGAATATTAAGGTTGAGTCTAGTGTCTGATATGGAAAGAGAATGTTCCGGATGATAGAATTATGTTGACTTGATTTGAATGGTTGCTTTTAAAGTTTAATTTGACGAATGCATGAAAACAGTGGGAAATTGGGATTTGAGCTTAAGGGTTGATGCATTCTTTTACATTATAGTTGGTGTTGCATATAGGTAAGTTAAATACACTCTCTATATTATGAAAATAGGTTTCAATACCTTTAAAATGACATATGGTTTGAAGAAATCGGATGAGAATCGAAAAGTGTATGATTTTTCAAAGATTTTCTATCTTGAAGGAAATTTAATTAGTTTAGACTTGCTTCCGATTTTGAGAGATTTTTAGGATTGAAGTTGACTCGAAATTGATTTTGTTAATTATTTATAAATGAAATACCATTGATGACAAGATTTTGTGGTTAGAATTTGGGATGATTTGAGTGTATTTTGGAGTGTTGAAAATCTGGTTTTAATGTACAAATGTATGTGCTGAATTATAGTGCTAAAGTGGTGTATTATATGTGTGTTTGTTGGTGGAGATGAAGTTGAAAGATGTGTAGAGTGTTAGGGAGAGAATGATGTATGTGTATTGATTGAAATGGAAAAGAAGAATGTGTATGTGCATGTATGAGAAAATGTATGTGTGTATTGGTGTTGAAGAAGAGATTTGAATAAAGGTATATGAGTATGAGTGTGTGTATGAACCTTGGCCAAGAGGATGGATTATGCTAATATGATTTGTGAGTTGAAAACGATGTTTCCGAATGCAAAGCATATATAAAGAGTAAATATGTATCCTTGTATAGTTGTTATATATGTGTTGTGTAGGTATGTCGAAAGAGAGAAGTTTGTAAGAATTTGGAGAGTAAATGTGTGTATTTACTTTGACTGAGAACATTGAAGAGATTTGGAAATCGAGGGTTATGTAAATTTTGAGTTGTATATGTATAAATGATGATCTTGATGGTTGAAAATGACATTGTGTTGATTTAATTTTGTACCTTTGATAGGGTGTGAAAGGGGTGGTATTGGATGATTTAAAATGGCATTGTTTGTTAGGAAGGTATGGGAAACTTTAGAGCTTATGGGTTGAATTGTGTGCCTTCGGAAATGAGGAATTGAAATTTACATTTGGTGATGAAAATGGGACATCATTTGTGCACATGTGAAGCCTAGCTATGAGATCCTAAGTCTTAATCCTAGACATAGGATTAATTAAAAGTATAAATTTAACATAGTGGCTTTTGAAATATGTAGCACAAATCATATATATACATATTGTGTTTTGTCATTGTAGTGACTTGCTTGGAGATCGATCGAGGGGAGCACAGTTTCGACACTTGTTGTGCATTGTAGGGAGTGATTGACCTTCCCGTATACTGTGAGTGGGTTTTATTTCAATGTTTTCGTTTAATATGTAAACCCTGCTTTACAATAGTTTGATAAATGAGCATGATTTATCGCGTGCTTAAAATGTTTTGACTGGTTTTGGAAATGATTTTTGTGAACCGATGGAGTGTCCAAAATTTTGGTTGAATTATGAAAATATGCATCCATGTGGTTGAAATGTAAAATGTGCCATTTTATGATATATGTTGCATTTGGTTTGTGTGAACCTGATTTACGGCACATGTTTGATATGATATTGATATTGGCCTTGAGAGCTGTGATATGTATTGTTCCGTAGCTACGAAGGACACCGTGAGATGCGCTTGGGTGGCGTCCGGATATGCCTAGGCCTGGGGTATCCCATGAGTTGTCGAGATGATATTTACGACACGGTACTAACCAGGTTGAACCCGAAAGGAGGAGGATTTGGATACACTCTCCAAGTCTAGCACCTGGACGAGGTCCATCGCCAACGCCGGGGTCGAGAGCACTTTAAATAAAATCGCATATAACACCCCCGGTGCGCCTGTCATAAGTCGTGGTAGACCTCTGCCGGGACATTTTCGGCTGGCAGCTCTATGATTTTGATGACAGTGTTTTGGATGCATATTTGACTTGATAATGCGTACAAATGATATATTGTTGAAATGAAAAGTATGATGATTTGAAATATGATTTGTATACTTATGCTTTGACACTCCAGTTTCACATCCCATATTACACGATTACATTGACCCACTCACTCACTGAGTATTCTTCCCTGAGTACTCACCCCTCCTATTTCCCTCCCCAGACAGGATTATGGTGCTAGGGCGATGCATTTAGCTCTGGAGGGTATGATAGCTTGTTGATGGATTGGTGTTTACGACGGTGAGATTAAGTTTTAATTGAAATTATGAGCTTCATACTTTATGTCGACTCTGCGTGGTCTTGATATTGAGGTCCGTAGTTGACCGTGTACATATTTTGGGATGACTATATAATTTTTGGACTTTTGTTTGCGAAACTCTCATTTCACTTGCATTGAGGCATTTGTAACTATTTAAAATGTTAACTTGGGAATTTGTAATATATTTGTATAAATTTAGGCACGCTCGGTGTGGCGGCTGCTCATGCTCCAGTTGGGCATGACAGTAGAGGTCTGTGGCTAGGACTGTTGGTGATTTGTTAGCCTTGCGTTGTCTGGATGTCGGTTGTGAGATTTGGTGGATTGTTTTGGAGAGGCCGGGATGGCCATTGGTTATATTTACATGATGATTTTAATTTATACAGGTATACAGGTATAATTGTACATGGGAGACCTCCGATTTATGGGGAGGTTCTGCCCGATTTTCTGTAGAAATACAAGCGGTATCCAGGGCAACGGGCGGCTATTCACGATTCCCGGTTCGGGGCGTGACATATTGGACAGGGACCACGTTCCCAGGGATTTAGAGTACCGGCTCCCAGTACCACGAGTCAGACCACAGTTCAGCGGCACCCTCGTTGCCACAGATGTAGTAGGCACCATCTTCTGGGAGCTTGTAGGGTACCTATTATGTGCTTCCAGTGTGGGAAGCCGGGACATATCAAGAGTTCGTGCCCTGATTTAGGACTTGGAGGTCAGGTGATTTCGAGTCATTTGAGTGGTCTGCGGGTAGGATAGCAGGGAACACCAGCACATTCGAGTCACACTACTCCACGGACGATAGCCGGGAGCAACACTGTACCCAATCCTTTATGACAGCAGCCGAGGGCATAGGCCCGCGTAAATGCTATGACGCAGGAGGACGCTCAAGCGAATCCATATGTGATCATGGGTAATCCTCCCACAGATCCCCCTGTTTAGGAGCTTTTAGTACTCTCTTTTTGGAAATCATGTATATCATGATGATTATGTACAGTCATGACTAGTTAAAGCCCTAGAGGCTTAACTATTTTGATATATATATATATACACATATATCTTTTGTGCACCTTAAATTGATTCCTCTTTTAATTTCTCACATATAGGTACTATGAAAATATTCAGAGTCAATACCCATATTCTTATAGACACTGGGTCGAATTATTCTTATATGAGAGTTCTTTTGCTCAACAGTCGGGTAGGCCATTATAGCCACTAGATGAGGAGCTAATGGTTATCACTCCTCTTGGTGAGCACTTGATCAGGGATTCCATATATAGAGGGAGCGACGTCATGATTGGGGAGACAGTGTTGGAAGCAGACTTGATTCCACTCGACATGACATACTTCGATGCCATCCTAGGGATGGATTGGCTGGGTATTTATAGGGCTTCCATGAACTATTTCACCAAGAAAGTAGAGTTTCGGAGGTTTAAAGGGCCACCATTGATGTTTGCAGGTGAGAGACGGGTATTACCCTGTTGTGTAGTGTCAGTGATGGAGACCAAACAAATGATACGTTGAGGATGCACAACATACCTGGCCCACATGATAGATACCACCATAAAGGGTCCAAGGCTTGATGAGGTCCCGGTAGTACAGGAGTTTCCCGATGTATTCCCTGAGGAGCTACCAGGATTACTACCAGTTCGAGAATTTGATTTTAAGATTGATTTGGCTCCGGGGAATAGTCCTATTTCTATTCCGCCATATAGGATGGCACCAGCCGAACGGAGAGAGCTCAAGATTCAGCTGCAGGAATTGCTGGATAAGAGATTTATCCATCCGAGCACTTCACCTTAGGGTGCTCCGGTGTTATTTGTGAAGAAAAAGGATGACACCCTCTGACTTTGTGTGGATTATCGGCAATTGAACAAAACCACTATCAAGAACTGATATCCGTTACCTCGCATTGATGATTTGTTTGATTAGCTTCAGGGTGCTAGGGTTTTCTCAAAGATAGATCTCTGATCAAGTTATCACCAGTTACGGATTAGGGCCAAGGATACGCTCAAGACCGCATTCCGTACCTGATATGGACATTTTGAGTTCTTGGTCATGCCATTCGGGCAGACCAATGCACCAGCCGCCTTCATGGATCTGATGAATCGGGTCTTCCACGATTACTTGAATCGGTTTGTCATCGTGTTTATTGATGACATCGTAGTTTACTAGCGGAGTGATGAGGAGCATGCTTAGCACCTTTGGGTTGTTTTACAGATCCTTCGCGAGAGATAGTTATATGCCAAATTCACCAGTGTGAATTTTGGCTGCGACAGATTGGTTTTCTGGGGCACATAGTCTCTGCGGAAGGTATTTTCATAGATCCGTAGAAAGTCGAAACTATATTGAGATGGGAGCAGCCGCAGATCGTGATTGAGATATGAAATTTCCTTGGTCTTGCAGGTTATTATTAGTGGTTTGTAGAGGGATTCTCTTAGATCGTTGCTCCACTATCTAAGTTGATGCGGAAGGACGTCAAATTCCATTGGGACGATCGTTGTAAGGCGAGCTTTCAGGAGTTCAAACAACGATTGACATTCGCACCGATATTATCCCTTCCCACTAGTAGTTAGGAGTATGTGGTATATAGTGATGCCAGCCGACAGGGATTGGGTTGTGTACTGATGTAGGATGGTCGGGTTATTGCATATGCTTTTCAACAGTTGAAGAAGCATGAGTTGAACTACCCAACACACAATCTCGAGATAGCCGCCATGTCTTTGCCTTGAAGATATGGCGACATTACTTATATGGGATGACCTGCAGGGTATTCATAGAACATTAAAGTCTAAAATATTTGTTCACCCAACGGGAATTGAACCTCAAACAGGGGAGATGGTTGGAGTTATTGAAAGATTACGACCTTATCATCGATTATCATCCGAGAAAGGCAAATGTTGTGGCAGATGCCTTGAACCGAAAGTCATCATCTTCTCCTCAAACAACAGAGAATGCTTATCTCTCTTGTTTGGTGGGACTCCGTGCATTAGGAGTCAGCTTGGCTAGTGATGATTGAGGAGCACTATTAGCCCGATTTGAAGTGAGGCCGACCTTGCTCGACCGCATTAAGGAGCTTCAAGGATTATATGAGGAGCTCCGAGATATTTTTGATAGGATCCGCCAAGGGGATGGCAGAGATTCCCGAGTCCGTGATGACGACTAGTGGTATACCGAGAGTGGGTTTGCATTCCTACTAACAGCGATCTCTGAAGAGCTATTCTTGAGGAGGCTCATTCCTCCGCTTATGCTATGCATCTGAGCGGTACGAAAATGTACCAGACTATCCGAGGTAGTTATTGGTGGCCTGGTATGAAGAGAGAGATCGCAGAGTCTATTGCTCGATGCCTGATTTGTCAGCAGATAAAGGCCTAGTATCAGTGACCCGTCGGCACGTTACAGGCTCTTCCCATTC
This sequence comes from Dillenia turbinata, assembly GCA_037126225.1. Classification (NCBI taxonomy): domain Eukaryota; kingdom Viridiplantae; phylum Streptophyta; class Magnoliopsida; order Dilleniales; family Dilleniaceae; genus Dillenia; species Dillenia turbinata. The sequence continues at coordinate 4,426,182 of JBAMMX010000010.1, read as the reverse complement.
CCGAGTGGAAGTGGGAACCCATCACGATGGATTTTGTGATGGGGCTACCGCGGACTTCGGCACGACATGATGTTATATGGGTGATTGTCAATAGACTCACCAAGTTCGCACACTTCATCCCTATTCATGGTGATTATTCCTTAGAGGTTTTGGCACGCCTCTATATCACACCATTGTTAGACTTCACAGGGTACCTGTGTCAATAGTGTCAGACAGAGACCCCAGATTTACGTCTAGATTCTGGCCCAGATTACAGGAGGCATTGGGCACTAGACTGAGTTTCAGCATAACCTACCACCTCCAGAACGATGGTCAGTTAAAGAGGACCATCCAGATTCTAGAGGACATGCTGAGAGCATGTGTTATGGATTTTCGGGGTAGTTGGGATCGACATCTCCTATTGGTAGAGTTTGCATATAATAACAACTATTAGGTCAGCATGGGAATGCCTTCGCATGAGGCATTATATGAGAGAAAATATTGCACTCCATTATGCTGGGATGAGGTAGGAGAGAGGCGACTCACCAGTGTTGAGATTGTTGATAAGACTAAAGAAAAAGTGAGGATCATCCGTGAGCGGATGAAGGCCGCCTAGGACCGACAGAAGGTTTATGCTGATAGGAGGTGGCGACCACTTGAGTTCGAGGAGGGAGACTTGGTTTTCCTACGAATATCACCCTGGAAAGGGGTAATTCGATTTAGGCCACGGGGTAAGCTGAGCTCCAGATATATTGAGCCTTTCCGCATCTTTGAGAGGGTAAAAAATGTGGCAAACAGACTAGAGCTGCCGGATAAGCTTTCACGCATTCATGATGTCTTTCACGTCTCAGTACTTAGAAAGTACCTGTCTGATCTATCACATCTCCTAGAGCCTCCGCCAATTGAGTTGCGTGAGGACTTAAGTCTACTAGTTCAGCCCGTGGCTATCCTTGATCGATAGACTAGGAAGCTGCGGAGCAAGGAAGTTCCTTTAGTCCGAATCTTATGGCGGATTAACCAGGTCGAGGATGTCTTTTCTCACACTCTAGTATAATATATTTTGATTTGGAGCCAAAAAAAAGGAGGTTAACATGGTGAACTTTTGTTGATCAAGAGCTAGGAGCAAGGGAGAGATGGAGATCTTGTGAAGAAAAGTTTTGGTTGGGCTTGAAACAACAAAATCTAAGGTAAGTAAAATTTTGTACTTGCTGAAATTTGGAGAACCTTGTATGAATGTGTTAATGTGATGTTTTTAGCATAATTTTATAACTTAGAGTCTAGGTGGAAACCAAATGAAACATGAGCAAAGGTGTGTAGAAAATTCAGACTTGTGTTGGCCGAGAATCTTAGTTGAGAAATGTGTTTTTGTGAGCTAAAAATTTAGTTTACAAATGCCAATTATGCATGCAGAATTCTGATGTAAATGTGATCAATATTTGTGTGTGTTTCTTGATTGAAATGATAGGAAAAAATGTGTATTATGGAGCTGAGAATTTGTCCTGCATTTGGTGAATTTTGTGTGCAGAAAATTGAATGGAGATTATGAGTATATAATGTGCGCATTGGCTGAAAAATAGGGCACATGATTGCTGAAAACAATGGCATGAAATTGTGCAAGAAAATTTCCTTAAAAGGCCAAGGAATGAGGTACTTTATGTGCAGAAATTTTTTTCACTAAAAATGATTTAAGTAAGGCAATTTTCATGCTAGACGAGAAGTAAAATGTGAGGAGAAAGGGATTTACGTGTGTGCAGAATTTTAGTAATGGTGATGAGCATGTGTATGTGTAATAAGTTTTAAGATGTGTGTATGTTTGAATGTGCACTTGAAAGCCATGGAGTGTGTGGTGTATTTAAAGGTTGCCTTTGGATTTTACCGAGAGCTTATAGATAAGAGTGTGTACGTTGAGAATATATGATATGTCGTGGGTGTAAGAAAATGAATTATTGGGCATGCTGAAAAATTTTGGTGTTTAACTTTGCACTTAAGGGCTGTTGAATGCATGTTGACAAAGATGTGCATGTACAAGGTTGCGAACTGTTTTGCGCATATGAATGGAGGAGATTTTGGGAATGATGATATTGGTGCTTTAAAGACAGCATAAGGATACCTACGAAACCATTTTGACAATTGAATGTAAAGATGAACTTATGTGTGTAAGAAAAATGGAGTTGAAGCATTTAAGGCAAGTGTGAACATGTTGGTGCCGTGAATGAGTATACATGTGCACATTAGCATATAACGAAGTAAGAAAAGGACAAAGGGACAACACGTGTACAACCTTGGAACCTACATATGTAACATTAATTCTTAGTCATAAATAAGGAATTTAGTGAAATTTAAAATGAGCTAACCATTGTCAACTATATGGCATCCAAATTTACACATCCATTATATTGTCCTCGTAGGACACATGGTTGGAGACATATCGAGAGGAGCACATTTTCGTAATCTGAGATCATTCTAGGGAGTGACAGACCCTTCCGTATACAGTGAGTGAGATTTTGATACTGTGTTTTTGATTAAACAAAAATCCATGTTTTATAACTTTTCAAATGACATATTTAATGACATGTGTGAAAGTATGATATTTGATTTATATTTTATAAATGTTTCTCTTTGTGATCATAGGAGTGTCTCAAATGATTGGTTCAAATGATATACATCCATGAATTATGTTGAAATGACATTGTGCCACTCTTTAAAAATGTGATATGATTTATGTGCTTACATTGTATTGGCATACTGATTTGAAATGGTTTAATGAAATGTGTAGGTCGGATGCCTCCTTGTGATGTGATGATGTTCCTTATGGATTCCGTAGCTACAAAGGGCATTTGTAGAGGCACCCATTGTGTGCGGATACGGTTCTGTAGGAGGTATCCTCAAACGTCATATGTATAGTTGCGACTGGTTGAACCAAAGCGGGGTGGACATCTGTGATGCCACTATCTAGCATCGGGCGGAATTCTATACATGATTGATTATATATATGTGCATAGACATAGGCTAACCGGTTGAACCGTAAGGGGAGAACATGTGTGACGCCACTGTCTAGCATTTGGTGAGGGCCGTTGCCAACATTGGGGTAGAGAACTAAATGTTTTTATACTTGCATATAAAAAACCCTCAATGCGCCTGTCATTAGTCGTGGTAGATCCTTGCTGGGAATATTTATTGGCTAAATCTAAATGATTCTTTTGAAATGTTAATGGATGCATATGTTGATGTTACGATGTATGATATATAATCACTTGATTTATGGAAATGTCGTACTTGATTTTAATATCATTATGTTTTAAAAATGTGTTTTGACATTCCGTGCTCACATATGTTATTGGGAACATAATGTCGATCCCCTCACTCACTGAGTATTTTTTCATAATACTCACCCTTTATTTTTCCATGATGATAGATATAGATTTGGCAGAGAGACGTGTCGAGAGGCATTTGACATACTTGACTTACATTTGGAGATTTCGAGTTTTGGGTATGGAACCAACCATTCTTCCGTGATGACATTGGATGATGTATATACTTGAGGTCTATAGAATAACCATGTACATATTTTATGGGACGACTGTAATTGTATTATGAAATTTGTAATTTGAAACTCTCAAAATTGTTGTATATTCATGCATTGAGACAAAGTATTATATTTTAATTTTTTTTACTTAGAAAATTATATTTTGAGGAAAAACAGGTTTTAAACAGGTGAAGATGTTAGCCTTCGTTGTCTCGGTATATATGTCGTGTGATAGGCAGCATACGAGGTAACGGGCAGCAGTTCACGACCTTTGATTGTGGATCGGGGCGTGACATCTGGAACTTTTTCAGGGTATCAAAGAAGGATTTGTATTTTCTCCTACCTTTGACATAAACCTACTTAGGGCCGTAATTTATCATGTGAGGCGTTGTACCTCCTTCAATGTTCTTAGTAGTGTCATGTCTAGGACGACTTGAATCTTTTCTAAGTTAGCCTTGATTCCTCGGTTAAAGATTAAGAAATCCAAGAACTTGCCTGAAGTGATCCCGAAGGTACACTTGGCTGGGTTCAGATTCATGTTGTAGCATTTTAGTGTCTGGAATGTTTCCACGAGATCTGTTATATGGCATTTCAAGATAGTACTCTTGACGAGCATATCATCCACATAGACCTTCATATTTTTGTTGAGCTGCTTGCTAAAGACATTGTTGAGTAGTCATTGGATGGTTACTCTTGCGTTTTTTAGGCTGAATGACATGACCTTATAACAATAGGTGCTAAACTTCCTAATGTATCTCATTTTTTTCTTCATCTTCTGGGGCTATGCACACCTGATTGTAGCCAGAGTATACGACCATGAAATTTAGGAAAGCTGATGACCTGATTAGTTGTCCATAAGTTTGTTGATGTTGGAAGGTGGGTAGCTGTCCTTCAGGTACACCTTGTTGAGGTCGATAAAGTTGACATGCATCCTCTATTTGTAGTTTGCTTTTTTTACTGTAACCACATTTGTCAACCATTCAGAATATTTCACTTCCCTGACAAAATTCGCCACTAGGAGTTTATACACTTCTTCTTGTATTGTTTGTTCGTGTTCCAGTACAAACACACTCTTCTTTTGTTTTATGGGCTTGTGGCTTGTTTTTGTCGTCAGTTTATGAACAATCACCGAGGGATGGATCCTTATCATGTCTATGAGAGACCACACAAAGACTTTGGAGTGTCATTGTAAGCACTTAATTATGGCATTCCGGAGAGGTGTCAGTAGATGGGCTTCGATTTGAACAGTTTAGTCGGGCACATTTGTGATCAGGACCTCAATCACCTCATTAGGCTTAAGTTTAGCAGCATGTTCGGTGTCGTCTTTGAATTCCATGGCTTTTATGGAGAGGTTCTTTTCCTTCCATGGTATAGAGGTGCTTTGAGGGTTAGGATCATAGTTAAGTGTTTGAATACCTAGAGGACCTTGATGTGTTTGGTGCTCGGTAAAGCTTCTAAACTATCTAGGCTGGCGCGGCCTAGGATGACATTATAAGAGGATGACAGTTTGACCATACTGAAGGTCGTTGTGGTAGTGGCATGGTTCAAGGGCATTCCCAAGGTTACTAGAAGCAAGATTGTGCTCTCGAGGTATAGCTACTTGTCAAAGAGTCCCCCAAAGGTCTATGCGAGGTTGAAAATGCGCTGGTTGAAACCTATCTGTCGGAAGGCGTCTTAATAGAGGAGATCGCAGTTCGCTCCTTGGTCAACAAAGACTATTTTCATGATATACGGGTCTATCTTGGCGGTGATGACGAGTGGGTCATGTTGGTTCAGTTCGATTCCTGCTAGGTCATCTTCATTGAAATCAATCATTGGTTTTTTTTCTCTTTGATCCCTTTCTTAACATGCATGGTGAGAACTTCCCTAGAGACAGGAGTCTCAGTCTTCCAAAATACAGGTGTGATTGATGGCATGATTTGAGACTATTATGTTAAGGGAGTTTTCCCCTAATAAACCAAAACTAGTAGTAGAGGGGGTTTAAGAGATTAGATGTTTGTCCCCTTACCTCAATGGTAATAGGAGAGATAGAATAAAACAAAGCGTGAAGTTTTTTTGGCTTGACAATCAGTTTATTCTCATGAATGGTGTCAATCTATTGAAAGTGAGTTTGCTTCACAGATAAGCTGCTTTGTTGACCCAAATTGGAAACTAGTCTGATATGTCCATTGGGCCTTTAAAACTGGAAAGATCTGCAAAATGCCCACCAGAAGTGGTCCGACGGAAAAAACTCTGATGCTCAAGTCAAAAAGAGAAATAAGAGAGAGAAAACAACTGTGAGGAGTCTCAAATTTGCCCCGTGTTGCCACTATGTAATCTGTGTATGGAATGTGAAAGGAACGTACCTAGCAAGCCACCTTTGTTCAATATATATAATATGTGTATGCATGGAAAATATTTTATTTAGGGGTACAAAAACTCTAATTGCCTTATGAAAAGATCGTTAGAGATCTTTTGAGATTATGAGAACTATAATCAAAGAATTTTTAGGAGATTAGGATCTTATATGATTTAGGAAACCTCAAGTTATCACGAAAATTTCCTATCTTATTGGGCAAGATTACATAGTTTTGCTTCCTTATCAGGCAAGATTACTTCCAAAATTAGAGGAGATTCAAATTTTGAGTGATCATGATCTTGATTTGTTTGGCAGAAATGTTACTCGGTAAAAGACTGCTCGGTAGTAATTGAGAGGTTTAACCAAGAAAGTTCGAGTGAGCAGTGGTGGAGAGGCTTAATCGAGAGTGTCGACTAAGCAGTGGTTGAAAGTGTCAACCGAGCAATGGTCGAGAGTGTTCGACCGAGCAGTGGTCGAAAGTGTCGACCGCGCAGTGGTCAAGAGTGTTTAACCGAACTCCTGCTTGGTTTTCTTAGGTGTTTACCAAGAGGCCGCTTGGTGGTCTGTGGGATTTATGGTCTACGGGTTTTATGGTTATGGATTGTTGGGTCCTATACCATCATGTAATTTTGAATATTCTATTTTTATTTTTTTAATCTTTTCCATCACTTTATATTCAACAAATAAAAAAAAAAAAATCTACTTTTTTGTCCACTTTCAAAATACTAGTTATTGCCCTGCGCTAATGCACAAAGTGTCTATAAGAAGTGAATTATATTTTTTCATTACACAAATATTTATTAGAATTGTAATTAACTTAATATAAAAACTAAATTATTGTCCAAATCAGTAAAAAAATATAGCTTATATCAGTGACAAGAAAGAAAAATAGTTTAACCACTGGAGTTATAAAAAAGACTAATGAATAAAATAAAAAAGGGTAATAAATGGAGTAAAAATATAATAAAAATAAAGAAAAAACCATTCGTGGGGTTCTAAAAAAAAGGGAAAAAAACTATGCTAAAAAAATGAAATAGTAAAGAGAAAATTTTTTTTTTTTAAAAAAAGTAAGAACCTGAATGGGAAAAAAAAAGAAAAAAGATTATGATTTAAAAAAAATTAAACCGTGATGTAAAACTAAAGGGATGACTACCGTGAGAGCAAAATAACAAAAGGAAAAAAATCTATATCCCAAAAACGAAAGACTTAAGAGGAAAAAAAACTATATTAAAAAAAGAATAAGGATTTGAATGGAAAAAAAAAAAGTTATGGTTTAAAAATAAATGGAAAATCATCCGTAGGTCCAAAAAACAAATGAGAAAAAAACTTTTATCCTAAAAAGACGAAAAATTTAAGTGAAAAAAGAGGTCAAAAAAGTGAAACGATTTGAATAAAAAAAAATAAAGTGTGGTCTCATAAAGACGAATGACTCAAATGAAAAAAATGGATAAAAATAAGTGCATGGACTTGAATGAAACAAAAAAAAGTATAGCTAAGCGTAAAAAGGATCAAAACGAAAGTGTAAAAATTTGAATGAAAAAAATATAGGGTCCCAAAATTGAGAACAAGGATTTGAATGAAACAAAAAAAATTTGGTCTCATAAAGATGAAGGATCCAGCAAAAAAAAGCGATAAAAAAAGTGCTGGAATTTGAATAAAAAATAGTCTCAAAAAATGAAGGACGCTAGGAAAAAAAATGAGTCAAAATGAAAAAGTGTAAAAATTTGAACAAGAAAAGGTCATGGACGAAAACAAAAAGAAGTTGACTAGTAAAAAAAAATACAAGGATTTGAACCCAAAAAAAAAAAAAAGAAGTGTGGTTCCCAAAAAAATTAAAAGGCCCAAAGTAAAAAAATCGGGGTCAAAATGAAAAAGTATAAGGAGTTAAATGAAGAAAAGGACATGAACCAAAAAAAGAAACTGTACCAAAAAAAGATGAATAAGGAAAAAGAGAAAAAGAAGTTGTGGCCCAATAGCGGAAGAGGGCCAATGAAAAAAAGACCTAAATAAAAAAAAGAACACGAGTGAAAAAGTAGTTGTAAAAAAAAAAGGAGCGTTAATGAAAAGCAAACACAAAAAAAAAAAGAAGTTGCGGTCCAAATATACTTGACGACCACCAGGGACGTCCGAATTTTTTAGTAAACAGGAAGCACCTTCGGCGTGAAGTGGATCTCAATCTCAATGCCAGATAAGGCCCAGACTGGGGCCCAACAACGAATTGTTTTCTTTTTTTTTTTTTTTCTCTATCAATCAATTTGTCTTGGCCAACTTGCAAAGTCTCTCTCTCTCCTTACGTATGTGCATATGATGTTGATTGATGATGACCAAATGTTGCTCATGAAAAATGAGAGAGAGAGATGGAAGGTGTTTCTAGGTTATGGGCTTCTCAAACAGCAGAAGTAGCATCAATATTCATAAACCTAGTCAAATCTTGCCGTGGAATTTCTGTTTCTCAAGCTTCAGTCACTTCTACTGGTATTACCCATTTCCCATTTTCACTATTTTTCTTCATTTATCCCCTAATATTCTTATTTCCATATTTGGGTCATCCATTTTCTTGTTAAATTCACATAATGTCTCGTGTCTCCAAATCTTCATATTTGTCATACGAACTCCTTAAGTGCTCACGTTTATGTTGATGCTATGTTTCATGATTTTCTTAATCCTGCTGAAATCATTTCGTGTAGGTATGGAACAGCTTTTCTACTTTGACTACAGCTTTTCCATGAAAATTTTGTAGAATTATGGGTTTACAATTTTTAGAAAGGCAAACTAAATTTGGGTTTATAATTTGTGAAATTATATATATGTACGCATGTATGTATGTAAAGTTTGCATCGTATATTTGAATTCCCTGCGCATGTCCTTTGATCCTTAAAACACAAGGATAACTACTGCACATTTGTCGCATGTGCCATGCCAACATATATTTTGAATGTCTTAATGCATACACTGCTATTCCAACCATGTTTATTGTTGCATTGCTATTGTCAAGGGGACAACCTCCCGTAACTATCAACCGTTTATAAATCGACACCAACTGTCAACTATTTGCCATTTTCTCACATCCCTGATCTTATCCATTTTGTCACCAATCATAGATAACTATCATAACTGTTATAATAACCAATATAATTGACATAACCGACATAAGGGCTTGCTCGAAGGGTGTTGGAAAGGTGTATTCAATGATGAAATCAGTAAAAGATTAGCTTTTGATTGCTGATTTCAGTAAAAGTAGGTATACCTTGAGTTCGATACTGCTAAATCTCCTACTGATTAATTATTGGTCCTTAAGTATATAACATCACTAGAGAATTGGGAAAACTAAAGAGGTACTGAATAATAGGTTCAAAAGTAGATAGAAAGTTACGCAGATGTCATACTATGGTTGCATATGGCTAAGTTAAGATGATTAATGTGGATATACTTCAACAGGTTGCAAATATTAGGGGTGAAAAATGAAATTTTGGGTTATTTTGTTGATGTCTTGAGATATTCATGGTGTTAGTGATGATTATATACCTTGATTGAAATTGGTGGAATTTGTCATTTGATTCTTTTTCCCTGGACATATAGTATTACTTATTGGTGGTCAACTTATTGAGGTTTTGAGTTTAGTTGTTTCTAAATTTAGAGATATTTGGATCGACTCATTGATAATTTGGTTAATTCCCATATAGGAAATGTGAATAGACGGCTATGTTGCATGTGAATGGGCAAATGAATTCAAATGGATTTGTGAAATAAATTTTGAAATAAATTTTGAAAGAGATTTAAAATATTTTGTGATTGTGGTATGCCTAAAATGAAATTGTGAAATGACCATGACTCTTGAACTTGATTATTGAATCATTTTCCCTTGCTATATTTGGATACTCGTGAATTTTAAAGTATTGCTACACCTTATATTTGAGAGTATGAATTGATTAATAAATTAAGTTTGATAACATGGTGCTAGAAAACCAATATAGACTAAGTCTTTCCACGGATCGAGGCCATGGAGGCAGCGTGGCTAAGGCTGGGTAGGAGAGTGATTTTGGATAAACACTAAAGTTATTGAAAGGAAAATATAAAAAAAAAATGTTTATTGAATTGGTGAATATGAGTCATGGAAAATTTGATATGAATTTATGTTATTACCAATGATTTTGGCATAATATGGAAATAAATTTTTATATGTATTTGGCACAACTACCTTCAACCCTCATTCATGCACAATATGCCATGCCGTCTACTTACTAAGAAATTTTTATGTTCACTCCAGTCTTTCCTAATATTCTCTAGAAGAATCTTAGATTCGAAACATGAACTTTGATTTCTAGCAACGGCTAAGGTCAAACTTTGAAAAGCACATCTATATATAACAAGTAAAACGTGATAGTATTATTATAAATGAGACTTACAAAGGTAGGTACCTGTGATGAAAATGGTTCGCTTCAGTAGATCTTTTATTTTGTTTGATAAGTTAATGTTACTTTAGATAGAATGATTGATAGTAGAGAGATTTTGTATGATAATATATTGAGAAGATCTATATTTATTTAGGATATGTTTTGTTGATTTAATTGTTTTGGTGATGTGGCTTTGTTTAATGAAAGGTTTGTTTGTAACCGTAGGAAAAACTTATTGCTACTTATGTTGGGAGCTCCTTTCATATAATAATAAGCAGCTGGATTTTTAGGAAAAAAAAAAGGAGAAAGAGTAAGGATGAGAAGAAGAAATTGACATATTAGGAGATCTTTATATCTATATGCAAGTTATGCAACAATGTGCAAAATATAAGTTAGCTGAGATTTAAGATGTGAATAATGAAATGATGGATGCTACGTTATAGTATACAATCTCTATTATTTATATCTAGACCAACATAAAGCAAGGACTGTAGACCTCTTATAAATCTGGAAAAAGGTAACCTCAAAAACAATCATTGTGGGACTTAAAGAGATTTTGAGCATATGAGCATTTTCTGTTGTAAATCATTTGTAACATTATTGAGTTTCTATTTTAGCGCTTTCCGAAAGGATGCTTGCAACTCTAACTCGATTCAAGATTGTTAGGATCCATAAGCAAAAGGCATTTAAGCATGCTACGAACCACCCAATTCTTTCCAATCATCTTTTTGGAATTAAGGAAATTGAAGATGGAATGAGGGAAAAGAGATAAGTTAACTCTTTGGTTTTAATTTACATTAATTGTTGATGAAAAGAATACTTACCTATCCAAGATTGTATTGCAAATTACAAAGTAGGAAAGGGGGCAATGGTGGAGGATGATGGTGAAGTAATACTAATCGAGGAAATCTTTCTGTTACACGATAATTTGCATTAAATGGTATCTCATTGTATTCTTGAGCTGGGTGATATGCGGATATATGTGCTTGATTTGATTTGGATAGAATATTGGTGATATTGCATGATACTAAAGCTGATTGAGAATGATCATGATAGAAATACCTTGATTAAAAAGTTATCCAACTAAAGATTTGAGATTTAAAACTTGAAAGCGTTCAAATATTGTCGGTGGATTAAGTTTCCTCGCTTAGTCTAAGCCATATTGAGGCTGATCTAATCCCTTAGTTGTTAAGTTGTTATCTATATTTAAGAGCCTTGGTGGAGTTCCTGTGTAAATTAAAGGTCAAGGCAGAATAAGAAATCTTCAATTACGGCTGAGCAGCCCAAACATGACACACTTAAAATGACCTGAAATCAAGAAAATAACAGGTATGGAAATATCTTATGGAACTCTATGGAGTATTACCCGAAACTTATTGGTACTAGAGCCCCCAATTATATTTCTGGTATTTTTGAAAATATTTCTCTAAAAAGAAGTAATTTGGTTTCAAAAGCAGGAAAGCTTGTATACTTGCTAAGCCGATCAATTCGGGATTTTTAAGAGAATAGGAATAGTGGCCAATCATTTGGAGTTATTCATAATCTAGAAAAAACCAAAGATACCTTCTACGTGTTTATATTGGAGGAATATTTGTCAAACACTATATACATTTTTAGAAACTCTCCTAATTGAATTAAACAAGAACTTGAACGCCAAAGTTTAACCAATGACCATTCTTGATCGGTAAGTAAAGAAGTTGAGAACTGAAAAGGTTCCTATAGTCAAGGTGCACCGGTAGAGCGACCAAATTGAAGAAATGATTTAGAAACCGAGGAGGTCAGAGGATGTAATATCCCCATCTTTGAAGCATAATTTTTATTTAAATTTCGAGAACAAAATTTGTTTTTAGGGGGTTAAGAGTTGTAATACTGAAAATTCGGTGTTAGAGATATTTTGCAAAAAACCTAGGTAAATATAAAAGAAAATTTTTAAATTTTATTGATTTTTAATTTTGGAGTTTTAAATTAGAATTTTTGGTACAATTAAAATGCCAGTGATTGCAATTCGTAATGCATTCTATTTTTGATAAATTTAGGACTTTAAGATAAGGAGAGTATAAAAATATATATTTATATTTATATTATTAAAAAAAAAAAAAAGAAGAAGAAGGGAGAAAAAGGAGAGACGCTACGTCTCCCCCCAAAACGACGCGTCTCCCCTCCCCCCAATTCGATTAGGGCTGAAAGCCCTAATCGATCTCTCACTCCATGCTCTCTCTCCCTTTCGCGATTTCTGCCTTCCTCCTCCGCCGCGCACAATCGCGCTCTCTCTGCCTCCGACCACTGCAAGCGATGGTTCTCTATCTCTCTCTATCACCATCTCTCTGTCTCTCTTCGAATCGCTCTCTCTCACTCTTGGTCTCTCTCTATCACAACCTTTGTCTCTCTTCAAATCTTTCTCCATTCTCTCTCTCGCGCGCGAACAGGACATCACTTCCTCTCTTCCGCATATGACAGCTCATAGAGCTCTCACTTTCTCTTTCGTTCGTGCGCTGCACGCTCTACCCTCTGTCGAGAGCCTTGCTACAACCTTAGTTAAAGCCCCAAATCGGCAGTCACCAACAGACCTTCGAAAACCCTAGGTCGCGATTCCTCCACTACACAAGTAAGGGTGAATTTCTGACTAATAGTTCTAGGGTTTCGATTTGTCATAGCGATTGAGCCTAATTATTAAACTTTGCTTTGGTCTAAAAGCACTGCAGGTCTTGCATAGCGTTGTAGATGCACGAACAATAGAGCTGGGACCTGCAAAAACCCTAGATCTTCGTGAATCTACACTTCTCTACGCAGGTAATGGACTGATTTCTGACAATAGCTCTAGGGTTATGGAATAAATTGCAAATTGGTATTTGAATTGGGAGATCTTATTGATTTCATCTTCATGAAATGTATGCGTAAATCTGATCTTATCCGAAATAGAAAATGAGAGATAAGATTTTCAAGGCTTGTTGGGTCAGGATAAAAATTAGGGTTTATGGTTTGTGCTGTTTCAGAACCTATTTTGTGATTAATTGATGCTGCCTGTTTCGTTGAGGATAGAAATTTATGGGAAATTGGAATATAAAATAGTATGAGGTGTAAATGATGGTAAATTGGTAAAATGCGGATAAAAATAAGAAAATGATCGAAATTGAGATTTAAATAAAATTAGGAAGGTTTCTAAACCCTTGATTTTGGAAGAGAAATAACTTGAGAATTGTTATTGTTGATTTAGGACAATCCTTTGGAGCTTGAAAGGAGATTTCTTGAGTATTGATAAGGGTGTAGGGAGTGGATACCCTCTCTAGATGTGAGTGGATACATACTTATAATTTTAAGTGAGAAAATGTTTTATACTGATTTTATAAATGTTTCAAATGAGTTTATGAATATTTTTAAAATTGCTTTAAAATTGTTTTATAATTGTGGAATGTCCCGAAAGGGGATTTGAATCACCGAATGCATCCATGTATTATTTGAAAAATGATGTGCAATGTTTATTGACTTACGTTGAATGCGATTGATTGAACTTATGTATTGAGAATTTGAATAATTGTTGGCATATTTTGGTATATGATTTGATGATTGCGAAATGGTGCTGTGTGCATGCATAATGACTATAGTCATTCCCTCCACGGAGCGACCCGACGGGGTGACATGGTTGGGTGGTTATTTGGATGACGAGGTAGCTGCGCTCGAGATGTGCCTCTGAATCTCTCCCTTCGAACTAGCTTGGTTGCACCCCAGGGGAGGCCCAAGCCAAAGCCAAGGAAGGGGGTATTGTGTATGATTTGTTGACTTTGATGAGAATCCCTTGGCAATTCCACCACTGGTCAAGGCCAAACCTTTGGTGGAAAGATTTTGCAACCCCGTGATTTTGAAAAAATAGAATGTGATGACTGGATACATATAAATTATTTATCACGATTTGTTGAGATCTTGTTTATACTGAGATTTATTGATATGATCGTATGATTTTGATAAAGATATTTGACATGTCCACAATCATCACTCATTTATTATCATGACATGCTATACACTCACTGAGTATTTCCCAATACTCACCCATCTCTTTTAAACCTTTCAAAGGAACTTTAGGTTTGTGACATTAATTGGAGCTTGTGAAGGATTGTCATGCTGACTCGTTAGGTATCCAAGCAATGTAGGTTTTATTTTGGTGCGATCTAAAATCCATGGAAGGAAAACTTATACAATTTTTTATAAGGATTTAATTGATACTTGTTTCATATATAGGAGCAAGTATTGATGGAATTCTTACATCGGTTATGCTGAAACTTGTTCATTTTTTTTTTAAATTTCATTTTTTGGTAAAAACTTATTGTTTAAATATGACATTTGGACTTTATTTGATCTTTGAAAGGCCGAGATGGCCGGATGCGTGCATGTGATTTGAATTGACCGAGTTGGCCTTGTGTGTGTGCTGATTTGAGTTAAGTGGACTGGTGCGTCCTTTGATTATTTGTTGAATTCTGGAATGGCTGGGATGGTCAATTATGCATGCGTGCATGTACAAGAACCCCCTCCCCGAATGTGTGCTGATGTGTGTTTATGTGTATAGGGACGAACCGAATGGGTCCTTTACATGCATATTGATATATGATTTTTTTACTTTGATGGATTTGTGGATTGGAAGATTTGTCGTACTGTTGTCTAGTCTTGTGGAGTCCTGGTATATGGGGAGGTTCTACCCGTGTACCGAGACAATGCGGCGGTTGTCGCGTGGTCGATTCGAGGATCGGGGCGTGATATGATACGCTCGCTATAGAGAAGTTTGAAGGAACTCCGTTGTCCATTGTGGAAGTGAGGGCACCAGGGAAGACGGTGGCTCTAGTTGCACTGATTGAAGAACTATCTAGTCCATCAGCGTTGTCCCCCTGTGGCCTTCTCGCAAGGGAAAACGCAAAGTGTCGGATGGAATGGTTATCCCTCTTTCTATCCCCATTCGATCCTTTCATGGCAATAAGGGATCGAAGGAAAGAGGGACGGTGGCTATCAGCTCTGGGGATAAACAATACAGCTACGTGAACTTAGCTGAAGCAGAGAAAATAGCCGATCGGCTCTATTTTTATCATTGTGATATAGAGTTGCACAGGATATCCATGGAGCAAGCTGGCGGGGCTCTTAAGTCCCTTGGTCTAATGGTATTCTCCTGAATTTGCCTCATTTTATATCCAGTTTCTCCCTTCTTATAGACAATGGCCCTGGTGGAGTTCTAGAAGCGAGGGAGGAAACAGACCATAGGACATCTGGAGGAAAAAGTCAACTAACTAAATGCTCAAGTTATGACATTGCGGGGTGCCATCGACTGAAAGGAGAGAGGTACGAGAACAGAAGAGGCATTCGAGACCTTACTAGCCAAAAAGGAAAAGGAGGTGAAGAACTTTCGGGGCTACTTCGAGAAGCTGGAAATCAAGAAAAAGGCCCTTAAGTCACGATTTCATACTACTGAGATATTGGTTCAGCTACGTGAGGAGTCTCTCCAGGTGGCGGAATAGAGGGCGATTGAATCAGAAAAAACTTTACTCCAATGCGCTACTTCTTTTAGAAATGCTTAACGTGAGTTGATAAAGAGATTACGATGTGCTGAAGAGGAATCTGCCGGTTGGGATTGGATGGTGCTCTACTTTTGGCCAGGGAGGTTGTCAGTCGGGATGTAATTCCCGTCAGTTCGGTTGGTATTCCAATTGAATCGAGTGCAGTCACTGCGAGGACCTCTTTTCGGGAGGCCCCTGTTCCTTTGAAGCTAGTTTAATCTACGCGCTTCTGTATCACAATGATTCTTAATGAGAGATTCTTTTGTCTTCTTTTATTCGGTATATGTTGATAACAGGGGATACTCCTTTCGTTAGGTTAGGGCAATAAAAGCCCATCGGGGAGATAGGTCTCTTCGCTAAGTTAGGACGGCAGAGGTCCATTCGGAGAGATAGATCCCTTTGTTAGGTCAAGACAACAGAGACTCGTTAGGGGAGATAGATCCCTTTATTTGGTTAGGGCGACAGAGGCCCGTTTAGAGAGATAGATCCCTTCGTTTGGTCAAGACGATAAAGGCCTATTTGGGGAGATAGTTCCCTTCACTAGGTCAGGGTGGCAAAAGCTCGTTCGGGGAGATAATCCCTTCTTTCAGTCAGGGCGACAGAGACCCGTTCGGGAAGATAAATCTCTTCATTAGGTTAGGACGATAAAGGTCCATTCGAAAAGATAGATCCCTTCATTAGGTCAACACGACAGAGATCCGTTCGGAGAGATAAATCGCTTCATTCAGTCAGGGTGATAGAGATCCGTTCTGGGAGATAGATCCCTTCATTCGGTTAGGGCGGCAGAGGTCCATTCGAGGGGATAGATCCCTTCGTTTGATTAGGGCTAAGGATGTTATTCAGGTCAGTTTTCAAGTTTTTCGGTCAATTTAGTTCGATTAATTTGGTTTGATATTTTTTGAACTCCAAACCAAATTCGAATCGAATTCGAATTTATTCAAATTCAACCCGAACCGAATTCGAAATTCGGTTTTCGGTTTGAATTCGAATCAAACCGAATAAATCGAATTTGGAATTTGGTTTGGATTGAACCGAATTCGAATTGATAAAACCGAATTTGATGTTTGATATTTGAATTATCATATGAACTTGATTAACCGAATTCAGATTGATAAAACTGAATTCAAATTTGAAGAAATAAACCTTAATTCGAATTCGAATTCGGTTCGGTTTAGTACCCGAAAACCGAATTCGAATTCAAATTCGGTTTTCGGTTTGAATTCGTATTAAAAACCCAAATTCGAAACTCGAACCAAAAACCGAATTCGAAATTCGGTTATAACTGAAAACTGATTCGTAATTCAAAAATTGAATTTGAATTTATAAATTCGAGTTCGGTTGAATTCGATTCGGTCGGATATTTGATTATAACCGAACATTGCACACCCCTAATTAGGACGATAGAGATCCATTCGGAGAGATAGATCCTTTCATTAGATTAGGGTGACAAAGGCCCGTTTGGGGAGATAAATCCCTTCGTTCGTGTGTTTCTTTCCCATGAGCGGTTGGAGTTCGATGGAATGCAAATGATAAGGCATACGTGCGTTCATTACCAGACAGAAGAATATCATGGTGATAACATAAGGAATATATGAGATAATCGAAACGTACCATGCGACTACTTCAAGGTAGATATCGAATGCTCCTGATCATAGGACAAGGTCCCAATCCTGAGCGGGGTTCTGAACTTAAGCTTCATATATTTTGTGCTAGGTAAGGCTTCCAGGGCGTTCAAGCCCGGCCTTCCCAAGATATCATTATAAGGCGATGGGAGATTGACGACATTGAATATCGTTGTAGCTGTCGCATAGTTGGGCGGCGTGCCCAGTGTGATCGGGAAAGAAATAATCCCTTTGGGGTATATCCATTCACTGGAGAACTCTTTGTTGGATTCGCGTGGGGTTGTAGATATGCGGGGCCGAAGCCTATTCATTTAAAGGCATCAAAGTATAGGAGATCACACCCTACTTCTTGATCAACAAAGACCCTTTTGACTTCATATGGGCCTATGTTGGCAATGATGACGAGGGAGTCATGACAATTTGGGTCTACTCTGACTAGGCTTTCGTCGGTGAAACCGATGTCGGTCGCTTACTTTTTGCTTCTTTACCAACATGAGTCATTAACACTTCTGGCGAAATAGGAACAGGAACATTAGGCGAATAGAAAATTGGTGCAGTCAGGTGTTCAGCCTTACTTCCTTGCGGATTGTTTGGAGGGTCTAAAGTATCCGACGGGGTTGGGGTGTTCGAGAGGTTTGCTCATGAATCTGGAGGATCTCTTTGTCTTGACAATTTGCCGGTGGTGGAGTAACCGACTGATTGCCTAGCCCGTTCTACCTTGGTAGTGCCTATTTGTCGGAATTCGGCATGTCTTTCCCTTCTTTACTGATGAACCTTTGTAACCTCCCACTGCTAATGAGGAATTTAAGCTCATATTTGAGTTTTCTGCAGTCATCCATCATGTGACCGTAATCGCGATGAAAATGATAGTACTTGGTCCTGTCTTTCTTGGGATCGTCCTTCGCAAGTTGTGGAGGCCATCGGATATAGGGTTGGTTCTTGTTTTAGAGCAAAACTTGACTGAGAGTTTCATTTAAAGGAGTGTAGGTGTTGAACCTTTGAGGAGGTAGAGGATCTGATCGGTTCCTCTTTGGTGAGAGCCATCAAGGCGATCGACTATGTTCTCTCTCAGACGATCGGTTTTTCCTTCGGTCAAAGGCTTCAGCGTCTTCGGTAGTGATGTACTTTTCGACACGAGAGTAGAACTCTTGGATTGTGGAGGGAGGATTTTTTGTAATTTAAGTTTTTATGTTGGGGGCGTAATCTAATAAGAAGCATAGCCAGCGTGATGGAATAGTCCAGGGACGAAACTTTCATCATTTCTGTTTTGAACTTCTCCAAGAAGTCCCTAGGGGTTCATCCTCCCTTTAATGTAACGACAGTAAAGAGGTGGATTTTCTCTTTACTCCCCTACTTATCACAAAGTGGGTATCGAATTGTTGTCGGAGTTGAGAAAAAGTTTTTATATTCAGCAGTGGGAGCAAATTGAATCATGTTATGTGTTCCCCTTGAGAGTTATAGGAAAGTGTTTGCACATGGCAGCGTCTGTCATGTCTCTTGAGATCATTACCATCACGAAGTGTGCCATATGATCGCGAGGGTCAGTCTTCCGTTATATCTTTCCTTGGGAGGTAAAACCACATCACGGGGTATCGGTTCTGAAAAGACTTTCAAGTCGAAAGGTAAAACATTAGTGGAGTAGAGGGGGGCTTGGTTTTCCCAAACATTGGCCCGTTTGAGTTCATCAACAATAAGTTGCTCAATTTGTCTTCTCAGATCTTCAGGATCATGGTGGGAAGTCACCGAAAGTTCGTAGTTGTCGTCGAGGGTGTACACACACAGACCCTCTTGAAGAAAAAGGGCCCTTTGGTCTTACGGCGCGACTAAGGCCTTCTAACTATTTGCTCATGTCCTAAATCTTGGACTCTAGTCTGTCCATTTGGAATTGACTGACTTGTTATTAGATATTAGCATAGGATCTATGACTGGGCGTTCCTGAGGCCTAGGTTGTGGGATTTGCTCCAAGCGAGGGAGTTGATCATGAGGAGGAGGATTGTCAATAGAGCGAGTGGGCACCACAGGAAGGACTGCGTCAGTAAGGGTAGCAGTATGACAGTCCACGACGGATTCGACCTTTGATACAGTTCTGGTTCTCTGCTTTGAAGGTATATCGGTCTGGTAATCCTGAGAACTCGACAAGAATTCTCTAGTCTATTCCCACAGACGGTGCCAATCTATTGGAGGTGGGTTTTGCCTCCACAGATCCAGTTCCTTGTGATTCGAACGGGTGCTCAATTAGGAGGTTTGAAATCTGTAAAAGACTACTAGAGGGTGTTCCGGTGGGGGAAATTTCGACGCTCAAGTAAAAAAAATAGTTTTCGAAAGGATAAATAGATAGAGAGAAAGGGAGAACGGATCTCCCTGTGACTTTTTTGTGCATTCTGTCTCGAGTTTAGAGGAATTGCCTGGGTTGATACATCGAGAGCTTTTATATGATGTCTCTCTTAGAGTCAAATAATTTCAGGGCGTCACAACCCTAATTTCCTTATGAGATGATCCGAGAATTTTAGATTCTGATCGTCAAAAATTTGAAATTTTTATCATTTAGAAAATTGAATTATACGGCGAGATTTTTTTTTCTTATCGATTAAACTTTCAAGGGTTTTATTCCTTATTCGGAGGATACGTTTCATACTAAAATAGAAAACTCAGTCAATGGTAAGATTCAATTGAGTGTTACTCTACAGAGATTGAGCACTCGGTTCTTTAAGTATTCGGTAGTTGTTAATTGAATAAGAGAGAGAGAGAGAGAGACAATCATTCGATCTCGCCGACTGCACTTATAAGTTGAATCGTTGAGAGAACCAAACAACGAGTAGGATACCACAGAATTAGATTCTTTCGGAGAGTCTAGACGATAAAGGTCCGTTTAAAAAGATAAATCTCATCGGTAATGCAAAGTGACATAGACACATTTGAATATATTAAATCATAAATCTTATGTTAATTATTGAATGTGCTTCTAGTTACCTATTGAGCTTCTTCAAGGGTCCCACTACATGTATAACTCTGTTGGCACGGAGACGGATGCAAATTGACTCTTTGAATCCTCGTTCCCATTGTATTGTAATTCGCCAACCCTCACTTCTGATTTTCTGTAGCATTTAAATAAACCAAAATTAACTTAACAAATAACCAAAATTATCAATTATTTCTCATCATTTTTAACTATATTGTGATTATAATTATAATTTAAATTAAATATTTTACAAAAGATAACCTCTTTTTTCTCATCTAACAATGTAATTATTTATAATTAATATTACTATATTTAAATTATTTATAATTAATATAAATTAAGTTAAATTTAAAACTTTTCAACAATTATAATATATAATTTTGATTCTTTTGAGTTGGTATATTGAAAAATAATATACTACTCAAACAGGGATGCCTATTACTTTTTGCATGACCCAATCGATGCTCAGTCATCTGCAGCACTTATCACGCGATTTGTTTCGCTGTCGGCCTTGTCTGTCATCAAATGTTGCGTTCATTGTACGAGCACAGATAAGCCACACACAAAATGTGCACGAGTCAACAAGCACGCAAAACCTAAGTACAGGCTCGTCATTAAAAAAATATATATATATTTGAAGTTTGAGATCTTCCTAATATTATAATAACATATATAAAGCATCGAAAGCGCAATCATCCTTTGTTCGCCCCCTTTCTTTCCACGTTTTCCCTTGTACTTTGTGGCCTCACAATGGCCCACCACCTTTCTCTCTCCCTCTCATCTTCTTATTATTATTTTTTTTTTCACGTTTTCCCTCCACTCTCTTTGATTGTCCTTTGTGACCCCCACAATGACCCACCACATATCTCTCTCTCTCGTGATATTCTCTCTCTTCACAACATTTTTTTACCACAACATTTTTTTTCCACTCATATCCAATTTTTTTGTGAGCTTTCCTTTTTTTTTTTTTTTTTACATTCATTTCTTAAACAAAAAATATATGAATTCAAATAATTCAATACTTATAATATTAAATTAAAATTATAATATTTATAAATATTGAATTATTTATATAAATTATATATTAAATATTAATTCTTATAACTTTAGAGTTAAAAAATAAAATATTACAAATTTAAAATATTTAAATCTTAAACATTAATATTTTTTATTTTATTTTTGATATTAATATTTTCATTTGAAATGTCATATTTCTTATATTATTAATTTTACTATCATTTAAATCATTTTTTAGTATTGATTCCGTATTTTTTTTATTTTATTTTTATTATTAATATCTTAATTTCATATCGTTATTATTTAATAAAAATAGAAAATAATATAAATTGAGTGAGTAGAATAATATATTTTTCTACTCAGATATTATTTTATTTATTATTTATTTATTGAATTGCACTCATATATTTTTTCAATTTTTATTTAATAATAATAATATAATTTTTATAATTTTAAGTTTATTTATATTTAATATCAACAAAATGTTATGGTCATCATAATTTGGTTGTACTCTATTATTTTACAATACTATGTTTGTCATTTTCGTTAAAAACATGAGAAAAATATTGTAATTTGTTGAAACTCAAGAGACATTTTAAGAAAAATTTAAAATTAAGTAAAATGAAATTATATTGTGTTTTAATACAATAATCATATAACAATCATTTTAGTTTTTTAATAAAATATTTAATTTTTACATATAAAATTTTATATTTTTTATGAAAAAAACTTTCATTTTAACAATTATATATTATAAGTAGAATCAGATAATTTCAAATTTTATATTTTTTAAATCATTAAATTTAAGATTTAAAAATTTTCATCTTACTTAAATTTCACTGTAATTTCCAACATCGTTAATTTTAATGTCAACTCTCTCCCTCTCCTGATCTTTTTTCTCTTCATCTGAAACGAGACTAAGGTAGATTGGATAAATGTGTTAATTGTTTGTAGAATATTTTCTTTCATTTGCTATAAAAAATTTTAAAAGAAATATTTTCCTTTAAACTTTTTATGAAAAAATTATTTTAAAATTTTTTCTTTCCTTTTTTTTTTTTTACAAATATTTAAAAATTTTGCTTTCTTTAATAATTTTTCAAACTTACCTGTTTTTGTCTTTTTTTTTCTTTCCTTTTATTTGCAAATTTTTTTTTTATGAAAAATTTATTTTAATTATTTGCAAAAATTGCATTTTGTTTTCTTTTAATAAAATTTTTTCTTTTTATAAATATTTTCCTTTAAAAATTTTTGTTTCTTTTAATAATATTTCAAACTTACCCCTTTTTCTTCTTTTTTTTTCCCCTTTTTTTGTAAAATTTTTTAATGAAAAATTCATTTTAAACTTTTTATGGAAAATTTATTTTAAAATTTTTTGCTTTCCTTTTTTTTTCCTATAAATAATTGAATACATACAATATTTAAATAAAATTTGAAATATTTATAAAATATTAAATTGAATATTAAATTATTGATATAAATTGTACAATATTACTTAATTTGTTTCATAAGGGTCTTAAAAAAAAACAGTTTCTTGTTTTTTGGGAGAGGCAACCAACTAATGTCATGTACTATTTTTCTACTCAAGTGTTCCCAAAAAAAAAAAAAAAAAAAAAAAAAAAACTTCACTCCACCATATCCTAATTTATCGAAAATCATATTCTTTATATTTATTTTAATATGAATTCTTATGGATTTATATCTTCATACTTATTTTTCTTATTACTATTTGATTGGTATTGTTTAATGTTTGTCATATACGCCATGTAAATTAAAATTGAAATTTGTATGCACTAACATACTCTATATTTTATATGCTTCAAATTCTAATATCACAATTAAAGTATTATTTCTTTTAGTATAAATATTATTATTAAACATCATTATTTCTCAAATATGAACATCACTATTTTTTTTTGTACAAGAAAATACAATCAAATGAATCAAATTGGGGAAGAAAGTATGAAAGTAAGGAGACTCCATCGCTTGGGTTGTCTCTAAAGGATACATAATTATCACTATATTTACTGATAGTATTATCATATAAATAAATTAATAGTATAAGAAATAATCGAATTCAAATATTAAGATACTTATAAATGTAACAACTATTTACACAACTAAAAAAAATACAAATTACATTTTCTGAATGTCTCGTGCGTTAGTGCGGGCCCGGAGACTAGTTAACACTAAAAATGGTGGGAGGACAAGATAGGCAATCAATTGGGGTCTAATCCAGTTCCAGTTTAATCCCTTATGTAAAATTTTTCTTTTTGTTATATCAGTTGGTATCTGAAATTATATTCTCATTAATTCAGTTCGAACGTTTATTGGATCAATTATAGGAAATAACTTTCCTAATATAATTTTTTATTTTCAAGTTTCAAACGTAAAATTAATTAAGAGATGTAATATTCTTATTCATCAGATCGATACCCCATTGGTCCTTTATATAGAATTAAGTTGAAACCTAAGATATATATATATAGACATATATATATATATATAGATATATATATATATAATTGAAAAGTAAAAATTAAATATATTTCAAATTAAATTATATATATAATCACAATAATTGCTAAAATTTAATATTCAAATACTACAAGAGTCTCTAGGACCTCACTTTCCCCCCTTTAGAAAGATGGTAATAAAGGGCTTTTCTAATGCTTATCCTATGTGCTCTAGGAGTTAATTTATAATGTTTTGAATTGAGATTAAATAAGTTTTATAATGTGAAAAATTATTAAAATAATAATAATTTTAATTATTTGTATACCCTTTATTTTAATTAAAGATAATATAAATAAATTTAAAAAATTGAGGTTTTTCAAAAGAAAATCCAAATAAGACAGGAGAATCAATAACTTTGTCATCGAGGGGTCGGATGGTTATCTTTGAATATTCTCCTTTTATCTTTTATCTTTTATCTTCACAACTGTTTTAATCTTTTCCGTCGCTTTATAGCCATTAAAAAAAAAAACTTTTTTTTTTGTCCACTTATAGGATATCTCAATGCTAGATGAGGCCCAGACTGGGGCCCAACAACGAATTGTTTTGTTTTATTTTGTTTTTTTCAGCCAATTCGTGATCGCTAACTTGCAAAGTCTCTCTCTACGGGTATATATGTTGATTGTTGATGACCTAATGTTGCTCATGAAAAACGAGAGAGAGAGAGAGAGAGAGAGAGATGGGAGGAGGTTCGGGGTTAGGGGCTTCTCAAACAGCAAAAGTGGCATCAATATTCATATACCCAATTAAATCATGCCGTGGAATTGCTGTTTCTCAAGCTCCTGTCACTTCTACTGGTATTACCCATTTCCCATTTTCACTATTTTTCTTCATTTATCGCCTAATTTTCTTATTTTCATTTTTGGGTCAGCCATTTTCTTGTTAAATTCACATAATATCTTGACCATGTCTCCAAATCTTCGTATTTGTCATATGAACTCCTTAAATGCTCATGTTTATGTTGCTGCCATGTTTCATAATTCACTAAATCTTTTCTTCTCTTTGTGAATTTCGACTCTTAAAATCATTTTGTGTAGGTATGGAACAGCTTTTCTACTTTGACCACTTTAATGTTACAATTAATACTACTAAAGCAAAACAGCATGAAATTCCAAATATATTAGACTTGATAACAAATTAGTTTGTACTTGTGTGCAAAGAAGCGGGATGATGGATTTCATGAAAATTTTTGTTGAATTATGGGTTTATAATATTTAGAAAGGCAAACTAAATTTGGGTTTATAATTTGTGAAATTATGCATGTACCTACGTACTTATGTATGTATGTATGTTGTATATAGTAGAAAGGGTAAAATTTCTTTTATATACATACATACATGTATGAATGTAAGGGTAAATTTATATAAAATTGTAAATTTGGGTTTATATACATACGTATGTACGTGCGTATACATACATATACATGTATAGTTTTAGCAAGGTTTAACTTGGGAAGTTTTAAAATTATCAATTAGTTTATATGATGATAAATGTGATAATCTATTTTATCTATCGATATGAGTTTGTATCATACCATAAGCATGAACCTTGCTATCAATAATTAAATTTGGAATTAGAAACTGAACCTTGCTATCAATAATTATTTATTGTGTGATTGGAACATTAGGCTTTCGCTGGGATCGACAATGGATGGTGGTGAATTCCAGGGGAAGGGCTTGTACTCAAAGAGTTGAACCCAAGCTTGCTCTTGTTAATGTAGAGCTGCCCAATGAGGCATTTTCTGATGTCTGGGAACCCACAAAGAGCTCTTACATGGGTAAATCATGTTCTAAGCAACAGAGTATATATTGTTTTAATTATATCTGACCCTATTTCACTTCAACGCACAGATTTTTGGCTGCCTGGAAGTTTTTATTCTGAGCATGTTTCTGACGCTTTCTTTGCTCCTGCTTAATTTAGAAAGTTCAGCATGCACGGATGAATATGTGTCTCAGCATTCATGTGAAGAGTGTGTGGTAGAAATTTTCAGTACGGTTTTTGTGTCGTTGCAAATGATGTTAAAGAAAAATCTTGCAGGGTCTCTCTTGTTAGCACTGGTTTGAACTTAAAGACCTGTGTTATTATTTTGCCCAAAAAAAAAAAAAATTCTGATATATTCATTTGGGCTAAACTATTTTGGTCATGTAATTTATGACTTGACAAAAGTATTTTGAAGTACAGAAATTCAAAATGGAGGTTTAAGGTTAAAAATTGCCTTTCTTCTCGAGCCACTTCCATTATAAGCAGTTTGGCTAGAAGCCTAGAACTAAAACTATTGACCAAAAAAGTGCGACATTGAGCCAACAATGTACTCAAATAATCTGATTTTGGGTTTGAGTAACATAGTTCTTAAGATATACTCCACAAAGTTAAACAGTTTCTTGGAACCTTGAAGTTCTAAGGCATGAACTAGTAATGGTGTTGGTATGCCCAATACATTAGGGATGCATCCTACTTGCTAACTGGGCCATGTTAGACAAATAATAACAGTGCTTCTTCGTGTTATGCTTTTTCCTTGAATTAGTTAGTTGACCCATCTTGTTGGGAAGTCCTGCATGGTCTGGATTTGGAACCTACCCTTTTCAGACTTTTGAGTGTTTCTGTCTATCTATGGTAATTTTTATCCATTTCAAGTGACCATATCATTAGTAGATTGGATATACAAGGGTTAGGGTTGGTTAGGGTTTTGCAGAGCTTGTTCTGCTTTCTATATCTTATATTGCTTTCTGATTTAGTGGATTTTGCTCCTTCTCTCCCTGAGATGTAGACTTCAAAGCCAAACCACATATATTTGGTGTTTTTGCATTTTCTGTCTTTTTGTTGGTTTGCATTTTTGAGTCCACCATTTTTGTAACAATTTGAAAATTAGTCAGTGATTGTGGATGCAACTTTAATACAGTTACTGATTGAAATTGTGCTGTTCTCCTTTTCTACTTTAAAGATATAGGCTTACATATTTAAAACTTTAGAGAACAAATTACATTTTTTGTTCTATCAATGTAAACCATAATTATTACTTCAGCCTCTTAAGTCAATTTGTTTTTGCTCTAATTTAATTGAGGAGTAGAACATCTTCTGTATCAGTTTGTACATCTCCTCTAATGACATTTTGCTTTCATAGTCCTAAATGGGAAAAAAATGTATTATATATATATATATATATATATATATATATAAATTTTGCTGTGAATATGCAGTTTGAATGAATGTGTCAATGCTTTGCTGTCCCATGATGTGTATATTTCTGTATTGCACAGTCCATCTTGTGTTACAAACCTGGCTTTGTGTCTGTGTCCATGTTTATGATGCATATTACATGAATCGTTTGTGCTCCTTTCCATCTTCTCAGCTTAAGTTTTTGAAAACCCTATGCTGCTAACTTGTAATAGATTTAAGGGAATCGTTAACCTGGTACAGTGTTTGCTCTTTTGGTCAGTTTTGAGGGCACCTGGGATGGATGCACTAAAGGTGTCGTTGGGTAAACCATGTGAACCTGTAGATGGAATCTCTGTCTGGGAGTGGTCTGGCTCTGGTTTGGATGAGGGAGATCAGGCAGCAAACTGGTTCTCCACTTATCTTGGGAAACCTAGTCGCCTGGTGCGTTTTAATGCAGGTATAGTCAGTTTAGAACATTTTGGACTCTAAAATGTAGCAGAATATTTCTGATTACGATTTCATCCTTGAGTACCACATTAATAGAAATAGATGCCTTTCCATGATAGAATTTGTAACTTGCTACCCTTTACCCAGCAAACAAAGATTGACCTCCATGGAAAGGATGATTCATTTAGAAAAACATAATAATCCAACTGTTTAATTTATTCCAATAGAAATAGATTGTGCTTTATTTCTTTGATCATTTGAGTTAGCAATATCTGTGTTTAATAAAATTTTGAAACGTTTTGCTCAGTCTGTTTAATCAAGTTTTTTCGTGTTATAGAAATAAACGAAAAATTTTCATATTTTCAAATTAATTTTCTCCAGATAATTTGGAAAAGAACTGTAACATTCTTATGGCTTCAATTTCTTACTGAAAGTTGCACTAAATGTTTTGATAAGGCCATTTAAAAAAAAGGCTATAATAGTTTAAGTATTCATCTTGATGAAAAGGGGCCTTAAATTAAATTCATGATTATGTGGACTCTGCCCCCAAATTTTGGGATAGAAGGCTTAGGTTGTTGTTGTTGTTGTATCTGGACTCTGCCAAGTTTTACAACATCTGCTTAGGGTACAATGATTCGTTATGAGCTCCCCAAGGGTATGCCTGGAACAAGGTACAAGAGAAAATTGAGCAGGCTCAGAAACCTGTAGCTAAGTTGGTCTTTACCCCTGTCAATGTTGGTGCCAGTTGGTATTCACTGATGAACACTTCAGTTTAGATTTTTGGTATTCTTTTGATGATTTTGTCCAAAAGGAAACGGAAAAAACACATCATTTGAATTTTGAACTGTAATCTATGAAGTTAACTTGTGAAGTTATGTCCAACTTTCAGTCATTTGACCCAAGGAAGGAATGTTGGAATCACAGGTTTCTTATTTTGGACCACATGACCATGCACATTGGGTTGTAAGAATATTGACACAATGCATGTAACTTATTATTTAACCATCTAATGCACTATTTCTTCCCTTATGACTAATATATATATATGTGTGTGTGTGTGTGTGTGTATACATATACATATATATATATATATTTATATATATATTAAATATTAAAGGTCCACATTGTTTACTCTTGCAGAATCAGAAACTAGGGCTGTGGATCCTGAATATGCTCGTGGATACAAAACAATGTTTGCTGATGGCTATCCATTCTTGCTGATTTCTGAGGTTTGTGATGTCAAGCTCATGCAAGGAGTCCTTGGTTGTTTTGCAGTATCTCAAAATTGATCTTGGTATTTTGATGCAAACCTTTTGCAGGGATCCTTGGATGCACTAAATAAGCTACTGAAGGAGCCAGTAGCAATAAATCGATTTAGACCCAAGTACATATTGCAAACTTTTGGCTTTGTTTATTTTTTATTTATTTATTGTTTGTGTACCTCAATGGCATCCTTTGTCTGTTGTTGTCTGACTATTTAGCAGAATGCATATAGCTCTGATTCATTTCAGATCATATACTAAACAATTGACAATGCATCCAAAAATAATCACTAAAAATTGAATTCAAGTCATATTTCTTGACTACCTAATTTGTTGTATCATGTGAAGCATGAATTTATTCTTAATAGCACCTTAACTGATAAGGTTCCTTATTTGTTTGTTGCAGTATACTTGTCAATGGTTGTGAGCCATTCTCAGAAGACTTGTGGATGGAGATCAAAATAAATAAGTTGTCATTTGCGGGTGTCAAATTATGCTCTCGATGCAAGGTAATAATCCTTATCGGATTTCTGTCATACATATCAGATGGTGTCATTTCAGGTTTGTTTCCTGTCGACATGTCATTCTTTGTGTCTCCAATTTATGATGCATGGAAAGTTCTCGTCATGTATCTGGTATCAACTCAATTAACAAAGACTTCTTTCCACATTTTTTGTTTATAGAGCATGAGAATTTCTCCAATTCCTGCTTACATATGATGGTTATACAGCAGACTAATTACAGACCGACTTTAAGCAACCTTGCATTTCCTACTGAGATTTGGGAAGATTTCACTTTACCTTCTAGTTTAGGCCAAAGTGGTCTAAAGAATTTTGTTTAGGATGTGTCAAGAATGTGCCCTTTGCATAAAAAGTGATAACTCTGTTATGTTCCGTGAGCAGGGCAATATTGGATACATGGGGAAACAAGGGACATATTAATATGCATCATGTTTTTGCACCAAAGATTGCCCCTCTTTGAGGCTGTTATATGACTCGGGGAAGTTTCATCCTTTACTTCCATTGCCATACATACCTTAACTGGATTGAGTTCTATTGACCCTCTGGGCATTTAATTTGAAAAGATTTATAACTCTGGTGATTTAAAAAAATTGTCAAAATGTCTTAGGTGCCTCTCCATTACAGAGCTGACTACTTCCCTGACGAGGAGGGCTAGTTCTGTTAATGGTTGTAGTAAGAGGAGGTACTTTGAAACTTTTGGAATCACGAGGCATCAACCTGATTGTGGCCAAACCCTTGGTGGATAAAGCTAATATTTTCTCTAGCAATATTATACTAATGGGAATTGCGCGATGGTCATTGCTGAAAGACCATGAAAAATAATGTCTAGGTGCTACTGTTTTGAACCATAGAGATGAGCTTAATTCTTGAAGTATGAGATTGACCAAAAACTTCCATTTCATTTTGTAAATTGAGTGGGTCCTTCACCCAGTGTCATTGTTCTGTAATCATCTACTAATCCTGTGGTAGTTAGTATTCTAAAACAACATTCAAATGGACACACTTGCTGTCAGGTTCCAACAATCAATCAAGAAACTACGAAAATGGACCCTGAGATAACTGAAACACTAAAAAAGTTTCGATCAGATAAAGTCTTGCGCGCTACTGGGAAGCAGAAGGGAAAGGTGGGACTTGAATCCAAACAACTAAAGACTCCTTTGTTTTAAAAGAAAATTTCGATTCATTTACTGATTGTACAATTTCACAGGTCTATTTTGGACAGAACATGACTTGCAAAGACTCTTTGGGGGAACAAAAAGGGAAGTTGGTCAGAGTTGGGGATCCTGTTTATGTGATCAAGAAGGTCTGCTCCGCAGGAGAAGCAGCAGCTTGAACCAGTAATTGCCATAATGGTGTATGACATGGTCTAACCTGTAATACATAATAACCTATTCGGAGTCTTACCCATAGAAGATAGACATGAAGTGTAACTGGGTTCACGATGCTCTGAACTCTTGAATATCTGGACTTATGAATATATAAAGAAAATTGTAGGTGCGGGAGAAATTGGAGAAACTCGGCAGAGATTGGAGCATCCTCTGTAGAAACCTGGTTCTGTGCATTGTCGTGTAATGAGAAATAAAAGGCCAGAACTGGAGAGTAGCCTAAAAACATCATGGTTACAAATATCAGCAAGAAGGATCTCCCCCAAAGAAGGGGAGGAGAGTGCTGCACGATGGGCTAGGATGTACTAAAGCTGCCCCTCCAAGAGATTGCGCCGCTAAATTAGCTTGTCTATGAATCTAATAAATGGAATGATCTTCAATTGACGCATAAAAAATCTCTGGAGACTCGATGTCTATAACCACATCAAGGGTGTCTTCGCTTTAGAGTTTGAGTGACAATGGTTCTAAAATATATCACTGAACTCATCGGGTGCAGGATCAATCATATAGACGAATGAGCATTTGGACATCGTCTCTATAGGGAACTGTTTCATTACCCCTACTTATGAGTTTTACCAATATGATTTCGATTAAAACAATGTTTTATGAATAAATGAGATTAAAAAGGAAAATGCAAATTACGAAAAGACATGAATATAAAACTACTGTGATAAATATGAAAATAGGTCAGCGATATCAAATATATCACAAAATTTAATAATTGAGTGTAATCAAATTATCATTTTGTTGGAGGTGAATTGTGGTTCCACAAATACCGACTTCTTATATAATTGAACGGTTGTCGTTAGGAGGGATGTAATACCTGCAAAAACTGTCGGAGGGTGTTCTGATGGGAAAATTCCGATATTCAAGTCAGAAAAAATAGTTTTCGAATAAAAGAGAAACAGACTGAGAGTTTAAGGGAGTGGTTTCCTGTGATTAGAGTGCCCAATGTGTGAGGTCAAGAGAGCATACCTGGCTTCGAGAATTTTAGAATGTCTTATATCTGTGAGAGTCGTGCTTCGTCAAGGTATTTCAACCCTACTTACCTTATTGAACCGATCCAGGAATCTCGGGATTTCAATATTCTAAATTGATTATGATTCTCATCCTCTGGGAAACTTTCATTTTCTGTTGGGATTTTTTTATTAACTGAAAGATTTTTAAGATACTGCTCTCAAATAGGAAATCGGAGCTATTGGAATATTTTGACATTCCCTCGGAATCATTGGAGCTGTTGGCAATCGATCGGTCATCTGACCGATGAAGGGTCTTCAGAATTTGTTCGATGAACTACGTTCAGTTGGTGGGGCGATCAAGACCTTATCGTTCGGGAGATCTGAACGACTGAGACCTTATCGTTCGGGAGATCTGGACGACTGAGGCCCTATCGTTTGGGAGATCTAGACGATTGAGATCCTATCGTTCAGGAGATCTGGGCGACTGAGACCCTTAGGTGAATAGTCATAAGGAATATTTGAACGTTAATCGATAGTTGTCCTTTGTGGGCTCGTGGGCCTTTCAAGATTTGACCTTTTGAGTTAAGCCTTGTGTTATGTCTCATCATTTGCCCCAACTCATGATCTTCTTGGTGAAGAAGTGCCATGAGAGACACTTACTAGGGTGAGGCGTGCTCGATACGTTATAGAAGCATAGGGATGCCAGGTTCGTCCTAATCCATTCTGTGAGCGCGGGCGTGCCTCATCGGAAGTGACCCATTCATGGGGAATTGAAGACAATTTATTCCTCTATTTATGACGAGCCATTCTCGATGATCCGTTTCACCTACCCTGAATTAATTAGGGCTTGCTTCGCTACTGTTATAAATAGCAACAACGGGCATTTGTTTTCTTTCCTAAAGAATCGAAGCTTTTCCTCCTCTTTGGGAGTTTTGTTGACGGTGACTCTTTTTCGAGAGTTGTCTGTGGGGGCATTTTGGCATGCGGAGCTCTATGGTGCGAGCAACTTCTGTTAGAATGAGATCTCATTAAGGAAGGGGACCATCAGAATGAGATCTCATTATGTTGGCCATTGTTCGGTTAGAATAGTGAGATCGTCCATCACCAATGGGGGTGCGTGTTGTACTGCCTTGGATGATCTGTCCAGGTTCGTCTCCATCATCTAAATGTGGTGGAGATGTCTCTCGTACCATTTTTCGGATTGGTAGGTCGGGTTTAGGTTGTTTGGGGGTGGCAAAACCCGAGTTTGTCTTCTTCGGTCCCTAACACTACATTTATTTTTGTACTCTCCAACGTAGGGACTGTGGTGTTTTGTATCTCTAAGTGACCTTGCTATGCACTTCTAGCTATAGTCGGTCCATCCTAAGGACTTGTATACATATACTTATGTAATCGAATGTATCTCTTGCATAAGGATAAACAAAAGGTTATACTTTACTTAATTGAATTTTGCCTTTATTCTCTTTTGCTCTCTTGTTTGGTGATATGCTTCTCTTTAGCTCTCGTTGGAGTAGATCTACTTTTGGCTTTAGGCTTTATACTGAGATATTGAGTAATACCGGCCTTTCAAGCTGCCAGATGTTTAGTAGTTAGGTTGAGAAATTGCACTCATTCGTTCAGAAAACTCCGTCTCTTATACATTCGAGCGATAGGAGCTGGGCGACTTTGACCCGCCATGCGAAAGGAAACCTTTTAAATATAGGGGCTCTGTCTACCCGTTCGGGGAGTTCCTTCCCTTATTGACGACACGTTCGAACGATAGGATTTGGGCGACTTAAACCCTCCGAGCGATAGAAAATCTTTAGATAGAGGGATCGTGTCCACCCGTTTGGAGAGTTTCATCCTTTATTGGTAACACGTACAAACGATAGAAGTCGGGCGATTTAAGCTCTCCGAGCGATAGGAAAATTATTAGATAGAGGGGCCGTGTCCACTCGTTCGAGGAGTTTTATCTTTTATTGGTAACACGTACGAGCATAGGAGTTGGGCGATTTAGGCCCCTCTGAGCTAGGGTGTTCATTATTCAGGTGAATTCATTCACTCGCCTAATCAAAACTAAATTTGAGTTATTCGTTTCGGGTTACTCGGTTCGGATGGGGTGAATGGTTTCGGTTGATTAAAAATTCGGGTGAATGGTTCGGGTATAAAAATAAAGATTTTTATTCGGAATCCGTCCGAAACCCGAATAACATATTCTCACATAATATTTAATGTCCAATCCGATTAAAATCCAAACCGTTTAACCCAAATCATTAAAGGAATTTTTCATGTTATGTAGTTATTTGGGTAAATGAAACCCGAATAACCCAAACTGAATAACCTGAATTTAATTCGGGTAAATTGATTCGGGTTTCATTTTATTCGGTTCAATTTTCGGTTGGATTGAACACTCCCAAAATCCCGAATAACCCGAAAACCCATTAACCCGCTCGAATGAATACCCCTACTCCGAGTGATAGGAAAATCTTTAGATAGAGGGGTCGTGTCCACCCGTTCGGAGAGTTTCATCCCTTATTGGCAACACGTATGAATGATAGGAGTTGGGTGACTTAGACCCTCCAAGCGATAGGAAAATCTTTAAATAGACAGGCCATGTCCACCCATTCAGGGAGTTTCATCCCTTATTGGCAACACATACAAACGATAGAATCCGAGCGACTTAGGCCCTCCGAGCGATAGGAATTCTTTTAATTCTCTCTGGGTTGGTTCTTCTGACTGTTAGGTAGTTCTGAAGTTCACTGATAGTATATGCGTAGGTTTTCTGAGTTCCAAGTCTTAGGCATTGCCGATCCATCTAGATTGTTGAGGTGATAAGTTCCCGGTCGGACCACGGAACGTACTCGATATGGGCTTTCCCAGTTAAGGGTGAGTTTGCCCTCGGGTTGAGGTTGACTAGTAGCTTCCACCTTTCTTAGTATTAGTTCATCGGGTCTGAATGTTCAGCTCTGGACTCTTCGATTGTGATATCATGCTATCTGTTGTTGATAGGCCGCCATTTGTGTCGATGCGGATTCTCGTAATTCTGGAAACAAGTCCAGTCTTTCACGCAGGACATGTTCGTTCTGTCCAACGTCATATTGGACTACCCGAAGTGAGTGAATTCCTATCTCTACGGGTAGGACTGCCTTGCTTCCGTAAGCTAAATTGAACAGTGTTTCTCCCGTTACTTTGGGGTGTAGTGCGATACGACCAGAGGGTACC
The DNA here is from genome assembly GCA_037126225.1 of Dillenia turbinata. Classification (NCBI taxonomy): domain Eukaryota; kingdom Viridiplantae; phylum Streptophyta; class Magnoliopsida; order Dilleniales; family Dilleniaceae; genus Dillenia; species Dillenia turbinata. The sequence continues at coordinate 4,391,371 of JBAMMX010000010.1, read as the reverse complement.
GTAAAGCTTCTCGGCCCACTACCCCTTAGCGTCATCTAGCATTGTCTTTAATCCTTGTAGAAGCGTTCGGTTGGTTATCTCAGCCAATCCGTTGGTTTGTGGGTGAGCGACCGATGAAAATCGATGTTGAATTTCGAGTTTTTTGTAAAACTCTCGAAAGTGCTTGTTGTCGAATTGTTTCCTGTTGTTCGTGATGATGACACGCGGTATACCAAACCGGGTGACAATATGAGCCCACACAAATGATTGAATCTTGGCTGCTATGATTTGAGCTAAAGGCTTGACTTCTACCCACTTGGTGAAGTAGTCGATTGCCACTATAAATAATTTTCGTTGCTCTGTGGCTAGGGAAAATGGTCTGAGGATATCCATCCCCCATTGAGTGAAAGGCCAGGGATTAGATATAGGGTTGATCTCGATGGAAGGTAGTCAAGACACTGAAGAGAAGCGATAGCACTTGTTGTATCACTTTACGCAATTGTCAGAATCGACCTTCATGGTTGGCCAGTAGTACCCTTGGTTACGGGCTTTATAGACTAGGTTCTAAGTGCCCAGGTGATTACCGCAGATCCCTTCATGATCACTTGGAGGACATAGTCCCCCCTCTTTGGGAGTTGGGCACCGCAGATATGGGTGAGTAAATGACTTTCGGTAGAGAATTCCATCGATTATGATATAGTATGCTGCATTTCGCTTTAGTTTCATTGCTTCCTTCGGGGACTCTGGTTGGCATCATGCCTTAGATATTCTTTTATGGGATCTTTCTAACTAGGAGACCGATTGACAGAGAGAGCCTCTTTAGGCTCGTCAATGCTAGGATATGACAGGCTTTCGATGTATACCATTCGGCTAGAAATAACTGAATCGGAACTAGCCAACTTTGATAGAGTGTCAGCCAGTGCATTCTCCGACCAGGGGATTTGCTGGATGTCAACCTTATCCAGTTGTTTCATTGTCTCGTGCAATTTATCCAAATATTTAGCCATGTCTGGGTCTTTGGTTTCATAGACCATCTCGATTTGTTTCACGATCAACTGACTATCCGTGAATACCCTGACATTTCGTGCCCCCATATCAATGGCGATCGGGGTTTCGTACTCTGCTTGATTGTTGGTGGTCTGTAAATCGAACCAGAGGGCGTATTCTGCCTTGAAATCATTCGGTCCTACTAATATAAGCCTGGTGCCACTTTCTGAAGAATTTGATGATCCGTCAACATGAATGATCCACTATGGAGTTGACCACTCTTCTTGAGGGTCGGGAAGTTGGTTTTCGGACGTCATAGGCAAAGTACATTCAAGGATGAAATCGGCCAGTACTTAGCCCTTTATTGTTGGTCACGATCGGTACTGGATATTGAATTCGCCCAGTTCCACACTCCATTTGATAAGCTGACTGGAAGTATCTCTCTTTTGGAGAATTTATTTCAGCGGTTGGTCGGTGAGTACCACGATAGTATGGGCCTGGAAGTATGGTTGAAGGCGTCTTGCTGAAATGACTAAGACATAGGCTATCTTCTCGATTGGTCGGTAGTTAATCTCGGACTCCATCAGCATCCTACTAATATAATAGATTAGCTTCTGAGCAGTGGATTCCTGTCTTACCATCACAGAGTAGAGTGCTCGTTCGGAGACGGCTAGATATAGGTAAAGTTCTTCCCTAAGGACAGGTCACGAAAGTAATGGTGGTTTTGTTAGGTATTCTTTCAGTCGTTCGAAGGCTGCCTGACATTCAAATGTCCATTCGAACCGTCAAGACCTCTTCAACGTGTCGAATATGGGCTTGTATTTCCGCCGACCCTGAACATGAATCGGTTTAGAGCCGCTATCTGATCAGTTAGACGCTGCACTTCTTTTAATGTTTGGGGAGGTATCATATCTAATATCATCTGTATCTTTTCGGGGTTGGCCTTTATCCCTCGATCGGTGATTATGAAGCCCAAAAACTTCCCGAAGGCAATCCCAAAAGTGCATTTCGCCGGGTTCAACCGCAAGTTATATCATTCTAATGTCTGGAAGGTCTCTTCAAGGTCTGCAACATGAGCTTTCGCGGTGATGCTCTTGACTAGCATTTCGTCGACATGAGGTTCAACATTCCTGCCTAGCTGGTCTTTGAAGACCGTATTGACCAGCCGTTGAAAAGCTGCTCCAACGTTTTTTAGGCCAAAAGGCATGAGCTGGTAACAATACATGCCGAATTCGGTGATGAAGCTGGTCTTTTCCTCATCTTTAGGTGCCTTTCTGATCTGATTGTAACTGGAATAAACATTCATGAAACTCAGGAGCTGGTGTCCCAAAGAGTTGTCTACGAACTTGTCGATATTGGGGAGCGGATAACTATCCTTCGTGTATGCTTTGTTGAGATTGGTGAAGTCCACACACATTCTCCATTTGCCATTGGCCTTCTTCACTAAGACCATGTTAGCTAACCACTCGGGATACTTGACTTCCCGGATGAACTCAGCCGTTAACAGCTTCTGAATTTTGTCCTGTATGGCGCATTGGCGTTTGATGGCAAATACCTTTTTCTTCTGCCTCATTGGTTTGAAATCGGGATTGACTGTTAGCTTATAGGCTATGACTGATGGATTTATGTTTGGAATGTCTTCCGAGGTCCAGCCAAAGACTTTGGAATGTCATTGTAGACAGGCGACTAAGACCTCTCGCAAGGAAGGTGATAGGTTGGTCCTTATCTGGATGATTTGATTGGGGTCGCTCGTTAAAGGGACCTCGGTCGTCTCTTCGCTTGGTTCAGGTTTTGATTTCGGCTTGGTGTCGTCCCTAGGTTCTAAGGCATAGATTGGAAAAGCTTCTTGCGGGTCTCGAGCCGCAAAGAGAATATAAGGATTAGGATCGCTACGCATGGTGGTGACCTCTTGTAGTATTATGAACTTCACCTTCATGTGTCTCGTGCTTGGTAGTGTTTCTAGTTTATCTAGATTAGGCCTCTCGAGAATGGCATTGTAAGGAAAGTAAAGCTTTACCATATGGAACAGGACCTGGGTGGTCGCATGATTATGGGGTTTTCCGAGAGTCACAGGAAGGTAGATAATACTATCGGGATAAGTGAGTTCATCTGAAAGTCCTCTAAGGGACTCGGTAGGCGGTAGGAGTCGAGACGGATTGAGAACTATTCGACAGAAGGTGACCCAAGTGAGGAGATCATAGTCAGCCCCCTGATCAACGAGAACCCTTTTTACGGTGTAAGATTCTATCTTGAGGGTAACGATGATGGGGTCATCGCGACGGAGATCTACTCCTGACAAATCATCATCATCAAAGTCTATGATTGACTTTCTTCTCTTGGCTGATGCTGTGCTGGGGGTGATTGTAGTAGGCATTGTCACGAGCTTTTGGAGAAATCAGTTGTTCTCACAGATGACATCAATCTGTTAGAGGTGGGTTACAGCTCCATAGATACAGACTCCTTATAGACTTGATCGGTCGCCGTCAGGAGGGATGTAATACCTGCAAAAATCGCCAGAGGGTGCTCCTGCGAGAAAACTCCGATACTCAAGTCAGAAAGAGCGATTTTCGAATGAAAGAGAAACAGACAAGCGCTCAAGGGAGTGGTTCCCATGATTAGAGTACCTAATGTGTGAGGCGAAGAGAGCATACCTGGCTTGGAAAATTTTAGGATGTCTTATACTTCTGAGAGTCGTGTGCCGTCGAGGTGTTTCAACCCTACTTACCTTATTGAACCGATTCAGGAATTTCAGGATTTCAATATTTCGAATTGATTGTGATTCTCATCATCCAGAAAACTTTCGCTTTTTGTTGGGATCCTTTCTTTAACTGAAAGATCTTAAAGATGTTCTCAAATAGAAAATCGGAGCTATTGGGATATTTTGACATTCCATTGGATATATTGGAACTGTTGGCTATCGATCGGTCGCCCGACCGATAAAGGGTCTTCAGAATTTGTTTGATGAACTACGTTCAGTTGGTGGGGCGACCGAGACCCTATCACTCGGGAGATCTAGGCGACTGAGACCCTTCGGAGAATAGTCATAAAGAATATTTGAACGTCGATCGATAGTTGTTCTTTGTGGGCTCGTGGGCCTTTCAAGGGCTGACATTTCGAGTTAAACCTTGGGTTATGTCCCATCACATTTCAATATGGTTTATGCACTGATTTAGGGTACAACTGCTAAATACATATCATATGTCTAGTACAAGATATAAAATACCTAATCTAGCATGGACTTATTCATCGTGTGACATTATCCATCGAATACAATTTAAAATGTACAATTCAAAAAAAAAAAAAATCACAAGTTATGTGTTAATTATGGTAAATGACATAAACTATCGATTATTAGAAGAATTATGCATATACAACTAATTAGCTAAACTACACCAATCTACTCTAAACTAAATCATGATCCATTTCGGTTCAAAACATAAAGTATTCAAACCACTTAAATAACAATTCCAAAATATCATTGCAAATCCCTCATGCTTGAGATTACAAGAATCAAACAAGGATATTAGTATCAAACACTTCCATTGTAAACCCTTTACAAGATAAATGAGTAAATAAGAGAAACATTTGAATAATTATAAGACTCAACGTGAACAATGGATTTATAAAATCCTCATATCAATCAACTCAAAAGACCAATCATGTAAACATCATCATAGTTTATTCACTTGATAACAAAAAATATATATAATCTCTACATGATATGGTCAAGGAGTTAATTAATCAAACATCTTAGTGCATATAACGGTTTAGAGCAAATAACTATAAATTCACGTTTATGTCACTGAGATTAACTTTTAAAATTGTAAAACAAAGGCTTTCATTGATAAATTAAGGACAAAATATAACAAAAATCAAGAATAATACAATCATAAAAAAAAGTAGTTTATTAAAATATAATCTTTGAAAGCCAAATTACCTAACTTGATGTTGATTTTTACTATCATTAAATTTACACCTTCGTCTATCTTGATCATTACTTCTATTAAATTTGCATTCTTTAAATTCTACTTTGGCGCTATTAATTCTAAAAACATTATAATTCCAAAATGTTCTTTGATTTGCTGGTTTTGGATTCACCCTTTGTTTACTCATTGATCAATGCAATTTCATCTTTAAATTACTTGTACTCACAAAAGCACCCTTTGGTGCAGCACCAATAGAAGAGATACAGAGGATTTGGGAAAGAGAGCACTAGGGAAGAGCATCATCCCATTTCCAATCTCAGATTGACTGGTGTGAAGTAACCAAGAAGAAAAATTCCAAGGAGAAATCCAATTTAATTACAACCCAAGAATCACTACCATAATCCCTCTTCTATGGTAATTCCAAGGTGCTTTCATACGTCTTGCTCAATGACAAACCAAAGGAATAAAAATCCTAACAAATAGGAAAGTATATAATTTTTAAATCCAAATAACACTCTAATTAAGAAAATAGAATTTATGATAAATACCATATCACATAAGGGTGACATCCCAACAATATGGACTCATGTTTATTTGGACCTTTAAGGGTGACATCACATAAAAGGTCACGAGAGGGTGACATCACATAAGGGTGATACTCAAATCACTATCATCATGTCTATTTGGACTCATGTTCATGCTTTTGTGGTTTTATAGTGTCACGTCTCGAACCGGACTTGTGAGCAGCTACCTGTTATTTTAGATGTCGACTGTATTTTTATAGAAAATCGGGTAGAACCTCTCCATATTTCGGAAGTCTTCCATATACAAATCAACCTGTATATTGAACAACCATCCTACCACCTAAATAAACAGGTCATCCCGACCTCACAACAATCAACCACATTCAAATAATACTAACCAAATCACAGTGGACAACCAGGACAACGCAAGGCTATCATAAATACTAGTAGTCCTAACCACAGACCTCTACTGTCATGCCCAACTAGAGCATGAGCAGCCGCCACACTAGACGGATCTAAATTTTATACACGTGTACAACAAATTCCCAAGTTAAAAATTTTAAATGTTTACAAGTGTCTCAATGCATGTAAAATGAGCCAATATGAGAGTTTCACAAATAAATGTCCATAATTTATACATTCATCCCATAAAATGTACATGGCCAACTACAGACCTCAATATCAAGACCTCGCAAGGTCAATAGAAAATACGGATTTCATATTTTAATTTAAATTTAGATCTCACCGTCGTGAATACCCAAATTCACCAATACGTTACCAAAGACCTCTAGAGCCTGATGCGACGCTCTATCATAATAACCCTGTCTGAGGAAGGAAAGGAGATGGGTGAGTGTCAATGAAGATACCTAGTGAGTGAGGGATTAATATCAAGTATAAATAGTATAGGTGAACCATTGGAGTGTCAAACAAGATTATTTGTAAACAATAATTCACGTTTTGCAGTAAAACATGGTATGTTCAGTAAATTGAAATCATTTAGCCAATCACACGATATCATACATATATGCATCCATTCAAAATCAATTATTATATTTTTAGAGCAGACCGAAAATGATCCTGGCAAAGATCGATCATGACCAAGGACAGGCGCGTCGGGGGTTTTATTATGCAAAAATGTTCAAAAGTCGCTCTCTACCCTGACGTTGGCCATGAGCTTTGCTGGGGCTAGCTCATACACAGATCAGAATCATGTATAGGACCCTGCCCGGTGCTAGACAGTGGTGTCACACATATCCTCCCCCTATGTGGGTTCAACCGGTCGCGCCTATAGCCATATGACATTTGCGGATACCTCCTACAGAAGCGTATTCGGGCAACCTGTGCCTCTACAAACGCTCTTCGTAGCTACGGAATCCATCAAGAAATATCATCTTATCATATCATCTCATCACAAGTAGACATCCAGCCCACATAGTTCATCAAAACATTTCAAATTCGTGTGCCAATACTTTTCGTCAAATCATTTCAAAATAATATACCAATGCAATGGTAGAATAGAAAACATATCTAGTTCTCAAATAATGGCACAATATCATTTCATTTCAAATTATGGATGCATAGTTATAGAAAACGTAAATTCACGACACTCCAATAGTCACGAAACGAATTTGAAATTTAGTGTCACACGTTGAGTCAATGCATATCAAAAGCATGTTTTGTTGAAAACACTATAAAAATCAAGTTTCACTTTTCATGCATGAGATTAGAGTCTCACTTACCTATAGGGAGGGTATTCACTCCCTATTTTCACAATTCAATCCAAATAAAATCTTACTCAATCCTCAATTGATTTTTTCTAATACAAAATCACAATTTCGTCATTAATTTCTAAATATTTTTAGGGTTTATCAATTTTTCTTAATCTTGTACAAATTTTAATTCTTCAATTTATGAATACATTCTAATGTTATCAATTGCATTTCATTTATAAATAAATAACACAATCGAAACCAAGTCTAATTCAACCCTAAAGACCTCTCAAAGTCGGAAATGAGCATGATAAAATTTAGTTTTTTACAAGATAGAAATTCATTGAAAAATCGTAAACTTTTCAATTCTCATCCAAACGTTTCAAACCATATGTCATTTTCAAAGTGTAAAGGTCTAGTTCCATAATACGGAGATCATATTTGAATTACTTATATGCATATAATGTAAAAAAAAAAAAAGCTACATCAAACCTTAAGCTCCAACCCCAACTTTTAAGCTATTATTCCATTCCAACTTTAAAACCTTGATACCTTCATGCTTATTTCAAATTAACTCTAAAGGAAAATTATTTTAGTCAACCCAACAAAATTATATCATCCTTTGACATGGTTCTTTCATATCAGACAGTCCAATCATGTAAAATGCTAAACTTAACCTCAACAATCACATATATTTCAGAAAATGCATTATATTCGAATCTAATATACAATCTATCACATACACGACTCCTTACCCTAAATTTACCCTAACTTCATCCAATTTATCGAAGGAATTAGTATTTTACCTCACCTAGGGTTTTCACAGTTCACGGCCCTCGTCTGAATGCCTCCTCAATCCAATCCGGGATCTGCAACGCTTCCTAATCAAAGCAAAGTTTAGACATTTAGCTTAATTACGAAGAGATATCAAAACTCTAGAATTAATTCATCCTTACCTACGTAGAGAAGAATTCGCGACCTAGAGTTTCTGAGGCTTCTTATTGCTGTCGGTTTGGGGCTTCTGCAAAGATTGCAGAAGCGCTCTCGGCAGAGGGAGAGCAAAGTGTGCGAGCGCGCGAGCAAGGAAGAGAGACAGTGCTGTAGTCACGCGCGCAAGGGGAGAGGGAGAGAGCGGATCTCTCTGCTTGCGCGGAAAAGCGAGAGCAGAGGGAAACAGAGAGAGTAAGAGAGATCGATCGAAGAGAGAACAGAGAGAGGGAGAACCGAGAGAGAGAGAGAGATCGATTGAGAGAGAAAGTGAGAGAACAGAGGGAGATAGAGAAATAGAGATGAGAGAGAGTGACGGTGGTGGTGGTGTGCGGTGGCGACGGTGGAAGGTGGTGGCGGAGCAGAGAATAGTGAGCAACTGAGAGAGTTCGAGAGAAAGAGAGAGAGCGACGAGAGGGAAAGAGTGAAAGAATTAGGGCTTTTAGCCCTAATTGAATTAGGGGAGGGGAAAACGCAGCGTTTTCCTCTCCTTTTTTTTTGATAATTCAATAAATAATTATATATACACACACACACACACACACTTTTCACAAAATCTTTGAATTCTGTGAAAATATGATTCACTACAATTTGTTAGCACGACATTTAAATATACCAAAAATTCAAATTAAATATCCCAAAATCAAAAATCAAAATAAATAAATATTATATATATATAAACTAAGGAATATTATATATATATATGTATATTTCAAGAATAGGAGTACATTAATACGGACACCGCAGTGTCGGTGTTACATATAGTATTAGAAGCCTTCTCCTTTTGCTGAGGTGTGACTAACACACCACATCAATTGATGAAAAGATTCTTACACCTGCAAAATGATCACTTATAAACCTAATATATATTTACATTTAGAAGCCTCTAATCACCAAGACAATTACAAACTGAGCTCGATAATAAAAGGGGAAAAAATGAACATACTTATCTCGCATTGTTCTTGTATCATGATGGGCACGTTTTACTTGTGTTGATTGTATGGTAGAGAGAGAGAATAACAAAGTATGAAAAATAAAGCTAAATTAATAAAGCATTTGAAGAGAACGATGTGCTGAAAAATACTGCACTTTTATTTTTTGAGTGAATATATGGGTACAAGAAAAAAAGAGAGGAGGAATTGATTGCTCTTCCTTTCTTTCATTTTAAAATAAGAGAATACACCTATTTATAGAAGAACAAAGCAAGAAGAGACCAATATGGCTGTTGGAAGGGTAATAATTACATTTCAACAGTTAGAAACACCAGCTGTTGAAATGTGTTCTGCCCATTCTTCCATTGGTAGATTGGGCATACTTTTGGGCTACTCTAAAACGGATTTGGGGGCACTCTTTTGGGCCGCGGCCCTTTTTTAATCTTAATAAAAGCTTAAAACATGGACTCATGGACTACTTGAATCCAATAACCTTAGGCTTGAAAAGGACTTGGTTCCTTAAGAATCAACATTAGCTGAAACACCTAATTATGAGATTCTTCTTTTTTTATTTCAACACTCCCCCTCAAACTTGGCGAATAGATATCTATGGAGCCAAACTTGACTAGAGTATTCTTTGATTGACTTGAAGTGGTTCCTTTGGTGAATACATCTACTTGTTGATATTTCCCATTGATGTGTTGAATTTTGATGATGCCTTTTCCAACTTTTGTCTTACAAAATGATAGTCCACTTCTTTGCATTTGATTCTCTCATAAAATACCGGATTTGATGCTATATGAATTGCAGCTTGATTGTCACAGTGAAAATTGATTGGGGAAGTGGTTGAAAACTCTAGTCCTTTTACCAATTCTTTGAGCCACACAATTTCACTAGTTGCAGCCACTAAAGCTCTATATTTTGCTTTAACACTTGACCTCTAAACAATGCTTTGCTTCTTGCTCTTCCAGGAAACCAAATTTCCTTCTATGAGCATGTAGTACCTAGTGGTTGATTTCCTATCCTTGGAGTCTCTTACCCAGTTTGCATCACAGTATGTCCAGACTATGGTTACTCCTTATTAGGATTCCTTGTCCAGATGATCTTTTGAGATATCTTAGAATTCTATGAGCAGCTTTTCCAGTCTCCGATAGTTGGTTTGTCCATGTGTTGACTCACTTGGCTAACTACGAAGGATATGTCTAGTCTAGTGATAGTGAGATAGATTAGTCTTTTACTAGCTATTGGAATTTTGCAATGACTTTAAAGGGTTTTGAGTCCTCCTCCTTTTTTTTTTTTTTTTTTTTGGATATTGGGGTGATAGTAGGTTTGGTCCCAAGTTTACCTGTGTCCTGCAACAACTTAAGAGTATACTTCCTTTGGGACAAAACTAACCTCTTGTTAAAATAAGTGAATTCAATTCCTAGAAAGTATTTTAATATCCTAAGTCCTTGATATCAAAGTTATCCTTAAGAATTTTTTTTGGTTCCTTCAATTGGTCTAGGTTTGCTTCCTATTACAATTATATCATTTACATATATTAATACTATTACTAGGTTATCATCTAGTTTTTGATAAATATAGAATTATCATAATTGCATTTTTTGAAATTATTCCTAATAAGAAATGTGCTAAGCCTTGAATACCAAGCCTAGGAGATTGTTTCAAACCATATATAGCCTTATTTTAAAAAAGACACACATCTCCTCTATTTTCTGATTCTAATCCTTGAGGAAGTTGCATATAAACTTCCTCCTCTAAGTTTCCTTGTAAGAAAATATTTTGTCATATCTATTTGATGCATTATCCAGTCATGATTAGTGACATGGACATTAGTGCCTTAATTGTGTTCATTTTGACTACGGGAGGAAAGGTCTCATTATGGTCTATGCCTTATATTTGAGTGAATCCCTTGTCTACTAATCTTGCTTTATTCCTTTCTATAATTTCATCACTGTTGTATTTTATTTTATAGATCCATTTACAACCTGCAACCCTTTTACCTTGAGGAAGTGACGATATTTCCTAAGTTTTGTATTTGGAAAGGGCATCCAATTCTTCTTTCGTGAATTTCCTCCATTCCTCTTGTTGATATACTTTTTCAAAACTTTTGGGCTTTTGGGATTTGTCTATGTTGTTTAAAAGGCTTGATATGTTTTAGAGATATTTTCTAAGGTGTAGTGGCTAAAAATTGGATGAGAAATAACATTTAAGTTATAGTATACTTTTCTTTTAATCCATTCTTCTGGTGGAACTCTAACCCTATTTGATCGCCCGAGTGAGGTTGTTAGATTTGATTCTTCTCCCCCTTGTTCTTGAACCTCTTAAGGGCCTATGCTATTAGTTTTCTGATATGATGTATCGGGACTTTCTTCTTCTATTTCATTGTTTTGTTGTTCTTCTCCCTCATTTGTTCTATTTTCTTCAATAGGTTGTTGATTAACTATTCGTGATGTTTGTTCTAAAAATAAGCTTATATATGATTTGTCTTGATTCCTAACTTGAGAGTTGTCTAAAAAGAAAAAGCTGTCCTCTATGAAGACAACATCTTTGGACACATTTTTTTAATTAATGGTTCATAACATATATTCCCTTTCTGATAATTAGCATAACCAATGAAAATGCATTTTCTACTTTTCTTATCTAACTTATCCCTAAATTGTTCAGGAATATGGACATAGCAGTTACATCCAAACACTCTCAAATGAGAGATATCTGCTGTGAGAACTTCTAAAGGGCTTTTTCCTTGGAGAATTTTTGTTGGTATTCTATTTATGAGATGTGATACAACACTAATTACATCACTGCAAAAAGATTTGGGTAAATTGGCATGGAATATCATTGTTCTTACAATTTCTAAAAGATATCTATTTTTTCTTTTAGCCACCCACTCCATTTTGTTGATCTGTATATGGACAACTAAGTTGATGAATTGTACATTTTTCCTCTAAATATTCTTCGAAGGCAATACTTATATATTCCCCTCCACTATCGGTTTCGAGGACCTCAATGCTGGCATTATAATGCTTTGTTACATAGGTATTAAAGTTTTTAAAGGCTTCAAAAGCTAATGATTTGCTTGCAAGCATATAGATCCATGTAAATCTAGATTTATGATTTATAAATGAAATAAAGTATTTGAATCCACTCCTAAATTCTACAAGAGAAGTTTATATATCAGAGTTAATGAGATCAGAACAATTGTTTTATATTATTTTTGAGATGGGGTAATGATATCGAGATTGTTTACCAAAAATGCATGCTTCACAATATCTATCACTACAATTCTTTGTTGGAAATAAACATTTTAAAGCATGCTGATCGGGATGGCCTAATCTAGTAGCGTAATCTAGTATACCAAAATTCATAGCTCTCTTCTATATATGCGGAAAGTGCTTGGCTCCCTTGCTTCAAAACATATAGATTATTTCTTTGGATCTCTTTACCAATCACTTGGTTTGTCTTGAGATCCTGAAAAATAACCTTGTTAGATCAAAGGTAACTTTGTAATTTCCATTTTTAGTAATTGGACTAATGGATAGAAGGTTAACAGAGAATCTAAGAGCATAATGAGCATGAACATTTTTTTTAAGAAGTTTAACTTCACCATGTTCTTTTATGGCTAGATTTTATCAATTTGCTACTTTTTATAATTTGTAAGAGGTTTAAGTTTTCTAAATTTATTCTTGTTCCTTACCATATGATAGTCATAACCTAAATCAATTAACCAATCTTGAGAATCAATGCAATAGTAGTTAAAAGACGTACTTGAAAAATGACATTCTTTAATTTTTTTTTATTAAATGATTCCTTCCACTTGATTCGATTTGCTTCTTGAGCATTACCTATAGAAGGTTGCTTCCTCTTAGGCCATAGATGGGGACCGGTGTTTTAAAAACAGGACCGGATCGGCCGGTCCGATTGGTCGGAACGGGAACCGGACCAACATTTGGTCCAATTTTCATTACAAAATTGGATTTTTTAAAAACCGGTTAAGACCAGTCAAAACCGTGATTGAACCAGATGAACCGGATTGAATCGACTGGTCTAACGGGTTTTTTTAATATAAAAAATGTGTAAAAATTTTATAGCTCTTTGGATTCGAATATGAGAAAATAATGATAATATATATAGTCTTCACCACCATGTCATATGTTTTTATTATTTGAGTATATTATAATTTATATTTATTTATAATTTCATGATATTATCATCCATTTTTTATTTTAAAATTTCTCTATACTCTAAATATTTTACTCACACCCACAAAAATGTCTTAATTTTTATTTTAAAATAAAAATCAAAAATTAAAAACTATAAATAACGAGATGACATTTTTTATATAATTTGATTGAATTAAATTAAATTATAATTTATCATAATTTTGAATTTTGAAATTCAAAATATGAATTTATATTATTATATCAGTTTTGGATTGTTAAATTAAAACTCATAATCATTATTTTTACTTATTTACTTTGAAAAAATAGAATAATAATTTGATATTATTATCTGGATTTAAAATTTTTTAATTGAAATTATTGCAATAAACAACAAGTTGAGATAAAAATTTAATAAACGTGACCGATTACTCATTTTATGGTATGTTCTTATATTCATGTGTTGATAAAATAAATTCATTTTTTATAGAGATATATGAATTTTATTTTATTTTAAAATATATAATATACAAATTATATACGACATCATGATGAAGTTATCCGATTCGTAAAAACGGTCAAACCGGTCTGATCAATGAATCGAAAGGTAGGCCGAGTCATCTATTGGTTTGGTTTTAAAAACACTAATAGGGATGGAGAATCCAACACCTCTCTTTCATATGGTTGGTCTTTTTGTAGTAGGAACAAGTGTGATGTGAACTTGTTGGGTATGGAAACCCGAAAACCCATGTGCAAGTTAATATAGCTCAAGAATTATCCCGACGAATGATTTCAAACTGGTAGAAATAAAGAATTCAACCCATTGCTCTAAAGGAGGAAGAACCTAAGGTATAAGACATTAGACCCATTTCTCACTACTACAAGAACCTTAGTATAAAAATGGATCAAATGACACCATAATCTAGGTGGTTCAAAATGAGAAGTCAAAAAACTAAATAATACACCTATCTTGAATAAGTTTATAGAGTTCTCAAAAGAACACGAGTTGTGTGAAAAAATCTCACAATAATATTAATTCTCTTGAAAGTTCTATTTTACATAATGTGTAATGACCTATTTATAGGTTAGAAGTAACACTTAAAATGACAACTATAGTTTATATAACACCGAATCTCGGTGTATGATGTACTTGCCTCATGCTCATATTGATATTATATCCATTTGAGACATATGATTTAAAATTTCTAAAACTTTTTCCTTAAAATCACTTAAACCGAAAATTCCATTAGTAAGCTGAAAACTTTTTTGAAAAGTGTCGGCAAATCCTAAAATCACTGAAAATGGCTAACAAAAGCCAAAATATTTAAGTATAAGTATAAAGAAGTATAAAGAAGTGAATTTGAAAATTTAAGGAAAAAAAATCACATAGGGTCAAATATATAATTTTGGAAAGTTTAGGGACTAAAGTGTAAATATGAGAACTTGAGGGACTAAGTTACAAAACCAACCATTGAATGATAATTGGAGATCAACCATTAGCCAAGAGCAACATAGTGGCCACCTAAACTCATTCCACCAAAGAGAAAGCTCATTGGTTAAAAAATCCTTGCATGAATTCTCATTGGTTGGTCAAAAACCTCTTTCTTTGTGCTTAGAATTCATCATGACTAAATTTGACATGAAGGAGGTGCATAAAGGTAGTTTGTAAGCAACCTTGCATGGGAGAAAGACTTAGGACAAGTATAGAATAGAGATTTTGCATGGAAATGAATCAATTATCAAAATTTTTTTTAGGTTTGTATAAATGAGTTGTTTCAAGCATTGGATCTCATTTTCTTCTCAAAATTTACCCTCTTGGTTGTGAGTCCTAGTGTAAGAAGTGAGAATTTCTTGTGTTCATCCGCATGTGAGGTGTTGAAGAGGTAACGAAAATCTTTAGTTGATAGGATTTTAATTGTTTAGATAGTATTAGTATGATGTAGAGGTTTTTATATTAATGTATATGTGTTGCAAGATGTGGTGATCAAGTGCTAAAGGATAGTGTTGGTGATGAATATTTGGATGTCAAGATCTTATTAAAGAGGTAATGCATTCTTCTTTGTGCATACATTGAATTAAATTGGTCCCATGAAGTAGATTTGTTCAAGTAAGCTAGTATGGTCAGCATGTTGTAGTAATTTCATGATAGCCTATTTTCTGATGATCAATATTTAGATTGGTTTAGTTATAGTAAAACTAGACTCCCTAAGCTTTAAAATGAACTATGGTGCAAAATTTTTCATTAAGAAATGAAATTATGGTGAGTTTTAGAAGAGAACAGTAAAAATCGATGTTCTATTCATGGTCATGTGCACGACCAGTAATTTTATTTAAATATTAAGATAACTTCTGGATAAAATTAGGGAAAACTCTAAACGTGAAACTCTGTTTTATCTTTAAAATGAGATAAAATTCACTTGAATCGGAGTAGTATGCTAGAAGTTATGATGTTTTTACTGAAACTATGCAGAGTATAATTTAAAACTAGAACTGAGATAGAAATGAAATTTTATAAAATTCTACACTTAGAATTAAAGGAAATACTAAACATAAAAGTTGTAGGGCTTCTCTTATCTTTTAGTAGAACTTGGAATCATGTAAATCGGAGATGTATATACTGAGATATGAATTTTCTACCAAAACTGCACAAATTTAGTTATATAAGTATGAACTGTATTGAAGATAGATTTTTATAAGTTCATGCAATGGGAATTTGGAGATGAGTTGAACACAAAAAATGTAGATATATGTCTTAGCTTTAATTAGCAATTTGAATCATTTGAATCCGATTTAAATTGAGAAAGTTATCATGAATTTACTAAACCTATGTAAGAGAAAAATTATAAAACTTGAGATTACTTAGCTAGTGGAATTTAGGAGTTTACTATAAACATATGAGTGACCTGGTTTCATGTTATATCTAGTATATTTATGATGAGAATTAAGCCCTAATGAGAGAACATCTGTGGCGACACATAAAGTATACATAAAAATGTATACATATATGTATATGTATACATTTCATAGTTCGACGATACGTTGTTGTCAAAATAATTAAATTAATGAATTATACTTATTATTGACTTAGGCATAGAGCCACAGTTATACGAAGGGTAACTCGTTCGAGAAATAAGGAGTTTTAGGGGAAGTGTCGTACCCTCCGCAGTCAAGGTGAATGGGTCTTACTGTTGCTATGTAATTAATAAGCAAAACCATGTTTTATCATTTTTCAAAACATAATTTATGAAATGATTTGTAAAATGGTTTTGCGAAATGACTGGTAATATACTTTGTGATAAATGGAGTGTCCCAAAATTTTAAAATATGCATCCATGAATTTTGATGAAAAACATATGTGTCATGTTTTAATTCATGAAATATACTTTGATGATATATGATATAATATACTATATCGAATTTTTATGATTCTCCTTGACATGTATGTCACAGTTGGTTTATTGATGATTTTGATGTGAGACTAGATACTCGGACATTAGTACCTGAATTCCCTTGATCGTAGATTGGAGATAGTACTTATAGTTATGATACTATGATACGATAGGCGTCGTCCCGCGCAGACTCGCCTCTATGTTATAGTAGATCTGTCTCGTTATATAGACTGTCACACGTTTGTGATGTCACGAGATGCAGACACTCCACATGGTTGGGTGGCGTGTATATAATACTGGGTTTCGGACTAGCTAAGTTGAATCGAAAGAGGAGGACTGAATGACGTTTCAGTCTAGCACTTGGGGAGGCCCGATGCCAACGCGCCAAGGTTTGGGGTTGTTTTCCGTTTACGTACAAAAAACCCTTGGTGGCTCATCATTGGTCGAGGTAGACCTTTGTCGAGAGCATGATTTGGCATGACCCTACAATTTATGACATGAGATTTTGGATGCATATGTTTTGATTGCATGGAAAACTGTGTTGAAATTGTTATGATTTTGATAATATGTCATGCATAGATATATATATATATATATATATACATATATATAACTTTGACACTTTATCTTCAACTCACTTATTGTTCACATGTCACGGATTTCTCACTCACTGAGTATTTGATTAAACTTATCCCTCAATATTTTTAAATCTCTACAGAGTTAATCATTGGAGAGATACTTTAACTTATTTTGACGTACGCAGTATCGGAGACCGCTTACAGTAATTATCTTCCGTTGTATTTTGAGGTTATTAGTTGATCATTTGGGTTGATTGTATGTAGTAATTGAACTCTCAGTTAAAATTCATATTTGTACTGACTAAATACTTTATATATATATGAGGACTTTAGTATTTTAAATACTAATAAAATATTTGTAACTGTTTTAAGATTGGTTTTGCATTGCCTTGGGATACGTGACACGGTTGGGCCAGTATCCAAGGTAATGGGCGACTGTTCATGGCTTCTGGATCGTGGATCGAAGTGTAACAGTTTAAGTAACTTCCAGTGAAACTAAATAAAAGTAAGCTGCTTTGATCCAATCTTTCCTGATTTTGACCAAATAAAAGAAACTGCCAAAAAATGTGTCAAATTATATTTTGACCAAGTTTCTTTCATATTTTGAATGATTCTTTACTTCTATTTTTCTTTATTCACGTCTTTTGGACCCTTTTAATCTTCCAGTTGGGTTTGAATGAGTATATTAAAGCCCCCTTTGGTTTTTTGTTTACTTGGACTTAACTTGTATAAAATTCTCCAAATTAAATTATTCAAATCTTTTTTAAATCTTTTAACTCGAGTCTTCGTTATTGAATCAACTAAAACTTGAATTGGATCATTCGAATTCCTTACAATCTTGATATCCTCATCATTCGCCCACTTGAGAAGGATTTGTTCTCAAATCATTACTTATATCAAAAGAAGTCAAGTCAGTAACATTAAAGATGGCACTAACATTATACTCATCTAGTAAGTGAAGTTTGTAAGCATTGTCGTTGATCCATTCTAGCACTTGAAAATGACCATCTCCTGGAAACAACAACTTATAATGTCTTTATGCCAAAAATCTTTCTTTCCACATGTATAACCAAACCTAATCACGGGCTTAAAAACTAACTTGTGACATCTCTTGTTGGCTTGCTTGATGTAGTGTTCGATCTTATTCTTCATATTGAACCGTACTTTCTCATGGAGTTGCTTTACAAATTCTATATTCTTCTTATCAGTTAAATTTACTTGCTTAGAAAAAAATAAAATAAAATAATAAAAAATTAATTAAATTAAAAGCAAAATTTGCATAGAAGTGTAAGCTTTTTCTAAATGTCATAAAGTTTCTCCATAAATAGGTACAAAATAGCTATTTTGCCAACAAATTGTGACATCAAAAGCAATCTCTACATTCGGACGACCCCTTAATCTTTCGTTATTTTTTCTGCTATCATTGTAGTAAGAAAAATGCCAACTATTAATAAAAGCCTACTGCTCTAAAAAAATTTTCTTCCTTCTTCCTACGTTTACATTAGTTTTGCATCACCACATATATCAAATGTTATTTACATCTATTTCGTGGTTTTGAAAGAAAGATCATAATTTTTTTGGTGGAGTGGGGAACGAGAGATGGCGAATACGTGTGGTTTGGTTCCACTGAGAAAAAGGTGGAAAATTGATTTTTATCAATTTTTTTGTACAACCAATTGAACAAAGTTAAAATTTGATTGGTTATTGATGATACGCAATTTAAGCCACATTGGGCCCAAAGAACAGCAAGGCCCATGGAGCACTAAGAGGCCTATCAAACCCATAGTCTATTGGCATATCGACGGCCGAGTGTATACCGATCACCCCGCCTTTCTGATAGACATCTACTCGGCATCCTCTCTGATCGACATCTAATGATTCATGGATATAGCATCCGCTCTCATGGGGGCAATCTTATGGAAATGGAAAGAGAATATGCAACCCTAGTCGATAAGGGAAAGAATTCCCATAACAATTAGGACTTTCCATGACGCTAAGATTTGACAAACTTTGTGTATCTTATAGCATGAGTACTTGATATCTCGAGATATATCTGAAAGAAACTAGGGTTTTATCACCCCGTTATCATATAGCTCGTATGCCCGGAAGATATATACGCTCTCATATGCCTACCACTAGGTAATTTCCCTTGGCCTACACAGGGGCACACAACTCTCACATCGAGTTCTCTCTCTCTCAGTTTGTTCTTTTCGTTTGAAAACCTTTCTAACTTGAGTGTCGGAGCCTCTCCCACTGGAGCACCCTCCAACGGTCTTTTGCATGTTCTATACATTAATGTTGACTAAAAGCTAAACCCCTTTGTTTGAGTTAGTAGAGCCATCATCTGTGGAGCCAGACCCACCTCTAACAGATTGGCACCGTCTATGAAATAGATTGACTTCCCTACTGAATAGACTCTTATTTGTGCCCCTTCTTCTTCTTCACCATGGCCTCAGCCAAGAGAATGAGATCTACGATCGGTTTTGATAATGACGACTTGATGGGAGTTGACACCAATCGAAATGATCCGCTGATCATTACATCCAAAATCGGCTCTTACCTCGTAAAGAGAAACTTTGTAGACCAAAGAGCAAATCATGACATCCTTTTTTGGAATGATTTCCAGTAGATAGGACTTGCTTTGTCCCCCGAACCTTGTGATCATCCCATTAAAGGACTTGCTGGTGAATGTATACTCCCTGAAGGCATTGTTTCACTTGTTGTAACTTTGGGAATGCCTTCCCATTATGCCACCACTAGAATTATCTTCTATGTGTTGAAACTCTTGTCTCCTTACAATGCCATCTTAAGGCGTTTTAGCCTCAACGGCTTCAAAGCACTACCAAGTACTCGACACATGAGAATTAAATTCAGAACACCCCTTGGAATCGCAACCCTTTGCAGTGATTTAGACCCCTCTGCCCTCCCCATAGTGGGAGAAAAAGACAGGGTTCTAGCAGTTGACACCATGGAACTCAGGGATGACACTGAATAACAGTCCAAGCCCAAGTTCACGGAAGAGGTGATTGAAGAGTCCATCACAGACACACCCGGTCAAATTGTTTAGATTGGTGCCCACATGCCAACATCTCTTCAGCACCCTATCTTCTTTTCTCGCTAGAACATCAGCGTGCTATACAAAAGAGTTCAAAATCTCCTAACAGTAGGATTCATTTGAGAAGTGAAACACCCCGAGTGATTAGCCAACGTCTTCATAGTGAAAAAAGCAAACGGAAAGTGGAGGATGTATGTAGACTTTAGCAATCTCAACAAAGCATGTCCCAGAGATAGCTACTTGCTCCCTAATGTCGACAAGCTAGTTGATAACTCATCCGGTGATCAACTCTTAAGTTTTATGGATGTCTACTCTTGATATAATCAGATATGCATGGCTCCCAAAGACGAGGAAAAAATGAGCTTTATTATGGAGTTCGGTACTTATTGCTACAAGGTCATGCTGTTCGGCCTCAAGAATGCAGGGGCCACCTTCTAATGACTAGTCAACAAGGTTTTCAACAAGCAACTTGGTAGAAACATGGAAGTTTATATTGACGACATGCTCGTCAAAAGCACTGATGCTAACGACCACATTGCTGATCTAGAAGAAATGCTCTGTACATTAGAATAATACGACATAAGGCTGAATTAAGCAAAGTGCACCTTTGGAATCAAGTTTGAAAACTTTTTGGGCTTCTTGATCACCAATCAAGGCATCGAAGTGAATTCGGAGATGATCCAATCCGTACTTGACATGGCACCGCCTAGGATAGTAAAAGACATGTAATGTTATACCGGTAGAATCACCGCTCTCAATCGTTTCATGTCAAAAGTGGGTGAAAAATATAAACCATTCTATGACACCTTGAAGAAGTTTTAGAAGTTTATATAGATGCTTGAATGCCAGACCACCTTCAAAAAGCTCAAAGAATAACTCATGTCACCTCTGCTTCTCTCTCGACCAGTCCCACGTGAGAAACTATATCTTTGTCTCTCTATTTCTGATCAAGCCCTCTGCTCCATTCTCATGGGGCAAGAATCTATCGCATAGAGGCCGGTGTATTATATCAGTCAAATACTATATGAGTTCGAGATCAATTACTGGCTTATCGAGAAGATAGTTTTCACATTGTTCATTACCACTAGACATCCACAATAGTACTTCTAGGCCCACATCATTATGGTGCTAACCAATCAACCATTGAAACAAATCTTACAAAAGATAGACATCTTAGGCCAACTTATCAAGTAGAGCATCAAACTAGGTGACTTTGACATCTAATACCAGTCGAGACCTACTATTAAAGGCTAAGCCCTTGTCGATTTCATTCTCGAGTGCACATTCCCAATGGCCATAGAGTAGTCCCCCATCGATGACCATAAAAGAGTGCATACTATCCGAGTGAACCCTCTATATGGATAAGTCGTATAATTCATCAGGTAGTGGGGCCAGACTCATCCTGTAGGGTTAGACAACTTCAAAGCCGAGTATGCCATTCGTTTTAACTTCCGGGTAACTAATAATCAGGCTGAATATGAAACCTTTTTAACCAGACTAAGAATCACAGTATCATTGGGAGCCCAGAACTTGCAAGTCTTTATCGATGTCAACTAATCATTAAATAGATCAAGGGGGTTTATGAGACGAAGGAACCAGCGATGGTGAAGTATCTCCTTAAGATACGCCAAGCTATAGATAGTTTCGACAAAGTAGACATATAACAAATCTCTTAGTCCGAAAATGCACGAGCCAACACTCTCTCAAAGTTAGATAGTTTTGATTTGGTACTGACCAGCAATACCATCTACATCGAAAGCCTACTGTATCCCAGTATCAAGGAGCCTGAATAAATCCTAGTGATAAGAAGTCTTCCCAGTTTGAAAGATCCTATCGAGACTACCTAAAGCATGGGCAACTACCGAGTTCTCCCTCTGAAGCTGCCAGACTAAGGCGCAAAGCCGCCTATTATGCCTTTTATCAACAGCAGCTTCTACAAGAAGTCTTATATGTATCCATACCTAAAATGCTTAACACTCGAAGAGGGGGATATATCCTCTGAGAGATCTATGAAGGGATATGCAATAACCACCCATGTACCTGAAACCTGATGAACAAAGCCTTTGAAAAAGGTTACTATTGGCCGACTATGAAGGCTGATGCTAATAGCTACGTTAAAAAATGTGACAAGTGCCAACGATTCTCGACGATACCATACCAATCGTCCATCGAGCTCTGCCTAATAGCTAACCTATAGCCGTTTACCCAGTAGGGAATGGACATTCTAGGGCCTTTCCCGCTAGCAAGCTAGCAACAAAAGTTTCTGGTCATGGCCGTTGATTACTTCACCAAGTAAGTAAAGGCTAAACTACTAGCCCAAATCACCATGGCAAGATACAACATTTCGTGTGGACATTTATTATCACCAGATTTGGCATACTCCATGTCCTGATAATGGATAATGGCAACCAATTTGATAATAAGAACTTCTGAGATTTCTATGACAGGCTAAAGATCCAGCACCATTTTTCCTCGATTGTCTATCTATAAGCCAACGGCCTCGTAGGGGTAACCAATCGAATAATCTAGTAGAGGCTAAAAGTTACACTAGATGAAGTCAAAAGCCGTTAGGTATATGAACTCTACAACATTCTCTGGACTTACCGAACAATACCCCAAAGGGCTACAGGGGAAATATCGTTCAGCCTCACATACGGTTGTGAAGCAGTCATACCAGTCAAAATTGGAGTTCACTCACTGAGAGTGGATCGATACATAGAAGGCAGAACGAATCTGCATTATGTGAGAAATTAGACTTACTTCTTGAGTTAAGGGAAACTATATCCATTCAAATGGCTACCTACCAACACCAGACGGCGAGATATTATAATAGATGAGTCAAGACCAAGATGCTCTAGCCAGGCAACCTGGTACTTAAGAAAGTGGAGGCCATCGGCTAGCCCCAACTAGGGAACTCTGAAGTTTGCCTAGGCACTTATCGTCTCGATCACCTAGATGGTCTGAGAACCTACGCATTTATTACCAGAAAGGGCCAGTGCCCAATCAAATGAATACATCCAATCCTACATGAAATCTAATGGCTAGGTAAAACCCCTATGATTTCACGCCTTACTATGCTAACTGATTGATTTGCACTTGTGTCTTTCAGGAAGTCTTATTATCGGGATTTATCTTCCCGAACGGGCTACTATCACCGGATCCTATTATTGAGATCTATCTACTTGAATGGGCTACTATCGTCCAGTCCTATTGTTCGGATCTATCTCCTCAAATGGGCCACTGTCGTCCAGTCCTATTGTTTGGATCTATCTTACCGAATGGGCCACTGTCGTCCATTCCTATCATTGGAATCTATCTCTCTGAATGGGCCACTATTATCCAGTCCCATCATTGGGATCTATTTCCCTAAACGGATCATTTTCGCCTAATTCTATGGTTGGAATCTATCTTCCCGAACGGGCTGAAATAGTCTAGTCTTATCGTTAGGATCTATTTCCCCAAACAGACTATTGTCGTCTAGTCCTATTTTTGGGATCTATCCCTAAAATGGGCTAATATCGCCCAGTCTTATCATTATGATCTACTCCTCTGAACAGGTTAACGTCGTTCCTCCTATCTAACGAGCATGTCAAAGGATGAGTCTCAAGCAAACAAAGTATACAGACGACAGACAAGATCAACAAGTAAATTAAGGAAGTTCTTCTTTATTTCTATATAACAAGTATGTGTCAAAGTACACAGCTGAATACAAGACAAAAGGAAATCTCATAAACTTCTGAGATAGATAGAATTACACCAAAAGAGATACATAGAGAATTTACAACATTGTTCATGGACAAAGGCCACTAAACGGTGGTTAGTTGGCAAGGTCGGAGAATACAAAAATAGTAGGGAGAAACCGAAAGAAAGAATTTCAAAAATTTTTGTAGCCAAACAGAGACAAGAAGATTGTAGAACAAGTCAAAGAGGGTATGGGACGACGATCTTTTAGCTCTTTTCCAGTTACCAATCGTCTCGACCCTCTTGTTATGCCCGCCGGTTGGATGAAAGTCTTGACCCTTAGAAGAGAGCTCATGCTGAAGAGCTTCTCATCCTCTTCAAGGTCAAAAATTCTGATGAGAATCTAGATATAGTCCATCAAGGCATTCGGAGTCCGGGCAACATGACAGGACCTTGCATCAACTGCCCTAAATTTGACGGAACCTCGCATTGGCATAAACACTCTATACCCATGAATCTTGTGGCTTAAAGCACATCGCTAAGAAATCTTATTGGACAACGACACTTAACAAAAGGAGCTTGCAGAATTGAAAGTACACAAGATCTCTTTGAGCAATGCCAGGCCACATGACCTCAATTTATGACTAAGGAAACGTGATCTTCGTGATCTTGGGTAGACAAAATGATTCATTGAGAAATGTATACAATGAATGAAGAATTTTAGCTTCTTCAACTTCCCACTCGACATTAAATCTAGAGTCATTTATTCAAGAGTTGAACATATTCACATTCTCGCGACCTCCCAAGTACCTACCCCTTGGCTAACTTTTCACGCCCCTTTTCGAAGTGTTGCAAGGAGTAGAGGGCAAGTGATGATACCCAATTCAAGCCACGTTGGGTTCAAAGAACAACGAGGCCTATAGAGCACTAAGAGACCCATCAATCCTATAGTCTATTGGCACATCGATGACTGAGTGTATATCAATCACCCCACCTTCCTGATGACATTTGCCCAGCATCCTCGCTGATCGGCATCTAACAATTAGTGGATACAACACCTGCTCTCCTCGAATCATAGGGATAATTTTATAGAAATGGAAAGGGAATATGCAACCCCAGTCGATAAGGGAAAGAATTCCCTTAACAATCTAGACTTTACATGATGCTAAGATTTGACAATCTTTGTGCATCTTATGACATAAGTCCCTGAAATCTCGGGACAATTCCAAAAGAAAATTAGGGTTTAATCACTCCGCTATCATACGGCTCTTATGCTTGGAAAATATATATGCTCTCATATGCCAATCGCTAGGAAAGTTCTCTTGTCCTACACAAGGGCACACAACTCTCATATCGAGTTCTCGCTCTCTCAGTCTATTCTTTCCTTTTGAAAACCACTTGAGCGTTGGAGCCTTCTCCATCTGAGCATACTCTAATGGTCTTTTGCAGATTCGACCCATCAACATTGACTGAAGTCTAAGTCCCTTTGTTTGAGTTAGCAGAGCCATCATCTATGGAGCCAGACCCACCTCCAACAGTTATAAATAATTTCTCTAATTGCTAATATTTTGCTCATCTGTAAGTGTTTAATTTGTAAAGCATCAGCATTGCCACCCAACTAGTTTGTTGGTGTATCCAAAATGTTGAACACTAATACGTCACCAAGATGCCTTTAACATGTGCAAAAATATGCCTCTGCATATTTACAATTTAGAAAATCATCAATTGTTATAATTTTGGACATAGCAGACCTTTAACTTTTGGAAGTTTTAATACAAAATCTAATTTCTAGAGCTAAAAAAATGTATTTAAATCTATATAATAAATTTAAAGCTTGTATTGCATGAATATGGCTATACGAATAGTTCTAGATTCTAATGAGTAATTTACATGTTAATTGTTATGTTCTTAACATACTTTGATTTACTATTTTCTGTTCTATTCCCAAAGATTTTGATATCTATTATATACATACATTATTATAACCATGTTCATCTCATGTCATGTCATGTCCTATTCTTTTAGTTTTTGTTCATTAATTTGTAAGAATGCAAATCCTATTGCGTTACTTGAAGATCTGTACTTGACAATGTTGATGGTTGCATTTGGGTGCAATCTCTACTCTGATAGAGAAGTTGCCCAAATTAAATAAGAAAATGGCCACTTCATACTTAGTTATGAAAAAAAAAATTTACAACTTTTGAGAAATATTGCTAGTGGAATAAGACAAATTAGAGGATTTAAGAGGAGAGTCTATATAAACACCCTAAATTGTGTGGGCATATGTATTGAAGGGTTTTATAATAACCATCTATTGGAAAAAATAACTTTAATATAAAACTATGCCAATCATCGTATTAAATCATCAGAATTAATAAACTTAATAAAGTGAAATTAAAAATTAGATCGGATCGAAAAATACCTGATTTCATAGCCAAAAATTAAATCGAATGAGATCCTGATCCAAGTAGAGTCTTGGATTCGGTCTTCCAGATCAGATGTATTCTTACAAAACTCTTTGTATGATGGGGGTATAAGAAGAGTAGAGTGATGTATTAACTCGGGGACCATAACCCGTTTTATAGTTGCAAGGATGACTTTACATTCCAAATTCATAACCAAATTTGTCTATTTAACTTATTTCAGTTACCTTACCTGATTCACATAAATTTAGATAACTTTCCAGCTATCCTTAAGTCACCTTTCGACATTTCTTATTTAACCCATTATAAATAATAAATGTTCATTGGTATCTATGTATTTATTTATTTTCAAATCTTATGAGATATTTAAACCCAAAATACCAAATTTTCAAACTTAACAGATCACTTTCATATGGATTTACATTAAATGATGATATATATATATATATATATATATATATTACATAATTATTTTAACATATAACTCTAATATTGGATTAATGATTCAACAATCTCCCACTTGGTCTATATGTGAAACTTTATAATTATATAATTGTGATATAACCGAATGAGTTTAACTTTTTTGCTAGTATTGAAATGTATCTCCAACCAATCTCGTTCATCAATCATATCAACTTAGAATCAAGGTAGCTTTTGTTATATTTCTTTCATAACTTAACCTTCAATGGTTACATAAATTGATATAACAATATGACGTGGATTATGATATGGATGTGTAGTATGGAAATGTCATGCAATATAATCTTTAACATACATATTTTCAACTGATTCTCTTTAGTGAGATCAACAATAATTAATAACAGAGTGTGATACTAAAACTTTATTTTTGCAAAAAAATACCTTAAACAGAAATAATTGAAAAATGTCTATATTAGATGAGTATCTAAAATCACAAATTCCCACTAAAACTAAATATTCTGAAATAATATAACTTCCTTACGAGTAGCGTGCACATGAACTTTTTGGGAGGCAGTCCCTTAATAAATAGATTTGTAATTATGGAGTTTGTACTAACGTACTCTATAGATAACTGTCAACTCAGAGTCATTTCCTTAAAAGGAATATAAAACTATCAAACTATTATCACATAATAATATAAGTGGCCTATGAATACCATCCACTATCCATAGTTTCATGATAAAATTTCGTAACATTTCATCATTAGATGTTTCATAACACGCTATAAATTCCACCGTTATGATAAAAAAGGTTATAAGAGACTATTTAACACTCTTCCAAAATAGCTTCTCCTGTTAGCATGTAGCATGTTATAGCCTTTGTGCTATATTGACATCTCATAAATTGGAGTCAGTATATCAAATGATCTCAAACTAATCTGACTTCCGATATGTGAACATATGTCCTTTTATTTTTTGTAAGTATCGCAAAACCTATTTAACTACTTTCCAATGCTCTATTCCCAAATTACTTAAATTTTTGTCTAATATTTTTATAATGTACATAATATCCAAACGTGTACAAATTTGAACATATATCAGACTCTATATTGCTGATGCATAAAGAATCTTCTATATTTTCCTATGTTTAAGGTCATTCTTAAGATACTAATTATACTAAACTTGTCTCCTTTAACCATAGGGATATCTCTTAATTTATAATCTCAAATGTCATATTTTTTTAGAATCATTTTAACATATAAAATCAGAAAAATATACATACTCCCACAAAACTTGTGATATACATAATCATCAACCAAGTTCATCTCAAAATCTAACGAGATGAAGATTTGATTAAATTTATAATATCACTCTCAGGATGTCTGCATGGACTTTATCTCTTCCTTCATGGCATTAATTTTGGAGAGAGTTGAGTTTGTTCTTCTGGGATGGAGGGTTCTCTAACATTGTTCTGATCTGTTTCTCCCCCCGCAAACTCAACATTCTTAAAGAATTGGGCTTTTCCTGAATCAAAAAATGACCTTATTTGTGGGATCATAAAATTTACACCCCTTAAATCTTTCAGAGTACTTTACAAAATAACAACTAACTATCCTAACATCCAATTTCTTTCCTTAGGCCTAATAGAGTTAATCTCAGTTGAACAACCCTAAATGTATAGATACTTTAGACTAAGGACATATGCCTGTTCAAATTTCGTAGAGGATTTTGGTAGTTGTCATAGTGGGAAACCCTATTCAGGTTGTATGTTACAATTTTGATTGAGCCATATCATGAATAATTGTATATGAACATAATAAAATATCATTGATCATTCCAAAAAACCAAAGGAAATGACCTACAGATATTCATATGTATCAGTTCTAAGACGTTCAAAATCCTTTTGGTTTTATATCTCATTTCTTTGATTTGTTTTCCCTTTATACAATTTATACAAATACCGAAATCCATGAAATCAAGGATATCAAGAATTTATTCTGACACAAGTCTTCATATTCTCAATTTGGAGATATTACTCAATCTCTTGTACCATAATGGAGAGAGACTCTTATTGGTTAACTTATACTATATACTTCGAGTACTATTTTGTAGGGATTCATTAAATAAAGTAACGGTATCAACTTAATATAGATTATTAAATCTTGATAGAGAATCGAAACTAACCTATTTGAACTCAAGAAACCAACCAACTTTTTCATTTCTAAAAGAACAGGTAAAATCTAATCTGTCCAACATAAAAATAGAAATCAAATTCCATCTAAAAGATAGAATAACAAAAGTTTTATTAAGATCCAAATAAAAACCTATTTTCAATAATAATCTAAACTTTCCTATTACTACAATTGAAACTTATTGTCATCGCTCACGTATATGTATCTTTCACCATCAATTGATTATTGACAATTTAGGGAACTTTGCATAGATACACTGATGTAAACAGTAGCAGCGGAATCTGACCACCAAGCGTGTCCTATTATCAAAGTTAAATTAATCTCAGAACAAATCAAACTAAGAAATATACATTTCTTATTATGCCAAGCATAGTAGTTTGTACATTTTCTTTTTCTTATACCCTTCAGTATCACAGAAGAAGCAACCCTTCTTCTCGATTCAATCAGTGCCTTTTGTTGCTTCTTTTATGATACTGTACCTGTGGCATATTTATCTTACATCATTTTCTTTTCTTTCATTTTGTCCTTAGTGGTCAAGAGTGTACCAGTTTTAACCATTTCATTCTTGACAATTTATTTCTCAATATCCATAAGAAAACATTTAGTTGTCATAATTGACTTAGTGTATTTGAATGTTTTTGGGATGGTCTACTTTATCATCATTAGACACATGCAATTCAACATCTCACATCTTTCTTTCTTCCTCTTTTTAGAGGTACTCTTATTTGTAAGTGGTGGAGAGAATCGGTCCTTAACGCAAAAATTAAATCCAAACTTAAAATTCGAGCCATTCAATTTAAGAATCAACCTGAGTTGGACATTAATGTTGATGGAAATAGTATTAACTATCAAATAGAGAATAGTAATTCATATATATTCACATAGAACTTTAAAATCAAATAAATTCAAATATGAATAATTATCATTACAAGATACCAATCACTGTATTAATATTTCATTTTTGAACCAAATAATTAACTTGTACGTGGTATTTTAATATATTAATCAAATACTAATAATAAGAACATGTCAACTAATTATCTTCCTTTGGGCCGATAAATTGGTTACATGTAAAACCAAATAATTGTTACATATTTATTATCACAATACGTACATGTAATTCCATTAAATACGGACCTTTTTTTAAGCCGATCGGTTGTCACATGAATTACATATACACAACTTTTTATATCAAAAATAAATTAATTTTTATGATAGATGTCACTTTGACGACATGTTGTTTTAATTAATTCATCTTGAGATATATACCATAAGTGTAGTAATCAAACGCTGTCAATCAATTATCTTCTTTTGGATCGATTAATTATCACATGTAAAATCAAAAAATTATCATACATTTATTAGCACAAGGTGTACATATAATTCTGTCAGGTATAGACCTTTTTTTGGGCCGATCGGTATTTATATGAATTTCATGCACAATTTTTTATATTCCAAAATAAATTAATTTTCACAACAGAAATTTGACAACATGTTATTTCAATTAATTTATTTCGAGATATATATAAAACCATACTAATTATATTTTTAAATTTTATCATAATGGACTCAATTTATTGAAAATTTGGTTATTTAAAATCCAATTTTATCAACTTTAAATTTGGGCCTACAAAAGCCCAATTTATCAAATCTGCCCCTTCATCTTTTTTTTTTTTTTTGTCCCTATACTTCCATTGTCAGCATAAAAACCAAAATCTCCACATTTTGTTGACAACTGATCCAAAACTTGGTCAATCTCTATTCTATAGCAGGGAGCATAAGGAAAGTTTCTAAGTAGGTGTTGAGTTCATTTAGAACCATTTAAAAATCAGTCAGTCTTAAATTTATCCCATCTTGTTGACAGAACTTTTTTAAGTATTCTATATCATCGCATACTTAAAGAATGATCAGTTTTGAATATAAAAGGGACAGTGAAGAAAGATAAAGATGAAAAAATGGGGTTAATTGAGTTCAATAAGTTCCAAAACCTTTACACCTATTATTGGGTCTATTTGAGCCCAAAATGACTCATAAATCCTTTAAAAAAAATTGATATTTTTTTTTGGTGTGGATTTACAATAAAAAAAAAAAGGAAACAAAAAAATTTGTTTTATTTTGTTAGAATCCGAAAGGTTTTCTTATGGAATTAGGAAGTCAAACCTTTAAAAAGGAAATTAAAATATGAAAATTTCATTTTTTTTGTATTTTATTTCCTAAAATTGAAAATTTCTTAATTGTAATTTATTTTCTAAAATTGGGATGTCATACTTTAAAAAAGGAAATTAAAATATTGAAAAATTAGGAGGTAAGCCTTAAAAAAAAAGGGCTTTCTTATCTTTCCACTTTGTAGCTTTAGCTTTTCAATTAACTCAATGTTTTAATAATATTCTACATTTATATTTGTCTCAATTTATGCATTAACCCAAATAAAGTTTTTTAAGGAAAATGTAGAATTTTACAAATATAAATCAAAATTCTTTCAAAAAAATTAAAACATTCAATATATTAATAATTTTTATAACAAATTTAGAAAAAAAAATGTAATAAAAATCCTCTTGACCACCATATATATAAAAATAATTTTAATACTTATATTCACATTTTATTAATTTTTTAGTAAATAATAAAATATTATTAAAATAATCAAAAAATAAATTAGAAAAATCGTTTCTAAATTTATGTAAATGATAAACAATAAATATTTTTAAATTATAAGAAGGAAACCATCATCATCATCATGGTAGATCAAACGACATCGGAGAAGGATTGCATCGATTGAGAAGGATTGAGGCCAAAAAGAGAGATTAAATGACGTCAGAGATCAGAGATTAGAGGCCAAAAGAAGAGCTCTCCCCTTCTGTCTTTAGATTTTCTCACTCTACACAAAGATGCGAGAGAGAGATTCTAGAAATTGGGGCAAAATCTGTGGGCGATGGGAAGAGGAAAGATCAAACTGAAATGAATTGAAGGTTTAATAGGATAAACAGCACTCAGCAACAACAACATTAAGAACTGGAATCCCAAAAAGCTCACCCAAAAAAAAAACCTCACGATCAGGGTTTAATATTATAAACCCACTTCACGATTCATGTCTTTTGAGAGAAATGAAACCAAATTTCTGAGTTTATAAGAAAAGCAATCTTTAGCAAATGGTGGACAGCAAACGAAAATAGTGAAGCAAGAAGAGATCGACAATTTCTCATAGATCTCTCTTTCTCTCTCTCTCTCTCCAAAATCTCATAGAAGCAAGAAGAGATCAACAATTTCCCAAAATCTCATATCTCTCGCTCTCTCTCTCTCTCTCCAATTTCTCTTCTTTTGATTTTCCCCAATTGGATCATCGGCAAGCATTGACATCACCGGTTCTTTCGAATCTTGCAACCATCACTACTGCTTCTCTGGCTCCAACATCGCCTTCTTCTTCCGATGCTTCGATAAGGAAGAAGATGGGGTGTGCTTTCTCACTCTATGCATTTCTTCTACTTGGGTTTTGGGTTGAAATTAATGTTTTTTCTTTGTTTTTTAAAAGCCTAATGGACCAAAAAAAATATAGGCCATCAAAATCGTCATCTATAAAATTACCTCCTATTCCTCGCACCCTAGAGCTACCATTCGACGACCCGAAACCTCCTATTCCTCACACCCCCAGATCTGAAAATTACCTCAATTTATCATCTAAAGTCAAATGTCAAGATTAGGAAAAAAAATAAATTAAAGGAGAAATTTGAGTAAGCCCAGATTTTCAGACTGAGACTTGTAGATGGTCATCTCGAAACGCGAGAGAGAGAGAGAGAGGGAGAGAGAACAAGAATGTTTTGGGGTTTTTGATTTTCTAACTGAGAAGCAATCAAGTATGGTTTCTAATGTTTTAGGGTTTTTGATTTTGACTTTGAATCGGTAGATGGATTTGGCAAATTTTGGCAACAGAAAAGTAGTGTTTTTTTAGAGAGGGAGAGAGAGCAGAGAAGAAAAGAAAGAGAAAGGGGAGGGGAGGAGAGAGAGAGAGAGAGAATTTCCTTTTTATTTTTCAACCAATTCGAGGAAGTTTTTTTTGCTAACAGTAGTGTGGCACTGCCACGTCAACAAATGATGATGTGGCAACATGATGTGTTGAAGGTGCTGACTTGGTAATGACATGTCATCATTCGTACATTCATGTAGAATATCACGTCACTCTACATCAGTACTTAACGGTTATCCTATCACCGTCATTGATAGAAGAACCAACACGTTACTATTTTGAAAATTTGAAAATCACATGATAGTATTCTTAACTGTAGAGACTAATTTTTAAAAGTGGGATAAAATTTAGGGACTGGACATGTAATTAAGTCAATCTTAAAATATACAGAAAAATTCTGATGATTCAAGTACGAGTGACTGTAATATCACTTATCGAGAAAAATAACTTTAATATAAAATGATGTTAATTATCGTGTTAAATTATTATAATTAATAAATTTAATAAATTGAAATTAA
Source organism: Dillenia turbinata (assembly GCA_037126225.1). NCBI lineage: Eukaryota > Viridiplantae > Streptophyta > Magnoliopsida > Dilleniales > Dilleniaceae > Dillenia > Dillenia turbinata. The sequence continues at coordinate 4,357,951 of JBAMMX010000010.1, read as the reverse complement.
AAACTTAGATCGGATCGAAATATACTTGATTCCATTATTGGAAATCGAATAGAATGAGATCCTAGTCCGGATAAAGTCTTGTGTTTGACCTTCCAAGTCAGATGTATTCTCACAAAACTCTGTATGATGGGGTATCAGAAGAGTAAAGTGATACATTGACTCGTGAACCATAACCCTTTTTATAGCTGTAAGGATGACTTTACCTTCCAAATTCAATATCGAATTTGCATGTTTAATTTATTCCAGTTATCTTACGAAATTCACATAAATTTAGGTAACTTTTCAACATCCTTAAGTCACTCTTCAACATTCTTTATTTAATGCATCATAAATAGTAAATGTTTATTGGTATCTATACATTTATTTATTTTCATATTTTATGAGATACTTAAATCCAAAATATCAAAATTTCAAATTTAACATATCACTTTCATATGAATTTATCTTAAATGATAGTATATATTATATAATTATTTTAACATATAAACTCAAGATCCAACACCATCATCAAAGCAGTTTAGGTTTCTTTTATAATATCAATCTGTTGTTAAGGACAGTGTACCCAAATTGTTCTTACATTCCTTAATCTAATCTTCCTTTTCATAAACCATTTGACTTACCATTGTTAAAATCTACAAATGCCAAATTTAATGTTATATCTATGTTACAGCTATGCCTGTGAGGGGAGGCGTGTGTTACTAGAGAGACTGACATAAATTTCTTACCCATGGTAAAATGAAAATATAGGGGCATGAGAAAGTATTGGATTTGGAGCGCCGTATTTATTAATCATGTGTCCAGTTTTCTGAAAACCAACACATTCTGACTGCCTTATTTAGTGGCCTCATATGATAAGGAGGATTCCTTTATGTTGGATTTATTAGGGTTCTCATACAGCAGAAGCATATTCAATAATTTTTCAGAAAAATAAATAAATAGTTTCGAGTATAGGAATAAATACCTCAACGTGTAGAGTCCCAAAATTGATCGATCCGTACGTCACTCGATCAGATCTCACGGTCGGGATGGTGATCACGATGTTAATCGACTCACCACCGCAATATCACAACGTCGCAACCCTCGGTCCGGCGATCGTTGTGACGGAGAAGAAATTCCCTACGTGGAATTTTTCTCATGCCCTCATTTAATTCTCACTCAAGAGAATTTTCTAATAGTCTCCTTTTCCATTGAATGCTCTCATCAATGGAGATGTTAGTCTCCTTCTGATGCTTGTACAGTGAGAGAACCTTGAACTAAGTGCCTTCTTTGAAAAGTAAAATTGCACGTCAGAGAGAATCAAGGAAGTGGGTAAATATAGGTTAGTGGGAGTTACCCCACTAACCCTACCTAAAATGTCTAAAATGCCCCTCGTGGGCATCTTAAACCAATAGCTCCCACTTGCACACGAGGGCATTATATGTCTGTCACAAGATCACAACTCATGTGACCTTTCACACATCACCCTACTGGACTTTCATACAGGATTGGGCGTTGTGCGACCTGCGAGTACACTTGCAAGCAAAAACCTCTCGATGCACCTGTTAGGATGACCGAGAAGCTATCGTTAATATCAAAAGAACTCGTTGCACCCCAGATCCAAGACTAATTACATCCATCGAGCTACTTTCCTCATTGAAAGTAATGCCCAATAAACACTCGACTGTGTATTCACTATTATGCTTACATCCCAATATGGATAAACATAATAGGCTAGCCGGTGAATATAACACAATGATGTAATGTCAATTGGTTTTTCTTTTCCCAAACTCGAATCTATTAGCCTCAATTCAGCTGCTTTCCTAGACCTGTCCATCAGACCTCAATTTATCTTCCGGGCCATCGGTAAACAGATTAAAGTAGCAACACTGAGGTAAGACTTCTAGAAAGAGCCGAAAGTGATAAGGGTATAAGAGATCCCACCCAATGGATCTCGGGTCTCACACAGTGGGAACGGGGATCTAGATCATATTAGTGTCTCAAATGATGCTCCCACTATCCCTGGTCGACATATCACATACGGTATGAAACGCGTGCCACAGTGTTATTCCCCCATCTCTTAAAGGACATATGTCAAATTTCTCTAACACTGTACAGGTATGAGAGTCAGTCTACACATAAGACTTTACCCAGAGATCTCAGAGAGAGTATCTTAGAGACAATATCACTAGTCGCAGGTGATATCTGAGATCTCAAATCTGGCTACTTACAGGCAACATGGATGTGAGTACGTCTATGTCGGTCATATCGCATATGACCTCATCCTGAACACGTATCAAGGCGACTTATGTTCTAGCAGGGCCACTCTCAAAGCCTCTTACAACTAGAAACCGTCATATCTCCGCTCACTCAGAGCTAGAGGTGGTCACTCGTGTGAGAGAGTCGACCACGCTTGCCTGACATATCATTTATCACAATATATCACAAAATATATGACAATAAGATAGTGATATAAATAAGTGATCCAATCATGCACACATGTCATATATATAACACAATAAGTATCAGTACAAAGTGAGAAATATCAAACACTCTCCTGAACTGCCGCTGAGCATCTCATAAGCTCAGTCTCTATCGCAGATAGAGATATACATGTTTATTTCTTGCTACTCCAAGACAGTAAAACCTAATATCGATTTACATATGTTCAGATCACCAACCTAGTTGGTATCTGAATACCCAATAAGATGCAAATCACCTCCTCCGTTACACTAGAAGAGGTCCGCAGTTCCCTCGAGATATCTCAAAATCCTTTCATTGCTCTTCAGTGATCCCTTCTAGGATTCGATCGATACCTAATCACCATACTGACTGTAAAGCGAGCATCTGATCGTATACGTAACACTACGTACATCATACTACTCAGTGCACTGGAATAAGAGATTCTACTCATTTCCCTTGTCCTTTTCTGAGTCTTAGGGCATATGTCAAGAATTAGGCTTTAACCTTTTAGCAATAAAAGTATGTTTAAGGTCGTAGTCGATCTTCTCGAAGCACTCGAGAACTCCCTTGATGTTTGACTCCTGTGAAAGAGTCAACACCTGTATCGAGTGATCCCTCTGGGTCTTAACTTCGAGGAAGAACTGAGTCTCACCCATGTCCTTCAGATCTAGACTCGACAATGTCCACGTCATCATGGTCATTAAATACTCTCTATTGTTCCCAGTTAACAAAATGTCATTTACATAAGGACATGATCACAAGAACGTAAAAGGTATACGCGATGATCCTCCTCGATCATCACAAAACCGTGAGATATCACATCCTCGTGAAATCTCAAGTGCCACTGCTTGGATTGATGATTAAGGTCGCATGTCAACTTCCGAAGTAAATGGACCTTATCATCCTGACCTACAAGAATAAAGCCAGATGGCTGTTCCTTGTAGATCTTCTCATCCAAAACTCCCACTCAGGAGAACAGTCTCAACGTTCATCTGGTCTTACTCTAGATCCATATCATGTCCACGACAATCGTTAAAAGTAAATGGATCGAGATAATCTCGCCCTTAGTCTAAGTAACCCTTGGTTATCAGACGAGTCTTATACCTCTACACCAATCCGTCGGCCTTTTTCTTGATGTTGAGAACTCACATGTTCTCAACGGCCCTACTTCACTCAGGTAAATCAACTAGATCCCAGATCCTATTGATTCTTATCAACTCTTCTCACCCATGGCCTATAATCAATGGTTCTCCATAGGACCCTCAAGAGCCTCTAGGACAGTTAAAGGTTTCTCGTAATTCTCAAGAGTCACACTGAGAGCCTCTCCCTTAATTGGGAAGCGACGGTTATGTACGCGTCCTCGACTACTCTTAAGAGGAGGGAAAACCTTTTTACCTCTAGATGGATTGGTTCCACTAGGACCGAGATCCTTAATAGATTCTTGGATCCTGCCACTGGAATTAGCCAACCACTAGGCTCATCAATCTTTTAGAAGGTAAAGTCCCAATTGATTTCACCTCTGATAGGGAAATCATTCTCAAGAAACTCAGCATCATGAGACTCAATCTTAGTGAGAGTGACATCTGTATGCTCATTAGAATACAACCCCCTGGAGTGTTCTGAGTATCTCATAAAGATACATCTCTTTTCTCGTAAGCCTAACTCACCGTGTAAATACGAGAAATAGTGAACATACATGATACAACCCCATAATCTCAAATGACTAAGGTTAGGCTACCTCCTTGTCCAAAGCCCATATGGAGTACTGACTGCGGACTTCAATAGAGCACGATTGAGGACGTAGGCTGCAGCCAATAGCGCATCTCCCCAATGAAAAATATGCAAATTGTCATGCGCCATCATCGACCTCACTGTTTTAAACAAAGTCATATTCCTCTCTCGTAACTACTCTACTCCACTGAGTAGCAAAGAATAGTCAGTTTCTCGTAATGCCCTTCTTGAAACTGAGCTTTTTAGACAAATACTCATGCTCTCGTTCGGTTCTGAGAGTCTCACTCTCAAGTCTAACTGATTATCAACCTCGTTAGTAACCTCCTGAAGCATCTTAATGCCTCAGACTTGTGCGAGATCAGATAAACGTAACCGAAACGCGTATAATTGTCTATGAACGTAATAGAGTACCCAACACCATTTCAGGTTCTCACGTTCGTAAGGCCACAGATGTTGGAGTGAACTGACTACAATAGAGTCCCAGCTCATATTGCAATGTCGAATAGTTTTCTTGTAAGTTTGCCGTCTAGGCAAGACTAGTTAGCGGGCCCTACAGACCACTCACATTGCCAACCGGCTCATCCTCTCTCACACTAAGAGGACAACAAGAAATACCATTGAAAAGAAATCACTTCCAGTGCATTCAGTCCCTCACGGACCAAAGCAGAACAAATCAAAAAATTGTCGTAATAAATGGAAATTATAAAATTTTCAAATTAATAGAACATATCCTAGGCTGAAATCAAGTTCCGTCAAACATTCGGAGCGTAAAGAGCATACAGAGTTTAGCAACTTTGCAACTCTAACTTGCAAGTTCTACTCCCTCTGATGTCGACAAACACTCCGTTTCTATACGTAAATCCTCCTACTTGAGGACTCATTATGCGGAACTATATAAGCGCGCTCCTATCTCGAGCTACGTGGTCGGTTGCTCCCGTGTTCATAACCCACAAAGGTGAGAAAAACAATGAGCATCTCAAACTACATAAAGAAGGAAGAGATAATTTCCACTCGTCGCACTTAGAAGCGAAATGACCAAGTGTACTACAGATGTAGTACTACACCGCGGTCGTATCCAACTCCTTCTCACTGCGCATTATTATCGGTTTTCTCGGATGGTTTTCTTCTTACCTGAGACTCGAGTCACACAGGAGTCCTTGCTCGACTCCATTGCATAAGTGTGACTCGAATACGGCCTACTCACCTGTAGATGCTCCTACTCGAACTCACTGTGCCTATTCACATTAGTGAAAGTACGAATACTTTCGCCGTATGTGAAATAAATTTTCATGATTTCTCATAAACCAGGTAAAGAACTAGATCACATCTAGCACTAGAAAACATATTCGAAATGAGCTCGGCAACCCTATCCTTACAAGTTATTAAACTCATAAGATAGCATTCTCATTTCAGGATCTATAAAAGCAACACAATGCTCTTCATAGGGCGAGCCAAACCGATAAAGCTGTAAGGTATTGCTTATAGACTAGGATCACATCATCGTGCATGCTACTCAGGAGGATTGCCCTAACTCGGCTATCATTCCTCTTCCATACACGTAATGTCTTCTAATCCCGTTTCTCTAAGGTGTGGAACCTCCCCGGAGTCCACCATCTCATGTCTCAGAATTTTAATTAGATCTTGTTCCTCGATGATAAATTGAATCTACCGGTGAAAAAACTCGTATTTATCACCATTCAATTTTATCCCCCTTGCAAAGATCTAATACGACAATTTTAAAAGTAGTCATTGAGATAGTCGTGACTTGTGATACTTATTCTCATATTTTGTCCACCCTACGAATCAACAAAACCCAAATGATTCGAGTATATACACCAAGACGAGCGTATGAATCAACAGACACCATACACCACAATCCGGGATAGCATCTCACCATTTGGACTAGGATTCGATGCACAAAAATCCACAAAAAATCACTTTTATGAATGTGGGACTCACAAAATTTAAAAAAATTTCAATTCCAGATGCGCTGCCACGCCGCCGACGCCGCCACGCGCCGACGGTCCCACGCGCCGCCATGCGCTGGCGGGGCGTCCCCACTCGCCTGCAGGTGCCAGGGACAGCTTCTGGCGCGTGCCAGACGCGCAGCGCGTTTGGCATGCCCCACACGTGTGATTTGCGCGTCGGCTCACGCGCCTGACGCACAAGCGCGCAGGTCAAGCGGCTGCATGCGCACGACCCACGTCCATGGGTAGGTTCCGAACCGGACGTGTGTCGAAACCCGAACTTGGTCCGGATCCGTTTGTCGTGGGTCGAGGACACGTGTCCGGGTCGCAACCGACCCGGACGACCAGTCCATTTCACGCTCCTGCGCGCGCGTGAAGGACATGCTCCCCTGCCTTGCGCTACCCGCGCCTGCCTCGCGTGTGTATCTCATGCGCCCACGGGGTGGACCTCTTCATCTTCACTCGATGGTTTCTATAACCGGGTCTTTCGACCCGGTTGCCGAAAAACCCCATTTTTGACACCATTTTGACCGGATTTTCTATAGAATCTCTAATTCAATTTATTCCAAACATCATTGACTCGATTTTTGGAATAATTGCGCCCTAAACTCGGCATATTTCGGATCCAAAAATTCCGGCCCTCCGCGGCCAATTTTGAATCCTCATTTTCCGGCCACAAATATATACAATATATATATCAAATTAAAAAGCATGAAACGTAGAACACAGATCTATAAATTTCATGCATTAATTTGTCCTAAAACTTGACAAATCTGGGGTTGAATTGGTCTGTCATTATTCACGGCCGAAACTTTCAACCGGAATTTTCTTCGCCTAAACGTACTCAGAAAATTATAAAAAAATTGTTTTCGTGTTCTACGAATCATGGGTAACGCAGTGGTATTCTCGGATTCACGAAACTCATCCGTGATCCGAACCCCAAATTTTAAACCCTATTTTTTTTTTTATTTTATACCCGAAAATAAATCCGAAAATTATTTTAAAAAATCTAACGTATCGCTCTGATACCAATGTTGGATTTATTAGGGTTCTCATACAGCAGAAGCATACTGAATAATTTTTCGAATAAATAAATAAATAGTTTCGGGTATAGGAATAAATACCTCAATGTATACAGTCCCAAAATTGATCGATCCGTACGTCCCTCGATCAGATCTCGCGGTCGGGATAGTGATCACGATATTAATCGAATCACCACCGCAATATCACAACGTCGCAACCCTCGATCCGACGATCGTTGTGACGGATAAGAAATTCCCTACGTTGAATTTTTCTCATGCCCTCATTTAATTCTCACTTAAGAGAATTTTCTAATAGTCTCCTTTTCCATTGAATGCTCTCATCAATGGAGATGTTAGTCTCCTTCTGATGCTCGTACAGTGAGAGAAACTTGAACTAAGTGCCTTCTTTGAAAAGTAAAATTGCACGTTAGAGAGAATCAAGAAAGTGGATAAATATAGATTAGTAGGAATTACCCCACTAACCTTACCTAAAATGTCTAAAATGCCCCTCGTGGGCATCTTAGACCAATACTTTATCTATTGGGTTCCAAGGTTATAGAAAATGTAGAATGCTTTATCCTTGCTGCTACAAATTCTTGTCCTGTTTTGTGAGCGACCTTTGCCGTTTTCTTTCTTTGCGGGTCTCTTAGACACCCCCAATATGTAATTATTACTCATGATTTCTTCCTTTTTCATACATATTGGTGTAGAACAGACAAATTTTTAGTCTATCTATTCGTTCTCATGGCCACGTCTTCACCAACTTGTAAAGTGGTTGCAACAGTGATGTTTCAAGTACAATGGGATCTACATTACGATGCTGCTTTCTGTTTTTTGTATTCATCTTGGTGGAGATTCCTCGCAATTACTGATGCAACTACAATATTTGTTGATGTTACTTTCTGCAGAATAATTTGATTTCTGCTTGAATTTACTTATTTAGGAAATTACATCAGTATGAAGAAGCTCCAGGAATGTGCACTATAACTTTATTGTTTACATAATAGGACGGAGGTGCAATAGCATCAAGGCCCTGCCCTTCCAGCTTCTGCTTCTCCTACCTTTAGGTGTTCTCCCTTCTGCTGCTGATAGGCCATATCATAGGTGGCATGCAGACCAAAAAGGAAATAGTAGATCAGCATTACAATGGTGCAGATCCCAAATCTAATAAATGCTTGAGAACCCAAAGAGCCCATAAGAAAGAGATTTGTTGCTATTGACAAGGACGGGAGCCAAGGGACAAGTGGAACTCCCCAAGCCTTTGGAGTCCTCTGCTGAGGCAAAAATACTGCAATACCAATGGTTCCAAAGAGCCAAAGTGGAATAGTGACAGCATAACCAATCCAACCAGTAGGATTTAGACCCCAGTATGCAGAAGTTCCCATGGAGGCAGCAATAATGATCAGCAAAAGGATAACTAGCTTTAGGAGGTTCATCCGAGGAGTGACCCCTCTTACATAGTATCTTCTCACAAGAAGAGCTACTGCCATCATCATGAATATAAAGAGTGTGCTTACAGATAACAAGCCTGCCAAAATATCAAGACTTGAGAAGAAAGCGATGAAAGCACCACAAACAGTTATCAGAAGTGTAGCATTGATGGGGGTTCCTGTTTTTGGATGGACAAGAGCAAACCAGGGTGGGATCATGTGGGCTCTTGCAATATGAGTTGTATACCTTGCCTGTCCAAGTGCACCAACCAGAAGCACGGTAGTCATCCCTTTAAGGGCACCAAGAGCGACCAGGTACTTTGCCCATTGCATCCCAACACTCTCAAATGCAACAGAATAAGCTGCATCTGGGTCTATTGCTGTGTATTTCTGCATCATACTCAACGAAAGGGCCATTAGACAATATATAACCATGATAATTGACATGGACCCTAACAACCCTAATGGTATATCCCTCGATGGATTCTTGGTTTCTTCAGCCATTGTAGCAATATTGTCAAAACCTCCATATGCAAAATAGACTATTGCAGCGGCTTGGAAGACTCCTTTTACCCCAAATGGGCAAAAAGGAGTCAAGTTAGACGGATTGGCATGAGCAAACCCTGAAATTATCACAAAAAGTATAACAACAGTATTTATTGCAGATGCAATCCAATTAAGATATGAAGTTTTTCTTGTGCTGATCATTGCAATTGTTGCAGTAACTGCTAGTACTATGACAGCAATAGGATCCAAGAGGTTGTAACCGTCAGTGAGGTTTGTGTGGATCCGCAAAGAGTTGCGTGGACGGTTCAAAAGGTTTGTGAAGTACGAAGTCCAAGCTCTGGCAACTGCTGCAGTTCCAACTATGCTCTCGAGGAGTATGTTTCCTGCTGTTATGAATGCTGCAAAATCTCCTAATTCAATTCTCAAGTAAGCAAATGACCCACCAGCAACCGGAATTTCTACTGAAAATTCGGTGTAGCAGAAAACAGAAAGCATGGCTGAAATACCGGAGGCAACATATGACAAGACAATGGCCGGTCCAGCATGCTCATGGGCCTCTTGCCCTGTAAGCACAAAGATGCCAGCTCCAATGACAGAACCAAAACCAAACCAAGTGAGATCCCACCAGGTGAGGCAACGTTTCATATTGTTCTCACTTTGCTTCCGGAGCTCGGAAATCTCATTGTCATCCTCAGAACGGCTGGTGAGTCGATCCCTGAACCGAAAACAAGTTTGTGACACTGCATATTGGTAGTTGCCCCAGGTTTTGAAGGACTCTTCTGGGAAGAAATCCTGCTTGCTCCATCTCCAATAGCTTCTACGCAGCGTCTGTGTCTCGTTACTCACATCTCCCTCGGAAACCATTACTTCTCTCCTTAGCCCTTGCTTTTTGTTTTTTTGTGGTTGGAATCCTTTTATGAAAGGTGTATGGGATAGACTGCCATAAATGGCTTCTTCAATTATGTGACTTGACCGTAGAGAAACAAGACACAAACTTTCTTTTCTTCCCCCAATTATTTTGGTGGGGTACCATGAACTTGACTTATCGTTGGATTGAGATTGAGACAAAACTGTAGGGGATTTTATTAGCTGTGGGGCAATAGAAGTTGCCCTTTCGATTTCCGTGTAAAATGGGTTGTTTGATTCAAGATTCCATTGCCTGCCCTTGGAAGAATTTATCCGTTTTTCTACAGATCCACAAGATCTAACCTATTAGATCTACATGGATCTTATCGTTTAGAGGGTCACCCCACACCTTGTCAACTACAAAGGCATATTGTCTTGGTGTTCGTCTGGCACAGTATTTTTTTTTATTATTATTTTATTATTTTATTATTTATTTATTTTTTACCTTCTCCTCCCCTTAAAATCTTGTCAAATAAATTTTTTTTTTCCTAAGATAGATTTTTTTTAATGAAAAAAATATAAAAAATAGGTTTAAAGGAAAATTTGGAGATTTTTTTTCTTTTTTTTTAATGTTTCAACTTTTTCAAAATCATTTTTTAATTCCATTTATATTATCAATTTATGATGTGAAATTTGAAATATATTTATACTATAAATATATTCATAAATATTATGATTTGAATGGATTTAATTTTTTTTTATAAATTTTAAATATATTCATAAATATTTTTTTATTCTGTTGGAGGTGGGTTATGACTCCACAGATACTGATTCCTTGCTGTCCCGAGTGGTTGCCATCAAAGGGACGTGATACCTACAAAAACCGCCAGAGAGTACTCCAACGGAGAGACTCCGACGCTCAAATCAGAAAGAGTGGTTTTCGTATGAAAAGAAAAACAGGCTGAGAGCTGAGAGAAAATAGTTCCCAGTGATTAGTATGCCAAGAGTATAAGGCCCCCGAGAACGTACCTGTTTTGGAGAGTTTTGAAATGTTTTATACCTTTTGAGAGTTGGGCGTTGCCACAATGCCCCAACCCTACCTTTCTTATCAAGCTAATCCGAGGATCTCAGGGATTCAATATTTCGAAGTGATTGCGATCCTTATCCTTTTGGAAAACTATCGTAATCTTAGAAAGATCCATTCTTTAACTAAAAAGATCTCAAAGTGTTGTTCTTAGTAAGAAACGGGAGTTACTGAAATATTTTGACCTTCTTTCTGAGTCATCAAAATCGTGACTTATTGATCGGTCGTTCGACCGACGAGAGGTCCTCAGGACTCCTTCCGTTAAGGAACCGTTGACTGGATACCTGAAGGGGGCGATTAACTTTGCTTACTGAATATCGTTCGGTTGGCTTGGCGGCTAAGACCCTATCGTTCGAGAAAACTGAACGACTAAGACCCCTCGATAGATAATTGTATTTAAACCTCAACCAGTAATTATCCTTCATGGGCTTTCTATGTGGGTCTCTCTAAGCCTGACTCATCGGATCTGATTCTGGGATCTTGTCCACCATTTGCCCTCAACTCATGGCTTTCTTGCCGAAGAGACGTTATGAGTTATGACGATAGAAAAAAGGCACAGAACTTTTTAATGTGATCATAATCGCTTCGATTTCCGCGATTTGCCCTCTATACGCCTCATGAGGGTTCGCATTCTTTAAATAATAGCGTATTTTGGCTTTCCGTCTTACCGCTTCTCTGATTTCCCCCTTTGAGACCTATTAAAGACACCATCTCCAAAATGGCAAAAACATTCATTTCTCGGCCTTTTTTGGGCATTGGTGACATCATAAGTATTATGTCTCGGGGTGAACTCCAAGAGGTACAAACCGAGATGATGATGGGGGATAATTATGTTTTGATATCCGCCATGGAAGCCAACAGAGCTAACACGGCGCCGGAGGGTTGTGTTCCGATATACCTACAATCAGTTAGGTATGGGTTGAAAGTTCCATACACGGGCCCTTTCGTAGAGGTATTGTGTCATTGGAACATATTTCTAACTCTTCTGATCTCAAGCGCCTGGAGTTTGGTGGTTACAGTGGCTTCCCTGTTAGGGTTCTGTCGTCTTTACTTCGATTTTGATATTCTGTCATCTCTTTTCATTTTGATGAGGTGTGGAAGCAGTGGTTCAACTAAGGGTTGGTATAAATTACAAACTCACTCTGAGTCCAGCTGGAGATTCTACTATAAAAAGTTCATTGATAAGAACTGGACGCAGAAATTCTTTTTACGTTGAGTTATTGGATAGGGACTACTTGCCCCTGCTACCTAAGGCTGATGGAGTGCCTTCTGTGGGGCTGAAGCCCCCCATTACTTCAAAGCATGGCCGTTTCATTCGGTCAATTGGTGGCTATTACAAGTCTGCCGATCGGAGCGTATGGGTTGAGTCCTTACTAGATGATCAGATGTTGTCCTTGGCTGGTTTGCTGATCGGGGAAAAGAGAAAAATTGACAAGCCTTTTCTACTGGAGAGGGAGAGGGTCGAACTAGTTGATTCTTTGAGTTCTCTTGACGACATCATGTTAGAGAATGTTACGGTTGACAAACTAGTTTGACATAACGTGAAAAGGCCTTTTCAGGAGAATACTGGGGCGTCTGAGGCCCTAATTGGATCTTCTTCTGGGATGACTGAGGCCATTCCCAAGTCATCGCCCCCTTCGGTGAAAAGGAGGTTGATTTCCTCCTCCTCGCCTGCATTGATAGTTTCGTCCGATCGTTCGGCCCTAGCAGCAATTATAGTGATGGAGATTACCGTTCCAGACGAGGGTAATCCATTGGGTGGAATGGGTGTCGATGCAGACGGGCTAAGAGAGGCTGGAGACTATCCCCTGACCGATATCGGGGTGAGGACGACCGCTGTCCTGGTTTGGCCTGCGTATAAGGGAAAGCGCAAGATTTTTAAAGGGGCAGCTTCTCCATTCGCTATCCCCGTTTGGTTTTTTGATGATAAGAAGGGTTCAAAAGAATGTGGAACCATTGTAGTTTGTACTGGGGATATCCAGTATTGCTACAAAGATCTGACAGAAGTGGAGCGTATTGCTGATCAATTTGACTTTTATTGTTGTGAGCCCAATCTCCATAGGATGTCTTACGAACAAGTCGGCGGACTCTTAAGTCCTTAGGCTTAATGGTTGTACTTTCTTTGTACCTTTCGGGTTCGTCTTCATTTTTTATCTTTGTTAACTCAATCTTCTTCGCAGACCATGGCCCTTGCCCGATTTCAAGGTCAGCAAGGAAGGCAGATAATAAGCCATTTAGAGGGACGTCTTTCTGAGTTAACCTGTCCGTCTCGAACGTAAGAAGAAGTCCCTATTTCGAAGGAAAAGGTTGCGAAGACCGAGAGCACATCTGGTACGTTGCTTGATCAGAAGGAGGAAGAGCTAGAAAGATTTCGATTGGAGTTGGCCCAACATGAGGTGCGTATTTGGTCGGTCGAGAAGTTGGCTCAGCTTCAGGAGGAGTTGCTTCGAACGGCGGAACGCATGATAGCTGAGCTCGAGGAGTCCCGTGTGAGGGAAGCTACTATTCACAAGGACTCCCAGCGCAGACTAGCCAACAGATTGGAGTGTGCCGAGGAGATAATCTGTTGTATGGGTCTAAGTGATGCCCTATCTCCAGTCGAAGGAGAGGCTAATACTCAAAGTCCGGCTACATAACTTCCACTTGAGATTCTGTACTCATCGGCCTTTGTTTATTTAATAAGAAATTCTTGTTTTTTGCTGATAGAAGTCATCTTTTTCTTTTCTGGTTGTAATTCTTATTGCGTTGTTTCAACAGAGTTAAGGGGACATAGGTTCTCTACCCGATAAGGAACTTTTGGATGGGAAAATCGTTTGTAGGTTCGGAGGGCTACATCTCTCGTTAGAGGCTGAACGACTGAGACCTTCCAAACGATAGGAAATATATAAGTTATGGGCCGCATTTGTCCGTCCGGGGAATTACATCCCCTATTGACGACGCGTATGAATGATAGAAGCTGGACGACTGAGCCCCTCCGAACGATAGGAAATTTTTAAGTTGTGAATCGTGTCCACTTGTCCGGAGAGTTACATCTCCTATTGACGACACGTACGAACGATAGGAGTTGGGTAAATGAGACCCTCCGAACGATAGGAAATTTTTAAGTTGTGGGTTGTGTCTACCCGTCTAGAGAGTTACATCCCCTATTGATGTCGCGTGCGAACGATAAGAGCTGAGCGACTGAGGTCCTCCGAACGATAAGAAATTTTTAAGTTGTGTGCCGTGTCCACTACATCCCATATTGACGACGCGTACAAACAATAGGAGTTGGGCGACTGAATCCCTCCGAACGATAGGAAATTTTTAAGTTGTGGGCCGCGTCTACCCGTCCGAGGAGTTACATCCCCTATTGACGACGCGTGCTAGCGATAGGAGCTGGGTGACTGAAACCCTCCGAACGATAGGAAATTTTTAAGTTGTGGGCCGTGTCCACCCGTCCGGGAAAATACATCCCCTATTGACGACACGTACGAATGATGGGAGTTGGGCGATTGAGACCCTCTGAACGATAGGAAATTTTTACGTTGTGCGTCACGTCCACCTGTCTGGGGAGTTACATCTTCTATTGACGATGCATACGAACGATAGGAGCTAGGTGAATGACACCCTTCGAACGATAGAAAAGTTTTAAGTTGTAGGCTACGTCCACCCGTCCGGGGAGTTACATCCCCTATTGACGACACGTACGAACGATAGAAGCTGGGCGACTGAGGTCCTCCGAATGATAGGAACCGGATGTGGAGTTGTAAAAAGTTCGTTAAATAGATGGCTTCAATAGTTCGGGAAATACCCTCACAACTAAAAAAAAGCACCATTAATGGAATCCGATGATTACTTAGGAGCGAAAGTAGAAGGCTCTCGTTTACATGACAGAGTCCTGATTCCCGACGACTTCCTGAATTTGATCTTCATATGCTTAGTGCTGGACAAAGCCTCCAAGGCGTTCAGACCCGGTCTGCCCAAGATGACATTATAGAGCGAAAGGAGATCCACCACATTGAACACAACAGGAGCCATCACATGATTAGGGGGCGTTCCGAGGGTGACCGAGCGTGAGATAATACCCTCGGTGTATATCCACTCACCTGAAAGTCCCTTAACTAGCCTGGGTGGGGCTGGAGATCGGCAGAAAAGATCCTCATTCGTCTAAAGGCATCCCGATACAAGAGATTGCCGCCGGCCATTGATCAACAAAGATCTTTCTAACTTCGAATTCCCCGATCTTGGCAGTTACCACAAGGGGATCATGTCGACTTGGGTCGATTCTAATTAGATCTTCATCGGTAAAACCACTGATGGGTTCTTTTCCCTTTGTCGTTTGTTGGCGCTCGCTGCTAGGACTTCCTGCAGTGCGGGGGGAATTGCCTCCGGGAAATAGAAAATCGGTGTGATCAGGCGTCTAGCCTCATTTTCTGTTGATTCATTGCGGACCTAGAGTATTACTCCATCCCTTCTGTCGGTCGGGGTCGGGCGGCTTGGCACTCCTCTACCTGGTCACGTCACGACTATTCGCGCCAGTAATCAGCGGGGGGAGCTCTTTCCCTACGATGAACTCCTGTAGCCTCCCTTCGTGCACTAAGAACTCTAATTCGTCCTTTAACTTCTTGCAGTCATCCGTCGTATGACCATAGTCACGGTAAAAGTGACAGTACTTTGTTCTGTCCTTGTTGGGGTCGTCCTCAGTCGATCGTGGGGGCCATTGAACGTACGGCTTGTCTCTAATGAAAGCTAAGACCCGGTCTCATTCAGCAGGGTATAGTTGTTATACCTCCTTGGAGGAGGGGGTTTTGCCCTATTCCTTCTGGGCAGAGACCTCCGGGGTGACTGGTTCCACTCTTTTCGAACAAATTGGTCTCTCCTATGATTTGACGCTTCAGCGTCTTCGGCAACAATATACATTTCAGCTCGAGCATAAAACTCCTGGATAGTAGCAGGGGGTTTCTTCATAATTGACACTTTCATTCCGGAAGGTCGTAGGCCTGTTAATAGCGCGGCCAGTGCAATCGAATGATTCAAAGAAGGGACCCTCATCATCTTCGCCTTGAACCTTTCCAGGAAATCCCTTAGGGATTCCTCTTTCGTTTGGTGCAGTGATAATAAGACAGTGGACTTACTTTTGACCCCCTGCTTATTACGAAGTGTGACTCAAACTACTCGTGTAGTTGAGAGAAGGTCCTTATACTCGAAAGTGGGAGAGAATTGAACCAGGTAAGTGCATTTCCCGAAAGAGTAGTGGGAAAGTACTTGCACATGTCCACGTCGGACATGTCTCTGAAGATCATCACAGTTATGAAATAGGCCACATGATCCCGGGGATCTGTCTTCCCATATCGCTCCATGGGGGGTAGAAGCACATTGCGGGGCATAAGCTCTGAGGAGATTTTGGGGTCAAATGGTGAAGCGTGGGAGTAAGAGGAGATTTGGTCTCCTTGGGGGTTGGTCCGCCTAAGTTCATTGGCAACCAGTTGCTCGATCTGCTTTTGAAGATCATCGGGGATTAGTTTGGAGTTTTCAGATGCTTTGCGACGTGGCGGTAATGGCTGTCGCTGAGGACGCCTAGATCCTCCGATAGAGGATTGACCTTCGAGCCTGAGAGCGTGGCTAAGGTCTTCCAATTGTTTGCTTACATCCTGGATTTTGGACTCTAGCCTCTCCACCTGGAAACGGTTTACTCGCTCCAGAACATGAGCCATAACTGGTTGGATGAGAACTGCGGGTCGTAAGGCTTGTTCTTAACGAGATGGACCAAGGGAGGCCGCTTGATCATGAGTAAGGTGATCGGGCACCGCAGGAGGGGCGGCCTCAGAGAGTGTGGCAGTGTGCCCTTCGACAAGAGGGACGACTTTAGAGGATGCTCTAGTTCTCGGAGGCATGATTGTCAAGATAACAGGAGTTACTCTAGTCTGTTTCCCACGGATGGCGCCAATCTGTTGGAGGTGAGTTATGGCTCCACAGATACCGGCTCCTTGCTGACCCAAGCGGTTGCCGTCAAAGGGACGTGATACCTGCAAAAACTGCCGGAGGGTGTTTCGGCAGGGAGATTCTGACGCTCAAGTCAGAAAGAGCGGTTTTTGTATGAAAGGAAAAACAGACTGAAAACTGAGAGAAAATAGTTTCTGGTGATTAGTGTGCCAAGAATGTAAGGCCCCCGAGAACGTACCTGTTCTGGAGAGTTTTGAGATATTTTATACCTTTTGAGAGTTGGGCACCGCCACGATGCCCCAACCCTACCTTCCTTATCGAGCTGATCCGGAGATCTCAGGGATTCAATATTTCGAATTGATTGCGATCCTCATCCTTTTGAAAAACTATCGTAATCTTGAAAAGATCCATTTCTTAAATGAAAAGATATCAAGGTCTGTTCTTAGTAAGAAACGGGAGTTATTGGAGTATTTTGACATTCCTTCTGAGTCGTTAAAATTGTAACTTATCGATCGGTTGTTCGACCGACGAGAGGTCCTCAGGACTCCTTCGGTTGAGGAACCGTTGACTGGATACCCGAAGGGGGCGATTAACTTCGCTTACCGAATATCGTTCGGTTGGCTGGACGGCTAAGACCCTGTCGTTCGAAAGATCTGAACAACTGAATCCCCTCGACAGATAATTGTATTTAAATCTCAACCGGTAATTATCCTTCGTGGGCTTTCTACGTGGGCCTCTCTAAAGCTTATTCATTGTATTTGATTCTGGGATCTTGTCCCATCATATTCTATTTATATAATTTGAGTGTTTATAAATATGACTTATGTTATTTTTGAATTTCTTAATTTTTTATGTTATATAAAAATAATTTTATATTTATAAATATTTGATTTTAATAGTTTAGAAAAAATAATTAATTTATTTTTATTTTTATTTTAATTATTAGTATTTATACTTTTTATTTTTAAAATGTAGATATACGAATTTTAATAATTTGATGGTTAGGAGAAAAAATTATACTTTATGTGTATACCTTTTATGATAATTTTATTAAAGATACAGTTTATAAAAAAATATTTTGTCAAACTATTTATTTATAAAAAGAAATATAAAATCAGTTTTAAAAAATAAAAAAAAATCAAATAATTTTTAAGTTTATTTGAAAAAGAAAATTAATTTTTGCTTCACCTTAAGATAAGGAGAGAGAGACCAAAAAAAAAAAAAAATTCTGTCAAACCTGCTCTTAATTTTGTTCAGAAGGTCATGACCTCCAATTGTTTAACCGTAATAAATTGGTTAATTAACGCCCTTGTAGGTGGATGTTATGAATGCTCTGTTGTTTGTGGAGATATGGCCATTTCTTTTTTTTTTTTTGGAGGGGGGGGGGGGATGGAGACTACCATAGACGGCGTTTGAATGACAAAATTGTCTGGTACCAATATAATCTCAAAAATCACACAACAGGTGACGGGTCTTAAAAAGGGCATGGGAATTACCGGCTGTAATCTAAGAAAGCAGTTCCATGCCATGCCTGACAAGTTGCACTGTTGAAATTTAAAAATAGTGGGGATGCCATTCCTGTCAAAGCGTCATCACTTGAAAAATTTAAGTGCCCTTGAATTGAACATTTTGTCTAGTTCCCAACACTTCTTAAATATAGGGTTGGATTATGATAAAGACAGGTATGAAACAAATCCAATTCAGATGCAAGGCATGGACTTGAGTGCAGGCTTCTCAACACATTTTCTGGCTCCATTGGGAACTACCACTGGAGAGACGTCTTTCTTGAAACAAAACAAGAAAACCAGTTGTTTTGGTAGCATCGAGTTTTAAAATACTTCATCACTGGTCATTTTCCCTTTTCTAGTCCAAAACAAAAGGGTCTGAAAATCTCCCTCAGAATGCTTTCTGTTTCATGAGTTGATGGCAGCATAGGTCAGAGTTTGGGGGAGAGAAAGTTTGTGTGATGCCACCCTCAGACTTGTGCTAGTGTAATTATAAACTTCGGAGTAATGTCATCCGTCCAAATACCCTTTATCTCACAGCAACTGACCAGAAGTTCAAGTACAAACACCATGAGAAGGTTCGAAGCCTAAGGCAAGGGGTGTAAATTCATGTCCAAGATTTCCAAGCTTTACTCATTTTCCTTCCAAGGTATCTGGCAGCATTAACACCACCAACAGCCAGTATACCAGAGACCGCTTGCCTTGCACTTGAAACCATAACTATACGCCTTACTACTGTCTGCATGCACCGAACAATCTCTTCTCTTGAATTGATCACAGCTCTTTGTATTACTCTACCTGCCAAATTCAAGTACCAATCATACTGAGATCAAACAACACAATTAACAAACAAATATCAAGCAAGAGAGAGAATCTTCTGCACATTAATCCTTCTTTGAGGAAGCTTCATCTGCATTTCACATTCAAAACAAACTAATGCCACTCCTAGCCCATGTAAGGTTAAAATATTCCAATTCTTCCTGCAATATCACAGTGATTGATCATATTATTCTCAGATACTTACCCGATTCAGTCATAGTTTCTGCCTTCCCAAGCTTACTCCCCATTTGTCTTCTTACTGTTGGAGCAAGATGACCAACAAGTGTCTGTGCTGCTGATAGACTGCAATCCTGGGATAACAAAACAAAACAAAACAGGGAATCAAACTGAAATCAAAGTTTACAATGCAGTCATTGCGATTCATCCGTTTCTCCCTATTTTCCTCCGTTCATTAACATTTTATTAAGAAACTTGGATCTTATGCTACTAAGGTATCATGGAGTGACACATCAATCCGTTTAGAGGCATGATGAAGCAAATAATATAAGTCCCACAAAATGTGACCAAAAGGGGGGGGGGAAGCAAAGGGCACTCATAACCTGCCAAATTGGCTGGCCAAAAGCATTGGAGATGCAAATTGCCGAAGAACTAAATGCTTCTACCCCAATCAAAGAAGTTCGTGAAAATTACAAGACCTTCAGGGTGAAGTTGAAAGTTGCTTTGACATAAGTGGCTAAGGATTGAAACAAACCTGAGTCATATTAGCTTGGCAACCATCATAATGAAATCTCAATAAGTCTTTCATTGCATAATCTTCCAGGATTGGTTTGTACATCATTTGGAATAAATGGAACTGTCCTTGCACAATTTTCTTTACCTGTATAAAACTCCAGACACGGGTACAATAAGAGTTCAAGGTCGGCATGCATGACTGGACCTCCTTACATCTACTAGGAAAATACTAGTATCATTCAACAACCATATCTTTGAAACCATGAAGCCTACATAGGAAGTAGGTTCTAGAAAAAAAGTATATATATATATATATATAGGAAGTAGGCTTTAGAAAAAAAATAATATATTATTATGTAACAGAAGGTGTTGGATCATAATAGTTGTTGTCACAATAACAGATATGAAATGTAGCCCATTGCCCATATCTTGGTTGTATTCCGCACTTTTCTAACAATCTTGCAAATGACACCACCAGCAAGATATTTCATTCTCAAGCTGCTCAAAATTTTGAACTTGTAGAAGCTGCCTAAGCCATTTTCTAACATTACAATATTTGCTCTATTTATGTGCATAACACATCAGGAAAAAATAATACATGATAAAAAGTTGGCATAAACATTCCTAAGATTACCTTGTTTTTATCCTCTGCAAAAAACATTCTCAGATCACCCATATATGAGAGGCCACAGATTTTGGCATACAAATCCTCCTGCAAAAAGATAGAGACATTAGACAATGTCTAGAAGGTTTTTTTGTGTGTGTCTGCGTGCCTGCGAGAGAGAGAAAGAGAGATAGAGAGATCCCAATAGGAGCTGAAAAACAATTTAGACAAGAAATAGACAACCACCAGAACACAAGACAATAATAAAATAAAATGAGCAAAACCTTTCATTGAGTGAATGAATCTTTACCTCTGTAAATTTAGATGGAAGCAGAAGGAGAGCAGCAGAGGTTGCAGCCCTCAGGTTTACAGAATTAACATTTTCTATATCCAAATTATCGATTAGCAGATGGACCTGATGAAAGGACAGAGTAAGTTATCTGATTGCATTTAAAGACACCATTAAAGGAACAATGTCTCGAACCACAATTCCAAAGGTTGAATTACAAAAACGGAACTTAACCATGTTCCAACAGAACTTAACCATGTTCCAACATGCTTCACCACAATGACAAGTGCCTTTTTTTCCAATTTATATTCTATACAAATACCAGAAAACATATCAGCTTTTAGTGTTTTGTAAACAAGAGGCAGACTAATGACTATGAAAATTACAGTGTATCAAGTACCAAGAAAAGGAGGTATAAATTAATTTTTTTTCAAAGCACCATCAAAGTCAATGAAACCTGGCAAACCAAATATCACCATGACAGACTAAAACTTTGGCTATTATTCAACTCCATGTAGCTGCCCACCCCTTTCAAATATTCATGTTGTTGGAGGGATAAACAATAAATGAAATTACTTCTCTCTCTCTCGAAGCTGTTACAAAAAAGTACTATTTTTATCCCTCCATTAACAAAATGTGTAACCTCAAACTGACATATATTTCCCATTTTTATTCATGTTTAACAAGCAATAACCATATCTGCAAGTGAGTTCCTCGGATTAGAGATTCTGAATTGGAGAAGCCATAGACTTGGCTTCGAAGAAGCAATGAAGAGTGATTCGCATTGCAATGAAGAGTTTCAAGTCATGTGGAAAAACAGCAATAACTCTAATGATGTGTCTCCTAAGCTAAGAAAATGAATCAGTGATTCTGCAGTTTGAAATTAGTCAATTGTGCCAGACTACCGGTTATTTGTCATTAGCAGGTTGTTCACTTTGCAGGCCTTCAACCCATTGGGGTTCACCATATTTATTCACATATGCCATGTTTCACTTGGAATTATTATTTACCACTTGCTGAAGTTTTACACTTTATGTTCATGGACCATATTAATGTTAGGGTATTGCACAATTATCTAATAATAGAGCTTAGGGATGACAAAGGGGACCATTAATAAGTCGCATTGTAACTGTTTATCTCAATGTCCAAGTTCTACACACACAAAACGGTATTCTAGTTGCATCAACAATTCTTATAGAAGTAACTCAAAAAAAAAAATAAAAAAAAATAATGCATAACATGTGGTACGTTAAGACTAATCCTTCTTGATGTGTTATCCATGAATTAGTAGAAAAGGATGCAAAAATACTTGAGAATCCATGTCCCACATTGTATGTATTACCAAACTGCATGAAAGTCAATCAGCTCACAACCACTGCACTACACTTTATGCATGCATTAGATACCAACTAGTTGAAGTTTGAAAGGCAACATTAATAAAAATGTTCTTGAGAAACAAGATTCACAAATAGACCAAATCAAACATAGAAATTTACCCATGATTCAATTTTAAGGCCTCAATTCCTGTGAATGAATTAGACTTGAAGCTGGAATATTGTAATATCAAACCAATGCATGAAACATAGTTTAGAAACTAATCTTCCCACATTTGTGCTAACTACACCAACTACATGCACCAAGAATATAGTATTTTATTGGAACCGACCAATGACCAGAAGCATATAAATGCTTCAAAAGAACAGAGCACAGATAATTAGCATATAAATGACTAGAAGCCATTATTGTAAAGAACTCCAGAATTTCTCAAATTTGTTCAAGAAAGCCTCACCCATGTGCATCCAAAAGAGGAAAAAACATGAGCAAAGGACATGTCAAGGGAGTAGAAAGGAGGACATACAGGCTTCTGCAAGCGGCCGCTCAAGTAGAGTCTATCCCAATTCAGGACATCCTGAATCAAGTCTTGCATTCGAACAACTCCATACTTGTACATCTGTTAAAATCTGATCCCCGTGAAAAATTTTAAGTGGGTCATTCCAAAATAGAGGCAGGCATACAGAATCATGATAGAGTGATTGAGTTGAGTAAATACACTGTCATTGAAAGTGACAAATGGATTAAAGTGCACCCCAACACCAATTTTATCAGCAACTTTTGTAATCTACCAAAACAAAGGAGGAACATTGTTAACCCAGGTCGCAAAACAGGTTGGGTATAGCTTGTAGGCAAAAGGGGAAAGTAACCTACCAGGTCAGCCCCACCAAAGTGCACCATCCAAGAAGCATAATGATGTCTGTTCATTTTCAAGTTCTTTTGAAATTGAAAACACTCCAAGTTATTCAGTTAAGGGTTGAGTAAAATTTAACGTTTTTAATTCCATTTAAGGATAGGAGGAGAAGAAAGTGGGCGGAACCTGAGAATGCCATCCAATGGGATCAGAAACACCAACTATGTAATCAATCATGGTCGACTACACACATAAACAACCACAATCAATATAAACTATAAGGGGTTTATACATGTTTGTATGCATATTTATATGAAACTAACCTTGTCAGCAGAAGAGGAAGTGGAAGAGAGGAGAGAGGATCCATAGACGCAGGCAAAATCCACAGGAGGAAGAATTTCCAGGAGACCCCCTTTAACCTCTCTTCTCTCTCTATCCTTCATTGCTCCAATCTTTCTTGCTATACGTCACCTTCCATCTCCCGAGGTTTAGGGTTTTATGCTTTACGTCCAGACTGCAAATTATGCTTGGGCCGGCTTTGGCTGGGTCCTGTTCGGGGTCATAGTGGCCCGGCCGGACCAGTTCCAGTTCTGACATCAACTGCGGTTTAAAGTTCCGACTTATAATTTCTTTTTCAACCCACAAAAAAATCCCAAATTTTAAGGATAATTACAAAAATGAGATAAGACGGGCCGGTTTGGGCCGAGCTCAGTTCGACCCTGTGTGAGCCTATTTGGTTGCGGTTTTGAAGCCTTTTCGAGTTGGGTTGGGCCCGTTTTAAAAAAATTTTACTTGGAATTGGCCTGACCTAGTGAAATAAGCATGTCATACTGGTTCCCAGTGACTTTTTTTTTAATTTTTTTTTATGTCATTGTTTTATCTAATTATTTTTTACTCTTTATTTTTTTAACTCTCTTTCGTTTTTTTTCCTTTACTTTGTTTTTTTTTTAAACTCACTTAAAAAAAAAAAAACTAACCAATAAATAGATTAAAAAATTAAAGACAAATTTTTAGAATGGTTCCAGTAAATTCGGTGTACGTCCACTACCAAACTCTTTACTTTGATTTTAAAATCCACTAATTTTTATGGTAACATTTTTTGGATTTTTATATAAGGATGATTTTTTTACATATTTACATAATTTTTCCTATACAAAAAAATATATGCTTCTTCTTCTTCTTCTTCTTCTTCTTCCTCCTCCGAGTTCTTGAGGATGCCTTGCATCATTTTTTTCCAGATCCTCCAATCTTTAATGCAAATCAAGAATTTCAAAATGTCATCTATCAAATTTGTATGCTTTTTGTTTAATAATCGATCACTTATACTAAAAATACATTCCGATGACACTGTGGATACTGGAGAGTATATCTTTGGCCATTTGGGATAAAATTGAATAGTAAGATTCATTATTTTTCCACCATCCTAATATATCAAAAAAATTATCATCATCAAAATTTTCTAATCTATATGTTTGTTGGTATAAAATTAATTTATTTAATGACGATGAAGAAATTTTTTTCCTAACATATATAAATGATTAAAAGAAATTAAAAATGAATGAGTCGTTGAATTACTACTATTATCTATATCACTAGGATTTAAATTTTTATATTTCTTTTCATATAATTCAAATATAATTTGTAAAATATGAGATATTTATTGTTTTAAATATTGTCGGATAATATATATTTCCATTAAAAAAACTTTCACAAAACAATCTATTAGCATTTCAATACTTTCAACTTTTACACGTGAATTTAAAACACTTGTTACTAAATATAAAATAGCAATTTTTTCATAATATTTTAAAAATTTTATTTTTATTAGTTAAACAATGTCATTAAACCTATCTTCTTTTTCAAATTTATTAAATACGAAACAAATTTTACAAAAATTAGATAACATTAAATGAGTTATTAAATAGTAACTTTCGAAAAACAAATTTATACATGTATAAAAAATTTCCAATAATTTACATAGTGTGGTTGCAAAATTAAAAATAATATTATCAACAAAACCATATTTATAATTAGAATTTGGAAATTCAATTAAAACATTTCTAAAATGAAGTACACATTGTATCATACCATAAGTAGAATTACACCTAATCTCACATTGTAGTTTAAATTTTTTATTATATAATTGATATAATTGTCTCATTTCTTGAGTTTTTGTCGAAAAAATTCTAATTTGATGAATTAAATCATGAATGAGTTTTAAAACTATATTAGCCATTTCTAAACCATATCCAAAACATAAATTTAAAATATGACATACACATTTAATATGAAAAAATGTTCCATCTAAAATTATTTTTAAAATATGTTTTAAAATATTAATCGCTCTAATATTAGTCGAAATATTATCAAAAGATATAGAAAACATTTTATCACTAATTCCAAATTCATAAACAACTTTCGTAATTACTTTAATTATGTGAGTATCAGAATATGGGTAATCCCAATACTAGAAAGCCAATATTTTTTTTTCTAAACCTCAAGAATTATTAACCCAATAACATGTTATTACAATAAAATGTTCTTTTTTAAGTTCATTTTTCCAAATATTTGAAATTAATGAAAATTTACATTTACTGCTCATAAATTGTGCGACTAAACCATTTTTTAACTCTTGAAATCGATTTATTGGCCTTCGCCTACCGGATTTTTTACTACTTTGTAATTCGATTGTAAATATTTTTGAATATATTATTCAAAAACTAGACATTCAACTATACTAAATGGTAATTCTTTTTTTGCTATCCATTCTATTTGATCAATTTTTTCTTTTTTCACATTATATTTAAATGTACCCATGATATTTCCCCCAATGGCTATTTGTGTTTGTCTAGTTTCAGGTAATTTGTTCGGATGATCTCTAGCTAAGTGTCTCTTAAGTATGACTACTCTCCAATCCTTTAAAACTTTATTTTTTTTTGTTGACAAATTTTACAAGTTGCCTTTTGTTCATCATAATTTTTAACAAAAAAATCACACACATTAATATCATCTTTTCTGGTAAGTGTTGTATTAGATTATGTATTACTAGGTTGATTTTCTTATGAAAGATTTTCAATATTTATGTATTCCGGAATTTCCTCTTGAAAAAATGAAAATGGGAGGAGAGGAGATTGTTGGAAACTTGTGAAGAATGTGTTTTATCTATTTTTTTTAAAAAATTAACTTTAAATATGTAAAAAAAAGTAATGTGAATGAATTAATTATGCAAACAAATTAAAGTCGCAAAAAATTAAATGTACCAACTTGACGAAGATCACGGTTGTTTTTTGTCAAATCTTGAAAATTTGAGCTTTCAATCTTGAAGTCTTGCCAGATCTTGATAAATCTTGTAGGCGGTAGAAATGGTAAAGTTGAGAGATCAAAATGGTGGAAATGGTAGAGTTGAGAGATGGAAATAGTGAAAATATGTTGAATGTGATTAGTGAAAGATAGAAATAGTAGTGTAGAAAATTAAAATTGAGTTTTAGAGAATGTAGTAGAGTTGAGAGAATTAGAATGTGAGAGAGAGTATGAGATTTTGTTGTGAAAATTTGGAAATAAAGTTTGACCTATTTATAAGAAAATTTTTTTATCTCATAGAGTAAAATACCCCTAAAACTAGCTGTTTTATAACTGTTGGGAGGGTTAAAATTGAAAAAAATTCAGAAAAATGAGATTTGGCCATTGGAGCCGGTCAAGTCAGGCCAGTTCCATTTATATGTTAGAATCGTTGAGCCGGTTTCGGGCCCGAGCTTGTTCCGTGCAGCTTCAGGGCCCGGACCGGGCTGGTTTTGGTTTCAAAAACCATGGAACCAGACTGGCTTGTTATTGTAGCCGAGCTGGTCCGGTTCCTGATTACTATTCATCAAAGCCGGGTCGGGCTTTTTAAGGCTGACTGGGCCGGTTTTCGGGTTAAAACCGGCCCGATCCCATCTCTAAAAAATGTTCTCTAAACTTTAATTACAATCAAATAATCTCCTTGAACTTTTTCTCAACATATGTCTTGCACATGATACCTCCTCTCGTTTTGAACTTTCTACATTTGATGAGACTGAAGAGACACATGCAAGGAAGAAAAAGAGAAAGATATATATATATATATATATATATATATATATATATATATATATATATATATAAAGAGAGAGGGAGAGAGATTCTTTGTGAATTGACTAAAGTATGTAGTTTCGGTGATTGAAGACAATTTTTGAAACACAAAAAGTATATATTTATAGAGTTTGTGGGAGGTGGATTTTGCTCCACAGATAACTGCTTACCTGACCCAAGTAAGGAAATAGTGTTGATGTGTGTTCTAGACTTTCCTGGATGATAGGACCTACAAAATACTGTTGGAGGTGGTTGCGACAAAAGAAGGTCCAATACTCAAGTTAGAAAAAATGATTTAAAGAGAGAAACATACTAAAGAGAATTGTAGAATAGCCTTGTGCAATTCTTGTGTGTTTTGTGTAGAGATATTGAACATATTTGGTTGGTCATCTCTGCTTAGTATATATAGTATGTACCTGTATGACAAGCCTTATTAGAGGGTGTAGAAACCCTAATTTCCTTGTGAAGGTCTCCCAAGATTATAGGGGTTATGGTCAAAGGTTTTTAAAAGAATTTTAGATCCTTACAATTAAAGGAGGTTTAAGTTGTCATGAAAGTTCTCTTCTTAATCGAAAGTGATTATAGAGATTCCCTTCCTTATCAAGGAAGGTTACTCTGGCGGTTAGAGGAGGTTCAAATCTTATATGATTTTTATCTTGACCCCAAAGTGTCATTCGCGAAGAGGTTAGCAATGACCAAGAGAGTGTTTGGTCGAGAGGCAAGCAAGTGACTTACTCGAGAGCGTTTTACTGAGAGGGCTCGGTAAGGAGGCAGGTTGACCGAGAGACCGTTGAACCAAGAGAGTGGCATCGAGAGGATTTGAACGAGAGATCCCCCTTGGTAGTGTATGGGGCTTATGGTAATGAGTTTTTGGTCCATGTACTATCAAGACCCTCTTATCTAATTTAACATATCTAAAGTATTATTGTAAGAAAACTAATTTACAACTCTTAATTACTAGCTAAATATAAACGATTGGTAATTAACTCATTAGATTATCAAGTAAAAATTATTGAAATTTAGTTGTTTACCGACTAATAACTAATTCACACATTTTGGTTATTAGTTAATTGGTAATCGGTTGATATTTTACTATTAAAAATTTTATCAATTAATTATCATTCATTTTCTCACAGTTAGTAAAATTTTCAGTTGGTGATCGGGCTGGTATCTTTGTATGAATATATTTACCAATAAGATTATCATGGTTGAAAAAATATTTTAGTTACTAATTTAACGGGTAATTATTTAACATTGAATCGCCAACAAATTATCAACTGACGATGTATTCACTAGCCATTAAATATTAGTTGGTAATCAATTTGCATTTTAGAGCAAAAAAAACTTACCCAGTGATTATCAACCACCTACCCCAATTGTTAAAGTTTTCAGCTGGTGATTGAGTTGGTACCTTTATGTTAATTCATATACTAACGGATTATCAACAAAATTATTATGGTTGATAAATATTTTAGTTATTAATTTAATCAATAACGGTTTGAATCACCAACAAATTACCGTCTCACGATACACATACCAATTAAATGTTAATCAATAACCCATTGATATTTTAGCATCATAAAGTTTGCAAACTGATTATTAATTACTTTCTTGCAGCTCATAAAGTTTCAGTTGATGATTGGATTGATAACTTTGTGTAAATATATTTACCAGTCGATTACCAATAGATTTATCATTGTTTACAAAATATATTTTGATGATGAACAAAATTAGGTTAGAGTTATAAAAAATTAATTTGGAAATAATTAAAATAAATTTGAGAATGATTAATGTTAATTAACTAAGTTTTAGATAGCAAGAAGTCAACTCACATATGAAATAAGTCGACTTGCTAAATGAAATGAACTCACTGGGCAAAATTGTGAAGTGAGTCAAGTCGACTCACACAGATAACAATTGGACTAGGAGAACAAATAGAAAATAAAAACTAAGTATAAGGCTAAGTCTAAATTGACCTGTCAGAAGCATAGGTCAACCAGAACAATAGAAGAATTAAGAAGACAAATTTAAAATTCTAACGTTTGAAAATTTAAAAGTGTAACAGTCAAATATTATACTAAGTCAACCTATACTATCTATAAGTCAACTTGCATAGTTGAGACTTAGATAATCAATAAAGTTGGAAAACTACAAGTTGACCTGATTAAACAACAAGTTGACCTACCACACACACTCAGAAATATCTGTGGAAAATCAAAACATAAGTTGACTCTCAGAGACTTTAAGTTAACCTAGGACTTAAAGTTTAAAAGAAGCATAGGTTTAAGTCAACCCATCATAAGTACAAGTCAACGTGCATATAATTGACTTAAGGAAATTTTTTGGAAGCTAAAGCACAAGTCGATCTAGGTGTAAGACAAGTTGATATGCCTAAATTCAAATTCTCTAAAAACATAGTGTCATTAAACATGAATCGAACTGAAACAAATATGAGGTGGACATTAAGCACGTGTAATAATTTAGTCTCTCATAAGTAATGGTGCTAGGTTGACTGTTAAGTGCTGAACTGGACTGATGAGGAATATGAGGTGGACAACTGAAATCTAACCTTGCATAATAGCTAGCATGAAATGATGACATGGTAGTGACATCTTAGCTTATTTAACTAACTCCTCATGCTACGTAGGTGAATTGTTGACGTAGCACTGCCACATCATCATTTCTTAGACTTTTTTTAGCCACATCATCGAAATTGATCATATTTTTTAAACATTGTTAAAGAGTCATTAACCACGTCAGTGTTTGAAGCTCTTTAATTTAGTGTGAGAGAGATAGAGAGGTAGAGTAGTTGAAAATATATTAGAGAGAAAGAGAAATTCAATAGTTTATGTCCTTTCAGGGAGATAGAGAGTTATTAGTTTATTTCATTCAAGGTAGAGCAAGAGAGATAAACTGAGAATCTCAGTGGTTATCTCTATTCTGATTAAAGTGAGTTATGGTCCTGATAGTGGGTTGTAATTTTTTATTAACTACGATGGATCATACAATGGGGTTGTGAATCTTCATGAGTTGTAGTAGATCAAACAATCAGGTTGCAGGAGTAATATGAGACATAAAATCTAACTTCCGGACTACTTCGTGTTTTTGAGCATGTGTTTGTATATGACCTTTTCTTGTTGACTAAATTAGTGTTTAAAAATAAAATAAAATTTTAAAGGGTTTTGAAATAAATTATGGGTTTGAATCAAATTAAGGTTTTGATTTTAGTTATAGCTGAATTAAATTTGACATTCGAATCAAATTAAGATTTCAAATTAAATTAGGGTTTTGAATTAAATTAGGATTTCGAATCATATTGGGATTGCAAATTAAAATAGGGTTTCAAATCAAATTAGGGTTTTGAATAAAATTAGGAAATGAATTAGGGTTTTAAAATAATGTTTTAAATTTAATTGGGTTGGACCTAAAATAGTGCTTTGAATTAGGGTTCTTAAATAATAAAATTAGCAGAAGGAATAACTAGTTAGCAAATAAAATAAATTAGATTTTGATTTAGAATTAAATTTATATTCTGAATTTTGAACTCAATGAATTTAGGAACTAATGTAATGATAATTTTATTTATTTTTATCAGTTCACACATGAGTTCTATCACATTTATTACTGCAATCCGTCATGGGATAAAATTGTGGGATTAAATAGATATGAGAATAGTATGTTAACACAATTTGATAACTATGATTGGGGTAAAATATCTCTATTTGAATTACAATATATGACAAAGGAATTAGGTTATTAAAAAACAATGTAAGGTTATGAGTACATTCGCATAGAGATAGTATGCGTCATATTTTAACTGATGATGTTATTTGGATAAAAAGAGTAAAGATGAAGATGTTGATTTCTATACGGAACATAGTGTAGATGAGGGTACACTAGTAGAGAATTCTGATCTCCTTCTAGATAGTGAAGATGCCAATATGCATGAGAGTTGTCAGAATGAGGAGGTTAGGGTGAATAAGAATTGTTAGAATGAGGATATTAGGGTAAATGAGAGTTGTCAGACTTAGGAGATTAGAGAAAATAAGAGTTGTCATGAAAATAAGCATTAAAATAAGGAGGCTGGGAAACATGTTGACGATAGTGAGGGTTTGGAGAGTGATCCTAAAGAGTATGATGATGATAGTGAGGCTGATAGTGTCTTAAGCATTAGGTTTAAAGAGAGTGATCCTAAAGGTGAGGATCTAAACCTGTTTAAAGTTCTAGTTGACCAACCTAGGCAAGATAGGGTCAATTCCCCTATACTAATGTGTGAAATGTGGAATTTAGAGACTAGGAGGACTATACTGGGGATGATGAAGAGGACTTACAATACAATATCCATGAAAAAAAGAGTGATGATGAAAACATTCAGCCACAAATATAGAAAGTTAGGTATAAGGAGTTCAAGAAAGACTGCAACCCTAAATTCATGGAGTTCATGTAAGGGCAACTTTTTGAGAGTTTGATTTTTTTTTTTTAAGAAGTGTTAAGGATTATGTTATTTGTAATGTGAATAACTTAAGATTTTTTTTAAAAAAATGATAAGGGGATGGTTAGAACAGGATGTGTTGAGGGGAGTGACTGGTAGGTCTTTGCAAAAAAACTACATAGACATGAAAAACCAACTCTCTTAGTCACTTATAAGCCTAATTGTACTTGTGCAAGGAGTTGGAAAAATAAATATGCAAGCAAACTAGTTAGGAAAGTGTTGGAGGCAGGATTTACTCCACAGATAACTATTCTATTAACCTGAGCAGGGCATCGGTGTTCACTAGTCTTCTAGGCCTTCAAGAGGGATGTGACCTGCAAATACTCGCAGGATCCGATGGGAGAGATTATGATACTTAAGTCAAAAGGAGCGATAATAAAAGAATGAGAAACAGACTGAAGAGAGATGTATAATAACCCTGTGCAATCTTTGTGTGATAAGTATCGAGTTAATTGACGTATCTTTTTGGTTGCCTATACTAAATATATATAGCGTGTATGCATTGCAAGTCTCATATGCAATTAGGAGTGTAGAAACTTTAGTTTTCTTGTAGAAAGATTACTGAGAATTTTTTAAGATTACAAAGACTGTAGTCAAAAATCTTTAAGGGATTTAGAATCTTATTGATTAAGGGAGGTTTACATCAAATTAAGGAAGGTTTTGATTTGTAAGAGATTTCTTTCCTTACCGGATGATCACTTGTTAGACTAGTATAATGGAAATTATTTATGTATTAATGAAAGTATTTAACAAAGAGTGGGAGCAACTGAGAGTTTCAGAGGCCGAGAGTTAGAACGACTGAGAGGGTTAGGTAATGAGAGAAGGGATACTTTGGCCAAACGAGAACCGAGGGTGTAAGAATGTTTATTGTTTATCGAGAAAAGTTTGTGGGCTCTGTGATTGTAGGCCTACTGAGGTTTAATAATAATGGGCCTTTAGACCATATACCATTATTTGCTCCCCACTCCTAATGTCATTTCATAGGAAGGGCATTTGGAGTAGAAGGGCATTTGGAGTAAAGTTAAAGCTAAAGAATCAAGAAACTGAATTAGCATAAAAGCAAAGCAGTTCAAGTAAGTGAAAGGACCTGATGATGAATATTAAATGCAATAAATATAGGTGGGTTTGAAAAATTATGGAACAATAAAAACTTAAGAGTGATGTGTAGATAAGTGTGAAGGATAGAAGGCTGTGGCATTAAATGTGAGATACGATGTTTGAACTTCGAAGCTTATCGCTTTGGTTATTAAGAATCTCATTCAATACAACTTCTTGTTGTTATAAATAATAAAGAGTAGTTGTTGGATGTTCATCAATCCGTGGTGTGAGATCAAGTTATATTTGGGTTTTGAAAAACAGAGGGAGTAAGGGTGTTTTATATGGTGATCCTTTTACATCCCGCCAAGTGGGATGCTTCAAAAAGCTCTCTGTGCAGTGAGATTCTATGGTTATAGAGAGGTTTTGTGAACTGTTGATACGAGATTCTATCAATAGCGTAACTACCAATACAAGGTACTATCACAACATTTGGAAACCCAATACCATGATAGCTCACATTGGTGTTTTAAGCAACCTTGTATTAGGTGCTTCACTAGTCCAAGTGGAGATGTTCCCCACTTGCAAGGTCGTATGGAGACGGCCAGCCACTAGGTGCAATAGGTGGCTTAGTGTTATCATTACTTGGGGTGTGGAATGAAGAGAATAGGGGAACCAAACCAAATATGTGAAGGTGGAGTTGGGAGAACAAACCTATTCGTTAAGGCTATGATTCAAGACAAAGAAGTATTTTAAAGATGAGTGCCTTCTCTTTCTCCGCAATTTCCACCTTGTATATTTTGTTCCCTTTGTATTTTTCACTTCCCAACTTCTATATTCTCAATGTGTAAACATTATGTTGTCTTCTCTTCCACTTGTATGAATTTTGATTTACTCTGTAAAGATGTTAATAGATAAATATAAAAGTCATTTTCTTGCACTTGATGTTCTCGTTGCTCTATTCTGTTGATAAGCTCAGATGTCTAACTTTTTAATTTCTTGCTGTATGAATTTCATCACAATCGAGTTTCTTTTTGAGAAGCTTAGATTATGGTATCGGGAGCCAAACTTAGCTTGTGTATTTGTGTCTGTCTGCCAAAAGGCTATAGCGAAATCTTGTTGTGATCTATAAGAGGTACTGAATCGGAAGTGAAAGTGTAGATCCCCTTTAGGGTGCATAGCTGAGGGAGTATGAGAGGGTGTGGAGCCCTTCAAGGCATATAACCAAGAGAGTGGGAGAGAGGGTATGGAGCCCTTTAGGGCATAGGGCCGTGAGAATGAGAGGAAGGTGTGGAACCCTTTAAAGCATAGAGTCGAGAGAGTGTGAGAGAGGGTACGGAACCCTTTAGGCATAAAGCAGAGAGAGCGGACTGTGTTTATCCGATTGGGAGTTACATCACATATTAACAACATGTTTTAAGGCGTAGAGCTGAGAAAGTGTGAGAGAGGGTGCGGAACCCTTTAGGACATAGAGTCGAGAGAGTAAGCCATGTCTACCTGATCGGGAGTTATATCCTATATTGATGACACGTTTGAGATGTAGAGTCGAGAGAGTGGATCGTGTCTACCTGGTCGAAAGTTACATACTGTATTTTGATTATGCGTTTTGAGGCATAAAGCCAAGAGAGTGCCGTGTCTACCCAGTCGAGACTTGCATCCCGTATTAACGATACGTTTCGAGGCATAAAGCCGAGAGAGTGAGGACCTGCAAAAGTTGAGCAAAAGACTAGGAGATTTTTAGTGCAAGGGCCTAAGCTACTTGTTATTCCATTGATAGATGATGGTTTACACAGAGGAATAATCTTATTGCTTGATAGATTAAAAAATGACAAGTATCGATACTAGTGAAAGTGATAAAAATTATTGATAATAGATGCATAAGTTCTCGACATTCCATGTTCTGGGTATAGCAGAATCGTCTCAGTTGTTGAGACAATACATCCCCGGGCAAATTACCGAACGGATTTGGTAGCGGCTTTCCTAGTTCGTTGTGAGTTTGTTCCCGGGCTGGGGTTGTCCTGTAGCTTCAACTATTTGGAGAACTAGGTCTCCTAGTTTGAATGTTCTAGTTCTAACTCTCCTGTTATAGTACCAGGTCATTTGCTATTGACAAGCTGCCATTCAAGTGGATACAGTATCTCACAGTTCTAGAAGAAGGTCCAGTCATTCACATAGAGTGAGCTCATCCAATTCTAATTGATATTGGTCTACATATAATCAATTAATCCCAATTTCCACTAGGATAACATCCTTACATCTGTAAGTAAGGCTTAATGGAGTCTAGTTGGTGGCTTTATGGGGCATAGTTCAGTATGCCCAAAGGATTTTGGGGAGTTCATCTACCCAAAGTCCCTTTACTTCTTTTTGGGCCTTTTTGAGCCTGTACAAGATTGTTCTGTTAGTCACTTCAGTGAGGCCATTCATTTATGGGTAGGCGACGAAGGTGAAGTGGTGCTAGATTTCGAGCTTACTACAAAATTCTCCGAAACCTTTGTTGTCAAACTGTTTTCCATTGTTGGTGATGAAAATGTAGGGTAGGCCGAGTTGGGTGACAATGGATGTCCATATAGAAGTTTGTATTTTATCGGTTGTGATTTGGGCTAGAGGTTCATGATTTGAGCTAGAGGTTTGGCTTCTACCCACTTAGTGAACTAATCTATAAAACCGAAACCTAATGTTTATTTGTACTAATGTATCCTACAAGGTGAATTTTAGAAGTGTAAATTTAATTCATGAAACAAAATGAATTAAAAAATGGAAATTGGATCTGGTTTGAACTAGAGGTGAAACCCAAAAAAGAAAAGAAAAAAATTTGGAGTCCAATTCTTTGAACCCATTATGGAGGCCAATCTTTAAGATAAAAATCTAGACATCAGAACCTAATTTTGGAGTTCAATTATTGAATTAACCCATACAAGTTTCCTACCCATATTTTTGTATTCCTTCCATTTGTTTTTGCTCTTTTTTTCATTGGCAAAAAAAGTTTAGAAAGTCAAAGAAGCATTTAAGGGTTGTATTAAATATAAGACATGTGTTTGGTGTAGCTTAAAGAAAGAAAAGAAGAGTTGTGTGTGTGTGAGACCACAAATGTGAAAGGCCCATATTCTTGAACCTTCTTAAATGTAATTTTGTGTTGTATGTGGGACCGAGAGAGAGAGAGAGAGAGAGAGAGAGAGAGAGAGAGAGAGCACTTCTCTACTTCCAAACCCTAGCCATGAGTTCTATTTCCTTCCCCCCACAAAACCACCTCAAAATTTATCAAAATCAACATTTAAAGAAATAAGTTATCTCTATCTATGTATACCTTATAAATAGTCTCTAGGAAGCATAAAATGTTGTGAAAAGTTTCTAGATCAAGCTAAAAATATTAAGAGAACAAGGAGGCTGAGTAAGTAAAATAAGAAGTGAACTTGAGAGTCTCTTAAAGCAAGTACAAGGTAAGATATAAATTCATGATTTAGGGTTTTGATTTATGGTGAATAGCATGCTCAATGATCTAAACTTACATGAGTATTGGAAGTGTTGGAATAAGATGAAACCTTAGATTATTTTTTACAAGTTGGAAATTTGTAGAAGTTGTGATCTTTTAGTCATAACTACTTCTGCACATAGGCAAATCGAGTGAGTTTTCTTCTTAAGAAACTAGACTTCTAGATCTTGAAAATGACATTTGATCGCTGGATTCTGATGAGAATTAGATTCTTAATGATTTTTCAAATTGATGCATTTTATAAAGGAATACTCTATTTCTACCCTGTTTCAACTAAGAACTTTGCTTTAATTTCTAGATATATTCCAGGCTGAATTAACTAAACTCTAAATACCAAATTTGTAAATCTAAATCTTATCTTTAATTTAAAACTTGAGTCACGTGATTTAGATACGCGTAGTGAAAGTTATGGTCATTTTTCCGTGACTACGCAAATTGGAGTTATGCAATTAGGGTAAACACATAATAGACTTACATGTTCTTCTGTGATTGGAATGGATCTAAATTATAAATATAAAAATTATTATTTTATGTCTACTTTTCAAGTAAAAGTTAGAATTTTGGCAATATGAAAATTTTAATTCGAGATATGATTATTTTTCTAAGACATATAGATGTAGAAAGGGTTATTTCTCAAATTGGCGTTTTTTGAAAAAAAAAAATTCCTCAAATGGTGTGATTTTTTTGGGAATTCCAAAACTGGTGATTTTGCGATTCTCAATCGCGACTTCACCAATTTTTTTTCTTTACAATTGTATATAAAAAAAAAAATCAGAAAGCGATACCGGCAGTGGCGCTTTAGAAAACGCCACTGCCAATCTCACTTTCAACGAGATTGGCGCCTCTCATGCTTTTTTTTTTAATTTTTAAAATAAATATTATTATTATTATTAAAATATGTAAATATTAAATAAAAATTTTATTAATTAAAAATTTTTATTAACTTCATTTTTATTTTTGAAAAAACTTAAAACTAATAAAATTAAATATTAACCAATATTATTAAAAATTATGAATAAATTAATTAAAAAAAAATTGTTTTTATATTTTGAAATAAAAACTCTTATTATTATTATTATTATTATTATTATTATTATTATTATTCTTCTTCTTCTTCTTCTTCTTCTTCTTCTTCTTCTTCTTCTTCTTTAAACATGTAAATATTAACAAAAATTTTTATTAACTTCATTTTTATTTTTGAAAAAACTTAAAATTAATAAAAATTAAATATTAACCAATATTATTAAAAATTATAAACAAATTAATTAAAAATGAAAAATTGTTTTTATAATTTGAAATAAAAATTATTATTGTTATTATTATTATTATTATTATTATTATTATTATTAAAACATGTAAATATTAATAAAAATTTTTATTAACTCCATTTTTATTTTTGAAAAAACTTAAAATTAATAAAAATTAAATATTAATCAATATTATTAAAAATTATTAACAAATTAATTAAAAATGAAAATTTGTTTTTTAATTTTGAAATAAAAACTATTATTGTTATTATTATTATTATTCTTAAAAAATGTAAATATTAATAAAAATTAAATATTAAACAATATTATTAAAAATTATAAACAAATTAATTAAAAATGAAAAATTGTTTTTATATTTTGAAATAAAAACTATTATTATTATTATTATTATTATTATTATTATTAAAACAAATTAAATATTAACCAATATTTAATTTTTATTAATTTTACGTTCATACAAAAATAGAAGTGGAGTTAATAAAAATTTTTAATTAATAAAATTTTTTATTAATATTTACATGTTTTGATAATAATAATAATAACAACAATAATAGTTTTTATTTCAGAATATAAAAACAATTTTTCATTTTTAATTAATTTCTTTATAATTTTTAATAATATTGGTTAATATTTAACTTTTATTAATTTTAAGTTTTTTCAAAAATAAAAATGGAGTTAATAAAAATTTTTAATTAATATTTACATGTTTTAAGAGTAATAATAATAATAATAATAGTTTTTATTTCAAAATATAAAAACAAATTTTCATTTTTAATTAATTTGTTTATAATTTTTAATAATATTGGTTGATATTTAATTTTTATTCATTTTAAGTTTTTTCAAAAATAAAAATGGAGTTAAAAAAAATTTTTAATTAATAAAAATTTTTATTAATATTTACATGTTTTAAGAATAATAATAATAATAATAATAATAATAATAGTTTTTATTTCAAAATATAAAAACAATTTTTCATTTTTAATTAATTTGTTTATAATTTTTAATAATATTGGTTAATATTTAATTTTTATTATTTAAAGTTTTTTCAAAAGTATAAATGAATTTAACAAAAATGTTTAATTAATAAAAGGTTTTATTAATATTTACATATTTTAATAATAATAATAATAATAAAAATTTTTATTTCAAAAATTAAAAACAAGTTTTCATTTTTAATTAATTTGTTTATAATTTTTAATAATATTGGTTAATATTTAATTTTTATTAATTTTAAGTTTTTTCAAAAATAAAAATGAAGTTAATAAAAATTTTTAATTAATAAAATTTTTATTAATATTTACATATTTTAATAATAATAATAATAATAATAACAATTTTTATTTCAAAAATAAAATAAAAAAAAACAGCATGGGGTAGCGCCAATCTCGCTGAAAGCGAGATTGGCAGTGGCGCTTTTAGAAAGGGCCACTGCAGTGTCGCTTTCTAATTTTTTTTATACAATTGTAAAAAAAAAAAAAATTGGTAAAGTTGTGATTGAGAATCGCAAAATCACCAGTTTTGGAGTACCTAAAAAAATCTCACCATTTGAGGAAAATTTTTTCCAGAAAACCCCATTTTGGGAAATAACCCGATGTAGAAATGAGCATTAAGTATAATTTGATGATTGTCTTAGGAATAGAGATATATTTTCCATTTGCACATAAAGTATTTAGCTTCTTGGTAACATTGAATAAATGTTTAATCTGAATTCTATGTTGTGATCTATATAATATTTAGGCAAAAGTCTTTCGAACAAGAATAGAGTTGAGAACCTGAATTAGTTGGAGTGCGCACCCTCCTCAAATTGTGAGTGAGACTTTTATGTCTTGTTTAATGAGAAATAATTTTATGTATTTTGAAAATCTTATTTTGAAATGTGGTTTTATAATTCAGTTTGAGTGTAGTATGTTCTCTTGAAGTGGTGATATTGGAAATGTGAAATTGGCATTTAATACCATATGATTTACATTGCTTGGTTGATTGATGTTTATTGAAACAAAGACAAATATGAGTTGCGAATTAGTTTTGGAATTTAATTACGAATGAAAATGATGTTTTATGGTGACCGATTGTTTATACAACTGCTGTGGTTTATTACTCACTCATGACTGGCTAGAGTAAGAGTGGTATGAGCAGAGCCGGATTATAGATTGGGGTAGTGTGATGTGGGGGTTCACCTACCCAAGTTTTTGATTAGGTAGTTATAAGTCATCAATTGTGATATCCAAGTCAATACCAAGAATAAGACATTTTTGGAAAAATGAATGAATAAAAAATCCTTTGGTGGATCTAATCTTTGACCTGGACCAAGGTCTTAGATGAGAAAATATATTTTCAGTAGTTCCAAGATTTTGAATGAATTGCAATCCATTTAGAATATTCATTTTTATATTCATTTTGAAATAACCATTTTGATACAAAGAGAAATGTTTTCTTTATTTTGAATGTATTGATTGTCAATAGTTTGTAAATACATTTGTGAACTTGCGAATACTTTTATAATGATAAAATGAAATTTGTTGATAATAGTTTTAGAATATAATCACACTCATACTCATTGACATGTACATAGATTTCTCACTCACTGAGTACGATTATACTCGCCCTATCTTTTTCTCTCATACTTTCATGTTTGTAGCAACTAAGTGCAGATAGATGATCTTCTAATGCGATTTGAGAGATATATCTCGGTTGAACCATATACTTTATGTGAGGTAGTTCTATTTTGGTTTATTTAGCTGTAGACGGATTCATGGAGAAGGTTAATAGAAGCTGAATTTTGTTGTATTATGAATTACTTATAAAAGATTTATTACTTTTGTATATGTACATTCTTATTTTTATTGGTTAATTGTGTTAAAGTTATTAGAACTTTACATATCTCATTTTGAAAGAGGTCTTATGGATAATGATTTATGATTAGAGAGAATTGGACGAGAATTGAATTTAGGTTGATGATAGATTAGTCTTGTAGAGTCTTGGAGTGCGTGTTAAGGTTGCATATAGTTCGAGACAGCACGACGGTTGTTACGTACTCTGGTCTAAGAACTGGGGCATGGCAATTTCATTGGTATCGTTGGCAGGGGAAGTGGATCAGCTATACTAGCACTCCAAAAAAGGTTAAGGATTTGTAGTGGAACGAGTTTATAGTAAACTTTATCCCTCTATTCTTTCACCAACTAAATTCAGTATAATAAAGTTAGTTGTATTTTTATTAATTGCAGTGGATGTTCAGGTGAGATGAAATAGAGGAGGATGAAGTGAAATGAATTTTTCACAAGAAAGTTGGAGATTATATACGAGGTATTATGAATAAAGCAAAAAAAAAAAAAATCAGGAAAAGCATGCTTTTGTTATAGAAGACAATTGGACTGAAAATAAAGAGGCATTGGGAAACAGAAAAGAACAAGCAAAAAAGTGAACAAAATAGGAAGAATCAAGCTTCTAATTCTGGTGAGGGGTCTGCCACATATGTGGGGAGTTCTATTAATGTCACCGAGCATTGGAAAAAGAATGGTGAGTGTGTTAAACACATTACACTTAAAATTAATTCAATTACTCATTTAAACTTTCTATTGATCGAACTAAGTACTTATATAATTTACTGATACTTCATATCTTATTTATTTCACTATGATACTGCTATTATGTTTTCCATCAGACATTAGTATGTTTAAAAGTAGTGCATATAGCAACTTACTTATGAATGAAAATTAATGCTGATCTTAGTACAAAGCTTATCAGTGACATTTTTTTATATTTATATTATGTAGGCAACTGAAATGGGAATCAAACCTTCATATACAGCTATGTTTAAATGGACATTTCAGAAAAATGATATGAAATGGATCGCTGAGCAAGCTAAAACTATTAAGGTGCATAAGAGGATGCTTTGAACTTTATGGAAAATAAAATGCTAAGTGTTTTTGATATTAATGGTATTTATATATAGGAATTCATGTGTATTTTCATCCTTATTATTATTGTAGGAAAATATGATAAATTTCTAATGGCTTGTTTTAGTAGTGATGATGGTGTTGTTTCCTCTAGGCCATCAGTTGATAATATAGCATTGTGCGTGTAGGCGTCTGGCAGCATAAAAAAAGAAAGAATATTCGGGATGGGGTCTTTGTCAAGACTATGTACAAATACTGGTGCAAGTTTATCCATCAATACAGCTACTTTAAGGGGAACACGACTTGAGAACCAAATGACTAAAGAATTAAGCTAGTTGAAAATTTTATTGGTAGGGAAGGATGAACAAATAAGAGCGGTCAAAGAGCAACATAAAACTCTCAAGTCATAAAAAGGTGAAGAAATAAGAGCCATCAATGGGCGATTCATGTCACTGGAGTCTCAGACACAGTTCATATTGTAACACCTCAATCTCACTCACACTCAGGTTCCTCCTTGCCTACCTCCCACTAATTAACCAAGTCATGGCCCTATTGATAACCTTCTAGATGTTGAGCAGGATAATGATGATTAGATTATTGATGATGGTTTCATTTATTGGTGTATGTTTATTAACTGTATGTTTATTCTGGATTTGAATACTTCTAATCATGGATATTTATGTATTTTGGATATATATATTTTTTGTTTTTGTAGTTTTGACTTTTGTTAATGAATGTATATTTATGTTGATGTATTTTTTTGTTTAAGATTTCTGTCTAAATGATTAAATTTAATTTTGTGGCTAAATGTATAGATGAGGATTTCATGTGGATATAGTTAAGGCTGGATGATTTTGTGTGGATCTTGTTTAAGGTAGGATTTCATATGGCTGATTAAATTCAACACTCCAAAATTTTTAAGTTAGGAGAAGTTGTGGTTAGTACTCAAAATTGTTCTTCCTTAAGTTGATGTTATGGCTTTAATTGCACTAGAAAAAGAAATTGTGAATGATAACCAATAGAGTGATATATCCTACATCAGATATCACAATCACAGAAGTTATGAAGAGATCTGCAGAAGAGATTACTTATATGATTTTGAGGATATGGCTTGAGGCTTTGTGCAAAGGTATGTTTGCATCTTTGCATACTGACTAGTAGAGGTATGAAGCTAATGGAATAGAACTACGTCTATGAAGTAGAATCTAGCAAATATATGGACAAATGTCTTACATGCATTTTGTTGTTGTTTATGTAGGCTCCATTTTCTAAAGTTTTTTGGAGAAGATTATTTGTGCATTGGAATATTTTGGGTGTTCTCTGCCATGTTAGGGGGTCTTCTCATGCATTAATGCTCAATTTGATGGACATCTTGACTGCTTTTCAGAGAAGCGGAGTAATCTTCTAATTTGTCATCTAAGAGTGGTAGGTAACTTCTGGTGTTCAGCTACAAACCTATACATGTACATTACTACTTCTCTCTTTTTTGGGAGTATCTATTGTAGAACTGCTAGCATTCATCTTCACCTTAATCACAACAATTTTAATCGCTTTCAAGCTACTCTTAGTGCTTTGAAATGTTCAGATTTTGAGATTTTAAAATGGAAAAATTTTTGACAGGTGTTGTAATAATAGGAAGTTGAAAAGAAAATAAAGAAGTTTCTGATTGGTTTTGATGAATTTCATTTTCTGGGTTCCTCTGTAGTTTATGGTCACTTGTTTATAAGTTTAATTGCTTATATTTATTAATTTCATTTTTAATTGTGTATTTTCCAACATTGGCATTCATATGGGGATTGCGACAACTTATAAGAGGGTGACTAACATGTGGAATATCAAATCGTGTGAAAAGGGATATGGTAGGAGAACTCTTTCTCTTTATTATCATTTTAAATTTTGTGAATTTGTTAACCATTCTAAAAGGGTCAAATGGAGGGAGGTGTTTGAATGATTTTGTATCTTAACATTTTCTTTTTCACTCTTCATTTTTGTCCTTGTATCCCTTTTTTTCGTTCAGATACTGGGAACTGCTACATGATGAATTAGAACTACTGCATAATGATGTTATATGTTCTATCTCACAAAAGTAATATGCCATAATCATTGTTCTAAATTAGATTGGCAAAAATATTAGTTTACTGAAAATAAAATCTCCAATTGGAAAGTTTAGTTTTTATAAGTTTGAGTTGCGTATGTGAATTTCTCATTATGTTATGTAGTGGCGGCTGTACATTATTGTATGCCCCACCCATGAGCATTAACTTGCACGTGTACATGATGCGTTAAATAAGTTTGTCAGATAGCAC
This sequence comes from Dillenia turbinata, assembly GCA_037126225.1. NCBI lineage: Eukaryota > Viridiplantae > Streptophyta > Magnoliopsida > Dilleniales > Dilleniaceae > Dillenia > Dillenia turbinata. The sequence continues at coordinate 4,314,314 of JBAMMX010000010.1, read as the reverse complement.
AACTATCTTATCTTACTGCACTGAGACTTATGCCCTGAGCTATTTTATTTTCATGCCACTGGTTCGGCCCCCTTGGCATCTTTACTGGCAAATGAGTAACTCCTCCCTAAAAATTGTCGTCTTAAGTGGAAGTAAATACCCTTGCCTGTAAGAAGTTTTGTTGGGGGCCATGATCAACCTGATCCATATTTGGTTTATGCACCACTTAACTAGAATAACATTTTCACAATCATTTCCATTGAAGAGCCTATCTATTGAACATATTTCAACCTCCTCCTTGGTCAATTTATTCTTAGGTTGCTTATAGTACAAAGTTATAGACCAAGTTATTCAGGCAAGAGTGGAGCATTGGAAACTTACAGATTGTTTCTTTATTATGTTGGTTTGCTTAAGATCTTTTCTATACAATGTGGTGAATATAAGAGGTCTCTTTTCTGTATTCACAAATATTCTTTGATTATTAGTACAAGTGGTTATTGTAAAGTGAGTATTAGTTTAGTAGAGTTGAAGTCTTATGAAATCCTTGTTGAATTTCTGCAGACCCCTTATTTGGCAAGCCTGAATCTGGTTCAAGATATGAGGCAAAGCTGGAGAGATATTTTTAGCGATTGTGTGGATTTAAATGATTTCACAAATGTGGGGCTAAGATGCTTATGAAACTTCAATAGTCAAAGGTGTACTGTCAAGATCATAATATATATTTTTTTGAATAATGCTCTCTATATTATGTTAATACTGATCTATTTGTTTGAATAATTCATTTAGTTTATAAGACAATTGTTTCTTTTTGTTACTTTACATATGTAATGTCCTGAACATCAGGTACACTCTGCCGTGTCTTGTATTTCTTTAGTTTGGAGATTGACATTGAAGGTGCTCTCTCTCTCTCTCTCTCTCTCTCTCCCCCCCCCAAGTTTTTTTTTTCTTTTTTTTATTGTGTGGTTGAAGATTTCATGCAAATATAGTTTAACGCTAGATGATTTCGTGTGGATATTATTTAAGGTAGGATTTCATGTGGCTGATTAAATTCAACAATAAAAAATTTCTTTCGAAGCATAAAAAAATCCATCATAAAATTCGTGGCTAAAAATCCATTGCAAAAGTTTTCGCTAATATTTCATCGCTAAATTCATCGCTAACCGATAATCAAAATATTCTTTGCTAAATTTGTGGCTAAAAATTCATTGTTAAAATCATGACTAAAATTCCGTCATGAAATTCGTCGCAAAATGCAAAGTCCGTTGCTATATTCGTGGCTAAAAAATCTATCGCAAAATGTCCGTTACTAAATTCATGGCTAAAAATCTATCGCAAAATATCCATCATTAAATTCATTGCTAAAAATCCGTCACAAAATTCATCTCAAAATATCCATCACTAAACTCGTGGCTAAAAATCTGTCATAAAATTCATCGCAAAAGATCCATCGCTAAATTTGTGGCAAAAGATTCGTCGCTAAATTTGTTTCTAATTTGCGATGAAGTTTGCCACATAAATTTTTTGTCGCAAAATTTTGTGATGCCATATTAGCCACGAATTTTTTTTCGTCGCAAATCTTTTTTGCAACGAATTTTCTTCATTTTTTCATCATTAATTCCATGGCTAATATGATTTTTTGTAATGATCGATAGACTTTCAACAGAAATGATTAATCTGCTATCTTGCATATATATGCTTTGAGGATAGATATTTTCATATGTACTATTTCCTATGAAAGATAATAAATTATATACTATGATCATGTTTTACGAAAATTTGTGAGCATGGCTTATAAATTTTCTTTTTTCAAATATGAATTGAGAATGTTTATCTAAGTATATGATTTGAACATTCTGATAAAAATGCATGCCTATATGATCATGATTACATTTGAAAAGATGTGTTCTTACTTCACATGATTCAAATATTTTGTTTATTTGAGTGGGAGGTTTTAAATTGGAAGAATTAGAACAATTTTATCTAAAATTTATTGAATTTTGTAGTTTTAAATTAAAATTCGTAATGATGATATATTAAGATCATAAATGATGATTGAGAACATAGTGAATTTTGATTCTATACCTAATATTGACTTGTCATAAATATTAATTTTGAAGTACAAAATTGTTTGTATGACATGAGCATTAGTATTAGTGTCCACCCTCTTAAAATCTAGACCATAGTATTGAACTCTATTATTACGGGTTTGCATAGAGGTGACAAATTGAATAGCAACAATTATGAGATATGATGCCATTAAATATGATATGTGCTAGAAGAACATGTCTTGGGAGGTATCAACTATGTCATACAAGATCATAGCATGGGTAGTACTACTCAGCACAGAAGAGATTAAGATTCTTACTAGACGTAAAAAAATAGAGATTCCATTGCTCAAGCAATCTTAGTAAGCTTTGTGGTTAATAACATGATCCTTGAGTGTGAATGATAAATGACTTCTAATGACATCTGTGTGTACCTCAAACAACATATGAGGGTCATGTTTGACATGATAAGAGAGTTGAAGTCAGTTGGTCATGTCTTATCCGATAAACAAAAATTTCAAGCCTGGATTTAATCCCTTCCTAATCAGTGAGAGTACCAAAAAGTCAATTTGACATACAATGATAGTGTGAAAACTTTCATGGATACTACTCGCCATGTTGATCTTAAGGATGAGCGGCTTGGTGCTGCAAGATTCATAGCTGAAGCTTTTGTTACAAAGTTTAGTTTCAAGAGAGCCTTGTGCTCTAAGTGATAGAGGAATCAGAACAAAGCTGAAAGGCGAATAAATATGGATCACAAAAAAACAGACGCAGATACTTTAGAAAGAAACGAGATAAGAATAAGTGAATTGTTACAATTGCCAAACTCTTGGTCATTTTGCTCGTGAATGATCCGAGCTAAAAAAGTTAGCATCTGAAAACGTTTCTTTTTGTAAGACATACATCTCTATACTATTTTATTGGCTGAATCTTATCCTATATGGATAATAGACTTGGGAGCCATAGACCATGTGACTAGAGACTGATGTGTTTGTGAATTTTCGTTGAGAGATTTTTTGGTATAAAATAGATCTACGTGGGGGACAATGCAAGAGTGAAGGTTAAACAAGTTGGCACTTGTAAACTATAGTTATATAGTTGTTGAACTCTTATTCTATATGATGTTCTTTACGTGTCAAAAATTCGACGTGTTCTTATTCTTTTTGTAGTTTGGCTATATTCTGAACTCTCAAAGAGAAAGGGTTAATACGTATTTGAGTGACATGTATTTTGGTTCTAGACAACTTGTAAATGGCTTTCTGGTTTTGCAATGCGATAGACGAATATTTAATTATTGTATTGAACATTGTCTTTTTGGCAAAAATGATGAGAGAACCATTTGAAAAAATCATACGGGCTGAATTTCAATTATTGTTAGTTCATTCGGATATTTGTGATTAAATGAATTGAAGGCTAAATATAGAATTTTGTATTTCATTCATTTATAAATGATTTCACATGATTTGACCATGTCTATTTGATTTCTCACAAGTCTAAAGCACATGAGTGCTTTAGACAAAATCAAACATTTGACCATTCCTTACACACCTTAGCAGAGTGGTGTTATAATGAGAATGAATAAGTTATTGTTAGATATGACAAGATCTATGATGGCGCAGACTAATTTGTTGATTTCCTTTTGGAGAGATACCTTGTTGAGTATAGCCTATATTTTGAACAAAGTGTCTTGAAAATTAGTAACAATGATACCATACGAACTTTAGACTAGTAGAAAATCATGTCTGAGTGACTCAGACCTTAGGGGCTGACTGTATATATTCTAGAGTTTTCCAATAATTTTGAAATATTGGGTCCCATGGAAGAAAATGTATCTTTGTAAGATACTTGGACCAGTCTAAATATTATGTGTTCATTGGTGAATGAGAAATGATATTATAGTAGAAATTAAATCACGGAATATCACATTTTTGGAGAATAAATTTCCTTTGTAAAACCTGAAACTAATGTTTAGTTCCATGAATAACTTGTAAGCTATAATATGAATTTTGATTTTGTAAATTTGAACCATAAAATTTGATAAATTAAGAAATAAAAATTGGGATTGGAGTGAATAAGTGGTGAATCCCAATTCATAAAGTTCAATATTGAAGCCCAAATCCAATTAGCTATCCAACCCATAAAATCTAAATTTTGACCCACACTTGAGTTTAATTATAGAGTCCAAAACTTATGATAAAGTCCACCAACAAACCCAAATTCTTGGAGTCCAATAACATGAACCCACCTTGAAACCCAACATTCGAGTAGAAGCCCATTAGCATGTCCAACATGTGAATTGAAGAGCATAAAGTCTGGTCCAACATTTTTGCCTTGTTAGCTCACTTTTCTTTCATATGTTAACAAAATATAAAGAAGGCCAAAAGCATTTAAGTGTTCCATTAAGGGTGGGACAAGTGTGAGGTGTTGAATTGACTTAAAGAAAGAAAAAAGAGACATATTAGTGTTAGTGGATATACATGGATGTGAGAGAGAGAAGACTTTAATCTAGAAATTTCTTGGCTATGTTATTGGGAAAAACCGTGAGAGAGAAAAAGAGAGAAAGAGAAAGAGAGGTAAAGAATGCTCTTAGAAATTTTATTTTCTTCACATTTCTTCTCCTTCTTTTGATACTATTTGAATTATCCAAACAACATCTGAGATTTCTTAAGCTTCCTAGAGCCATTTCCAACCTACTCTAACCATCTGTAAGTTGAAAGGAAGTGGATGTTTGAAGATCATCAAGTTTGGTGAATAAATTTATCATTTGGAGTGATTTAGTTGGTTGCTTGAAGGACTCTTAAAGTAAATACAAGGTAAACATTAAATTCATAGTTTTAGGTTTTTATTTATCATTGAAATTCATATGAATACCATGCTTGATGATCTGAACATAGAAGGGTGATGAAAGATTTGATTAAAAATAGAAACTTTGAATTTTTGCAAACAAAACATACTGGCCTTGCTGTAATTTTCTTTTGTTTTAACTTTCCCTGCACATAGGCAAATCAAGTAAGCTTTTCTTCTTAAGAAACTAGACTTCTAGAACTTGAAAATGAGAAATAATTCATTGAATTCTGATGAAAATTAGATTTTTAATGATTTTTCAAAGTGAGGCATTCTGCAAATTAATCCCCTGTTTTGTTCTGTTTTGACTGAGATTTTGGTTCTATTTTGAGATGTCTTCTAGGCTGAGTTAAGCTAAGCTCTGAACACAAAATTTGTATATCAAAGTCTTATCTTTAATTTGAGACAAGAATCACATGATTTGGATATATGTAGTGAAAGTTATGGTTGTTTTCTTATGACTACACAGGTTCATATTATGCAGTTAGGGCAACATGTGATAGATTTACATGTTTTTATGTAATTGGAATGGATCTAAATTATAAACATAAAAATTATTGTTTTTTGTTTAATTTTTAAGTAAAAAATTAGAAGTTTGGCAGACCAAGAATTCTAGTTTGAGATATGATTAATTTTATAAGACATGTAGATGTGGAAATGAGCCTTAAGTGTGGTTAATGAATGTTTTAGGCATAGAGATACAATTTTCATTTGTACATCATGTATATAGCTTCGTAGTAGCATTGAACAAATGTCTAACCTCAATTCTATGTTGTGATCTACATAAAAATTAGGCAAGGTCCTTCGAACAAGAATAGAGTTGAGAATTTGGATTAGTGGGAGTGCACACCCTTCCTAAATTGTGAGTGGAACTTTTATGTCTTGTTTAATGAGAAATATTTTTATGTGTTTTGAAAATCTTATTTTGAAATGTGATTTTATAAATCAATTTGAGTGTGATATGTTCTCATAAAATGGTAATGTTGAAAATATAAAATTAGTATGATATTGCTACTTAATTTATATTGTTTTGTTGATTGATGTTCATTGAGACAAAGATGAATATGGGTTGCGAATTAGTTTTAAAATTTAATTGCGAATGAGAATGATGTTTTATGATAACCGATTGTTCATGCAACTGCTGTGATTTATTGTTCACTTAAGACAGGTTGGAGTAAGAGCTATATGAGTGAAGTCAGATTCTGGATTGGGGTAGTGTGATGTGGGGGAGTTTACCTATCCAAATTTACGGTTAGGCAGCCATAAGTCACCAATGTTGATGTCTAAACTAACACCAAGGATGAGACATATTTGTAAAAAAATGAATGAATAAAACGCTTAGTGGATCCATTTCTTGACCCAGGCCAAGGTCTTGGATGAGAAAGTATGTTTTCGATAGTCTCAAAATTTTGAATGAAATGCAACTCATTTGATACAAAGAGAAATGTTTTACTTTGAACACATTAATTGTTAATACTTTGAGAATACTTTGTGATCTTGTATATACTTTTGTAATGATAATATAGAATTGTTGATAATGGTTTTAGGATATGATCACACTCATACTCATTGGCATGTACATAGATTTCTCACTCACTGGATATATTAATACTCATCCCATTCTTTTTCTCTCCTACTTTCAAGTTCATAGCTAGTAAGTGTGGATAGAGGGTCTTCTTTCGTAATTTGTGAGATCTACCTCAGTTGGAAATATACACTTCATGTAAGATAGTTTTGTTTTGGGCATACCTAGTAGTAAATGGATCCATGGGGAAGGTCAATGGAAGTTGAATTATGATATATTATGGATTACTTATAATAATTTTAATACTTTTGTATATGTACATCTTTATTTTGATTAGTCACTTGTATATAAGTTATGAGAACTTTACTTATTTTATTTTTAAGGAGACCTTATGATTATGATTTATGATTATGGAGAATTGTATGAGGAATGAGATTAAGTTGATAACAGATTAGCCTTGTGGGATCTCAGAGTGCATACAGGGGGTTACACATAGTTCGAGGCAACACGATTGTTGTCGCATGCTTAGGTCCGAGGACTAGGGCATGAAATCCTAACAGAGGTGAGATAAAAGATATAAAGCTTTTATTTGAATTAGTTAATTCAAATTATAGCTCTATCCATGCTGGATCAAAGAAATTACGAGGAAATGAGTTAGATATTGATAGGCTTTGAATTTTAGCAATCCAACTGAATCATAAACTCCAAAAAGTGTAAGGAAAGTGGTGGCCAAGCGCCATTTTGAGAATTAAAGGTACGTATTTATTGTTTTTCCAGAAGATAAAGAAGAGTCTAAAAACATAGATGAGACTTTATCTAGTCCTATCAAGTATAAATGGAAAAGGCAATGGAAGAAGAATTGGAGTTAATGAGGTACAACCATACTTTAGAAATTGGTTGAACTTTTGCTAGGGTGCAAGGTTAATGGGAACAAATGAGTTCTCAAAACCAAGCGCACGACAGATAAAACTATTTAGAGGCATAAGATTTGACTAGTAGCAAAAAGTTATATTCAGTAAAAGAGTAATGATTATGATGAAATCTTTTCATAGTAGTGAGATTTACTTCCATTCGCCTGTTGTTAGCAATAGTGGCCAATTTGGATTTAGAATTATATTGAATGGACATGAAGACAATCTTTTTCAATGGAGAACTTGAGTAAGAAGTCTATATGACATAACCAGAAGGTTTCGTCATTAGAGGCCGGGAAGATAAAATATGTAAATTGAATAAATCAATTTATGGTCTTAAGTAGTCTTCGATACAATGGTTCTTGAGATTTCATAGAGATGTGATCTTTTATGATTTCGTCATGATGGACGAAGACCATTGTGTCTATGTGAAGATGTTCAATGATAAATTTATAATTTTATCCCTATATGTCGAGTTAGCCACAAATGATAAAGAGTATGTCATTCAGATCTTGAAATGGTTGTCTTTCAATTTTTGACAAAAGATATGGGTGAGGCAGATTAGGAAGAGATCGTTTCTTCATATTATCTCAAGAGTCCTATATCAAAAAAGATTTTAGAAGGATTCAGAATGGAAAATTACAAAGCCATCGATACTCTTATAACAAAAAGCAATAGTTCAAGCGATGACATATACTCAAAAACTCCTGATGAATAGATGAAAAGTCTAGAGTATCATATTCTAGTATAGTTGGGTGCTTGAAGTATGCTATTATTTGTACTCGTCCCAACATTTGCCGTGTTATAGGTTTGGTCAGCAGGTATCAATCTAATCTAGAAAAGAGTGATTGGATTACTGTAAAAAGGATCTAATACTGAAAGGATACATGGATACTAGCTGTGGAAGTGATTTAGATGAGAAAAAATTTATCTCTGGTTATATTTTCTTGCTCAATGATAGCACTATCTCATGAAAAAATAAGAAACAAATCTGTTTATCACTTTCTATGATGGAAGCAAAATTTGTGGTTATTGCTTTCATAGTTTATGAAGGAGTTTGATTAAATAGATTTTGTAATATTTGAGAGTAGTAAATAATTCAGTGGGAGGTGTGACTATTTATTATGACAATCAGTCTGCTATTGTTTACGCTAGAAACTCCAAATATGATAGTAAAACCAAACATATAGATACAAAATTTATTTTTTTCAAAGACATGATTGAAAAGATGGAAGTGACACTAAAGTATATACCTATGCATTTGATAGTGGCTTATCTTTCTACGAAGCCAATACGTAGAAACATGTAAGATCTCTTGGTTTGCGTAGGATGTGACAGCATTTGTGATTGTGATTGTGATTGTAATCATATACAGAGTATATATGATTGGATAGAGAGCTATTGCCATTTATGCTGGCGCTTGATGCCGAGCCCCTTGCTAGATTGAGGGCCCCTACAACTTCTCGGCATTCAGGTTTTGTTAGATCTGTTGGTGACTTTTGTGGGGCATCCGACAAGGTAGTATGGATGGATGCCCTTGTCGAGGATGAAATGCTCAAATTGGCGGGTCTTCTATTGAATTAGATGGTACAAATCCAAAGACCATTTATGTTGGAGAAGAGGTCGAGGGATTTAGTTGATGTCATTGATTTTGCTAAGGTGGATAACCTCGGTCGAGACACTACTTTGAAGGCTGTGAGGGCCCATATCAAGGCATTCCAAAAGGAAGAAAAAGATGAAGGAAGCATGTTCAAAGACATGTTCTCCCGTTATGTTCCTCAATAGAGGAAGAGGCTTATGTAGACGCCGAGCAGTGGAGAAGACGAGGATGGCAGGTCGAATTTGGGTGGGACGATAGCACTGGTTCCCAAGGACTCTATCGTCATCATGGAAAGAAGAGATTCTAAGAGAGAAAGGGAAACTTCCTGCTAAAATGTTGTCGATTCCATTGGCCCTTGAGGCCGAAAAGGAGGATAGCCCAGGGGATGAGAGGACGAGGGATGAATGCCTTATTGTTGTGCTCATCCCTTAGGGAAAGAGGAGTAGGTTGTTGGGCCCTGCTATGGGTGCTGAGGAAGTATAGGACACTGAGGAGTTGTCTCAGGTTCTCCCTGCCACTGCGGGAGACGCCACTCTGTAGCCAGCTCCAATGGGAATGATGGAGCCAGGCTCTCCTAGTGCCTTGCTAGGGTACTTGAATGTTTAGAAGGGTAAGGGTAGATCTGGAGTAGACAGACTCATTTCCTCCTATTCTGGTTCGGTCGTTTGACTGATCTAAACAATTGAAGGAGAGCGGGACCACCACTGTAAGTTGTGGTGACCATCATTTCTACTATGTAGATATTGTGGAGGCGAGGAGGCTTACTAATAGGCTAGACTTTTATTGGGCGGATTCTAAGTTAAACCGCCTATCAATGGGGCAAGGGGATGAGTTTGTTATAATTTTTTTGATTTGGGTATAGGTTTTCTAATGGATTCTTCCTGATATAACATTTTGATAGTGGTGAATTTTTTTGGTTTCCTTTTACAGGCTGTAGCAATGGCAGGGTTTCAAAGAACAAGGAAGAACCAGTTGATAAACCAAATTGGATGTTTTTGGAGAGGAAATCGCTTAGCTTCGGGCCAAGAAAAGCAAAAAGGAAGCCAGAGAGGAACAGGCAGTGTATATTGCTCTTCTTAAAAAGGAAAAAAAAATGATAAAGATGTTGGAGACTAACTTAGAATATTCGTAAGAGTCCCTGACATGACCATCAAATAGGGCAAGAGGTTGCAAGATCTCCTTGCAAATAGTGAGGCGGATCATCTAGCCGCTAAATAGTACCATCGGGACCTCTCTAAGAACCTGCGTTAAGCAAAAGAGACTATCTTACGTTAAGAGGGGGTTTAGTAGAGAAAGCAGATGTTTGCAGCCCTTCTGTAGGAACGATTGTTGCTAATTCGCCTATCTCCACTCTTCAGGCTAACTTTGATAAGTTTTGACAGAGGCATTGTGTTTCTCCTTCCTCTTGATTTTTCTTTGTTTTTGCGTTCCTATTTGTATTCTTCTTGTTCTGTTGACCTTTTGTAATAACAAAAACCTCCTTTTTTCACACTGCTGGTTAGTTTACATGTTATTCTTTTGTCGCTATAAAATTCTCAAGCTGGTATCTTTTAATGATGTTGCACTTGTTATTGAGATCCTTTTTATCTAATGATAGTTAGGCGCTATGCCAGACTGTGCAGGGGTATTGTAGTAATAGTATTTTTGTTATTGCGCCGAGAGGTGCTTAGGTAGTACATCAATTGTGATATGTGCGGAATGTAGTAGGGTGCGTCAGGCATTTGGCTAGCGATTGTCAAGGCGCAGGATCTTGATTACGTATGGTAGTTAGGTGTTACACCTAGAGAACATATAACATATGAGGCATTACACCAAGGGTTTTTAGAGGCATTGTGCCTTGAAAATGTATGGCCTACCAGGCATTGCACTGAGGCTAATTGAAGGCGTTACCCCTTGAAGATGTATAACATACTAGGCATAGTGTCAAAGGTACTTGGAGGCATTGTGCCTTGAAAATGTATGGCGTACTGGGCATTGCACCGAGGATACTCAGAGGCATTGTACCTTGAAAATATATGGCGTACCAGATGTTGTGCTGAGGGTAATTGTAAGCACTGCACCTTGAAGATAGATAGCATACCAGGCATTGTACCGAGGGTATTCAGAGGCATTGCAGCTTAAAAATATATGGCATGCCAGTCGTTGCACCGAGAGTACTCGGAGGCGCTGTATCTTGAAGATAGATAACGTACCAGGTGTTGCATCAAAAGTACTTGAAGGTATTGTGTCTTGAAAATGAATAGCATACCAGGCATTGCACCGATGGTACTTGTTGTTTGCATTTTATGACAATTGCTCGCAAATGATGCTAGTTAGTGCATTCAGTTAGCATAATGGGGCGAACGAAATCAGGACATTGTTATTAAGATATTCAATCGAAAACAAGAAAAGGTAAACGAGGACACTTTATAAGCAGTGTAGTGCCATTAGCAAAACAGTGAAAATCATCAAGTTTACTAAGCAAATGGAGCAGAGGGGTCTTGATCATAGTTGAGTGTTCCACATACCGAGAGGTATTCTCAATTTGATTTTCATATATTTTGTGCTCGGTAATACCTCTAGAGTGTTTAGGTTCGGGTGACCCAGGATAGCATTGCGTTATGATGAGAACTTCACTATGTTGAAAAAGGTAGTGGCAGAGGCAATAGAGTGGTTTGGCAGTGTCCCCAATGTGATTGGGAGGAATGTGACCCCTTCTGGGTATGGCCATTCATCTGAGAGTCCTTTTATAGGTTTACCATGGGGTTGTAGATCTGAGCAATTAAAGCCCATCTATTTGAAGGCATCCTAGTATATGTGGTTATTGCCTGCACCTTGATCGAGAAAGACCCTTTTAACCATAAATTGACAGATCATTGCAGTGATAATCAAAGGGTCATCATGGCCCGGTTGAACTCCAGTGAGATCATCATCATCGAATCCTATCATAGGTCTTTTTGGCATCTGCCCTTTCCCAATATAAGCTAAGAGGACTTCATTGGAAGTAGATGGTCTGGCCATCTAAAAGATTCGGGCTATGACCATGCTGTCAGAGTAAGGAGTAGCAGGGTTGCCTTTAGCTGAAGGAATCATCGAGGGAGGATCCCTGGTTTGTATGTGTATGACCACCCTATTTGCCTAGTCCCAATGGCTTTTGGACCACGTTGTTCATTTGTCTCATCTCCTCATCTCTCCCCTTGTGGTCTTCGATGAGGGTTATTATCGTGGTCATCGTGAATGAACTGTAAGGCCCTATTTCGAGAAAACATTAAAACATGCATTTTCATTTTCAATTTTCTTTATTGAGCACGTATGAAATTATTGCATTGCACTGTGCTAAAGTTCACGAATTTTCATATGCCATGCGTGTTTTACTTTGTTTTAGTTTTAATTATAAATCATACATATTAAAATTGGTATGGGCTAGTGGGACATACCGACGAATAAGAACGATCGGAAAGAGAACCGAATTAGGGTTTGGTATGGGACCCACAATGGACACGTGTCACACTATTATTGAGCATGATACTAGACACCATGGCACCCCTCATCCAACACAAGGCACTTAAGTCTTGACACATCATAATGCTTGGTCCCCACAAACTACTTAGGTAGAGAGAAGGAAAGGGATATGAACACAAAATAACCATATTTCAAAACAATTCCAATTTTCGGCCATCATCTCCCCTCTCCAAAACTAGCCCTAAACTTTATTAAAACAACAACTTCAGCTTGCAATAAGTCATCTCTATCTATATATATGTTAACCCTAGCCTTTGGGAAGCAAAAAGAAGGGTTGAACTCCTATAGAACAATTTGAAAAGTATATAGAAAGCAAGAAGGTTAAAGGAGCTAGTAAGAAGTTGATTTTCAAGCTCACAAAGGCCAGTACCTTGCATGTATATATTAAATTGATGCATAATAATCCTTTAGAACATATTTTTGGATAAGATTATGTTGCTGGAATACAGATAAAATGAATTAGGGAAAAGAGAATTTCGTTCTTAGATGAAAACCTAAAAATTCTATATGCTGGACAACCTGATCAATTTTCGATTTTTAATTTATAGCTTTTCTACACAGCTCCAAATCATGTGAGGGTTTCTCCTGAAAAAACTAGACTTTTTTACTTTAAAATGACATATAATTCGCATATTTCATTAAGAAATGGATTTTTGGTGAAGTTTTAAAATTGCATGTTTCTGTAAAGAAACTACCCTATTTCTACATAGATATTTGCTGTGATTTTTAACTACCTTTTAAGTTGAATTAGGCTGAGATTAGAACATAGAAATTGTAGCCCTATCTTTTATCTTTAAATTGCCACTGGAATCACCTCATTTGGATATGTGCAGAAGAAGTTATGTTACGTGTTCTGTGACTACACAAGAAGTATTGTAAACTGTGAACTGCAACATTGTTTGAATTTGTTCTCTTTGTGTAATTGGAATTGAAGTTAGCTATGAATATGAGATTTGTAGTCCTAAGTCTTAAGTTTTTGTGGCAATTGGATTTATCTTAATCCAGGCATTGTAGTGCAAGATATGATAACTTTATTAAGACTTGTTTGTGCTGGAAATTCATTGAAATAGCCCAATGGCATGCTATGAATTGGCTAACTATACGAACTACATGTTTGTGATACTTGGTTATGAATCTTGTACAATTCTTGTGATAAATGGTAGTGATTACTTTATGAGAATCATAAAAGAATGTAAAGAGAAAGTGATGACATAAAAATTCCTGCGAAAGTTTGTTCGAAACCTGCAGGCGAAGTTTGAGGAATATGAGTGGTATATAGAGTTCCAAAGTTTGTGCAAAGCCTACGGGCAAAGCTTATGAAATTATGGATGTATCTTTTCTCTCTACAAGGGTAGAATTAAAAGCAGATGAAGTGTTTGAGACGTCTAACCCAAAAGATCTAGATTTTATTTAGGAATACCAAAATCTTGGTTTGCTCTTCCAGATCCTCATACACTAACTTGATTTGAAATTCTATTTTTTTCTTTAATTATTGAGTTATTTGGAACATTGAATATATAAAAGAATGATAACTCCATAAATGACAATCATATTGTTTTCTTGAGAATATAAGTCTATATTGCTGTATGATGATGTTGATATTTTGATACTCATTTGCTTCCCATACACGCCATTGGTTCCCTGCATACTTGCTCAGCTTAAACTGACTTCGATATCCTTGTTTTCAGGTGAACTAAGAGACGAGAGGGAAGCCCAGGATAGAGACACTTGAGTTGAGGGATTTAGATCCCTACTCATCTTCAACCTTTGTATATTGCTTGAGGCATGTACATATTGAATAGTCTGAGTCATGTAGCAAGTATAGATATATGATTTGGTACAGAGGAACGTTATCTATAGTTTTGTGGATAAAGTGCTTATATATTACGGTGTGTTGAGTTGGACAGCCAGGTGGGCCATTGATGCCAGCTAGTTGGATATTAGAAGTGCTATTTTGGTTTTATTAGGTTATCATATTAACCCCGGGTGGCTAACAGTCACTAAATAGGGGAGACGCTGCCAAATTTTCATTTGAAAGATCAAGAAAATGGTTTTCTTTTAATTTAAATCTCCTTTCATGTTATCATACACAGGGAGTATGACTGTTGTGAGTCCGGACGTCATATTTTAATTATGTTTGTTGCTTCCGCATTATGCATATCTGTTCATTTCTGCTAGGGGTGCGACACCTGGATAGCGGGTCGTCACACGAACCTCTGGAGCTTACCGTCATGGACTAATGTCTGGAGTTCATCCTTTGGCTTGCGGCATTTATTTGTCAAGTGGCCATAGTCTTGGTGAAAATGACAGTATCTCGTTCGGTCCTTCTTAACATCATTGCCTGGAGGGCATCCCGACCACCGTATATATGGCTTGTCCCTTATTTGCAATAGGATTTGACTAGGAGTTTTATTCATAGGGGAGTAGTGATTGAATTTGTGCTGAGGCGGAAGCGTTGGCCGGTCCCTCTTAGAAGAATGTTGTCGGGGAGAATGACTGCATCCATTCTATTTTGGTCTCGTTCAACATTTGTCAAATGCTTCTGCTTCTTCAGTAGCTATGTACTTTTTGACGTGCAAGTAGAATTCTTGTATTATGCTTAGGCGAATTTTTGTGATCGAGGTCTTCATGCCCAAAGGCCTTAATCCCGTTAACAGTGCCGCCAAGGGTATGGAATGGTCCAAACCTGAGACCTTCATCATTTTTATTTTGAACTTCTCTAGAAAATCCTACAATGGTTCATCATCCCTTTGCACAATAAAAAGAGAGTAGGCTTTCTCTTGACCCCCCGATTGATCACAAAGTGGGCCTCGAACTATTCCTTCAATTGGAAAAAGCTTTTGATGCTAAATGGTGGTAGCAAATTGAATCATGTCAAAGCATTACCCTTGAGCGTCATAGGAAAATGGTTGCATATAGTTGTATCAGACATATCCCTCAAAATCATTATCGTCATGAAATATGATGTGTGGTCTCAATGATCAGTTGTCCCATCCTATCTCTCCATGGGCGGAAGTAGCACATCCTGCTACATTGGTCGATAAAAATTTTTTAAGGTAAAGGGTGACGTGTTGGTTGCATACTAGGTGATCCTGTCCGGTCTAATGTTGGCACACCTAAGTTTGGTGGCCACAAGATCTTCCACTTGTTTTCTAAGATCATTTGGATCATGCTAAGATGTTACTGAAAGCACTTGGTTTTCTTAGGGGAGGAGTCTATGTAGGCATAAGTGTTCTAACCTTTGAGAAGAGGGCAAACCTTCTTGCCTGCGAGTACAACTAATTCCTCCAATTGTCTACTTAAGTCTTACAATTTCGATGCGAGCCTCTACAATTCGAAACGGTAAAGTCCGACAGGAGAGGCAGGAGCAGGTGTCTGAGCTGGTTGATTCTACTGCTTAGCAATCTATGATTGAATTTGAGCGGTGGGTGGATCCGCGTAGCCGAAGGGGATTAATGGCTGGATCGAGTCTGTTGGAGAAGCAGGGTGTCCTTCCATCATAGACGCGGCCTTGAAAGTCGCTCTGGTTTTTTTCTTTAGAGGCACAGTCTTTTGTAATACAAAGCGTGAGATAGGTTTATTTTTATTCTAGTACCCATGGACGGCGCCAATCTGATGGATGTGGGTTTTCTCTACAGATACCTGCTCTGTCTATCTGAATATGAGTCTTGGATTGCGAGGTGATCCAGTAACGCCGACACTGCGGTGCTCATACGATTGTATTTCTGTTCTTAGATTTAAATAAAATAATTCTCAATTTATATATATATAGAAAGTGAAATATTTAATTTTATTGATTTTCGATTTCGGAGTATAAAAATTTAATTTTTGGTATGTTCAAAAGTATCCGTATTCCAATTCGCGATGTGAAGAATATATTTTTTCACTTATTAATTTAATTATTTACTCAATTATTTATTTATAAATCTATTTATCTAAATTAAAATTAGAACTTTAATTTTAAAGTGGATATAAAAATATATATATATGAATATTTATTTAATTATTAATTTAACAAATACTTATCTTCTCATTTATAAATTGTTTTATATATATATATATATGTATTAAATAATAATAATAATAATAATAATAATAATATTAAAAAAAAACAAAAAAACAAAAAAATCGAAAAAATCGAAATTAGGGCTTAGCCCTAATTTCCTCCCTCTCTTTCCACCTCTTCCTCTACCTCACTCGTCTCCCTCTCCCGCGGCCTTTTCTTTTTCCCCACCCGCGCCATCGCCGCCGCCGCACCGCTGCGACCGTCCACCGCCACCGCCACCCAACCATCGGCCATTTCTCTCTTTACTTCCCCTTCGGTTATCTCTCTATCCCCTCTCTGCTCCCTCCCTCTTTCTCTCGATCTCTCGCCCTCCTTTGACCAAAACCCATTTCTCCCTCCGCCTCCTCCGCCGTGTTCCGCCGCCTCCGACACCATCAACCACCCATAACCATCGATCTTTCACTCCCACTCTCTTTTGGTTCTCTCTCTAACACTCTGTCTCTCCTTCTCCTTCGCATTTTCTCTCTACCTCTCGTCTCTCTCTCACCGCCGCGAGCGGCCGTCACCACCGCCTTCATCCCCCAACCGACACCCCATCTCACTCTCTAGCTCCCTCTGTTTCCTCGGCTCTCTCTGTTTCTCCCTATCTCTCTCTCCCAGCACGCGCGCGCGACTGTAGTGCGCTACAGCCCTGCACGCTCGACTGCAGCGCCCGACAGCCCCCAGCGCGCGCGACTACAGCGAGCGACAGTCCCTGCGCGCCCGACTGCAGAGCACGATAGATCTAGCTTGCGCGGCTGCAGTGCTGCCTTCCCTTGCTTGCATGCTCGAGCGCTCTGCTCTCTCCTTCGAGAGCCCACTGCAATCTTCAGAACAAAGAACCCTAGGTCGCGATGGTTTCCTGCGATCCTTCCACTACGTAGGTAAAGACCAATTTCTGATTTTTATTCCTAGAGTTAATACTTTTAAGTGGTTTAGTCTAACTGTTAGAATCCGTTTTGAATTGGGAATACTGCAGGTCTTGGATTGAACGAAGTGCATTCGGAAGTCAGGTCTGCGATCCGAAAAAACCCTAGGTGAGGGATTTCTAACCTATTCAATTTATTTGGACGAATTTAGGGTAAATTAGAGTAAGAGTGTATTGCATATGTTAGGATGAATGTTAGAAGAGAGTTGAAATGCGCGTTTGATGTTATATGTAATTAATAAGGTTAAATATAGGATTTTATACAAATTGGGCTGTTCCGGATAATAGAATTATATCGAATTGATTAGAATGATTTCTCTTAGAGTTTAATTCGACGTATGCATGAGAACAGCTGGAAATTGGGATTTAAGTTTAAGGATATATGCAGTATTTTTCATTTTAAGTTGCCCTGCATATAGGAAATCAAAATACAATTTCCGTATTATGAAAATAGGCTTCAATACCTTTAAAATGACTTATGGTTTGAAGAAATCAGATGAAAAATGAAAAGTGTATGATTTTTCAAAAATTTTTCCATCTTGTAGGAAATTTAGTTATTTTAGATTGATTTTCAATTTTGAATGGTTTTAGGGTTTGAATTTAGATTGGTTTGGATTTCATTATTTATTTATAAATAGAATGAAATTGATTTCATTGGAGTACATTTATAAATTGAAGAATTTAGTGTTTGTACGAATTTAAGGAAAATGGTAAATCCAGAAATTAGTTGAAAAATTGATGAAATTCGTGATTTGATTAGGTTGACTTCTTAGAGACTTGAGGAGTCGAGTTTGGTTCGATTCGTGGTGTTATTGGGGAGTGCACTACCCTCCCCCATACTGTGAGTGGGACTACGACATCTACTATTGATTGATAAACCATGTTTTACCGATTTTCAAATGACATGATTTCTATACGTGTGAAAATTGAATTTTTGGATTTTGATAAGTATATGTACATATTTTTGTGACCATTGGAGTGTCCCAACTGCTGATTTTATTGATATGTATCCATGAGTTTGATAACTGAATATTGTGCCACCCTTTTGATATATTGATATGTTTTAAATGCTTCCACTTACATTGGCACATGATTTGAATGGATTTATACGTACCATTTGGGCTGTATGCTCGGCTGATATTATGATACGATGCATGGGGCTATATGCCCGGCTTATATGGTGTTGGGATGCATGGGGCCACATGCCGGGCTGATTTGATATTGTTCCGTAGCTACGAAGGACGTCTGGTAGCGGCACCCCTTGTGTCCGGATACTCTTCGGCCGGAGGTATCCGCCAGATTGTCGTGTGCATAGTTGTCCCAGGTTGAACCCTCATCGGGGGAGGACGTGAGTTGTATCTCTGTCTAGCACTGGGCGGGGGCATCATACACGGCTGACTATTTATACGTATATCATTATTATTATTATTATTATTTACAGGCTAGTTGGAGTAGCCTGTGGCCAACATTGGGGTAGAGAGCCATTATTTGATATTTGCATTGTGAAAACCCTCAATGCGCCCGTCCTTAGTCGAGGTAGACCATTGCTGGGGTTGTTTATTCGGCCGCTCTTCTCATGTGATTTGATACTTGGATGGATGCATATGTTATTTTCTGATGTGTGCCTTGAGATATGTTTAAAACTGCACGCTGTTTTCATATACCCGATATTGTATTACATGTTTTGACACTCCAAGTTCACACTTGATATTGATAGCACGATGTCCTTTCCCTCACTTGCTGAGTATCCTCTCATAGATACTCACCCCTCTTCTTTCCTCCCTCAGACAGAATCGTTGTGCTAGAGCGACGTTTCAGAGTCTAGAGATTTCAGTTCATCCTAGGCGGGTTGGTTCTTCTCGACGGTAAGGTTTAAGTTTAAATTTGAAAGATGAATTACGTATTTTATTTTCGACCCTGCGAGGTCTTGTTGAGCTTCGTAGTTGACCGTGTACATTTTTATGGGATGACTGTAATATTTATGGACATTGTTGTGAAACTCTCATATTATACTTGCATTGAGGCATTTGTAAACATTTAAACTCTTTACTTGGGAAACTATTGTATATTATATAAAATTTAGGTCCGCTCGATGTGGCGGCTGCTCATGCTCTAGTTGGGCATGACAGTAAAGATCTGTGGTTAGGACTGTTGATGATTTACTTAGCCTGGCGTTGTTCTGGATGTCTGTTGTGGTTGTTGGTTTTGGAGAGACCGAGATGGCCATTTGTTTTATTTTCAGGTTGATTTTAAATTATACAGGTTTAAAACAGGTTGAATTGTACATGGGAGACCTCCGATTTATGGGGAGGTTCTGCCCGATTTTCAGTAGAAATACAGTCGGCATCCAGGGCAACGGGCAACTGTTCACGATCCCGGTTCAGGGCGTGACAGTTCGGTTGGTATCAGAGCTCTAGGTTGAGAGTTGTGTTTTAGAGAAGAGTTTTGAAAATATTCCCAAGTATGATTTAAAAGTCCTCAATGCATATGAGAGTTTCATTACAGTCATGAGATCCCAGTACATGGTTTTAGGCATATGAGTTATTCTTTTTAGGGGGTTAGATACGGTGCGTATCTAACCTAGAATATTAGTTTTATCGGTTCTTAAACTTATAAGCTCATCCATTTTAGGGCGATTTGATGCGGGTTGTAACTAACCTAGCATATCTTTTCATTGGTTCTTAAATCAGTTAGTTCAATTATTTTAGGGGGTTAGTTATGTCATAACTAACCCTAATCTTTATATTTCTACCTAACTAGTACCTTTTTCCTCGCAATAGTATGACGACTAGGCGAGGTACCAGTTTCGCTCCTACTGAACCCACTGGAGCACCAGAGGACATGTCTTCTTCGCACGCACCTCCTCCAGTACCTATTCCACCAGCTGCTACAGCCGCAGTGCCACCACCACCACTGGACGCCTATAGACAGGTGTTCGAGTGGTATAGTTCACATGGCATACAGATGCCACCTCCACCAGTACCGATGGCCGCGCCGATTCCTACGGCTGTGCCACCTCCAGTTGTACCAGCTCAGCCACCATTTGTTGGTCCTTCCACTGTTTCAGGACCTAGTGACACTACCTCCTCCACCTTGAGACGTATTCACGAGCTCACCCAGTTGGTGAAGGAGGCGAGGCAGTTAGGCTGCACGGATTTCGCGGGGACGGGTGATTCCACCGCAACGAAGTATTGGATCAACCGCACTTGTAGAATTTTGACTGATTTGGGGTTGAGCGAGGACTACCGGCCGCGGGTAGCAGAGAGACTCTTGGATGGTGACGCCCTCACTTGGTGGGAGGCGATTCGTGACTATGCTATCGGGCCTCTGTGATGGGAGGACTTCCTACGGGAGTTCGATCGCAGGTATTTCTCTGAGTTCCAGCAGGACCGCAAGAGAGCAGAGTTTTTGCACTTGCGGCAGGGAACCAGGACAGTGACAGAGTACAAGGCGGAGTTGAGGAGACTAGCTGCTTTTGTTCCAGGCTTGGCGACGCCAAGGCAGCTACGGTTCAAGTTTGAGGACGGCCTCAACTTGAACCTCAGGAGATATATGACGGTGATTCCTAGTCTCTCCTTTGCGGAGATCATAGACTCAGCACTTAGGACGGAGGAGATCGTCCGTGCTGAGGGCAGACAGTGGGAAAACAGAGAGCAAAAGAAGAAATCTGAGGCGACTTCGAGCCGGGGCTCGAAGAGGGGCAGGACTTCAGGATTTCAGAAGGCCCTTATCAGTTGAAACAGGCACATTCTGAGCAGGGATCACGATCCCAGGGTTCAGAGCACCGGCCCCTAGTGCCACTACTCAGAGTTCAGCTCGGTGGCACTCCTATTGTCGCCGATGTGGTAGGCACCTCCCTTTTGGAGAGTGTAGGGTGCCTGTTACATGCTTTCGGTGTGGGAAGCCAGGGCACATCAGAAGTACTTGCCCTGAGTTTGGATTTGGGGGTCAGACAGCTACGGACTACTCGAGTGCTCCACGAGGAGGACAGCAGGGAGCACTTGCGCACTCGAGTCACACCGCTCCACAGACAGTAGTCGGGAGCAACACGGTGCTAGGATCATCCTGACAGCAGCAGAGGACACAGGCCCATGTGTACGCCATGACACAGGAGGACGATCAGGCAGATCCTGACGTTGTTATTGGTACTCCTCCCACTGGTCCCCATGTTTAGAGAGCTTCCACGTACTTTCTTTTGGGTTCCATGTACTTCCTTTTGAGAACCATCACTAGTTAAAGCCTTAGAGGTTTAGCTATATTGGTTTGTACGTACATTTTGATATATATGTATATATATATATATATATGTGTGTGAGTATATGTTTTCTTCCATATTTACTAACTAATCTCTTTATTTTCTCATATTCGGAGTTATGAAAATTTCGGGGGTCGACGCCCGTGCCTTTATTGACATCGGGTCGAACTATTATTATGCGAGAGCTTTAGTGGATTGCTTCACCAAGGAAGTGGAGTTTTGGAGACTTGAGGGACCGTGGTTAAGAATTGCAGACGAGAGGCGAGTGTTACCTCGCTGCGTTGTATGGGTGATGGAGGTCATGCAACAGATACACTGAAGGTGCACGACGTACCTAACTCATGATAAACACCACCGTGGAGGGATCAAGGATCGATGAGGTCCCAGTGGTGCAGGAGGTTACAGATGTATACTCGCGGAGTCGTGGAACTCTAAGGCATTCTTTTAGTTTTGAGGACGAAACTTATTTTTAGGGGGTTAGAAAATGTAACGCCGACACTGCGGTGCTCATACGGTTGTATTTCTGTTCTTAGATTTAAATAAAATAATTCTCAATTTATATATATATATATATATAAAGTGAAATATTTAATTTTATTGATTTTTGATTTCGGAGTATAAAAATTTAATTTTTGGTATGTTCAAAAGTATCCGTATTCCAATTCGCGATGTAAAGAATATATTTTTTCACTTATTAATTTAATTATTTACTCAATTATTTATTTATAAATCTATTTATCTAAAGTAAAATTAGAACTTTAATTTTAAAGTGGATATAAAAATATATATATGAATATTTATTTAATTATTAATTTAACAAATACATATCTTCTCATTTATAAATTGTTTTATATATATATGTATTAAATAATAATAATATTAATAATAATATTAAAAAAAACAAAAAAACAAAAAAATCGAAAAAATCGAAATTAGGGCTTAGCCCTAATTTCCTCCCTCTCTTTCCGCCTCTTCCTCTCCCTCACTCGTCTCCCTCTCCCACGACCTTTTCCCTTCCCCCACCTGCGCCATCGCCGCCACCGCACCGCTGCGATCGTCCACCGCCACCGCCACCCAACCATCGGCCATTTCTCTCTATACTTCCCCTTCGGTTATCTCTCTATCCCCTCTCTACTCCCTCCCTCTTTCTCTCGATCTCTCGACCTCCTTTGACCGAAACCCATTTCTCCCTCCGCCTCCTCTGCCGTGTTCTGCCGCCTCTGACACCATCAACCACCCACAACCACCGATCTTTCACTCCCACTCTCTTTTGGTTCTCTCTCTAACACTCTGTCTCTCCTTCTCCTTCGCATTCTCTCTCTACCTCTCGTCTCTCTCTCACCGCCGCGAGTGGCCGTCACCACCGCCTTCAACCCCCAACCGACACCCCCTCTCACTCTCTAGCTCCCTCTGTTTCCTCGGCTCTCTCTGTTTCTCCCTATCTCTCTCTCCCAGCGCGCTACAGCCCTGCACGCTCGACTGCAGCGAGCGACAGTCCCTGCGCGCCCGACTGCAGAGCGCGATAGATCTAGCTTGCGCGGCTGCAGTGCTGCCTTCCCTTGCTCGCACGCTCGAGCGCTCTGCTCTCTCCTTCGAGAGCCCACTGCAATCTTCAGAACAAAGAACCCTAGGTCGCGATGGTTTCCTGCGATCCTTCCACTGCGTAGGTAAAGACCAATTTCTGATTTTTATTCCTAGAGTTAATACTTTTAAGTGGTTTAGTCTAACTGTTAGAATCCGTTTTGAATTGGGAATACTGCAGGTCTTGGATTGAACGAAGTGCATTCGGAAGTCAGGTCTGCGATCCGAAAAAACCCTAGGTGAGGGATTTCTAACCTATTCGATTTATTTGGATGAATTTAGGGTAAATTAGAGTAAGAGTATATTGCATATGTTAGGATGAATGTTAGAAGAGAGTTGAAATGCGCGTTTGATGTTATATGTAATTAATAAGGTTAAATATAAGATTTTATACAAATTGGGCTGTTTCGGATAATAGAATTATATCGAATTGATTAGAATGATTTCTCTTAGAGTTTAATTCGACGTATGCATGAGAACAGCTGGAAATTGGGATTTAAGTTTAAGGATATATGCAGTATTTTTCATTTTAAGTTGCCCTGCATATAGGAAATCAAAATACAATTTCCGTATTATGAAAATAGGCTTCAATACCTTTAAAATGACTTATGGTTTGAAGAAATCGGATGAAAAATGAAAAGTGTATGATTTTTCAAAAATTTATCCATCTTGTAGGAAATTTAGTTATTTTAGTTTGATTTTCAATTTTGAATGGTTTTAGGGTTTGAATTTAGATTGGTTTGGATTTCATTATTTATTTATAAATGGAATGAAATTGATTTCATTGGAGTACATTTATAAATTGAAGAATTTAGTGTTTGTACGAATTTAAGGAAAATGGTAAATCCAGAAATTAGTTGAAAAATTGATGAAATTCGTGATTTGATTAGGTTGACTTCTTAGAGACTCGAGGAGTCGAGTTTGGTTCGATTCGTGGTGTTATTGGGGAGTGTACTACCCTCCCCCATACTGTGAGTGGGACTACGACATCTACTATTGATTGATAAACCATGTTTTACCGATTTTCAAATAACATGATTTCTATACGTGTGAAAATTGAATTTTTGGATTTTGATAAGTATATGTACATATTTTTGTGACCATTGGAGTGTCCCAACTGCTGATTTTATTGATATGCATCCATGAGTTTGATAACTGAATATTGTGCCACCCTTTTGATATATTGATATGTTTTAAATGCTTCCACTTGCATTGGCACATGATTTGAAAGGATTTATACGTACCATTTGGGCTGTATGCCCGGCTGATATTATAATGCGATGCATGGGGCTATATGCCCGGCTGATATGGTGTTGGGATGCATGGGGCCACGTGCCCGGCTGATTTGATATTGTTCCGTAGCTACGAAGGACGTCTGGTAGCGGCACCCCTTGTGTCCGGATACTCTTCGGCCGGAGGTATCCGCCAGATTGTCGTGTGTATGGTTATCCCAGGTTGAACCCTCATCGGGGGAGGACGTGAGTTGTATCTCTGTCTAGCACTGGGCGGAGGCATCATACACGGCTGACTATTTATATGTATATCATTATTATTATTATTATTATTTACAGGCTAGTTGGAGTAGCCTGTGGCCAACATTGGGGTAGAGAGCCATTATTTGATATTTGCATTGTGAAAACCCCCAATGCGTCCGTCCTTGGTCGAGGTAGACCATTGCCGGGGTTGTTTATTCGGCCACTCTTCTCATGTGATTTGATACTTGGATGGATGCATATGTTATTTTCTGATGTGTGCCTTGAGATATGTTTAAAACTGCATGCTGTTTTCATATACCCGATATTTTTTTATATGTTTTGACACTCCAAGTTCATACTTGATATTGATAGCACGATGTCCTTCCCCTCACTTGCTGAGTATCCTCCCATAGATACTCACCCCTCTTCTTTCCTCCCTCAGACAGGATCGTTGTGCTAGAGCGACGTTTCAGAGTCTAGAGATTTCAGTTCATCCTAGGCGGGTTGGTTCTTCTCGACGGTAAGGTTTAAATTTAAATTTGAAAGATGAATTACGTATTTTATTTTCGACCCTTCGAGGTCTTGTTGAGGTCCGTAGTTGACCGTGTACATTTTTATGGGATGACTGTAATATTTATGGTCATTGTTGTGAAACTCTCATATTATACTTGCATTGAGGCATTTGTAAACATTTAAACTCTTTACTTGGGAAACTATTGTATATTATATAAAATTTAGGTCCGCTCGATGTGGCGGCTGCTCATGCTCTAGTTGGGCATGACAGTAGAGGTCTGTGGTTAGGACTGTTGGTGATTTACTTAGCCTGGCGTTGTTCTGGATGTCTGCTGTGGTTGTTGGTTTTGGAGAGGCCGAGATGGCCATTTGTTTTATTTTCAGGTTGATTTTAAATTATACAGGTTTAAAACAGGTTGAATTGTACATGGGAGACCTCCGATTTATGGGGAGGTTCTGTCCGATTTTTTGTAGAAATACATCGGCATCCAGGGCAACGGGCGACTATTCATGATCCCGGTTCGGGGCGTGACAGATCCAAAGCTTTGGAACTTGCAAATACACCCTTCGATGGGGGAGATTCCGACGCTCAAGTTAGAAAGAGAGATTTTAGAATTTGGAAAACAGACTGAGAAGAGTAGTTTCTCAGCTCTGTATTACCGATGTGTTTGATGTGTAGGGTTCTCGAGAACTTACCTAGGTGGCGGCTGATGTTGTACTTATATACTCATGGTCCTTAAAAAGTTCCATAGAGCATTGGGAGTGTTGAAACCCTAGTTTCCATGCAAAAGGACTGTTGAAAATCTTTGAGATTGTAGGAGCTATAATCAAAGGTCCCTTAAAGATGTGCTATCTCGTTGATTAGGAAGGTCCCAACAGTTGTGGGAGCTTCAGGTCTTATCAAGAGTGTCTGCTGAGGTATGTTTCCTTGTTCTGCAGGATTGTTCCGAGAACGGTGATTCTCATCCGCGTAAGGAAAGTTTGAATTTGTTCAAAGATTTATTTCCTTTATGGATCATCTCAAGTTGTGCTTATCACATTGACCAAATAAATTATAATTATGGGACGTGTTCGCCAAGGGGCGAAGTGATTGAGGAGCTTGAGCATCGAGGACTTGAATGACTGATGAGCTATGGTTGCATTTGACCGACAAGCTATAGGTGCGTTGGTTTAATGAACCCGGGTTTAAAGGATCCAGGGTATGGTTCTAATCCCTATAGTAATAGGGTTGGGCCATGTATAATCAGAGGGTAAATGAGAAAGTGCCGGGCAATGCAACATCCTCAAACAATCATAGTTTAGGAGTCGAGTACCACAATTTGGGATGCACTTGTCACATTCTTAAATCCATAACCCAACAAAAGTATGGTGTCTAAAACTCATTGATTGTTTTTTTTTTTAAAAAAAAAAAAAACAAAGATAACAAGATGGGAGATCATTTCCATCTGCAAGTGATCAATACTCAAGGAATCAACCAAGCTCAACCCAATGACCCAGCATTAGGAACTATATAGTTTCTCAAAATCTTGCAACGATATTCCAATCCAAAAGGCCTTGGTCATTCCTAATTACACCTCCTGCAAAGGCACCTGTTGCAGGAGACCTATAATCTCCCACTTCAGCAACTGGAAGCCCACACGCCTCTCCTTCAATTTCTTTTGACCCCACTTTGAGATCTGTACAACATTCTCTAAACATCCCACTTCCTATTCTTGTTCTCCCAATATTTCACACCGTATGCTGAAAAGGGTATTCAAAAAAGAATACTAATGCTTGAAATTTCCCATAGCAAGAGATCCATAAGAAACCATTCATTGATATCCTCCCTAAAAAACCAATCAAAAAAAATTAGAGGAAACCCTAATTGATGGGACAAGGTCCTAGAATCGAATCTAATAAGTCAGCCCAAGGGAGGCCCACGTAGAAGGCCCATGAAGGACAATTACCAGTTGAGGTTTGAATGCAATTATCTACGGAAGGGCCTCAGTCGCCCAGGTCTCTCGAATGATAAGGCCTTAGTTGCCCAGCCAACCAAACGACCTTAGTCGCCCAACCAACCGAACGGCCTTAGCCGTCCAGCCAACCGAATACAATTCGGTTGACGAAGTTAATCACCCCGATGGGGCATCTAAATCGACCACCCCTCAACCGAAGGAGTCCTGAGGACCTCTCAGTGGTCAAGTGACCAATCGATAGCTAACAGTTCTAACGATCTAGAAGGAAGATCAAAGTACTCCAGCGACTCGTGTCTCTTACTAAAAACAACACCTCGAGATCTTTGCAGTTAAAGAATGAATCTTTCCAAGATTTTGGTAGTTTTTCAAAAAGAAGAGGATCGCAATCAATTCAAAATATAGAATCCTTGAGATCTCTGGATCAACCCAATAAGGAAGGTAGAGTTAGAACATCACAGCCACGTCTAACTCAAAAGGGTATAAAATATCTCAAAATTCTACACAACAGGTATGCTCTCTGGACCTTACACTCTTGGCACATTATTCACAGGGAACGACTTTCTCTCAGCTCTCAGTCTGTTTTTTCATTTTCATACGAAAATTACTCTTTCTAACTTGAGCATCGGAGTCTCCCCGCCGGAGCATCCACCGGCGGTTTTTGTAGGTGTCACATCCCTTCGGCGGCAACCACTCGGGTCAGCAAGGAGTCGGTATCTGTGGAGCCAAAATCCACCTTGTCACGCCCCGACCCACACCCGAGCCGGGCACGCGACCAGCCCGCCGCGGCACCTCGATTCACGGGCACCATGTCCCGCACATCGAAGCACCGTAAGGCTGTCAACATTCACAAAATCCAGGTTTCCAAATCACAGAGATCCCCAAGAAATAAAAATAATATATGTATGCCTCAATACAAATTAAAACAAGTGAGAGTTAACCTTATACAGACCAGAAAAATTATAAATACAGTCATTCCTATTTAAACAAATATAATGGCCATCCTAACTTCCTCAAATGATACAATAACCTCAATATATATATAGCGGAAGAGCGGGTAGTCATACCCCAGCACAGTAGTCTCCAAGAATATCCAATACAACAATGCGCACAAATCTCTCAGTCCGAGTCTACACTTGTAGGGGGAAATGTAAGGGGTGAGTACCGTAGAGAGGGGGGTTGGTACTCAGCAAGTCGGGGGATGACATGCTACAATTAATTTTTGGGTGAATTAGGAGTGTCAAAATTATGTCCCAATAAATCCATGGTATGCAAAAATATTATGACATCTCAATAAATCATTCACGGTATATGTATCAAATCAAATATGCATCCATTATGCATGTCCGTCATATCATGTAGAGCCGCCCGAAAATATCCCGGCAAAGGCCAACCATGGCCAAGGACGGGCAACGTTGGGGGTTTTCACGGTGCAAGTAATAAAATAAGGCTCTCCACCCCAACGTTGGCCACAGACTACTCCAACTAGCCTGTATATATATATCGCACACGTATCAAGGATCAAGCGTGTATGGAAACCCGCCGGTGCTAGACCTACCAAGGTCCTCCCCGAAGTGGTTCAACCGACGACTGTCCGTACAATATGTATGACAATCTGGCGGATACCCCCTGCAGAGGCGTATCCGGGCACAACAATTGCCTCTACCAAATGTCCTTCCTAGCTATGGAATGCCATAGGAAGCATATCATCATCATCACAGTATCCACAGCGGCATCCAGCCCAAATCACATATTTCAAGACAAATTTCAAGCCATAACATGTCAAAATCATGTGCCAATATGCAATGGAAGCATAAAATCATGTGGATATATCAAAGTGTGGCACAATCATCAAGTGTCAAAATCATGGATGCATATCGATATAAACAAGTTGGGACACTCCATATATCACAAAACATTTTCATAAATCTAGAGAAATAGGTCAATCATACCATTTTAAAATCATGCCTTTAAAAATCTTTTTAAAACACAGTATCAATTAAAAGTAGATGTCAAGTTCCACTCACAGTTAGGGGAGGATAATGCACTCCCCAATATCTCCACAAAGCGTAAATCAAGTGCTCCCTCCGTTCAACTCAAATAACTCTTAGAGAGACAGTCTGCAGATTTTTTTTTTTAACCTGCGCAGTCATGGAAAATAGACTATAACTTTGGCTATACCAGTCCAAATCAGATGATTCTTATCTCATTTTAAAGCTAAGAGATAGCACTATAACTTTCATTTTGCACACTTCCTCAGATTCAAATCACAGAATTCCCGGTAAGCCTCATTTTATTACTGTCATATTTAAGTTTTGGATTCTATCCAGTTTTTGTGCAGAAGCCATAACTTTCATTATACTCACCAAAGTCTAATGAAATTTTAACATGTTATAGCTAAGATGTAGATCTACAACTTTCGTGTTTTGAGTTTTATCCAAATATGCCTGGAAGAGGTTCAACAAAATTCATGAACAGGACTGATACGTTTTAGTGAAACATAAAGTTTCTGTCAACACAGTTTTAAGGAAAATTGTATAACTTTCAATTTCCTCGTGAGAAATGGCTGAAATTTTAATATGTTATAGGAAAGAAGTATACATATAACTTTCATGTTTTGTGTTTCTTCAAACTAAGAATGGAGAGGGGTCGTTTTTACTCACTACTGTCAAGGTTCGAAACAGGACACTTCTATGTCGAGTTTCAGAAAAAGTGCCATAACTTTTGGCACAGGCATCTGGTTTTGGTGATTCTTATCTCGTTGGAAAGATAAGACTTTGATCTACAATTCCTATAACTAGCACATTTTCAAATTCTGGCTCTAAGATGCCTTAAAATAGAGATGAAATCACGGACAAAAATAAAATTTAAAGTGAGACAGGATAAAATTTCTTACCTCACTTTCTTGGTCTTCCTCTCTTGCTTCTCTCCTTGTTCTCACGAATTGGGAAGAATGAACAAGCATTCTAAGGCCTTCTTCTTTTATTATTGTGTTAATAACTCACCACCCTAGGATCAAATCTCCAATTAATCTAAACCATAGGATCATTTTGACTATTGCATGTGTTCTTATTGGTTTTCATGTGCATGTGTTCTCATTGGCCCACCTTGCCTTTCTCATCTCCATTTGGCCAACACTTGTCCTCCTCACTATAACACTTGTTCAATACAAGAATACACTTGTCACATTTCATTTAATTTTTGTTAATTGCTAACAAGTCCTTTGACTTATAAAAATTCTAATTTGACCCCTAAAATTTTCATAATTACACACTAGGCCCAAAATCTTATATTAGACCTAATTAAATTTATTTAATGTGAAATTAAGGTTTTAAATCTCTTTGAGTCAAAATTGATCCGATTTGTATTTTATCGTCAAATATCTAAGATTGATTTACCGGGAAAATTTTTTTAGTGAAAATTTATGAATATAGTAGTAGAAACATCATATATATATATATATATATATATATATATATATATGAAATGGAATTCACTATAGAATACACCGAGAGTCGGTGTTATATTTTCCTAACCCCCTAAAAACAAGTTTCGTCCCCGAAACTAAAAGAAAACCATATAGGGAAAGGAAAATTACTCAGTAAATAGATGAGGAAAATTGTATAACTTTCAATTTCCTCGTGCGAAATGGCTGAAATTTTTATATGTTATAGGCAAGAAGTATATATATAACTTTCATGTTTTGTGTTTCTTCAAACTAAGACTGGAGAGGGGTCTTTTTTATTCACTACTGTCAAGGTTCGAAACAGGACACTTCTATGTCGAGTTTCAGAAAAAGTGCCATAACTTTTGGCACAGGTATCTGGTTTTGGTGATTCTTATCTCGTTGGAAAGATAAGACTTTGATCTACAATTCCTATAACTAGCACATTTTCAAATTCTAGCTCTAAGATGCCTTAAAATAGAGATGAAATCACGGACAGAAATAAAATTTAAAGTGAGACCGGATAAAATTTCTTACCTCACTTTCTTGGTCTTCCTCTCTTGCTTCTCTCCTTGTTCTCACGAATTGGGAAGAATGAACAAGCATTCTAAGGCCTTCTTCTTTTATTATTATGTTAATAACTCACCACCCTAGGATCAAATCTCCAATTAATCTAAACTATAGGATCATTTTGACTATTGCATGTGTTCTTATTGGTTTTCATGTGCATGTGTTCTCATTGGCCCACCTTGCCTTTCTCATCTCCATTTGGCCAACACTTGTCCTCCTCACTATAACACTTGTTCAATACAAGAATACACTTGTCACATTTCATTTAAGTTTTGTTAATTGCTAACAAGTCCTTTGACTTATAAAAATTCTAATTTGACCCCTAAAATTTTCATAATTACACACTAGGCCCAAAATCTTATATTAGACCTAATTAAATTTATTTAATGTGAAATTAAGGTTTTGAATCTCTTTGAGTCAAAATTGATCCGATTTGTATTTTATCGTCAAATATCTGAGGTTGATTTACCGGGAAAATTTTCTTAGTGAAAATTTATGAATATAGTAGTAGAAACATCATATATATATATATATATGAAATGGAATTCACTATAGAATACACCGAGAGTCGGTGTTACACACGTCCAATAGATTGGTGCCGTCTATAAGAAACAGACTAGAGTAGTTTCTGTCATCTTGGTAACTATGACTCGAAGGACTAGAGCGTCTTCGAGGGTCGTCCCCACAGTAGGAGGGCACGTCCCTATGCCCGTCGAACCCATTGCTCCTCCAGGACCTAATCCTCTTATTCGTGATCATGTGTTTTCTCCACGACCGCCCCGCCCAAAACTAATTCCGCAACCTGTAGCTCAGGAGCAACCGGTCATGGCCCTAGGACCAGAGCAGGTGGACCAGCCTCAAATGGAGAGATTGGAGTGTAGACTCCAAAGAATGAGTAAGCAGTTGGAGGGGCTCAGTCGAGCTCTTACACCAGACAACCACTCATCTGCTGTAGAGTACGAATACGAGCGGCCACCCAGACGAGAGTTCCTCGAACTATCGGCGGCCTCTCAATATGACCCCCAAGATTTGAAAAAATAGATCGAACAACTAATAGCTGCCGAACTCAAAAGAGTAGGCATAAGGGACAGGGAACATCCTCTACACTCCCTAGGTGAATCACTGTTCGATGTGAAGATCTCCTCAGAACCAATGCCGAGAGATGTTCTTCTACCTCCCTATGGAGCGGTATGATGGAACGAGTGACCTCTAGGACCAAGTCGCCCATTTCGTAACAGTCATGGTCTCCAGGGATCTCTCGGATGCTGCAATGAGCAAACACTTTCCCACTACCCTCAAGGGTAACGCCCTGGCATGGTTTAACTCTCTCCCACCACTCAGTATAAAGAGCTTCACGCAGTTCCGACAACAGTTTAAGGCTAATTTTGTAATCAGTTAGGGAGCTAAGCGAAAATCCACCTCCCTCCTATCATTGCGACAATGGAAGGAGGAGTCTCTCAGAGACTTCATGGAAAGATTTAAGATAGAAATGCTAAAAGTCCTTGCTTTGGACCACAACGTCGCTTTGGCTGCTCTCCTAATGGGCCTGTGTTCTTCCGATATAAAAGTCTCTATAACCAAGAAGCCCCCGGCAACCATCCAAGAGTTTTACTCCCAAGCAGAGAAATACATTGCTGCGGAAGAAGCGGAGGCGTTCGACCGACAAGGAAACCGCCCTAGCAGGAAGGAATGCAGCCGATCACCCCGTCAGCCCTCTTCGAAAAGAAGCAAGTCAGGAGCTTTACCCTCATAGAGGTTCAGCATCTACACACCGCTGAACGAAACCCCAAGTTGGGTTTTATACCTAATTAAGAACAAGTCATATGTCAGGTGGCCCCCTCGCCCCACGGAAGAAGATCCTAAAAAAAACAAGTCCAAGTACTGTCATTTCTATCGAGACCATGGCCATACGACCGATGAGTGTAAGGCTTAAAAATGAACTGGAATTTTTGGTCCGTAGTAGAAAACTACAGAAGTTCATCAGTATGGAAGGAATAAGTCTGCCTTCCCCCGACAGGCGCAATGCGCCACAGGAGAATGAGCTGCCCCTAGGCCAGATCCCAGACCGTCGCGCGAGGAACTAGGAGGGGTGATCCTCCAAATCCACGGTGAAGATAGTTGGCATGAGCCTTACATTCCCGTTAGTATCTGTCCAGCATATAACTCGGACTTCCCGACACTTTTCCTTTGATGAAAATTTCGATATTTTCTACTATTCATTAACTATGCGTGGCCCTGGACTTCAAACGACCCTTGAAGAGAGCACTCCCCGAACGGGCAGACACGGCTCTAACCCCTAAAGTCTCTAATCAACCGGAGGGTCTCAGTCGCTCGGATCTTCCAAACGAATGTGTCACTAAGTTGAGATAGAACTCTTTGAATAGGTGGACACGGCCCTAACTCCTAAAGTCTCAAATCTATCGGAGGGTCTTAGTCGCCTGGATCTTCTGAACGAATGTGTCGCTAAGTTGGGATGAAACTTTCCGAACGGGCGGACACAGCCCTAACTCCTAAAGTTTCTAATCGACCGGAGGGCCTTAGTTGCCCAGATCTTCCGAACGAATTGTCACTAAGCTGGTATGGAACTCCCCGAACGGGCGGACACGGCCCTAACTCCTAAATTCTCTAATCGACCGGAGGGTTTTAGTCGTCTAGATCTTCTAAACGAATGTGTCACTAAGTTGGGATGGAACTCCCCGAATGGGCGGACACAGCCCTAACTCCTAAAGTCTCTAATCAACCGGAGGGTCTTAGTCGCTCGGATTATTCAAACGAATGTGTCGCTAATTTGGGATGGAACTCCCCGAACGGGCGAACACGGCCCTAACTCCTAAAGTCTCTAATCGATCGGAGGGCCTCAGTCATCCGGATCTTTCGAACGAATGTGTCGCTAAGTTGGGATGGAACTCCCCAAACGGGCGGACACGACCCTAACCCCTAAAGTCTCTAATTATCGGAGGGTCTCAGTCGTTTGGATCTTCCAAACGAATGTGTCGTTAAGTTGGGGAAGAATCCCCCGGACAGGCAAACACAATCCTAACCAAAGAGGTTTCAAACCGAACATCAGATGCTGATCGATCAGGCACATCATTGAGGAGTCAAATTCCCCCAGCCCTATCAGACCAACGAGACAAAGCCCTTGAAAATTCTTTGTTAAAAAGTCATCACATTCCAATGAGTCGAAAAAACAAAAAATTCCTTCAGATGACGCAAAATTACAAGAGATCAAAGGAAGCACTAGGAGCAGCCTAGACGGAATTCGAACCCGCTAAACCCTCAATAGGAGGAAGAGACTCGTATTGCCCCGACTTCTCGAAGGATCTATTCACCGCACTTCAAACGTTTGAGCAACCTACGTCAAAAATGTTGGAGGCTGACAGCATCTTGGGCAGCGAAGCCTTGAGAACAACAATCTCCTGTTCAGCACTTTGGAGGGATTCTTCCAAAAAATGAGCCAATGTTTCAGCAGCCAACAATCGTGCCCCCCGGACACGTGCCTCCGCTTCCAACTCTTTGCAGCGAGATTGGGCCAAAGTCAGATCCTCTTGAAGACGCTTGATCTATTTATCTTTTTCTGCCTCAATTCTTATCTCCTGGTTCTTTAAGGTATCCTTTAACGCCAACACTTGCCCACTCATGTGGGTGAACTGATCGTCACGCTTTTTCCTCCATTTCGTTTAGAGCTCGATTAAGGTTAAGGCTGGGAAGAAATACGCATGCCAGGATCGTAAAATAATAAGAACTAGACATAATTCGAGCAAAGGAGATACTTATTGTAAGACAAAGAGAATGGATGGCCTTGTCAATGCAGTTCAAAGGTATCATCCGAAGGGTAAGCTGCGAAGAAAACTCAAACCACTTGGCCAGTGCAGCGCCACTTGAAAATCGATAAAGTTAAACTAACAGTTCCCCACACTAACTGCCACCGACCCTTCTTCTAAATCTTCGTTCTCTCTGGTAAGAGACTCAATTGAAATAGGCGGTGGGATACAATACTCATCCAGGATGTCTTGTAGAAGAACTCGGACTCTTGAGGAGACCGTTTTGATGTTTCGTTTGGAATGGGGGAAGAAGCACGCGTCACCGGGACCTCTTCTTGCTGCTGCGATACTTGGACCGGAGCACTTCCAACTAGCTCTAAAGGAGCCTCCTCTGGTGTACTTCTCTCCCCGACCTCAACGGGCGCGTCAAGAATCACCGGATCATTGACCGGCAAACCCTCTCCTATCTCAGAATGCACTGAAAGAGATTCGCATCATCCGAACTTAGCTGACCCTTCCCCCTCCACGGAAGGATCGGGCGGTCTAACCTTTGACCTTTTCTGTTGAGACTCGAAAAAAGTGTTATCCGCCTTCCTCTTCGAGTTCGGCCGCATTTCCCGATCGGTAGAAACCCCCTCAAGGAGATGAGGGTCTACAACCGACGCAGAATCAACCCATGGCATCCCCTGTCGTTCCAACAAGAGGGGATTGGTGATTTGTTTAGACTCATCAATGAGCAGGCCAGACAACACCAACATTTCGTCTCTCACCAAACTGTCTACCCACAAGCTCCTACGATGAGCCTCACAATAACGAGTCACAGCACGCAAAAAACGGGAATGACGAAGAAGATGTGAGATCTTCTCGTTCAAAAAAGGCACTTGGTTAGCATCCAGGAACGCGGGAAAGAGATCCCTGTTCAAAAATCTGATGAAGAAAAACTTTTGCATTCAATGTTCATCCTGCGACTCGCTGTAGAAGAATTTTTAGCGAGACTCCCGACGAGTTTGAAACTTATATCAGCCGTGAGTAGACCCTTTGGAGCTACATTTCCCTAGAGAGAAAAGAGCCCCTAGAATCTCCAAGTCTAAACGAATACGAAAAAACCCTAATAGAGAAATTAGGACAATCACAAATCGCCAGGCACTTAGGATAAGCAATGAGGGATGAATGTTCCAATACCTCAAGATCTCCGTCAGTGGACCCGTATATGGAATCTTCAAGCCATACTTCACACACTGTCTGTACATTGGAACGCAACCCTTGGGGGCAAAACTCGCTTTATCCTCTTTATCGGGCAACACAAGCTTGAAATCGCTTCCGAGCGACATCTTCTTTTGGACTTCTAACAAATTCTCTTCGGTCATGCTGCTCTGGATGTGATCTATACTGCGCGACAATGAAGTATCTTTCGACATCTTTGTCTGAAAATGAAGTTTTTTTTGAGAAAATGCTGGAAAATGGTATTCTTTAAAGGACGTAAACCTTTGTGGGGCGTATAGAAGACGGTTCGCGAAAATTGAAGCGATTGTGGTCACATTAAAAAATTCCGCGTCTTTTTCTTCCATCATAACTCATGACATCTTTTCGGTAAGAGAGCTATGAGTTGGAGGCAAATGATGGGACAAGATCTCAGATTCAAATCCAATAAGTCAGCCCAAGGGAGGCCCACGCAGAAGGCCCATGAAGGACAATTACCGGTTGAGATTTGAATATAATTATCTATTGAAAGGTCTTAGTCGCACAGGTCTCTCAAATGATAGGATCTTAGTTGTCCAGCCAACCGAACGGCCTTAGTCGTCCAGCCAACCGAACGGTCTTAGCCGCCCAGCCAACCGAATACAATTTCATTGACGAAGTTAATCACCCCGATCGGGCATCTAAATCGACCGCCCCTCAACCGAAGGAGTCCTAAGGACCTCTCATCAATCAAACGACCGATCGATAGCTAACAGTTCTAACGATCTAGAAGGAATGTCAAAGTACTCCAACGACTCATGTCTCTTACTAAAAACAACACCTCGAGATCTTTGCAGTTAAAGAATGAATATTTCTAAGATTTCGGTAGTTTTTCAGATGAGGATCGCAATCAATTCGAAATATGGAATCCTCGAGATCTCCGGATCAGTCTGATAAGGAAGGTAGGGTTAAAACATTGCAGGCACATCTAACTCAAAAAGGTATAAAATATCTCAAAACTCTACACAACAGGTACGCTCTCTGGACCTTACATTCTTTGCATATTATTCACAGGGAACAACTTTCCTCAGCTCTCAGTCTGTTTTTTCTTTTCATACAAAAACCGCTTTTTCTGACTTGAGCGTCAGAGTTTCCCCGTCGGAACACCTTCCGACGATTTTTGCAGGTGTCACGTCCCTTCGGCAACAACCACTTGAATCAGCAAGGAGTCGGTATCTGTGGAGGCAAAGCTCACCTCCAACACTAATCAACCAAATATCTCTAACTTGCCCACAATCTCTCAGCCAAGTATTCACATATTAATTCACTTGTTCTTCAAAAATTCTCTTATATGGCTTATGATTACTTTTAGGCATGTTCAAACAATGGCTTGCAACTCTCATAAAAATTCCCTTTTCTACGGAAAAATAAAATAAAGTGATGATTTGATGAATGTTTTTCTCTTTTCAAAAGAAGCAAAGATACAACAGATCACATGAAATGTCAAAAAGCAAAATCCAAGATTAAAAAGGGAGCATTTCAAAGAGAAGAAAAATCAAAATATTAAAAAGTTATCGCCAAGTGATGAGGCAGAATTCTCGGTAGAAGCGACTTTGTGACTTTGTGACATCACCATTATGATGCCCTTATTAAAAAGCAAATCAAGGAAATGAATTTTATTTCCTTTTCTTATGTACCATTATCTATTCTATTCAAAATCACCCTCATACAATTTTTGAAGAATATATATTATACATTGTTCAGAAAGGCATATTTCCTACCGGTTAATCTGAAATTTGGATGCCCTAAAATCCTCCCTTTGGTACTAAGACATGAGACATGCTCTCATGCATACTGTTAGTTTTCAACAATTTACCTTTCTCTCTCTTTCCCTCCCAACAAACCAACCCTAAAAAGTATTATTTAGAAAGCTGTTCCCCCCCCCCCCCCAAAAAAAATGGCACAAAAATAAATCTAGGATTTGGCGGGGGCTGTGACAATTTTGTGTGGTCAAAATATCAGAAATGAAGATCCCACTTTCTGTTCCTTTCTAAGATTCTGTGTACAACATCATGTCGATTGATACAATTGGGATGTAGAAGACCAGAAAGCAAAAGAAAATTAATTTTCTTAGCAATTTAACTGCACAGAAGTAACCCACTCTTGTGCTGTTAACAAGTCTGGTAGAACTGGCGCACCAGATTTTTTCCAGTTCACGGCATCAGGTGTCTTGAACCTATCCAAGAGTAGTGCATGCATTCCTACACTCTTCGCTGGCATATAGTCTTTGCGCATGCTGTCTCCAATGTGAAGAACTTCTTCTGGATGCAGATTTCCAGCCCTTTCAAGAGCAATCTCATAAATCCTTGGGTCCGGCTTCTCAACACCTTCAAGACCAGAGAATACGCCAAAGTCCCACTCAGAATCCTGATTGATCAAGATCAGAAACCAGCTATCAGACTTTGTTACATGTAAAAACATTTAACGTTAAAATCAAAGGAGTTTTTGCCTTCTTGCAGGCAAATTTCAACCTAAGGATAACATTTAGATAAACCCAGTATCTTTCTTTCCTAGGGAGGCTTCTCAGTTTGGCAATTCAAATTCAACATCAATATTACATTAAATTCTCCAAGTTCAGAGAGAAGCAATAATATCCAATCTTTCCATTACCAATAATTTTACCTGGTTTAAACCCAGTGCTGGAAGAATCACATCTTGATATCGGTACTCTGCATTGCTCACAAGCCCAACTGTCACTCCCTGTTTACGTAACCATCTTAGGAATTCCTGGGAATCTGGGAAGATGGTATACGGTGCGGATGAGCCAAATGTTGAGTATATGCGTCTGAACACCTTTTCAAAAGTCTCCTCATCATAGTCGTATCCTGCCTGTCAAAAAACAAAAAGATTTGAAAGAGAGAAATTTAGGTATATTACTTATATTCAGCACAAACGGTGTGAAACGTGTCTGGTGAAACAACTTAAGAAGAAAGAGTAATCAACCATCTACTGCAAAACCCAGTTCTTTTTCTCTCATCTCTCATTTCATTTTGACAACAGGCTTCATGAAATGTGGTTTTTTTTTCATGCCAGATTACTGAACAAGAGATATGACATAATTTCATAGATATTCAACATGGCCCAACAACAGAAAATGCCCCCTTCCATTTCAGAGAACAAATGAAACTCGTAAATACTAGAATATAAGACAATCTTAACAGGAATCAGGAATCTTACCCTGATGAAGGAATCACTTACACAAGTTTTCCACCACACAATATTGGGCATTTTTGCAGCATAACCAAAACAAGGGTACTTTTTTGCCATGTCTGCATAAGCAAGTTTAAAGCCCTCATGCACACGTTTGTAGTCAGGACAAGGCAATCCGACTGATTTTGCTGCCATGCAGTAATAATCACCAAGTTCTCCTTTATAAGCAATGAGAGTGCCAGTAACATCAAATGTAACGCAACGTAACTTCGATAGCATTGACACCGTGGATTGAAGAAACAGCTTATCTGGATTTAGGAATTTGTAAGATGTATCAATGCAACTTCAACATGATGCTGGTATGTACTTGAGGAAGACAGCAGCACAAGACTAAAGCCGCACACCTCCAAACAAGCAGCTTGTTTAGAAGATCTAAACACCCCTGACTATGTTGGCATATTGTTATTGGACACATAAAAGGCAACCTGAAAACTATTATGCAACAATGAAAATAAAAAATCATCATCCAGAAAGCTGATTACGCCCACAAGATCCAAACAAGTGCATTGTCACCTAAGAAATGATAATAACAACTACAAAAAATAATAAAAATAAAAATAAAAACAAAAAAACAAAAACAAAAACAAAAACAAAAAAAAAAAAAAACAAAATTCGAATACAATGCCGTATTTGTACAAAGTTTAATACAAATTTTCTATCTAAAATATTATTTTCCATCTAAAATAATATTAATAAAAACAAGTGCATTCTGACATTATATTATTTTCTATCTAAATTAATATTAATAAAAATTTAAAATTAAACAAAAAAGTACAAAGTTTTCTATATCTCCGGAACTGTATCGTGTCAAATACATTGCCGTATTTGTATCTGTACCTGTGCAGCGTGGTTGAAACATCATACATGGGGTCTTTGTGCTCAGAACAAATATGTAACAACACACAAAACAGCACTCTGCAGCTATTAGTACCATATCATGATAATCAGATCAAACTTGTGAACACTTTTGGCCTAAATCATCCAATCCGAATGTTGCTTCTACTCTCCTTGTTTACTTGCTTCTTTTCTTGTAAATTTAAGTATCAAGGGAGATAAGTTTTATTGTTTACTAGAATGCACTAATACATCTGTGTAGAATTAAAGAAACAGTCACTAAATGTGCGAGGTGTCCTTAAGATGGTAAGAATTCCTTATCACCAACGACACAAGGCAGCGGTTCATACCAAAAAGAAAATTAATGAAAATAACAAAGAAAAATTAATATCTCAACCCAAGCGAGAGGGGAAAAAAAAAACCAAAAAAAACTAAAAAAAAAAAGATGGTTACCAATCATCTTGCATGCGTTAAGAAATGTTGGATTCAACATAAAACTTACGGAATTTATACCAAACAATACTGCCACGTTTTTATTGAACTTTATGTCAAAACAACATGAATGGAATAACTACTTATGTTTCAAGCATGTAACAAACTAAATGTGAAATCTAAAATGAGGAGAACAAGAAATAGAGAAAAACAAGAGGAAGACATGAAGAACATGACGACAATGATGATGAGGAGCAAGTGAAAATAAGGTACCCAAGAAGAAAATAAGGGGAACAAATAAAAGAGCAAAAGCCCCACCACTAAACAAAGTAGAATAAATGAATAACCAGAAGGATGATGGGAAACATATTGACCACATGTGGAATCAAGTTAAGCTTTCGTGGAGTGTTTGCATTAGTGTGTGGCAAGTGCCATAATTACAGCCTTCTGAGGTGCCAGTAATGTGGCTCTGACATTTTTGAAATAAAAAACTTACGTTATCAGGATTTCAAAACAAATTACATACATAATCAATGCAAAAGATCAAATAAGATGATAGTAGGACGCAAAATCACTCTCACCACAACAAAGATTTTTCACAAGTATGACATAGACAAAACAATGTAATAATCTCCAACCATGGCCTTGGATTTGGGAGTCTTATCCCAACCCTGACATAGTTAGCCACACTCTCTAAATGTCAGCTTAGGTTTCAAAGTATATAATAGCATGATCCACCTCATTACCGGTCAGACGTTGGAAATCCATCTTCGGAGTTTCAGCTTTTTAAAAAGATGGTCATATTTACAAAATTTCCAATCAGAGCAAAGAGTTGGCCCCGCTCAATTTAAGACATGGAAGTTCAGAATTCCATTAGAGATCAAGAATGACAACTATTTCTTACGAAATCTTTAAATATGTCTAAAAATATTACATTATGTTTTACAAGCACCTATCTAAGAAGTTCAATCACATGTGCAAGAAAAGGGCACAATCAGGAGGCATAGTCAAATTTGAAAAGCTTCTGCGCAAGTAAAACATTAGAGTTTGCAAAATACTCTTACATGTTAAAACTATTGACATAATAACAACTTTACTCCTTTTTATGGAAAAATATGATTTTTATTTGCACAATCTTATATTTTATGTGTGTGTGTGTGTGTGTGTTGGGGTCATCCACTAAGCGTAATAGTTATAACTTTCTGTGTTGGTCTTTCCTTTATCGAGAAAAAAGAAAAGAAAAACTGTTTCTCTTTTCTTTTGTGATAAATTACAAGATATGTTTGAAATATGCCTTTTCTAAATGGTTTAATTGTTAAATTACTATATACATCACTTTAATCAGAAAATGTTGCAAGTAGAAACTAATGGCACCCAGTTTAAACAATTTCCAATTCTCTTGTAATTATCCGATAAGGAAGGAGATTTCCTTGACACAAGAAACTTTTCTTGCTCCTATAGGATTTTAATTCTCTTAGACTCTTGATAAGAAAGGAAATCTTCCTAAAATCCTAACTAAACCTTCCTAAATTACAAGGAAGTCTAAATCTTTTAGAACTCTTTTACCACAAGCAACCGCCATTTTGAAAGATCTCAAACAAAAAGGAAACTAGAATTTTCTGCACCTTGGGAAGGCTATAAATACAGAGTATAGGCAACTCTAAAAAAGGACTCAATTTTTACATACAAGAGAAAGACAATTCTATACATTAGTCAGAGGAGGGGTTTCATACTCAATTCTATATGTCATTCAGATGGGGGGTTTCATACACATTTACATACACCGACGAAGGTATGGCTTCATGCTCAATCTTATACGGTCAGAGGTATGGCTTTATAGCGGATTCTCTACGATTAGAGGAATCATTTCGTATTCTATTCTATATACGATCGGAAGTATGATATCTACGACTACTATCAGTCTTTATTTTATCACTCATACTGATTTGAACGTCGGAGTCCCCTCGTCGGGTCAGTCCCGATGGGGTTTCTATAGGTTTCTCATCTGTGAAGAACTGACGAACACCACCATCATCGGCTCCCCACTTGAGTCGGAAAAGCAAGTATCTATAGAGCAAAAATCGACTCCAACAGATTGGCGCCGTCCATGGGAACGATTGACTCACCAATTATAGAAATTTCAAACCTTGTTTCACTTCTTCTCGATAGCCTAAGTTCATTCGACTATGCGATAATCGGAATGAGATAATCGGGGGTACCCTTGGTTAGGTAATTCTCTCGCTCTCATTCCCTCGGCCTCGTGTGGATAATTTGTCAACTATCTGTCTCATGGTATATTATCGAACGAACGGGCCTA
Source organism: Dillenia turbinata (assembly GCA_037126225.1). Classification (NCBI taxonomy): domain Eukaryota; kingdom Viridiplantae; phylum Streptophyta; class Magnoliopsida; order Dilleniales; family Dilleniaceae; genus Dillenia; species Dillenia turbinata. Next base: position 4,271,352 of record JBAMMX010000010.1, on the reverse strand, counting down.
TGTCGTCATGATCTACCGATGGGATCTATCTCCCCGAATGGGTTTGTGTCACCCCGATCTACCGATGAGATTCATCTTCCCGAATAGGCCCGGGTCACCCTAATCTACCGATGGGATCTATCTCCCTAAACGAGTCTGTGTCGCTCCGATTTACCGATGGGATCTATCTTCCCAAACGGGTTTGTATCGCCCCAATCTACCGATGGGATCTATCTCCTCGAACGAGACTTTGCTGCATTGATCTACTAATGGGATTTATCTCCCCGAACGATCCTGTATCATCCCGATCTACCGATGGGATCTAAACGGACCCATGTAGACCTGATCTACCGATGTGATCTATCTTCTCGGACGGACCAATGTTGCCCCGATCTATCGATGAGATTTATCTCCCCGAATAGGTCTATGCCACCCTCGATTGTTCGATCTGTCGGCCTCTCAATCTCTTGTCAGTCTTTCAATCTCCGGATCATTCGATCATTCAACCTGTCGGTCTCTCCACCGTTCAGCCCATCGACCTCTCAATCTCTTGTTGTTCTCTCAACCGTTCGGCCTGTTAACCTCTCAATCTCTTGTCAGTCTCTCAACCTTTCGGCCTGTCGGTCTCTCAATTTCTTATTGGTTTCTCGACCTCCTAATCATTCGAGTCGTTCGACCTGTCGCTCTCTCGATCTCTTGTTAGTCTCTCGACCTCCGAATCATTCGATCATTCAACATGTCGGTCTCTCTATCGTTCAGTCTGTCGGCCTCCCAATCTCTTGTAAGTCTCCTAACCATTCGACCTGTTAGCTTCTCAATTTCTTATCAGTCTCTCTAACGTTCGGCCTGTTGGCCTCTCAATCTCTTATCGATCTCTCCACCGTTCAGCCTGTCAGTCTCTCAATCTCCTCGGTCTGTTGGCCTCTCCATCTCTTGTCAGTCTCTCAACCGTTCGGCTTGTCAGCCTTTCAATCTCTTGTCATTCGACCATTTGATCTGTCGATCTCTCCACCGTTCAGTCTATCGGCCTCTCAATCTCTTGTCGGTCTCTCAACCGTTCGGCCTGTCGGCCTCTCAATCTCTTGTCGGCCTCTCAACCGTTTGGCCTGTTAGCCTCTTAATCTCTTGTTAAACTCTCGACCTCCTGATCATTCGAATCGTTCGATCTGTCGGTCTCTCGATCTCTTGTCAATCTCTCAACCTCCGGATCATTCGATCATTCGACCTATCGGTCTCTTCATCGTTTGGCCTGTTGGCCTCTCAATCTCTTCTCGGTCTCTCGACCGTTCGGCCTATCGGCCTCTCAATCTCTTGTTGGTCTTTTCACCGTTCGACCTGTCGGCCTCCGAATCTCTTGTCGATCTCTCAACCGTTCGATCTGTCGGCCTCTCAATCTCTTCTCGGTCTCTCAACCGTTCAACCTGTCGGCCTCTCAATCTCTTGTCAGTCTCTCGACCTCCTGATCATTCGATCATTCAACCTGTCGGTCTCTCCACCATTCAACCTATCGGCCTCTAAATCTCTTGCCAGTCTCTCAACCGTTCGGCCTGTCGGTCTCTCAATCTCTTATTGGTCTCTTAACCATTCAGTCTGTCGGTCTCTCAATCTTTTGTCAGTCTCTCGATCTCCTGATCATTCGAATCGTTTGACCTATCAATCTCTCAATCTCTTATCAGTCTCGCGACCTCCAGATCATTCGATCATTCGACCTGTCAGTCTCTCCACTGTTCGACCTGTCAGCCTCTTAATCTCTTATCGGTCTGTCAACTGTTCGACATGTCGGCCTCTCAATCTCTTGTCGGTCTCTCCACCGTTTAGCCTATTGACCTCTCAATCTCTTGATAATCTCTCGACCTTCGATCGTTTGACCTGTCGATCTCCCCACCGCTCGGTGTATCGGCCTCTCAATCTCCTGTCGGTCTCTTCTCCATTCGGCCTGTGGGTCTCTCCTCCATTCAGCTTATTGGCCTCTCAATCTCTTGTCGAACTCTCTAATGTTCGACCTGTTAGCTCTCAATCTCTTGTCGGTCTCTTAACCGTTCGGTCTGTCGACCTCTCGATCTCCTATTGGTCTCTCAACTGTTCGGCCTATCGGCCTCTCAATCTCTTGTCCATCTCTTGACCTCTGGATTATTCGATCATTCGACTTGTCGATCTCTCCACTGTTCGGCCAGTCGGCCTCTCAATCTCTTGTCGGTCTCTCTACCGTTCGACCTGTCGGTCTCTCTATCCCTCGATCATTCGACCTATCGGTCTCTCCATCGTTTGTCCTATCGGTCTTTTCATCTCTTGTCAATCTTTCGACCTCCAGATCATTCGAATCTTTCGACCTGTTGGTCTCTCCACCGTTCGACCTGTTGATTTCTCAAACTCTCGTCGGTCTCTTGACCTATCGATCATTCGATCACACGGTCTCCCGACCTCTCAATCTTTTGGCCTCTTGGTATCTCAAACGATTATAATAGTTTGTCACCAATATTTTGATTTTTCAAATCACTCTACTCCTAATACCATTTGTTTTAAAATGCCATTAGGATGGAGGGCAAATGATGGCACTCAATTTAAACAGTTTTCAATTCTCTTGTAATTATCCGGTAACAAAGGAGATTTCCTTTACACAAGAAACTTTCCTTCTCTTGTAAGATTTTAATTCTCTTGGACTTTTGATAAAGAATGAAATCTTTCTAAAATCCTAAACCTTTCTAAATTCTAAAAAAGTCTAAATTTTTTAGAAATCTTTTACCACAAGCATCTGTCATTTCGGAATATCTCAAACAAAAAGTAAACTAAGGTTTTCTGCACTCCTGGAAAGGCTATAAATATAGAGTATAGGCAACCCTAAAAAAGGACTCAGTTTTTACACAAATGAGAGAGGTAATTCTATACATCAGTCAAATAAGAGGTTCTATACTCAATTCAATATGACATTCAGGAGGGTTTCATACCTATTTACGTACACCAATGAAGGTAGGGTTCATGCTCAATCTTATACAGTCAGGGGTATGGCTCCCAATAGTTAAAAGCACGCTGAAGCGCACTTAAAGCGCAAAGCGCAGCCCAATGCACCTCATGCGCTTTTTTTGCATAAAGCGCAGTGCAGACGAGAAAGCGCAGGCAAAAGGCGTTAAAGCGCAAAAGAGCACAAGAAGCGCAGTGCAAAAAGCGTAAAAAAAGCGTATGGGCTTTTTTTTTTTCTCAGTTGCTCCTTTCTGTTGGTTCCTCTCTGTTATTTTTCTAAGCTCATGGCCTTTTTTGTCAATTGCTACTCCTTTCTATTTTTTCAGTGAAGCTCCTTCTCCTTTCTTTCTTTTTTTTGTGGTCTCTATTCTTTTTTTTTTTTTTCCTTTTTTTTTTTCTTTAGTTGTTCTCCTCTGCTCCTTTCTGTTCATTTTTCCGGTCACCATTTGCTAAATAATGTTGGGATATTATGCAAGGGCTTTGTTCAATTGGGTAACATTTGGTTTAAAGTTATTTAAATTAATTTATATGCCTTTTTCAAGAATTTCATGAAACATATTTTCTTGTTATTTGGTTTAGAAAATGATTTTTTTTTTTTGTTCTAGTATTATAACGTATTTCATTTGCTATTATATATGTTGATGTTCTAGTATTATAATATATTTCATTTGCTATTATTGTATATCCAAATATATATTTTGATTTTATATTTTAAGTGCGTTTTTTATGAAAAAATCCGCGTTTCGCTTTGCGTTCTGCGCTTAAGTCCCACGAGGACCTGCCTTTTTTTGCGCTTTTCGCTTTTAATTACTATGGTATGGCTCTATAGTGGATTCTATACCATCAGAGTATGCTTTCGTTTTCTATTCTATACACGATCGGAAGTATGATATCTACGGTTACTATCAGTTTTTATTTTATCACTCATATAGACTGAGCGTCGAAATCCCCCTGCTGGGTCAGCTTCGATAGGGTTTTTGCAAGTTTCTCATCCGTGAAGAACCAATGAATACCACTGTCATCGGCTTCCTGCTCGAGTCAGAAGAGCAAATATTTGTAGCGCAAAAATCGACTCCAATAGAAACAAAATAAAAGCAAGTAAAGGTTTCCCAAAGACCTCCTAAGGACAAGACACCAAAATCGCAATGACAAGACAACCAATACAATGGAGAAGAGGATGGAAAAGAAAAAAATAAAATAAATAAATAAATAAATATATATTTATATATGAGCAACTTTTGTTCCCTGGAACTAAGAGCATCAAATAATGTTGTTCTCATTTTTAGATTTAATTGACTTAACACCAACAAAGGTTTGTCAAATGTTAACAAAAAGGAGTATATTGTGTGTCTAAAATGATAAACGATTGTGTACACACTTCAAAGACTAAACCTTGAAAGCAACACCACACACTATGGAATTTTAAGTAGATTGCAGATGCTTACAAGCATCAATCCACCCAATTTTAGGGATCAAAAATGTTACAAAATACTATGATCACGTTGATCAACATTCTCCCCCACCACCAAAAAATTATACTTTACTAGATCATCTTTCTCTGTATTGATCAAATCAATTTTCCAGTCATACCTACACAAGACTAACAAAGATTCAAAAAAAAAAAAAAAAAGCTTAAAAAATGGACTTGATGAACTAAAAGAACAACATTTATTAGATCAGCAAGACACTACAACTAGGAAATAAAGTGCAGTTAGAGGAATCAAGGTTTGAACAGAATTGGGAAAACTGAAAACAGAAATGGGGAAAATAAGAGAAACCCCTGCAGAGGAAAGTGGAATTGAACATACCCAGAAGAATTTGGAGAAGAAAGGAATCTGAATCTCCTTGCTCTCACCACGCAACTCGGTTGGTCATCTGTTTTGTAAGTCGAAGTCCGCTTCAGCTGCACATTTAGTTATACAAAAGAGAGAGAGAGAGAGAATTTTTTTTTTTTTTTATTGGGTTGAGAGAGAGAGAGAAATTTAAAAAATGATTTTGTACGCCATTTGTCTCTTTCCAGATAGAAAAATTGTATCTATAAAGAAATTTTTTTACCTATTTGTTACAATAAAATAATTCTAATTCTAATTCTAATTCTGATTAAAATAAAAAATTATTGCATATTCTGATATTCATAAAATCGATTAAAAATTATATTATGTGAATTTTTTTAATTCTAAAAAGAATTTATTTTCTATGGATTACTTTTGTCCATATAGTTGTTGTGGTCATATATATTCAAAAAAGGCTCTTTTACTTTATTTTGTTTTATTTAAAAGTATTATTGGTGAATCTATTAAAAAAATTATATAAAATGAAATTATTTTCATCTTAAAACTAAAGCTTATTAAAAAAAGTTTTAAAATAATTATTACACAATTTTTTAATCTAATAATTTAATAATTTTTTATTTGAAAAATAAAAATTGTAACCAAAGAAAGCACTTATTTGTCACAAGGATTTTTTTATAGCCCTAAGTAGATAATTTGATTAAATTATGGTAGTATTTTTTATTGAGTTGGAGAGAGAGATTATTATTATTATTATTTTAATAGGATTTGAATTCGGTATTATGGGATTGAAGAAGGGGAAATATTATCACTAGACTGTATCCTTAAGAATAGAGAGAGATTATTAAGTTGGAGAGAGAGAAAGATCCAAAGTACTTGAACACGAAATTTACTGGCTAGCAATTGAGTTGTGGAAAAGTTTAATTTTCCACTCAAGGTATATACCATAAAATAAAACACATAAAATAAAATAAGAAGAAACCTCACATTGAAGGAAGCATTAAGAAGCAAGGATGTGAGAGAAAATTACCTAATTTTTTTTTTTTTTTTTTGGGTGTTCATTCGCAAAAGTTGTAGACATGGGTATACCTGTGGACTCCGCCTGGGTTTTGTTTTTTTTTTTTTTTTTTTATTATAGGACAAAAGATCAACTCCTAAAATGAGATCAAACCCCGAATATCCCTAAACAAGTATCGGTATATCCCTAATAAACTACCGCCTGTGCCTGGTCGTCCTAGTTCACTTAACCTCTTGTTTTGTGCTAATAAGTCTAGTTACATGCCCCACCTGCCATTTATTATTAATATCTCAACAAGAAAATATTACCAGGTGCAATCAATATTCATCATAAATTTTTATTAGTTATATTTGGATTAGAAATTTATTCTTTATTTAAGAAATATTAAAAACTAATCCATTGATTTCAATGTTTTTGTTCAAACTTATTAAGATATGAGAATTATTTTAATAACATGACCGACAAGCTTTTCATGGTGAAATAAAATGAAGAGACGGTATAAATTCGTAATTTTGACCATTCAAAATTATTAAATATAAGATTAATCGTAAAATACAAATTTTTTATTAGAAGGGGATTTCAACCACTTAATCATGATCGGGGATTCAAACTGTCATAGAATGTAAAAGTCAACATTGGGAGACCTCTCCCCATAAAGGGCCTGACAGTAGGTCGATCCGAATTTATCGGGATGAAATCTCGGATACCGGGTGGTGATCAAGCCAGAGACCAGGAAAAAAAGATTAATTGTAAAATTACAATAAAATTTTATCTTTTTAATATCAAGTTTTATAATTAAATAAAATAAAAATATAAAAATATACAATTGACCATTCAAAACTCTTAAAAACGCAAAACCACGGTGAGTTTTCTTTAATATTATAATAGCAAGTTTTTTAAGATGAAATAAAATGAGAAAATGATAGAAATGCACAGTTGCTATTCAAATCTATTAAATAAGAGACTAACAACAAAATTACAATGATTTTTGGGTCAAATTAAAAATAATGGTGGTTTTATCTCAATTTCTCTCTTTTATCTTCTCTATTCTCCTCTCTCGATTCTTCTTCCATCTCTCTCAACTCCATCAATCGGCCACATATCATCCAATCTGTCTCACTCTCTCTATCAATGGTTTCCTCTCTTTATCCATTGATTGAAACGGAAGAAAGAAGAGAGAGGGTGTGTTGACAACATCCACTCTCTCTTCTCTATTTTCCCCCTCCTTTCACTTAGATTTATATAATCTTCCTCTCTTTTGACCTGGATTTGTATAATTTTTCCAAGTCAATATCTCAATTTACCCCAACTTTAAGTTAATATGGCCTTCCTCTCCTTTCACCCGGATTTATGTAGTTTTTCCAAATTAAAATCTCAATTTACCTCAACTTTAACTTAATTCTAATTTATCTTATTTACTTGGTGAAAAAAATTTTAATAAAAATATAAAAAATTTGTGATTAAAATTCAAATGTTTCATTAAAAAAAATTGTTATTAATCATTTAACGTAAGTTAAACATATTCTCAACTCACTTACAATGTTAAACAAACAAAAAAAAAGTATTCTTGGGTGGAATTTAAACCACAAAGGGGAGAGAGAGAGAGAGAGAGAGAGAGAGAGAGAGAGACCGTGGTTTCGGATTTATTGTCCTGGCTCGAACCACTAACCCTGTATCAATAAATCAACCGAGGAAACGAGCATCGACCCATACCAAATTTTCATCTAATAATTTACAAAATCCTTCAGCTGCCTTCCGCTTGTAGGGTTGAAGGACACAAATGAACAGCATTTATTAACAATGGAGTTTCAAAGAGTACTGATCCGTGCCTAATTTTCTAGAGAAGAAGCCTCCTCCACATGAAATTCCTTGCACATATACACTCGATGAAACTGCATCACTTAACAGGAATTAGCTCCATAATGTTTCAACTCTACATATAAGGCAGGAGAATATTTGGCTTAAGCTTCCCTATGAGCCCTTGGCAGGCAAGAAATAATGGGCAATACTAGAACCTTGTTTAGCGGTGTGTGCTCGCTTGTGAGGTCTAACCCAGGCCCAGACCTCTTGCTGGATTTCTGGAGGTAGTTCTTCCATCACGGAGGGATCAATTTCATCAATCCTGTAATTCCATGTTTCTCTCTGTTCAATTTGGCCAGAACTTTGCTCGTGGCTGTTGATTGTGGCCTCTTCAACCGGAGCAAGCATATGAATCCCATCTTGCATGGTCTGAAAGCCTGCCCTTAACCTCAAAATTTCAGGAGCTGGGGGACAACAAGGAGGTAGCCGAGAATTGGAATTTAACTGAGCAATCAAGTGGGATCACTTGCTTACCCAAGAATGGCGATGCTTCGGTATTCTTAGTTGACCCACTCTTTTCCTCTGTCACTAAAGAGGAGGAGCTGCAACTTTGAAAAAATCTTAATATTGATGATGTTCCCTGACACAACATTGGTGGACAAAAAATTTAGAAGAGTTCTCTAAGAATCATTGGACAAAATTACTACCACATAATTGTCTAGATGTACCACCATTTGCATGCTATTCCTCTAGTGCAGTTTCCTTTTAAACAATTTAAGGCTCCACTTTTTTGTCCCTTCCTCTTTTAGAATTCCCCAACAAAGGGCTTTAGCTCAAATGGTCATTCAAATGACTTGATATCCTTACGTGTGATAAAGTTCTAGAATTCAGTAGTCACCCCTCCCTACTGCCAAGCAAAAGAAAAAAGGAAAAGAAAGAGAAAGGTCTAGAAATCCCTAGTAAAGCCACCAACAGAATTTGACAGCCATGATATTGATCCAACTTGATATATAATTTGGCCCACTTTCTAAGTTTTACAGTTTGATTTTGTCTTCCAAATAATTTCCATTTTTTGTTCTCTTCTCTTAATCTCCAAATCAGTATGTACCTATTTCATCAGCCAACCGTTTTATTTAACTCAAAATTATAACATATGATTACGAGATAGTCTCTCAGGCAGTTTGTGTAATCTCACAGGCAGTTTGTGTTATTGATCTATAATGAAACAGACTATCAGAAAGCAAGACTAGTTATATTTATTAAAAAAATAATAATAAAAAATAAAAAAACCCAGCTAAAATTAAAATAAAATAAAATAAAGTAAAACCTAAAAGGTAGCAAATAGCACACAGTGACTGGGGTAGTAAGAGTGACCTCCATGACTTTCTGCTATACATATCTTTGTCATGGGCAAGAAGCAAGAGTCTGCCTCGGAATCTCTTCAAGCAAAGGGAAAATTTACAAAAACATACACTTTCCTGAAATCTTTTTAACTTGCCTATGAAATCTTTAAAAGGAACTCACGAGAACAAAACAAGAGAGAGAGAGAGAGAGAGAGAGAGAGAGAGTGCAATGCACTATAAATAAGTGACTAATTGAAACCAATTGTACAACAATTCAGATTCACATAAGTAACATGGGCAGATTGGAGCAATAATAACAATCTAGAAGGAGGATATGGTGAACCACATAGACTAAATGAGGACAAAGGTGGAAAATCAATTGAAACACTGAGGACCATAAACCATAGCAGACAACAACAAAATTCAAGGTCTAGTAATACTAAAGTGGTTTTTCCCGCTTTCACTGCAAGGCTAAATTCTGAAAATAAAAATTTCAATTCTCTATGGTTTAATCCAATCCATTAATTAATCAATCAACAAATATTAGAAATGTTTCTGTTCCCAAGTTGCTTTTCATAAAAGCAGTCTACCCTCCTTGTTTGTAATTTTTCCCTCTATTAGTATTCCTAATTGATGTAGTCCTTGTGCTAGGAATGTAATGACATGAATAATGATGCGAACAGTGAATGACAGTTAATCATCCATAGGGAACTAACCAGCTAGATAAGGAAAATAGAATAGAGCGTCAACCAGACCTTATCTTTTGAGATCTTTTGTCTCTGTTGTCTTTTCTCCAAACTGGGCACTGCACTACTCTTAATCCTGACATCTTCTGCAGTGAAGCTCTTTTGTATTTCCATGTGATCAATGCTTGGGAAGCCTTCAACTCCCGAATCAGGAATTCTGTCTAGATTACTAGTTGAAGGTAAAGGAGAAGTACCATACTCAACCTGGTCTGTCTGTAGCTTTGATGAGGAAGATGATGGATACAAGTCATGAAAGAATCTTGTGACTGAACTTGTTCCCTGGAAATGTATTCGCAACAATCAGATATTAGCATATATTGAAAAACAGGAGGCAGTATGAGAATACGAAGGTTTGGAATACATAGAGAACCATGATGCAGCACTACAGCTAGAGCACTAGCCAATTGGATTTATCATGCTAAGATACATAACTCACTATGTTGAATGTCTGACAGGTTTCCTTTTGTTATGGAAGCTACTCAGCTACTCCTTTCTCTTCACCATATTAGGAAGTTTTAATTGCTTCTTTAAGAGAATTGAAATTAGTCAAAGTCCCATTTCTAATCGATTCAAAATACGATTCAACAATTAATTAGTTTCCTCATCTTTTAGTGCTCAATTGTTAGTTTCTTAATTCTGGCTGTGAAAACAGGACAAGGAACTTATCTTCCGCAAGCAGTCTATCAAATTAGATCATCTAATATTTAATAATATCCAAATATTCTGTCTCGTACATATCATTAGTCTGAAATTGGATCTTCGGTTTGTGCCAGTAGAGAGAAAAGGCCCGACTCCTCTCCCTATTTAGCATTGATGCTGTCACAAAACATGAAAGAATAATTTCTCTGCATTTCTTCTTAATTCAATGAAATTATACATGATAATTTATAGACTATTCTAGGTTACAAAAATTGAGAAATTATCTAGTCAAATCATAAAAATAGGAAACTATTCTAAATTACAAAAAGTAGAAAACAATCTAATCAAATCATACAAAACAGAAAATTCCCCAAAATCAATCTTATATCTATATCATAACTCAAGGAGTCAAATCTATGTTAGTCCCATAATTCAATATCATAATCTGAGGAGTCCAAAAATAAAACTTTCTAAATAAACTCTTCAATCCAACATTCCACCTTAAGCTGGAGAGTAGATGTTTTCCACTCCCAGCTTGCTATTTAAGTCTTCAAAACAAGTCATTTGTTGCCTTCAAGCATTGGATCCAAAATCAAGCATTCCACTTTTAATATTGAAGGTTGCATAGAGTTCCATAGCCACGATATAATCACTGATTCCTCTTTATCCCAACCTTTAAACTCAGAATATTTTTTCCCTCCCTTTTGGGGCAGGTCTAGTCAGGTGGCTGATCTTCCCATGCCCTTTAGAAAACACTCTCACCAATTGTGTCCATTGCATATAGTTTCTACTGTCCAAGTGATAGGCAGTGTTCAAGTGTTGCAGTTCACCAAAGAGTTGTGAGGCCTCGATTGGGAAGGACAATGTGAGCGTGCAATGCTTGATTTTTCTGAAGACCATAGCTACTGCAATCAAAACTAGATAAAGAAAATTATGTGATAGTAATTTTTTTATTTTTTTTTTTTGATAGTGATAAGGCCAAATAAAGATTAGGGTCGAGAGCAATTGAGGCCGAAAGGAATAGAACAAAAAAATGAGGGTTGATGGCTATGAAGGCCAAAATTAAGATTAGGGTTGAAGTCGATTAAGACCAAAGGAACACAAACAAATTAGGGTTGATGGCAATTAAGGTCAAGACACCAATAGGGGAATGAAGGCCAAAAAAAAGGAGATGGCAATGAAGGCCGATAAAAAATAATTGAAGATGGCAATGAAGGCCAATAAAAGAATGGAGATGATAATGAAGGCCGAAAATTGGAGATTGCAATAAAGGCAATAAAAGAAATGTAGATAACAATAACGATCGTAAAAAATTGGAGATGACAATGAAGGCCAATAAAAAAAATGAAGATGACAATGAAGGCCGATAAAAAAATGGAGATGGCAATAAAGGCTGAAAACTAGAGATTGCAATAAAGGCGATAAAAAAATGAAGATAACAATAAAGATCATAGAAAATTGAAGATGACAAGGCAATGAAGGCTGATAAAAAATTGGAGATGGCAATGAAGATCGGAAAAAAAAATTGGAGATGGATTACTCCTAAATTTCTTAGATGATTCAAGGTAGGAAAGACTGCTCATTTCCTTCGCATGTCCAATCCTCCTCCCCAAGCCTTGGACCTGAAAGAGCTAACAAACATGCTCCATAAGGCTTCTCAAGAGGCACTGACAAACTTCTCAGCTTCTCAATGAATATGAATATGAAAGATAAAAAATAATGGGTTAAAATTTGAAACTATTTGAGATAGTTCTTCCCATTAAGCATGTTGGCATCCCGAATATTTTTAATTTTCTAAACAGAATTCGGTTCTTTGGATGGGTTAGAATTGCTAGAGATGGTGGTTTTAGAGATTGACAAGCTAAAGAAAGAAAATTCGCAGCTATTAAGGCTGGAACACACAGAAAAAGGGAACCCAAAGGAACCACGCAGCAACGAAGGCTGCTTGAAGAAGAAGAGGAAATCCCAAAAAAAAAAGCCCTAGCACTCTGGTACCATATCACAAAACATGAAAGAATAATTTCTCTTCATTTCTTCTTAATTGAATGAAATAATACATGATAATTTATAGACTGTTTTAAGTTACAAAAATTAGGAAATTATCTAGTCAAATCATAAAAATAGAAAACTATTCTAAATTACAAAAAATAGGAAACAATCTAATCGAATCATACAAAACAGGAAATTCCCCAAAGTTAATCCTATATCAATCTCACAAATCAAGGAGTCAATCAATCTCATAATCCAAGGAGTCCAAAAATAAAACTTTCGAAGTAAACTCTTCAATCCAACAATTGCCTATGTGCACAGGTCAAGCATACTATTTTGTCAGATAAATTGATAATTGCCTATTGAATGAATAAATCATAATTGACTTCCTGTTTGGTGATCCCTTTCTTAATTTCCCCCACACTATCTTGTTGCTCTCTTCTGTTTGAAATTTATCTGTATACTTGTACTAACTAATTAATACAAGAGCAAGCAGTGTAGCTGAGACACTGCACACTGTACGCTTCTCACTGCTCCCTGGCAATAGCACTTGTTACTCCCTATATGCTATGTCTCTGACATGGGCTGCTTGATATGCCATTCACAAAGTTGCTACACTTGCTCTTTCAATCCTTTTCATGTCTCTACTGTTTCCTACACCATCCTTGTTACTAAAAAAATGAGTAATATATTACCCATAGATTCAACATTACTTTTCCACATGAAACACAAACCTACCAAAAGCACCCAATAAATAAATACAAGATGGCCCCCCAATAAGTCATCCAAAGCGACAATTAGAATTAGAAAGGCCACATTTTTTATTAGCAGAAAAAATCTAAGAAGGAAATATCTTTCCCTGACCCTGCATAAAAAGATCTTAACCAGTAGATTCCCATTACTGCAGACTCTGATCATGATCCACAGTTTCCTATCTCACTGGCATATGATAATGTGAAGTCTAGGTTTACAACTGATCAGGAAAAGTGTAGACAAATCGAGAAATAAAAATTCAAGGGGACTGGCACCAAAGGAGGCCAATAAAAGGTGTATATATTAGTTTCAATATTTTCAGAGTCATAACCTAAGGCCTCAGAAGGATCAGGAATAGGTGCCAAGTTGTAACCCACCCAAAGCATCAAAGGAGGAACAACACTGAGAAATTAGAAATCTTTTGCTAGTCTTGCCTTACATGATCACCAGAGATGATCAATGGTAGAAGGATATACAAATACAAAGGAAACTGGTTCAACCGCCTTGGAAAGTTAGGGCAGCCAAAGTGTAATGATCTATGAGCCACAAACAAAAGAAACACCAAAGCAAGCACTGAGCTCACAACAGAGAAACAGCTACATTTGGCCAACATATTTGGAAAGGTTGGACCATAGGAATGAAGGGATAAAAGCAACAATGGAAGGGAAAGCAAGCCAAAAAGCAACCAAACTCAAGTTCAATACATTCCAAAAATTCCTTTCCACTCTTTACAATTTTCTCTAGAAATGTCCCCACTAAAAATAAATAAATAAATAATCCAAGAACTCCACACCTTTTACATAAAAGTCTTCTTCCATGTCATTCCACTGTAAAGTGGCAGAATCATTTGCAGATGAAACTCAATAAGACGAGCTTTAACATCGATACAAAATCTGTATATTATAATGGAAAATGAAACTACATCCTAATCTGATCCATTTTTAACTTTCTTCCCAACTCCACTCGAAAGATCACATTATGACATCACCAATCTATTTGCCAATGTGTGGAAAAAGATAAGAGTGTATTGATTATTGACTAACAATTTTAGCCAAACTATATGAAAACTAAAATTGGTAGGAAATGGTTCAGCTTCAAAAGCTCAACATAAAAATGTCTGAATTTAAATACTATATTTCTGTTAAAATTGCATCATTAAAGGTCCCCAGTGGGCCTTCCATGAAATTAACCTACATCGAAAGCCTCTTCAAGTTTTCTGGTTCTAATTTATGAATCCTGGTAATGAAAAACATTGTGGAGATTCTATTATTTGTTTTTTTTTTTTTTGTGTACATATTAACAAATGAGAATGAATTTCAGAAAATTCAAATACCTGTTCTTTTGATGTTTTACTTATCTCTTCTTGGTGGCACAAATTAGTCTTGGAATGCCACGTCCTACTTTCTGCATTGGGGAACTCTGCTTGTGGTTCAGTCAGTTTCAAGCCTGAGAAAACTTCTGTACCTGATCAATAACACCACAGATATGAGGAAAGGAACATGAGTACTTCACAGGTTTCACAAATTAAAAGGCAAAAACAAGGGAGCAAGTAATATGAGAACCTGAGGGTGATAAAGGTCCAGCTTCTTGGATTAACATGCTGTGTGATTGCTTTGAGGAAGAGCAGGACTCATCATGAGCCTTGGAATGCTTGATCCCAATTTCTTCATTTAAGAACTGTGCTTCTGGTTCAGTCAGAGTCAAGCCTGAACAACCTTCAGTACCTAAACAAAAACAGCCACACATAAGAGATAAGGAACATGAAAACATTGCAGCAATCAGAAATTTAAGATAAAAAAATGGCAGCAAGTAATTTCAGTGAGAACCAGAGCATGATAAAGGTCCAGCTTCTTGGATTAACATGCTGCATGATTGCTTTGAGGAAAAGCAGGACTGCTCCTGAGTCTGAAAAAATTTTGTGATTGAACAAGTTCCCTGCCAAATTCATCAGAAAACCAAAACTTGATGCCACCAGAATGTTAAGAACTATAAGGTCAAAATAGCTCTATGCCGTTAGCCTAGATGGTAGAAATATAAGTGACAGTATATCAGGTTGCAGCACTAATTTGTTTCCTTGAAGGAGGAAAGAGATTGTCCCATTGAACAGTCAAATTCTTGAAAGTTTTTTATTTGAATTTATTTATATTAAGCATGATTGGTTTATATTCTTTTTGACAATTCATAGCCTAGAAAATGCAAAAATCATGAGCATGCACCTTTTTAAACAAATTGCAAATATATGGTTTCCCTCCATAACTAAAAAGAATTTCAAAAGGGACACAACACCAGACAAGTGACAAGCAACATGCACAAACCTCTTCACCACAATGTTTGCACTCAAACTGTGTGCATCCACTAAGCTAGTAGTGCTAAAATCTAGTTGCTGTTCCGTATACCAACCTCAAAAACAAAGTACCACTACACCTTCGTGAGAATAAAAAAAAAAAAAAAAAAAAAACCGAAAGAGAAACAATTATCAAGAGTTTTAAGCCAAAGATTCTTAAAGGGATCTCTAGACCCTCAAAAGCACTCAACTTTCTCTCAATATTCTAGTAAAAGATAACCAGAGGGATCAAATTAATAATGTTTCTCCTCGTGGTTCAACATATTGACTACATTTTGTACAACTGCTAGATCTCCTATTGTACCTTTCAAACCAATGCTACAACCTTATAGAGGTAACTGGACATGGATTTGCATTAAAAGAAAAGCACCCAGTTGGTGCTAAAACAAGCTACAGCTTCCTCAGAATTGAAAAATTGAAAAGAAAACCAATTATTAAGAGTATTAAGCCAAAGGTCAATGGGATCTCTACATCTGCAAGAACTCTCAAACTTCTGGATCCAAAGAATAATCTTTCTCCTTGCTGCAACAAGGAAACTACGTTTATTTTGGTGACATAGATCTCTTGTTATAGCTGGCAAACTGTGCTACAATTTTATGGATATCATTGGCGATGTAAACCTGCTAATCCATTAAAGTCACCGCACACCTGCAAGGAGGGTTTATTTCCATATAGTTCCATTGACTGAAGTAAGACTGTGCCGAGGTACAAGATTAGAATATATTCATGCATGATTTATGGTATTCACAGTAGATATACATAACATATTTCACAAACCAAGGAAGCCTTGTACTTACAGATGGTATGGCAACTATTTTACTTGCTGAAATTGAAAGACCTGTTATTCCCCATCCACTGGACTGACTTTCGAGTGTTTTGACTCCATATAGTCTCAGATATTCACGCAACCCTGCTTGAAATAGATTAATGGCATCCTCCTGAATTTTAGCAGTTCCATATCGCAATGGACATGACTTAGATGGAAATTTTCTGTGTGATTCTGAGTCACTGGAGTGCTGGATGACAGACAACCAACTCATCATTTGGCAAGTGAGATTTTGGACGGAGACTAAGGTTAACATATGGTAGCTGTCTAAACTTGTTAAGGCAACAAATTTAGTTTTTCTACTAAAGTTAGAGAAGAAAACAGTAGTACACAAAAGACTATGAAAAAGCTACCTTGTAAGCTCTAGCATGTAAGGTAAGAGTGTGAGCAATTCGTTTGTGTTGATCCAAGTCAGATAGGAGACGTTCACTAAGTTCTTCGCACAGTTCATTGAGCCAGTGCTTAACCTGGATGATGAACCGGAAAGGGAAGGGGACATTATGAGGGAAAAAAATCATGGTTAACCAAAATAAATGGTGTAGAAAGAACTGCTCCTAAAGCTTGCATATTAATTTACATGAAAAGCCTGATAACTCAAATTTTAGAAATGTTGGCTTTGGGATAAACCAAAAGGAAGTGAACTAACAAAAGAAACAAGAAAATTGTAGCTTACTTTCAGGAATCCAAATTCATAAGTTAATATATGATATCATAATATCTCTATTTCTATGCATTAAATCTAGTTCTGACTTTGCATTGCATCTATCATATGTTATATTTCAGATTGAAAATGGTCCACCATCCCAACAAGAGAATCAAGTCTACTCCCAGCAATTCATGTTCCGGCATATTAGTGCTCCTTGATTCCATACCTGTGCCAGAAACCAAATTGTACCAGTTTTTGGACACATCATAGTTTCCAGATCTCAAAAGGTGATTATAATAAACAAGTAGATGCTAGATTCCCCAAGTTGGAGAGACTATTTTTGAGATGCCACTCAGAGACTTCATAGCTTACAGGAAAATAATGTTACCACAAAAAAAAAAAAAAAGCCAAAACAAAACAAAACAAAACAAGCAAAAAAAAAAAAAAAGGGCAAAAAGCAGAGCAAGCCCGTAATTGGAATTTAAATTTAAGTAAAAACAAAAAGATTGAAAAATAAAAGTTCATTAGTCCTCTTTTGATTTGCTTTTCAAGATATAGACAAATGAGATCTTGTAGTGGAACTTAGTTATAAAGGATAATTGGATGTCGTCAAAGAAAGTGCAGGCAGTAAAACGATTTCTTTCCTCTGAAAGTTCAGAAAATTTGTGCACCTAAAGCAGTGGCTTTTCTATGCTTGAAAAAATAACAAAAGTAAGGTCTTTCCCAATCATGTCAGCAAATGCTGGCTGTGTAGAAACCCAAGAAAAAAGATGAGTGAACTTATTTTCAGGTCCTCTAGGACTGGAGAGATGTGGAACAACTTACAATGCTGATGCCGGTTTATGGGTTCAAAGGATACTATTTGGAGTTCTGTATAGGAAGAAGAAAAAGGATCTTTTGAAGCAGACCATTATCAGTAGAAGCTAGTCTTCCCAATGCTAAAGAATAAAATCATAAACCAAAGTTTTTAAGGGAAATATTGACAGTTCAAGTAAAAATTACAGGTTTGCACTTGAAATTCAATAGCACAAGATTTAGGCAATGCAACTCTAATTTTAAGGTGATATCATAGAAAGATATTAGTTCTTCATCAAAGATATATTACGTTATAAAGAAAACTAATGGAAGATAATATAATAAGATTCTGAAGAGATACTAATTTATATGGGAGAAGACTTACAGAGGCAATTGTCTTCAATGCTTGAGGACCGGGAAAAGTCTTTCCAGAACCATGGCTCTTGGGAAGAAGGCGACCCTCAACTTCATCTCCACTGATCCCTCTTGCAATGTTCCATAACCAAGTACTGGAATATAGGACACACAGGGATATCAAAGATAACATCCTAGCTTTTATGCAAAAATAGTACCGCCAAATGCTTTGCCATAAAAAGGCTCCTTGTAAATATAGTGCATAATTCTTTTCTTCGCAATTGATTATTACACAGTAGAATGCAACCACAAATGTGGGCAGTTACAAACACTGTATAACAAAGAAAATACACGTGAGAGGCCAGGTTTGCAGCCAAACACGAGGTAGTTAATACGGCAATGCTTCTGGTCACAGAACATGAAATCAGTCAATATGGAAGAAAAAGAATGCATCCCCTATTTGTAAATAGATTATGGTAGCAATTTGATATTTTGACTTATTTGATGATTCACATCTAGTGGTCAGAATATCTCATCGAAAAAGATAAACAAGTACCCAGTGTTTATGCCATAGCGTTCCTGTAGCTTCTCCTCGGAAAACTGCAATAGATCTCCAACAGTGTTCACACCAAGATCACTTTGTAAAGAACTCCCAAGCTTTCCACCAAGCTGTTTCCTGGAAACAAATTTTCAATGAAAAATAAATATGCATTTATCTGGAAAATGATTTGCAGGAAATTAACACATTCACAAATTGTAATGCAAGAAATTATCAGTAAAGGAATGTGATAAGTAATTCCAATTGACACCAAAATGCCCCCACAGAAAACCTGATCATGAAGGACACTAATGAGCTAAGTACAGAATGTTAACTCAAATTCGAGGTTTAGGACATGAATGTGATCAAAATTTGACAGAACATACATTTTCTTTATAGGCAAGGGATCAAGCAGTCCTTTCACTGAAGAGAAGGGCACAACAGTTTGTTGTGCAGGTTTATTCATGGCACTTGCTAGTTTTGCAAGCATCTGCAGAAAAAAACATGTATGATCCAAATTTCAGTTCAAGTTACAAAGGAAACTTAAATGATCTTTCTGTAAGATTGAAGTTCGGGTGACTCGAAAAAGATTACATATTGTCTTACCTTATTATGAGCAATCCCTGCAGAACATGTAAATTCAGTTTCTTTCAAAACTTGGATTCTGAGTTCTGCAACTATGAGGGCACCACAAGCTAATAACTTATCCCGATGATCTGCATCACTTCTGCAGAGCCAGTTTCTCACTGTTTCTTTAATATCGCCTCCATCCTGCACCCCATTGATCAATCAAACAAAAAGTGGATTGTACACCATTTGCAAAACAAGAACTAGGGATAGATCTACTCCTGCAACACAGTCCTGAGGACTACAATAAAGAGGTAAGTGCTTCCTGCTGACTATCTCAGATGGTATTTTGTTGAATTTTGCAATTAGAGGTAGGAGTATTATCAATATGGGATATTAAAACATAGAGCAATAAAGTCATCAAACTCTATAGGAGTAACTTTGCTTCTCGCAGAACATAAAGTTCACTTTCTCTGTGTACATCAGGAAAACTATCTGGCACCCTCTGGCACAGCGACTTTATGAGCATCAGAAGAAGAAAAGACCACATTGTAGTATTTTAAACTTCATACAATAGTGTTCAGCCTCTACATTACTTCCAGGTTCAAGTGATTAACAACAATAAAAAGGGACCTTATGTCCAATTCACAAGCACAGAATGATCCACGTGCATGCAGAAAAGATGGACAAGAACACAGAAAAACTATGATAAAGACAAGTCAGAATCATCAATTGGTATCTTAAGTGGCATATTGACCGGAAAAGGTTATTGGTTTAGCTACACGATGCATTTCCTCATAGGGACGTTCATTTAAATCAATATCCTCAATAAATAATTTTACACGTGCAGCATGAAAAAGCACAAAGTTTTCCTTGAATCTACAATCGCAGCTACTTTATGTTCCTGAAAAAGTCTCCTTCCCTTGAGCTAGAAAGCATGCCAAGGAACACTTGGCAATTGTTAGAGTCATCCCTTTTTATAGGAAAAGAAACTTAAGTAATAAGAAGAGAGAATAGTAGAAAAGAAAGCATGGCAAGGAGCACTTGGCAATTGCTATCCAAGTACAAAACTGGAGAGTCTTCTTTCTTTATTAAATTGTTACAGGAAAAGAACTTGTTTTATAAGCAGAGAAAACAGTACACAAGAAAGAAGATGACTGATTTTACAAAACACAGAAAAAGAAAACAAAAGTATTCTGTAAAACAAAGAGAAACTCAAGCCAAGACAGTAGTTCAATTCTTGTTACAAGATCCTAAAGAAACTGCCTTTTCAGAGAATCTTAGCATCTGAAGAGGAACCAAACTTTCAAAAACAGCTTCTATAGAATCTTAAAATCTTCAAGATTCTCCCAGAAGATAAACATGCACCAAAAGCACGAGTTTGAGTAACAAACTTGACAAATCCGATGAATCTCTTACAGCAGTGGAAAGTAGAAAATTTTATAAAGAACTAATACCTGCAGAACACCCCCCCCCCAAAAAAAAAGAAATGAAATTTCTATTGCAAGTTTAAGAAGCCAAACCACCCACGTCAGTTAAATGTACCATAGTGAGTATTTAGGCTAAGGATGGAAAAGCAGACACATAAACAGTGACTAAAGAATTAAATGCCACCCCTACCCACCTCATCAAGGCCTAAAACATGTGATTTGAGAGCTTCTTCATCTATTACATCCAACCTCTCTGGAGGAGTTTCTACCAGCATTGTCTCTGCAGCATCAGTTAGGTCAAGATATACCTCATCAATTGAGGCTCGCTCACAGCGACCTTTTCTTGCAAGAATGGAAACCACCTGCAATACAATTTACAGCCACAAAATTGTACACTCCACCAACTAGAGAACGAGTTTAAGCTTAAAGGTTTGTAGTACAAATCTACATACTTCTGAACCAGCATTGCGGTAATTGTTCAAATCAGCTTTCCCCCGAGCAACTGGGACTTGAACCAGCTGAATCTGTGGGCAAACTTTCTTTGCCTCGTCACCTCGCATTGAACTTTACAGAATGATTTATAACATTCATGGCATCAGATCAAATAGAAAATTGTACAAAGTCATTAATTGTATAAAAGCATCTCCATTCATACCGCTTCACTCCAAATTTTCGGGCCTCATAGCTAACAGCAATCAGACCA
This sequence comes from Dillenia turbinata, assembly GCA_037126225.1. Classification (NCBI taxonomy): domain Eukaryota; kingdom Viridiplantae; phylum Streptophyta; class Magnoliopsida; order Dilleniales; family Dilleniaceae; genus Dillenia; species Dillenia turbinata. The sequence continues at coordinate 4,250,134 of JBAMMX010000010.1, read as the reverse complement.
CCACCTTTCCAAGAGTTATACTGTACCACAGCAGTAGGAAAGCCCCTTAAATGTGGTTGTCTCCTTTGCTCCACTACAAAGAAAATACTACGGGTTAGCAATGTCAAGCTAGGAATGAGATGAAGAGAAGTGAACATTGGCATAAGTTCTTCAGCTAATTCAGAAGGAAGATATTTCCTGATATGTATCACTTCATCTTCCATGTACAAAGCATAAAGGTAACAACAAAGAGGAAAGAATGCTTGCTTGGAACCTAATATGAGCTTTTCTTTTTTCTTTTTCAAATTTATTCTTCAGTTTAGTTCACGAGTACAGGCTTATCTTCCTTTTATACTGCTAACACATTCATGATATTGAAAATGCACTTTTCTGACCAGTCTGGCACTCCCCCCATTGCATAGAACCATAGAAAGTGGTTTTTTGAACCATTTCAACTATTGTACTTTTTAAGAAATTGTTAATTTGAACTAAAACGACAGGCTTGAAATTGAATAGATTAACTCCAAAGAACATAAAAAAGTTGACCTTACATCAACATGTTTGAGCCCCTTTCTACTTCATGACTTATTTCTTATGCCAACAACATTCAACTGACCACATATTAAAACATACACAAATAGTGGAGCATATCTGACTGCCTAAAACAGAACTCTGATAACAAGTGGTAATATTATGACTCAAAGATGTTATTTACCACAGGAATTCGTAGTACTTCCAATTGAATTCCTTCCCACACCTTTAATAGTGATATGCATAGGCTAATACTATTTTCATAATGACAACATTTTCATCAAATAGTTTATTCTCAAACAGAGCTAGTTTAGGGTATCATTGTTAAACATGAATCATGAACATGATTTTCAGCCATCAAGGAAAAAAAAAAAAAAAAAAAAAAAAGGAGGAAAAAAGAAAGATAGCTTTGTTTTATAACAATCAAGTTCTTGTCCAAAATTTTCATGATCACAACAAAACTCAATCCTGGTAATTCCTAAGCTGACCAGCTAATCCACAAATAACTGGCAATCATGAATATAAATCACAGTCGAGGTAATAGTCACATCTTTAATGGTACTAGCTATGAAAGGAGTTATGTAATAGAAATTACATACAAGGAACCATCAGACTATTTGACACTGTGGAAGGTGTCAGTCATTATAACATTAAAAAGGACTCCAGCTGTCATAATCATGACTGTTACAGCTCAAAACATTTAAAACCAAGCTTACCCAATCACAGTCATGACCATTACAGACTGGTGCAAGCTTCATAAACTCGTGCTGGTACATATTGTGAACCCAACCATGATCAATTCTCTTACGCCACTTATTCCTATCTAAAGTTATGTATTCAACTAAATTCTTGATACTCATATGTTTATAGATAACTTGTATCCATATTTTCAACGATTTATTCCGACGTTTCACTAATCTCCTACCTTTAAGGTCTCACTCCTCCTAACTAGTGTGTGAATCTTCGTTGTATATATACAAACCACCTTAAGCGATACTCTCACATTTTATTTATAATTGAATTCACTCCCAACTTAATACATATTTCTTCATTTATAATCCTATCTTTTCTAATTTTACCACATATCCATCTAAATATTTTTATTTCAACTACAACTATTTTATTCTCTTATTGTTTAATAGTCCAACACTCGATTTATATAATAATGCAAATATGACTGTGGTTCTATAAAACTGAACTGTAATGGTATCATGTGATCGTAAAAAACTCTAGATGTACTTCTCCATTTCATCCAATCCGTTTGAATTCTATAATTCATAATCCCATCCATATTACTATTGTTTTGAATGATGGATCCAAAATATCTAAAGCATTCACTTTTTGGTATATTATGTCCCTTTTTTATCAATCCGATGACACTAAATGTACATTTCATATACTCAGTTTTTAACTGAATTAATCTAAATTCTTTAAATTCCAGTGTATTCTTCTATAACTCTAATTTAACACTAATACATTTTCTAATTTTATCGACCTATACTATATCATTTACAAAAAGTATAAACCATAATACTTCATTTTGAATGCTCTTTATTATTTCATCCATCATTACTAAAAAAGAAGTGAATTTAATATCGAATTTTGGTGAAACCCAATATTAATTAGAAAACTATCACTTAAACGCCCACAGATTCTTATATTGGTAACGGCTCTCTTATTCATATTTTTTATGAGATCAATGTATTTCAAGAAAATCTCTTTTTTCATCAACACTCACCATAGTATGTTTCTAGGAACACTATCATATGTTTTCAATGAATACCATATGTAAGTTTCTGTTCTTTACTCTAAACGACTCCATCAAATGTATAAGCAAGCGAATGGCATTGATGGTGGATCGTCCTACAATGAACCCAAATTGATTCTGAGATAAATTTACGTTCAATGTCAATTTATGTTCCATCACTCTTTCCCAATCTTCATAGTCTAACTAATAAGTTTAATTCCTTTAATTGGAATAATCCTGTATGTCTTATTTTTTCTTATATTGGGGTACAAATGTGCTCTTCCTCCATGTTTGGAGTCATTTCTTGATTTATCAAATTTTGTTAAGAAGATCCGTTAATATTGGGATGTCATTGGGTCCTATGGGTTTGTTATTCTTCATTTTTATAAGGCTTCCCTTGCGTCATGAGGACAAATCTTGTGTTTAAAATCCCTATTGACCTCCTCTATAGGTATCGTGATATTGACGATATCTTTTGTGCCCTAACATTAAAGAAATTATCAAAATAATCCCTCCAATGTATTTTTATGTCCTTATTTCTTATAAGAACACTATTGGTCTCACTCTTAATACACCTAAAATTATTTAGATCTTTTCTTTTCTTATCTTTTAGTTTGACAATTCCATAAAACTCTTTCTCCATCTTTAGTTTCTAATTTCTTATATAATTCATTATACACCTTGTTTTTTGATTCGCAAATAATTTTTTTCACCTCTTTTTTTTTTTGGAATCTTGTATTTTTCAAATATATCGCTACTTCTCTTGCTTATAAAATTTATATAACACTCTCATTTGATTCGTATATCAGTTTGGATATTCTCATTCCACCACCATGACTCCTTGGCTATTGGTGCCCGACCACTAGATGTGCCAAAAACTTCCTTACTTATATTTTTAATATTATTAGACATTTTTACCACATGATTTCCGAATCATCATTAGCAGACCATGTAGCTATTTGAATTAATTTGCATCTAAAGATTGCCACATTTTCCTCTTTTATATTCCACCGCTTAATTCTTGATTCCATAAATTGGCAATCCTTCCTTTTGCCTTTTAAGTATGCATATCTAAAACTAAAAACATATATTGAGTTGTTACACTTTCCCCTGGTATAACCTTGCATTCCTTACACATCATTCAATCATCCCTCTTGTTGAAAAAGAAATCTATTTAACTGATATTCGACCCATTTTTGTATGTAACTATGTACGATTTTATTTTCTTAAAAAAAAATATTTACGAATATTAAATTGAATACTGTGACAAACTCTAAAATGGTACTCTTGCATCATTCCTACTACCAAAATCAAAGTTTCCATGTATAACTTCAATCTCTCATTATTCTCACCTACATTTCCACCTAAATCTTCTCTAATAAATAACTTTTTCCCACTAGGTATAACTTGTATAAATTCGTCTACATCTTTTTAAAACTATTGTTTACTAGTTGTGCCTACACTTATTTGAAATATATAAACATTGACTATATTAATTACGTTTTCTCCGCTAACTAACTTGACGAGCAAAATTCTATTTTCGTTCCTTTTAATTTTCACTACATCCTCTTGTAAGATTTTATAGAGAATTATTCATACCCTGTTATTAATTATATTCTTAGCTGTGTTCCAAAAGTTATGGCTATAAAACTCTACTTGTCTAACTTCTCATCCTCCCACTTAGAGTTACTCAATGGTAGGAATTATAATTGGGGCAGTACAATTAACCCTCATTTTGAGAAATTTAATTAAGGGTTGAGAGAGATAGGGAGGAAGAGAAAACCCTTAATTAAATCTCTCAACCCTTGATATGCTTGGAGTTACTCAACCTCCAAAACAAACTTTCTTCATACCTCTAAAGGCAACCTAATTCTAGGGAACTCCCATTGTTGTCTTTGTTGTAACTGAGAAATGTACGGAATTAACCTAAAAAATTAAAAAAAAAATCTTAAAAAAATCTCGGAGAAAACAAATTCCAAAACTAACCCAAATTGGTCGAGTTTTCAAGTCAAGTGTTGAAGACTTGACTAAACTATTGGTTGAGTATTCAAGACTCAACCAAGTGTTGAACACTTGACGAATAAGCTTCTTTAGCGTCAAATGAGGGCTTCATGGTGGGGACATTGAGCACCTACAGATTTGCATCAGACGAGGGCTTCGACGTTAAATGAGGGCTTTGTGGGTAGTAATTCTTCGACCATCAACTCTGCTCCCTCTCACTCTCTCTCTCTCTCATCCTCTCTCTGCACCTGCAAATTTCATGGCGGGGAGACTGTTCGTCGAGTGTTCAAGACTCAATAAACATTGGTCGAGTGTTCAAGACTTAACAAACATTGGTCGAGTGTTGAAGACTCGACTGACGATGTTCGTCGAATGTTGAACACTCGATCAATTTGGATTAAATTTGGAATTTGTTTTCTCCTAGGGTTTTTTTAAGATTTTTTTATTATTTTTTCTAAGGTTAATTCCGTGCATCTATCGTTGTAACCTGCCTTGTCTTGCAACTTATTGCTCCTTTTATTTCTTTCGAGAAGAAAACGTAGGGCTCCAAGGAGGAGTCCAATTGCAATTGCAATTCCTGTTCCTATTCTTTATCTTGATGAGGAACGAACTGTGAAAGGAGAAACTGAAAAGAAGAGTGAGCCCAGGATTGAAGACAAGAAGGAGAAAGAAGAAGGGTCTTCAAAGGGTTCTTCAAAGGAGAAACTAAGATCATCGTTTCATTCCGAGATTAATGATGAAGAAATGGTCATTGGATCACCTACTTCACCTTTATTATAGTATTCTTTGCTTCAACAAGAAATTTTTTTTTTTTTTTGGACGAAACTTGACGCAACGGTTGAATTGTTCCTTTGGAAATCTCAAAATCACGGGTTTGAGGCGTGAAAACAACCTCTTTGCAAAAATGCAAGAGAAATGCTGCATACATTAGCGCTTATTCCAAAACCAACCTCAATTATTGGGATTAAAAGTATGATTGTTGTTATTGTTATTTTTATTTCTTTCACACAGTGTGCTCTTCACTTACCCTTTAACTGCTCACAATTAATTAAACACTTTTTATCTCTCTCTCTCTCTCTGTTTTTTTTTTTTTTTTTTTGGGTCAGAGAACAAAGTGAGGAACAAGACTCAAATGTAAGACCTTTATCATATAGAAGGATTTTTCTATATTAAATCATTCAGGTGACCGTTTGAACCAAAGCAGGGCATTCCACTCCAGGCTCTCCTTCCATCACTAGAACAGTTTCACGTTAGAATTCTAGTCTTAGGTTCCTGCGTTATGTAACATAAAATAACGCAGCAGAACAGCATAAATATGAATCAAGTCCTTGGAAAATTAAGTTCACAGGAACACCCAGATTTTCTAAAAAGTAAATGAGGCTCCAATTAGAATAATTTTGTAAAATAATTATATAAGCATGTTGAATCAGAGTTGCTTCTTCCTTGTAAATTGTTCAATTATAGGGTTTGTTGGAAATCATAAATTCAAATAACCAATGCTTTCAAAGGACCTAATCATACACATAAGATGATCTCCATGACAGTGGAAACACAAGAAAAATGATGAATTTGAAGTAATTGGGCAGTACAATTAACCCTCATTTTGAGAAATTTAATTAAGGGTTGAGAGAGATAGGGAGGAAGAGACCTTGGACGTAGAAGCAATCCATGTCAATATGAGCAATAATTCTTGTATCTGACGATTCGGGTCTTGCCACTGGCATCCCCTTCCCCTTCCTCTTCCTCCGCTTTTTCTGCCTTTCCCCCTTTCCCTCCAATATGGATTCCAAAATCCAAAACCCGAGTCTTCCCCGCTGTGATTATTCAAGATCATGCCTAGAAACGACGTCGTTTTACTGTCATATGAAAAACCGACCCTATACGATTTCTTATACTCAATTCCCATGAGAACAACCATATGGGTCATCAATCCCATTATAATTCCTAATTTTCCCCAAAGTCACTTGGGCTTCTCTTGTTTTGTTAAGGAATCCCAATCCTGTGAAGGGAACAACTTCCTTTGAATATCCTTGGATAAAAATCTGTGGTAGTCCTTGGTTTGAAAATCCATTCGCACATGCGTTGGGCTGACCCATGCCCAAAAAAAAAAAAAAAAAAGAACACATGATTTGGCTTATCTTCCGCCAATTATTAAGTGTTGAATATTTTAATCGATTCATATATAGAGAAAACATTCACAATAATTTTTGAAAAAATAAAATAGATTGGGTATAGGGTAAATACCTCGTCCTGCAGAGTCTTCAAAAATCGACCGTGCGTCCTTCGATCGGATCTCGCGGTCGGGATGGTGATCACGATATTAATCGAACCACCACCGCAATACCACGACACCGCAACTCTCAGTCCGGCGATCATTGTGACGAGAGAAATTTTCTTACACGAAAATTTCTCAAACCCTCAGAATAAAATTCTCTCTCTAGAGAATTCTATTTCAAGCCATTCCCTCATTGCTCTATAAAAGTCTCATATTCAAAGAAGGAGAGGTTAGTCTCCTACACATAGTGATGCACCAAACGTGGATAGAATAATGAGAGAGGAGTTGTGGTAGTTTTGGGAACTCCTCAAAATTACCATAATGCCCCTCTTGTGCATATATAATTAATGTCTCTCACTTGCACATGAGGGCATTTAATATTCGTCACAAGAACAAAACTCATGCGATCACATCACCCTGCTGGACTTTCATACAGGATTGGGCGTCATGCGACCTGCGAGTACACCTGCAAGCAAAAATCTCTCGATACACCTATTAGAATGATCAAGAAGCCATCGTTAGTATCAAAAGAACTCGCTGCACCCTAAATCCAAGACTAATTACATCCATCAAGCTACTTTCCTCATCGAAAGTAATCCCCAATAAACGCTCGACTGTGTATCAACTATTATACTTACATCCCAATATGGATAAGCATAATAGGTATGCCCGTGAATACAACACAATGATGTAATATCAATTGGTCTTCCTTTTCCAAACTCAAATCTATTAGTCTCAATTCAGCTGCTTTCATAGACCTGTCCCCCATACCTCAATTTATCTTCCGAGCCATCGGTAAACAGACTAAAGTAGCAACACTGAACCAAGACTTCTAGAAATAGTTGAAAGTGATAACGATACAAGAGATCTCACCCAATGGATCTTGGATCTCACACAGTGTGAACGAGGATCAAAATCATATCAGTATCTCAAATAATGCTCCTACTATCCTTGGTCGTCATATCACACGCGGTATGAAACGCGTGTCACAGTGTTATTCCCCCATTTCTCAAAGGGCATATGTCAGATTTCTCTAACACTGTGCAGGTATGGGACTCAGTCTACACATAAGACTTTATCCAGAGATCTCAGAGAGAGTATCTCAGAGATAATATCACTAGTCGCAGGTGATATCTGAGATCTCAAATCTGGCTACTTACAGACAACATGGATGTGGGTACGTCTATGCTGGTCATATCGCATATGACCTCATCTTGGATACATATCAGGGCGACTTATGTTCTAGTAGGGTCACTCTCAAAACCTCTTACAACTAGAAACCGTCTCATCTCTGCTCACTCAGAGCTGGAGGTGGTCACTCGTGTGAAAGAGTCGACCACGCCTGCCTGATATATCATTTATCACAAGATATTACAAAATATATGACGATAAGATAGTGCTATAAATAAGTGACACAATCATGCACACATATCATATATATTATACAGTAAGCATCAGTACAAGGTGAGAAATGTCAATATACATGCAAACCCAATGATTCCTATATCTCATATAGGAATCTCTCACAATGGGTTTATTGAAGGGATCAGCCAACGCGCTGTATAATAATGTACTTAATTTGTCACTTCACCTTTCTCGGTAATATCTCTCATAACATAGTATTAGGCATCAATGTGTTTAGACTTACTGATATTTAGGGTCTCAAGTGTGGTTAAGGGCGGCCTGATTTTCTCAATAAATCATCACTGGCCTCCCACTATTTGCCACAACTCCTAAGTGATCCAGAAATCTCCCAAACCAAACCTTCTCCTGAACTGTCACTGAGCATCTCATAAGCTCAATCTCTATCGTAGATAGAAATATACAGATTTGCTTCTTGCTACTCCAAAACAGCAAAACCTGATATCGATTTGCATACATTTAGATCGCCAACCCAGTCGGTATCTGAATACCCATCAAAATGCAAATCACCTCATCCGTTACACAAGGAGAGGTCCGCAGTTCTCTCGAGATATCTCGGAATCCTTTCACTGCTCTCCAGTGATCCCCTCTAGGATTCGATCGATACCTAATTACCATATTGACTGCAAAGCAAACGTTTGATCATGTATGCGACACTGCGTACATCAAACCACTTAGTGCACTCATACAAGGGATTCTACTCATTTCCCTTGCCCTTTCCTGAGTCTTATGGCATATGTCAAGAATTAAGGTTTAATCTTTTAGTGATAAGAGTATCTCTGGGTCGTAGTTGATCTTCTCGAAGCACTCGAGAACTCCCTTGATGTTTGACTTCTGTGAAAGAGTCAACACCTGTTTCGAATGATCTCTCTGGATCTTAACTTCGAGGAAGAACTGAGTCTCACCCATGTCCTTCATATCAAGACTTGACAATGTCCACATTATCGTAGTCATTAGATACTCTCTGTTGTTCCCAGTCAACAGAATGTCATTCACACATAAGGACATGATCACAAAGGAATCAAAAGAACGTAAAAGGTATACGCGATGATCCTCCTCAATTATCACGAAACCATAAGATATCACCTTCTCGTGAAATCTCAAATACTACTACCTGGATTGATGATTAAGGTCGTATGTGAACTTTCGAAGTCGACAGACCTTATCATCCAGATCTACAGGAATAAAGCCAGATGACTATTCTTTGTAGATCTCCTCATCCAAACTCCCACTCAGGAGAACAATCTCAACGTTCATCTGGTCTCACTCAAGATCCATATCATGTCCACGACAATCGCTAAAAGTAAACAGATCGAGATAATCTCACTCTCAGTCTGAGTAACCCCTGGTTATCAGATGGGTCTTATACCTCTACACCGATCCGTCGGCCTTTTTCTTAATGTTGAGAACCCATATGTTCCCAACGGCCCAACTACTCTCAGGCAAATCAACTAGATCCCAGATCCCGTTGATTCTTATCAACTCCTCTCACCCATGGCCTATAATCAATGGTCCTCCATAGAACCCTCAAGAGTCTCTAAGACCGTTCAAGGTTTTTTGTAATCCTCAAGAGTTACACTGAGAGCCTCTCCCTCAATCGGGAAGCGACAGTTAGGTACGCGTCCTCAACTACTCTTAAGAGGAGGGGAAACCTTTTTGCCTCTAGATGGATCGCTCCCACTATAATCAAGATCCGTAATGGATTCTTAGGTCCTGTCACTGGGATCAACTAAACCACTACGCTCATTCATCTGATAAAAGGTAAAGTCTTAATTGATTTCACCTCTTATAGGGAAATCATTTTCAAGAAACTCGACATCATGAGAGTCAATCTTAATAAGAGTATCGTCCGTATACTCACCTAGAACACATTCCCCTCGGAGTGTTCTGAGTATCTCATAGAGATACATCTCTTTTCTCGCAGGCCCAACTCGCCGTGCAAGAAATAGTGAACATACACGACACAACCACATAATCTCAAATGGCTAAGGTCAAGCTGCATCCCTGTCCCAAGCTCATATGGAGTACTGACTGCAAACTTCAATAGATCACGATTGAGGACGTAGGCTATAGCCAACAATGCATATCCCCAATGGGAAACGAGTAAATTGGCTTGCGCCATTATCGGCCTCACTGTCTCAAGCAAAGTCCTATTCCTCTCTCGCAGCTACTCTACTCCACTAAATAACAAGAAATAGTCAATTTCTCGTAATGTCCTTATTGAAATAAAGCTCTTCAGACAAATACTCGTGCTCTTGATCGGTTTTGAGAGTCTCTACTCTCAAGTCTAACTGATTTTCAACCTCGCTAATAACCTCATGAGGCACCTCAATGCCTCAGACTTGCGCGAGATCAGATAAATGTAATCAAAACGCGTGTAATTGTCTATGAATATAATAGAGTACCCAACACCATTTTGGGTTCTCATGTTCATAAGGCCATAGATGTCGGAGTGATCCGACTGTAAGGGAGTCTCAGCCCTCATTGCATTGTCGAATGGTTTTCTTGTAAGTTTGCCGTCTAGGCAAGACTAGTTAGCGGGTTCTATAAAACCACTCACTGCTAACCGGTTCAACCGCTCTCACACTTAGGAGGATATCAAGAAATACCATTAAAATGAATCAATTCCAGTGTATATAGTCCATTGCGGACCAAAACAGTACCAATCAAAGAATTGTCGTAATAAATGAAAATTATAAAATTTTCATATTAACAGAGCATATCCTAGACTGAAATTAGGTTCCGTCAAACATTCGGAGCGTAAATGACGTACAGAGTTTAGCAACTTTGTAACTCCAACTTGCAAGTGCTACTCCCTCTGATATCGACAAAAGCTCCGTTTCTCTACGTAAATTCTCTTACTTGAGGACTCACTGTGCAGAACTATATAAGTGCGCTCCTATCTTGAGCTATGTGGTCGGTTGCTCCTGTGTTTGCAATCCTCGAAGGAGAGAAAACAGAGAGTAACTCAAACTATGTAAAGAAGAAAGAGTTAATTTTCACTCGTCGCACTCACGAGCGAAATGACCAAGTCTACTACCGATGTAGCACTACACCTTGGTCGTATCCAACTCTTTCTCGCTGCGCATTATTATTATGGGTTTTCTCGAATATTTTCTTCTTACCTAAATCTCGAGTCCCACAGGAGTCCTTGCTCGACTCTACTGCATAAGCATGACCCGAGTATAATTTACTCACCTCTAGATGCTCCTACTCGAACTCACTGTGCTTATTCACATTAGTGAAAGTACGAATACTTTCGTCGTATGTGAAATAAACTTTCATGATTTCTCATGAATCAGGTAAAGAACTGGATCGCATTCAACACTAGAAAATATATCCGAAATGGGGTCGGTTACATTCCCCAATTCGGCGACCATACTCGATATTTTTATCAAATATTACATCATCGTATGATCAACCCTTTTCTTATAAGTTATTAAACTTATAAGATAACATTCTCATCTCAGGATCTGTAAGAGCACTACAATGCTCTTTATAGGGTGAGCCAAATCGATAAAGCCGTAGGACATTACTCATAGACTGGGATCGCATCATCGTGCATGCTACTCAGGAGGATTGCTCTAACTCAGCCATCATTCCTCTTCCATGCTCGTGATATCCCCTAATCCCGTCTGTCTGAGGTATGATACCCTCCCCGGAGTCCACCATTTCATGCCTCAGAATTTTAATTAGATCTTGTCCCTCGAGGATAAATTGAATCTACCAGTGAAAATCACATAATTATCACAATTCAATTTTGTCCCCCTTATAAATATCTAATACGACAATTTTAGAAACAATCATAGAGATAATAGTGACTTGTGATGCTTATTCTCACATTTTGTGCACCCTACGAATCAACAAGACCAAAATAATTTGAATACATACCCCAAGACGAGCGTATGAATCAACAGACATCATACACCACAATCCGGGGTAGCATCTCACCATTTGGACTAGGATTCGATGCACAAAAACCCACAAAAAGTCACTTTTATGGATGTGAGACCCTCAAAAATTGAAAAAATTTCAATTCCAGACGACCTGATGCACCGACTGCGGTCCCACGCGTCTCCACGCATCGGCGGCAGTGTCCCCATGCGCCTTCACATGCTGGGGATAGCGTCTGGTGCGTGCCAGACGCGTAGTGCGTTCGGCACGCGCCAGACGCGTAGGCGCGCGAGTCACACGCCTATACGTGTGGACCCACATGCACGGTCGGTTTCAGACCCAGGGCGCGGGTCGGAACCCGAACCCGTTCGGTTCCTGGTCATGGGGTCAGCGGGGTCGGGGTTGACACATGTCCGGGTTGTAACCGACCCGGACGCCCCGACCGGTTCACGTGCCTCTCTGGGGCGTGAAAGTCACGCGCTCGACCGCCTGTCCTCCATGCTCCACCCGCGCGCGTGCACTGCACGTGCCTGCAGGTTGGAACGTTTCGTCTTTGCCCGACGGTCTCTGTAACCGAGTCTTTCGACCCAGTATTCGAAAAGCATATTTTTCGGCTCAATTTTCACCGGATTTTTTTTTATGGAATCTCTAATTCCATTTATTCCAAACATCCTTCACTCCATTTTTGGAGTAATCGCGCCCTAATCTCGGCGTATTTTTGATCAAAAATTCCAGCCCTCCATGGCCAATTTTGAAACCCCATTTTCCGGCTACAATAATATACAATATATATATCAAATTAAAGAACATGAAACAAGGAACCCAGATCTATAATTTTCATGCACGAATTTGACCTAAAACTCGCCAAATCTGGGGTTGAAGGGGTCGGTCACTATTTTCGGTTGAAACATTCAATCGGAATTTTCTTCTCCTAAATGTGCTCAAAAAATTACGAAAAAATTATTTTCGTGTTCTAGGGATCATGGGTAATATAGTGGTATTCTCGGATTCACGAAACTTCTCCGTGATCCGAGTCCTAAATTTTGAACCCTATATTTTTATACTCGTAAATAAATTCCGAAAATTAATTTTAATAATCCAACAAAAGCTCTGATACCAATGTTAGATATTTTAATCGATTCACATGCAGCGATGGCATTCACAATAATTTTTGAAAAAATAAGATAGATCGGGTATAGGGTAAATACCTCGTCGTGCAGAGTCTCCAAAAATCAACCATGCATCCCTCGATCGGATCTCGCGGTCGGGATAGTGATCACGATGTTAATTGAACCATCACCGCAATACCACGACATCGCAGCCCTCAGTCCAATGATCATTGTGACGAGAGAAATTTTCCTACGCGAAAATTTCTCGAACCCTTAAAATAAAATTCTCTCTCTAGAGAATTCTATTTTCTTTCACAAGCCATTCCCTCATTGCTTTGTAAAAGTCTCATGCTCAAAGAAGGAGAGGTTAGTCTCCTACACATAGTGATGCACCAAACGTGGAGAGAATAATGGGAGGGGAGTTGTAGTAGTTTTGGGAACTCCTCAAAATTACCATAATGCCTCTCTTAGGCATATATAATTAATAGTAAGTGAGGTGGTTTTACGAATATCTTTGAGTGGGACTAAACAAAGAAAACACATCTTTCACACATAGACTTTTTTGTACTCGACTAGGTTATAAATGTTTAGATTGAAATCATAAAACTTCATCCTCTGATCAAAACAGTCTCTTGCTCAAGTCCATAATTGGACTTTTTAAACACAATGAGTATATACCCTGGCCATTTAGGGATAAATTTGTCTGGCTGCTTCATATAGATGCTCTTAACATGACTAGTTGATGTATACCTACCAAAACTCACGGTCATAATACCATACCATGACAAAAGGAATCTTAATAAACATTAGCATTGGTTCTGGTAAGAAGGTTTAATAATAAACTACCTTCAACACCAACCTTGCCTTTCAAGGTGTTAACATTATCTATCTATCCCTCTCTTTATCTTGTAGATCTCCTTACACCCTATTAGTTTTACCTCATTTAGATGCAATAACAAGATTTCAAATGTGATTTAGAGAACAGTTTCTATCTCAGCTTTTATCGCCAAATACCACCGGTCAACATCTATTTGTTATTGTTTCTTCGTATCTATTGAGATTTGATATCTTGCTTCCAAGAGCTATTCGCAATACCTACTAGTGCCAAAGGCACCCTCCCAATATGACGAGACATTGTATTAGTACTAGAAGTTAGTAGCACCTCTGGTGTTACTTGATCCACTAAGATTGTAAGTCTAGCTTTGTCCCAAGAGACTTTGTCCAAACATTCATCTCAAGTGTTCCTATAGATATCCTATGCAGTAGTACATCCTATATTATGATTTGAACTTACTAGCTTTGCAAATAAGCATACAAGTTAGGTAATCCCATATATGAATATAAATTGGGCTTACGCCCTAACCATAATGTTAGGTAATCTTAGTAACGGACTAAGAACGATTAAGTTGAGGATATAAACTATTGCTTAAGAGGATATAAACTAATCATCGATAACGCCATATTCACAAATACCATGCTTCTTCTCTCATCAACACTATGATGTTTTAGTAAAACCAGCGTTGTTAGTTGGGACACAATCTTTGTTATGTAAGATATCTATTAAACTCACTAAAGAGGTGTTCATTACTTCAACTAGAATAAAGTGACTCAATATATTTACCTCTATGTAGGTAAATGCCCACGTAGGGGACATTTTTACCATAGTAAAATATTCCATTTGAAATTTAAATAAGATGTGGGATAACTCCTGTTACCCCATGATGGAATAATAACCTCCCCATTTTAATTGTTAATTTCTTTTTTTAATGAGTATGTAATTTATTCCTTTTGAGAATTAAACAATATTGAAAAGGAATCAATTGTTCTAGAGAGAAGAGAACAATTCTGTAACATCTAGGGTTGTTGTTCTTGAGAGAAAATGAATTGCACACATTGAGTTTTTGAGAGAGAAAAATTCACCATTGAGAGGGTTGACAAAATTCCGAGTAGAGAATTTTTATGGCGATCCAATCACCAGACTTAGAGTTGCGACATCATAAAATTACAATGGTGGTTTATGTTGTGATCATCATCTGACTGCGAGTTGTTTGTGAAAAGAGTTCGTGGCTCCCGGAGTTTTCTACATCACTTATTGAGATATACCAAAAACTCAACCCAATTTTATGATTTCAAAAATTTATTAAATGCTTTCGATGTATGATTGATTCATCAAAACCTAACATTGGTATCAAAGCAATGTTAGATTTATTAAAAAATAAATTTTTGAATTTTTTTTGTATAAAAATATAGGGTATAAAATTTGGAGTTCGGATCACGAATGAGTTTTGTGAATCCAATTATACCACGATATTACCCATATCACGTAGATCACAAAAATAATTTTTTTTGTAATTTTTTAAATACATTTAAACCATGAAAATTCCGGTTGAAGTTCTGGGGTATGAATAGTACCGAAACCTTAAAACCCCAGATTTATCGAGATTTAGGGCAAATCGTTGCATGAAAATGGTATATATAGATTCTTGGCTTCATGATCTATGTTTTGGTATAAATATTATGTGTTATTATTGCCAGAAAGTTGAGTTTTAAAATTAGCCACGAAGGGCCAGAATTTTAGACTCTAAATTTGTCGAGTTTAGGGCTCGATTCTTTCAAAAATTGAGTCAGAAATGATTGGAATGCGAGGAATTACAAATTCCAAAGAAAATCCGGTGAAAACAGAATCAGAAAGGCCATTTTCCGACAACCGGGTCGAAAGACCCGGTTGTAGGACCCCTCGGGCGGAGAAGACCCGACATGGGTCCAATCATGTGCACGACAGGCGCGTGACGTACGAGGAAGGGAGCATGTGGATCTCATGCATGCTAAGGCACGTGAGCTCCCTGGCCCGGTCCGGGTCAATTCCGACTCGGATCCGGGTTCGACCCACGTTTTTCACGCACTGCCCTCTTCCCTGCACACGTGGAGGCGTGCAAGGACGCTCTGTCGGCACGTGGCAGCGTATGGACCCACCGGTGGCGCATCAAGCCATGCTGGGATGAAAATTTTTATTTTTATAAGGGTTTTATACCATTAAATGTGACTAAATATGGGTTTTTGTATACCAAATTCTAATCCGAATAGTGAGATGCAATCCCGGATTGTGGCATATGGTGTCCATTGACTAATATGCTCGTCTTGGGGTCTGTACTCGAGTTATTTGGGTCTTGTTGATTCGTAGGATGCAAAAAAGTTGTGATATTAAGTATCATTTGTCACTAACGTCTCTCTTTTCTATGTGACAGAGACATGGCTGTTACAAATACTGTCATTTTAGATCTCATGAAAGGAGACAAGCTGAACGGTGACAATTATAACATTTGGCACCGGAAGGTTTAGTTTGTCTTCGAGGAACAAGAACTCGGGGAGGTTTTGAAGCACGAGATGATAGACCCAGGAAAAGATACCACGTAACAGAAGAGACGGGATCAGGAGGCGTATTGTGCTTGGAAAAAGAAGGATTGTCAAGCTAGGGTGATCCTTCTTAGCAACATATACGATGAGCTGATCCCAATATATGAACAATATCCTACTACGATGTCGGTCTGGCTTACTCTGAGAGAGCATTACGGCTCCTCGACCAGCTCTTAAGTTGAGGATGATGACCTACAAGTTTATCACATATAAGAAGAGGCCTAATCATGCTATGAAGCAGCATCTTATATATATGTCGAGTATGATTGCCTCTCTAAAGAGTATGGGGGGTCTATGTCATATGAGATTCAGGTACTGGGTGTGATCCAGTCTTTGCCAGACTCCTGGAATGTTGTTAATATCTATCTCATATACACTAAGAGTATTCGTACTGTTATGGATGTGAGTAGGCATTGTGAGATCGAGGATGAGCGTCAGGAGGTGGATAGGTCTACTTCAGGTCAAGCTAAAATAGTGGAGTCGAGTAAGGGCTCCCAGGGCATTAAGCGTAAGTGGCACAAGTATGAGAAGAAGACCAAGGGCCATGGCAAGAAGAAACTATCTGTTAAGACCAATGACAAAGGATAAAAACGCAAGAAGAAGGAGCTCGATAAGAGCAAAGTCCAATGCTATGTGTGTTGCAAGCATGAGCATTTCACACGCGAGTGTGACGAGCTAAAGGTACATCCTTTTTCTTTACATGGTTTGAGTTATATGTCATCTAGTGTGATACTCGCTAACTTTTCTCCATTGTGGATTACAGACTCAGGAGCCACGGATCATACAACTCGCGACAAGAGCGCGTACGTGAATTTTCACTATTTGAGTCCCCATACAAGGATGCTATATATTGGAAATGGAGCATTTGTGGAAGTGAGAGGGATTGGTACATGCAAGCTGATGCTACAAAGTAACCAAATCATGTATCTGCATGATGTATTGTATGCTTTTGAGATTTGGCAGAATCTCGTATCTATCTGATGTCTTGATTAGTTAAGATATTCTATTTTGTTAGTAAACTCTAGAGTTTCCATTTATAATGATACTACTTTGACTTGTTCTAGTTTAGTCCAGAAAGACTCTATGTACTAGATTTGATTCTATTCAATGATAATTTTCTTTCGTCTCCTATTGCCTTTGCATCTGATAGTGTAGATGATGATGTGATTGTATAACATAGTAGACTTGGCCACATAGAGTAAGAAACGATGGGTCGGTTAGCTGTGAGTGGCTTGTTGGGTCCGCTAACCAAGGTCGTGTTGTCCGTATATGAGTTTTACCTAGCAGACAAAGCTATAATAAAACCATTTGGGAAATCAATGAGAGTTGGGACTCTATTGTAGTTAGTCCATTCCGATATTTGCGGACCCATGAATATGAGAGTTCGAAACAGAGCCACGTATTTTATTACGTTTATAGATGACTTCACGCGTTTCGGTTCTGTTTATCTGATTTCAATTACGTTTATCTAATCTCGCAAAAGTCTGAGGTGCTAGAGTGTTTCAGGAGGTTTATCAACAAGGTTGAGAATCAGCTAGACTGAAGGTAAAAACTCTCAGAACGGATCGGGGGCGTATCTGTCTGAACAGTTTAAAGAACTTTATTTCAAGAGAGACATTACGAGACAGTTGACTATTCCTACTACTCCTTAACAGAATGGAGTAGCCGAAAGAAGAAATAGGACTCTGTTGGAGATGGTGAGATCGATGATAGCGCACGCCAATTTACCCATCTTCCATTAGAGGGATGCGTTATTGATTGCTGTCTGCGTCCTTAACCGTGTCCTAATGAAATCTATAGTCCGCACCCCATATGAGATTTGGATAGGGAGATAGTTTGACTTTAGCCATTTGAGACCGTAGAGTTGTGCCGCGTATGTTCATGATTTCTCGCATCAATACGGTAAGTTAAGTCCGTAAGGAAAGAAGTGTATCTTTATAAGATACTTTAAATACTCTAAGGGACATGTGTTTCTAAGAGAGCATACAGACGACACTATCATTAAAATTGAGTCTCGTGATACGACGTTTCTCGAGAACAATTTCCTTAAGAGAGGAGAAATCGATCGTGGCTATACCTTCTATGAGATGGATGAGCTTAATGGCTTAGCTACGCCCAGTGGCGAGACTCAATAACCTATTACGAATCTTGGTCCTAGTGAAAGCAGTCCATCTAAAGGTGAAGAGGCTCTCCCTCCTCGAAGAAGCAGTTGGAGATATGTACCTCATCGTCATTTCCCAATTGAGGATGAGATCCTCATTGTGACTCCTAAGAATGATCAGGAGCCGAGGACATTCCAAAAGGCTCTCGAGGGTTCAGCAAAGGACCAATAGTTAAATGTCATGCAGGAGAAAATGGAATCTATGAGAGTCAATGAGGTTTGAGACCTAGTTGACTCACCTGAAGATAGAAAGGCCATTGGGAACAAGTGGCCTTTCAAAATCAAAAGGAAGGCCAATAGAGAGGTAGAAAGCATGTCTGGTAGTCAAGGTTACACGCAGACAAAAAGTATTGACTACGAGGAGACTTTCTCCCCTATAGTCAAGTTTATATTAATCCATTTACTTTTGGCGATTGTAGTGAGTATGGATCTAGAGTTACAATAAATGGACGTAAATACCACTTTCCTTAACGGGAGTTTGGATGAGGAGATCTACATGGAATAACCCTCTGGGTTCATTCTAGTAAGTCAAAAGGATAAGGTTTATTGACTTTGGAAGTCGATATATGGTCTAAAACAATTATCCAGGCAGTGGTACCTAAAATTTCATGAGAAGATGATATCTTATGATTTTACGATGATCGAGGAGGATCATTGTGTCTATCTGATACGTTCTGATAACTCTTTTGTGATCATGTCGTTGTATATGGATAACATAATGTTGGATAGGAACAACATTGATTATTTAGTAACTATTAAAACATGATTGTTATCGAGTTTCGACATGAAGGACATGGGTGAAACTGATTTCATCCTCAGAGTTCAGATCCAGAGGGATCACTCGAGAAAAATGTTGGCTCTTTCATAAGAGACCTATATTAGGAAAAATTTTGAGTGTTTTGGGATGAGTGATTGTGAGTCTAGAAATGTG
Source organism: Dillenia turbinata (assembly GCA_037126225.1). NCBI lineage: Eukaryota > Viridiplantae > Streptophyta > Magnoliopsida > Dilleniales > Dilleniaceae > Dillenia > Dillenia turbinata. The sequence continues at coordinate 4,230,670 of JBAMMX010000010.1, read as the reverse complement.
TCCTAAAACTTAGTAAGAAGTGAGGGAAATGAGTAAAGTGCCTTACTCCAGTGCAGTGAGGAGCCTAATATACGTAATGTTGTGTACACGACTGGATATTTGTTATGCAATCAGTCTAGTGAGTAGATATCAGGCAAATCCTGGAAGGGGTTCTGGACAGCAGTGAAAAGAATTTTTCGATATCTAAAATGAACCATGAACTTCTCCCTGTGTTACGGAGAAAGCGATTTGTGCCTTGTGAGTTATTCAGATACCGATTGGGGAGGCGATCTGGATAAGCATAAATCGACATCAGGTTTTGCTTTCTTGCTTAATGGTGGGGTCATCTCTTGGAGCAGTAAGAAGCAAACTTGTGTAGCTCTATCTATGATGGAGGTTGAGTTCGTGACTTGCTCAGTTGCAATTCATGAGAGTGTTTGGTTCCGAAGACTATTGGATAATTTAGGGATTGTAACAAATAGTGGGAGACCAATGATGATTTACTGTGATAATCAGGCTGCTATCGCTTATACTCAAGACCTTAAGTATCATAGTAGGACCAAACACATTGACACCAGATGCCATTTTGTGAGAGACATCATCAAGAAGGGTAGAGTGACCGTCAGGTACATTTTAATACACAACATGGTGGCTGACCACTTCACCAAACCCATTACTAGAGACTCCTTTTTAGGGTATAGAGAGTCATTGGGTTTAGATACTTATTGACATTTCTCAATTTGTACTATATTGACGATATTGATGCAATTGATTTTCTATATATATGATTATTTTGCATTATTCAGTCACACTTGTGTTATATTTCATTTAATACACTTACTTTTCTTATCATATATATATTCTGTGATGTGATAATAGATATGTCAGACATGCGAGATCGACTCTTATACAAATGACCACCTCTAGCTCTAAGTGAGCGAAAATGAGATGGTTTCTAGTTGTAAGAGGTCATGAGAGTGGCTCTGCTAGAACATAAGTTACCCTGATACGTGTTCAGGATGAGGTCATATGCGAAATGACCGACATGGATGTACCCACATCCATGTTGCCTGCAAGTAGTCAAGTATGAGATCTTAGATATCATCTGCAATTTGTGATATTATCTCTGAGGTACTCTCTCTGAGATCTCTGGGTAAAGTTTTATATGTAAATTGAGTCACATACCTATATAGTGTTAGAAAAATTTGACAAATGCCCTTTTGAAAGATAGGAGAATAATACTGTGACACGTGTTTCATACCACGTATGATAAGATGACTAGGGATAGTGGGAGCTATTTTATTTGAGACGATAATTTGATATTTATCTCCGAGCCCCACTGTGTGAGACCCGAGATCCATTGGGTGAGATTTATTATGCCCTTATTACTTTCGGCTGTTTCTTGAGGTCCTGGTTCAATGTTTGCTAGTTTAGTCTGTTTACCTATGGTTCAGAAGATAAATTGAGATTTAAGAGACAGGTCTAGAAAAACAGTTGAGTTGAGACTACTAGATTCAAGTTTGGGAAAAGAAAGACCAATTGACATTGTATTATTATGTTGTATTCACTGACAGGTCTTTTATATTTATCCATATAGGGATTTAAATATAATAGTGAATACATAGTCGAACGATTATTGGAGATCACTTTCGATAAGGAAAGTGGTTCGATGGATGTAATTAATTTTGGATTTGGGGTACAGTGAGCTTTCTTTTGGTAGTAACTGTGACTACTCGATCATCCTAACAAGTGTATCGAAAAGTTTTTATTTGTAAGTGTATTAGCCAGTCGCACGATAACCAACTCTGTATGAAAGTCCAATAGGATAATATGGTGAGATCACATGAGTCGTGATTTCTTGATGATTGTAAAATACTTTCGTGTGCAAGTGGGAAATATAAGTAAATGCCCACGTAGGGGACATTTTTACCATTGTAAAATATTTCATTTGAAATCTAAATGGGATATGGGAAAAGTCTCATTATCCCATGATGGAATAATAATCTCCCCATTTTAATTGTTAATTTCTTTTTTTAATGAGTATGTAATTTATTCCTTTCCTTTTGAGAATTAAACAACATTGAAAAGGAATCAATTGTTCTAGAGAGAAGAGAACAATTCTGTAAGATCTTGGGTTGTTGTTCTTGAGAGAAAAAGAATTGCACACATTGAGTTTTTGAGAGAGAAAAATTCACCATTGAGAGGATTAATAAAATTTCGAGTAGGGAATTTTTCAGCGATCCAATCACTGGACTTAGAATTGGGACATCATGATATTGTAGTGGTGGTTTGTGTTGTGATCATCATCTGACTGCAAGTTGTTTGTGAAAAGTGTTTGTAGTTTTTAAAATTTTCTGTATCGCTTATTGAGGTATATCAAGAACCCAAACCTATTTTACGATTCCGAAAATTTATTAATTACTTCTGTTGCATGATTGATTCATCAAAACCTAACACTCTATGATGCTCCAACTTAGTCTAATACACTTTGAACTCGTTAAAATCTCTAAACTTGTGGTACATCAAGTAAATATATTCAAACCTCGAGTAGCCATTCCTGAAGGCCACAAAATACTCAATACCTCCCAAGTTTGTGAGCTTATATGCCATGCACATCCATGCGTACAAAGTCCAATAGGTTCTTTGGCTATGTGCCTTATACTATAAAAATGAACAAGTGGTCATATTTTTTAAAGCATGATTCACTCTAAGATAGTTTTTCAAGATTTGCTGGACCTTTAGGTCCAATGTTGACTAATCTTTGAATCGTTTCAAGGTTGATATAACCTAAAATCAAATTCCAAAGATACTTATTATTGGTAGAAGATATTTTCTCTTATGAGAAATTGTGTTTAACATCTTTGGATCAGGTGATATTAGAATAATAAGATTTAAATGAAATTCATGCATTATACCAAAATAGATTAAAACACCAATATTAACATGATAATAGATACTAATTTATCTCTTAACTTTTGAAAATACTAATACATATTCAATACCAAAATCTTATAATTTACAAATACAAATAAGTTTCTCTCACTCTAGTTGGATAATATATTGTTCTATCCATTACTAGGGGTGAACATTCAGTTAAACCATAATCGAAATGATTAAAATTGAAATAATCGGTTTAATTTATTTATATAATTTTCATAACCATAATCTAATCAAATAAACTAAAAAGGGATAATTTTTTTGACCGAATTAAGCGGTCAATTCCCTTTGGTTATCCAAATTAACTGAACTATTGAAATCCCTGACTATAACAAAATTTTAAATAACGTTGCCTTATGTGTCTATGACAAAAAAAAAGCCCATGAAAATAAAAAAAAAATAAAGAAAATATTCAAAACAATATAGTTATATTTATTTCTAAAATCCGTTATGGTGTTGTATAAAAAAGTAGCATGAGAGTAAAATTGAAGCTTAAAAATAGCAAATAGGAAGGGAAAAGGTGTGAAATAGGAGAAGGAGAGGGAGAGGCATGAGTGAGAGTCAATTTGGGAGTGGAAGAGTCAAATTGGACTAAATATTGAAAATTTGAAACTAGAAAGGTCGAAATTGATAATTTTTCATTAACTATGTACTCTCCACTATATTAGTTTTAATTTTAAATTTTTTCTCTTTTCGAATTTTTTATTAATTATAATATTTTTTTAAATTTTAATTATAATATTATAATTTATTTATATGAATAAAAATTATCTAAAAAAATATATAATATTTTAATTAATTCAGTTTTTTACTTTGATCGAAATAAAAATTGCTACTGATAATCATCTAAATAAACCAAATTAAAATTTAGTTTAACCCAAAACCAAATTTAATATCTAATAAACTATCTAAAATATAAAAAAGAGTTTAGAAAAAATGATTTTATCGATTTTAACCGAATAGTACTCACCCTATTCATTAGGCTACAAATTTGAGATAATCATTCTTAGTATGACCCTTTTACCCAAATAGGAAACACTTCCATTAGGCTGGTCATCAGGATTTCTTTCTTCTTGGACTCATCGCCCTTCAGCTTCGTGTCCAAGAGAGGACTCCATGGTCTTACAAATACTAGAATGAGGCTTGATGGTCATCTCTACTATCTAGATTTCTTCATCGACAAAATTTATTCAATAAAGATTCTAGAACCATGCTCTATTAATGAGCAACAACCCTTAGATTCTTGGATTCATTAAGGTATTTGATCAACTTGACCAGATACTCATGACCGACAATACTTTTAGCTATCCTAGTTCTCATTGTTACCTTAAGAGTAGTTGGCTTTGTAGGCTTGCTCTTATCCGCAAAAATCCTCAATGAGTCACTAAGTTATATCTTCAATAATATTCAATCTCTCGTGCTTTCACAAAAGCACGTCGAACAAGAAAGCATCTAACATAATGCAACCATATCTACCTACTACCATAACCTTTTACATCCTTTCTCAATCTGTGCAGACTCTACAATGATTGGGATAATATTCACTTTTGGGCATGCTTTTACTCTTTTTTTTGGGTCCCTGGACTTGGTCCACCACCTGATTTTCAAAATTTCGTTTCGACTAATCTGGGTAGAGCTGCTGAAATTCCTTGAGCGGGGTAGAGCTCTCCCCAACACATTTACTCCATCCGAGACTCGAACTCGAGACTTCTTGAATGAGATATAGTGATTTACCCACTAAACCAACATGTGTTGTGATGGAGGTGGGTTATGGCTCCTCAAATACTGGCTCCTTGTTGATTGGAGCAGTAATCGTCGATGGTGGATACACCTGCAAAAACCGCCGGAGGGTGCTCCGGCGGGAAGACTCCAACACTCAAGTCAGTAAAGAGCGGTTTTCGTTTGAAAGAAATAGACTGAGAGTTGAGAGAAAGTGGTTTCCTATAATCAATGTGCCATCTATGTGGCTTAGAAAGCGTACCTGATGTCGAGGGTTTTTAGATCTCTTATACCTGTAAGAGTTGTGCGCCGCTGAGGGACTTCTACCCTACTTTCCTTATCTGATCTGGGAATCTCGGAAGTCAATATTACAAATTGATCACGATCCTTTTATATCGGGAAGTTTTCTTCTTCAGGAGGGATGCTTTCCTTATCTGAAAGATTTCAGAATTGCTGTTACGAAATAAGAAACTGAAATCAAGGAAGTTCTGACCTTCCTTTTTTAATCGATAGGGGTGCTGCCCCTTATTCGGTTGCTCGACCGATAAAGGGTCTTTCGAGACTCGCCCGGTTAGAGGACTGACATTTGCTTGATTAGAAAAGGAGACTGTCTCTGATCGGTTAACGAGGCAACTGCGGCCTTATCATTGGTAGATCCAGGCGACTAAGGCCTTTCAGTAGACCGATTGGGGCGACTATGACCTTTCGGTAGATTGTTGTTGCGGTCGTTAGATATTGATCGGTAGATCCCCTTTTTCGTGGATCCTTTGAAAATTGACTCTTTTGGATTAGGTTTTGGAATACGTCCCATCATGTTGGGTACTAGGCCAACATGTATTGGGTGGCATGCTTGTACTTATTAACAATGAATGCCATCTCCATAACACTCTTCCAATCGTAGCTATGATATAAAAAAGAGCCCTATGATATCTCATATAATGTAAGTACACACATATATGGTTAATAAAAAACCATATTAAAATGCATTGTATGCATAAACATGTAATGAAATTAAATAAATAACATCAAACATGTTTATTTTAACTTTTCACAATATTACCATAAATAAATAATTCCAGAAACTTATTATTAATGGCGTGTTAGCATCTTAACTACCTATTACAACATTCCATCCTCAGATGACTGTGTAAAATGACCATAAGTAAATAAGTTAACATAGAACCTCATCTAAATAAATATTATTATCAAGATAATGAGATATTTATCCAATAATATTTGTACACTGATTGGTTATCAGCTTCTTAGGAATCAAGAATTCAACATTTCTTATAAGATTCTTGGAAATCATTAGTCTCAGACTCCAACATCGATTGGCGGAATAAAACCAACTTTCCTAAAAATAATCTAAAGTGAGCAACTCAAATGTCGGTTGGTCACTCCCACTCATATTTTTGTTGATCTTAAATTAAGTTCACCCTACTAAATATGAATTAATCAATTCCAACATCGGTTGATCGATAATTTATTCTTAACATGAACTAAAAATAAAAGTATGACTTTCTCCTATGGAGTTAAGTGTACACCATTTTCTATAAGATTATGGAAAAATTAGTCGCAAACTCCGACATCGACAAAACAATCGAAACTAAGTTTTTTCCAAAAAAAATCTATACCGAAGAACTTCGACATCAGTTGCCCACTCCCATTAATATTTTTATTAACCTTAATTCAACTTCACCTAATAGGTTTGAGTTAAATAACTCTAACGAACGGCCAACCATCAATTAACTCCTAGTTAGAATTAGAAATAGAAGCCGTTAGATTTTAACATAAAATCCCTCTCCCACTTTTGAAATTTTATTATTGAATTTTTAATTACTTAAACAAGTAATTTTAACTTAATTTTATATCTAGAGTTAAATCTTTATTTTATAAACAAATTATAAAATAATTAATTCTTATAAAAAACTTATAATAGTTAAAAAAAATTATAAAATATATCACAGGCTCACCATAGAAAAATAAAATTAATTTTCAATTTTTTTAATTTTTTTAAATTGAAATTATTCGTGCCAAATTAGCAGCCCTGTGGTTACAAACTGAGCTACCACAAAAGCTATTGGCTTAGCCTTACGGTGAATGCAAATGGTTGAGTCTTCAGCCTAAACATGTGTCGCCATGGTTGCTATTGAAGCCATGGCCAATGTGGACTCAATTTGGTGGGACAAGGCCTTCTGGTAGCGGCAGATCACTCCTTGCCACATGGTCAACTCTTTCTGGCTTGAGCTGGGGGAGAGAAGCTCTCAGCCATGAGCATGCTCATGGCCGAGCCTCTTTACTACATCGGGGAGACAGACAGCCACAGTTGTGACCGCCTCGATGGCAAAAACCACCATAGGGCTCATAGCCATGGACCCCTTAGCCACTGCAGACAGTGGAGACTCACTTCCCATGGGCGGTCGCTCGCAGACAAGCCTTACCATCAACAATGAGGACATTGGGGCCTCCACTACGGATCAAAACCATCCCAATGGCCTTAATCTAGGCCACTGCCTTTCCTTGCCTTTTGCCAAGGTGGCCTAGGCTGTAATTTGCCGACTTCTAGCTATAGCTACCACAATTTGCAATGGATAAGCGCTTCTACAATCGAACCCTGGGGCTTGGATTGCGGTGTCCACGACTACCGGAAACTGCCACATCCCACTACTCCACCCTACCACCTGAAATGGTGGCTTGGCTGCAATCTATAACCAATTTGGCTATAGTCACCATGACTTGCAATGGAATAAATTTTAGCGAATCTACGGTTCAAAACCTGCAATTTGATTGTCATGGGACATAGCCCAAGCCTAATTCGGAAGGGTCAAAACCAATAAGACCCACGGACGAGGCCCACAAGGGACGGTTACCGATCGATGTTCAATACTCTTTATGATTATCTATCGAAGGGTCTTAGTCGACTGGATCTCCCGAATGATAGGGCCTTAGTCGTCCCGCTTGCCGAACGAAGGTGATCTCCCTAATCGGGTATAGAATCCCTTGTCCATCGAATGAGCACCCCTTGTCAGCCAAATGACCGATCAATAATTAGTAGCTCTAGTGACACTAAAGGAAGGTCAAAATATCCTAATAACTTTGATTTCCTATTTAAGAACAGTATCTTTAGGATCCTTTAGTTAAAGAAAGGATCTCTCTAGAAAACGAAAGTTTCCATACAATGGGAATTACAATCAATTCAAAATATTAAACTCTCGAGATTTTTAGATCGGTTCGATAAGGAAAGTAGGGTTGAAGCACTCTGACGGCACACGACTTTTGCAGGTATAAGACATCTTAAAAACCCTTCAAATCGGTACGCTCTCTTGACCTCACACATTGAGTACACTAATCATAGAGAACTACTCCCCTGCAGTCTGTTTTTCTTTTATTCGAAAACCGCTCTTTTTGACTTAAGCGTCGAAATCTCCCTACCGGAGCACCCTTCGGCGATTTTTTGGAGATATTACACCATTTTGACGACAACTGTTCAAGTATACAAAGAGTTGGCATCTGTGGAGCCGTAATTCACTTCCAACAGATTGGCGCTGTATGTGGGAAACAAACTGATTCTTTGAAAACTTGTGACGATGTTTACTATAATCACTCCTAGCGTAGTGTCAACCAAGAGAAGAAGACCAATCATACACTACAAAAAAATAAGGGTTTAGCGATAAAAATTTTAGAAAAATTCATCACTAATACTTTTAGCTACGAATTAGTGATGAAAAAATTTTCATCGCCAATAATACGTTGCAAAAATTTAGCGACAGATCCAAACTAAATTTAGCGACGGATTATTTTGCATTTAATATTTTTATTTGTAGAGCCCGTCTGTCGGCTGCCGCCCACCACTGCCTCGGCCCCCTGTTGCTTGCCCGCCCAAGCCCGCACCCTGCTAGCCCTTACCCGCCTGCACATGCCCACGAATTTAGCAGCGGATAATTAAATCCGTGACTAAATTTAGTGATGGATTTGAAATCCGTCAGTAATTAACGACGGATATTATTTTCCGTCACTAAATTTAGCGATGAATTTTTTTTGTCACTAAATTTAGTGACGAATTATGTTTTTGTTACTAAATTTGGCGACAAATTTGAAATCCATCGTTAATTAGTGACGAATTTTATTTTCGTCGCTAAATTTAGCGACAAATTTCAAATCCGTCGCTAATTAGCGACGGATATTATAGTCTATCGCAAAATTTAGTGACGGATATCAAATCCGTGGCTAAATTAGTGATGGATTTGAAACCATCGCTAAATTTAGTGACGAAAACATAATCCGTCGTTAATCAGCGACAGATATAACAGTCCGTTGCTAAATTTAGCGATGAAAAATGAAATCCGTCGCTAACTTTAGCGAAAGATTTCAAATCCGTGGCTAAATTAGTGACGGATATGCCGTCGCTAATTTTAGTGATGAAAAATAATCTGTTATTAATTAGCAACGGATTTCGGTTTTTATCACTAAATTTGTCGCAAATAGCGATGAATTTTTTCCATCGCTAGAATCGTGTTTTTTTATAGTGATAGGCTTTGATGATGATGTTTTGTTGGGAGTAGATCTCCGCCGTGATGACTCCATAGTCGTTACCCTCAGGATTGAATCTCACACCGTGAAGAGGGTTCTTGTTGATCAAGGGGCTGACTGTGATCTCCTTACTTGGGACGCTTTCTGCCAAATAGGTCTCGATCCATCTCGACTCTTGTCACCTATTGGGTCCCTTAGAGGACTTTCAAATGAACCCACCTATCCCGAAGGTATTATCTATATTTCCGTAACCCTTGGGAAACCCTCAAATCATGCGACCGCCCAGGTCTTATTCCATGTGGTGAAACTGTACTTTCCTTACAGCGCCATTCTCGGAAGGCCCAGTCTAGATGAGCTAGAAGCATTGCCAAGCACGATGTACATGAAGGTGAGGTTTAGAACACCACAAGGGGTCGCCATTTTTTGCGGCTCAAGATGCACAAAAAGCTTTTCCAATCGATACCCTAGAGCCTAGGGACGACATCGGGCTAAAATCAAAACCTGAGCCAGGCGAAAAAATGGTTGAGATCCCTTTAACAAGCGACTATAGTCAAACCGTCTGGATAGGGACCAACCTATCACCTTCCTTACGAGAGGTCTTAGTTGCTTATCTACAACGACACACAAAAGTCTTCGCCTAGGCCCTAGAAGACATGCCTGGCATAGATCCATCCGTCATAACCCATAGGCTAACAGTTAATCCTAATTTCAAACCAATGAAACAGAAGAAGAGGGTATTTGCTCTTGAGCGCCAACGTACCATACAGGAAGAGGCTCAAAAGTTGTTAACGGCTAGGTTTATTCGGGAAGTCAAGTATCCAAAATGGCTAGCTAACGTGGTCTTGATGAAAAAGGCCAATGACAAATGGAGAATGTGTGTGGATTTCATTGATCTCAATAAAATATATTTGAAAGATAGTTATCCACTCCCCAATATCGACAAGCTCATAGACAACTCTTTGGGACACCAGCTCTTGAACTTCATGGACACCTACTTCGGTTACAATCAGATAGAATGACACCTGAAGATGAAAAAAAGACTAACTTCATCACCAAATTTGGCATGTCTTGTTACCAAGTCATGCCTTTTGGCCTAAAGAACGCTGGAACCACTTTCCAACGGCTGGTCAATACGGTCTTCAAAGACCAGCTAGGCAGGAACGTTAAAGTCTATGTTGACAACATACTAGTCAAGAGCCTCACTACAGAAGCCCATGTCGCGGACCTCAAAGAAACCTTCTAGATGTTGGAACGATATAACATGTAGTTGAACCTGGCAAAGTGTACTTTGGGATCGCCTTCGAAAAGTTTCTAGACTTCATGATCACCGATCGAGGGATAGAGGCCAACCCAGAGAAGATACATGCGATATTAGATATGTCACCTCCTCAGACGTTAAAGGAAGTACAATGTCTTACCAGTCGGATACCGGCTCTAAGTCGGTTCATGTCTAGAATTGGTGAGAAGTACAAGCCCATATTTGATGCGCTGAAGAGGTCTTGACAGTTCTAATGGACATTCGAATGCCAGGTTGCCTTCGAACGGCTGAAAGAATACTTGATGAAGCCACCGCTACTCTCGCGGCCCGTCCCCGGGGAAGAACTTTATCTATATCTGGCTGTCTCTCACGAGCACTCTGCTCTGTGATGGTAAGATAGGAATCCACTACCCAGAGACCAGTCTACTACATTAGTGGAGTATTAAGGGAGTTTGAGATTAATTACCAACCGATCAAGAAGATAGCCTACACCTTGGTTATCTCAGCAAGACGTCTATGACCATATTTCTAGGCTCATACCATTGTGGTGCTCACTGACCAACTGTTGAAACAAATTCTCCAAAAGAGAGATACTTCCAGTCGGCTTATTAAGTGGAGTGTGGAATTGAGCGAATTTGATATCTAATATCGACCACGACCAGTGATAAAGGGCCAAGCACTGGCCGATTTTATCCTTAAATGTACTTTGCCTATGGCGTCCGAAGACCAACCTCCCATCCAACAAGGAAAATGGTTGACCCTAGAGTGGACCATTCATGTCGACGGATTATCAAATTCCTTCGAAAGCGGCCCCAAGCTTATACTAGTAGGACCGAATGACTTAAGGCAAAATATGCCATCTGATTCAATTTCCAGGCTACAAACAACCAAGCTGAGTATGAAGCCTTACTAACAGGTCTTCGAATTGCCATCGATATGGGGGCACGAAACGTCAGGGTATTCACAGACAGCCAGCTAGTCGTGAAACAAATAGAGGGGGTTTATGAAACCAAAGGCCCAATCATAGCTAAATATTTGAGTAAATTGCGTGAGATAATGGAACAATTAGGCAAGGTTGACATCAAGCAAATCTCTCGGTCGGAAAATGCACGAGCCGACACTCTATCGAAGTTGGCTAATTCAGATTCAGTTGTCTCTAGTCGAATAGTATACATCGAAAGCCTGCCATATCTCAGTATTGACGAACCCAAAGAGGCTCTCCCTATTGATCAGTCCCCCAGTTGGAAAGACCATATAGAAGAATATCTCAGACATGACCGTTTGCCAGAGTCCCTGAGGGAAGCAACGAAGCTGAAGCAAAAGGCAGCATACTATGTCATAATCGATGGGATCCTTTATCGGAAGTCATTTAGTCATCCGTACCTGCGGTGCCTAACTCCGAAGAGGGGGACTACGTCTTCCAGGAGATCCATGAGGGGATCTGTGGTAATCATCTAGATCCTCGAAACCTACTCTATAAGGCTTTTAGTTAGGGGTACTACTGGCCAACCATGAAGGTCGATTCCAACAACCATGTGAAACGGTGCGACAAGTGCCAATCCTTCCTTCGTGCCTCGGCTACCTTCCGCTGAACTCAAACCTGATATCCAGCCCCTGGCCGTTCGCTCAATGGGGCATGGATATCCTCAGATCGTTTCCTCCAGCCACGGGACAACGAAAATTTCTCATAGTGGCAATCGAGTACTTCACCAAATGGGGGGAAACCAAGCCTTTAGCATAGATCACGATGGCCAAGGCCCAGTCCTTCGTGTGGAGTCACATCATCACCCGGTTTGGTATACCGTATGTTCTTATCACAGACAGTGGGAAGCAATTCGACAACAAGCATTTTCGGGAGTTTTGTGAAAAACTTGAGATTCGACATCATTCTTATCGATTGCTCACCTGCAAACCAACGGGCTGACGAAGATAACCAATAAAACTATCCAATAGGGATTAAAGACGATGCTGGATGATGCCAAGGGGTAGTGGGCCGAAGAGCTCTACGGTGTTTTCTGGTCGAATCGTACTACGCTCCGAAGAGTAATGGGAGAAACACCGTTTGGCCAACCTGATGGAAGTGAGGCAATCATACCCATAGAGATAGGAATTCACTCGCTTCGGGTGGCACAATATGACGTTGGGCAAAATAAATGCACTCTGCGTAAAAGATTGGACTTACTTCCAAAGCTACGAGAATCAATATCGGCATGAATGACGGCTTACCAGCAACAGATGGTTTGGTATCACAATCGTAGGGTCAAGAACCGAACATTTAGAGTAGGCGAAATGGAACTAAGGAAGGTGGAAGCTACTAGTCAACCCCAACCTGGGGGGCAAGTTTGCTCCTAACTGGGAAGACCCATATCGAGTACGTTCTGTGGACGGATCGGCAGTGCCTAAGACCTGGAACTCAGACAACTTGTGCATTTACTATCAGTAAACTCTGGAACTATCTAATAATCAAAAGAACTAGACCAGAGAGAATCTAAAGATTTCCTATTGTTCGGAGGGTCTAAGTCGCCCAGTTCCTATCGTTCGAATACATCGTCAATAAGGGATGAAATTCCTCGAATAGGTGGACGTAACCCCTCTATCTAAAGATTTCCTATTGCTCGGAGGGTCTAAGTCACTCATATCCTATTGTTCGAATACGTCGTCAATAAGGGGTGAAACTCTTCGAATGGGTGGATGTGGCCCCTCTATCTAAAGATTTCCTATTGCTCGGAGGGCTTAGATCGCTCAACTCCTATCATTCGAACGCGTCATCAATAAGGGATGAAGCTCACCGATTGGGTGGGTGCAGCCCTTTTATCTAAAGATTTCCTATTGCTCAGAGGGTTTAGGTTATCTAGTTTCTATCATTCGAATGCGTCGTCAATAAGGGATGAAACTCTCCAAATGGGTGGACGCGGCCCCTCTATCTAAAGATTTTTTATTGCTCAGAGGGCCTAGGTTGCCCAGCCCCTATCGTTCGAATTCGTATCAATAAGGGCTGAAACTCCTTGAATAGGTAGACGCGGCCCCTCTATCTAAAGATTTCCTATTGCTCGGAGGGCCTAGATCACCCAGCCCCTATCGTTCAAACGCGTTGTCAATAAGGGATAAAACTCCCCGTGGACGCAACACCTCTATCTAAAGATTTCCTATTGCTCGGAGGGCCTAAGTCACCCAACTCTTATTATTCAAATGTGTCGTCAATAAGGGATAGAATTCTGCGAATTGGTGGACACAGCCCCTATATCAAAAAGTTTCCTATCGCATGGTGGGCCAGAGTCACCCCATTCCTATCGGTCGAACGTATAAGAGACGGAGTTTCCTGAATGAATGAGCGCATCCCTCAACCTAACTACCGAATGCCTGGTGGCTCGAAAGGCCGGTATTACTCAGCATGGAGCCTAAAGCTAGAGGCAGATTTACTTTGACAGAAGTCGAAGAGATGCACATCACCAAACAAGAGAACAAAAGAGGACAAAGACAAACCTCAAGTAAGTAAAACATAACCTTTTATTTATCCTTATGCAAGAGATACATTTGGTTACACAAATATATAAACAAGTCCCTAGGTCGGACCGACTACATGACAAGGTTACTCAGAGATACAAAAACCACAGTCCCTATGCTGGAGAGTACAAAAATAAATGTAGTGCTTGGGACAGGAGACGGCGAGCTCAAGTTTTGCCACCCCCAAATAACTTGAACCCGACCTACCAATCCAAAAAACGGTACGAAAAACATCCCCACTGCATTTGGATGATGGAGACAAATCCAGACAGATCATCCAAAGCGGTACAAGACACAACTCCATTGGTGATGGACGATCTCACCATGCCAACCAAACAACGGCCGATATAATGAGATCTCATTCCAGTAGTCCCCTTCCTTAATGAGATCTCATCCCAGCAGAAGTCATTCGAACCATAAAGCTACACATACCAAAATGCCTCACAAAACAACTCTAAAAAAAGAGCCACTCGGCAAGACTTCCAGAGGAAGGAAAAGCCTCAATTCTTTATCGAAGAAAACAAGCACTCGTCATAGCTATTTATAGCAGTGGAGAAGCAAGCCCTCATTAACTTGGGGTGGATGAATCAGACCAGTGAGGATAGCTCGTCATTAATGGAGAAATAAATTATCTATAATTTCCAATGAAATGGGTCACCTCCGATGAGACACACCCACGTTCGTGGTGGAAAGGTGGAGCGGACTAAGGTAGACCTAGCGTCCCTACACTTCAGTAATGTATTAAGCATGCCTCACCCTAATAGGTCTCTACTCATGGTGCTTCTTTACCAAGAAGGTCATGAGTTGGGGGAAAATGATGAGACATAGCTCAAGGCCCAATTCGGAAGGGTCAGAACCAACAAGGCCCACGCGCGAGGCCCACAAGGGATGGTTACTGATCAATATTCAATACTTTTTATAATTATCTACCGAAGGGTCTCAGTCATCCGGATCTCCCGAATGATAGGGGCTTAGTTACCCCACTTGCCGAATAAAGGTGATCTCCCCGATCGGGTATACAATCCCTTGTCCATCGAAAGAGCACCCCTTGTTGGCCAAACGACCGATCGACAATCAGCAGCTCTAGCGACACTAGAGGAAGGTCAAAATATCCTAATAACTCCGATTTCCTATTTAAGAGCACCATCTTTAGGATCTTTTAGTTCAGGAAAGGATCTCTCTAGAAAACGAAAGTTCACATACAATGAGAATCACAATCAATTCAGAATATTAAACTCCCGAGATTTTCAGATCGATTCGATAAGGAAAGTAGGGTTGAAGCACCATGACGGCGCACAACTCTTGCAGGTATAATATATTCTAAAAACTCTCCAAACCAGGTACGCTCTCTTGGCCTTATACATTGAGCACTCTAATCACAGGGAACCACTCCCTGAAGCTCTTAGTTTGTTTTTTTTTTTTTCATTTGAGAACCGCTCTTTTTGACTTGTGCGTCGGAATCTTCCCGTTGGAATACCCTCCGATGGTTTTTTGCAGGTATTACATCCTTTCGATAGCAACTGTTCAAATCTATAAGGAGTCGGTATTTGTGGAGCCGTAACCAACCTCTAATAGATTCCAAACTTTTTTTATTGAAACTGTTTTCTGATACAAATAATCAATCATTCAATAAAAAATAATTTATTTAAAAAAAAAAACGAAAATCATGTTTTCAATTTGTAGAACTGTGATACCAAACATTGGATTTGAGATTAAAACATGGTATCTATTTCATTCAAAACATTCAAAACATCAAGTACAATGTTGTAGAATAATTAAATATTATTGAAAAACAATATAATAAAAATGATTTTTAAAAATAAATTGCATTAAAATAAAATTAAGATATCTAATCTCCAATTTGCGTGACATCTTTTTTTTTTCCCTATTTACATTGAAAATCTCACACCTAAATCTTCTTTTCTAAATGCTAACTCAAATTCCAGTATGATTTTGTGGGTGGATAGAGTCTTTTAATATGTAAAAAATTTTTTCATCTTAAAGCTTTAATTGGTTTTGAAGAGTTAAATGTAGAGAGTGAGAGAGAGATATTTTAATTAAAGAATTTAAATAAAAACAAAACCCAAAAGGTTGTACTTTTCAAAACTAGAAAAACTGTCCTTATACTTTTCAAAATTAGAAATTAGCTCCAATAATTTTTAAAATTATAAAACAACGTAATAATTTCAAAAATTATAAAACAGAATAGACATGTTGTAACACTGATTTCTCAGTGCATGTATTATGTACCTGCTCATCATATATGTATATATATACACGAAGTTATCTACATCTCATCAGGAAAACTAGTAGACATATACTTTCACCAAAACCACTCTCAAAAAATTTTAGGCAAAAATGCCGGAAACATAAATCGTCCAAAATTGACTACGGATGACCTTGGACCATGAAATATCAATTCTAATGATCCAAGAACATCAAATAAGGGTAAATACAACTTAAAAAGGCAAAATCAATGATTTTGGCAAACCCTAATTTTAAAATATATATATATATATATATAAAATTTTCCGGGAAAGTTGAAACACCTTATTTTTACACGGGTGATTATAATTAGACCAAATACGAGGTTTTGAGTCAAAAAAAAAAATCTAAATATACAAAATTTGGAGTCAAAAATATAATTATTTTTGGGGACCAAAATGCAATTTCTCAAATGTTAGGGACCTCTATGCAATATAATGGAATTTTGTTTTTTTTTTTTTAAAACAAAATGACGTGGCCAAAAATCACTAGGAATAAAAAGAGTGATGTGCATTGTTGGCCCTAGATCAAGGGTTTAGAATTAAGTGAGTACTTGATAAATTAATTTGGACCATTAGTCTAATAAAGCAAGAGACAATTGGACAAGGCATTTAATGCCAAAGCATGGTGAGAAAAACCTATTTACTTGTCATAGTCGAGAGAACATGTGAAGGAAAGCAAATCTTGACATTTTGACACATAATATCAATGGTTGGGATCCATTTGGCTATGTAGTGATAAATTATGACCATTGATTTCATAAAAATTGAGACAAGCAAGTATGGTGTGGTATGGAATGAAAAAGCAAGTATTTATTAGAGGTATGTTAGTGATGTACAAGTCTTGACTTTTGGGAATTAAATTGAAGGTTAAGATCAATTTTTACAAAATGGATGGTAGAGATTACAAGTGTGGAGTGAAGTGTGTTGTGATAAATATAAGACTTCAACCCTTATTTGCTTCACCAAGAAATGGACGAGAGTGAGAGGAAAAAATTGAGGAGCATTCTTCATTCCTTCAAGAGCCAAGAGTAAAAATGAGTGAGTCCAAACCAGGAGGAGAAGAGTGTGCTGGAAAATGGCTTTAACCTCCAAATCTCTAGGCAATTTGAAAACAAGGTAAGAAAAAAAAAATATACATACGTATATATATATTATACATTTGAGGAGTTCATTATTTATGTCATGTAGTTATTCCATAGGTTAATCATATTGATTTTTGTGTCCAGAGATATTTTTAGAGAGACTGAAAATTTGAAGATGTAGAAGAGGGTGAATCCTTGAAGAAACTAAGATCTTTGCTAAGTAAGGTAAGAGTCCAGCCACTCAAAACTTTTGTTCTATGATTCAGGAAAATATTTTGAGCATGCTATATGATTAACAAGCAAAAGAAAATGGAAGATAAGCATGAAACAAAAGGGGGTCGAGAGGAAAAAAATTTAGAAAGACCATAGGAAGAGAAAGAACTCCATTCTACCTTGTTTTCGGCAGAGAATTCCCCTAAGATTTGAGATATCATTCCGACAGAATCTAACCAAGTACCAAACATAAAAGTTGTAGCTCTAGGTCTTATCTTTCCAACGAGATAAGAATCACCTGAATCCGATTTTTGTTTCAAATGTTATGGGAGTTCTCCCAAAACTGTGTAGAGTGTCTCTCTGTTTTCGGCCATATATTAGCAGAATTCTTAGTGACCAATTTCGATCCTCTTCTAGACATAATTAAGAAAAACTCCAAACACAGCAGTTGTAGGTCTCTGTCTCACCTGTAACATAGTCAAATTTCACTTAAATTAGAGTAGTGTGCTAAGAATTATAGCACTTTGAGTTATAAAAACTATGCAAGTTGAGTTATAAAAATCTGAACCAGTCCAAAGATAAAATTTTATAAATTCATATATTGAGAATCTGAAGATGAGTTAAACATGAAAAATATGGGTAAATGTCTTAGCTTTAAGTAGCAAATTTAATCACTCAATTCCGAACTATATAGAAAAAGTTATAGTATTTTTCCTAAAACTGCGCAAGTACAAAAATTTAGAGTTAGAAAATTTATGAATGTTTGGGCTTGAACCAGTAAGGCAAAATGGTATTGGGCTGATCCACAACGTAAAATCTTAGTATTGGGCCCAAGTCCAATTAGAACTTTAAAGTTCAACAATTGAGGTCCATAATGGGAGATGTGGCTTGAAAATCTAAAACTAATCAAAATTAGTGAAAGTCTTGTAAAGAAATAAATAAATAACACGTGTATATTGTTGCCTTAGGGGTAGGCTATTATTCTACACACGAAGGGCAGCAAGGTTGAGCTTCAAGACTGATAGGGGAGTGGTGTACCCTCCCCATATATGTGAGTGGGATTTACGATACCATGTTATTAATATCAAGCCATGTTTTACCGTTTTCAGAAATGACATGATTTATCCGTATGAAAAATGGTATTGTTAAAGATTTTGATAAATGTTTTATGATAAATGGAGTGTCTGAAAATGAGTTGATGATATGCATCCTTGTGAATTGTTAAAAATGATATCGTGCCGTGTTTTGAAATTTTGAAATATGATTTATGATATGACGATGCATTTTGGCACGTTTGATTGATACTGATTTGACACTGGGACTGAGAGTCCATGGAAATTGATAGAAATGATATAGTCCCTAGGGGACAATCGTAGCTAAGGGCACGTTTGTCGAGGCACCCCATGTGTGTCCGGGTAGCCTTCTGCAGGAGGTATCCAACAAACGATGCGCACCACGTGGGTTGGACCTATAAGTGGTTTTATAGATTATGGACTAGCCTAGTTAAACTGTAAGAGGAGGACATGTGTGACGCTACTGTCTAACACTTGGTGAAGTTCGTGGCCAACACCGAGGCAGAGAGCAAAATATGAAAATACTTGCATATGAAAAACCCGCGGTGCGCCTGTCATTGGTAATGTTTGACCCTTGTTGGGAATGATTTTTTGGCTAGCTCTATCGATTTCTAAAAGTTATTTGGATGCATATGAATGGTTTGATGTGTATGCGTGGAACATAACATGTTGTTTGAAAATTTCATGTCAATTTTGAGAAATATATCTGTTATACTGATTTTGACACTCTATGATCACAACACGTATTAATTTCATGATATCAACCTCTCACTCACTGAGTATTTCATAATACTCACCCCTAATCCTTAAGTTGTAACAGAGATAGACTGATAGAGGGACACGTCAGGAGATTCTTGACGTACTTGACTTATCGGAGACTTAGATACGGTACCTTTGCATCTTCCGTTGAATGTAAATATATGAGGATTTTAGATTGACCATGTATGGTATGACTATATTCATGTTATGAATTAGGACTCTCATACTGATTTGTATACTTGTACATTTTTAATTATAAATGTTTACTTGGGAAAATATGTTTTGAAAGAATATGTTTTGATAGCCTTGCATTATCTCGGGATACGTGTCGCGTTATGGGCAGTATTCAAGATAATGGGCAATTGTTCACGGTCTCGGATCGAGGATCGGGGCGTGATAGTTTTGCTAGTATCAGAGGTCTAAGTTGAGAGCTATGTTTTATGAAAAGAGTTTTGAAAATATGCAAAATACATTTTTAAAAGTTCCCAATACATATGAAAGTTCCTTTACAGTCATGAGATCCCAGTATATGGTTTTATGCATATGAGTTATTTTATTTTAAGGGGTTAGATATGGTTCGTATCTAACCTGGCATATCATTTCCATTTGTTCTTAAACCGATAACTTCATTCATTTTAGAGGGTTAGTTACTTCGCAACTAACCTTAATTCTTGAATCTTACCTAATGAGAATTCTTCCCTTGTAGAATTATGACGACTAAAAGGGGTACTAGATTCGCACCTGTGACACCTACAGTACCTGAGGATACGTTCTCTTCACGTGTACCCCCTCTAGCACCTCCTCAGTCGGCTACTATAGCCGCGGTTTCACTACCATTATTTGATGCATTTTGACAGGTGTATAAGTGGTACACCTCACACGGGGTTCAGATGTCACCCCCACCACCACCGATGGCAGTGCCGACTCCTACGGCAACGCCTATTCCTATGGTAGTACCTTCTTCTGCGGCATCGGATCCTCCACTGGTGGCTGCTCCTTCTACAGTTTCTGGTCCGAGCGATATTACTTCCTCTACACTTAGGTGTATACACGAGCTGATTCAGTTAGTTAAGGAGTCTCGTCAGTTTGGATATACAGATTTTTCTGGACTCAGTGATGCCACTGCGGCTAAACACTGGGTTAATCGGACATGTCGGATTTTGACGGATCTAGGTCTGAGTGATGAGTATAGGCTATGGGTAGTAGAGATACTACTTGATGGAGACGCGCTCATTTGGTGGGAGGCAATTTGTGACACCGCTACTGAGCCACTGCGATGGGAAAACTTCTTGCGGGAGTTCGATTGGAGATATTTCATAGAATTTCAGCAGGACCACAAGAGAACGGAATTCCTCCACTTATGTCAAAGGACCAGATCAACTGCTGAGTATGAGGTCAAGTTAAGGAGGTTGGCTGCCTTTGTTCCCGATTTGGCTATGCCTAAGCAGATGAGGTTCAAGTTTGAGGACGGCCTCAACTGGAACATCTGGAAGTACATGACAGTCACACCCAACCTCTCCCTTCAGGAGATTGTTGATTCAGCCTACCGTGCAGAGGAGATTGTACGGGCAGAGAGTAGGCAAAGGGAGAACAGAGATCGGAAAAAGAAGAGGGCTGGACCTCACACAGGCCAGAGTTTGAAGAGAGGTAGGAGTTTTGACTCCCACCGAGGCCCCTCTGAAGTCAGGACGGTGAGCTTTAAATAGGGATCACATTCCCAGGGGTTCAGAGCACCGACCACCAGTGCCGCGAGTCATTCTACTGTACAGAGACACCCTTTCTATCGAAACTGCGAAAGACATTATTCTGGACAATGTACAGCTCCAATCAGATGCTTCCAGTATGGGAAGCATGGACACTATCGTCGAGATTGCCCAGACCTTGACGGGAAAGGTCAGATGGGTCAGAGTCACCCAGTTATCCAGCCGGCAGGACCATCGAGGGCACCTGCATATTCAGTCCCTACTGCCCCACGGATAGTCATCGGGAGCAATACTGTACCAGTTCCTCCACGACAGTAGCCCAGGGCACAGGCCCAAGTCTATGCCATGACATAGGAGGATGCTCAGGCAAACCTAGATGTGATCATGAGTAACCTTCCCTTAGATCCCTATGTATAGGATCTTTTATTTTATACTCCTTTTGTAATCACGACATATCGTGATGACTATGTATATCCATGACAAGTGAAGGCCTTAGAGGCCTAACTCTTTTGATATATATATATTCGTAGAGTCTTCATAACTGATCTCTTTTAAATTCTCGTTGCTAGGTACTATGAAAATTTTTGGAATCGACGCCCGTGTTCTAGTAGACACTGGGTCAAATTATTCATTTGTGAGCATGTCATTCGCTTAACAGTTGGATCGACAGCTCTCGCCATTGACTGAGGAACTGATGGTTATCACACCTCTGGGAGAATGTTTGATCCGCGATTCGATATATCGAGGCTATGAAGTCTCGATCGATGAGACAGTGCTAGAGGCAGATCTGATTCCCCTTGACCTGACCAATTTTGATGCCATATTTGGGATGGACTGGTTGACTTTACACCGAGCTTCCGCAGATTGCTTCACCAAAGAGGTAGAGTTTCGGAGGTCAAGACAACCACCACTGACTTTTGTGGGAAAAAGATGAGTATTACCCTATTGTATAGTGTTGGTGATGGAGGCCAGACGGATGGTATGCCGAGGATGTACGACATATCTGGCCCACGTGATAGACACTACCGTAGAAGAACCGAAGCTTGATGAGGTCCCAGTAATACAGGAGTTTCCCAATGTTTTCCCCGAGGAACTACCTGGTTTACCACCATCCCGGGAGTTCGACTTTGAGATTGATTTGGCTCTGAGGACTACTCCTATTTCGATTCCGCCATATCGGATGGCGCCAGCTAAGCTGAAAGAGCTCAAAATTCAGCTACAAGAGTTGTTGGATAAGGGTTTTATACGTCCGAGCATTTCACCTTAGGGTGCTCCGGTTTTATTTGTGAAGAAGAAGGATGACACATTCAGGCTTTGTGTATATTACAGACAGCTGAACAAAGTAATCGTTAAGAATAGGTACCCATTGCCTCGCATTGATTATTTTTTTGATCAACTTCAGGGTACTAGGGTTTTCTCAAAGATTGATCTCAGATCGGGTTATCATCAGCTATGGATCAGGGCTGAGGATGTGCCCAAGACTGCTTTTCGTACCCGATACGGTCATTTTGAGTTCTTGGTCATGCCGTTTGGACTGACCAATGCCCCAACTGCATTCATGGATTTGATTAATCGAGTTTTCCACGATTATCTAGATCGTTTTGTTATTGTGTTTATTGATGATATTCTCATATACTCGCGGAGTGATAAGGAGCATTCTCAGCACCTTCGGGTTGTCCTACAGATACTTCGTGAGAGACAGTTATATGCCAAATTCTCCAAGTGTGAATTTTGGCTAAGGCAGATCGGATTTCTAGGGCATATCATTTCTGCGGAAGGTATCTTTATTGATCCACAGAAAGTTGAGGCTATATTGAGATGGGAGTAGCCGCAGACTGTTACAGAGGTTAGGAGTTTCCTTGGCCTAGTAGGTTATTATCGGAGATTTGTAGAGGGATTCTCTTGGATCGCTACTCTATTGTCTAACTTGACACGGAAGGGAGTTAAGTTTCTTTGAGACGATCATTGTAAGGCGAGTTTTCAGGAGCTCAAATAGCGATTGACGTCTGTACCAATCTTAGCCCTTCCCAATAGTAGTCGGGAGTACGTAGTGTATAATGATGCTAGCTGACAGGGATTGGGTTGTGTTCTGATGTAGGAAGGCCAGGTCATTGCATACGCCTCTCGATAGTTGAAGAGGCATGAGTTGAACTACCCGACCCATGATCTTGAGTTAGCAGCCATAGTTTTTGCATTGAAGATATGATAACATTATTTGTATGGGGTGACATGCAGAGTATATACAGATCATAAAAGTCTGAAATATCTATTCACTCAGAGGGAGCTAAATCTGAGGCAGAGGAGATAGTTAGAACTCCTGAAGGATTATGATCTTGTCATTGATTACCATCCAGGCAAGGCCAATGTGGTCGCGGACGCCTTGAGTTGCAAGTCATCATCCTCTTCATAGTCTATTGAGAGTGCATATCTCTCTTGTTTGGTGGGACTCCGTGCATTGGGAGTCAGCTTGGCTAGTGATGATTAGGGTACACTACTAGCCAGATTTAAGGTGAGGCTGACACTGCTTGATCGTATTAGAGAGCTTCAAGAGACTGATGTAGAGCTCCAGAGTATTATTAAGAGGGTCCGCAGAGGTGACAATGGAGATTTTCTAGTCCGAGATGATGGACTTGTAGTATTCCGAGAGCGGGTATGCATTCCCGCTGACAGCGAGCTCTGGAGGGCCATACTAGAGGAGGCCTACTCCTCCGCTTATGCTATGCATCCGGGTGGTACGAAGATGTGCCGGGCTATCCGAGGGAGTTATTGGTAGGTCGGAATGAAGCGGGAGATCATAGAATTTGTGGCTAGATGCTTAGTATGTCAGCAGGTAAAGGCCGAGCATCAGTGGCCGGCTGGTCCTGTAATACCGACCCGCGGTGTATGCTCATGTATCCTATTTCATCCTTAGATATGATGATTTTTTTCTAAATCCTTTTATAAACTTCACTCAAAAATTTTTCCGATAAAATTCTCCCAGAGAATTTTTACGCAAATTTTTAGGCATAAGTGAATAATTTTGAAATGGGCCACAAATGGTCCTATGATGATGAGATGTGATTTTGAGAGTGAGAAAATTTTTAAATTTAATAAATAATTATTTTTAGGGTTAAAACGGCAAAGTCCAGAAATTGATCCATAAACCCTAATTCGGATCGATTTTGACAAACAGGGTTGAGACAACCATATTAAATTTCGAAATCAGTCCCATTGGGCCTCATATATGATTTTGGGCCTAGTGTGTAAGTTTGAGAATTTTTGGGGTCAATTTATAATTTTTATAAGTCCAAGGACCAAATTGTAATTAACAAGAACCTAGAAGCAATTTCTCAAAAGATAGGGACTTCAATGTAATAAGATGGTAGGCAACAAAGTATGGGCAAGTTATGGAGTGTTGAAAATTTGGAATTTCAATCCAAGGGTGGAAATTAAATTGGAAAGTTAATGAAATTGTTTGAGCCATTGATTTAACAAAGCAAGAGACAAATTGGACAAACATTTAATGCCAAAGCATGGTGAGGAAGTCTTGTGGACATGAAGAGCATGTGGAGGAAAAGAAATTCTTGACTTTTTGAGACAAACAAGTATGGTGTGGTATGGAATGAAAAGCAAGCATTTATTTGAGGTATGTTGATGATGTACAAACATTGACTTTTGGGGAAATGAAGTGTGCTTGTGATAATTAAAAGGTTTCAACCCTTTCATTTGTTGCACCATGAAGTGGACGTGAGTGAGAGGAAGAAGAAAGAAAAATGTGGAGCTTTCTTCATTCCTTCAAGAGCCAAGAGTGAAAATGAGTGAGTCCAATCTAGGAGGAGAAGATTTTGTTGGAAAATTTTCTTCAAATCTCTAGACACATTTGAAAAAAAACAAGGTAAGGCCTTCTTTTGCATCCTAGAATACTATATTTCTGTTTTTGAACCCAAAGGGACACTCTTAATTTGGTGTACATAGGGTGATCAAAGGCTGGGACTAAGTGGAAAGCTTGCTTGAGTTTGGAAGGCAAAGAAATGGAGGTAAAGAAAGATTCTGTCATGTCTTGCTTTAGATTTTATTTCTGTCTGTGAATTCACCTTTGTTTTAAGATATCTTACAGTAAGAATTTGAAAATTCTCTAGTTAAGTAAATTGTAGATCCAAGTCTTATCTTTCCAACGAGATAAGAACCATCTTAATCAGATACTTGTACCAAAAGTTATGGCATTTTTCCTGAAACATGACAGAAAGTTGTTCTGTTTCGGACTATGAAATCAGTGTGTACAAACGAACCATTTCCAGCTCTATTTTGGAGAAACACAAAACATAAAAGTTGTAGCTATCTTTCTTTTCTACCATATATTAAAATTTCAGCCGAAACGCACGAGGGAATCAAAAGTTATACCCTTTTTCCTAAAGATGTGTTGACAGAAATTTTGTTTCCAACTGAAAACTGCCTGTTCTGATCATGATTTATTTCAATCCCTTTATCGGCATAATTTAGTGAAACTCAAAACACAAAAATTGTAGATCTATGTCTTGGGAATGACATGTTAAAATTTCATTAAGTTTTGATAAGTATAATAAAAGTTATAGCTTCTGCACAAAATTTGGACAGAAGCTGAAATTGGAATGTGACTG
The DNA here is from genome assembly GCA_037126225.1 of Dillenia turbinata. Classification (NCBI taxonomy): domain Eukaryota; kingdom Viridiplantae; phylum Streptophyta; class Magnoliopsida; order Dilleniales; family Dilleniaceae; genus Dillenia; species Dillenia turbinata. Next base: position 4,205,030 of record JBAMMX010000010.1, on the reverse strand, counting down.
AAACAAATTGAGGATTTCTGGGAATTCTGTGATGTGAATTTGAGAAAGTGTATAAAATGAAAGTTATAGCCATGAAGTTACCTACAACATATCAAAATTTCACTTGGAATGGAGTTTTTTTGCAAGGATTTATAGCACTTTCACTGAAACCGGATAGAGCTTGAGTTTGAAACAAAACTGAGACAAAGAATTGAAATTCTGAAATTTTGTGTTTAAAATCTGAGAAAATGCTCAAAATGAAAGTCATAGTACTGTCTCTTATCTTTCATATGGGACTGGAATTAATCAATTTTGAGTTATATGTAAGGAGATGTGAGAAATCTACTGAAACTGTGCAAGTTGAGTTATAAAAATCCGAATCAGTCCAAAGATAAATTTTCATAAATTCATATAGTGAGAATCTGAAGATGAGCTAAACATGAAACATGTGGGTAAATGTCTTAGCTTTAGGTAGCAAATTGAATCACTCAATTCCGAGCTATATAGAAAAAGTTATAGCTTATTTCCCATGACTGCGCAGGTTTGAAAATCTGCGGACTGATTTTTCTTCACAAGAGTTATTTGATTTGAACAAGGGGAGCACTTGATTTACGCTTTGTGGTAATATTGGGGAGTGCATTACCCTCCCCCAAACTGTGAGTGGGACTTTGACGTCTACTACTGATTGGAAAATCCTGTTTTAAATGTTTTTATATATATAGCATGATTTCAAATGTGTGATAAACTGAACTTTCGGATTTTTATATATGCTTTACACATATTTTTGTGACCATTGGAGTGTCCCAATCACTTGACTTGTTTGATATGCATCCATGAGCTTTCACAAATGATATTGTGCCATATTTTCATAACATGTGATATTTATACGATTTTCATATCTATTGGCACATGGTTTCATATAACCTGGATTTGAACATGTGATTGGGTTGGATGCCCTGTGATGATTCCACGCTTTGGGCTTGGTGCCCCCCATTTCCCCGCTGTATAGCAATGTTCCGTAGCTACGAAGGACATTTGGCAGAGGCACCCATTGTGCCCGGATACGCTTTGGCCAGAGCTATCCCCCAAATGTCGGATCTATGTTGATGATTGTGCTTGTGATATTTTGTGGGCTTGTTGGATCAGCCTGCGGCCAACATTGGGGTAGAGAACTATTGTTTTTACATACATGTATTGTGAAAACTCCCGATGCGCCTGTCATTGGTCGAGGCAGACTCTTGCCAGGAATATTTCATTGGCCGGCTCTTCATGGCATTGATGTAAATATTGGATGCATATCTTGATTTCTGATGTGTGCGTATGATATATGGTTTTGAAATGACATGATCGGTTTGCACACTGTGGATATTTATTACCTTATGCTTTGACACTCCAAGTTCACACCGATATTAATAGTACGATGTCAATCCCCTCACTTGCTGAGTACCATCCCCCCTTTTAGGTACTCACCCCTCACATTCCCATCTTACAGGTTTAGTCTTGGACTGAGGGCTAGTAGAGCTTCGATTTCATTGGGCATTTTGGAGACACTGGGCTTGGATACGGTTACCCACTCTTCCGTGGAAATCATTTGAGGTTATTGTTATATTTGGAGCATTTAGTTGACCATTGTATTTATATACCTGGGATGACTGTATTATACTTATGTTGACTTGTGAAAATGATAACTCTCATTTGATTTGATATATTGATGCATTGAGGCACATTGTGATGACTTGGGAATTGATTTGGTCTGTGATACATTAGATTTGATATCGTTAATAGCCTTACGGTGTCTTGATATGCGGGACATTGTGCTCGTGTATCGAGGTACCGCGGCGGTTGTTGCGTGCTCGGCTCGGGGGCGGGTCGGGGCGTGACAGGTCCATTACAGCCACTTCTTATTCCTGAGTGGAAGTGGGAACATATTACCATGGATTTTGTGACGGGACTACCACGGACTTCAGCACGATATGATACTATCTGGGTGATTGTTGATAGACTCACCAATTCTGCTCATTTTGTACCTGTTCGTAGCGACTATTTTTTAAAAGTTTTAGCCCGCCTCTATATTGACACGATAGTCAAGCTCCATGGGGTTCTTATGTCGACAGTGTCAGATAGAGACCCCAGATTCAATTCTTGATTTTGGCCCAGATTGCAGGAGGCTTTGGGCACTAAACTGAGTTTCAGTACAACCTACCACCCACAGACCGATGGTTAATCAGAGAGGACTATCCAGACTCTAGAGGATATGCTGAGAGCATATGTTATGGATTTTTCGGGGTAGTTGGGATCGGCACCTTCCATTGGTGGAGTTTGTATATAATAATAGCTATTAGGTCAGTATTGGGATGCCACCATATGAGGCCTTGTATGGGAGGAAATGCCACACCCCATTGTGCTAGGATGAGATAGGAGAGAGACGACTCACCAGTGTCGAGCTTATTGAGGAGATTGGGGAGAAGGTGAGAATCATCCGTGCACGAATGAAGGCCGCCCAGGATAGACAGAAAGCCTATGCTGATAGGAGGTGGCGACCTCTTGAGTTCGAGGAGGAGACATGGTTTTCTTACGGGTATCTCCATGGAAAGGGGTCATCCGATTCAGGCAACGAGGTAAGCTGAACCCTGGTATATTGGACCTTTCCACATCTCGAAGAGGGTCGGAAATGTAGCATACAGACTAAAACTGCCAGATGAGCTTTCACATATACATGACATCTTTCATGTCTCGGTACTTAAGAAATACCTACATGATCCTTCTCATATCTTAGAACCTCCGCCTATTGAGCTGCGTGAGGATTTGAGTCTTTCGGTCTAGCCCGTGGCTATCCTTGATTGACAGAGCAGGAAGCTATGAAGCAAAGAAGTTCCTCAAGTCCGAGTTTTGTGGAGGAGTGACTAGGTTGAGGAGGAGACCTGGGAACCCGAGGAGGTCATGAGAAGACAATACCCCTAACTCTTCACTATATAGTTGATTTTAGTTTCGAGGACGAAACTACTTTTAGGGTATTAGAAAATGTAACACCGATTTCTCGGTGTATGTATTATGTACCTTCTCGTCATATATGTATATATATACACGAAGTTATCTACATCTCATCAGGAAAGCTAGTAGAAATATACTTTCAGCAAAACCACTCCCGAAAAATTTTCGGCAAAAATGCCGGAAACTTAAATCGTCCGAAATTGACTACGGACGATCTTGGACCATGAAATATTAATTCTAATGATCCAAGAACATCAAATAAGGGTAAATACAATTTAAAAAGGCAAAATCTACGATTTTGGCAAACCCTAATTTTGAAAAAGAAAAAAAAAAAATATATATATATATATATATAATTTTTCGGGAAAGTCAAAACACCTCATTTTTACACGGGTGATTGTAATTAGACCAAATACGAGGTTTTGGGTCAAAAAAAAAATCTAAATATACAAAATTCAGAGTCAAAAATATATATTTTTTTGGGACCAAAATGCAATTTCTCAAATGTTAGGGACTTCAATGCAATAGAATGGAATTTTTTTTTTTTAAACAAAATGACATGGCCGAAAATCACTAGGAATAAAAAGAGTGATGTACATTATTGGCTCTAGATCAAGGGTTTAGAATTAAGTGAGAACTTGGTAAATTAATTTGAACCATTGATCTAATAAAGCAAGAGACAATTGGACAAGGCATTTAATGCCAAAGCATGGTGAGGAAAACCTATTTACTTGTCATAGCCGAGAGAACATATGAAGGAAAGCAAATCTTGACATTTTGACACATAATATCAATGGTTGGGATGCATTTAGCTATGTAGTGATAAATTATGACCATTGATTTCATAAAAATTGAGACAAACAAGCATGGTGTGGTATGGAATGAAAAAGCAAGCATTTATTAGAGGTATGTTAGTGATGTACAAGTCTTGACTTTTGGGAATTAAATTGAAGGTTAAGATCAATTTTTACAAAATGGATGGTAGAGATTACAAGTGTGGAGTGAAGTGTGTTGTGATAAATATAAGACTTCAACCCTTATTTGCTTCACCAAGAAATGGACGAGAGTGAGAGGAAAAAAGTGAAGAGCATTCTTCATTCCTTCAAGAGCCAAAAGTGAAAATGAGTGAGTCCAAGCTAGGCGGAGAAGAGTGTGCTGGAAAATGGCTTTAACCTCCAAATCTCTAGGCAATTTGAAAACAAGGTAAGAAAAAAAAAAAAATATATATATATATATACATATGTGTGTATATATATATATATATTATACATTTGAGGAGTTCATTATTCATGTCATGCAGTTAATCCATAGGTTAATCATGTTGATTTTTGTGTCCAGAGATTTTTTTAGAGAGGCTGAAAATTTGAAGATGTAGAAGAGGGTGAATCCTTGAAGAAACTAAGTTCTTTGCTAAGTAAGGTAAGAGTCCAGCCACTCAAAACTTTTGTTCTATGATTCAGGAAAATATTTTGAGCATGCTATATGATTAACAAGCAAAAGAAAATGGAAGATGAGTACAAAACGAAAGGGGGTCGAGAGGAAAAAAATTTAGAATGACCATAGGAAGAGAAAGAACTCCATTCTGCCATGTTTTCGGCAGAGATTTCCCATAAGATTTGAGATATCTTCCTGATAGAATCTAACCAAGTGCCAAACATAAAAGTTGTAGCTCTAGTTCTTAGCTTTCCAACGTGATACGAATCACCTGAATCCGATTTTTGCATCAAAAGTTATGGCAGTTCTCCCAAAACTGTGTAGAGTGCCTCTCTGTTTTAGGCCATATATTAGCAGAATTCTTAGTGACCAATTGTGATCCTCTTCTAGACATAATTAAGAAATACTACAAAGACAGAAGTTGTAGGTTTCTGTCTTACCTGTAACATAGTCAAATTTCACTTAAATTAGAGTAGTGTGTTAAGAATTTTAGCACTTTCACTGAAACAGGACAGAGCTTGAGTTTGAAACAAAACTGAGACAGAGAATTGAAATTCTGAAATTCTGTGTTTAAAATCTGAGAAAATACCCAAAATGAAAGTTATAGTACTATCTCTTATCTTTCATATGGGGACCAGAATCAATCAATTTGGCATTATATGTTAGGAGATATGAGAAATCTACAGAAACTGTGCAAGTTGAGTTATAAAAATCTGAACCAGTCCAAAGATAAAATTTTATAAATTAATATATTGAGAATCTGAAGATAAGTTAAACATGAAAAATGTGGGTAAATGTCTTAACTTTAAGTAGAAAATTTAATCACTCAATTCCGAATTATATAGAAGAAGTTATAGCATTTTTCCTAAGACTGCGCAAGTACAAAAATTTGGAGTTAAAAAATTTATGAATGTTTGGGGTTGAACCACTAAGGCAAAACGGTATTGGGCTGATCCACAACGTAAAATCTTAGTACTGGGCCCAAGTCCAATTAGAACTTTAAAGTCCAACAATCCAAGGCCCATAATGGGAGATGTGGCCTGAAAATCTAAAGCTAATCAAAATTAGTGAAAGTCTTGTAAAGAAATAAATAAATAACACATGTGTATATTGTTGACTTAGGGGTAGGCTATTATTCTACACACGAGGGGCGGCTAGGTTGAGCTTCAAGATTGATAAGGGAGTGGCGTACCCTCCCCATCTATGTGAGTGGGATTTACAATACCATGTTATTAATATCAAATCATGTTTTACCGTTTTCAGAAATGACATGATTTATCTGTATGAAAAATGATATTGTTAAAGATTTTGATAAATGTTTTGTGATAAATGGAGTATCTAAAAATGAGTTGATAATATGCATCCATGTGAATTGTTAAAAATGATATCGTGCCGTGTTTTGAAATTCTGAAATATGATTTATGATATGACTATGCATCTTGGCACGTTTGATTTATACGGATTTAGAACTGGGACTGAGAGTCCATGGAAATTGACGGAAATGATATAGTCCCTAGGGGACAATCGTAGCTACGGGCACGTTTGTTGAGATACCCCATGTGTGTCCAGGTAGCCTTCTGCAGGAGGTATCCGACAAATGGTGTGCACCACGTGGGTTGGACCCATAAATGGTTTTATAGATTACGGACTAGCCCAGTTAAACCGTAAGGAGAAGACATGTGTGACACCACTGTCTAGCACTTGGTAAGGTCCGTGGCCAACACCGAGGTAGAGAGTAAAATATGAAAATACTTGTATATGAAAAACCCTCGGTGTGCCTGTCATTGGTCATGGTTGACCCTTGCCGGGAACGATTTTTTGGCTAGCTCTATCGATTTCAAAAAGTGATTTGGATGCATATGAATGGTATAATGTGTATGTGTGGAACATAACATGTTGTTTGAAAATTTCATGTCAATTTTGAGAAATGTATCTGTTATACTGATTTTGATATTCCATGATCACCACACGTATTAATTTCATGATATCAACCTCTCACTCACTGAGTATTTCATAATACTCACCCCAAATCCTTAAATTGTAATAGAGATAGACTGATAGAGGGACACATCAGGAGATTCTCGACGTACTTGACTTATTGGAGACTTAGACACGGTACCTTTGCATCTTCCGCTAAATGTATATATATGAGGATTTTAGATTGACCATGTATGGTATGACTATATTCATGTTATGAATTAGGACTCTCATACTGATTTGTATACTTGTACATTTTTAATTATAAATGTTTACTTGGGAAAATGTGTTTTGAAAGAATATGTTTTGATAGCCTTGCGTTACCTCAGGATACATGTCGTGTTATGGGCAGTATACGAGGTAATGGACGACTGTTCACGGTTTCGAATCGAGAATCGGGGCGTGACACATGTTTTTTAATTTACAATTTAGGTAACAAGTTTCTAAAATTACAGATTGACATATAATTTTCTGAAAAATTACAATCTAACTCTAAACTTCTCTCCCTACATTATTCTTCATTTCCAGTTAACTTAATACAAAGATATTTCAATGCAAGCACATAATAAATACTAATCGAGTTTTTAGCATAGAGAAGGGACCTATGATATATTTATTTTGCCTCCAAAAAGTTTCGTACGATATACTTATTTTGCATCCAAAATAATTATAATGTATTTTGTTAATCTAATAACTATATTAATATTATTTTAACTCTAATTAATTTCATTAAATAACTAAAACTACACTTCAAAATAAATATCATATATCTACAAAAGTCAATAAATAAAAGTCTATTATTTTATTATTGATTAGTATGTATTCTTATATATTGTCCTTCTATGTAACATATATACATAAATGTACTATTATCTCACCGATTTATTTAACACCTTGAATCTATCATCCAAATTATAGGATATCTAGAATATTCAATGTCTTCCATTGCCCAATGAAACTTGACAAATTTTAAAAACATTTGATATGATATAAAATCATATTACAGGATCTAATTTCCAGATTGTCGCTTAAAATGATTCAAGAGGGTGATTTCCAATATAACTGACATAGATTCTCTATTATGTATGTATATCCTAATTAACCAACAACATATGCCCATCATATGATACTCTTGATCCATAAAGATTTCACTTATGATACATCATAAAAATACGACTCTAAATTCACATCTTCATCCACATACACTCAAGTTTAAGAGTATAAATTACATTCAGTTATAAAGTATTAATTTCCATTCATTCCTATTGAGTGCTACCCACTTGCATTAACTACTATTGAGTCTGGACAATGTTTAAACTTGGATATTATATAATAATTAAAATAAATCATCCTTGATAATTAAAAAATTTACAAACTATAGTTTAAATGTTGATGAAGTGTCCACCTTTATCAATCAGCTACTAACTATTTACTTCAGATTGATGTAACTATGACTTATACATTATGTATGTGTCGTTAACTTGATCGCATACGCAAGCCACACTGAAAGCAATAATTTTATAAACTTGAATTATATTATTTTAGTCTTTATTTATAAATTTTAAGACCGTTTTAAACCTGATTTTATGATTTTACATTAATTAAATTCATGAATATTGATTTATGAGGCATTGGGCTTATTTAAAAAAATTCAAATTGGACAAATAGCTATCAGTATGTTGGACTTATCTCTTTACTCCAATGTCCGATTGGGCTGATTTTTATTGTATTAGAAACTAGACTTTAAGGCCTACAAATCTTATGAAGAGTTCAGAGGCTAATTTAATCAAGAGCATATTTGAAAAGTGGATAAAATTTGCTGCAATACTGAAATTCAAGAAAGTCAAGTCTTTGTTGAACAAAGAAACTAATTAAAGATATCTAATGTGTGATTTTCGAGATTTAAGTGCTGATAAGTCCATAAATTTTCAAAATCAAGGATAATGAGGAAGTTTCTAAATTTTAGAAAAAGAAAAAATCTTTATCATCACAACAAAAGTAAGTTTCCAAATAAAAGTGAAAAAGCTAAGTTTCTAGAAAGCTCAAAACTCCTTGTTGATTTAGGGTTTTTAGTACTATAAATAAGAAGCATCCTAGGGCAGAAAAAATCATCTTAAACACAATTTTATTAACCTTTACAGACATCGACAGACATGATTTTCACAATCTTCTTATGTAAAAAGGTTGTAATATTTTCTTTTCTTTTATTGTTTTTCTTTATAATGTCTAGCTAATTATTTTTGTTCCTTTAACTCGATGGATTCTATTTTTGATTAATTATATGGCTTGATTTATTTCTTTTCCTTAAGATATATTTGCTTGTGTGATGAGATTTTATTGTTGATCTTAATGTTTCAAATGTATAGGTACCTACATTTTGTATAATTTGAGATTGAATACATGCATGATCAATATATCTGTAGGAAATTAGTCCAATACAATAAAATTCCTTTGAAATTATAAAATTGACTGAAAATTAATTTTGTGTGTAGAGATTTAGGGGAAACCCTAAATTATAGCTTTTCCACTGAACTTAATGTAATATGATTTAATTAAAATTGCATGATCATTGGATTTTGATTAGTCAAATTAGGGTTTCATTACATGACTATTGGGTAAAATCTAGTTTTGTAATCATAAAAAATAATTAATTGGTAAGTAAACTTAAGAGATTTGAAAAGATCCGGTTGTGTAAAAGATTAAAAATAGATGAAATTGGTGTTCTACGATTTTTATCAACTAGAGTTTTATCAATTTGGGTTTTATTGATTGATTTTAATTTTTTTTAATACTTTTGTAATTATGATTTGATTTGTCCAACTTAGATAAGGTAATTATCATGCCCCAAATCCACCCCCTCTCCAGGGCTTCATTGTCATTAGGGCTCGGTCACTTACATGAGTAGTAGTAGTTATGCTAAAATAGTAGATTTTTTATTTATTTAAATCACTACATATTACAAAAGTTTTTTTGTACATGATAAAAAGCTATCTCTATCGACTCATCTAATTCTCCTTGACTTCCATTCCTGCAGGGTCTAAAAATAATTTTGTGTAAGTTGGACAGCCCAATGAGGTCTGTGTGTGTATGTGTGAAAATCGTTTCATTATAAACTTATACGATAATGATTTCATTGTAAAATTTTTTGAAAAAACTTTCAATGCAACAATAACATATACAAACAATAATAACAGTAACACATAACAATACAGTACATGTGACAGTTTTCTCCCGTCTTATCTCTTTATTATGAGAATAGTCTCTTTATTCCTCCTAGGAGGTCCATTTTCAGAAAGACCCATCAGTCTCCCCTGCACTAAGTGGATAAACCTCCTATCCATATAATAGGGTGCTACCAATATATATTTTTACATTTGACAAATCTCTTATTTTTGAGTTATCTCCACATACCAGTTTATATAACAATCACAAACACATACATTGATGTGACAGTAGTAAATCATGGTAATAATAATAAATTATGGGAGCAGTAGTAAATCATTGTAACAGTAGTAAATCATGGTAGTTATGCGTAAAAAAGATATGAATACAAAGAACACTCACCTTAAAGAGTTTTTTTTTTTTTTTTTTTTTTTTTTTTTTTTTTTTAACTAAGATCTTTTACTTAACTTGCATTTTCTTTTTTACCCGCTTTCATAAAGCAACACTCATTTCTTTTCCTTTCTCCTTATTTTTCTCTTTTTCTCTCTTTTCTTTCTCTCTTTCTCTTCCTTTCTCCCTCTTGGCCGAATTTGGTTTGGGAATGGGAGGGGGAGGGGTATTTATAGTTGTTGGAAAGTGATGAGTCATTATCTTCTTTCATGGATTGTGACATGTGTAGGACACTTATTCATCATGTAGGACATTGGTTGTTAATGCAAGACATGTGTTCTTCCATGTGTTAATTATACAAGACACATATCCTTTATGCAAGACATGTGTCTTCTATGTGTTTTAATTTGTGCAAAACATGTGTCTTGGACGGTGGATGATCAGTGGGTAGTTATCTGGAAGGAAAAAAGGTTTATTCAAGATACTTCATTTTTGGGATGTTTAGTTTCTAGCGAGTTGGTCAAATCTATATTTTTAATGTTCCAAATCTTTGATTTCATACTTAATTCAATTGTTTTGAGTAGTTTCACTAATTTATAATTAATAACAATTTATTTCTTGCAGTTAAATTGTGGCATGTGATAGTAATTCATAGTTAGTAATATAAAATATTCTCATGCGAGTGACACTTAATTGCATTATATACAACACTCGACTAGGATATGCTTGTCCAAAATCGTGATATCAAATTCGCATATTAAGTTTTTTGCACCATTGCTAGGGATATTCTTGTATATCAATTAGAATAATCTTGTTTGAGATTGAACACTGCATTTTTTTTTCTTGTTACTTTTTTTTTCCATATTTCTTGGTATATGGTTGGAACCTGGTTATGCTATTCGAGTACTATGTTGGTATTTTGTCTTTTGTGGATAAGGATCAGTTGGAACCTGGGTGTGCTATTCTGATGCATAATAAATTCTTCATGAAACCTCAAAATTATAAGGGAACAATATCCTTTGGTGTTGGCTTCTTCCTGGTCCTAATAGGATGGCCTATCCTTGGCATGATCTTGGAGTCATACGGGTTCATTATCCTATTCAGTGGTTTCTGGCCAACTCTCGCAATTTTTTTGCAAAAGATACTTGTTCTTGGTTGGTTGTTTCAGTAGCCACTTGTTAGATCGCTTCTTAATTGGTATCATGGGAAGAGGTTTACAGCATTGTTTTTAAATCTGTCAATGGAATGGATCAAGATTTTTAAGAAAATGGATCAAGATTTTTAAGACTTGTTGAAATTGAAAAATTCTGTAGGTTACCGCATTCATTACTTCAACAAAAAATGCAAGGGAAAGACTGCGTACATATACGTCTATTCCAAAACTGACCCCAATTATTGGAATTAAGTCTCTGATTGTTATTGTTTTATATTTCTTGGTATATAGTCTTTTAGAGTAATTAGATTCGGTCAGAAAATTTCTAGGGTAAGAATTAACTTAAGATCTAAGGTTTTGTGACCACTTTTTTCAAAGAATTTTGGTGTGTTGATCAAAACCCATGGCTTTGCCATAGGCACAACCTATCTTGACCAAATTTTGTTTTCATAGGTTTTTCTATTTTTCTTTATTTTTAGGTTTTTTCAATTGTCTGTTTGGGTGTCTTTTGTATGTTATTTTGTTATTTTTTGTGATTTATACTTTTATATTGGTGACCTTTTTGAGTGGTTCTTACAGATTATTTTGAAGATCTAATTTTATGGGTGTTGATACAGCACATATTGAAATCGAAGAGTCTTGACCTAATTAAATTTGATCCTGAGATAGAGAAAACTTTGAGAACCATTTGTAAACAAGTTAAGGAAGTCAAGGAAGAAGCAATGACTCATGAAAATAGAGCAATGAGGGAGTTATTGATGTCTAGACTTTAGGATACACAAATTTACATTGCACGATCTCCCGTGGAACCATACAACTTTGAACTTAAACCGAGTCTCATTGGTATGCTGTGGATAGATCAATTTGGTGGAGAAACTTTTTAAGATCCAAATAGCCATCTAAAAAATTTCCTAAAGATCTATGATATAATGAAGTTGAACAAAGTAAGTTCCAATGCAATAAGGTTATAAGTGTTTCCTTTCTCTCTTAGGGGAAAGGCTGAAGTTTGGTTTAACTCATTCCCTATTAATCACTTTACCAATTGAGAGAATCTATCTCAAGTATTTCTAGTTAAGTGTTTCTCACGTGGTAAGACGACTAAACTACATAATGATATCACTAGTTTTAGGCAGTTTAGAGATGAATCATTGTATAATACTTAGGAGTATTTTAAGGATTTGATTAGGAGATGTCCACATCATAATATACCTGATTAATTGATTTTGTAAACCTTTTTTGTGGCCTTTTATATTCTGTTAAAATTACCATTGATGTTGTGGCTGAGGGTGCATTTATGAGTAAATCTTACAATGAAACATGTATATTACTTGATGATATTACTTCTAATCAATATAATTGGTCTAATGAATGTGAAATTCCTATACAAAGAAATTGACTCCTTGATTAATACTATGAAAACTAATCTACTTAATACTGTAACTAATTAGATTTTATCTTGTGATTTGTATGGAGATTCTTCTAATATGAGTTTTGTGTGTCCATAGGTATAGCAAGCAAACTTTGTTTCTAACTTTGGCAAGCCTAAGAATAATCCTTACTCCAACATGTATAATCCCGGGTGGAAAAACAATCCTAACTTTTCATGGAGTCAAGGAGTACCAAGACCAAATAATCTACCAGACTTTACTTAGGAAATCCACAACGAAGTGAGAATAAGGCAACATGAAAAATGGCAATTGAATACTTGGCAACAGTAACCAATGAAAGGACTGAGAGTTTGGCAATAGCAATAAATCAGAGGTTCGAGAAATTTAAAAATAAAATTGATCAATTGACTAACACATTTTATTTTTGTGTGTCAGGTAGACTATCAAGTGATACTAAGCAGAACCCTAGAGAGCAAGCCAATGTAATTTCATTGAGGATCGGGAAGGAATTACAAGAGGTGCCAGTTCGGTTCAAGGATAGAGATGATGAACAAGAGGTGGAGAAAAAGATCAAGCAACCTAGAAATGAAAAGTCCAAGCATCAGATTTAAATAGGGAAATACTTTACTTTTGAGTGAATATAAGTACCCTATTCCTTTTTCCTAAATGTCTTGTATGAGCCAATGCAGAAAAATAGTTTGAAAAATTTTTAAAATTTTTTAAGAAATTATATATTAACATACCTCTTTTATATGCTATCAAGCAGATACCAAGTTATGAAAAGTTTCTCAAGGACGTGATCACCAACAGAGTGAAGTTAAATGATATTTCAATGGCTAATTTTATAGAAAAGTGTTATGTAATTCTACAAAACAAGCTGCCGCCGAAACTCAAGGATATACAGAGTTTTTCTATTCCTTATACTATTTGTTCCTCTAACTTTTCTAATACTTTATGTGATCTCGGTGCTGATATTAATCTGATACTACATTTTTCATTTTTGAATTTAGGATTAAAGGAATATTGACTAACTAATATTTTCTTACAATTAGTTGATAGGAGTATAAAGTATCCAAGAGGGATTGTTGAGATTATACTTGTTGAAGTTGATAAATTTATTTTTTTGATTGATTTTGTCATCTTGGATATGGATGATGATGAGGTTACTTTATTGATTCTAGATCAACCTTTTCTTGCCATGGACATGCTTTGATTGATGCTTCTGATGGAAAATTAATTCTTAGAGTTAATGATCAAAAAATTGAGTTTGATGTCTTTAATTCCATGAAAAAATTTTGATAAACAAGAAGTTTTTGGAGTTGATTGTATTGAAAGGATTGCTGAACATGATTTTAATGTCTTTTACTCTAGTGATTCTATTAAAAATTGCATTATTAATTCATTGCATGTGAATCATGGCTTTTTTATACAATGAATATGTTGATGCATGTGCTATTTTAGAAGTAAATTTAGGTGAATTTCGTACCTGTCTTGCATGAATAGAGAGCTTGCAAGAGTATTTTAGTATTTATAAAAAAAAAGGACAAAGGCATGGCATGATACCATGAATGGGAATCATGTGAAGATATATGTGGAAGGGTCCACCATTTCTTCAAAAATTTGTAAGCATAAGAAACCCTTTGCATGGAGGAAAAGAAGTTGCCGCTCAAGAGGAGGCTTGAGGTTAACTGGATTTATAAGGGGAGTTTTCCATTCTCTTTACTTCATTATTTTTATTTTTTCTTGCACATTATGGACAATGCTTAATTTAAGTATGGGGATAGCACTCTTATTTTTGATTTTTTAGAAAACATTTATGAAAAAAAGAAAAAATTAAAAAAATTCCAAAAAGAAAAAACTTTGAGTTTTTGTAATTTTTTTTCTATACCAACAAAATTTTCTCGAGCCTTTTAATCCTTGTGTGTTACTTGATTTGAATCGAGTTGTATGAAAGATGACTGGTATGAGTGGTTATTTGGTATATGATTAGCTATTCATTTTTTTATAGTTGATTTAAAAAATAGGCATGCAAGATTTGATACAAAATTTACCTAGGTGAGGAATTGAGTCTTAAAGAGCAATTCATTGTGCTTTCATTTTTCTTATTAAGCATATATCACACGTGGTTTTGTTATTCTAAAACTTGTTATGTTATATATTTTGAGACCATATTTTTTATTTTCATACACCAAAATAATTAAGACACTTAAGTTTACACATTTTTTGTTTTCAAAAAATATTATCTCTAAAATTTTATATCCTCTACTTAACCTATTTGAATGTAGACATTTTTCTTCTTAAATTTCCCACATAAATTCCCCCTTGACATATTTTTTCTAACCCAGATTTTGAACCCAAATTCATTAATTTACTTATAGTTGATAGCATGACATTATATTTTTATATTTTGGAGTTGTTTCTATTTTTCTAGTAGTATAATAATTTGGCTTAGTGCAGCAGAGGAGAAGAGAATTATCATGTGAAACTACCAAAAAAAGGAAAAAAAAAAGAGAGAAAATAAGAAAAAAGAAAAAAAAAGCATAAAAAATAAAAAATGATAAAAAAAGAAAAAAATTGAGAAAATGCATCTTTCATTCTTGAAGATTGCTTATTTCTTAGCTGGAGTTCCTATTCTTTGCTTTAGAGGAGTGATGTCTTACATTTCATATTGAAGCTGGAATGCTATTACATACTTCGGGATTAGAAGTTGTTGATGTTTCATTTTCTTTACTTTAGAGGTGTGAAGAATGTCATATCTTGATAATTGAATATTTTTAGTAAATTATTTTTAATCCAATATTTTTTTGTACCTATTTATCCTACCCTTAACCTAAACTCTATTATAACCAAATAAAAGATCTTTTGATTGGTGCATGGATTTCATATATTTGAGTAGTAGAGATTTGATATATTTGTAAGTCTATGGTGATGCCATCTCATTATGTTAATTTGAGAAATACATATATCCCTTTCATTAAATTAAGTGCATTGAGTAGTTTAATCCTATTTTCCTTTATCCTATTGATTGAACCAATTATGAGGATAGCTGGATCTTGCATTATTATTGATTTCAAAGAGATTATAGGAGATGCAATAGTTGTTCTAGTACTGAATGTTATGAAGTATTGGTTGTCTTAATTGCAATTCCGACTTAAACTTGTCATACACATAGTTAGGATCTTTGAAAAGTTAAATTGATTTTGGAAGAAAATTCTTTTGTTATGTATCTTACTTAAGGACAAGCAAATATTCAAGTGTGGGGATAATTGATAGCAATAATTTTGTATATTTGAATTATATTATTTTGGTCTTTATTTATGAATTTTTGGCCTATTTTAAACCTTATTTTATCATTTTACACTAACTAAATTCGTGGATATTGATTTAGGAGGCATTGGGCTTATTTAAATAAATTCAGATTGTACAAGCAATTGTCAGCATTTTGGGCTTCTCTCTATGCTCCGATGTCTGATTAGGCTAATTTTTGTTGTGTTAAAAACTAAAGTTCAAGGTTTACAAATCTTGTGAAGAATCCAGAGACTAATTTTGACAAGAGCATGTTCGAAAAGTAGACAGAAATTTCTACAATACTGAAATTCAAGAAAGTCAAGTCCCCATTGAACAACGAAACTAATTGAAGATATCTAATGAGTGATTTTCAGGATTAAAGTGCTGATAAGTCCAAGAGTTTCCAAAATCAAGGATAAGGAGAAAATTTTCAAATCTTGGAAAAAGAAGAGATCTTTATTATCACAATAAAAATACGTTTCCAAGTCAAAGTGAAAAACCTAAGTTTACAAAAAGTTAAAGACTCTGTTGATTTAGGGTTTTAGTCCTATAAATGAGTGGTATCTTAGAATAGAAAAGATCATCTTACACACAATTTCGTGAACCCTAGCAGCCATCAAATGATGTGATTTCCATATTCTTCTTGTGCAAAAGGGTTGTAATATTTTTTATTTTTTTCTTGTTTTTCTTTATATTATCTAACAAATTATTTTGGTTCCCAGAACTCAATACATTCTATTTATGATTAATTAAATAACTTGATTTATTTCTTTCCTTCAAGATTTATTTGCATGATTATTGTGCGATGAGATTTTATTATTGATCTTAATATTTCAAACGTATATGTACCTACGTTTTGTGTGATTTGAGATAGAATACATGCATACCAATATAATTATAGGAGATTAGTTCAATACAGTAAAATTCACATGATATTATGAGATTGACTGAAGATTAATTTCGTGTATGGGGATTTAAGGGAAATCTCAGATTATAGTTTTTTCATAGAATTTAATGCAATCCAATTTAATCAAAATTGCATGACTATTGAGTTTTAATTAGTCGAATTATGGATTTCATTACATGACTAGTAGGTGAAATCTAGTTTTAAAAAATCTGTCATCATAAAAAATAATTCATTAATTAGTAAACTTAAGAGATTTGAAAAGATCCAATTGTATAAAAGATTGAAAATAGATGAAATTGGTGTCCTAGAGTTTTTATCAACTAGAGTTTTATCGATTAGAGTTTTATCGATTGATTTTAATTTTTTTAATATTTTCGTAATTGTAATTTGATTTGTCTAATTTAGATAGGCCAATTTATAGTAGATAATACAAAATATTTTCATGAGAACGACTTTTACTCACATTATATATAACACTCGATTGGGGTATATTTGCTCGAAATCGTGAAATCAAATTCGCGTTTAACACACACATTGATAATTGGACCCTATACAATATAAATAATATGTAAAAATGTTTATCTATTTGAATAACTAAATATACATATTATTTTAAATACAAATAAATAATAAAATTTGTGGATAATGAGGATCGAATCCCAACAGAAGCCCCAATTATTATTTCAACCATGGCTAAGTCAATAACCTACTTAAACTATTGAGTTAGCACTGAGGTTGACTTGGCAACCTATGTGGACACTTTATCAAATTCTTTTCTTATGGAAAATGAGGAAAGTTACATATTGCATTTTTATCTAACTTTCCCTTTGGTTGGGGGAGAGAGGCCTCATGCCTTCGAATGGCAAACTTGCCCCCGTGAGTTTTTGCCTGTGGGCAAGTCTCGTTGTTCGTTGCACCACTAGAAAACAAGGTATTAGTGACAGAAAAATTCATCACTGAAAATAAAGATTCCGTCGCTAAAGGAAATTAACGACAAAAATTTCTATCGCTAATTCCATCACTGAAAGCTTTCTCGCTAAAAATTAGCGACGAAAAAAATTTATCCCTAATATTTCTGAAAGATTAGCGACGGAAAAATCTATCACTATATAAATTCGTTGTTAATCCGTCGATAATTTCACAACTCATGTTGACATATCGGCGATGGATTACCAATGGATTTTTCCATTATTGAAAAGATCTGTCACTAATTTGTCTCTGATAAGTCAACATGAGTTGTGAAATTACTAACGGATTAATGATGAATATTTTTAGCTAGTCGCTGATATGTCGATATAAGTTATGAAATTACCGACGGATTAGCGACAGACTTGTATAGCGACGGATTCTTTCGTCGCTAATCCGTCACCGAATGCACATTTCCTGCACCAGGACATTTCATTCAATTCGATCAACCTGTTAACCTATAATTTAATCAACCATTACATCGCAGTTCTCATATTACCGTCCATATTACGAATTTCTCCATCTGATGGATATAAAAAGTAACTATATTAATTACATACAAAATATAACATCTCAAGTTACCGAGTGCAATGCATATGTAATACCGACACTACGGTGTTCGTATATTATTTCCGTTTTTGAATATAATAAAATGATCCTCAATTTATATATATATGGAAAAATATTTAATTTTTATTGATTTTCGATTTTCGGATTTTTAAATCGAATTTTTGGTATATTTAAAGTATTCGTATTTTCGATTTGCAGTTTATTTTATTTTGTTAAAAATTTGAAACCTTGAAAAATAAAGTGAGTATAAAAATATATATATTTCCTTTATTAATTAAATTACTTATTTACTCATTTATTTATTTATAAATCTATTTTTATAAAAATATATATATTAATAAATAATAATAATAATAAATTTTTTTTTTCGAATTAGGGCTAATAGCCCTAATTCTTCCCCTTTCCCCTTTCACTCTCTCTCCGCCTCTTCATCTTCCCGCGGCCACCCCTCCTTCTCCTCCTTCCCTCCCTTCTGCCGCCGCTATCTTCCGCCCCCGCCACCGTTCGTCTTCCACCCCCTATTCTCTCACTCTCCCTTCGGTTCTCTCTCTATCGCTCTCCTTCTCTCTCTCGGCTTCTCTCTCACCCGCAAGTCTCTCTCTCTCCCTCTCGCGGTTCTCTGCCGCCGCTGCAACCACCTTCAACCACCACCCCCACCGATCATCCCTCACTCTTTGTTTCCCTCTCTCTGTCGCGCTATCTCTCCTTCACTCTCCTTCCCGTACGCAACAGAGCACGACTGCTCGTGCGAGACAGCCCCTACGCGCGCGTGACCTAACTCGAGACAGCCCCCCCTCCAGCACGCGACAGCCTTGCGTGCCCGTGCAGCGCGCGATAGCTCCAGCACGCGCTAGCCCCTGCGCGTGCGACAGCTCCTACGCACGCGACTGCAGCGCTCCTTCCCAACTCGCGTGCCTTCTGCCACTCTTGCAGAGCCCAAACTGACAGCAACAAGAAGCCTTCAGAAACCCTTGGCTGAATCTGCAGTCATTCACTGCCTAGGTAAAGGCCGAATTTTGATTATCAGTCTTAGGTTTCGATTTTCTTGGTAATTTAGTCTAATTGCTAAGCCTTACTTTGGTTTGGAGACATTGCAGGATTCCGGACTGAGTTGTAGGCGCACAGACGTTAGGGTTGCGAACCGAGAAACCCTAGGTGAGAAATTTTTTGATCATCTCAATAAATTGAGTAAAATTAGGGTTAAATCTAGGGTAATGAAATATGTATATGTTAGATTAGTATAGGATGCGATTTTCTGATATTTAATATATTATTAGTGAAGTAAGTGATGCAAAATTCATAAAATTAGGCTGTTTGATACAGAAGAATCATGCAAAGGAATGATAGAATCGAATCGAATTGATTTAAATGGTTTTTTAGAGTTTAATTTGACGAATGCATGAAAACAGTCAAAATTTGGGATTTGAGCCTAAGGATTGATGCGTTGTTTTACATTATAGTTGATGTTGCATATAGGTAAGTCAAATACAATCTCTATATTATGAAAATAGGTTTCAATACCTTTAAAATGAGATATTGTTTGAAGAAATCGGATGAGAATTGAAAAGTGTATGAATTTTCAAAGATTTTTCTAATTTATAGGGAATTTATGTATTTAGATGTGTTTTCGATTTTGAACGATTTTAGGTTTGAATTTAACTTGATTTTGATTTGGTTATTTACTTATAAATGGAATGAAAATTTATGACATTGGAGTTTATTCATAAATTGGAGAATTAAGGTTTGTACAAACTTAGGGGAAAATGATAAACCCTAAGAAAAATTGGAAATTTGATGATTTATGTGATACTTTGATTAGGTTGATCTTGTTGGAGACTCGAGGAGTCAAATTCGGATTTATTTTGGAAATAGGGAGTGATTACCCTCCCTGGCATGTGAGTGGGACCCTAATCTCTTGCATGAAATGGTGAAAATCTGATTTTACCGTGTTTTAAACAAAACATGCTTTGATATGTATTAATTCGACGTGTGATATTAAATCTCAAATCTGTTTTGTGATTATTGGAGTGTCTTAAACTTATGTTTTTCATGACTATGCATCCATATTTGAAATGAAACAAAATTGTGCCATTACTTGAAAATTGGATAAGTTTCCTTTTCTATCGTTGCATTGGTATACTGATTTGAAATGATTTGATGAATGTATTGGAACACGGATTTGAAATGTTTTGAGATCTGTGAAGGCACTGGGATGCCCATTTGTGATGGTATGATTCTTACCTGCAGGACGTAGTGCCCTTTTGATACTATGATTATGACATTGATGATTCCGTAGCTACGAAGGGACTTTGCAGAGGCACGGGTTGCCCGGATATGCTTCTGCAGGAGGTATCCGCAAACGTCCAGTTATATTTATTCATAGGCATGGCCGGTTGAACCCTCATCGGGGGAGGACGTGTGTCCATCACCGTTTAGCACCGGGCGGGGTCCTATTTGACGAGTCTGGGTAAGCAAGGAGCTAAGCCCATGGTCAACGTCGGGGTATAGAGCTACTTTTGAAACACTTTGCATAATAAAACCCCCGATGCGCCTGTCCTTGGTCATGGTTGACCTTTGCCAGGATCCTTTTGACTTGCTCTATGATCTACTTGATTTTAATTGGATGCATATATGTATGATAGCATGTGATTGAGTAAATGAATTCATTTTATTGAACATATCATGATTTATTGCGAAACTTGAGTTATTGTTTACGAATGATACTATTTGATACTCCAATTTTCACCTACACTATTAGTACTTGAGATTTATCCCCTCACTCACTGAGTATTCTTCCCTGAGTACTCACCCCTCCTCTTTTCCTCCCCAGATAGAATTATTGTTGCGCCAGAGCGACGCTTCAGATTTTGGAGATTTTGGTGGATTTGGGTGATTCACGACGGTGAGATCTTAAGTTTAATTTGAAAGATGAATTACGTATTATATTTTCGACCCTGCAAGGTCTTGTTGAGGTCCGTAGTTGGCCGTGTACTTATTTTGGGATGACTGTATAATTTATGTATGTTTATTTGTGAAACTCTCATATTTCATTTGCATTGAGGCAATTGTACGTATTTAAATAATACTTGGGAAAATTATAGTAAATTGTATAAAAACTTAGGCTTGCTCGGTGTAGCGGCTGCTCATGCTCTAGTTGGCATGATAGTGGAGGTCTGTGGCTAGGATTGCTGGTAATTTAGTTAGCCTTGCGTTGTTCTGGATGTCGGTTGTGGGATTGGTTGATTTTGGAGAGGCCGGGATGGCCATTTGTTTATTTTACAGGATGAATGTTGATATACAGGTAAATTGTACATGAGAGACCGCCGATTTATGGGGAGGTTCTGCCCGATTTTCTGTAAAAATACAGCCGACATCCAAGGCGACGGGCGGCTGTTCACGATTCCCGGTTCGGGGCGTGACAGTATACATCATATAACTCCATAAAATCAATTACAATCTACATTATTGAGCACTATAAAAGTCAAATACATAAAAATAAAATCATAAGTATCACAGAGATGGGGGATTAGAATCTGGTGACTAAGTGTTATCTAGGCCAGATGGTGGTTGTTGGATACCTAATTGTGCAAGTATGTCACGAATTTGTGCCTCAGTTTGCTCTCTCACTTGACTTTACACTTGTTCCAATATCTGGTTTTGCATGTTCTCCAACATTTGATTTTTCATTTCGTTTATCATTCTATCTACCCACTCTTTAGTATACATCTGAATTTTTCTTTCACATAAACATCATCAATTAGTAATCACTTGCAAACAAATCAAGTTGTTATATATAAATGAAGAAGAAAAGAAGCAAATGATTGAAGGTACATGAGTCTTAAAATGCATGCATATGCATTTGCTGGATATATGTTTTGTAATTCAAATCATGGATGACTGGGATCTGAATATAAAGTGGACCACATTGTTACGCAATTTAGGTATATCACGATTTCAAGTAAGTATACTCTAGTTGAGTGTTGTATATAGTGCAGAACAAGTGTCGATCCCATGAGAATATTATATATTATCAAATATAAAATACCCTATCTAAGTTGGACAGAACAAATCAAAATAACAAAAATATTAAAACTATGAAAATATTATAAATAAAAATATTGATAGACAAAATCCCTAGTTTTATAAAACCCTAGAACATCGATTTCAACTGTCTCCAATTTTTTTTACATGGTTGAATTCTTTCAAAACCCTTAAAATTTATTGACTAAAGATTCATTCTTGATGATGGCTGATTTTCTTAAATTAGATTCACCTAATGGTCATGCAATGAAACCTTAATTCGACTAACTAAAACCAATGGTTATGCAATTTTGATTAGGCCGAATTGTATTAAGATCTATGGAATATCTGTAATCTAAGGTTTCTCCTAAGATCCCCACACATCGAGTTAATTATTCGTCGATCTCATAATCCTATATGGATTTTATTGTAATGGTCAGATTTCATGCAATCTTCTCTCAATCTCATGCATGTAATCACAAATCGTTAAATTGTAGGTACCTATACAAATGAAGCATTAAATTCAATAATAAAATCTCATCAAAGAAAGAATATGCTAATAAAGATTTAAGGGAAAGAAATAAATCATACCATACTATTAATCAAAGAACAAAATACATCGAGTCTTAGGAATAAGAAATCTAAGTAGACATGATAAATAAAAGCAAGATAGGTAAAAAAAACATCCTCTTTGCATCCGAAGGAATCCTCCTCCAAAGGAGGTGACTGCTAGGGTTTCTCCTCTCCCCCTTTAGTGTAAAGGATGTCTCCTCCTTCTAATCTAAGTTCTAAGAGTTCTAAATGACAAAAAAATTGTGAGTTTTCATAACAGTTTGATATTTCACTTGGACTTGGACTTTTGGAACTCATGGGCCTTGATTTCCAGTGCTGCAGCAACTTTGACTCAAATTTCAGACATCTTTTGTTTTGACCCAACCTCTGAAGTCTTCATAAGATTTGTAGGCCTTGAAGTTTTCTTTCCAAGCCAATAAGAATCTGGTCAATCGGATATCGAAATAGAAAGTTATGCCCAAAATACTAACAACTATCTGTGTAGTCCAATATTTTTAAACAAGCCCAATAATCCTAAAATAAAATCCACGAAAATAATCAACGTTGTTGGAGGTGGGTTATGGCTCCACAGATAACCGCTCCTTGTAGACTTGAACGGTTGCCGTCGAAAGGGATGTACCTGCAAAAACCACCGGAGGGTGCCCCGACGGGGAGATTCTGACGCTAAAGTCAGCAAAAACGATTTTCAAATGGTAGAAACAGACTACGAGTTTAAGGGAGTGATTCCCTGTGATTAGAGTGCCCAATGTGTGAGGCCAAGAGAGCGTACCTGGTTTTGAGGGTTTTGAGATGTCTTATACTTGTGAGAATTGTACATCGTTGAAGTGCTTCAACCCTACTTTCCTTATCGAGCTGATCCAGAAATCTTAAGGATTCAATATTTTGAATTGATTGTGATCCTCATCCTTTGGGAAACTTTCGCACCCTGGAGGGATCCTTTCCTTAGCTGAAAGATCCTCAAGATGCTGTCCCCAATAAGAAGCGGGGGTTAATATGACACTTTGGCCTTCCTCTAGAATTATTGGTTGTCGATCAGTCGTTTGACCGATGAAGAGCCTTTAGAGATCTACTAGCTAAGCGGCCAACCGTTTGAACCTCGGTCGATAGCGGTCTTTTGTGGGCTTTTCGTGTGGGCCTTTCAAGGACTGACCCTTCTAGGTGGGCCTAGAACTATGTCTCATCATTTGCCCCCGACTCATGGTTTTCTTGGTAAAGGAGCACCATGAGTAATGATTGCTGAAAAAAGGCGCGAAACTTTTTAATGTGACTCTTGTTGCTTCAATTTTCTCGATATGTCCTCTGTACACTTTATAAAGGTTTACAATCATTAGAGGGTACCATATCCCAACATTCTCACTGTCTTTTCAACTTTTCTTTCAAGAACCTCTCCTTGTAGACAAAATGTCGACAGACTCTTCCTCATTACACGGTATAGACAGCATTCAGAGTACCATGACTGAAGAGGATTTGATGGAAGTTCAAAGGGAGATGTCGCTCGGAAGCGACTTTGAGTTCGTTGATAACATGAAATTTATTGAATTAATTATTTTTATCATGGTTTAAATTTGAGTTGTTTGATACTCTAATGGTTGGTTTTTGATGATCTTTATTTTTAGGAAGTTGAATTTGAAAACTTGGAGCAAATTGGGTTTAATGAAGCAATTTTGGAGCTATTGGGTCAAGACATCTTATTGGGCTTTGAAGAAGTGGAGCGTAAATTCTAATTTCAGCATTTTAGTAGTATTTTTATTTTTAGTAAAAGTTATTTTTAGTGGGAGAAAAGTTTTGTAATTTACCTAATTTTAGATCTCCTAGTTGATATAGAAATCTAGAGGAAAGGAAAGTGCTACTAAAATAATTTCATGTTGCTATTTTCAAGAAAGGGGTTCAAATCTATATATACTCCTTAAAGATCCAAGCAACAAAATCATCATTTTTTCTATAATTCACAAGAGGGTTGGCTGCCTTCCCCTCTATTATTTACAAGAAGCTGATACACCTTCCAGGAAAAAAAAAAGAGGCTGTTGCGTTCTTCAAGGAAGTCCACAAGTCATCTGAACCATTCTCCTTTAGGTTTTTATTACTTTTATTTTTAGGAACATTATTTTTCTTTATTTTCTTGTGTTGATACTTACCACCATGAATGGCTAATTTTCTTATTCTGATTCAAGGGGAATTCTATTTAATTGTTCTTCATTGTGAGTTTATATTTTTAATTTAGTTTCTTGCCTTTTATTCAAGTATTCATTGATTCTTGATTTAATTTTAGGGAAACCTAATATTGGTTAATCTGACAATTTAATTCAATATTAGTTTTTCTATTGCTATCCAGGAATTCAGTGATCCGTAATTGTCATGAACGAATAATACAAGTAGCAACTAGGTTAATTTGTTTATAGGTCTTTTACCGGTATTCAATTGACCTAGGGAATAAATGGAATAAATTTGAATAATTGCGGCTATCCCAATTGTTTATATTTTGGTTTAACTGTTTTCACAAAACTTAATACTATCATTATATTGATATGGAACGCTATCGTACCTAATCGATTAATGATAAGTTTTGATTGGATGCTAGGTTTGGTTAATTAATTTAGGAAAACGCAAGATTTATTATGGCTATCTAATAGATCTAAGGTTAAATGCTTGAATTGCAAGAATAATATTTTTAACCAATGATCAATAAGACAATCGAATATATGAACCCTTGGATCGGAGTTTGGTAAATTGAATTTCTTCCTTAATTTTTAATATTTTGCATTATTAATTTGTTTCTTAATTTTAGGTTATTAATTTTTATTTATCAAGTTTTATTTTAGCAAATTGTTGAAAACCCCCAAATTTACTTTTAATATCAACTAAGAAATTAAATTAATTAGTTCCCTTGGGATTTGACCTGATAACCACTACTGTTTTAGTTTGTTGCATTGGGGGAATCAGAGTTTAATTTGAGGGATTCGATAACCCGACCAAATTTTGGCACCATTGTGTTTTCTTTATTATTTGTGCTGCTGACTTCTTTTATTTTTTGACCCGTTCTTTTTAAGAAAGTGAATTGGAATATATTCCCGAAATTGAGAAAACTGCTTGCCGATTGAGAAAGGAGGCCAGACAGAGGAAAGGTAGGTTACATCGAAAGCCAATTTTTGACATTGATCTGATAATTTGTGGTAGGTCTATTTTTGAAGAAGATGAGGAAAAGATGGCCGATCGTGAGAGAACTTTAAAGGAATTAGCTACACCCAATCTAAATCAATAACCCTTGTGCATCGAATACCCAAATCTTGTGGTAGCATTCGAACTTAAATCTGATTTGATTCACTTACTACCTTCTTTTTGTGGTCTTGCTGGTGAAGACCCACACAAACATTTGAAGGAATTCCACGTTGTTTGTTTGAGTATGAAACCTCAAGGTGTGACTGAGGAACAGATCAAGCTGAGAGCCTTTCCCTTTTCCCTAAAAGATAAGGCAAAGGACTTGTTGTACTACCTACCTCCGGGTTCGATAAATACATGGAATGGGATGCAGAGATTATTTTCGGAGAAATTTTTCCCTGCATCTAGGGCTATCAACATTCGAAAGGAGATATTTGGAATCAGACAGATTAGCGGAGAGACACTATATGAGTACTTTGAGAAGTTCAAACAACTCTGTGCTAGCTGTCCACATCATCAAATACCGGAACAGCTCTTGATACAATATTTCTATGAAAGACTTCTACCCATGGATAGGAGTATGATAGATGCGGCCAACATAGGAGCCTTGGTAAATAAAACACCCGAAGAAACCAGACAATTGATCACAAATATGGTAGAAAATTCTTAATAGTTTGGGTTGAGAACGGATGGAGTTACAAAACGTGTCAATGAGGTAAGCCACTCTCACCTTGAAAATCAAATTTCTGAATTAACTGCTTTGGTTCGTTAGATGGTTGTAGGGCAAATACATGTAACCAAGGTCTGCAGCATATGCTCGATACCCGAACATCCTACGGATATGTGCCCATCTCTGCAAAAAGATTCTACTCATCAAGCAAATACCGTAGGAGGATTTCTTGGTTAACCCTAAAAGAAGTACGACCCCTACTCCAGTTATTATAATCCAGGATAGAGAGATCATCCAAACCTGAATTACGGGAATCAAGAAGGACAGACAAGATATCCTCCTCAGCAATTCAATAGGCTAACACATGTACCGACTCAATCATCTAATTCAGGTATGTCATTAGAAGATATTGTAAAAGCTCTCGTGACTAACATGCAACAATTTTAACAGGAAACGAGAGTCAGCTTGCAAGAAACAAGACCTAGCATTCAGGAAACGAGGGCGACCTTACAAAACTTGGGAAATCAAATCACTCAGCTAGTCACTTCGGTTAGTAATTTGGAGGCTCAAAATTCAGGGAAATTACTTTCACAAATGGTAGTGAACTCTAAGAAAAATGCTAGTGCAATAGTGTTGAGGAATGGGAAGGAATTACAATTGAAACCACCATCACCCAAAAAGAGGAATGAAAAGAAAGATAAAGAGGAAGAAGCCGAAGTTGCCAATGAAAATCCAGTCAAGGTAAATTCTGATTCTCTTTTACCTACGAGTTCTAACATGGTTGAACTACCTTTTCCCAGTAGGTTTGAAAGATCCAGGAAGGAAGAATATGAAAAGGAGGTTTGGGAAACTTTCAAGAAGGTAGAAATAAACATACCTTTGTTGGATGCCATCAAGTAAATTCCCAAATATGCAAAGTTTTTGAAGGAGCTATGCACAAACAAGAGGAAGATGAGAGGTGATGAGAAAATAATGGTGGGGGAGAACGTGTCTGCTGTCATAAAGAGATCCCTACCCGAGAAGTGTTCGGATCCAGGTATATTCACTTTACCCTGTGTTATTGGTTTAAGGAAATTTGAACGTGCTATGTTAGATTTAGGAGCCTCAATCAATGTCATGCCATATTCTATTTATATTGCTCTAAATCTAGGCCCTTTAAAGGAAACTAGAGTGATTATTCAATTGGCTGACCGTTCTGTTGTGTATCCGAAAGAGATTGTTGAAGATGTTTTGGTACAGGTTAATGAGTTAATTTTTTCAGTAGATTTTTATATTTTAAAAATGGATGAAGACACCATTACAAATTCAGCACCGCTACTATTGGGGAGACCGTTCATGAAAACGGCAAAAACAAAGATAGACGTGGATGAGGGTACACTCTCCGTCGAGTCTGACGGCGAGATTGTTAAATTCAATATTTTTGAGGCCATGAGGTACCCAAATAAGAGTCATTCGATTTGTTCCGCTAACATCATTGATTCGATTGTGCAGGAAATTTTTGAAGAAGAAAATGACACAAATCTTGAATTAGATGCGCAATTGAACACTAAGGAAGAGATGACTGAGACTTGTGAAATTTCAGAGTCAATATTGGAACCACAACCAAGGTCATTGAATTCGAGTGCCATATTGCCTATTTCTCACAAGAAATTGTTACCTTCTGTTTTGCAGGCTCCAACATTGGAATTGAAGATTTTGCCGGATCATCTTAAGTACGTATACTTAGGTGATGTAGAGACCTTGCCTGTTATCATAGCAAGAGAGTTGACGGAAGAGCAAGAAAATCGGCTACTCCAAGTTCTAAAAGAGCACAAGACAGCAATTGATTGGACCTTAGCTGATATAAAGGGTATTAGTCCCTCAATTTGTATGCATCGAATCCTTTTAGAAGAGTACACTAAACTAGTAAAGGAATCACAAAGAAAGCCGAATCCAATTATGAAATAAGTGGTAATGAAGGAAATTCTCAAGCTTTTGGACGAAGGCATAATTTATCCAATTTTGGACAGCAAGTGGGTGAGTCCAATCCATGTGGTACCAAAGAAAACGGGGATCATAGTGGTAAGAAATCAAGACAATGAGTTGGTACCCATGCGAGTGCAAAATGGTTGGCGAATGGTCATTGATTTTAGGAAGCTCAATTTAGCCATTAGAAAGGATCACTTCCCTTTACCCTTTATTGATAAAATGTTAGAAAGATTGACCAGAAAATCATTCTTTTATTTTCTTGATGGTTTTTCAGGTTATTATCAAATCGTGATTGCACAAGAAGATCAAGAGAAGACTACATTCACATGTCCATTTGGGACATTTGCTTATAGAAGGATGCCTTTCGGTCTATGTAATGCCCCAGGTACATTTCAAAGGTACATGTTGAGCATTTTTTCTGAATTTATTGAGAATTGCATTGAGATTTATATGAATGATTTCACTATTTATGGTGACTCGTTTGATAGTTGTCTAGCGCATTTGATCAAAATTCTGAAAAGATACATGGAAACTGTAACACCGATACTACAGTGTCCGTACTAGTATACTATTCATGGAATATTTATATATAATATTCCTCCGTATATATATAGAGAGAAATTTTTTATTTATATTGATTTTCGATTTTGGGGTCTTTAAATTGAAATTTTTTGTATATTCAAAAGTATCCGTATTTCTGATTTGTAGAGTAGAGTATAAAAAACTATAGATAAATATTTATTAGTTTATTAATTTATTTAATTACTCATTTAATTATTTATAAATTTATTTTATAAAAAGAAATATATATATGTTTAAAAATAATACTAAAAAAAAAATAGAGGGAGAGGAGACGCAGCGTTTTGCCCCAAAACACTGCGTCCCCATTTTTTTAATTAGGGTTTGAGAAACCCTAATCTTCTCTCCCTCTGTCTCTCTCTCTTCCCCTTTCGCCGTCGTTCACTCTCTCCGCCTCCTTCCTCCGCCACAGCCACCACCGACTCACTCTCTCTCGGTTCTTTTTCTCTCACTGGTTCTCTCACTTTCTCTCTCACTCCCTACTCTCTCCCTTTCGCCATCTCTCTCGCCCTCACCCGCATCCTCTCCGCCGCGACTTGCCACCATCCAACCGCCATCGCCACCGCCCGCTCTTCTCTGTCTACCTCACTCTCTGTTTCCCTCTCTCTATTGCGCTCTTTGTCCCTCTCTATTTCGCTCTCTTCCTCTCTCTATCGCGCTATCTCTCTCACCCTCTCAGTTCTCTCTCTCTATCTCTCTCTCAGTCACTCTCTCTATATTTTCTCTGCCTTTTTCCCGCGCACGAAACAGTCCCTTCTTCTCTCTTGCGGGCGCGACCGCAGAGCTCTCTTCCTCTCCCTTGCTCGCTCACTTGCGTGCGGGCTGCTCTCTGTCGAGAGCCTTGTTACAACCCCAATGGAAACCCCAGATTGCAATCATCCACTGTGCTTTGAAAACCCTAGACTGCAATCCTTTCTCTACGAAGGTAAGGATGAATTTAGCTTAGGGTTTCGATATTATTTTAGTGTTTTAGCTAAATTTCTAAATTGTACTTCAATTGGAAATGTTACAGGTTTTAGACTGAACCGAATGGCGAACGAAAGCTAGAATCTGCGAATCGAGAAACCCTAGGTGAGGAGACTTCTAATCTTTTTAATAATAAAATGAATTTAGAGTTAATTTAGAGTGAAAAGTCTTGTATAGGTCTAGAATGTATGTTCGATTGGAATAGAATGTATTTCTGAAATTCCATGCTTGAATATTAAGGTTAAGTCTAGTGTCTGATATGAAAGAAGCATGTTAAAGGATAATAGAATCATGATGAGTTGATTTGAACGGTTTTCCTTAGAGTTAATTTGAAATGTGCATGAAAATATAAGATTTTGGGGTTGGAATGAAATATTATGCAGAATGAAGGATACTGTTGTGTTCAATATCTTTCTTAGGTTGTTTTTGAGTTGTTAATTACATAACAGCATGTAGGTGGAAGGATAGTTTAAAAACTTGGAGTTGGAACTTAAGGATCGATACAGTCTTTTTATTATAAGTTGTCCTGCATATAGGAAATCAAAATACGATCTCCATATTATGAAAATAGACTTTCATACTTTGAAAATGACACATGGTTTGAAGCATTTGGATGGAAATTGAAAAGTGTATGATTTTTCAAAGATTTTTCTATTTTGTAGACAATTTATTAATTTATGCATGTTTCTGACTTTGAGTGGTTTTGGAGTTGAATTAGACTTGGTTTTGATTGTGTTATTTATTTATAAATGAAATGCAATTGATGACATTAGAGTTTATTCATAAATTGGAGAATTGGGATTTGTACAAAATTAGAGAAAATAGATAAATCCTAAAAATATTTGGAAATTAATGACGAAATTGTGATTTTGTGTTAGGAAAATATGAAAACCCTTGTTATGGGATTTTATTTGATGATAATTGCGATGTTTAATTAGGCTAATCTTTTGGGGGACTTGAAAGGACTCAAATTGAATTAGATCCGATATGCGTAGGAGAAGTTACATCAATTTCTCTGTAGCTGTACAAATGCAAATTCTGAATTGTTTTAGAAAATGATTTTAAGTGGAATTGATGTTCAATACCTTAGGATAACATGTTCGGGTTCAAAGGAGAAATTTGATTTGGTTTGGTTTGGAATTTGGGAGTGCACACCCTCCCGTATACTGTGAGTGAGACCCTAATCTCTTGCATGAAATAGTGAAAATCTGATTTTACCGTGTTTTTAAACAAAACATGCTTTGATATGCATTGATTTGACATGTGATATTAAATCTCAAATCTGTTTTGTGATTATTGGAGTGTCTTAAACTTATGTTTTCCATGACTATGCATCTATATTTGAAATGAAACAAAATTGTCCATTAATTTAAAATTTGATAGTTCCATTTTCTATCGTTGCATTGGTATACTAATTTGAAATGATTTGATAAATGTATTGGCACATGGATTTGAAATGTTTTAAGATCTGTGAGGGCACTGGGATGCCCACTTGTGATGATATGATATGACTTGATTGATTCCGTAGCTACGAAGGGCGTTTGTAGAGGCATGGGTTGCCTGGATACGCTTTGGCCAGAGGTATCTGCAAACGTCGTGATTGTGATATGTATGGGTCCGGTTGAACCATGTATTGGGGAGGTCCGTCAGCATAGGCGGTCTAGCACCGGGAGTTGCTTGTACATGATTGTGATGTTCTATATGGGCCCAGTTGAACCGAAAGGGGAGGTCCTTCAGTATAGGCGGTCTAGAACTGGGAGTTGCTTGTACGTGCCAACGTCGGGGTAGAGAGTGACTTTT
Source organism: Dillenia turbinata (assembly GCA_037126225.1). Lineage (NCBI taxonomy): Eukaryota > Viridiplantae > Streptophyta > Magnoliopsida > Dilleniales > Dilleniaceae > Dillenia > Dillenia turbinata. The sequence goes on along the minus strand of JBAMMX010000010.1, from coordinate 4,173,093 downwards.
GAACACTTTGCATAATAAAACCCCCAATGCGCCTGTCTTTAGTTATAGTTGACCTTTGCCTCCTTTCGGCTTGCTCTATGACCTACTTGATTTTAAATGGATGCATATATGTATGATATCGTGTGAATGATTAAATGAGTTCATTTTATTTGAAAATATTATGATTTACTGTGAAATTTGAATCATTGGTTACGAATGATATTATTTGACACTCCAATGTTCACCTACATTATTAGTACTTGAGATTAATCCCCTCACTCACTGAGTATCTGCCTTGATACTCACCCCTTTTCTTTCCCTCCCTCAGACAGGATTGTTGTGCTGGAGCGACACTTCAGATTATAGAGTTCGGGTGTACTTGGTGTTCAGGAGGGTGAGATCTTAAGTTTAATTTAAAAGACGAATTACGTATTTTATTTTTGACCCTGCGAGGTTTTGTTGAGATCCATAGTTGGACGTGTACTTAATTTGGGATGACTGTATAATTTATGTATATTTATTTGCGAAACTCTCACATTTCATTTGTATTGAGATAATTGTACGTATTTGAATGATATTTGAAAAAATTATTGTAAATTGTATAAAAAAAAACTTAGGCCTGCTCGATGTGGCGGCTGCTCATGCTCTAGTTGGGCATGACAGTAGAGGTCTGTGGCTAGGATTGCTGATAGTTTATTTAGCCTGGCGTTGTCCTGTCGGCCGAAACCCTATTTATTCCCAAGTTTAGGAACTCTCGATTGAGCACCTTATTCATTCGAAGATCTCTACAGACCACCCTTTCGAAACCGTAGCCTCTCATTCGTTGTTCAAACCGAACCGCCACTGTTCAATTTTCAGAAAACCTAAAACCCTCATTCGCTCATCTCCTTCTTTTGTGTTCATTCCTCTTCATCCTCAACTGCACACAACCTGTTTGATCAAAGACCTAAGCCACGACTACCCTCTCTACATCACTCTGAACTCCAACTGATTAGGCACCTTAACTGCACACACCAATTCAACTGACGTCTCTGCAATTCAAATCTATCCATGGGGAAGAAAAAGTGGTAGAGCATAGGTATGGACTTCGACAATGTGCTTCATCTTCAATCGAAGGTCCATCCTCACAAGTTTAAATCTCAGATCCTAGTAGAGAGCCCATCTCCCTTTCTTCCAATGATCAACCATCTCCTTCTGTAAATTCCTCTATACAGTCCTCTCCTCCAACCGTTGAAGGCTTCCGCAGCAGCAAGAACCTCGCCAAAGACCTAGAATGTGGCTGCCTAAGAAAGAACACAAAGGAAGCCTCGGGTGATGCTTCCTCGATCGACTGCAACCTCATCTAATGCCAATGAACCAACTATAGAACCACCAATGGAACTGCAGAGTCTCCAATTGCACCTACCGAGCCACCATTCGCAGACCAAGAGCCACCAGTATCTTCAAGTAGACCCAAATCAAGATCTCACATGGCTAAGGGCAAATCCATTCTGCCTCCAGCTCTTCTGAAGTTGGGGGGACACCTCAAGTTCCATTCTGCAAGCACAAGCGCAGGTATCCAGATATCTCCTCCCATACTATAGTTCCCTGCAAATATTTTCATATTCCAATATCAGAATCGCTAGGTTTCTTGAGAACATAGGGAGTTATTTATCTGCAATTGGTTAGAGTACATATTTGAATTTGTCTTATCCTGCATTTCAAGAATTGACCTGTGAATTTTACACCACATTTCGGTTTGACAACACTACACATTAGACTGTAGACACCCCAGGTCTCATAGAATTTCAACTAATGAACCGTGCATTTCATTTTTCCTTGACTTAGTTTAATGAGGCCTTAAGGTTTTCAGTTGGCTCCTCTGATCGTTCTTTGATTTGTGATTACACTTCGCACTTTAATTCCTATTATTAATGTATATGGTCCGAATTGACTACTGACCCTCTTAATTTTGATCCTAGTCATTCTAAGAGCCACTACCTTAGAGATCATGCGTTGCAACTTATCCAGTGGTTTTTAGCTTTTAGTTTTTCTAGAAGGAAGGCTAGTTCAGTTGTTTGCTCTAAACCGGAACTGTTTTTCTTGTGGTCTACGACTCAAAATCAGAAAATTAATTTTGGTTATTGGTTGGCCACTCAATTTAGGAGTGTTCTCTCATCTTCAACTAGAACATTGATTCTAAGATCCTTGATTACTCACTTAGCTATTAATTTGAGGGTTTTGGACTTGGGTAGTCACAATATGAACATTGCTTGTCCTGCTGAGCCATTATACTTTGATTGCCTAATTCGAATGGGTGTTGTGTACAAACTCGATAGTGTTTATCACTTTACCTCATTGGGTGATAACCGGTCTAGAGTTCACTCTTCTTTTGCAGGTTCTTCCGATGCTGCACATTCATCTCAGTCTCCTTCCTTAGCTCAAATGGTGCAAGACATGTAGAAACACGTCTCTCAGATGGAGTAGAATATTCAAACGCTCACCGATTTTGTGAGATTTCAACTCCCATTCCCGTCACCACCTTAGGGGAGTTCTTTCTCTATTTTCTTCATTGTCTTCATTTTTAAGTTAGCTTTTTAGTTGGTTTATCTCTTTTATTGCATAAAGTCTTCATTTTCTGTTTCTAGTTTATGGGCTAGGATAGTGTTAGTGGTGACTTCTTTTCGCATTGTGTCTAGACGTATTATTTTTGCTTCATTGAGGACAATGTAGCATTTAGGTGTGGGGCAGGATTTTATGAACCTATGTCATTTCTTCTATTCTTCCTTGAAACTTTATTGCTCTTTTAAATTTTGTCTGAAAATGATTTTGAGTTAGTATGTATTGTTGATTTAAGTTGAAATGTATGAAGGAGACAAGTGTGATTAGTTATGTTGGATAAAATATTTTAAACATCCCATTGACTTTAATGATTAAATTAGATGAAGATGAACAAAATTCGATACAATATTACACACTTTTGTGAGCATTTGAGCCTTGAGAGCATATTATCATCTTTGCTCTATTTTTTTTTCATATGTATATTTCAATCATAACATGTTTATTCTAGAACTTGCTTTGCAATGCTTTTCAAGACCACATTCCTGAATTCATGTATTAATATGATGGGAGCAATTAGGTTTACACACTTTATCTATCTTAAAAGACCTTCCCGTGCATATTCGTCCCCTAGTGAGCCAATTTGAACCTTTATCCCTTTTTCTTTGTTTATAACCTCACAAATTGACACATAACCTTCTTTTTGCGCTTAACCTTCTTTTGGTCCTTATATAAAAGAAGCATGTGTTCGGGCTTGAATGGATGGGTATTTGTAAAAGGAGATGAGATAATTTTATGTTGGGGAGTATTTTTAGAAATTTGTTCATTCGATTTATGAGATTTGTATATGCACTATGTGTTCTCGCTCGAGATTGTTATTCGATTGTTCTCTCTTCAAAAGAAAAAAAGAAGAAAAAAAAAGAAAAAAAAGAGAGAAGAGAGGAGAAAAGTATTCATAAATTTGATCGATGAATGATAAGGTTTTGTTTAGTCAATTTTCTTTAGATTGATTATTTCACCATGTTATGGAATGGGCTTGATAGTAGGAAATGGTCTAGTCATTGTCGATATGTTTTCTTTGATATGCATTTACACATCATATTCCCTCTTATCCTACCTATACCTAAGCCAAGTTACAACCCTTGTAAAGACCTCCAGATTTTTGTTTTGAATTCATTTAATCAGTGGTGGAGATTTGATTAATAAGCAAGCCTATGGTAATAGCATACTATGATTTGATTTTGAGAGTTATCGATAAATTCCTTTTAAACACTTGAGTTCATAGAGTGATCTCCTTGTGAGGGTATCGGATCATGTTACATTGAATTTTGATAAGATTGTTGAGTCTATTGAGATGCCTATATTTTCTTTTAAAGTTATAAAACTATGATTACTTACTCTTTGAATTATTGTTTTGGCTTGGATGCTTCAATGTGTGCTGTTTAGAATTGTTGAATGATGAAATGAAGGAGGGAAAAGAGTAAAGAGGAGAATAGTTACGTGACATTGGGATAGTGAATACTTGAGGACAAGTATTAGTTTGGTGTGGGGGAATTTGATAACATGAAATTTGTTGAATTTATTATTGTTATCATGGTTTAAATTTGAGTTGTTTGATACCCTAATGGTTGGTTTTCGTTTATCTTTATTTTTAGGAAATTGAATTTGAAGACTTGGAGCAAATTGGGCTTAATGAGACAATTTTGGAGCTAATTGGGTCAAGACATCTTATTGGACTTTGAAGAAGTGGAGCTTGAATTCTAATTTCAGCATTTTAGTGGTATTTTTATTTTTAGTAAAAGTTATTTTTAGTGGGAGAAAAATTTTGTAATTTACCTAATTTTAGATCTCCTAGTTGATTTAGAAGTCTAGAGGAGAGGAAAGTGCTACTAAAATAATTTCATGTTACTATTTTCAAGAAGGGGGTTCAAGGCTATATATATTCCTTAAAGATCCAAGCAACGAAATCATCATTTTTTCTACAATTCACAAGAGGGTCGGTTACCTTCCCCTCCATTATTTACAAGAAGCTGCTGCATCTTCCAGGAAAAAAAAAGAGGCTACTGTGTTCTTCAAGGAAGTCCACAAGTCACGCCGAACCATTCTCCTTTAGGTTTTATTATTTTTATATATATTTTTTTATTTTCTTGTGTTGATACTTACTACCATGAGATGCTAATTTTCTTATTCTGATTCAAGGGAAAGTCTATTCGATTGTTCTTCATTGTGAGGTTATGTTTTTAATTTAGTTTCTTGCCTTTTATTCAAGTATTCATTGCTTCTTGATTTAATTTTAGGAAAACCTAATATATTGGTTAATCTGACAATTTAATTCAATTTTAGTTTTTCTATTGCTATCCAGTACTTCAGTGATCCGTAATTATCATGTACAAATGGTACAAGTAGCAACTAGGTTATTTTGTTTATGGATCTTTTATCGGTATTCAATTGACTAGGGACTCAATGGAACAAAATTGAGTAATTGCGGCTATCCCAATTATTTATATTTTGGTTTAACTGTTTTCACAAAACTTAATGCTATCATTATATTGATATGGAACGCTATCGTACCTAGTCGATTAATGATAAGTTTTGATTGGATGCTGGGTTTGGTCAATTAATTTAGGAAAATATAAGATTTATTATGGCTATCCTAATAGTTTTAAGGTTAAATGTTTGAATTGCAAGAATAATATTTTTAACCAATGATCAATAAGACAATCGAATATATGAACCCTTGGATTGGAGTTTGGTAAATTGAATTTCTTAATTTTTAGTATTTTGCATTATTAATTTGTTTCTTAATTTTAGGTTATTAATTTTTATTTATCAATTTTTATTTTAGCAAATTGTTGAAAACCCCCAAATTTACTTTTAACATCAACTAAGAGATTAAATTAATTAGTTCTCTTGGGATTCGACCTGATAACCACTACTGCTACAGTTTGTTGCATTGGGGAATCAGTTTTTAATTTGAGGGTTTCGACAACCCGACCATTCGTGTTGCCCGGTAAAGGGGACAGAGCAAGTCATGCCTTCGAGGGTTATGTTTCGGTATACAAGCAGTGTGTGAAGTACGACTTGAGGATCTCGTACACTGGCCCATTGGCGGAGGTCTTGAGGTATTGGAATATCCATCCCTCATTGCTTATCCCAAGTGCCGGCGTTTTGTGGCTGCCTTGATTTCCCTGTTAGGGTTTTTCCGTATTCGTTTTGACTTAGAGATTTTAAGGGCCTTTTTTTTCTTTAGGGCGATGTAGCTCCAAAGGGTCTACCCATGGTTGGTATAAGCTTCAAATCCACCGAGAGTCTCGCTAGAGATTTTTCTATAGTGAATCTCAAGATAAACACTGGATGCAAAAGTTTTTCTGTGTAAGATTTCTGAACAAGGATCTCCTTCCAGTGCTTTCGGATGCCAACCAAGTGCCTTTTTTGAATGCAAAGATTCCGGATCTTCTCCATCATTCTTGTTTTTTGCGAGCTGTAGCCCGCTATTGAGAGGCCTATCATAGGAGCTTATGGATAGACTGTTTGATAGAAGATGAAATGTTGTTGTTGTCCGACTTGCTGATAGATGAAACGAGGCAGATCACCAAGTCCCTCTTACTGGAGCGACAGAGAATGCCGTCGATTGATTCTGTATCGGTTGTAGACATTTCTCTTCTCGATGAGATCTCTATCGAGTGGGAAATATGGCCAAATGCGAAGAGGATGGCAGATGATATTTCCCTTGAGTCTAGTCAGAAAAGGTCAAGGGCTCCATCGTCCAGCCCACCTGCGGGAAAGGATGAGCTGGGTGGAACTGGGGAGCATAAGCCTTCTCTAGTGCATTCTGAAATAGGCGAGGGTTCACTGATCAGTCATCTGGTGGCTCTTGATACGTCTTTTGAGGTTGGGAAGAGAAATCCGCTGGTCGAGGGTCCTTTTGAGGCGACTGGAAATGCTCTAGTTCAAGATTCGCGACGGCAGGAAGAGGTCTTGGTGACGTATCTTTTACTCCCACTCTGGGAGAAGTATCAGAACGGTCTCCTCAAGAGTCCCAATATCTTCTGCAAGATATAGCGGATGAGTACTGCATCCCACCGTCTATTCCGATCGAGTCTCTTACCAGAGAGGAAGAGGATTTTGAAGAAGGATCGGTGGCGGTCAGTGTGGGGAGCCGTCAATCTAACTTCATCGATTCCCAAGCAGTAATGCAGCTGGCCTTACGGTTTGAGTTTTCTCTGTAGCTTGCCCTTCAAATGATGCCTCCGGATTTCGTTGACAAGGCCATCCACTCTCTCTATCTTACGGTGAGTATTTTCTTTATTCAAATTATATTTAGTTCTTGATCTCATGGTTCTGACAGGTGTGCTTCTTTTCAGGTCTCAGCCCTGACTAAGCTTCAAAGGAAACGGAAGAAAGAGCGTGATGGACAGTTTGCCCGCATGAGCACTCAAGTGCTATCATTAAATGAGAGGAAAAAGATAGATAGATCAAGCGTCTTCAGACGGATCTTACTTTGGTCTAAGCTTGTTACGAAAAATTGGAAACGAAGGCACGCATTTGAGAAGCACGATTGACAGCTACCGAAACACTAGCTCGTCTTAGGGAGGAATCCCTTCAAAGTGCCGAACAAGAGATGGTCGATCTCAAGGCATTTATTGCCAAAGATACTATCAACCTCCAGCTTTCTTAGCGTAGGTTGCTTGAACATCTGAAGTGCACCGAAGAGATCCTTCGACAAGTCTACCAACACAAGGCTCTGCCTCCTCTTGAGGGGTTAGCAGACTTGAATTCTGCCTTGATTGCTCCTAGTGCTCCTTTCACTCCCTTGTAATTTTGTGTCATGAAGAATTTTGGCCCCATACTTCATTGAGATATAATAATTTTCTATGAAAAAATTTTGAATGCTTTATCCCATTAGTCTGATGAAGTTGAGGGGACTCGCCCCATTGATGACATGCTCGATGGATAGAGTCGGGATATCCAAGATTTGACGTTCGATTGGAAACTTCCAGGGTTAGGGCTATATCCACTCGTTCAGGGATTTTCACCCATTCGTTTGGAAGATCTGGGTGACTGAGGCCTGTCGGCCGATTAAAAACCTTAGGAGTTAGGGTTGTGTTCACTCGTTTAGGGAGTTTTATCCCAACTTAATGACACATTCGTTCGATAGGATCTAGACGATTGAGACCCGCCGGTCGGTTTGAAACCTTAGGAGTTAGGGTCGTGTCTACCCGTTTGGGGAGTTTTATCCCAACTTAATATCATGTTCGTTCAATAAGATCTGGGCGATTGAGGCCTGCCAATCGGTTAGAAACCTTAGGAGTTAGGGTCATGTCTGCCCGTTCGGGAAGTTTTATCTCAACTTAACGACACATTCATTCGATAGGATCTGAGCGATTGAGGTCCGCCGATCGATTAGAAATCTTAGGAGTTAGAGCTGTGTCTGCCCATTCGGGGAGTTTTATCCCAAATTAATGACACATTCATTCGATAGGATCTGGGCGATTGAGGCTTGCCGGTCGGTTAGAAACCTTAGGAGTTAGGGCTATGTCCGCCCGTTCGTGGAGTTTTGTCCCAATTCAATGACACATTCGTTCAATAGGATCTGGGTGACTGAGGCCCATCGGTCGGTTAGAAACATTAGGAGTTAAGGCCATTTCCGCCCGTTCGGAGAGTTTTATCCCCACTTAACGATACATTCGCTCGATAAGATCTGGGTGACTAAGGCCCACCGGTAGGTTAGAAACCTTAGGAGTTAGGGCCGTGTTCACCCATTCGAGAAGTTTTATCCCAACTTAATGACACATTCGTTCGATAGGATCTGGGCAACTGAGGCCCGCCGGTCAGTTACAAACAGTAGGAGTTAGGGCCGTGTCCGCCCTTTTGGGGAATCCCAACTTAACGATACATTCGTTCAATAGGATCTGGGCGACTGAAGCCCACTGGTCGGTTAGAAATTTTGAGAATTAGGAGGGGTGCTTTCTCCGCAAATCATTAAGGATCCCATGCCATGTGCCACCAATGAGTAATAGGAGAACGTCGAAATCTTTATCAAGGGAAAAGCGTGGGGAATTCTGGGTCATTGGCCGGGCCGATGCTAGTAGGAACATAAGGCTTGTGCCAATTGTATTTGCTGTGGACTTGGAGGATCACCCTTCCTAGTTCATCATGCGACGGTCTAGGTTCCGGCCTATTAGGTGGCTCATTCTCCCATGGAGCATTGTGCCTATCAGGGGAAGGTAAGTTCCTTCCCTTCATACTGATGAACTTCTGCAGCTTGCCACTACAAACCAAGAATTCCAACTCATCCTTAGGCTTTTTGAACTCATCGGTTGTGTGGCCGTAGTCCCGATAGAAATGATAGTTCTTGGACTTATCTTTCTTGGGATCTTCTTCCATGGGACGAGGGGGCCATCTGATGTATGATTTGTTCTTTATCTGATATAAAACCCAGCTTTGGATTTCCTTCAATGGAGTGTAGACGCTAAACCTTCGCGAGGGTAGAACTCCCGGTTTGCTTTTTTTCGGATAGGATTGGCGAGGTGATTGGCTACGTTCTTTTCTACTAGGGTAGTTCTCTTGTCGGTTGAACGCCTCTGCATCTTTTGCCGCAATATATTTCTCCACCGGGAGTAAAATTCTTGGATGGTTACTGGGGGCTTTTTCGTGATAGAGACTTTCATGTCAGAAGAACGCAAGCCCATTAGGAGAGCAGCTAATGCGATATTATGGTCCAGAGTAGGGACCTTCAGCATTTCTATATTAAATCTTTTCATGAAGTCCCTCAGAGACTCTTCCCCCCATTGTCGCAATGATAGCAGGGAAGTGGATTTCTGCTTGGCTCCCCTACTGATTACAAAATGAGCCTCAAACTATTATCGGAGCTGTGCAAAGCTCTTGATACTGAGCGGCAGAAGAGAGTTAAACTATGCCAGGACATTATCCTTGAGAGTGGTGGGGAAGTGCTTGCACATCGTTACATCCGAGAGGTCTATGGAGACAATAATTGTTATAAAGTGGGCGGCATGGTCGCGAGGGTAATTCGTTCCATCATATCGCTCCATGGGAGATAGAAAGACATCCCTCGGCATTGGTTCTGAAGAGATCTTCGAATCGAATGGCAGTTTGCCCAGAGGGTGCAGGGGATCTTCCCTATCCCTTGCACCCGCTCTTTTAAGCTCGGTAGCCATGAGTTATTCGATCTATTTTTTCAGGTCCTCGGGGTCATATTGGGAGACCGCCGATGGTTCAGGAAACTCTTGTCTTGGTGGGCGCTCATATTCGGACTCTGCTATAGATGAGTGGCCGTCTAGCCCGAGGGCTTGCGAGCCCCTCTAATTTTTTACTCATTCTTTGGAGTCTCGACTCCAATCTCTCTATTTGAGGCTGGTGCTGAGACCATGACCGACTGCTCCTGAGTCACGGGTTGTACGATTTGCTCCGGACGGGACGGTCGGGGAGAGAACATGTGATCATGAATAGGATGATTAGGTATCAGAGGGGCAATAGGTTTGACGGGTATAGGGATGTGCCCTTCTACGGTGGGGGCGGCCCTCGAGGACGCTCTAGTTCTTGGAGGCATGTTGTCAGAATAACAGAAGTTGCTCTAGTCTATCTCCCACGGACGGTGCCAATTAGTTGGAGGTGGGCTATAACTCCACAGATACCGACTTCTTGTAAACTTGAACGATTCTCATCAAAAGGGATGTACCTGCAAAAACCGTCAAAGGGTGCCCCGGTAGGGAGACTCTGACGCTCAAGTCAGAAAGAACAGTTTTTGAATGGTAGAAACAGACTAAGAGCTTAAAAGAGTGATTCCCTATGATTAGAGTGCCCAATATGTGAGGCCAAGAGAGCGTACCTGGCTTTGAAGGTTTTGAGATGTCTTATACCTGTAAGAATTATGCGCCGCTGAAGTGCTTCAACCTTACTTTCCTTATCGAACCGATCCGGAAATCTTGAGGATTCAATATTTTGAATTCATTGTGATCCTTATCCTTTGGAAAACTTTTGTACTTTGGAGAGATCCTTTCCTTAGCTGAAAGATCTTTAAGATGTTGTCCCTAGTAAGAAGCGGGGATTAATAGAGCACTTTGGCTTTTCTCTAAAATCGTTGGCTGTTAATCAGTCGTTGATAGTAATATTTTTATACATTTGAATTATATCTTTTTTAGCATTTATTTATGTATTTTAGAATTAATTTGAACCATATTTTATAATTTTATATTGATTTATTTCCGTAGTCATTGATTTAGGAAAAATGGAGCAAACTTGCTATTTTCGAATTGACCAGATAGCATTCAGTATTTTAGTCATAACTTTTTATCCTGATGTCCGATTGAGGTGATGCTTATGGCGTTGGAAAGACAACTTCGACTCCTACAACTCTTATGAAGACTTCAGAGGCTGGGTCAGACCAGAAGATATCCAAAAATTTAGTCAAAATTACTATAGTGCTGGAAAACGGAAACTGGGAATCAAAATGGAAACTTGGTGCTAAAATTTCGGATTTGCATTGCTGATAATTTCAGAAATTATCCAAATTGAAGAAAAGAGAATTTTCAAGTATTTGGAAAGTTAAAGATCATCATTAACCAACAAAGAAAGTTCCCAAATCAAATTCAAAGTCCAAACTTCCAAAATAGTTCAAGTTACTAAATTTTTCTTAGGGTTTTCACTTCTATATATATGTGGCAATAGGGCAACTCCTGATGTACGGATTTCTCTTTTATTTTTCTCATTCTTTCACCACTTTACAAACCCTTGTAGCCTCCTCCATCCCAAGAGACTTCGACTTCCATGTTCGTGCAAACAAGGGTTGTATTGTTCTCTTTTACTTTCTTATTTTTCTTTTCAAGGTCTAGTTAATTTTATTTTTTCTAGGACTCGATGGATTTTATTTTTTGATTAATACATGGCTTGATTTGATTCTTTCCATTAAGTTTTATTGGCATGATCATTATTTTGATGAGATTTTATTGTTGTTCTTAATGCTTCAAACATTTTTCGGTTTGACGTTTTGATTATTTGAGATTGAGTGCATGCATTACCAATATAATTACACAAAATTAGTCCAAATAATAAAATCCATATGAAATTATGAGCATGACCATTGGATTAATTTCATGTGTGGGAATTAAGGGAAACCTTAATTTACAGATTTTCACAAAACTTAATGTGGTTTGATTTAATTGAAATTGCATGACCATTGAGTTTTGGTTAGACAAATTAGGGATTCATTGCATGACCATTGGATAAATCTAATTTAGAAAAATCTGTCATCATCAATAATAAATCATTAGCCAATGAACTTAGGGATTGAAAAGATTTGACCGTGTAGAAAGATAAAAATAAATGAAATCGATGTCTTAGGGTTTTTATCATATTAGAGTTTCATATTTTAGATTTTGTTTTTAGTAGTTTCTAAAATTTTTACAACTTGATTCAACTTGTTCAACTTAGATTAGGGTTATTCATACTTGGTAGTATAAAATATCCTCATAGGATCGACACTTGTTCTACACTATACACAACACTCGACTAGGGTATATTTGCCCGAAATCGTAAGATACCTAAATCGCGTAACAAGTTTTTGGCACCGTTGCCGATCTTTATATATCAATCAGGATAACCTTGTTTGAGATTGGACTTTATTATTGCTTATTTATATTAGGGTTTAGATTGCACAGTTACTATTTTAGATTTTGGTTTTGAAATTTTGACGAAATTTTTGGGGAATTTTCGGATTCTAGTTGAACAGTTTGATTTGGGTTGAATTGACTACTTGTTTCAAATGATTTCAGGCCACTGAGCAAAACTCATAATTTTACTATGAGCACCACCCTATTTCGACCAAATTCCATCGATTTCATAGGTTTTTTTTTATTTTTCTTTGATTTTTCGTGATTTTCTTTTTTCCGGTTAACTGTTTAGGTGTCTTTTGTATATTTGGTTATCATATTTTTGTAATTTTCACTTTTATATAGGTAATCTAATTTATTTGAGTAGTTTTTATAATTTATTTTATAGATCTAATTTTGTGTTATTTTTGTATTTGTGAGAAAACAATGGCTTATGATAATAGAGCTATGAGTGAATATTCTATGTCTAGACTTCAAAATGTTCAATCTAGTATTGCGATGCCTCCCATAGAAGCAAATAATTTTGAGATTAAACCTAATCTTATTGGCATGGTGCAGGCAGATCAGTTCAGTGGCGAAGATAGCTTTGAAGATCTAAATAGCCACCTGAAGAATTTTTTAGAAATCTACGATACCATCAAACTAAATGGGGTGAGTCCAAACGCCATAAGGTTACGCTTATTTCCTTTATCTCTCAGGGGAAAGGCAAAGGTATGGCTTAACTCATTCCCTCCTAATCATTTCACAAATTAGGAAAATCTGTCTCAAGTATTTTTAAACAAATGCTTTTCACCGGGTAAAATTGATAATTTACGCAATGATATCACTAGTTTTAGACAATTTTACGGTAAATCTTTATATTCTGCTTGGAAACATTTTAAGGATTTGATTAGGAAGTATCCACATCATGGTATACCTAATTGGTTAGTCTTGCAAACATTTTATGGAGGTCTTTTACATTCTATACCATTGATACTACGGCTGGGGGTGTATTCATGAGCAAGTCATATAATGAAACATATGCACTATTAGATGATATGGCCTCTAATCAATATGATTGGTCTAATGAATGTGAAATTCCTAGACAAACGACTGTTATGCATGAGGTCGATAATTTTAACATGCTTAATGCAAAACTTGATTCATTGATTAATGCTGTGAAAACCAATCAGACCAATCCTATGCCTAATCAGGTTTATTTTTGTGAATCATGTGGAGATCCTACTCATGTGGTTTCTGAGTGTCCGCAGGTACAACAAGCAAGCTATTTTTCTAACTTTGGCAGGCCTCAGAATAACCTTTACTCTAACATATATAATCCTGGGTGGAGGAATTATCCTAATCTTTCATAGAGTCAAGGGGCACCCCGACCAAACAACCAATCAGGCTTTATCTCTAGGAATCCACAACCACAACTAAAGGAGAGCAAAGCATAATGGGAGTTAGTAATCGAACGATTGGCAACAACAACAAATGAAAGGCTTGAAAGGCTCGAAAGTAAGATTGATCAATTATCTAACACCTTTTATTCTTGTGTGCTAGACAGATTACCAAGTGACACTAAAAGGAACCCAAGAGAGCAGGTTAACGTAATCACATTGAAGAGTGATAAAGAATTGTAGGAGGTATCATATCCGTCCAAGGAGAAAGAAAACAAACAAGAGATCAGAAAAGAGATTGATCAACCTGTAATAAAGAAGTCCAAGGAATCAGAGACAAAATAAGGAAGTATTTTACCTTTTCTTGCCACTGCACGAGCATTGATTGATGTTCTTTCTAGGAAACTAACTTTGAAAACGGATAATGAAAAAATTGAGTTTAATATTTCCCATCACAGAAAAAATTTTGGTAGATAAGAGGTTTCTATGATTGATCACACTAAAAAAATTGCTAAACATGATATTAATATCTTTTATTCAAGTGATCCTATTGAAAATTACATTGTCAGTTCATTACAAGTCAAACATGATTTTTTAGACAATGAATATATTGTTGCATGTGCTGCTTTGGGTGTGAATTTAGATGAATTTAATTCAAAAAGTGGGTCTCATACAGGTAAGAAAAAGAAGTTTCAATTCAATAAGTTGAAGGAAGAACAAGAGATATATGAGAATATGCAAATTGATAAGAAAAGGACAAAAGCATGGCAAGATGTCATGAATGGTCACAATGTGAAAATCCATGATCTGGGTTGAAACAATGGGATTATGTCTGGCCAAAGACAATAAAGAAAGACGCTTATTGGGAGGCAACCTAATATTTTTTATGATTTTCTTTATTATTTCTTGATTTAATTTAGATTTGAATTTTGATGACATTCTGTGGATGAATAAGAAACCCTTCGCACGAGAAGAAAGAAGTCAAAAAGAAGGTTACATTTTAGGGGAGTCCTCTATTCTCTTTGCTTTTATTTTATTTATTTTTTCACATTGAGGACAATGTTTAACTTAAGTGTGGGGGAATATGCATACATAGACTGTTAATTTTTTTTATATAGGAATTTGAGTGCTAAATTTCTGCTTCGTTCTAAAAAAATTTTGCTGAATTCTTTCATGCCAACAAAAATTTTTCTTAAGTTTTCTAGTCCTTGCATGCTATTTGTGTTGAATTGGGTTACATAAAAGATGATTGGTATTAGTAGCGATTTGGTATATGATTAGCTATTCATTTTCTTATAGTTGATTTGAAAGACAGACAATACAAAATTTGACACAAACTTACCTTAATGAGGATCTGAGCCTTAAAGAGCAATTTTTTGCTCACATTATTTTTCTTGTTGAGCGTATATCACACATGAATTGATCATTCTAGAACTTACTCTGTTATACATTTTGAGACCACATTCCTGATTTTCATACACCAAAATGATTAAGGCACCTAAGTTTACACAAATTAGCTTTCAAAAAATACCATCCTTATCATATTATCCCTTAGTTAACCTATTTGAGACTAAACTTTTTTCTTTCTTTAGTGACCTACATAATCTACCCCATGACCCTCATTCTTTCTAACCCCAGAGTTTGAACCCCAATTCACTAAGATACTTATAGTTGATAGCATGACATTTTAGTTTTTTTTGGCATTATGATTCTTTTTTTATGTTATCAAGTCATTGTACTAAAAAAAAACCTGCCAAAAAAAAAGAAAAAAAATTTTGCTGGTTGAAAAAAAAAGAAAGAATGGAAAAAGAAAAAAAAAGAAAAAAAGGAGAAAAAGAAAAAAAATCGAGAAAAAAATGGACATTTTTCTTTCTTGATGTGGTTCACTCTTATAGTGAAATTTTATTGTATTGTTCTTTGTTTTGAATAAGTGATATTTCACATTATATATTCATAGTTAGAGTCAGTATTCTCTTGTCTTGATGTAAAGGATGTTATGTTCTGATACTTAAGTATTTTTAGTGAATCATTTTAACCCTATATTTTATCCATTATCTTACCCTTTACCCTAGCTCCGTTATAATCAAATAAAAGACTTTTTGATTAGTGTTTGGATTTCATATTTAAGTGGTGGAGATTTGATATATGAGCAAACTTATTGTAATGTCATCTCATGGTGTTGATTTGAGTGATATACATACCCTTACATACATTGAGTGTTTTGAATAGTTGAATAGTATCTCTCTTCATTCTACTGAGCGAACCGACTGTGAGGGTGCTTGAATCTTGCATTATTCTTGATTTTGAGGACACTATAGGAGGTGCAATGACTTTTCTAGTATTAAATGCTACGAAATATTGATTGTCTTGATTGTAATTTTGGTTTGAGCATGTCGTACACATGGTTAGAGACTTAACAAAAATTAAATTGGATTTGGAAGAAAATTATTTTTGCTCGAGGACAAACAAATATTCAAGTGTGGGGGTATTTGATAGTAATATTTTTATACACTTGAATTATATCTTTTTTAACATTTATTTATGTGTTTTAAAATTGATTTGAATCATATTTTATGATTTTATATTGATTTATTTTCGTAGTCATTGATTTAGGAAAAATGGAGCAAACTTGTTATTTTCGGACTGACCAGACAACATTAAGTATTTTAGTTATAACTTTTTATCCTGATGTCCGATTATGGTGATTTTTATGACCTTGGAAAGAAGACCTCAAGCCCTACAACTCTTATGAAGGCCTCAAAGGTTGGGTCAGACCAGCATATGCCTAAAAATTTAATCAAATCCACTGTAGTGCTGGAAAACAGAAACTGGGAATCAAAATGGAAACTCGGTGCTAAAATTTTAGATTTGCATTGCTGATAATTTCAGAAATTATCCAAATTAAAGAAAAGAGAATTTTCAAGTATTTAGAAAGTTAAAGATCATCAGCAACTAGCAAAAAAGGTTCCCAAATCAAATTCAAAGTCCAAACTTCCAAAATAGTCCAAGTTACTACATTTTTCTTAGGGTTTTCACTTTTATATATATGTGGCAATAGGGTAGCTCCTGATGCACGAGTTTCTATTTTATTTTTCTCATTCTTCCATCACTTTACAAACCCTTGTAGCCTCCTCCATCTTAAAAGACTTCGACCTCCATGTTCGTGCAAACAAGAGTTGTAATGTTCTCTTTTACTTTCTTATTTTTCTTTTCAATGTCTAGTTAATTTTATTTTTTCTAGAACTCGATGGATTTTATTTTTTGATTAATACATAGCTTGATTTGATTCTTTCCCTTAAGTTTTATTGGCATGATTATTATTTTGATGAAATTTTATTTTTGTTCTTAATGCTTCAAACATTTTTGGGCCCAACTTTTTGATGATTTGAGATTGAGTGCATGAATGACCAATATAATTGCACAAAATTAGTCCAAATAATAAAATCCATATGAAATTATGAGCATGATCATTGGATTAATTTAATGTGTGGGGATTAAGGGAAACCTTAATTTATAGATTTTTACAAAACTTAATGTGGTTTGATTTAATCAAAATTGCATGACCATTGGGTTTCGGTTAAACAAATTACGAATTTATTGCATGAGCATTAGGTGAATCTAATATAGAAAAATTTGTCATCATCAATAATAAATTATTAGCCAATGAACTTAGAGATTGAAGAGATTTGACCGTGTAAAAAGATAAAAATAAATGAAATCGATGTTCTAGAATTTTTATCATATTAGAGTTTCATATTTTAGATTTTGTTTTTAGTAGTTTTTAAAATTTTCACAACTTGATTCGATTTGTTCAATTTAGATTAGGATTATTCATACTTGGTAGTATAAATTATCCTCGTGGGATCGACACTTGTTTTATACTATACACAACACTCGACTAGGGTATACTTGCCCGAAATCGTAATATTGTGATATACCTAAATCGCATAACAGTCATATGACCAATGAAGGGCCTTTAGAGCTCTGCCCGTTGAGGGGCCGATCATTGAATACCCGATTGGGGCGATTACCTTTACTTGACGAATCACGTTTGGTTAGCGGGGTGACTGAGACTCTATCGTTCGGTAGATCTGGGCGACTGAGCTCATTTGGTAGATAATCGTATTTGAACCTCAGTCTGTAGTAGTCCTTTGTGGGTTTTTCGTGTGCGCATTTCAAGGACTGACCCTTCTAGGTAGGCCAAGGACTATGTCCCATCAAATGTAAAATCATAAAATAAAACCTAAAAATAGTTTTAAAAGTCATAAATAAAGTCTGAAATAAAATAAAATAAAATAAATTCAAGTGTATAAAAATATCGCTATCAAATACCCCCACACTTGAATATTTGCTTGTCCTCAAGTAAGAATAAATTTTCTCCAAAACTAATTCAACATTTCAAGTCCCTAACCATATATATGACAAATTTAAAATGGAATTATAATCAAAACAATCAACATTTCACAGTATCCAGCACTAGAGAAACTATTGTATCTCATATAGTCTCATTGAAATAAAGAAAAATACAAAATTCAACCGCACTCACAATTGGTTCACTCAATAGAATGAAGGAAGATACTAATCAACTATTCAAAGCACTCATTTTATATAAAGATACGTGTATCGCTCAAATCAACACAATGAGATGACATTATCATAAGTTTGCTCATATATCAAATCTCCACCACTTATAAATGAAATCCATACAACAAATAAAAGACTTTTATATAGATTGTAATGGAGGTAAGGTAAGGGATAGGATAATGGGTAAGATGTAGGATTAAAATGATTCACTAAGTATACCTAAGTATCAAGATATGACATTATAATATCAAAACAAAGAAAATACTAACTCTAAACAATGTGATAAATCACTTATTTAAAGCAAAGAACAAGATAAAAAAACTTCACTATAAGAGTGAACAATAACAAGACTGAAAAATGTTTCTTCTTTTTTTTTTTTCTTTTTTTTTTCTTTTTTTTTTCTTTTTCGATTTTTTCTTTTTTTTTTTCAACCAGCACTCTCTTCTTTTATTTATCATTTTTTAATCATTTTTTTGCTATTTTTTTTTCAACTCAATTAACATGACAATGACTAAAAACATATATAAAACTCGAATAAAACAATAATACCTAAACACATAATGCCATGCTATCAATTATAAGTATATTAGTAAATTCGGGTTCAAAATTTGGGGCTAGAAAGAAAAGGTCATGGGGTAAATGGTGTGGGTAATATACAAAAAAAAGCTTTAAGCTCAAAGGGGGTAACTAAGAGGTAAAATGATTGGGTTGGTATTTTTCAAAGCACTCATTTCAACTATATGTAAGTTTGACCTTTGAAATCTCTTTAAATTTCCTCTTGTTAGTGATCTCTTCCTTGAGAAATTTCCCGTATCTTGGTACTTGTTTAATGACAACTAAAAGAGGAATATTAATGTGCAATTTTTTTAGAATTTTTAAAAATTTTTCAAATTGTACTTTTGCATGTAATGTATGTTCAAGAAAAGGAACAAGGGTTTTAGAATCACTAAAACATAAAACACTTCCCTATTTAGAATCTGGTGTCTCAGCCTCCTCATTCGTACGCTTTTGGATCTCTTCCTTTGTTTCTTGTTTATGCTCTTCATCCTTGGATAGATCTGGTACCTCTTGTAATTCTTTCTCTCTCATCAATGAGATTGCATTAACCTGCTTTCTAGGGTTCTTCTCAATATCACTTGACAATCTATCTGGCATACAAGAATGAAAGGTATTAGTTAATTGATCAATTTAATTTCAAGCCTCTCAAACCTTTCATTTGTTGTAGTTGTCAAACGTTCAATTGTCAACTCTCATGATGCCTTACTCTCTCTTGGTTGTGGATTCCTTGAATGAAAATCTAGTGGATTCACTCTCTATCGTTCTCCTTAACTGTATGAAAAATTGATATGGTTTCTCCATCCATGGTTATATGTGTTAGAGTAAGGGTTATCCTGAGGTTTGCCAAAGTTAGAAATGTAGTTTGCTTGTTATACCTGTGGGCACATAGAAGACATGTGAGTAGAATCACCACATGAATTACAATACAAAACATGGTTAGACGCAACATTAAGTTGATTAGTTTTCATACAATTACTCAGAGAGTCAATTTTTGCATTAAGCATGTTAAAACTATCAAAATCATGCACACCAACATTTTGCCTAGGAATTTCATGCTCATTATACCAATCATATTGGTTAAAAGCCATATTATCCAATAATGACTATGCCTCATTATATGACTTGCTCATAAATGCACCTCTAGCCGTAACATCAATTATAATTTTGACAGAATTTAAAAGGCCACCATAAAAAATTTACAAAATCAACCGATCAGGAATACTATCATATGGGCATCTCCTAATCAAATCCTTAAACCGTTCCCAAGCATTATATAAAGATTCACTCTCAAACTGTCTAAAGTTAGTAATGTCATTACGTAGTTTGGTTGTTTTACCAGATAAAAAGTACTTAGCTAAATATACCTAAGAAAGAATCTCCCAACTCGTAAAATGATTAGTAGGGAAGAAGTTTAGCCATACTTTTGTCTTTCCCTTAAGAGAGAAAGGGAATAACCTTAATTTGATGGTATCTGCGTTGATCCCATTTAGCTTGATTATGTCACTGATCTCTAGAAAATTTTTCACATGACTAATTGGATTTTCAAAGGTCTCTCCACCAAATTAGTTTGCCTGTACTAAACCAATAAGACTAGACTTTAGTTCAAAATTATTTGTTTCTATTGTAGGTCGTGCAATATTAGACTGAATATCTTGAAGTCTAGACATCAAATACTCCCTCATTGCTCTATTTTCATGAGACATTGCTTCTATCTTGATCTCCCTAGCTTATATACAAATGGATCTCAAAGTTTGCTCTATCTCAGGAACTTGCTAGGTCAAGACTTTTCAATCGTAGCATGCACTGTATCGAAACCAAAAAGTGCCAAAAATTTGATTTTCAAAATACTCTGCAAGAATCACTCAAGAAAATCTATATTACCTAGATAAATGTAGAAAGCACAAAAACACAGAAAAATAATGCAAAAAGATACATAAGAAGACAATTGAAAAATTCAAAAAATCATGAAAAAAATAAAAGAAAAATAGAAAATCCTATAGAAATGATGAAATTTGATAAAAATAGGGCCGTGCCCATAGCAAAAGCTATGGGTTTTGTTCAGCAGGCCGAAATCCTTTAATAAAAGTGGTCATTTGCCCTAATTCCTTAATCCATTTTCAAATAGGCGAAAAAACCCTAAATGACCTAATTCTACATAGAAGAAGCAAGAAATATATGAAAAACCTTAAAATCTATATACCTTATTTACCAAGAACAATAAAGAGACAAGAAAAAAAATAATATCCAATTTCAAATAAGATAATTTTATTGATATAAATGAATATCCCCGATAACAGTGCCAAAAAGTTGTTACGCAATTTAGGTATATCATGATTTCAGACAAGTATACCATAGTTGAGTGCTTTGTATAGTGCAGAACAAGTATTGATCCCATTAAGATATTATGTATTACCAAATATAAAATACTCTATATAAATTGGACATAACGAATTAAGATAACAAAAATATTAAAACTATGAAAATATTATAAATAGAAATATTGATAGACAAAAACCCTAGTTTTATAAAACCCTAGAATATCGATTTCATCTGTCTCCAATTTTTTCACAAGGTTGAATTCTTTCAAATCCCTTAAAATTTATTGACTAAAAATTCATTATTGATGATGACAGATTTTCCTCAATTAGATTCATCCAATGGTCTTACAATGAAACTCTAATTCAACTAACCAAAACCCAATGGTCATGCAATTTTGATTAGGCCAAACTACATTAAAATCTATAGAATATCTGTAATCTAAGGTTTCCTCTAAGATCCCCACACACAGAGTTAATCATCCATCGATCTTATAATCCTATATGGATTTTATTTTATTAGTCAGATTTCATACAATCTTCTCTGATATCATGCATATAATCGCAAATCATCAATTCATAGGTACTTATACGAATGAAGCATTAAGTTCAATAATAAAATATCATCAAAGAAAAAACATGCCAATAAAGATTTAAGGGAAAAAAATAAATCAAACCATGCTATTAACCAAAAAACAAAATCCATCAAGTCCTAAGAACAAGAAATCTAAGTAGACATGATAAAGAAAAGTAAGAAAAGTAAAGAAAATATCCCCTTTGCACCCGAAGGAATCCTCCTCCAAAGGAGGTGGCTTCTAGGGTTTTTCCTCTCCCCCTTTAGTGTAAAGGATGTCTCCTCCTTATAATCTAAGTTCTAAGAGTTCTAAATAACTAAAAATTCATGGGTCTTCATAACAGCTTGATATTTCAGTTGGACTTGGGCTTTTGGAACTCATATGCTTTGATTTCTAGCACTGTAGCAATTTTGACTCAAATTTTAGACATCTTCTGGTCTGACCTAGACTCTGAAGTCTTCATAAGATTTGTAGACCTTGAAGTTTTCTTTCCAAGCCAATAAAGATCAGGTCAATCGGATATTAGAGTAGAAAGTTATGCACAAAATACTAACAGCTATTTGTGCAGTCCAATATTTTTAAACAAACCCAATAATCCTAAAATAAAACCCATGAAAATAATCAATATAAAATCATGAAATAAAACCTAAAAATAGTTCTCATAGATAAATTCTGAGATAAAATAAAATAAAATAAATTCAAGTGTATAAAAATATCGCTATCACACATCTATGTTTATTGTCTTAAAAGGCCATGTGTATTAACTGAATGAAAGGTTTGAAGACAAGTTTTGTACTTGAATTCTAACACAGAAGCCTTTACACACTGGACTATGGTAAGTAGAGCAACAAATCAAATGTTGGTTAGACGAAGAACATGTGCACTCATTGCAAAAGGATCAGCAACACAAACATTCCGGCTGGGTGCGGGCATGCGCGGTTCCACTGCACGAGCCACGCGGTTCAATCGCGCATGCCACCACGTAGCCCTCGTGATTCCATTGCGCAAGCCACGCAGTTTAACCGTGTGTGCAGCATGGTTCCATCGCTCGAGCCACGTGGTCTGCGCGGTTGTATCTCTTGAGCCACATGGTTTAATCATGTGGGCAGCGCGGTTCCATCACTCGAGCCACACGATTCAACCGCGTGGGCCACGCGGTTCAACCGCGTGGGCCATGCGGTTCCATCGTCGAGCCATGCGGTTCAACTGCGAGGGCAGCGTCGTTCCACAGCACGGGCCGCATGGGCCACGCGGTTTAACCATGCATGCCATGCGTAGCCCTTGCGGTTCCACTGCGTAGCCCTCATAGTTCAATCGTGTGGGGTGAACAAGCACGATTTCAACAAACTGCTCTCAATTTTAGGCTTCAAGCAACAACACAACATATAAATCTTTGGAAAGGGATACTAGCTGAATGTGCTGCTCTCCAAATTCAGCCATCAATTTCATTATCCCTAATCCTACCTCCTAATTTGATCAACAAAGCCTAAAGTTATTAATCATGATCGAGAAGAAATTGGTTTGTATGACATACAAATCATTGGAAATTGCTATGAAATGTGTGCATAGTATTTCTAAAGTTATTAATCATGATCGGGAAGAAATTGGTTTTCAAATAGTATTATAAAACAAATAGAAATACTATACACACATTTAAAAGTAACGCTCTTATCAATACAAATTAGTAAAGAATAGCCAAATAGATAATATAGAATGAAACTACTCATATTAATCTACAAAGACAAAAATTATCCAGAATAAGGGATACTCCCAAATGGTATAATGAGGTCGCATTGTGAAAAGAAATTTGAATTTAGTTCGTAAACAACTTATGGGTTCAAGTATAAAACAGAAAATTGACCTATTAAAAATGTACCTTTATAAATGCTTCATTTGGGAATTAGTGTGCTCAAGAATGAACATTCAGGAAGCAAACAACTTGTAGCTCAGATTGAAAATTGACTAAATGCATTTGTGATGTAACTCAATCTTCTTTTGATAATGAAATAACCTCCATTGTATATGGACAGAGCACTACCTAAGGTAAGTTAACCAAATAAATATGAGAAATAACCAACCTAAGTTGCCCTTAGAAATTGTGTAATCTTTTATAATTAGCTCAGGCAACAGTACACCATATAATTCACAAAATGTAACAGCCAGGAAGCTCAAGACCTTAGTGATTTTCTGACTAAAGGAAAAACTGTTCAAACTAGACATCTCTTGCCATATATTGTTCTTTGTTTGATTAACTAGTTTGTCATATCTCAAAATTTTGCCCCCTTTTAGTTATTTATTTACATAAGTTTGATCAACAAAGCCTAAAGCACGATTCCAGCAAGCTGTTCTCAATTTTAACCTTCAAACAACAACACAACATACATATTTTTGGAAAGAGATTGATCATTCTCGATTTGTATGATAGAGATTTGTATGAGCATTACTAAAGTTATTCATCATTCTCGATTGATCATCCAAAAACTGACTGTTATAACAATTGAACTATATATAAATCATTTGTCTCCTATTCTTTGAAATAGTTGAATACCATATGTAAACAAGTGTGCCACAAAAACAACTTGATCAGATAGATAGAGTACCGGGAGAAGAGAAATTAGAGGATTTTCTAACATGAATGTCACTCAAACTGCTCTCTAAAGGAGGAAACGATGTCAAAATTGGTGTGGTCTACGATCAAAATTTTCAAACAACTATAAGTGATAAGACCCAGATCCCTAGTTTTTTTTTTTTAAGAGAAATTAGGGATTAAAGAGCTAACAATTTTGAGGGATTTGAGTTTCTCCAAGATGAGGTCTACGCCTTCCGATCAAGTCTTAACTCTCAACATACCACTGGAGATCAAGGCAGATACTCCAAACAATATATAAGCAAAAACAAAGCAGACAGTAAATAAGTACATATATCTTCATTTTGACAAATAGAATAAAAATTCAAGACGTGAAAGGAAATAAAAGTATCATAAATATCAGACTAAAAATTTTTCTTGTTAGCTAGTAACCTGATCTGCTCGGTATTCTCTAAGAACGAATCGATCAGACCAAGTAAAATTCATGACTACTTACGACATCAATCTCTCTCTCTCTCTCTCTCTCTCTCACAAAATGTTGAGATCGTGAGTAATGTTTGTGAATGGCAGCATGAATTTAGAGAGAAAAACCAAAAGAAATGATATGACCAAAGCATAAAGGGGGCCGACAGTTATTAGAAGATCTCAAATCAAAAGACAATTACATTTGGTCTCTCCACAAATCAGAGAGAGAGAGAAATTAGGGTTGTTGAGTTTGATTCAACCATTCTTTGCACAAACCCTAATATGAGAGAAAGAGATAGACAGAGACAGAGATAAACCTGAACGGAGGATCAATAATGACGAGGTTAGAAATTGTACTTCGAAAGGTGGAACTTGTATCCCTTTTGATAAAAGGCAGTGACGAAGCAACACCAGCGAGAAGGGAAGAGTGAGGGAAGGGAGAGAAAGTCACGATGGAAGGGAATTTGTGGAATTACTAATCTCTCTCTCTCATTTTTTTTTTAAAATCTAGACAATTATCGATGAAAAAAATCTATCATTAAATTCCGTCAGTAATCTCTCGCTAATTAATAACAACTCTTTCATTTGCAACCGATTATCAACGGAAATATTCCATCGCTATTCCATCCCAAAAAATGATTAATAATAATTTTATAGAAGGTATATTGTGACGAGTTAGCGACAAAAACAATCAGTTGCTAATTCTATCGTTAATCCATCACAAATCTGTCAGAAAATTATCCCGTTAAATAATAATTAGTTTTTGCATGTTTTACCAACAGAATTAGTGATGAAAATAATCCGTCGCTAATTTTGTCGCTATTCCATTGCAAATTTGTTGAAAAATTGTCCCACGCCGACGAAAATAGCGACGGATTTTTTTCGTCACTAATTCTATCGATAAATTCGTCGCTAATCTCTCGTTAATTTTAACTTCTTCAAATTTGTAACTTCATACTTTAATCCATCACAATTCCATCGTTATTAGCGATGGATAATTTTTCATCACTAATTTTCATCCCTGATACCTTATTTTCTTGTAATGTTAATGAGGCTATAAGGCCTCAATTTCCATCTCTATAGCAACAAAAAAATTAAAATAAAATCATGATGGTGGCAATCCATTGTTCCACCTCGCAGCCAGTGGTGGTGGCTTCGGCTGTGATACTCAAACGGATGCAATGCCTATTGACCCATAGCCTTTACCTTGATTACATGGAAATGAAAAAGGAAAAAACGAAAACGGGTACAAAATAATATGAGAAACGACATTTTGTAACAATACATAAATAGAAATTTGAGCACACAAATAAATATAAAAAATAAGAATTTTTATATAAATATTAATTATTTTGTATATAATAAAATAGTTATATTTTACGATAAAAATGTAAAATGATCAAATATATAATTATTAATTATAAGATAAATAACATAAAAAATAAAAATTATAAATAAATAAATAATTTATTAAATATGAAAAATATGTAAATACAGAAAAAAATAAAGATTTTTGTGTAAATATTAATTAATTTATTAAAGCGTTTCGAAATAAAAAACGTTTCAAAAACGAGAAAATATTAGTATTAGAAATTATCGTGTATCATAGGCCATCGCCTACCCCACTGTAGAGTGGCTTTCTATCCTTCCTTAGTGGCGAGCTTGGCTGGAGAGAGAAAGTGATATAGAAAGAGAAAGACTTAGACTGAGAGATTAAGAAAGGGAGAGTACATGTTGGAGAGAAAGATAGATATTGCTTGCTTGTGGAAGGAAAAAAGGAGAGAGATAGAGAGAGAAGGAACAGGGTGAGAGATACGAAAAGAGAGGGGAGAACAGTTTTATTTATTTTTATTCTCAGTCTTAAATAATAAGTCAAATTTTTAACAATTTTTATTAGTTTAACAAACGGAACTAGTCAGAAATATTAACCTTCTATATTCCTATAGTTGAAAGTATATTTTTGTAGTTTTTAAAATTTATGAATTTTTTATATATTATCTATAATTTAGAGAGTATTTTTATATTGTTATCTTTTAAAAAATAATAAGAAGAAAAAACAGTTTTTGGATCACTAGAGGCACCAACAATTGAGAAAACACCTATGGCCCTTTTGGCCACATTAAATATAGGCTAAAAAAGCAAGAGGACCACGCATAAACATGATTGAAAGATATCCTTGTAAGAACATCCAGAGTCGTAAACAGCTCTTGATTGCGTGTTTTTTTTCCACATTCAGCGTTTGAACTTTCGTGGAGCCCATGTATTTTTATGATTTTCACGAATGTTATTTATAGATGACTGTTATTGCTCGAATGTTATTTGTAGACAATATTTTACATATTGGATATGATGTAGAGGTATTATCTTGTATTTTAGTTTGGCTATGTAGTTACTTTGGTATAAAAGGATTAGGTATTGAAAGTTATTTCTTATGGATCAACTTTCTACATGATCACCGAATCAAGATATTGATATTGTCCTAAATTTCATATATTCATTAGATTCATATCAAATTTAACATACAAGCCTATTAGAAAGTATCGTATCTTTCAGATATAGCATGTATTTTGTTGTAAAATTTTAATCTTGATATTAGACTCCTCGTATGTTTCTAGACATGCAATCTAGAACCAATGTTACGTAAGAGAATTATATCAAGATAAAATTTGAAGAAAAAGAAGAAGAAAATGAAAAGAACTTTCTTTGTATTGATTGAAGAAAATTACAAGAGAGAAGAAAGAGAGCTAATGCAAGAGAGAAGATTGTCACTCATTGCTTAATTACAAAATGTGAAGAATAGCCCTATTTATACAAGAGTCTAGCTAGTAGAGAAAATGAAAGAAATTTGAATAAAATTAGTAAAAAAGGAAAATAGTAAAAAATAAAGTTAATTTTCTAAATATATAATGATTGAATAAATCAATCATTATTTAAATCAATTAAATATAGAATGATTGATTAAATCAATATTAATAATTGATTAAATCAACCAAATATATATAATTGACCAAATCAATTGAAATGGTTAAATCAATCATAGTAATTGAGTAAATCAATTATTATAATTGAATGGTTGATGGTTGATTAGATCAATAATGATGGTTGACTAGATCAATCAATGAGTCTCATTTTGGTCTATTTTAACACTCCCCCTCAAATTTGGCGAGTAGATATCTATGGAGCCTAACTTGTTGAGAATGTTTTGCATGTGACTTGTCGCAGTTCCCTTAATAAAAATATCAGCAAGCTGTTCACTACTCTTCACGTGAGGAGTGACTATGGTCTTGTCTTCAACCTTTTGGCGTACAAAGTGACAATCAACTTCAATATGTTTTGTTCTCTCATGAAAGACAGGATTAGAAGCAATGTGAATGGCAGACTGATTGTCGCAGAAAAGTTTGATTGGAGAAGTGACTTGAAATCCTAATTCTTCAACTAGAGCCTTTAACCAAACGATTTCACTGGTTGCTACTGCCATGGCTCTGTACTCAGCTTCCGCACTAGATCTTGAACTACGGATTGTTTCTTGCTCTTCCAAGACACGAGATTCCCACCAACAAACATGCAATAGCCTGTGGTGGATCTTCTGTCCGTTGAATCTCCGACCCAATCCGCATCACAATAGCCCACTATTTCTAAACTTTGATTATTCTTCATGCAGATTCCTCTCCCAGGAGACCCTTTAAGATACCTAAGAATTCTTTCAGCTGCTTTCCAATGGCACACCTTAGGAGCATGCATATGCTGACTGATTTGACTCACGGCATATGCAATGTCGGGTCTGGTGATAGTTATGTAAATGAGCCTTCCTACAAGTCTCTGGTACTTTTGTATATCTGTGAATAGTTGATCAGTATCATTCCTTTCATTAGATGTTGAGATAGGGCTAATGACTGGTTTTGCTCCCAATTTACCCTTTTCCTACAACAAATCAAGAGTGTACTTTCTTTGGGATAAGACAAGCCCCTTGTGAGAGTAGGCAAGTTCTATTCCTAGAAAATATTTAAGTATCCCTAAATCTTTAACATCAAAACTAGATTTAAGAAAATTTCTAACTTGATCAATATGACTTATATCACTCCCAGTAATAATAATATCATCAATGTATATGAGCACAATAGTGATTCTTTCATTATCAAGTTTAGTAAATAGAGAGGAATCACTATTGCATTTTTTAAAATTGTTACTGAGAAGTGCAGAGCTTAGTTTTGCATACCAGGCCCGAGGAGATTGTTTGAGACCGTAGATGGCTTTTTTCAATCTGCACACTTGTCCTTCGTGACCTTGGTTGAGCCCTTGAGGTAGATGCATGTAAACCTCCTCTTCCAGCTCTCCTTGCAAGAAAGCATTCTTTATGTCCATCTGGTACATTGGCCAGTTCTTATTGGTTGCAAGAGACAAGAGGACCCTTATAGTGTTCATCTTCGCTACGGGTGCAAAAGTCTCTATATAGTCCACTCCATAGGTCTGGGTAAACCCCTTGGCTACAAGTTTAGCCTTGTAGCGATCAATTGAACCGTCGCTTTTATGCTTGATCTTGTAGATCCATTTGCATCCAACTGCTTTCTTTTCTCTTGGGATAGTTATTATTTCTCAAGTCTTATTCTTTGTGAGAGCATCTAACTCCTTTTTCATTGCTTTCCTCCATTCTGGGTGATTATTAGCCTCATTGAAACTTCTAGGCTCCTGTAGTTGATCAATGCCACTCAAAAATACTTGGTGACTTGAGGAAACGTTAGTTGTAGTATAATAGTTAGCAATGGGATAAGATGTGACCTTAGAGACATAGTGATCCCATCTTGATGGAGGGAATCTCAGCCTTGTTGACCTTCTAAGTAGCGGTTGAGATGATGACGGATCATTAGATTCTGCATTTGCTTCTAAGGGAAGTAAGTCTTCTTGGATTTGGTCTCCCCCTTGCTCCTTACTTCCTTCAGTTTTGGGGAAACTTCTATCTTTGCTTTGCTCAGAATTTTCTTATAATTCTCTCTCTTGCTCTTGCTCTGAGTTGTCCTCTTCGTTAGATTGGCGAGAAGGGTTGCTAAGTTCTTTAGGAGTTAACAAGAAAACATACATATCTTCCTTTTCTGGTGTTCTCTCTTCACTTGTATTTGTAAAATAAAACTCATTTTCTACAAATATCATATCTTTTGATGTGTATATTTTGTTAGTCATAGGATCACAACATATATAACCCTTTTGAAATAACTCATATCCTATGAAGACACACCGCTTCCCTTTTTTATCTAATTTATTTCTAAATTGTTCTGGTATATGTACATAGCATATGCATCCAAACACTTTTAAGTAAATAATATTTGGCTTGGTTTTAGTGAGAACTTCTAAGGGAGATTTATCTTGAAGTATCTTAGTGGGTAAGCGGTTAATTAGATGAGCTACGGTACTAACAGCATCACTTCAAAATATTTTAGGCATGTTAGCATAGAACATGATTGTTCTTGCTATTTCAAGTAAGTGTCAATTTTTTCTTTCGGCTACTCCATTTTGTTGGAGGGTATATGGGCATGAAGTTTGATGAATTATTTCATTTTCTTCTAGAAAATTTGTGAATGTATGATTAATGTATTCCCCTCCATTATCTGTCCTAAGCATTTTTATGTTTGCGTTGTATTGCCTAGTGACAAAATTGTAAAAGTTTTTAAATGCTTCGAATGCTTGTGCTTTTGAAGTGAGCATATTTACCCATGTGTATCTAGTCTTGTAATCAATAAAGGATATAAAGTATTTAAAACCTCGTCTAGATATTACAGTAGATGTCCAAATATCAGAATGTACAAGATTAAAACCATTTTCATAAATTGTTTCTGAAATCTGATAATGCATTCGAGTTTGTTTTTCAAAAATACAAGTTTCGCAATATCTATCTTCACAATTTTTTGTTGGTAACGGATATTTCAAAACTTGCTTACTAGGGTGACCTAATCTAACATGCCATAAAATATAACTTTCTCATTGATGTGCCGTATATGCATGATTATCTTGATTCAAAAAATATAGATTGTTTTTTCTGAATCCCCTACCAATCACTTGGTTTGTTTTGAGATCCTGAAAAACAACAGTATCAGGATCAAATGTAACTTTACAATTTTGGTCCCTAGTATTTTGGCTAATAGACATAAGATTAGAGGAGAATTCGGGAATATATAAAGCATTAGCCTTTTTTCCGAAAAAATTAATTTTCTCAAATTTTCTTATATTTAAATTATGCCCATTAGCAACCTTGACTATCTTATAGTTTGGTAGAGATTTTAGTTTCTTAAATTTATCCTTATCCCTAACCATATGATGGTCGCAACCCGAATCTACCATCCAGTCTTGAAAATTCGAAGTTGAGTTTAAGTAAGTACTTGGATTAGTTGTTCCTTGCTTGAGCAGTATCTTTGATATGATACTTTCGATAGTTGACTCAAGTGATGCATTCTGGGCCGCATTTGAAGATATTTGGTCCTTTCTCTTCATGTGTTCAGGCCTTAGGTGAGGATGAAGAAACCAACATCTTTCTTGTGAATGATTTGGCTTTTTGCAATGAGCACATATCTTTTTGGCCATGTGGTGCACCTTATTGGCCACTTGCCCTTCTGTGGTTGAGTTGAAACCATACCCTTCTACTTTGGATTGAGGAGTATCCTCAAATTTCATACTTTTTTCTGCTCATTGGATCATGGCTCTTACTTCTTGATAGGAAGGAAAATCCTTCATTCGAAAGATTTTTTAACGAACATGTGCGAACTGTTCTCCAAGAGAAATGAGGAGCCCAAAGGACTTGTCCTCATCCTCTCTTTTTTGTAAAATTTTGAGATCGGTTGTGATTGGTCTCAAAGTTTTGATCTCGTTCCAAAGATCTTCATATTCGCCGAATAGTTGGGAGAGAGTTTTTCATCTTTTTTGATATTGGCAATTTGCCTCTTTATCTCAAAAACTCTTCCTAAATTTGACTCTTACCCATAAAGATTATGCATTTGATCCCATAGGGCTTTTGAATTTGGAGAGCAAGTGACCATAGTTCTATGAGTTTGATCCATAGAACTTGTGAGTAGGATGAAAACTTGGTCATCCCTCATTTTTCATTCTTCAAATATTGAGTTCGACTCTTCAAGAGAATCCTTTGTAATGTGACTCAAGAGATTTCTTGAGTTTAAGGATCTCTTAATATGAGCAGCCCATTGGAAATAATTTGAAGATGTAAGAAGAATGGAAAAAAAGGGTTATGAATGAAAATAATTGATTTGGGAAAAAGGATCACCTAACCTTGAAGAGGAAGGAATCGAAGTTTACTTTGATACCATGTTGTAAAATTTTAATCTTGATATTAGACTCCTCGTATGTTTATAGACATGTAATCTAGAACCAATGTTACGTAAGAGAATTATATCAAGATAAAATTTGAAGAAAAAGAAGAAGAAAATGAAAAGAACTTTCTTTGTATTAATTGAAGAAAATTACAAGAGAGAAGAAAGAGAGCTAATGCAAGAGAGAAGATTGTCTCTCATTGCTTAATTACAAAATGTGGAGAATAACCCTATTTATACAAGAGTCTAGCTAGTAAAGAAAAGGAAAGAAATTTGAATAAAATTAGTAAAAAACGAAAATAGTAAAAAATAAAGTTAATTTTCTAAATATATAATGATTGAATAAATCAATCATTATTTAAATCAATTAAATATAGAATGATTGATTAAACTAATATTAATAATTGATTAAATCAACCAAATATATATAATTGACCAAATCAATTGAAATGGTTAAATCAATCATAGTAATTGAGTAAATCAATTATTATGATTGAATGGTTGATGGTTGATTAGATCAATCATGTTGATGGTTGATTAGATCAATCATGATGGTTGACTAGATCAATCAATGAGTCTCATTTTGGTCTATTTTAACATATTTGACTTAGAATCAAGGTTCCAAAACCCAGAAAAGATCGAACAGATGGAGCAGTTTCCCTATGCCTTCGCTAAGGACAACCTCTTATATGCTATATGGTGCACTAGATCACATAATTGTTTTGTCTTTAGCATGGATTAGTAAATATCAGTTAGAGCCAAAACCAGTTCATTGGGTAGCAATATAACATATATTCAAGTATCTTAGCAGAATGAGGGATTATATATTATGCTATAGAATCAGTGATCTAGTGCTACTGGGATATATGTATTTGTATTTCCAATCAGCGAGAAACACTAGGAAGACCACTTTTGGATAGGTGTTTACTCTATCAGTAAGGGTTGTTTTATAGAGAAAAGTAATCTTGGATTGCTGACTCTGCTAAAAAAAAAAATTCAAATTGGCAATATCGGAAGCATATATAGAACCTGAACGACTCTAGGAGCTCAGTTTGAACTTGTACCAATTGTGCAGAAATCGATTGTGATTGCTTAATTTAAAGAACCCACATCGGTAGTCTTTATCTGAGATGGTTCTCTAAATTCATAAGGGTCCATGATATTAGACTTATAGGACATAGTCTTTTGTGACTTGTGTATGCAATCAAGCTAAGAATGCATACAAAAAATATAAGTCATGGTTACATCAATATAAGTCCAATCAGCCAATTGAAGACATATTGAACATGTGGATATCCTCTATTTTGGACAAAGACTCAAGATATTAAATAATTGTGCAAGTGATAGTACATTTATTTATATAATTTGTCTGACCTCAATTACATGTATTACAAAGAGGAGTAGTACATAAGAATACATACAGGTTAAGAGCAAAATATTACATTTTTATTTATTGATTTCTATAAATAATACAATATTTATTTTAGAGTATAATTTTAATTATTTGTTGAAATTAGTTAAAGTTGAAATAATCTTAAAACAGCTACTAAATTAACAGATTATATTATAAATATCTTGAAATCAAAATAAATATGTCCCATGTTACTTCTCTACTTTAGAAACTCAATTGGTATTTATTACATATTCGTTGGAATTATCTTTGTGTTAAGTTAATTGGAAATGAGCAATATTGTAGATAGAAAATTTTAAAGCTAAGTTGTAATTTTTCAAAAAATTATAAGGTTAGTCTGTAATTTCATAAACTTGTTATCATGATTTGTAATTTTGAAAAAATGTCTATCATATTTTATATTCTCAAAATTATTTATGTTATTCTATAATTTTGAAAATTATTGGTGCTATTTTATAATTTTGAAATATATGAGAACTGGTTTTATAGTTTTGAAAAGTACAAGCTCTAGGGTTTTATTTTTATTTAAATTCTTTAATTAAAAAAAATCTTTGTTGGAATTAATTGACTTAACATGCAGCGGAAGCATTCATAAATAATTTTCGGGAAAAAATAAATATAGATTGGGTATAGGGTAAATACCTCGAATATGTAGAGCCCAAAAAAAAAAAATCAACCGTGCGTCCCTCGATCGGATCTCGCGGTCGGGATGGTGATCACGATGTTAATCGAACCACCACCGCAATGCCACGACGCCGCAACCCTCAGTCCGGCGATTCGTTGTGACGAGACAAATTCTCTGCTCGGAATTCTTCTTAACCCTATATATTCTCTCTCTAGAGAATATTTTTTTCTCTCAAAAAATTCATCCATGGCTGCACTCACAACAAGAACATCAATCGTGAACTCCCCAAAGAGAGAATGAGATATGCGTCTCCTTTTCACCCTCCAAAATTGATGCTACAGGAGGAGTGAATCAAGGTAAGTGGTTAAGATGTGGTTAGTGGGAGTTACCCCACTAACCATATTACAAATGTCTAAAATGCCCCTCGTGGGCATTTTAAACTAATATCTCCCACTTGCACGCGAGGGCATTTTAATATTCGTCACAAGATCACAACTCATGCGATCACATCACCCTACTGGACTTTCATACGAGTTGAGTCGTGCGACTGCGAGTACACCCAGCATAAAATTCTCGATGCACCTGTTAGGATGATCGAGAAGTCATCGTTAGTATCAAAAGAACTCGCTGCACCCCAGATCCAAGACTAATTACATCCATCGAGCTACTTTCCTCAACGAAAGTAATCCCCAATAAATGCTCGACTGTGTATCCACTATTATGCTTACATCCCAACATGGACAGGCATAATAGGCATACCAGTGAATACAACACAATGATGTAATGTCAATTGGTCTTCCTTTTCCCAAACTCGAATCTATTAGCCTCAATTCAGCTGCTTTCCTAGACCTGTCCCTCAGACCTCAATTTATCTTCCGGGCCATCGGTAAACAGACTAAAGTAGCAACACTGAACCAAGACTTCTAGAAACAGCCGAAAGTGATAAGGGTACATGAGATCCCACCCAATGGATCTCGGGTCTCACACAGTGGGAACGGGGATCAAAATCATATCAGTGTCTCAAATAATGCTCCCACTATCCCTGGTCGACATATCACACGCGGTATGAAACGCGTGCCACAGTGTTATTCCCCCATCTCTCAAAGGGCATATGTCAGATTTCTCTAACACTGTGCAGGTATGGGACTCAGACTACACATAAGACTTTACCCAGAGATCTCAGAGAGAGTATCTCAGAGACAATATCACTAGTCGCAGGTGATATCTGAGATCTCAAACCTGGCTACTTACTGCAACATGGATGTGGGTACGTCCATGCCGGTCATATCGCATATGACCTCATCCTGAACACATATCAGGGCGACTTATGTTCTAGTAGGGCTACTCTCAAGCCTCTTACACTAGAAACCGTCTCTCTCCGCTCACCCAGAGCTGGAGGTGGTCACTCGTGTGAGAGAGTCGACCACGCCTGCCTGACATATCATTTTTCACAACATATCACAAAATATATGACAATTAAAATAGTGCAATAAATAAGTGACCCAATCATGCACACATGTCATATATATAACACAATAAGCATCGAGACAAGGTGAGAAATATGAATGTACATGCAAACCCAATGATTCCAATATCTCATACAGGAATCTATCACAATGGGTTTATTGAAGGGATCAGCCAACATGCTGTATAGTAATGTACTTAATTTGTCACTTCACCCTTCTCGGTGATGTATCTCATAACGTAGTATTAGGTATCAATGTGTTTGGACTTATTGATACTTAGGGTCTGGTGTGGTCAAGGCGGCCTGATTTTCTCCAATAAATCATCACGGCCTCCCCCATACGACACAACCCCTAAGTGATCCGGAAATCTCCGGAGCCAAACACTCTCCTGAACTGCCGCTGAGCATCTCATAAGCTCAGTCTCTATCGTAGATAGAGATATACAGGTTTACTTCTTGCTACTCCAAGACAGTAAAACCTACTATCGATTTGCATACGTTCAGATCACCAACCCAGTTGGTATCTGAATACCCAATAAGATGCAAATCACCTCCTCCGTAACACTAGAGGAGGTCCGCAGTTCTCTCGAGATATCTCAGAATCCTTTCACCGCTCTCCAGTGATCCCCTCTAGGATTCAATCGATACCTAATTACCATAGTGACTGCAAATCAAGCGTCTGAACTTGTACGCGACATTGCGTACATCAGATCACTCAGTGCACCGGAACAAGGGATTCTACTCATTTTCCTTGTCCTTTTCTGAGTCTTAGGGCATATTTCAAGAATTAGGCTTTAACCTTTTAGCGATAAGAGTATCTTTAAGGTCGTAGTCGATCTTCTCAAAGTACTCGAGAACTCTCTTGATGTTTGACTCCTGTGGAAGGGTCAACACCTGTCTCGAGCGATCCCTCTGGATCTTAACTTCGAGGAAGAACTGAGTCTCACCCATGTTCTTCTCATCAAGACTCGACAATATCCACGTTATCGTGGTCATCAGATACTCTCTGTTATTCCCAGTCAACAGAATGTCATTCACATGAGGACATGATCACAAGAACGTAAAAAGTATACGCGATGATCCTCATCGATCATCACGAAACCATGAGATGTCACCTCCTCGTGAAATCTCAAGCGCCAGCTGGATTGATGATTAAGGTCGCATGCTACTTGAAGTCAATGGACCTTGTCATCCTGATCTACAAGTATAAAGCCAGATGGCTGTTCCTTGTAGATCTCCACATCCAAAACTCCCACTCAGGAGAACAGTCTTAACGTTCATCTGGTCTCACTCCAGATCCAAATCATGTCCACGACAATCGCTAAAAGTAAATGGATCGAGGTAACACGCCCTCAGTCTGAGTAACCCCTGGTTATCAGATAGGCCTTATACCTCTACACCGATCCGTCGGCCTTTTTCTTGATGTTGAGAACTCACATATTCTCAACGGCCCTACTTCCCTCAGGTAAATCAACTAGATCCCAGATCCTGTTGATTATCATCAACTCCTCTCACCCATGGCCTATAATCAATGGTCCTCCATAGAACCCTCAAGAAACTCTAGGACAGTTAAAGGTTTCTCGTAATCCTCAAGAGTCATACTGAGAGCCTCTCCCTCAATCGGGAAGCGACGGTTAGGTACGCATCCTCGACTACTCTTAAGAGGATGGGAAACCTTTTTACCTCTAGATGGATCGCTCCCACTAGAACCCAGATCCGTAATGGATTCTTGGATCCTGCCACTGGGATTAGCCAACCACTAGGCTCATCCATCTCATGAAAAGGTAAAGTCCCAATTGATTTCACCTCTCATAGGGAAATCACTTTCAAGAATCTCGGCATCATGAGACTCAATCTCAGTGAGAGTGCCATCTGTATGCTCATTAGAAATACATCTATTTTATCTCAAGCCTAACTCGCTGTGTAAATACGAGAAATAGTGAACATACGTTGCATAACCCCATAATCTCAAATGGCTAAGGTCAGGCTGCCTCCCTGTCCAAAGCTCATATGGAGTACTGACTACGGACTTCAATAAAATACGATTGAGAACATAGGCTGCAACCAATAACGCATCTCCCCAATAGGAAACGAGTAAATTGGTTTGCACCATCATCGGCCTCATCGTCTTAAACAAAGTCCTATTCCTCTCTCGCGGCTACTATACTCCACTGAGTAGCGAGGAATAGTCAGTTTCTCGTAATGCCCTTCTTGAAATAGAGCTCTTTAGACAAATACTCGCGTACTCAATCGGTTTTGAGAGTCTCTACTCTCAAGTAACTGATTATCAAGCTCACTAGTAAACCTCCTGAAGCATCTCAATGCCTCAGACTTGCGCGAGATTAGATAAACGTAGCCGAAACACGTGTAATTGTCTATGAACGTAATAGAGTACCCAACACCATTTCAGGTTCTCACGTTCATAAGGCCACAGATGTTGGAGTGAACCGACTGCAATGGAGTCCCAGCCCTCATTACATTGTCGAATGGTTTTCTTGTAAGTTTGCCGTCTAGGCAAGACTGGTTAGCGGGTTCTACAAAACCACTCACTGCTAACCGGCTCATCCTCTCTCACACTAAGAGGACAATAAGAAATACCATTGAAAAGAAATCATTTCCAGTGCATTCAGTCCCTCACGGACCAAAATAGAACCAATCATAGAATTGTCGTAACAAATGGAAATTCTAAAATTTCCAAATTAACAGAGCATATCCTAAACTGAAATCAAGTTCTGTCGAACTTTTGGAGCGTAAAAGGCATACAGAGCTAGCAATTTTGCAACTCCAACTTGCAAGTGCTACTCCTCTGATGTCAACAAAACACTCTATTTCAGTATGTAAATCCTCCTACTTGAGGACTTACTGGACAGAACTTTATAAGCGCGCTCCTATCTCGAGCTGCGTAGTATTATCGGTTTTCTCGAATGGTTTTCTTCTTACCTGAGGCTCGAGTCACACAGGAGTCCTTGCTCGACTCCATCGCATAAGCATGATCCGAGTATGGCCTACTCGCCTCTAGATGCTCTTTCTCGAGCTCACTGTGCTTATTCACATTAGTGAAAGTGCGAATGCGAATACTTTCGTAGTATGTGAAATAAACTTTCATGATTTCTCATGAATCAGGTAAAGAGCTGGATCACATCCAGCACAAGAAAATATATCCGAAATGGGTTCGGTCACATTCCCCAACTCGGCGATCATACTCGACATTTTTATCAAATGTTGCATCATCATATGATCAACCCTTTTCTTATAAGTTGTTACACTTATAAGTCAGTATCCTCATCTCAGGATCTGTAAGAGTACCACAATACTCTTTATAGGGTGAGCCAAACCGATAAAACCGTAGGATATTGCTCATAGACTGGGATCACATCATCGTGCATGCTACTCAGGAGGATTGCCCTGACTCGGCTATCATTCCTCTTTCATGCACGTAATGTCTCCTAATCCCGTCTCTCTGAGGTGTGGAACTCTCCCTGGAGTCCACCATCCCATGCCTCAGAATTTTAATTAGATCTTGCTCATCGAGGATAAATTGAATCTACCAGTGAAAAATCTCATATTTATCACCATTCAATTTTATCCCCCTTGCAAAAATCAAATACGACAATTTTAGAAGCAGTCAATGAGATAGTCGTGACTTGTGATGCTTATTCTCACATTTTGTGCACCCTACGAATCAACAAGACCCAAATAATTCGAATACATACCCCAAGACGAGCGTATGAATCAACAGACACCATACACCACAATCCGGGATAGCATCTCACCATTTGGACTAGGATTCGATGCACAAAAACCCACAAAAGTCACTTTTATGGATATGGGACTCATAAAAAATTTGAAAAATTTCAATTCGGACGACCGACGCGAGCGGAGGTCCCACGCGCCGCCACGCACCAGCGGCGCGTCCCCGCGCCGCCACGCACGGGCGCGTCCCCCAACGCCCCGGGAACCTCTTCCGGCACGTGCCGCGGCAGCCGCGTCTGCACTGCACGCTCACACGCGCGCTCTGCGCGTCGGCTCACGCGCCTGACGCGCAGGCGCGCAGGTCACGCGCCTTCACGCGCGCGACCCGCGGGCGGGGTCGGTTCCGGATCCGGACGCGGGTCGGAACCTGAACCTGTCCGGGTCGGGGAGACACGTGGGTCGGGGAGACACGTGTCCGGGTCGTAACCGACCCGGACGACCCGTCATCTCACGCTCCATTTCGCGCGTGAAGTACACGCTCCTCCCCCCTGATGCTCACGCGCCTGCCTCGCGCGTGTAGCTCACGCGCCCGCGTGTCTGCACTTCGTCTTCTTCGCCCGACGGTTCCTGTAACCGGGTCTTTCGACCTGCCGGTTGGAAAAAACCATTCCGGCACCATTTGATCGGATTTTTGGCGGGATCTCTAATTCCATTTATTCCAAGCATCCTTGACTCGATTTTTGGAATTATTGCGCCCTAAACTCGGCGTATTTTGGATCCAAAAATCTGACCCTCCGCGGTCAAATTTGAAATCTCATTTTCCGGCCACAAATATATGCAATATATATACCAAAATGAAGAGCATGAAACAAGTATTACAGATCTATAAATTTCATGCATTGATTTGCCCTAAAACTCGACAAATCTAAGGTTGAAGTGGGCGGTCACTATTCACGGCCGAAAGTTTCAACCGGAGTTTTCTTCGCCTAAACGTGCTCAGAAAATTA
This sequence comes from Dillenia turbinata, assembly GCA_037126225.1. Lineage (NCBI taxonomy): Eukaryota > Viridiplantae > Streptophyta > Magnoliopsida > Dilleniales > Dilleniaceae > Dillenia > Dillenia turbinata. The sequence continues at coordinate 4,132,973 of JBAMMX010000010.1, read as the reverse complement.
CGAAAAAATCATTTTCGTGTTCTAGGGATTATGGGTAACACAGTGGTGTTCTCGGATTCACGAAAATCATCCGTGATCCGAACCCCAAATTTTAAACCCAATATTTTTTATACCCAAAAATTAACCCGAAAATTATTTTTAATCCAACCTGGCTCTGATACCAATGTTGGAATTAATTGACTCAACATGCAGCGGAAGCATTCATAAATAATTTTCGGAAAAAAATAAATATAGATTGGGTATAGGGTAAATACCTCGAATATGTAGAGTCCAAAAAAAAAAATCAACCGTGCGTCCCTCGATCGGATCTCGCGGTCGGGATGGTGATCACGATGTTAATCGAACCACCACCGCAATGCCACGACGCCGCAACCCTCAGTCCGGCGATTCGTTGTGACGAGACAAATTCTCTGCTCGGAATTCTTCTTAACCCTATATATTCTCTCTCTAGAGAATATTTTTTTCTCTCAAAAAATTCATCCATGGCTGCACTCACAACAAGAACATCAATCGTGAACTCCCCAAAGAGAGAATGAGATATGCGTCTCCTTTTCACCCTCCAAAATTGATGTTACAGGAGGAGTGAATCAAGGTAAGTGGTTAAGATGTGGTTAGTGGGAGTTACCCCACTAACCATCTTACAAATATCTAAAATGCCCCTCGTGGGCATTTTAAACTAATAATCTTTCTATTGGACTCTCTATGTTTAAGTCTTTAAAACCAATTAAAACCCCAAAATGAAAAAAATTCTCTACACACTGAAAGACTCTGTGCACCTAGAGTCATACGGAAGTTTGAGTTGCGGCATCGAGAAACAAAATTTAGATGTGAGATTTTTAATGCAGGTATATAGAGAAAGATCTACCGTTGATTTGAGGTTGGAAATCTCAATTTTATTTTTGTGTGATTTATTTTTGAAAATGATGTTTTATTATGTTGTTTTCATTCATATTTAATTGGTTGGCAATCTCAATTTTATTTTTCTATGATTTATTTTTGAAAATGATGTTTTATTATGTTGTTTTCATTCATATTTAATTGTTTAGCTGC